>OY970794.1:4800000-7200000 GCA_963853775.1 Xanthia togata
CTTATTCTCACATGCATACGTTCTCACATGCATAATTTCAAAATGAATGATGTAACCAATATTTTGTATCAATTTTATATTTTATTTAAAAGAGTGTCCGTGGAGTTTCTTGCCCGTTCTTCTCCATAGGTACCTACTACGCTTTGGAATGGGCAACTAGCTTCATATTTTTGACTGACCGACCCCTTGACAATTCAAAAGTGCCTGTAAATGGTTTAATTAAAATAAATGCTTTGAGTTTGAGTTTGCAGTACCAGTAATAAGTCACAGGTGCATCGCCATCCTAGAAACAAAACTCTTCGTCTTTTATGTAAATTATACTGGAACCCTTCAAATCGGAGCACAGCGACGCTCCGTGAAACGTATTTCTCCCGATAAACTCCAACGCAAAGAGCATTACAATACTAAAACTACGCACACACTCAAAAACCACGTCAAAGGCGGGGATTGAAATTAAGCCTTCAGTAAATATCTCAAAACGTGTATTCCGTAACTAGAACACAAATCTGTGGGCTGCCATAGATTCCGAACAAGTTTGCTAGGCAGAAATTTTGTAATCTGTTTTGTACGAATAGAAGTTTAATTTCGGATTTTTACTGTTCACTAAATTGTTCGTATTCGGGCAAAGTGTTGGATTTTTTCATCAGGAATTTCTCAGTATCAGCACGGAATCTGGTTTTTTGCCCGGCAATAGGCTCGCCCCCTATTACACGGGACTTAAACATAACTGGCAAAATGGGGGTGTACATATAGGTACCCAGAGGCGGTATTGCTCTGTTATGTAACATTTTTGATAAAGTAAACGAAGGCATCAATACCTATGAATTTTAATACACTTTTCTACAAGACTTTACTACGATGCTAAATCAGATCAGGAAGGTAAATACGAAACTGAATGTCCAAGATGTTCCATTTTTGTAATATGAAAAGTTTTAAACTTTTTCCCAACTTTAAAACTAAATCACAACCAACAATCGGCAGACTTATTTACAAGATATATGACAAAGGTTATTGTAGTTTCTATGTTAAAAACATGTCTGTTGAAGTCTGCTGAATGTGATATTAAATTATTGATGGTTGGAACAGGACAGTTACTGGCACGCATCCAACGCCGGATTTATGTAACCTCTGCCGCTATACGTGTAACAATCGATGTATGTCGAACTTGTTTGCGAGTTGTTCTACCATTTTAATTAAAACATTGTGTAGTGTACCAGATGCTCAAAATTTAACAATAATGAACTTTTTACAGTGTTGGAGATTTTTTTAACGGAAAAGGCGATTTACGTAAAGAGGATAAGTGGTATGCCGTCTATCTATTCTGATGATAAATTAAACCCATTTGTGAAATTGTGCGATAAGTTGAGATAGGAAAAGGTAATTTATAGGTAAGTGGTCCTGTCAAGAGAACGAAAACAACATTTCGAACAACACAACTCAGTATATATTTATTTCTAAGCATCTTATATACTAGGCCCAAGTTTAGTAGCGTTATTTTATGGGCTTTAATGCAATGAAAGAAATAATAAAAATAGTGTTGAAGACCTGGTTGGGAAGTCTAAATATATAAATAGTAAAGGGCGTACAGAACATTTTAAAAATATTTGCCTGACACACACACCGGTACCCAGATACAACATAAAATTTTATATTGCGCTTCTATATAAAGCTTTTGGTAAATTATTGATTTTAAATTTAGAGTTCATTGGCATATGTTTGCTGACATGCAACGACGACCGTCTTTATCACCTTTTTGAATTTTATGTATCAGAAATGAATTTATTTGTAGTTTACAGAATATTACCTATCCTTAGATATGTAATATTTGGTAACTTTGTCAATTTTCTTGAGTTGATGATAATGCTTTATTGAAAACAAAGTAAGCACACAGTTACATAAGCCCACTGCCCCCTGAACTAGGTTGTTAGCCTGTATCTCAGGAGACAGTTCCCTTCCAGTTTACTAATTACTAGATTATTACAGCGTTCTCAAGTAGTTGAAACTAAACACAAAATTTACTTGAGTTAAAAATAACGTTCTTCGCTTTTGAGAATCCTAATTTCATTTTGGATATCGTGCCAACCAATGAAGCACACTATTAATTCAAACTTGAACGAATCGAATTGAATAATCGACACGACGATATGTCCCTATTTATTCCTAGTACGTATATTTTGCTTTCATGGAATTTATTGAATTCGCAGACCCTAAAATTAGATTTGATTCATTACTTATGCTTGGAACTCGTAAATTAGGTAGCTAGAATTATACTTTTCAAATTAATATTTGGATTTTAACAAAATAACACTTCAAGAGATTGTCACGTGACGCGGAGATTTATTTAAACCTCTTTTGAAATATCAAGTTACTGATTAAACCTTTACCAACCTATTTTTGTAAATGTAAGCTTTTTTACAAACTGTAAGTTAAATAGTGCAGCAACGATCACAGTAAATAATGAAGTAACGATTCAGTTAAGCATTATCATGCGGTTCGGGCGCCGGAACGGAAAGAAATACTTCAGTTTTCAGATTAGGTGCGGGTTTTTTCAATAAAAATTGCTCTAAATCTTGTAATATCAAGTATGTCAAAAATCATAACTAAATATTTACATCACGGTCTGCAAGGATATAACGGCTATTATCTACGTTCCGGAGATATAATCATTAGCTCCATACATTTTTGCAAAAAAAATATAAGTTGCCAATTTGCCTACCAGATTGTGATTGCAAAAAATCAACTCTGTTAAATTTAAGCTCCAATGTCTTCGAGAGTATTTTTTCCACAGTGAGCCTCCCGCCACCGGTGCGGCTCCGGCGTCATTATACATGATGTCATTATAATTATATGTTCTCTGTTTGTGTCTTTGACTTTGTGTACGATCAACAGTTATCTAGCCTAATCTAGTCGATAGGTATATGATACGGGGAGTATATTCTTAATTAGATGTACACACAAGGACACATCAAGCTATATTTTGTCTAGTATATAAGCTGACCCGTCATTGAACGAAAGGCTTATATATTTAGAAATATATTAACCAATTCCGAATATCCAATTCCTAGGATACAAGGTTGTGTCTATCTAAATCCTACATCTGAAGAATCACTCACTCCCAAAATAGAAGCTTGACTTAGTTTGGGAGTTGGTATTTCATCTAATAGGTGCTACTGTATAACCATCAAACAACTTGATAAATTATACTTCATAGATTAAGTTTTTGTTGTAATTTGAGATTATTATTAGATAAGTATATGCTTTATGTATTTATTGTATACGAGTATGTAAATGGTACACCACTGATTACCTATATTATGTATTGTCTCTTCTACTCCCTTTAATCCTTTAAAGGTCACTTTTAGCTATAAGACGACCAATTGTGTCACCCAGTGTAAAATTTCTACATTTATATCTGTCATTCTTATGTTACTCCAATTTTATTTAAAATAATAATATTTATTAAATTGTCTTCTTCTTATTCCTTTTTCGTGTGGTTAGTGACTAACCTGTACCCTAATTAGGTAATACACGATCAATCGGAATTTGAATCGTTTTGAAACAAATTGCTAATCCATTGCTTCATAAGTTCGAAAAAAAAATCTGCTCAACAACGCAAATAACGCAATGAATGTTGTTGAACTGTCAAAATGAAACCAACTTGTCGTAATCGTTTACGAAAATGTGTTGCGTAATTAGACAGCCGGTTTCAGAGTTTTAAAGCCGCCCAAGGGCATTACATTTATTCATAAAAATATATAATTATATAAAAAAAAAAACAAAAAAAAAACATATATATTTTAAGTGGTCGATACTTGTCATGCCGACGGTACACACCACTTTTTAGGCGTTTGGACGACATAGTGTCTGGTATTATTATTTGGGCACAGTTAACTCGGGCCGAGTTGTTACTGACCTCATAATAAAAAGTATTCTATCTATCTATCTATAAATGCGAGGTCAACTAAAACTGCGTACTATTGCTTTTTAAGGCTTTTTGTTTCTTTCTGAATTAAAATCAAAAGTCATTTAATCAAACGAGGCTGAGAATGAAGACTTTTCAAACATCAAAATTACATAAGACAGTCCCACAAAACCACTGACAACTGGTATTAGCATTTTATTATGTTTTTATCATAGCAATTTAACGAAAATAAGGAGAAATCACGAATATAATAAAAAGGTTAGACCATTTTGTTTGAATGCCGATAAAAGGTCACGATCTAAATTAAATCCTATTGTTATAATCTCCAATTAACAAGAGCCTTTTGGTACAATCAGGCCTATTAGAGAATGTCTGATATCTTCCAAACGTGGGAGGTACCTACATTCCGCAGACATTTCGCTTATTGGATTATCAGGGTCGGTTGAATACAATGAAAGATAATTTTGAACAGAATTAGTAATACAAATTACATCCTAACTCAATACATATCGTCCTAAAATTCTTGGTAGATTCCGAAACTACAATTTTAATCGCTGATAGTATATAACTTTGTAGTTATTAGCTGTTTTGCCTGTTACTGGCCATGTTTCCGCCTCAAAATTAACTCTTCTCTCTTATAGGCCCAAAATCTTTTTTTTTTAAACCACTTCGGGGAAACTATTGGCTTGCATCTCACCTGATGGTAAGTGATGATCAGGCCGAAGATGAAAGCGAGCTTCACCCGGAATTCTCAACCACAGAGGAACTGGCTATCTTATCTCTTACTGCCGAGACAGAACAATGCTGTTAACATTGTTGTTATGACGACAGACTTAGCTAAGATGGTGGTAGCTAGCCAGGCGGACTTAAAACACTCCCTACCACCAACCAAATGGAGCAGAAAATTTTACCCCCACTGGGAATCGAGCCCGGGACCTCTGGGTCTTAGACAGGTGGTGTAGGGACTAGACCACAGAGGTGGTTAAAAACCTTACCCTCTTTTTAGGCTCTGCCGTAGTCTCGTTTTTAGCTCATGCTGTGCTAAAAATACTTAGTATCGATTCAACAAGATGGTATCGAGGCTCACTGCTTTGTGAACTCTAAATTATACTCGGGTGACTTTGCTAACCGTACTCCATGTAGTTTACAAGCGTCTGTGGTAACCGTACGTAGAGTGCGTGCAAGATAAGTATGCGTGCCACTGGTGGCGCAGTCGTGCTTAATTCTACACTGTAATATTTTAAATATTAAATTCTGTATTAATAATTCATCTTAAATTCATCATCATCATCATTTCAGCCGAAAGACGTCCACTGCTGGACATAGGCCACCACCACCGCCACTTCGACCGATTCTGTGCTTTCTGCATCCAGCGGTTTCCTGCGGCCTTCACAAAGTCATAGGTCCATCTCGTGGAAGTCCTTCTAATGCTACGTCTTCCGGTATGCGGTGTCACTCCAGAACCTTTCGGCCCCATAGGCCATCTGTCCTGCGAACAATGTGCCCTGCACATTGCGACTTATCTTAATATTTTAAATCTTATATTAATATTAATTCATTAAATAATTATATACTAAATTTGATCTTACGTATACGACAAGCCGTCGGCCATACTTAATAGTTCCGATTTCAGCTGTGCGCAGACTTATCTTTTGAGTACTCTAGCAGCTACTATCGAAGAACTTCATATCTAAGCAGTTTGAAAACAAAATCCCGTGAACACGATGACCACATTCTGTTACCACCCGGTTCTATAGCGGCCGAGCGCTGCAAGCAGAAATAGTCCTTACGGTGTATAGATGTGAACATAATCGATGGTACGTGCAGAAAGCTATCACCGAGTTATACCTCTATATATTATATTGCTTGAAATTTATATACCTTTTTCCTAGAGGAAGTTACAAGCACTACCTAGTTTAGTTACTACCTTAGTTTCCATCGATGTTTCGCTCTATCGTAGCCTACTCTATAACGCAATACAAACATTTCCGAGTAGAGCAGATACCTATGTAAACCATTTTCCTGCCTGCTACATATACCTAGCATGAAAATAATATTGAGGTATGAGGAGCAGGGTGTAAAGTTCACTCATCGTCCATAGAAAATAGAGGATCCTTCGACCAGACGCCCAGACGCGTGTTGTGTCTGGTGGGCAACTGCCCAACGGTTATTTTAACGCTTGGTAAACCCGGCTTGTACGATGCAAGATTTTGCGTGACTTCAAAGAAAGAAAAAAAAGAAATACAATACGTTTATTTGCGGTATACATGACACAAAGAAAGAACAAAACACGAAAATGACAATTTCATTCAGTGTGATTCATAGTTCACAAGTGATGTTGTAGATGCCGCCACATACATAATTCTTCTGTTACTTTCAGACATAGGCAGATTTGTATTAGTATACCCGCATTTCACTATCACCAGTTGTGTTTAAGTCCCACGTAGAAGAAGGCAAGCCTATTGCCATTAACTGGGCAGAAATCCAAACTCTTCTCTGCCAGTAACACTAAACCTGCGATCGCGTGCCAAGCGATAGTAATTATGGTAATGTCGCCTTTAGCCGTTCATGTTAATAGCAGTGATCGTTAAGAGGTCTGTTTTAGGCATAAGGTGTATTATTAAGAGTATATTAAAATTACCTCCAATAGTGATCGTATATTTTACCTACGGCGCTGTCTGGACTGTAAGACTGACTACAAAGTACGCTGAATTCTGGACAGCGTTATGACTTAGACGAGGTGGAGCCGGGTCTTGGTGTTATGAAAACAAGAACGGGTGTTTTTAATGCTTACATACTGTGACTGAGACGCGAAAGTAACGTGTTCTGTGACTGTGTATGTGCGGAATCACGGACGGAACGTGACGCTCGCGGGGCGGACGTGCTAAACATCGGAAAAATATCGTTGGCGATGGCCAACGATATTTTTCCGGTCCCTTGCGTGCCATGTCGCCGTCCCGTCCGTGCCGGGATGACGTATGCTCTTTCGTACACATTTTCTCTGAAAAAATGTTTCCAAAAATGGTCGTGCCGTTTCTTCCGGGTTACAAATTTTACGTACGCAGTGACCTTAACTAATATTTTTACAAAGGCATGACTTTTGACGTGAAAACGTCTTTTTATATACTTCATGCTAAGAGAACAAGAAAAGCAGTTGGGAATAATTTAGGACCGGTAAAATTATGCCTAATGTAGGTATAGTAAAATAAATGCCTATTATGCCGATGACATCAGTTTTCAGCGTGGCAATAAAAAAAATACTGTGTGACATGTACCTGCTACGAGTAAATGTAGTGTTTGAAACATAAAAAAAATATTTTATATATTTTTCTTGCTATTTTTTATTGACATGACATCATTATTATTGATTGCTATTTTTAATATAAATTTTATTAATGAATATAATTTATTATATTTAATTTTAATTTTATTAATTGCATTGTAATCTAAATTTAAATTATTGAACTATTTTTATATTACCTACCTATTGCTAACTACTAAATATGTACAGCATACTATGTATACTCGTATGTATAACCAAAATGTATAATCTAAATATTTGCACGGCTGAAATGCCGATTATAGTGAAACCCATAGATATTAAGAACTTATGTTAGCTACCTATATTCTTGCGAATAAATATTCATTCATATAAATGAGAGACTATTCCCAACGTGTTCACATAGACATTATGATAACGCAGAGCTTTTTCATTACTTTGCAGCATTTGTCAAGAAGGTCCCTTTATTTCTCGTGAAGAACAAAGGTGAACCCACGGTCCCATTACAAAGTTAAAAGATCAATTTCAGAAGTTAGATACAGCTAAAAAGCATTTTTGAAATGGACACTCAAAATAGAATTTTCTTGTTCAATATTACTTTTTATTTTTTTGTTCTGAAATCTTTTTCAGACATCGAATTGCATTGTTAAATTACCGATGAACTTGATTTAATAGTTTTCAATGCTTTAATCCAATGAACTGTCTTCAAATTATTTTCATAGAACTGAAATGAGACTTAATGAAGTTACATTGTCATGCTCTCACAGTTCAACAAGAATTATGACATTAATGTTTGATCATTTTAATTACTATATTCTCAAATCACGAATGTTTTTAATAAAGACCTATATATATACTACATATTGTACAGCTTCTGCATTCTATATAAAGGAGGTGTGGCAGCCTGTGACGTAATAGGCTCTATTCATCTGTCACCGGACGTGTATTGCGAATCCAAACGTTGATATCATCGGTGCTATGTTTGATGGTGGCTATAGTGCTAATTAAACACTGGTTACCTTTTACAAAATACAACAAAATAAACGTCTTCTCATAAATGCTAAAGGAATTTATGCGAACCGAAAAAAGGAATATAGAGTCAGGTATTTACATAGATAAATTGAATAAAATTCAAAGCAGATTAAAAATAATTAATTACCTACATAGGTAATTAAAAATATCAAAGGCATAAACGGTCAGAAGCGGTCTCACAACGTTCTTTATTGCTTTTGAAAATTATTTTTACCTTCTCTTCATAAGAGAGGTACTTTTTATTTATTTCTAAAATTGTATACGTTTTGAATTATTTAAAAATTACATTCATCTCGCAAAAAATAAATTAATTGGTGATCGGAAAATGGATACGGCATAGATATAGTTACCTATTATATTTTGTAATATTAGTCATTTTCTGGTCTTCAGTTTAATTATTTATTTGAAAGAAATTTTATAATAAAATACTACCGTACTCATACTATGAGAAATCTATCCCAATGTTATTAAAAATATGCCATGATGACAAATTTGAACTTATCTATCTTATTTTATCTATGTATATATAAATGAAATAATGTTCAAGAAGTAAGCGCATCAGTTTTTGAAAAGTTCATAATAGATTGTGGAGAGGAATTTAGTGCACTTTTATATTTAGTATTTTGGTGAGTTTAGAAGTGTTGCGTGTCATAATAGGTGTTGAGCCGAATGCAAGAGGTAATTGTATTATGTAAGATTAGCTGGTTTCTGCAATTTACGAGTAGTTTTCTTGAAACTTTTAAGATCTGTAAGAATGGATCTTTCGTATAGATGTGCTAAGACGTAATGACATTCATACAATAAACTATATCAGATGCTTTACTCGAGTGAAGGTTCATATTTGATTCATTCCACGTTCACAGAACACCTTCAAAATTATATACGAATGACCGTTCATCTGCTCCGTTCATTACATTTTTCGATCATTTGGTAGGCGAGTGAAAGTGCCGAAATCCAACATGGTTAATTGGATCGGTTTACTAATTAATTCTTTTTTACGTTTGATTCATTTTGTGTTTAGAGGTTTCATTTCGAATGAAAGACGCCGATTGAAAGGCGAAAGAATGAACAGAAAGTGAAGCGTCTGATATCGGTTTTAGTAATTTTCTCATGGAAGTCGAAAAATGACTTATGTTCCAAGTTGACCCCGTTTCACAATGACGTGCCGTCTGATTCAATGAGCCGTGGTTGATTATTATGATTTTATCAAAATTCTAACAAAGTGACGATAGCCGACTTTTAATGATTCTATACTGAAGATCACATCTAAACGAGTAGGGTTAATGATTTGAAAATTATAGTAATTATAGCATTTTCTTAATAATTGAATACATAAATGAATATTTTAAATTATGTTTATAATACATAGTGAACATTTTAAAGATAATTTTAATTATTGATCTTTTATTATACGTGTTTTATTAAAATACCTATTGTTCTATGTATAATAAATGAATAATGCGTCTAATTTGGGACAGCGCTCCTGTATAGGCGAGTCCTATTACTGGCTGGACGTACGACGCGTTGCTTGAGCTCAGTATAAAACACGCAAACTAGCCACTCAAGGTCACTGGCATATATCTGCGTCTTAATAATAATGCTTTCTAAGAGTTGGGTTGGGGGATACGTGGGGGTTAAAACGAATGATCCAAAACATGTTTAACGTCGAACAGTCAATAAATATTATTATAATTTAGTCAAGTTTGAAATATTAGGCAGTCAAGTAGAAATTTTTGTAGATAGGTAAGTCATGAAGAGTATAACATATGTAGGTACCTATTTTCCCAAATATTTAAACGTATTAATGTTGAATTTGTCACTGGCTGTATTATTATCATAAATCAATGGATGGCTTCACTAACCATCGCAGAATTGTGGGATACTAATATAAAATAAATCACACAATGGTGTCGATTCCCTTGTTCACAAACTAAACTAAATTTAAGTTTAGTGCATCTTTTTCTTTCTATTTAATTAAGAAAAGGACAGAAGATACATTTTAGTTTAGTCCTGTCAAATTAATCAGCCCCAAAAAAAAAACTGTTGTTCCATACATTTTAACCGCGTAGGTATTGGAACTTTTCTATGAAACAACTGTTTTTTTTTAAATAACGAAAAATTTCAAGGCAGGGGCATTTAGAATCATGTACTGAATCCATGGTATCAGTTTTCTCGTCGATGTCCCTTCCACCCTGTATAATATTATAAAGACGAAAGTTTGTGGGTATGTTTGTCTCTTCTTTACGTTAAAACTACTGAACGGATTTGGATAATATTTGGCGCACAGATAGTCTGTAACCTGGATTAACACATAGGATAATGACGACATAAGTGCCCTTGTAGGTTTATGTGAAATAAATATTTTGAATTTTGAATTTTGATACTTTTTATCCCGATATTCCCGCGGGATCGAAACTTATGCGGGTGAAACCGCGGGGCGCAGATAGTATAAATAGAAGAAAAGGAAAACAAAAAAGCAAGGAAGGATAGAAGCAGGTGGCGTTCTGCAGTTCTGTCTACCCACATGAGCAGAAGGCGTGAACACAAATTAGCAAAATTGCTCGTTTGGAGTCTCTGCGCTATATCTTCCGTGTTTCAAACAATTAGCCATTTTTGTATCCTCACCTCTGAGCAAGATAGCCTGTAAATTTCCATTTAACTAAATAGATAGAGAGAGAATACAGAATGATATTTGTTCCAAAGTCACACAGCACCATTAAGTCAACGTTCATTTAATTGCCTTTTCTTCTAATTGCCCAGTTTCCGGGTACACATTGGGCAAATGTTCATATTTACAAAGCGGCGGGGTGAATAATCGCTCTTGTGAAAGCTCTGCAGAACACTGAAGCTGGGGCTAATTACAAAGCAACCGTGTCGTGTGAAAAGTCAGTAACGCTCATATAAAGGACTTAATTGAAAATGAAGGTGAATTATCGAAAAGAAGACAAGAGGTATATAATTTGAAGGTCAGAACGGCACTGAGTACAGACTTAACTACAAGAAGGCACCTACATGACTGTGAAAATATACTTTCATTGATTATGATCACTGCGATTCACGTTTTTTCCTTGACGATTCCAATCTCAATGACAATGTTTTCTTTCATTGTAATTCAAGGGTTTAGGTGAATGTGTTGACTGTTAGGTGGTACAGATAGTACCATCCAAGAAGACGCGCCCCACTCCGTGATTACTATACTGTAAGTTGTACTTTAGTACGGAGCGGAGCGGAGTGGGGCGCGTCGTCGTGGACTATCTATATAGAACACTACAACTCATTATTATTGTCCCTTGTCCGATGAAGCGCCAGCCCGCGCCGCAGCTGAGCGCGTAGCTTTAAATTCCCCGCATAATAATAATATATCCTTGATCCAGCCTGTCCCATCTTGCTGTCATCCCCTCAGCGACGCCCTAAGCCGAGGTTCGTACCCCACAGGGGGTGCCCTTAGCGAGCGTTCGCCTAATTTTAATTTAGAATAGTTGCTCCTGGCTGGAGGCTTTGAGTGTAGTGCTTAAGGCAGCCACAGGATTGTTCGGTTGAGCAGTAAATACCTTAGTGGTATACCTGCGAGATGCCATAGTTAAACAAAAAAAAAAAAAAAAAAAAAATGTGTAGCAACACTGTTGTTACCTGCTAGGCTGACATACTCGCCTGTCATAATCCTATACTATTAAACGAGAAATTTTTGTATATATTTTTATATAAATAAATATATACGCTCTCGAAATCATTAGAACCGATACTACATGTTTATCGTATATATTAAACGAGCAATATTCGTATATACATATATATCTGTAATAACGTTCTCGAAAATGGCACTAACGAATTCGATGAAAGTTGCAATATCTGGGAAAAATCACTTTCTCCGTATTTTCACCCGAGCATAGCTCGGTCGCGTGAAGTTTAGAACAAGATTACTTTGACTTAGATGACAAATGGCAGCATGGGATTAGTATACGAGTATAAGTACCTACTATCATGGTAGAATAGGGATGATGACTAAATAAATGTTTTTTGTCCGTCATGACGGACAAAAAACATTTATTTAGTCATTTATTTACTTTTTCATAATATACATGTATATTATGAAAAAGTAACGTACACGTATATTTTCTTTTTTTTTACGTTATCAAAAGATTACGGCGATACATTGAGTTAAAATGTGCCATGACGTCACGAGTATGTAGAATTTATATAATTATACTTGTGACGTAGCGACCCCCACTCCCCAAATTTAATGCGTTATATCTAAGTTATTTTTTATTAATATGATAAAGCAAAAAATACGTGTCTAATATTTTTTTATTATCTGACTGACGGACTAATTAGAATTCCTTTTTTTTGACCCAGGCATCATCCCTATTAGAATTAGTATGAACTATCCTATACTACTAAATGAGCATTCTCTATTTTCACCAGGACAGAGCTGGGTCGAACAGGTACTGTATTTTAATAATAGTATACCTACTATTACTTACTATTGGTTGACTTCATATTTCATACAACTGATCTCCCAAAGATGTCCTATCTACAGTCATTCAACCCATATGGTATTCACATAGCAAACGACCACGTTACATAGTGTCAGAAGTGGGTTAGTTAATGAAACTCTAACGGTTTTAATAGGCTAAATTTGACTCAAAGTTCCTACCGTAGTAGTTAGTATCTTCAGCCTTTGTTCCAATATTATTACCGTTTCCTCAGCATGTATTAACCTAACCTACCAACCATCTACCCTAAAGTAGGTAAGAATAAAAATAAAATTCGCAACAAATGGTACTCCAAACGGTAATGTACTGCTTCTCCACTAATGTTATGGTAAACACTATCGTAAACAACTAAATACGGATCAAAGACTACTTTCAACACGGCCTTGTCAATCAAGAATCACGAGAAATGTCGAGAACAAGTTTTTTTTTTTAAGTTTCCTTTATTGAACTAAAGATATAGTTCGGAATCGGGCTGTACGTATAAACAATACAACGTATAACGTAATAGTAATATACAATCTTATACATAGTTTACATGAAAATGTATTATTTTCAGTACCCAATGAATAACACATGAACGGTTAAACTAAGGATATTTTCGTATAATTATAGACCAACTTAACAAGCAAACCACTCGATAAAGTGTTAGTTTTTAAGTACCTTGAACTAAGGCTGAAGTAAGCAAAGTATATTTTAAAAACACATTATTATTTACGCTATTTCTTTTAGTATTCTTTATGAAAATCATGCTTTGCTTTTCTAGATATTCGAAAGAAGACTGTTATCATAGCTATAAGACCATAATATAGTAGGAAATAGTCTGTGTATTTTGCAGTTGCTACTTATAAAACTTAATATAACACATAAAAGTGCCTATGCATACTAAATAATATATGTACAAATTTCTGCTTGCGCGATGCAGGACTCCTTAAAAACTAATTGCAAGCTCTAACGACATTTCATGACATTGTTTTTATTATTTTACAAGACTGCCTCGTGGGTCTAGTGGTCGCAAGCTCTTCTGCTGAGCATGAAATCTTGGGCTCGATTCCTAAGTCAGGCAAAGTGTTATTGGGTTCTACAATCAGGAATTTCTCAGTAGCAGTTCGGAGTTTAGATTTGTACCCGATTAATGTCAATAGGCTCACTCCCTATTACGTGGGGCTTCAACGTCACTGGTGAAATGTGGGTGTACTACAGGTACACTTCTGTTTATCCCGTTGGGAATTTCAGGCGTGATGTTATATTATGTTTTTTTGAATGGTTATATTCTCCTGCTTCTTTAAGAAACAAGAAACAGAAACAAATACTTATACGCTCTAAGTAGGTATACGACACTTGTTTGTTTTTTTATTCAATAAAGTATTTTGTCTAAGCCACGTCTGGTGAAATGACCTCTGCGTAACCCTTCGGGGTTTACAGACGAGATGGCTATTTTATAGTTGCTACTAAATACCTGTGCGTCCTGTGTGGCTGCCCCTGATCACGCAGGCTGTAGCATCTTGGCTGGAGCTCACCGGGGGCGGAGCAGCCTGCTTGCACTCCGACTTCTCAGGAAAACAGGCCCTGAAACATTCGGGAACGTTTAAATATCGCAGGCGATAAAATGAAACGGGTCGTTAAAGAAGGTTCGATACCCTCGTTAGTGTAATGATTTGTCGGTACTTAGGTGGAAATGAAAATGTTTAGGAGGCTTGCTGAATAATGATGTCGCTATTTTTTCACCGTTTACACTCCTTTCAGTTATTTTTGTTTCATTTGATTATGCATCACTGTCAAAATCACTGTGATCTTTATTCTATTTATTTATTTTATTTATATAAACTAACTTCTGTCCGTGGCTTCACCGGCGTGGACGTCGGAAAATATACCACGGGAACGTAATACCGGAATTAAAATTACTCCATGTAGTAATCCAGGTTACAAACTATATGTGTGCCAAATTTCTTTAAAATCTGTTCAGCCGTTTTTACGCCAATCCGGAACATATAACATATATATTATATGAACAAGAAAATCCAAACAAAAATTTAAAAAAACTACTCTTATATTTATTTCCGGCATCAGACTCGCTCGCCTCGTAGAATTAACTTTTTTTTTCAAAAATATTTAAAGTACTTACAGTTTTGGCTTTGTTACTATTTTATTATAATTGTATATTTATAGAAGATATATATACAAAACACATAACACAAATATACGTAGCAAAAAAATAATCAAATCTTTATTTTTTTGCTGTTGATCTGCTGCTGTCGGATGTATAAGTACTGAGAAAAGACTGTACTAGCGATTTAGACATGGCGCACACTATGCGACATGCGACTGCGACAGTTCTCCGACTAGACGCAACGACAGGCTGTGGGCGACAATTTTCATTTATTTTGTGACACATGGCGTCCAGTTGCAGAGTCACAACGACAGGCACCGCAAGTCCTACGCTCTCAACACTTGTTGCAGCGACGACGCCGACGACGTTAGACGAACGCAATTTTAGATTGAAAAGAAAAGGTCGCATAGCATACAACAACGTCGTTGAAATAGAAAACAACGAAATCGAACAATGCATTTCCTGTATTCGATCATAAATATCGTGAACTCGAATCGTATGAAAGTCCAGCAAAAACCACAAGTTGTTGTTTTCTTATAAATAAAATAACCTGGTAAATTGAACGAAGTCAATCGTTTTAGTGCTTCTCCGTTTTAGCGCATTTTAAAAGGTCATAAATTGCTGGGAAAATACTTCACTAAGGATGAAAAGCACTTCTTTGAACTATTAAGGCAGGTAACTGCTGCTTTGAGAGTTTTCAAATAGTGTTGATTTTTTACCTTTATTTTCCACCTTTTTAACAGGTAATTTGATGTTTTAAACACTTATTTTTGTAGAATTCTTCAAACGAATATTTAGGAAAATAATTATTTATTTCCATTTGAATTTCACAGAAGTATTCAAATTCCAATTGGGCATATGGGCACTTATGAAACGTCAGAAGCTAGGTGTACGATTCCAATTGGTATTTTCCTATAGAGAAGAGCCGGCAAGAAACTCCACGGTTACATTAAAATTAATTGGCTTTTACAATATTTTCAAATAACAATGTTAATAGGTATGGGAGGACAGTGTAGGTCTTTCAACAAGTACCAGGTACTTTACAAAATAGAAGATGGTCAACAAATCTACAGTCCACTAAGCCTACAGCGTTCTCACATTCACAAAATAGAAAATAATCTTTAAACAAGATAAATAAATAAGTAAAAATAAAAACCCATTTCAAACGAAATGACATGATTGATATTACAACTGTAACAAATCTGAATCATGTCCACAAAAGTTCTTTGTGTCAAATAATAGGATGATGATGTCAAGGAAGGATGAAAAAAAAACATGGTAATTTGGGAGCAGTTAATAGACTCTTACATAATTTGCCGTTATTTAGGAACCAGGGAAGCCTTAGGTGCAGAAGGAATGATTGCCAAATTTTCTTGTATTCAACGTAGTCTTTAATTTTATAATATGCTTTCTTGATAAGGACAAGTTTGATGTGGGTTTTGAAATTCCCATCGCTAAGTTCTGTAACCGACTTTGGCAACTTGTTATAAAAGCGGATACTGTTTATTAGAAATGACTTGCTTGTTTTAGGGTATGTATCACAATTTCATGTCTACGACGAGCATTTATACTATGGATATAGCTTCTTATTTTGAAAAGTCCTATGTTTTTGCGAACATACAAACTACTTTGTAAGATTTGTAAGAGAAGGCAGAGTCAATATATCAATTTCTTTGCATTTGTTTCTAAGGGACTCGCAAGATTCCATTTTATGGATAGCGCGGACTGCCCTCTTTTGTAAAATGAAAATTGAATCTACGTCAGCTGCCGATCCCCACAGCAGAACGCCATAATACCTTGGAAATAAGCAAATTATACAAACCTAGCTGTGGCTATATCAGGCAACTGCCTCGTTATTCTTATTGCATATGCAGCTGAACTTAATCTACCTGAAAAAGTTCAAGTAACCTATAGTAATTTCTAATAATATAGTTTCCGTTATTGCATCTAGTTTTTTGCCATCAAGTTTTAGATTTAGACCCACTTGAGGTACATTTGGTAATGAGAACCTAATAAATTTAGTTTTGTTTGCATTAAGTAAAAGATTATTAGCTGTGAACCATTCCGAAAGAACAGCTAGAGTATCGTTGACATGTAAAACAGCTGTATCTTTTCTATCTACAATTTTCAAAATAAGAGAAGTGTCGTTAGCAAAATAGAATCAGTATGTAATTTCGATTTTGGAAATTGGTTTAACGGTAGGCACCTATACATATTATAAATTAGAGATACCTACATACATAATATAAATTCGTGTCTGTCTGTGTGGCCGCGTTGTTATTCTAAACTACGCAACATATTTTGATGCGGTTTTCACCATCATTTAGAGAATTAAATCCGGAAGGTTTATTTGGTTGGTGGAAGGTTATGGCTTAAGAAATTTTCTTTCGCTCAAAAAGAATACAATTCACTTTTATCAGGAAAAACATAATACTTAAGATAAGCGACGGTTTTGCTTGGTATAAATTAAAATTAAGTTATGAAAACGGTAAAAATTCAAAGGTTTATAATAAAGAAATCTAGATATTTTGTAAAGTCGTAAAAATCGTTTCAAGCAGATGCTGGTCACTTAACGGGACACTGACTGACGGCGGGTAACTGGACTAATCCATACATAATCTGTTAGCTAATTTAATAACGATACCAAAAACATAACTTGAAGAGATCTACCTTTCGTAATTTTAGAAATATCGTCGTTTTAATCACCCGGGTGCCCCGGGACCCCGGGACCCTTGGACCCCAGTAACAGATGCCATTTTGCCAAACTGGCCGTCACAGATGATACTATACTAATATATTATGTCGGATTTGAATAATTCTTATTGCATTGGATAGCCCAATTCTGGAGAAAGGTTATAGGATCACGGGCGAAGTCACGGGCAGTAGCTAGTGTTGAATATTTGTTTCTGTAGAATCGGTCGAAGTGGCGGTGCTTAGCCTCACCCAAGCATTACAGCACTTCAACCGATTCGGTGCCTATGTCCAGCGGTGGACGTTCTTTGGCTGAAATGATGAATATATAATACTATAATTATAACCATAATGCTCAAAATCAAATAAGTTAGAGTACAATCAACCGTAATCAACCGACTTCAAACAGGAGGAAGTTCTCAATTCGGTTGTATGTTTTTTTTTTTTTTGTATGTTTGTTACGCGATTACTCCGCCAATTATGAATTGATTTTGATGATTCTTTTTTTGTTTGGTAGGGCATACTTCAGAAGTGGTCCCATATAAATTTGGTCAAGATCTGATGAGGAGTTTTTGAGTTAGCTTCAATAATACGTATTTTTCCCATCTAGTATATGTGGACGATATTCTAACAGTTCCTGTCACTGTAATTTACATAGCAGGTAATGGGTATTCAAATTTTTGTGGGGGTTTTGTGTAGGTACCACAACTAAAAAGTGAAAAATAAAAACTTTTTCACAAAAAATATAACCGACTTCCAAAAAAAACACTACAAAGTGAAAAATAACTTTGATTTCGGAAGTCGGTGGCAAAAAAACGAAAATAAAACCCCAAAGACACCGACTTCCGAAATCAAAGTTATTTTTCACTTTGTAGTGTTTTTTTTAGAAGTCTGTTATATTTTTTGTGAAAAAGTTTTTATTTTATGATAACACTTGCAGTCGCCCTACTCCTACATCATAAAGTCACTGTTAATGTCAATATGCTACCTTGAACGTGTGGATGACTTTACATCTGTTACGTAAATTTTGCGAAGTCTTGTTCAAATATTGTAAGATGTAACTTCAAAACTCTTGACAAAACCACATCAAATAAACCGGAGTCTTGTCTGAGTCCTTTAATCCAATATACACTCAGACTGCTAATGGTTCTAAATTGTATGCACGACATTGAAACTTATTAAAATTCTCGTCACTAAATAAAACGAGTTGAACGTGACGATGAAATTGAAAATAAACCTCATAAATTGCTTCATAGAAATTGAAGTTTGCAAACCCATTGGGATCACAAACGGCGCGACTTTACATTCCAAATGATGACAATTCTTCCGAAACTGAAATGAAAACTAACGCTTAGATAAATTTAACTGAATGCGACTCATTTCAACAGATATACTGTAAGCTGATGTTAAGATATATCGCATAAGTTTAAATTGAATCTTTTGAACGTGTCCTGGGAGCTGAATGTCAACTTGTTTAGCCAACCTAACAATAAATATCTAAGGACTATTCAGTCCTTAGATATTTATTGTTAGGTTGAATAATCATAATTATTTATCTATAATTATTCGATCATTTTTATTTATCTCAACATCATATTACAGGCACTGGTTTAGAAAACACAAGTTACAGATCACCCGGCTCTCTAAGTTCCGTATTACAGAACGTTCCTCAAGTCCAGTTTGATCTTCAATCAGTTGATCACTGTTTAAGTATAGAATCAGTACTTGAGCATCAGTCTTATTCCAGAACGGTAATCAATCTATACTCAGCTGAATCGAGACTCAAATCGAGCCTCAAGCAGAGGTGTGTATTGTCTATGCATCAGCCTGTTTTCGTTTACAATTTATTTTATTTACCAACTTGGTTCTAATTAAAATATACCTTAAGAGCCCAATTATTTAGGAAATCAGCGTTATTATTTCGATCCCAAATAGTACAATCCCCCTTTAACTTACTGAAGTAAAATTTAGTCATTTTGTAAGAAAAATAAGTCTAGCTTAAAAGACTTATCTATGGCCATAAATAGGTATGTTATTTAAAAATGTCAGTACGTAGATTAAAATTAAATATGTGAAAACATCAGTTTGTTGAAGCCGTCGCCGTCGCATGAAAACGTAAACGCACAAGAATTTGCAATTCTGGGGCTATGGGATGCCCTAGGTGTGTTTTTCTTAAATCGTGTTAAATCATTGTAGAATTAAATATTTCACCACATCTCGTGAAAAACTGTACCTGTTTTTGGAGTTTTCACAAATTTTTTGGGCCTGTGTATTAAATATCTATAAGTTCAACCTTCTATTTGAATTATCGTCAAACAAATTATTGTAATGATCTCTTCAATTGCATCCATTTTGATAGTAATCATTAAAAAAAACAACAATATAGAAACTCGACAACGCATGAACACAATAAAAATTGTCAACCGGACATGACAATCTATGCTCAAGCGCGGTCTCGACCATACTTAGGTGATTATAGATCAAATCACTGCTTGGGTTCGATTTGCGAACTGAGTAATGATCTAAAATAAAGCCAAACTCAGCTGAACTATGATCAATGAATCTATGCTTGAGGAACGTTCTAAAATTAAAATCAGACTTAAAACTACTTTTAAACAAAGATCAGTACTTGAGTTTCCTTCTGTAATACGGACCTAAGACTGCGTTTCCTAAGCGTTCGCGCGTTTTGAATACATATTTTCTGAGCGAGCAAGCGTTTTTTCACACGGTAAATGAAAACACTTGAGCGATCTGATGTGTGACGAATGCTCGCTCGCTCATTCTTTCTTTCAGTGAAAACGACGTTACAGCGAGCGAGCATTCGTTTTCGGTTTTGAGCGAAAATCGGCAGAACAGCAAACATTTGCTCTGAGCAAATGTTCACTCGGCAGGGTAGTGAAAACGCGGCGTTAGATAGGACACGTTTATTTACAAAACAATGCTCACGTCTCGTGTCAACATTAGTTAAAGGAGAATTAGGTACTCTTGCCATAATTAAACCATTAGTCGTACATAAGTACCCCTGAGGGCCTAGCCAAGTGGCAATCACTTCAACAGGATTGACATAAGCTTTCCGGTAGCTTACGTCAATCCAATAGTTTTGACATTTCCATCATTGTTATCGCTGATGGAATGTCACTTTATCCAGGCCCTCTGGTTAGTTAGTACCACGGAGTAAAGTTAGTACACTGATTGCCCCGAGAGGGCCAGAATGTTTCAAGAATAATTTTATTGTCAATCGTTAAGGAGGATCCACAAGGGTAGCCCGCGAAATTCTAATTTTGTTAAGTTTTTTGTAATTTGCAGACCATTAGGTATCATTAAGTAGGTGTAGGTAGGGAAGGTAGGTAGTCTAATCAGTTAATTAAATACTTGATAGTGTTTTGGACTTAACACCAGAAGTGAATAGTAACAAAAATCTCCATAGGTACCTACTACGCTTTGGAATGGGCAACTAGCTTCATATTTTTGACTGACCGACCCCTTGACAATTCAAAAGTGCCTGTAAATGGTTTAATTGAAATAAATGCTTTGAGTTTGAGTTTGAGTTTGAACGTTTGTGTTCAATGAGCAAGAAAACAGTGATTTTATTTAAAAAAAAAATAACATTAAGATATTACGTTGTATTTCTATTGTTCCATTGATTCCATTTGGTAAATTATTTGATGAACATTTTAAAAGCATTATGGTGAATGGTCCTTTGACCAAGGCCGCACCTAGTCGTTTCGCATTGTTCGTAGATTATTTAATATTCTTTCGCTGAGATAAAGTGTAATATGATAATTTGTATCGCCTTTAATAATGAACAGACAGTTAATTAGCACACGTACAATACGGCCGATAAAACTTGGCCAGTCTGAACATAGGCTCTGCGAACTTTCGCGCATGTTCTCTCACTCACACTCGCCTCATGTCACTATTTGATTCCTAAAAAATGTTATTGCGCAGCCTTCTGCGCGAAATTCGGAACTGCCAAGTTATATCGGCCGTATATTGTAGCTATAGCAAGCACAACTGTATCCTGACAGTGTTTGTCCACGAGAAACGAGAAACAAAATTACTCGGCCATAGTAAAAGTAGGTGATGTCGCTACTTTAACGCCGTCATCACGTTCTCGTTGACATCCTGTTCACGGTGCGGTGGACAAAAACAGTCATACGGGACGGTAACGACAATAACTATGGGGCAGTGTACAAAATATTGTAAATCATTTTAAAGAGTTACTATGGATTCTCTTTCCCATTCTTCACCATACGAAACTACCTCTTGGAAAGGACAGTGAGAATCTTTTTTTTTTTACATTCGAAGGGACATTTTATGTGCCTAATTGAAATAATTGATTGAACTTTGACCTCAAAATCGGAAATGCTATTCGAGCCTTCAATGTCGGTATTACCCAGATATGAAAGTCAGATGGCAGTCGTTCCGTGTTAAATATGGATATTCAGTCCCATCTGGTGAAGCTAAAAACTGAATCTAGCTAGGAAAATTTTCAGCAAATGATACCTTACAGAAGCTACCTACTAAATTATTTCTAAGTGTGACATTTCCCGAATTTCGTTAGAATGGCAGCTACTGTGCAGTGTGAGGCGATAGTTGTTATTACTAGACACATATCTGACACTTTTTTTTCCAGTTTTTCCATAAAAACACTGTCAGCCCTCAATTTTCCACGTATAAAATAATCACTGGTGAATCAGTCCTAGACGCCATACATTTCTGAGATATTTTATAACAAAGTAATACCTACTTGTTTTTATTTCGTAAAATAAAGAACTTTCATAATAATAGGTATAATAATTTGCTAACTTTTCATTAGGATTAAACAAAACTGTCAAATTTCATTAGGATTAAACTTACTATACGAAACTGTCAAATTTTCCCAATCAACTTTGAACCTAATGTTTTAGTGATAAAGTTGAAAATCTATTAAACAAATTTGACAGATTGTAGTAGCTTGATGTGCTGGCGTCTGTACATACAAAATAATTATATAGTAAGCAAGTAAGTAAGTATTTGCCAGTATTCTTTTGTTTCAACGTCATCCGCCCAGTTATTTCCGGATTCTGAATTATTTCGTGATTATTTCTAAACAAAGATGGAGGGATAATAATAACCTTTCCTACTTGAATACTCAATCATGACTTGTTTACTGTATAATTTAATTCACTGTATAATAAGTTCATTGAACTCTAAAGACACGAGGAGAACAACTGGGTGTTAGGATAACACAAACCACACGTCTCCTGTACAAATAATATTCGTGCTCACACAATAGTCAAAGTCAAAGATTTATTTGCAGATAAATATGGTTACAAAAGTTCTTGTAATGGAGTATATAGTAGCTTAACATATTTAATCATAACATAATGACATGCAAATTTTTGGTACAGGTACAAATATATCATTTAGATTTAAACTGAAGGAATTCTTTTACAATATAGAAGGGATTTTCAATAAGCCACCTGTGTAAAGCCCTTCTGAAGCGGACCATTGGAAGTTCTTTAATTTGGTTAGGAATCTTGTTATATATTTATTATCGTTGTTTTTATTTTTTTAGTGATGTTGACTGGGGAAAAAAACTACTTAGGCCATCAGACAGATAAAAAACAAAAAATAGAAACGTTTTTTTTTTGATCCAACATATTTTAAAAAATGGTTCAGATAAAACGCATTAAAGTTGGGGAGTGGGGGCTCGCTACGTCACAATTCAGTATGAAATTAATCTACCGAAGAGTAACGTCATGCCACATTTTGACTCAATATATTGCCGTAATCTTTTGATTACGTAAAAAAATAAAAAATATGTATCCGACTTTTTTTTATCTATCTGACGTACAAAAAATAAGTTTAGTCAACATCCCTATTAGTGCTGTGCGAAAATTCGATGATTTTGACGTTTTGGCGCAGTGGTTAAGCGATTGACTGCTGCGCTGCGTGTCGCGGGTTCGATACCCGAACGGAACAAATATTTGTATGACCTACAAGTAGTTGTTCCGGGTCTGGCTGTTTGTGTATGTGAGTTTAAATGTTTGTAAACGCACCCACAATACAGGAGAAATTCCTGGTTTGGTGAAAAAAAAAACGAAAATTGTATGACTATATATATAGAACTAAAATTTTCTCCCTCGGCTTCCGCCCTACGAAATGTCAAGTCTCGTAAACAATCACGATGTATTTTAATAAAACACGTATACCTACTTAAAGATCAATCATTAAATTATCTTTAAAATGCTGAAGGTTTCATAAAAATACGTTTGATAGATTTTGCCTTGTCATTCTCAGTTTTTTTTATCCGCGTTAGACACAACTGTGGAAATTAATTTCACTACGTTAAAAAAACATAATCTAAAATATTAAGTTATTAGTGTAGTTACCTATATTATTCATATATTAAGTTATTAAGAAAATCCTCTTATTTAACAAAAAAAAAAAACAAATCATTAAAACTACTCGTTTAGACGTGATCTTCAGTATAAAATCATGTCTATAATCGTCTTAAGCAAAGCTTTGATAATGTTCAGTTCAGGTTTCTAAGTCGTTTCTGGAAACCAATTTTTGTCTATTTGTAGGCACTTAAACCTCGGAATTTTCCCTTCGTAAGAAAATTACTGTACCCAGGTACATACGTGTTGTTTCGAATAAAAATGAAATTGGCTTTCCAGATCTCTCATTATTAGCAATAAGCAGCACCTGTGTTGGTTGAAAGAAACCTGAAAATACCTACCTTTCATCATTATTCAATTAATAATAATACCTACAAACAGAATCAACACTAGTCCTGAATGTATTATGGTAAGAGTCCATATTATTTTGTCTATTATTTTAGGAATGTAGTGTTATTTTACTCAAAAAAAAAAACTAAAAATAATATACGTACAATATGCAAACACACAAAAGATATGCTTTTGGTTTGTTCGTACCTACTTGATTGAAGTACCTACATATCTATTATTTTTTTGATTTTGTTGACTTAACAAATCAGGGGCCCTACCACCATCTCTTTTAGCAGTATTATTTTATTCTTACTTGAGCGTGGGAAAGAGATGGAGATAGACGTTCTTCTTTCTCGCACTGAAGTAACATCAAAATAATACTGTTAAAGAGGTCGTGGTTGGCGCCCAGTACCAATTTTGAAGTCTACTCTGTTAGTAAGGCCCATCGTACACGACACTACCCAAAAATAACGTGTTAAAACCTCAAATCACTAATGAGTAACCAGAATGTCACAGCACCATTATTTCAATGGCAATGGCGGTCACGACGAACCAATCAATAACTAGTTAATGATGCGTTAGTACCGCACTAATCACTCGCAACCCAACGTGCTAGTCGCGCAGTATTGGTTTTGATTGAATTGGAAGCTATGCCGCGGTTTACATACAATTAGTCCAAATTTGAAAAAAAAAAACAAAGTCAAATCATTTATTTCAAATAGGCCCTTGTAAGGTTTTTTTGAACATGAAAATTTACAAAAAATTGAATGGATTCTAGTCGCCCCTTCCAAAATTTAGTTTTCGCATGGAGAAGAATGGGCAAGAAACTCCACCCTTACTCTCCTAAAATATTCTACAATATTTTGTATAAGTACATTAGTTCTAAGTGGCTGTGCTGGCTGTGTGACTTGCCTCACGAAAGCTTGCGGGAGTGATGATAATGATGTCGTCACGCTGAAGTAGTTGCACGAAGGCTGCGTTCACGATCACGTCGGGGTCACCAATGTAGTGGTAGGAGGAACAGGGTGTAAAGTTCACTCATCCACCATAGAAAAGGGAGGATCCTCCGACCAGACGGGTGTTGTGTCTGGCGGGCAACTACCCAACTGTTGATGTCGGATTGTCTTATATAATATGTCGTTCGCGCGGTAAACTCTAATTGCGCGATGCAGGATTTGTGTGACGCTATGTCTTTGATGCGTATGTGGCGGTGTAACCGCTACAAACTAAAATAATTATAATTATATCATTATTGTATCGGAAATCTTTCAAAAAATAAATACCTACTAGCTGTTGCCCGCGAATTCGTCTCATTTATTATGAATTTATTTATTTTTTAATACAAATATCCAGAAAGAATAGTTGTGTCTCCAAACTATTATATTTTTCTCCAGGCTGCCTATCTGTCAAACATACTGATAGGCCAGTGATTTAGGCTTGCAAAGGGAAGACATACAGACAGACAGAGTTACTTTCGCATTTTGAATATTTGTATGAATTAGTATGGATGTAATACGTAAACTCTCAGAATATCACGTTATTAAAAAAAAATGGATTCCACATTATTGTTAGGTAGGAGATATACCTTATCTGCTTGGTAATCCACGTTATTATTCATTTAAATGGCTTGCAGACTATAACTATTCAGAACTATTCAAAATCCATCCAAAGGTTGTCTGTAAAAAATCGCTTTAAGCGTTAGGACCGCCCATTGTGTCACCCTATGTAAAATTTCTAAATTTATGTCTGTAATTTTTATGGTGTACAATAAAGAGTATTCTATCTATCTATATAACTTTTCAAATACGCGAGTAGGTAGAGCTGGTAACTAAATTAGGCCCGTATAATTACTTCTGTTTATATAACGGCTAATGAAATGCGGAATGGTAGAAAGTATATTGTTCTTAAATTAAAGCCTCATTATAGGGTGCGGGGCAGCACCAACAGCATCCGTATGGCACCAACAGCATCTGTCGTTGGTAGCAAGCTGGCTAGATTGTGCGTTTGTGAGTCACTGCTTCAAGGTATCGGCTGGGCCGTTTACCTTGCAGCAGAGATGTCACTAATTGTTTCTAATTGTTTCTGTGTGTGTTTTACTAACATATTTTGTAAATCTATCTGTTAATAAAACTATGAGTGTTGTTGCTTGATTAAATAAATAAATAATAATAATTATAGGAAAGATGCGGTGTCTCCAAGAGCTGGACTAAGGCTGGCTGCGTGTATGTCCTTGGTCCCAATGATACACGGCATCGGGTTGAGTCCCTCGCTGAGTTGGACAAGATTGTGCCGAATCCCAATGAGCCCGGGCAGAGTCATCAAGTATCGGCTGTGTCAGCCTCTGTACCGGTCGTTGCGGCTACGAAGAACGCAAGGTTGAAGCGTGCTGTTGCTCTGAAGAAGTGATTTCTCTGTAATGTCTTATTCAATGTCCGGGTAATATCATATTTTATTGTTTTGTTTTACCTTCAGTTAATTTTTAATGTTTTAATCAATTTGCTTGACTTCACTGAATTATGTCAAAATGTTGTCACTGTCAGTCAGTTTCATTCGGTGCGTTCCGTTTTTTGTAACGGTGTAATGGCAGACTGTGACTGGCAGAAGTCTTATTTTTTTCTTTTCAATGTTTTGTTCCTGTTTCTTATCAACCGACTTCAAAAAGGAGGAGGTTCTCAATTCGATTGTATGTTTTTTTTTTTTTGTATGTTTGTTACGCGTTTACTCCGCCAATTATGAATTGATTTTGATGATTCTTTTTTTGTTTGGTAGGGCATACTTCAGAAGTGGTCCCATATAAATTTAGTCAAGATCTGATGAGGGGTTTTTGAGTTAGCTTCAATTTACGTATTTTTCCCATCTAGTATATGTGGACGATATTCTAATAGTTCCTGTCACCGTAATTTACATAGCAGGTAATGGATATTCATATTTTTGTGGGGGTTTTGTGTAGGTACCACAACTAAAAAGTGAAAAATAAAAACTTTTTCACAAAAAATAAAACCGACTTCCAAAAAAAACACTACAAAGTGAAAAATAACTTTGATTTCGGAAGTCGGTGGCAAAAAAACGAAAATAAAACCCTCAAGACACCGACTTCCGAAATCAAAGTTATTTTTCACTTTGTAGTGTTTTTTTTGGAAGTCGGTTTTATTTTTTGTGAAAAAGTTTTTTTTTCTTGTTGTTTTTTTCTGAAATGATTTACATTTTATTTTGTGTTTTTTTAACATTTTACTTACTCGGACTGTGTAGTGGGTTTTAATTCTTTAGATTTAAATAACGT
The DNA here is from genome assembly GCA_963853775.1 of Xanthia togata. Lineage (NCBI taxonomy): Eukaryota > Metazoa > Arthropoda > Insecta > Lepidoptera > Noctuidae > Xanthia > Xanthia togata. The sequence goes on from OY970794.1 coordinate 4,827,522, forward strand.
AACCAGCAGGTGGACTAGCTGTTATACAGTTTATTTTATTTTTTATTAGGTTCGCGTCGTCGGGCGGTGAGTGCGCCCGCTCGCACTAGGGCCCTAATTGTATACCTATAGCTATAATTCCCTACACTCACCACATTCATTCAACGTCAAACCCTTCAACTGTGGCGACCTTCCCTAAGGTGCTGTCATTAAAAACCGCTGTCTGTGGCGAGCGCACCTCGTAGCCTCGAATTCCCGCGTTCATTTTTGGCAGTTATTTGTATACGAAAACTGTATCTATCTTGTTCTAACTTGCACAGAGTCTTTATGACGAAACAAGAAAGGTATATTGTCCTTGTTGACATTGAATGAATGAGTGACGCGTAATAGTGGCTATTCGTTCGGCCGCTTAGTCGACGATGCGCGCGCACCACGCGAACATCAATAAGTCCGCCAAAAATTACATAAATAAAGTGAAAGTGCAGTGAAAGTGGGTGTAAACGTGTATAATATCATGCCTGGGTAGTTAATAAACAGTATTAACTACCTGTAAAGTGTAATTTATAAAGATTTCAACATAAAATAGTGATTTTTGTGAAAATAGTGTCCCGTTGCGGCGTCCATAGTGACATCCCGCGCCGGCCGGAACTTATTTCGAGGTAATACTATTAGTAAATATGTGAATGATAGAAACTATCGCTATTACAATCCAGAGGACAATCCAGCTTTCTAACAATCCAGAGGACTTGTGTCCTTTGACGCCTGGGCACTTTCTCGTGGGTGAACCTCTGGTAACTGTACCTGATGCAAATTATGAAAATTCAACCATCAGTAATCTGAAGCGATGGCATCTTACGCAAAAAATGCTTCAAAATTTCTGGCGTAGGTGGTCACTAGAGTATTTAACTCAATTGCAACATCGATATAAATGGATAGATCGTAAGCCTGAACCTGAGATTGGAGACGTGGTTCTGGTGAAGGAGGATGGTCTTCCACCCGCTAGATGGCTGTACGGGGTTATTATCGATAAACATCAAGGTTTGGACAACATTACTCGCGTTGTAACCATACGGTGTAAAAATAATGAGATAAAAAGACCTTTATCTAAATTAATTATTTTACCTGTGAATACTTAGTTATTGTTTACCATCTTGTTGATGAATTTTATATAGTTTTATTTACCCAATTTATACGGTTTGTGAATTTACTTAAATGAACTTGTATTTTTTTTACTTGTTTTTACCGTTGTTTAATGTTATTTACATAAGGCATGAACTTGTATCGTAGATATAAGACCCTAGGTTTAGGTTATAGTAGATAATCGAAACAACCAATCATTAATTTAAGTTTATATTGTCAGGTTAAGGACGATGGACAGAGCCGTCCATGGTGGGCGGAATGTCTAAGCTGTTTAAATAATTATTCTAAGAAAGTCTACATTTGTTATTAGTTAGTACCAATATTGAATAACAGATGGCGTTGTGCCGTGACGTCACGTTTCTAGATCGCGGTGTTAAGACTTTCCTGCGCCGCATGATGTTCGCGTATTTTAAGTAATAAATTGTCTTACTCTGGACACTCTTGTTTTATTTCAAAGCGAGATATTTTTGGGACGTTGTACAAAGTGGTACATACGATAGTGGTACATACGATACATGTATATAAATATTTATATGTATCGTATTATTGATATTAGGCATTTAATTTAAATATTATGGTATTATACTTGCATAAAAATGAAATGAAAAATACCTACTCGGGCCGCCAAATTCGGTTGCTGTTATGGCTCCTCGTAGGGCGTTTTTGTCGTTGATTCCCGTAATGTTTTTGTAAGGCAGCATGCATTTTTATTGTACTTATCGATTTATAAATATCTTCAAAATATAGAATGCTAATTTGTATTTTAAAAAAAGGATCCGAATGTAATTTGAGACCCTAAGTTCAAGAGGTAGTTTTTTTACGGCCAAATTAAGGCATTTTTCAAGTGGTTGGGTTGGGTATACGATACATTCTAAATAAATATTTGTAGCAGCCGAAACTCCGTCTGTGATATGCATGTTAAAACCAAACAATAGATTAAAATAGTAACCCAAGCCACTTGGCGTTCAGTTACAAAGGAATTGAACAATGAATAGACCCTTTGTTATCGCTCGGCGCGCACGGGCAAACAAATGAGTCACGATAATGTAAACATGTGTGATAAGAAAAAAATGTTCAAGGAGGTGTGTTCGTTTTATTTATTAATGTGAAATGATGTATATTTATGAAGATAAAACAAATACTTTTTGAAATAATGGTTCTATTTTGTAATTATAGAAAACAAAAGTGGACCTAATCTATACATAATCTGTTAGCTAATTTAATAACGATTCCTAAAACATAACTTGAAGAGATCTACCTATCGTAATTTTAGAGATATCGTCGTTTTAATCACCCGGGTCCCGTCGGGCCCGGGACCACCCACGACGCGTCACAGATAACAGTTTTTTGCAAAATGGCCGCCACACTTGAAGGGAGTTTTTTATATATTTATATTATTTATATTATAATATGTCTAACGATGAAAGCAGTTAAAATAGTAGTTTTTTCTCATTACCTAGCAACGACGACAGTTTCGTGAGTATTCCTTCTCTTGCAGACAATCTTGCTGCGCAGTTTTCTGATGTTCCTAAGAATTTTAACGTTATACACATTAACGCTCAGAGCATTCCGGCTCATTTCCACGATATGCTGGCAAGCTTTGACTGTAAGAACGTACATGCAATTCTTATTTCCGAGTCATGGCTTAAACCCTGTCTTCCTTCAACCAGTTACTCTCTTCCTGGCTTCCAGCTTATAAGAAACGACCGGTCGATTGGTGGTGGTGGTGGTGTTGCCATATATCTCCGGGCACATATTCCATACTCTGTTGTCAATGTGTCAGTGCAGCCGCCGCCATCTAATGCTGGTGAACATCTCTTCCTTGAAGTCAAACTACACCATTCAAAATTACTTCTTGGCGTCTATTATTGTCCCTCTTTACGCGTTAATTTCTTTTCATCTTTTGAAAACCTCCTAACAATGCTGATTCCTTCTTACAGTCATAGTATAATCATGGGTGACTTTAATACTTGTCTTCTGAAAAAAGACTATCGCTCTTCTTCCCTGATTAATATTTTGACTTCCAGTAATCTTTCCATTCTTCCGCTGAGTGCCACTCACCATTTTCCTAACTCTACAGCTTCACTTCTCGACTTAATTTTTGTCTCTTCTCTTGATCACGTCGCTAAGCATGGCCAATGGTTCAGCTGATGCTTTTTCCTATCATGACCTGATTTTTCTGTCATACAAAATTCGCCCACCTAAGGCTAAAGCTAAGATTCTTATGCAACGCAATTTTGGTGGAATGAACGTTGACGATCTTTGCAAGGATGCCAACAATATAAATTTGTTTTCCTTTGTTTGCCTCTGCAGCAGTCGATGAGCAAGTTAAAAATTTTGCAGCTAAACTTATCGAGCTTTATGATCATCACGCACCTGTTCGAGCTGTTAAGGTTAGATATTTGCCGGCGCCGTGGCTCACAAATTAGATTAAAACGCTTATGCAGAAAAAAGTTACGGCAAAGTCTAAATTTAAGCGTAGGGCTAATGACGCTAACAGGGAAAGATACTTCGCCATACGTAATCACTGTAATAAGGTGTGTAGGAATGCTAATCGTCACCACATTCATACTTCTGTCCAAAATGGGGACGCATCCAAAGTTTGGAAATTTCTTAGATCATTGGGGGTCGGTAAAACACGTCAAGACACAATTCCAAAAGACATAGACATTGATGCAATAAATACTCATTTTACTGCCTCGTCCAATTTTAATAGGACAATAAAATTAAATACACTGAATTATCTTTCTTCACTCCCGACTCCCAGTTATTCCCCATTTGTTTTTAGTCAGTTCTCCGCATGTGATGTTAAGAGAAGAGCATACTATCGATTACTTCCAATGCAGTAGGAAGTGACTGTATCAGCCGTAATATGTTAGTACCTGTGCTAGATTTTATCCTTCCCGTCATTTGTCATATCCTCAATTTTTCTGTATCTAGTGGTGTCTTTCCATCCTCATGGAAAGATGCTCAAATAATTCCTTTACCTAAAAAGTCTAATCCCTCATCCTTTTCTGAATACCGTCCAATATCCGTCCTACCTTTCCTATCCAAAGTCCTTGAACGGTTAATTCACAACCAAATAAGTACTTTCCTTTCTAAAAATAATCTCCTAAACCCCTTCCAGTCTGGCTTCCGTCCTGGTCATAGCACCACCACAGCGCTTCTGAACATTACGGATGATATAAGGTCAGCCATGGAAAACGGAAATCTAACGGTCTTAGCTTTGCTAGATTTCAGTAATGCTTTTAATACCGTTGATTTTGATATTTTGCTCGGTATTTTATGCTCTCTTAACATATCTCCATCGGTAATTGACTGGTTTCGTACTTACCTGTTCGGCCGCCGGCAACGTATCTGCATTGGAGAGACCTTGTCTTCCTGGAGTAATACTTCTGCCGGTGTACCTCAGGGTGGCGTTCTATCTCCATTACTTTTCGCAGTTTTTATTAACTCAATCTCCGACGAACTAATTTCTTTCTACCATCTATATGCAGACGATTTGCAAATTTACTCGCGAGCTCCTCTTGGAAGTCTATCCGAGGCTATCTCAACGATTAATCGTGATCTGGCCCGTATATGGGATTGGAGTAAGCGATATGGACTTATGGTCAACCCCATAAAGACGCAGGTTTTGGTGGTAGGCAGTTCTAGGACGGTCTCAAGGATCGACTGGACGACACTTCCCCAAGTTTCTTTTGACGATTCAGTTGTTCCCTTCAGTGAGAAAGTTAAAAACTTGGGGATCTTCATCGATAAAAACTTTTCTTGGACTACCCAGCTACAGGAAGTTAGCCGCAAACTATTTGCATCCGCTGCATCTTTGAAGAGATTACGTAATTTTCTACCGACTGCCACCAAGATTGCGCTTGCACAATCGCTACTTCTTCCCATTCTTGACTATGCTGATGTCAGCTATCTTGACCTTACCCAAGACCAACTCGATAATCTTGAGCGGCTTCAAAATGTTTGTATAAGATTAATTTATTCGGTTTGCGCAAATATGACCATGTTTCCGAATTTCGTCTGAAGCTCAAGTGGTTACCAATTCGGCTTCGCCGGAATGTTCATATTCTTTCCCTTTTGTATAATGTGCTTTTTTCCCCTTCCACCCCTCTCTATCTCAAGAAACGTTTCCAGTTTCTTTGCAACTCCCACACGAAATTTTTAAGGTCATCAGATAACTTGAAGCTTAAAATGCCTATGCATTCCACAACTTTCCTCGACAAGTCTTTTACTGTCCAGGCCGCTCGTTTGTGGAATGCATTGCCAGTTCAAATTAAACGCGCGCAATCATTACCAATATTTAAGAGACTCGTGAAGGAACATTACTTGTCGTTGTGATCTTGTTCTCGTAACTGTAATTATCTATAGTCTTCATTTATTTTTGTTGTTTATATATTTAGTAAGTATGTATGTATTTATGTATCTATTATTTAGGATATGTATATATCTGTGTATCTATTCTAGTATATTGTATAGTTTTTATTTGCACCAACGACAGCCCCATTTTATGTCCAGGCAAATCACTGTCCATTCCAAGGTTGCCTGGAAGAGATCGCAGAAAGCGATAAGGCCGCCCATTGTATATTTTATAGTGTTAATTTTGTTTTTTTTGTTATGTGTTTTTGTGGTGTACAATAAAGTATATATAAATAAATAAATATAGTAATGCTTGAATTTTTCTGTAAACAATATTAACATCGACCTTTTTAACTCTGTATTTTTGTGTTGTCAGCAACTTCTTTTTGTGTCGTCAGCAAATGTTTTGTTCGTCAGCAACACAAATATGATGCTGCCAACACAGAGTAATTTTATTTTATTATTGCGGATAACCAGGGATATAAATTTACTGCGGTCACCAATCTGGCTGCTAAACATAGCAATGCAGTTTCGTAAATAAATTCAAACATTTGAACTAGCCACTGAAATGACAAACATTCGTTCAGGCATACAAAGCTAATAATTAATTAATTACACACTGTATTAAATTATTTGGTTTCATAACATCTAAAATAATAATGACTAAACTATTAATTAAATGAATGAGCGGAAAATAAAAGCGCAACCCTTAAATATACCAATCCAGTTTTTCCGTTGTCAATTTGAAAATAATATCAAATTCGATTACTCACTGATTAAATTCCAGGAAAATTATTCCATTAAATTTTCTGACGGGCTCTTCACAAAGATGAAATGGTATAAACAAATCTGTATTTTTGAGAGACAAAGAGCTTCCCAATTTAATTTGTAATACCACTGTCACCCTGGAGAGAATTTCGAAATGTTGCCAGGGATTTAATTAACTGAATGTATCCGCATTTTACCACTTCGGAAGTTTCACGGTTGAAGAGTTGGATAAAACGTGGGTTAGGAAAACTAAATGAGAATAATGTAGTGTGGTATTATTTTGGATCTAAACTGATTAATGACATTTACCTCATTTAATTATTAGACTTTTAATAGTATTCTTCAACTGATTCGTTTATAAAAAAAACGACCCACCCCTGCTTTACAAGGCTTTTAAGAATTGACAAAATATCGAGATTTTGGTATTAAACATGTATAAACGTTCCGGACTAAATCCTCTATGGTAAAAACCGCTTCCGATAAAAATAACGCGGTCATAAAGCAGACACGACAAGCGATTTTAATTTCTAATATGTATAGAATAGGTGTGGAATTACCGCGATCGAACTCACAACCCGTGCTACGAAATGGCTACGACGTAGCGCAGCGTGCTACGAGTGACAGACAAAAAGCTCGCTCGTTGTAGCGACTAATTCTAAAGATTAAGAGCCCTTATTCTGAAAGTGGTCAACGTCGCAAACAGCTGTCAAATTTTTCGCTGTTTTGATTAATTTGGCAATATTACTGTATATACATAATATTCGACAGCAGCGTTACATTTCGTAATTTAAAAAAAAAATGTAATTGCTGTATAAACTACTGTAACGAAGTATGTTAACAATAGGACCAAACACATCAACATTTATCTAACCAACTTATTTGTAACCACTGTGTATTTACTGTTAAATAAAATATTAAAACATTGCAAATACTGCACACATAAAATATTTGTAGTGAGTTGAAGAGGAATATAATCCCAATTTACCCGCATAAACCCTATTTTATTTGAGCACTTTGTCTAGTTACAGTTGAGTTGGAGTTAAATGACGCAGTTTGATCTAATAAAATACAGACAAAGGTCATAAAATCCTATAATTAAAATAAATTCGTTTTAATACTCAACTGGGTGTAATGATACAAGTTTATTTATGATGTTTTTCAAAGGCAGCGGGTTAGATATTCTGTGTAGATTTAACTCTTTTAGTGTTGAGTCAACGCAAGCGTAAACTCAACGTCCTCAACGCAACTTACCACACTCAAAAGAGGCATGAATGAGAAATGAATTATGGGTTATTATAAAAATGTTTGTACATTTTGTTGTTTGAAAACGTCCACGTGTATTTTGACCAGAAGTAGCACATTGAAGCGGTCAAATTAGTAATATTATCCTTGAACCACATTTTTCCCAGATAGGTTTCAACATTTCAGATCAAAATAATAGATAATTAAGAAAAAAAAGGTTTTTACGTCTTTAGTCTCATAATATTACCATACATCGACCCCGTCTCTAAGCACGAGCGTGTTACTAAAAGTTTCATAAAGAAGAAACTACTCACATATTTACATGTTCTCATTGCGCAATATCTTTATGACTCTAATTATGATGTAAATGATATAAAGTATAAATAAATAACCTAATGCATAGTGATAATAACATCCTTTCAATTTGTATCTTCATTTCATTCAATTTTGTTATTCATTTTTGTAACACCAATAACAGAGATATTTGAGCTTTTCAAATGGGAGCATTCTCAATAATTTAAAACCATCCAATCAGATGAAAACAGAACGTCTGTCCGCCATTTTGACAGCGGGTGCCATCAACAAGACGCATGTGTTTGTCCCTGTGTAGTGTTTCTCTACAATAAACTTATCATTCTGGTTGTTGACCTGTAAAAACAACGATAAGTCTATCTCGTATTACTTTTGCCTAAATTTTAAGAATAATTTTGACCAACTTCGAAAAAGAAGCTGGATAAGTCCACTAAGATTTTTGCGTTACAAAAATGATGTAAGTAAAGCTGATTTCATAAAAACAATAAAAAATAAAAATTGTATTTAAAAGTGTAATTGCAACGAAATCTTAACATAACATGATGAATGTCGATGAATAACATGAATGATGATGAATCAAGCGCGCACACTATTTTGTAAAATAAAAGAGTTAATTATTCTATTGATCACTTAACAAACCTTTGAAATCCGAAACGTTACAACGTTTCGTCAAATGACTTGAGTAAAACATTTCCGGAAATGGTAAGTTTGACTTATTTGCCAAACACAAAGGGAGAAGGAGATCTATGTTCCTCTAAATACAAAAAACAGATATTAAAAAGTGGGTAGTGTAATTATTATTTTTTATGTAACGCGAATTCCCAAAGTTTGAAATGTATTATTATTCGAAGCCAAAGTTGTTTTACTAAGTAAACATTTTTAATAAGTAATTTAAAAATGTTAATGACCATAAGAATTATAAGATTTTGAGACTGATTATATTTTTAATAAATGATTAAGAAGTGGTTTCGTTGTTTTAATTATCTTAAGTGAATTAGCCCTAGCATTTCCTTTTTGTTACGTTTTTAATTTCTGTAACGGTATTCATTTTTATTTCATTTTTGTAACAGTACAATTTTTTTGAAAATTACCCTTTTAAATCATTTTATTTCTAAGTGTTAGTTTGTAAAAACACTTTAACACGTTAATCATATCCTATCCGACTACTCTGAGAAGAAAGGCCGAAACAAACGAGGTCACAGTCTCTAAACGTGTATTTCTTATAATCTTTGATTATTTGTATCTATCTTGAGATAAAGCGCAAAATTGATCTTGCCTCTTAGTCGGTCTCATCACTCAAACTTCTGTAGATACAGTCAGCAATAAAAGTCAATTAACACTTTAAATTTTACATAAAATATCATCTAATTGATACAAAAGATTTGATACATTGCTTTTTATTCTATGTAAAAGTTAAGCCTTCAATTTTATATCAGTTCAGAAGTTCCTTAACGCGACTTACGGTAGGAGTTGACTAATAGAAATCGTCACGTAAGGAAAAAGCGTTAAACCCCCTCCATGCGACTCTCTCTCTCTCTTTCTCTCTCTCTGTTATATACGAGTTTGCAGACGAACATTGTTTTACAAATATTTTACTCAATAAATGAGTCCGCGTATCATTGATAAATTTACCCCCCTATTAATAATAATTATCTACTCGTGGTCCACCCTATTCCATCTTGCTGTCCTCTCCCCAACGACGCCCTAAGCCGAGGTTCATACCCCACAGGGGGTGTCCTTAGCGAGCGTTCGCCTAGTATATAAGTTATTTTACGCCCTTGCTGGAGGCTTTAAGTTAGTAGGTTAAAGCAGTCGCAGGACAGCCCGGTTAAGTAGTTACGATCCTCAGAGATCGTCTACGAGTAAAAAAAAAAACTGGTCAATTTCCCTCATTCGTCTGCATATTTAATTGGTCAGTTTTGCGGATTAGACAGTTGCGTCAATTCAATAGTTTTCAGTGTTTGCCAGTTTCCTTGATTCGTTTTTCCCAACTGACTATTTTCAATCTCTACCTCAATCAGCCTATAATGTTTCCACTGCTAGGACACAGGCCTCCTCTTTTTGAGAGGGAGTAGCCGTAGCCGTGGGCCGTAGTCCACCACGCGGGCCCAGTGCGGGTTGTTAGATGTCACATGTCTTCGAATTTTTGGTTCTAGGACATGCCGGTTTCCTCACGATGCTTTCCTTAACCGCTTTGAGAGCAGTGGTGATGAAATAATTTACACAAAGTGAAGCGCCTGTCTGGTAGCACTGGGCCACCTGCAGTGCTCTACCGACTGTTATGAGAAGAAATACCGAAAATCACTTTTTCACCACTCCCGCACGAAAGAAGTGTCTTTCCTCTACGAAAACAGTGAGGAAAGTTGGTTTTTCCTCACTGCTTGAACAGTGAGGAAAGTTGGTTTTTCCTCACTGTTTGAACAGTGAGGAAAGTAATGATCCCGTTCAGAAACTAACCTTGTCTGATTCTTTTATGTTAAGTTTTACAGATATTTTAAAAAATAAAGAATTATTTTGATTTGCTTTGTGTCTATTTAATTTATTTACCTATGATGACTGAATACTTTCTTGCTGGTCGTGGTGAAAAGTTTTGTATGCAACATGTGAGCAAGTTCATTTGCTATTCGTTTTGTTGAGTCTTTCGCTTACTCAGGATTGAAATTTATAATCACTCGCTGCGCTCGTGATTCGTTGATTATCAAAACTCATAGGAAAAACGAACTTTCCAACAACTATGTTGGATAAATAACTATTAAAGTCCAGAAATCTAAGTCAGATCACATTTTTTTGCTGACTTTACCTACTTGATAGATTTTAACAGAAAGTCTTCAAGTATGTTCTGTTTCTTATTGATGCTTTAGTAAGGAGCCACAATATACAGATAGTGCAATCCACGACGACGCGCCCCACTCCACGATTACGGTACTGTAAGCTGTACGGAGCGGAGCGGAGTAGGGCGCGTCGTCGTGGATTGCACTATCTATAAGTACATGATTATTATCATTACTTACCCAAACATTCTGAAAGACTTGATCAGGCTGATGAAGGCCTGCTTAAACTTCCTGTTCATGAAGCAGTAGGTGATAGGATTACAACACGATGAGCAGTAGGCGAGGAGTTGCAGCAAGACCACCCCTTTGGAGCCTATGTACTGGTACAGCTCGTCTGGGTAGAACAGGTAGATCTGGAAAGAAAGTTGGAGTTAGGGAGTTTGTTCTCAATTTTTTTTAATTTTTTTTATTTGTTAAACTTGTGTACGCTTGCAATAGTAGAACCATCAATGTATCTTGAAATAATTTATTTATCCGTCATTGCTTAATTTTTATAACTTTGTACCTTTTGTAGTAAAGTAATTTTATTCCAGGTACATCGTCTTCACTTAATAATAATAATGAATGTATAAAACATATTATTTCGTGAGGAATTCGTAGCTAAGTAATAACTGCCGCACGGGTCGATCCATCAGGATAAGCTACGCTTGCCGGGGTTGGTCCGTGGATAAGTGACCATCTTTACATACCAAAACTCCTCCGTGCCTCGGAAAGCACGTTAAGCCAATGGTCCCGGCTGTCATTCGTGGATCTTTGACAGTTGTTACGGGTCGTCAGAAGCCCGAAAGTCTGGCAACCAGTATTACCAAGGGGTATTGTCCAGTTACTAGGTAATAGGGTCTAATAGGCAGTAAAATACTGTTATTCAGCTGCGGTTAGACTGGAATCTGACTCCAACATAGTCGGGAATAAGCCAGTCAGATTCAATCAGGATACAAAATATTGTAAAACTTTTTACCAAAGAAATTTCTTAACCAAACTTCTCAATGCGAATCTACTTTTTGGAAGAGGATTTAAATTCAATTCTATTTTCTTGTAAATATTGACTTTCAAAACTGCCTTTTGACCTACTGAAAACTTAAGTGATTTGCCTTTGACTTTTAAATGTTTCATGTTTCGCGTCAAAAGGTTATCCGTGAACATGTCTCTGAAAGTCGGCAAACATTGCTTGTTCTTTTTTTTGTAGCACCGTGTTTTGTTTTTTTTATCAATACACAGACACAGACAAAATAAAATGAAAAAAAAACCAGCAACTGATGCATCACTGCACGCTGATATGTTTACAGGAAACATTTCATGCTATATTTCCCGTACCCATATCATTGTAGCAATAAAGCTACACTATTAAAGCTATTCTAGTATATTGTATACTTATAATTTGTACCAACGACAGCGCCATTTTATGTCCACGCAAATCACTGTCCATTCCAAGGTTGCCTGGAAGAGATTGCGGAAAGCGATAAGGCCGCCCATTGTATATTTTGTAGTGTTATTTTTGTGTGTACAATAAAGTATATATAAATAAATAAAGCTATAGGTACATATGAAATTAATCGAAGTATGTTTTCTATTAAACCATTTTCCATAACACCATCCAAAATTTGCTGGTAGGTTCTAGGAAAAAGACTATGAACTTCTCGACTTTACGAAACATTAGAATAATACGTCTATAATAACTTACTGAGTTGCTGAGTTCCTTAATTAAAAAGGAATTTGTCTTGACATAAGTAATCAGACAAATTTGGAGCTACTAGTATAATAATGTTGATTTACTCTTTAATTTTAATAACCCATTAATAACTAATTATGACAACTTTTTATATTTTGTTAAATTGTATAAATCTATTATTTTGCACGTCACATACCTAGTGACAAACATGTTTGCACTTAATTTACCTACTTTACAAGCAAATGACATAGCGCTACGGGCCCCTAGAATAAACTACGGCAGGAGTACTATTTTGTATGAAGGGGCACAGCTTTACAACAAAGTGCCTCGGCATATAAAAGATCAAAAATCAATGTTTACTTTTTAAAAATCTCTAAAGAAACACATTTTAGCGGATTTAAAACTTTAAGCTATCTTCGGATAGTGCATTATTCTAACCAATTTTGTTGTGTAACCGTCGCATCGCTAATGTATTCTAAGTAGAAATAAGTTTTTTCTCATATAAGTGAATGTAATTATTTTTGAGAATAAAGTTCTTAAACCATAAACCATACTTTATCATCTTGCATGCACACACACACATGTTTATGCAAATAAAATTATTATGAATTATAAAATTCAGGGCAAAGACCTCTTTCCGAACAATAAGGAAACCACCAATAGACTGATTATCTAGCGGTAGTTTAAAATTACCAAATCAAAAAATGTCACGAATAAATTATTTACTAAGCCTTATGCTATTCTAGTAACAGTCAGAATAAGCGCCACACGGTTTTATTTTTACACTGATACACGACTGAAGACCTAAAAATACAATTCCTGTTTGCAGTGAGATTTGTGAAACAAATCTCACTGCAAACAGGTATTTGTAAGCGAAAACATATCGACGATACTGGAGAAATTCCTATTTTTGTACAGACGTTGTTGTAGGTTCTCTTTACAAATAAAATAAAATCCCACCTGTCCTTTTAAGAAGTAACATTATTAGGGTTACTTTATGCCATCTACTAGGACAATATCTCAATATCTTATAATTATTTTGCCCTGACTATAGTTACGTTTCCCATCAGTTTGAAAATATCTAAGTTGTAATCTGTGGAAAATGGGTAGGATATTTGTTAAGTTATTAATGTTTATTTTTAATATACTACTGTTTATTTTCCGTTCCAAACTAAAATAAAACAAAATAAAAAACGAAGAGGGTATGTTATCCTCTTGATGAGAGCCTCGGGAAAGGTCGTGTGACGCTCATTGTCCAGCAAAGATAAGAGGTAATTCGCAGAATTTGGAAGTTTTTATCCAGGGTCGACTTTTTTTCTCGTTTATGAGTTGAAATGAGATAAAAGGTACCTTTATTATTTGGGATTTTGAGAAAATAATGCCTTAATGACAGTGTTATTTTTGTTAAATGATTCAGAATAAATATATTAATGTTAGTAAGTATTATAATAATGTAACCTAGATTGGTCCTCTGGCGACTCACACACGTGGATCATACCTTATCCTTGTTAGTAATCTAATTATACTATGTCCATTGCTTGGCGGAATTCAAGCATGACAATAAATAATAATTATATAATTGTAAATAGTATGTATCACATAATTAATTTATCTGTTGATGCTGCATTTTTAATTATTTTTACCTATTGTGGTAAAGTAATTTTATTCTAGATGCATCGTCTTCACATATACACACGACAAAAAAAAATCAAACAGACACCTTATACAGTTTGTCGTTTATATACACATTCATACATGCATAGATAAATATTATACCTAATATGACATTATGTTAAATTTTATTGACCATACCAAATAATTATTATGTACCACAACCTAACTGATCTCAATTAATGCTAGCACATATTTAAAAATTGTTGAATCTCACTTGATTTGTTTTTTTAATTTAATTTATATATTATGAATGAATTGTATACTTTTTGCTGTGCCCTACAGGGTCCATAATTGTACCTTAGCTTTAAGCCATTGTAAGACCTTTATACTCACATTATGGAATGCAAATAAAGATATGAATATGAATATAATTATGTAACTAATGTACTTATACAAAATATTGTAAAACATTTTAAAAGAGTAACGGTCTTCTCCATGCGAAAACTACCTTTTGGAAGGGAGACTAGGATCAATTCAATTTTTTTTGTAAATTTTGACGTTGATAAGTGCCTTAGATAGAATACTCTTTATTGTAGACCATAAAAATTACAGACATAAATTTAGAAGTTTTACGTAGGGTGGGCACAAAGGACTTATCGCTTAAAGCGATTTTTAACAGACAACCTTTGGATGGATTAAAGGTATCTGGAGAGACAATACTGCAGGTAGTCAGTGGTCCATTTACGAGTACATAATTATACAATAAATACATACATAAAGTTATTATCAGGGCCTTATTCTTATAAGGGCCTATTTGAAATAACTGATTTAACCTTCTTTGAATTTGATTTTTAATATAACGTAAAAAAAAACATTGGAATCAAACTCATTAATAGTTCTAAAAATAATCGAGTTGTAATGTTGACCTCGCTAAATGATTAAGAAAAAGTTTTTAAATCAAAGTTAAATCCACCCTCCAATTGAGAAAAACAAGTTCGGTCCTCTAACAAGCGGGCAATTTAATAGGCTGCTTTCGAGTCTGTTTTCGAGTTTCCGATTTCACTTAAGTGTACATAGCAGAATGATTTCTATTCAAAGTTAGTTAAGTGCCAGTTTATAGTGGTGCACTTTACGATGTTCACCAACACCCTTTTGACTCCTAAACAATGGAAAAAGTCGTTTAATAAAGGTGTGTTGACTTCAATAATGATAAAATCAGGTCGTTTAAGATAATGTTTTGTTATTATTTAAAGTGTAATTTTTTTAATAGCCAGGTTGCCATGCTGTAGAAATATTTAACGATGGTGCAGACTAGCGTAATCATAATTATTTGTTCTGCAAACAATGAGTCATGAGTTTGTTGTATTACATACAATATTGTGGTAAGCGCCAATATAAGGATTATGAACAAAATCACAAAGATTTACATCGTAGATTCAAAAAAAGATTGTCTCGTTTCTGTTTTTTGACGTCGCTGACTACTCCTGTGACTCACACAATGTCGCACAGACTTAACTTGATTGTCAGTAAAATGCCATGTGAACTCTCTCTTCTTAATATGGAAACTTTTTGCGCGACATAGTTCGTTGAAGGCAAATCTAACGATTTAATTCTTAAGTGGAGATCTCTTTACTTATTTCGAGGACTGCAAACTACTTCGACGCTTCACAATTAGCGTGGCGTGTGTCTAATGCTATTAAAGAAAGAAAAAAACGCCTTGAAATCGATGAAATGAATAAATAAATTACCCTGCGAACTTTATACCGTTCGTTCAGAAGGGTAGACTGCGCAGTTAACTATCAGTTCAAACACTCGAAGAGAATAGCCATTAAAATACCAACAATAACTGACATTTTAACTGCTCATGTCCAAAGTTATGAGTAAATTTTCAAAAATAGTAATTTGGGTTATCGAAAGGCAGCTCAATTTGAATACATGCTGGAGGTCGTTTAGTATTTATTTTAATAGTAGCTAATTAGATAACAGCAAAATCTAACCGTACCTTAGTAAGGGGGAAAATAATGACCAAAAAGCAACTTTTAATCGTATATAATTAAATTAATCGTTAGTCTAGCCCAGATTGTAATCAAAATAAAGCACTAATTAGTACTGATAGGTACTTTAGTAAATAAAATGAAACGTATTCGTGGTAAACAAAGCTCGAAAAAGGATCACGTACGGATCAGAATTTCAGTTGTAAGTATTGCTTAAACACAAGTAATTAACTCTAGAAACTCTGACGTAAATAAAGGGAGAAGCTTTTATAATTGTCCTGAATAAATACAAATAGGTACTTTTAATGATTACTTTATATTCCTAAATTTGGCGTGTGTTTATATATTTAAAAGAGACCGTGACTTCATAGTTTGTTTCGATCTTTCTTCTCGAAGGAATCTAGTTTTCAACCGACTTCAAAAAGGAGGAGGTTCTCAATTCGGTTGTATGTTTTTTTTTTTTTTTGTATGTTTGTTAATTGATTACTCCGCCAATTATGAATTGATCTTGATGATTCTTTTTTTGTTTGGTAGGGCATACTTCAGAAATGGTCCCATTTAAATTTGGTCAAGATCTGCTGAGGGGTTTGTGAGTAAGCTTCAATAATACGTATTTACCACCACCTAGTATATGTGGATGATATTCTAATAGTTCCTGTCACTGTAATTTACATAGCAGGTAGTGGTATTCAAATTTTTGTGGAGGTTTTGTGTAGGTACCACAACTAAAAAGTAAAAAATAAAACTTTTTCACAAAAAATAAAACCGACTTCCAAAAAAAAACACTACAAAGTGAAAAATAACTTTGATTTCGGATGTCGGAGTCTTTGGTTTTTTATTTTTATTTTTTTGCCACCGACTTCCGAAATCAAAGTTATTTTTCACTTTGTAGTGTTTTTTTTTTGGAAGTCGGTTTTATTTTTTGTGAAAAAGTATTTATAACATAATTTAAATATCATTCATAATCATCATTTTAGGAGAAGCTCGTAACTAAGTAATAACAGCTGCATGGGAAGATCCATCAGGATAAGTAATGCTTGCCGGGGTTGGTCCGTGGATGGGTGACCATCTTTACATACTGAGACTCCTCCGTGTCCCGGAAAGCACGTTAAGTCGTTGCCCCGGGTGTAATTCGTGAATCTTTGACAGTCGTTACGGGTCGTCAGAAGCCCGAAAGTCTGACAACCCATATTACCCAGTTACTGGTTGTGGAGGTCAGATTAGCAGTCACTCCATGTAAAATACTGGTATTCAGCTGCATCCGGTTAGACTGGAAGCCGACCCCAACATACTTAGTAGGAAAAAAGCTAGGCAGATTGATCATCATTTTATCTTTTTGGTATGATAATAGAACCGCTAGGCTGGCTGAGTCGGAGGGAGTTTTCTATGGCGTTTTGCCCTCGCGTTGACGAATGTTTATTACCCCATCAGCAACTGTCCTAATGATAACTTGAGCTATAGTATGCATCCTCATTTAGACGCTAATAACATTTTCATGGTACTTTAAAAAGCGTTTATCGAGGACAGTTCTGATTTAGTGGCTATATTATTATTTTTTTATAACTTTCATAATGCTATCGATAATGGTTGTACCCTTATTGAAAATCAATTATCAATAAAGGATCAATAATCATCAAAATTAGGGGAATGTTGCATAAAAAGACAATATTAACCAAGTAATACACTAGCTTAAAAATTATATCTCAATTAGGAACTTCTCAATATTATTGTGCTTTCGCCACTAAAAAACTTCGGAGTTTCTTATTAAATAATAAAAGCGGAAGCTTTTTCATAATAATAATGTTTTTTCTTTCTAAATTACTGCAGTAGACACTTTTCGCGTCTATTGTCCCCTACTACATCTGATACACGTCTAAAACGACTTGGATTTGTCTTTACAAATACAGCAACTTCTAATATGTGCGGACAAAGTACGGTCCACAGCTAAAACATCGCTCGAATGCATCTTTTTTGTACCTTGAAGGCGATCTCTCTTTCAGTTGAGTTTCCCCAAAATATGATCCCATACCGTAAATGTGATTCTACTATCCCATAATAAGTAGTAGAAATGCTTGTTATATGTGATAATTATTACTAATTTGGTATTATTTTAAAAGGAAGTTAAGTAACACAGAACTTGTTTTTTTTCTTCAAAATACATCATTATAGATAAATATTTTTCCTGTTTAAAAAAAACATAATATTAGAACATAAATATTTTTTCTGTGTTTGTTGTAGAAGAATTTATGAAAGAAAAAATTCCGCATAGTACCAAAAGAACGCTGGATGACTTATGCATAGGTAGAATATAATAATATTTTAAGTATGCTGTTGGGACTGCCACGATATGGTGCAGCGCGTCTACTATGTTTGCGCAAAACCGAACTGACGGCATCCATGCCGTCATTCGCGAGAAAACCGCGTCACTGTTGTCAAGGTTGCAGGCGAGTGGCAACAGCATTCTAAAAACTATGGCGGAGAGTATCGACTCACCAATTATTAAAAGTTTTGTGAGAAGGATAATCACTGAACATTAATTTGAGGATGTCCTTTATAATACAATACTATTTATTTTGTCAAAGTCAAAGTCAAATAATTTATTTCAATTAGGCACAAAAAAGGCACTTAAGAACGTCAAAATTAACAAAAAAAAATGATGAAATTCTAGTCGCCCATTCCAAAAGGTCGTTTATCTACTAACACTAGTAATAAGTTATATTATTGTTTACTAACGCGCTGGATAATTGTTCTCCGAAAATAAAGAATGTAATAATAATAACAGTTAGCTATTTCCTTCAATAAAAACTAACTACTTTCCATCATTTTATAACCTTGAATTTCTTGTTGAAACTGACAATTAGTTCAAGTGCAATCGAAAGTAATTAATCTACTAACAGTACTGTAACTATTTAATAACCCTAATTGGCCTGAAGTACCTAAGTAATACACAAAGGTAAACAAGCAGTTCCTGGTATAACATTAACTACTTAGTTACATTTCGATTAAGAGAATTGTGTCGATTGTTGAAATTCGTAGGAAACACTGGAGTGCATTAAACTTGCTACAGTGTGTGCGATGGTTAAATGTTCGTTCGAGTAGCCCTGGGCAGTGAGGTACAACCAATTATTTTATCACGGCGCGCACCGTAAGGTATTCGCAATTAGAGAGTTCGAGCCTAGGGATGTAAAAAAAAACAGGACCAAGTGCGAGTTGAACTCGCGTGGAGAGGGTTCCGTACGAAGAATAAATTTATCCCAAGAACAAACTTAACATATAAATTATTATTTAAATAATTTAAAATTAACACTATAAATATGTAAAATAAATTAATAAACCATCATCATCATCATCATTTCAGCCATAGGACGTCCACTGCTGAACATAGGCCTCCCCCAATGATTTCCAAATTGGCCGTTTGGAAGCGGCCTGCATCCAGCGGCTCCCTGCGACCTTTATAAGGTCATCTGTCCACCTTGTGGGTGGACGTCCTACGCTGCGCTTGCCGGTACGTGGCCTCCCTTCCAGAACCTTTCTGCCCCATCGGCCGTCAGTTCTGCGCGCTAATAAACCATAAAAAATTGTAATTGAAAAACATGTTCTCCTATACATTCCAACTGCAAAATATATAAGTTTTTACGCACAATATTAAGTGATTTACTATGTTATTTTAAGTAAAGAACTTACTTTCTGTATTTTTCATAATTTTAGACTCAGTAGTTTCGGAGTTAAGGTTGGTACGGTAAACTTTTATCTATTTTCTTATATAACTTTAAACTATTCATTTTAAAATAATAATAAATAAATGAGAACCTCACAACAAGCCTTTTCATTTGATATTAAGTCACACGGTGCAGTTTGCAACGCGTTTATTTAAATTTTATAATTTTCCCTCCAAAAGTGAACCCTATATTCATCATCATCATCATCATCACCTATAATATTCATAATTCATTATTTTATTTACGTAACATTCCGGCTGTCACAGATGGACAGGTGGACATGAGCCATGCCGAGAGTAACTAAGCTGGACCAAATGGACAATTTTAATATGCCAGTAATATTTCAAGACACTAAACGGACGTGAAGAACTCTCGCTTTACTAACAACAATGGTGCCGATTCTCTTGTCATTGTGACAAGAGAATCGGCGTCTAAACTAGACTAAAAAACACCAAAATTTAGTTTACTCCTGTCAAACGATGATTTCCCATTCTGAAATAGACTAAAGTGGCACAACTTAACTATATTTTAGTTTGACAGCACTAAGATTGTACTGAGATTTTAATTTAGTGAAAATGACAATTTTGCTATTCTGAATTTGACGTTTCTCACCTAAAATTTTAATTTTCTAATGAATTCTGACCATTTTTAATCACCACTGAAAATGGTGTGGAATATTATTAGTTGTCATGAACTAAAATTCACACGAACATCTCGACTTCGGGTGCAAAACAGTACTGTACTGGATTTTTTTCTTTTCTTTAGCTTATATCTCGAAAATGGTGAGTCCTATTGCAAAAATAATGAAAATTTCGACCCCCTTTATGAAACGCTTATACCCCTAATCCTCAACACGTAGGTAATATTTTTTTTTATTTTTCGTACAAAAAGTGAAAAATTCCATATAAAACACGTCGAGGTTGCCAACAAAGAGCGCCTCCGGCTCTAAAAAAATTCACGGGGTAGGGCAAACAAGTATGTACCACGTAGAGTCGCAATTGTCAAATTCGATTTAGTTGTGTCAAAATATTTTTTAAATTTAGAGACTTTTTACTACAGAATAGCGTTATGATTCTTATAGCCAAAAGTAAGCAATTTTAGTGATAGTTTAGTGTGGTGTACAAGAGAATCGGCATCAATGACGACAAAACCAATATTATTTGTTCTTTTAGAGGAAATCATTATTTAATTACATACGCAGATATATAAAGTATAATTCGCAAATAAAATAATGTTTTAAGAACTTCCCAGTATCACGTTATAAATGTGACTATAGTGGATTTCTTATTTGACTACTGTAGTTCGTACGTCTTTCGTCACCGATTACCGCGTCACGATTGCCTGGTAGGTAAAAAGAAATGGCTGATAGATCTACCATAATAACGCTACCATGAAAATAATATAACTTGTTTTGGTAGTTTTGTACAATTGAAAGCAAATAAAACAGTAGTCACTAAAGTGGAATGTCCACCTTGGTGCTAATTTGATTATCATTATTTTAAGAATGATATTGTAATACAATAAGTTTTGTTTATACATTTCATTTTATAATTTTAAAAAACAGTGTTCTTTAACCTCACAAAAAACGCTGAGGTGTGTCTTAAAAAATTATGAACATCGGTTAGTTAAAGTTAGCGACAAGAGGTGTGACACGCTAAAATTGCCTGTTTTGTTTCTTCTTCTCCGTTATACATTTTTTAAGCATAACTAAACAGTACGTTAAAAAAAACGGCATTCAATAGAAATTAAGGCTGCGTTTCCACCAGAGATGAGCGAGGATGCGTAGCGAGGGATGTGTGTGAAACTAATCAATAACAACGCTAGCTAAGCTCAAACTATGACAGTGAAGCGATGTTATTTGTTATTTTCACACACATCCCTGGCTACACATCCTCGCTCATCTCTGGTGGAAACGCAGCCTAAGAATGTCTTGTAAATTGTTTGTAAATGTTTGTGACAGTACTTTTTCCTTAGGATTGGCTCACACAAGAGATTCTATAAGGTTTCCATTTCTTCATTCGAACGTACGGAAGCCTAAAACCAATTTTAATTCGGCTAAAAACTGCAGGCAACCGAAATAATTATTGGGAAAATTGTAATCCGACTTCCGCTTTGACTTCCAAACTTGCATTAGTTCAACCTGATCCCATAATTATAAAGGCACAGACTTTCAGTAAGTCTGTGGCTTTATGATTTAATAAAAACTTTTTTCTTTTCCGCATAATAGCTAGCCGTAAGCGGTATTAAAACCCGGGAGTTTTATATTATTAAAACCGTTTTTTATAACTTATCTTGTTAAGAAAACAATTTTTTTCATAATATGGCCGCGTTCTTAGCAACTTTGCAACGCAATCGTCACGCGGGTTCGCGATCGCCTTTTTTTTTTTCGGCGAACATGTACGCGTTGTATTGTTAACAGAGGGCGCGTTCCAGTTTTCCGAACAAATAAGTAACTTAAAAACGCATATTCACGCGAGCGATCGCGTTGGTTAGGTTGCGGGGTACCTTACTGGTTTTGACGACGTTGCTATCAAATTAATTTATAGTACAGTTAAGACTGTCGCGGCCTGCAACAGAGGCATTGATGAACGATCGGATCGTGATAATGTGGGACAAGGTGGAGCCAAGCCACACAATCATACGTGAGTCGGTCCACGGTCCACCTTCTCTCACTGAGGAGGCCAGTGTCCCAGCAGTGGAACATTATAGGCTGTTTATATAAAATAAAATTTAATTAAACTGAAATTATATTTATTTTGTAGATTGGTTTTATCAAACACTTTACACGTCAAAATAATATTTTTTGATTAAAACTAGATGAGATCGAGATCGTATTAATAAAGGTTTTCAATGTCTGTCATTTTGTAACCACTTTTTAGGGTTCCGTTCCCAAAGGGTAAAAACGGGACCCTATTACTAAGACTTCGCTGTCCGTCCATCTGTCACCAGGCTGTATCTCATGAACCGTGATAGTTAGACAGTTGAAATTTTCACAGATAATGTTTTTTTTTGCCGCTTTAACAAAAAATACTAAAAACAGAATAAAACAAATATTTAAGGGGGGCTCCCATACAACAGACATGACTTTTTTTGCCGTTTTTATAGATAATGGTACAGAACCCTTCGTGCGCGAGTCCGACTCGCACTTGTTTCTTAACGCGTCTCCGAATCATACTAATGACACATTATTATTCAATATTATCAATCAGCCCAGTAGATAAGTTCCCATAAAAGCAGCTCTTATAATAACATTATAACTTTCACGCATAATTTAAAACCCACCCGCCACTCTTGACACGGTTTTTAAGACATGACAAAACCATCGAGATTTTTTTGTTATTTGTAAGTTTAATATGAACGTAATACACATAAACCTTCCGAAAAATGCTCTAAATTATGGCGAAAACCGAATCAAAATCCGTGGCGTAGTTTAGAAGAACAACGCGATCACACAGATATACAAAGGACAATGACAAGAATCGGCTCGAATCATGTAGCGTCCGACAGACTTTTAATATTTATGATAATTTATAATATAAAACAGTAAGAATTATAGAGTATAAATAAAATCTGTAGAAGTACACCGTTTAAAAGTCATTTTAAATAGTTATTCAATTTTTCAACACGTTTCCTATCTGCAATTTGAAATGTTGCCAATACCAAAATAAAATAATATCGATACAAAATTGCACTTGCAAATCGATTGCATTAATATCATTATGAAACTATGTAAGTGAATTTATTACATAATTATATAAGTCGTAACTCGTAATTCTTAAATAATAAATAGTATTTAGTTATATTTTTGAATATATTTTATAACAATTTAAAATAAGTTAATTCGATTTTCGATACAATTTAGAATATTAATTATTATTGTGCTGGCAACCCTTGATCTTGTTTTTGTAGTTGTCATTGATGATTGTCATAAAGTTTGACTACTTCTCCTGCGCGTTTTATCACGAGCGTCGAAGTGATTACGTGTTTTTGAGTTTTGTGTTGTATATTGCTGTGTTTCTCGACTCCGATTTTTCTACCACTTACGACTACCTTGGCTGTTGAAACTGAACCTGAAGCTGTATTACTCGCTGACCTGGCTCGCCCAACCGAACATCTGAACCTGCCTACTTGTTGACTGGCTTTTCTCACACTGACGGACCTTTAGTCTACTAACCATGATTCGCTGCATTAATTGTGGAGTAAATGCCTTTCGAATGCGACGATACTCGTTAGGAACTGAGACTGAAGAGATTCTGATGAATAATAAATTGTTAAAAAGTATCCATGTGTTTTTTTTTCCATACCTACATTCTAAAATAATGTAAGTACGAGTATGTTATAATTATGGATATTTACTATGAAACAATATATTATGCGAGGATAATATGTACCAAAAATCATTATTTAATTAATAATTTAGTAGTTTATTTGTTATTATCGTTAAAATTAGAAGTATTAAGTGGACAACTTTAAAGAACTATAACTTTTTTTGGTGTACTTCTTATAGAAAACGAAATATACTATCAAATTCTATAATTATTTTCCTTTTTAATGATATATAGTTCATCTTTGTCGGTTCTGGCCGAGTCTTGAAGGGCAACTTGGCATTCTCCTTTATAATCTATACATAGCTATAATAAGAGGAGCTCGTGGCTAAGTAATAACTGCCGTACGGGTCGATCCGTCAGGTTAAGCTACGCTTGCCAGGGTTGGTCTGTGGATGGGTGCCCGTGGGATGGCCGTGCCTCGGAAAACACGTTAAGCCGTTAGTCCCGGCTGTCATTCGTGGATCTTTGACAGTCGTTACGGGTCGTCAGAAGCCCGAAAGTCTGACAACCAGTCTTACCAAGGGGTATCGTATCACCCAATTACTGGGTTGTGGAGGTCATATAGGCAGTCGCTCCATATAAAATACTGGTATTCAGCTGCATCCGGTTAGACTGGAAGCTGACCCCAACGTAGTTGGAAAAGGCTAGGCAGATGATGACATAGGTATTTTTGTCTGTTTGTCTGTTTATCTGCTTAAATGTTTGTCTGGATGTATATTACAGCATGACGCAAATTCTACTGAATAGATTCTGTTAAACTTTATTGCATAGATATTTCAGTCTATCACGCTATTTGCTATGAGGGATGAGCAGTATTACGTTATGTTCGTATTCTTCTACGCAAATCGTAAAAGGACGCGCCAAAAGGTTAGGATATTGCAGATAGTTACTGATTTAACTTTTTTAAATGATTATCATCACGCTATACCTTTACGGAAGTAAGCAATAAATCATGAAATATATAAAAAACGCTTTTCAAATCCGTGGCTGTAAGTTCGATACCCAACTATTGTTTTTTTTCTTTTGTGATTCTGTTTTTTACAGTTTGTGATACTAATATGTATATACACTCGAGAGCAATGAATCCGGGTCACTTAAAGAATCCTAAAAATCTCGGAAACTAAAAATGCTAGGTTAATGCAATAAATTGTATTTAATAGACAATGTAATACTCCTTAAATGAAGGTATTAAAACTTCTTAGTTATTGTAAAGTTATATCATAAAAAAATCAAATTTGAAAAAGGGCCACTTTCGAAGATGGAACTACAAAATTACAGCATTTGGTTTTGCTTTTGTTTGTAATCTGTCATTTATGTGGGTACATAAACCATGTTGATAGTGCTCTATATTCATTATTCAAGCTGAAATTATGTCGCTTACGCCTGAAGAATGCACCAGAATACTTACAATGCTGGAAACCGGCCGGAGTCAGCGCGATACAGCCAGGACAGTCGGTGTGTCGCTGTCAACAGTACAAAGAGTTCTCCGACGTTACGAAGAAACTGGTTCTAACCTACGCAGACCAGGAACGGGCAGAACCAGGTGTACCACAGCACGAGAAGACCGATACTTGGTGAACACTATGCTTCGAAATCGCTTTCTTACAGGAACTGAACTCACAAATCAGTTTCGACGCCTCGGAGGAAGTAACCCAAGTGCATGGACAGTAAGACGTCGGCTTGCTGAATCTAACTTAAAACCCCTTAGACCTGCAAACGGCCCTAAACTGGAGCGTGGGCATCGTATTTCAAGACTAAGATATGCCCAGAGCCACGTAAATTGGAGTATTGAAGATTGGTCAAAAGTTATGTTCTCCGACGAATCAAAATTTATGCTCTACAAGCACGATGGAAGACACAGAGTGTATCGAAGACCAGGGGAAAGATTCAAGCAAGCATGCATCGAAGAAAAGTAGCCTACGGTGGTGGGTCTGTACTTGTGTGGGCCGGAATTTCTTCTGAAAGTCGCACAGAGCTGGTGGTCATAGAAAACGGCTCTTTAACTAGCAAAAGATATGTGGAAGAAATCCTCAATGATCACGTTGGTCCATTTATGGTCAATTTAGGTGAGGATGCTATATTTATGCATGACAATGCCCGACCTCATACAGGTAGGATTGTGAATGACTACCTTCAAGAGATGAACATTACTCGTATGGAGTGGCCAGCGCGCAGCCCGGATATCAACCCGATCGAGCATGCTTGGGACGAGCTAGGCAGATGCGTAAAACCACGAAACCCTCCCCCAATCACGCTTCGTGAGCTCAAAATTGCTCTCACAGAGGAATGGGAGAATATTCCCCAAAATCGTATAAGGAACTTGGTGTACAGCATGCCAAACCGCGTAAACGCAGTAATGGAAGCACGAGGAGGCAATACGAAGTTCAAGAAAATTCAAGAAAATCGTAATAAAGTTCAAAAATTTCATGTTTCCTATTTTTGTTTTAAGGAGAGATCAGCAGTTTTTTTTTAATGTAATTTTGTGTTAATAAAATGTATGGTGACTCATATTTTTTTTACTTTCATTTAAGGAGTATTACATTGTCTATTAAATACAATTTATTGCATTAACCTATCATTTTTAGTTTCCGAGATTTTTAACATTCTTTAAGTGACCCGGATTCATTGCTCTCGAGTGTATAATAGTTGGTTGATTGTATTCGATTTATCTCGATGTTTTTGGTTGCTAGATTGGCGTTTGCTGGCTGTCATATGGCTATTAATTTATAATTTAATGTTTTGTGTTGCTTTATGTAGGTACATTATTTTGCATAAGTAGGTACTTATTGCATAGAATCAAGTGTTTCTAAATGAACAGACAGCTGTGCTGCTGGGGAGTTTGTTGCGCCACTTCTTCTTCCCAGCGAAAACACTAGGAAGTGGTGAAGGGTGGGCGTTTTGTGGGACTGTCTTATGTAACTTTGACGTTGGAAAAGTGCTGATTCTCAGCCTAGTTTGAATAAATGACTTTTGAATTTGAATTCATTCACCCAAAAAGGTAAACATCGTAAGCAATGGGTAATTGCTACAGATTTTTTACTATCAGAATCTTGTAGATGTAGTTATGCAAATTTTAATGTTATGTACGTCTGTTATTAACGTAAATATTAGTCCTAGACCACTGAAGCCACATGTCCTTGTTTGTGATTCTGTTGAGCAGCTATTTAAAAAAAAAACACGCAGTGTAAAATCAATGCAACATTATTTACAAACTTAGTCAATTTATGCATACTCATAGTTAAATTAAAAACACAAATCATCAAAATATTGAAAGAAAATATTGTTTATTGTTGCACGAAATTTTCGACATTTATTCTTATACAGCAATAATGAATATAACAACTTATTTTGTTTTATAATTTATTTATTTAATTAAAAGTTTTTGAACTGAATGGAAAGTTTTCTAAGCGATCTATCATCTTAAAGCTCATTGCAAAAGAGTATGGAGAGTTTTAATAACAACTTTTTAGTTATAAACAAGTTGTGTTGTTGGAAAACTGTTCTAGCGGTAATAATTTCGAGAGCCAGGCATTAAGGTTCGTTTGTGATACTTTGTTTTTCTCTTTGCTGTAGCAAGTTTTTATATTGCTAGAGTAACTGATAGTAATGTTAACGTTAGTAGCTAAGTTTTGTGTTAGAAAAAAGCTAACTTTAAACTGAATATAGGTAGTAGATAGGCACCTACGTTCATCTCAAAAAATGGTTTGTGCATTCTAGAGATTTTCCATTACAGCTGTTATAAGCAACTGAGGTAATACCACAGTTTCAAAATTACGTAGAACCAAAAAATATTTTTATATTTTATTTATTAACCACATGCATAAAAACAGACAAGAAGAAAGGAACAGCAAAATACGTACAAAGACAATGCTTATTTCTAAAGAAATCATACCTGCGATTGGAAAGTATATAAAAGAGATGTAGACAACGTGTGTAACTAACACTTGACTAGTCTAAAAACAATTCACTAATTTAAATTTGAGAATATACTTACTTCTAAAATAAATATCAATACAATATATATAATTATAATGTAATTTAAAATAACTGCATAGTTATTTTAAATTACATTATAATACCGAGCAATAATAACTTGAGCGTTTGCACTTCGTCATAGTTGCATAACTATGACGAAGTGCAAACGCTCAAGTTTATTAAATAAGCTCCTCAGTGGCAACCAAATAACAGTCTTCAGCGTAGTCTATGATGTGGCTGTATGAGAGTTTGTGAAAGAGATATTTTGGTGTCCAAAGGAAAGACGCTCTGGAGGCATTTCAACGGATGGAAAGTGTAGTGCACTTTACGACTGACTTGAGCAACATGGGCAGTCCACGATTAGTGAGAGTTACACCCCTGGACCGATTTAAAAAAATATTTCACCAGTAGAATGCTATATTATCACTCAGTAACATAAGCTATAATTTATAAAGATATCACGCGGGCGAAGCCGATGGCGGAAGCTAGTATCGAATATAAGTAAATATTGAAAACCATATTCTGTTAAAGGCACACAAACATACACGACAAAAATAATTAAACTGTTGAAATTCCCCGAAATTGCAATTTTTACTCCAATACGAGACATTGTTACAATTTTAAATTGAATTCTTTTAGTTTTTAGCTGGTACGTAGGTACGCTCAAAAAAGAATATTCAAATTGAGTATTGCATTTTAATTCGTCACTTTTCTGAATATATTTTATTAAATAAAAGGCTAGCTAGTTTAAAGATTATAAAGTTATCAATTTATTAGCTTTGCCCCATTTACACGATTCAAGTGTCTTACCTATTGCATACAATGACAATGAATAAATTTGTTGCTTCAATAATTGTGACTTGCGACGTTTGAACAGTGTTTAGATAGTTCAACGTTTATTCTTGCTCCAACTGAAGGCTTTTTAAATTCAATTTTGTCCGACCATCTTTTGAACATTTAGTTGCCGTTTTTTTTGGAATTATACTAAAAAAATAAAGAAAAGCACAGTACCGTAAATAAGCAAATAAAATATTTGAACATGTTAAAAACTAATATAAAATTAAAATATCTAGATCATGTTTGTCTCACGGCCTTGCCAAGTAGGTTCACCTACTATCTTATTAATACAGCTATCAAAGTCTAGTGCTTCGTTTGAAGCCTGAACCGCCTCCCCAATTTTCACATAATGTGTGAAGTTTTTGTGACACAACTTAGTTATGAGTAACGCGTGTGGAACGACTAAAATAATAGCAAATAATTAAAGCAAATAAGCCTTTTATAACTCAGTTTTCCACATGAGTCACTCAGACAGGCCTTATTTACAAAGAGAAAACGTGTAACTCACGACCGGTATTGAGAAGCGCCTTTCAAGTCCGAAAACAATAAGAAGAACTCAACCGAAAATTGAATACTTAACATAAATATATTTCCCTTTTATTATGTTGTTCGCGAAAATGAAAATAGAAGAAATACGTAGGTACTATACCCGCAGTAGGCAGTTTAGCGCCTCGATGTACCGATATTCGATCTGCCACCTTTGAAGAGACTGCAGTACAGCCAATGTCTCGATCGAATAGAAGGATTTCTCGTAATCTACAAACGATAAGTAAAGAGAAACGTTACACTCTTCGGTCTTCTATATAACATGCCGCAGCACATGTATGTGGTCTACGGTGAAAAGCGTTTATGGAATTTGGCTTGTTCTTGTGCTTGTTGTTGTGGGAGGCCGGAAGTCGTCAAACCTGCGCGCGTGATGGTTCGTGATGACTCTTGAAAACAGCTTGTAGACATGGCTCAGAAATGTGATGGGACTATAGTTCTTAAGCAGGGCATGGTCGCACTTTTTAAAGAAGAGTATCACCACACCTCTGTTTCAAGCCTTTGGCGTTTTACCCTCGAGTATGATGGATCGAACAGCTTCTGGAGGGCCTTAAGAACGGGTTTTCCACCGGCCTTGCCTTTACGAATTTAGCCGTAATTCCTTCATCACCCGGTGCCTTGTTGTTTTTAAGCTGCTAAGAGCCATCCTAATCTGGTACAAGCTGACATCCGGAATTTCTTCGGTATAATGTCGGGTTAATCTAGCTCTTGGGTTGCTTGCCAGATTCACACGGGGTTACTGGTTGACGGGTATAACGGTTCGTAGAACATCTCGATCTTTCTTAATAATTCAGATACGATCCTGCCATCATCAGTCTTCAGTTTCAGAAGCTGGCTCTGCCCAATAGACAGATCTCTTACAAAGACTTTGGAGCCCTTATTCCGATTTATTGCGTCCTTAAAGCGGTCTGCACTAAAGTGGCAAAGGTCGCTTTTCAAGGACTTAAAAATCCGTCTATTGAGCTGCCGATACTTGAGCGCATCGTCTAGAAACTGGAGGATCATCTCGCGCCTCTCCTTTATGAGCTGCATAGTAGGATCCGAGAGCTTCTTGTTTCTTTGTACGACGGGTCTTGAAGATCTCGGACCCGACCGCATGGACAGCTTGATATTTAAGTTCAATATGCCTCGTACCATGCTGTGATCACTTCCGGTTTTCACCGCGTTAATCACAGATACATTATTGAATATTTGCTTCTTCGTCGACGTAATGAAGTCAATCTCATTTTTTGTTTCACCATCAGGGCTCTGCCAGGTCCACTTTATGTGCTCAAGTTTTCTGAAGAAGGAGTTCATCATAAAACCTTCTCCATAAAACTGGCCAGTATGTGACCCCGTTGGTATCGACATACCAAAACCAAAACCAAACCATACCAAATTGCCCCACTCGCAGCTCATCATCGTTTCATTTGCCCAGTTTAACGTTGAAGTCCTCCATGACAACGGTGAAGTGAGATTTAGAGCCATGCATGGCTCTGGAAATATCCTCATACATGATCTCCACCTCATCTTCGGGTGTGATGAGGTCGGGGCGTAAACTTGTGTGACCTTCAGCGAATATCTTGCGAAAAGTCCACGCTTGGCGATCGCAGTATGGTGTTAAAAATGCATAGAGAACGCTGCTACCCATTCTCTAGTAAGTCCCTTATTCGCCTTTTACGACACCCATGGGAAGAAATAGGGAAGTGCTATTCTTAGACTGGCACCACATGAACCATATTTGAGTTTTTATATATCACGATTAAAAAAATCTTATTTCAATCCAAAATTGCTTTCCTATTGAATTTAAATATCCTCATGTTTTTTTTTTCTCACTTCTCAGTAGCAGCCCGGAGTCTGAATATTTGCCCGGTTGATGGTGTATTAAATACACCTCTACCTAACCCTTCTAGGAAACAGGTGTATTATATTAAATTATTCTGCCCAACCCTTCGGGGAAACAAGGCGTGATGTTATGTTTATGTTATTCGGTCAAAATATTCACTCAATTTGTTCTCAAAACATAATTTAATTTTAACTTTACTCACTTCGATTTGGAATTTCTCTAGGAGTGTATCCTGGGAAAACTCCAACTTACTAACTGGCAACTAATCAAAACACTGATTTAATTCTAACCTTTCGAAATTATATGAATAACTGCCGCAAAAATTTGAGATGGAACAGAGTGGAATAAAAAAAGTGTCACCCGCACACGTGAAGACCTGCTGCGTCAGCGAACGGTATTAGCATTGCTGAATTTTGGGGAAAACAATTTAAAGAATAATAATAATTATATTTTGTGTTTTTTTTGTCATCGACACGGTAAGATGAAGAAGTGAAATGTCAAAACATTTTATTTGTCTAAATTGAAAAAAAAATCTGTTGAAAATTAAAGCATTCTTTTATTTACACTGGATTAAGAGTCCTATTACATTTTTTATGGAAATTCATTATTTTTGACGCTGTTATTTTCAGCACCAATAAGATATTTAAATTATTTAATTATAATAACGATACTGCCACTCTCATGCTTGTAAGTTTGAGTTAAACATTATTTTCGTGTAATTTTCTAAATTGACGCGGAATATAAATAGTACTTTAATTTTATGTATTGTAATTTTGTCATATTATATCGAGAAACGAAAACTAATGATATGTATTTATTCATTATAGATAGAAGATTTATACCATATTAGTTTATTTTATAAAATTGTGTTTATTTGGAATATAATGGACGCTGAATCAAGACATTGCTTTTCTTAACGATTTTTTCCGTGATAACTCAAGGAATTTAAAGAAATTCTAGATTTCCAATAAGCAAGTAAAACATTCAACTTATCTTTGTAATTTTAGCTTTTATTAAAATTGAATGAAACAATGTGAATTTGAGCGTCAAAGTTCCTTCACCAATAAAATAATAATTTAAAATATTTATTGGAAATAACACGAAAAGATTTTTTTAAATGTGTAACTCCAACCTGCAAGAAAGAGAATGGGGGTATCGTTACTCATCATCAAATAATTCAATATCTTACTGCTGCTGAAAATAACAACGTGAAAAATATGAAATTGCGTAAAAAAATGTAATAGGACTCAAGAATAAATGCGACTTCGTCAAATCGAATTACATAATTTATTTCTCATTTTTATTTCGATGCCAAGTTGTGTTCCGGTCTTGCTTGCCAGTACATTCACAGTCGTTTGTTGAGACGCCTATAAATACACTAAAATGTATACATGCATAAATAAATTAATAAAACTTATCCCCTGTAATCCCCAAAGGGTTAGGCAGAGCCATTTCACCAGTTTAAGTTTAAGTCCCATGTAATAAGGGGCGAGCCTATTGCCATCAACTGGGAACAAATCCAGACTCCGGGCTCTATTGAGGAATTCTAGATATAAAACCTCAACAAACCTGAAAAATAAAGTCAATTGATTTTTGTTTTTTGTGAAGTGGACCATTTGAGAGTTCAGTTTGTAGTTAACACAGAGAGAGCTAACGCATAGACAGATTTATGATGTGACGTCTTAAAAAAACAAGCGAGCCTTACAGTAGTCGCATGTGATGTGTGATCTGACATCTTGGCTGACAGTACCAACCTCTCGCAAAATGAGTTGGTATGGTGCCACCTCTAGTACCGCTCGCGCTCATTGGTCAAATCAAATAGCGCGCGCTTCTCCAGCTTCCTGTTACACACTTCCGTCCCTTTTCACGAAATCACTCGCACAGATTTATTTAACACACTTCCGTCCCTTTAAAAAAAATCACTCCTACAGATTCCTGTTACACACTTCCGTCCCTTTTCACGAAATCACTCGCACAGATTCCTGTTACACACTTCCGTCCCTTTTCACGAAATCACTCGCACAGATTTATGTTACACACTTCCGTCCCTTTAAAAAAAATCACTCCTACAGATTCCTGTTACACACTTCCGTCCCTTTTCAAAAAATCACTCGCACAGATTTATGTTACACACTTCCGTCCCTTTTCAAGAAATCACTCGCACAGATTTGTTACATACTTCCGTCCCTTTTCAAAAAATCACTCCTACAGATTTCTGTTACACACTTCCGTCCCTTTTCACGAAATCACTCGCACAGATTTATGTTACACACTTCCGTCCCTTTTCACGAAATCACTCGCACAGATTCTTGTTACACACTTCCGTCCCTTTTCAAAAAATCACTCGCACAGATTCCTGTTACACACTTCCGTCCCTTTTCACGAAATCACTCGATTCGATTGCAGGAAAGCGAGACGAAAGATGTTACACATCAATAAAAAGTTTGGAAATTTATACGGGACCATGTCTATCTGTTTGTAACACGAGAAGATTTCAATTCACGTACAGATAGTGCAATCCACGACGACGCGCCCCACTCCGCGATTACTATACTGTAAGCTGTACTTTAGTACGGAGCGGAGCGGAGTGGGGCGCGTCGTCGTGGATTACACTATCTATACAGTCGGGTAACAAAAATGTTAAATGCCTACTAAATTTAATGTAAATTTTATCTCGCTCTGTACATAAACATTGTAGGTACTTTTCCGATAGTAAACTGCCGGTATAAATGGTTAATATTTATTAAATACATCCGTTTTTGAAACTATTTTTTACTTTTTCGTTCCATGAGTACCTAAGTATGATCTTAATACTTACAAATAAAATCAATGCTGTTCCACATAATTATTACTTAACAAAGTTCAACAGTAGGTAACCCTATAATAATATCATATCCATCCTTACAGAAACGCTCACCTTTTTTTAAATAAAAAAAAACTGATTTCAAAAGAGGAAAATATCAAATTCTAACTGGTGACAGCGTTGCTACATCTAAAATTCCAATTCAATTGAAATCAAATAGGAATATTTTGCGCTATTTTTTTACGTTGGCTAATGTAATCCTACACGAAATATTTGTGTAGAAAAAACTTCTCAGGCAATGTATAAACCACGTATACATTGCCTGTAGTTTTTCTAGTAAAATATTAGAAACAACTATTTCAATCAATGGCAAATCAAATGATGGTCTACCTTCAAAAATGGGCGTTTTAATTTATAAACATTTAAAAATACCTGACTTGCTTTCCGTACGTCCTTTGTGGATTACCACTGAAAACCAGTGCTGCAAATCTTGGGGCACAGCACTGATTTTTATCATGCTGAGTGGAAGTCTTCTTGTTACGTCACGACTTGCATCTGCCAACTACTTGTTTCGTGTTGGTAATTATATATTTGTTTTGTTTTACGAAGTATTCGAGCCAACTAAATTGAGTGATATATAGATGCACGTGTATTTGCAACAATAAAACATTTTTTTTTTCTTCGTTTTTATGTTTTTTAGTCTAAAAAAATAACGGTTCAAAATTCAAAAATTCAAAATTCAAAAGTCATTTATTCAAACTAGGCTGAGAATCAGCACTTTTCGAACGTCAAAATTACATAAGACAGTCCCCCAAAACGCCCACCCTTCACCACTTCCTAGTGCTTTTGCTGGGAAGAAGAAGTGGCGCAACAAACTCCCCAGCAGCACAGCTGTCTGTTCAGTTAGAAAAAAAAAAAAAAAAAAGGTTCTATACAACAGTATGCAAGACAATTTACAATATGCAAAATATAATTTAAATTAAATAGCTATAATTAATAGCCATATGACAGCTAGCACACGCCAATATACCAACCAAAAGCATCGAGAACTATACTCAAGCAGAAATAAAAATAACTAAAAGTAAACAATATCTAAAAAAAAGAAAAAGCCTCCAGGCTTATAGGGCGTGCCCGCTTACATATAGCTGTAACTAGAAGTTACAATTGATAAACTAGGACCATCGAGGTAAAATAAATAATTGTCGAGGTCGCTAGCTAACCACATATTGCAATACAACTCATAAAAAAAACATTGTAATGAGTAGATTATGTCAGCACTAAATTAAAATAAAATTAAACTAAATTGACTTATAAAGTAAAATTATAAACAATTATATAAACTCATATAACCTGTCAGTAGGTAAACTAATTCTGGAGAAAGAACATTTAAACATTGTCTTGAGTTAATCACAGCGACCATCTATTCTTATCATTTAAGTAGTCGTTGATAGAATAGTATGCCTTTGAACAAAGGTTGGACTTTAATTTAGTTTTAAACGCATTAAAAGGCAAATCTAGCAAAGAAGAGGGTAGCTTATTATAAAAGGTTATACCAAGCCCAACAAATGAGTTATGAACCTTATGAAGCCGGTGAAAGGGAGCACGTAGTTTATCCTTACTTCTTGTGTTAACATTGTGAATATCACTGTTTTTAGTGTATAAGTGTATATTTTGCCTAATATATAAGATGTTGGCGAAGATGAATTGTGATGCCACTGTGAGAATACCGATATCTTTGAAAAAATCTCTCAGAGAAACTCTGGCACCTAGCTGGTAAATTGCTCGAATAGCTCGTTTTTGGAGGACAAATATATTTTGAATATCTGCAGCTTTGCCCCACAGCAGAATACCATAGGACATAACGCTATGAAAATAACTAAAATAGACTAACCGAGCCGTATCAACGTCAGTGTATTGTCTTACTTTTCTGACGGCGTAGGCGGCCGAACTGAGCCTTCCCGCTAGGCTCGATATATGTTGGCCCCACTGAAGTTTGGCATCTACTGTTATGCCCAGAAAAACTGCCGAGTTTACAGTTTCAAGCACCTCTTTATCTAAGACGATGTTGGGCCCTAGATTTCTAACATTTGGAAGGGCAAACTTTACACATTTCGTTTTCTTGGCATTGAGAACTAGGTTATTTGTCGTAAACCAATCCGTAACCATTGATAGTGCACTGTTTACATCGTCAAAGTCTTGTCTATTCCTGTCTACTTTAAAAATAAGAGAGGTATCATCTGCAAACAGTACAACTTCACAGATACCCTTTAAATAGAATGGTAAGTCATTGATATATACTAAGAACAAGAATGGACCCAGTATTGAGCCTTGAGGTACACCTAACTGAACTGGTAGCCCGGAAGATTTTACACCATCAACATCTACACATTGCGACCTATTATTTAAATATGAATTTAAAACGTTGAGAGCTTCGTTTAGCACACCATAATGACGCAGTTTACGCAAAAGCGTGTCATGGTGCACGCAATCAAAGGCTTTGGAGAGATCACAGAAAACTCCAATAGCATTTTGAGAGTTCTCCTATGCGTTAAATATGTGTTTCAGGAGAGCAACACCCGCATCTGTAGTCGAACGACCCTTTGTAAAGCCATATTGTTCACTATGAAGGAGGCTATTTAAATTAAAATGTCTTAGCAACTGCTTGAGTATTAACTTTTCGAATATTTTGCTGAATGCTGGTAAAATAGAAATAGGCCTGAAATTGCCAACGTCATTTTTGTTACCTGATTTAAATAAAGGTATAACTTTACTACTCTTCATGAGGTCAGGAAAAGTTCCTAAATCAACACATTTATTAAAAGTAACAGCTAGATAGGGGGCTACGATGTCTATTATATTACTCAAAAGTTTAATGGAGATTCCCCAGTAATCACCAGTGTTTTTAGACTTGAGTGTGTTGAAAACATTAACTACATCACGAGGCGTTACATGTTCGAAGCTAAATAAGCGACTACTTTTAGACACACTACTAAACAAAAGGTTTTCAGCTTTAGATGGGGACGAATTTAAGGAGCGAGTCGTAGTTATAGGTATGTTGGCAAAAAACTCATTAAACGCCTCAGCTACGTCAGCTGCTTTAGTAACTAATTTATTATCGACCATAATCTCAAGTTGTTTATCTTGCTTAACCGATTTACCCGTTTCATTGTTAATAATTTTCCAAGTGGTTTTTACTTTATTATTGGAATTTTTAATTGTATCGCTTAAAAATTTAGATTTAGCAAAAACACTAACCTTTTTAAATAATTTTGAATAATTTTTGACATAGGTACTCTAGGAAAGGAGTATCAAATCTATATTTTTTCAAACCATATAACTCGTATAGTCTCGCTCTACTTTTATAAATACCCGGAGTGGCCCATTGATTAAAGCCAACGGAGGTGCCATTAATGTCAATAGTTTTAGTCTTGAAAGTAGATTGGTACTCTTTTTGCACAACATCAAAAAGGGCTGCATACATTTCATTAGGATTCTCGTGTTCTATTATAGATGGTGTTATTCTATGAGCTATATTATTTTTAAATTTATTGCAACGACTAGCTGTATATGGCCTACATTCTATTTTATGCGGCTTTTTATGTAATGGCATGGGGAAAGTAGCTAATAAACCACAGTGGTCAGACGTTAAGTCACTTAACACTAATTTATTTTTGGCATCACAATCACTAAATATATTATCAAGACAAGTTGACGAAGATGCCGTGATCCTAGTAGCTTCAAAAAACAAGTTAATTAAATTATAAGACCTAAACAGATTAAGAAGTCTAATACTTAATGGAGTAACATCTAAAATATTAATATTAAAATCTCCACATAAAATGATACTTTTATTACTTGATTTTAACCTATTGAGCGAATCCTCCATTACCGATTCAAAACTAATAAAATCACCAGAGGGGGGACGATAAACGCAAATTATAATGTATCGCTCGAGTTCAACACAAGACAACTCAATAGTGCGCTCGATGGAAAGATTAACTAAATCTAAACGTTGTTTACATTTCAACTTGTTTGAAACAAGAACCAAAGATCCACCGCGAATGGCGCTTTTTCTTACAAACGCACTTTGTACAGTAAAATTAACATCATTAATAAACACCACTTCATGTTCTTTCAACCAGTGTTCAGTCAAACATAACACCTGAACATCATAGTTCTCCATAAATAAACTTAATTCTAGCTCTTTGCCGGACAAACCCTGCATATTTTGATGAACAACGTTCAATATATACGGCTCATCCGTTGTCGCCCCTAATAGTTTAAACTACTAGGCGTATCAAAAGTAGTGTTAGTACCACTACTAACAGTAATCGATGGTACACTACAGGTACCAGTGTCACTGTGTATATTGTATGCTAAGAGATTAGCAATTTGTCTTCTACAACTAGGTGGCAAATACATTGTATAATTTGTCAGTTTATAATCAGTAATGAATTGATTACAATCAAAAGGTTACCTACCTACCTTTTTTAGACCTAAACCAGTGAACCGATCATAAAGAAAATTTGAAAGATCGCTAGCCTGGCACCTAGAAAAGGACTCAGGCTACTTTTCACTCTGATATTTGTATGAAAAAAAAATATGAAATTCAAAATACACGCAGACTAGACCAGTCACGGGCAATATCTATATCTATTAAAATAATGGGCTAGTTAACGTTAACCAAAGCACTTACTACGTTGAGCACTCGAACTTTCACCCACGATACGTGTGCATGGGTTTGTTATTTTTTAATTTATCTACTAAATATATGCAGATAACTTTTAAAAAAACCGGAGTAGCGATGGAATTTTAAATTTCCATTTTAATAATTTGCACAACATTTTATACGTGGGATGTTCAGTCGGTAATTTGTTTAACACTTTTGACAACCTCTCCCATTAAAATCTTCACTCATGTTCTATAAAAACAAAAAACATTCCGGGAGTGACACATGCTTACGTCACTATCCAGTTGCCACTTTATTGCAACAAAACACGAATTAAGGAAAGATTTTCAGTCACCATTCTGTCAAAAAATATAATAATATACAAAGCATTTAAAGTGTCGTTTCGTTTGTCTAATCAAACGAAACAATTCAATTTAAACATATACCAACGTAATTGTTAATTAAAATCTCATTGGTTTATCAGATTCGCGCAGGTAATAAAGGTGGTTGGGGAGTTATTATCACACACTACTGGTAACACAGATGTGATGTCGTAGACTTGTGTCTCTCATGTGACCACTGTGTCTAGGAATGCTATACCTGGCGAAGTATAATTATTATTATACGATGCCTTCACTATGGTTGAAATGAGTGTTTACAAAGCGCCTATATTTTCTTTATTTGTGACTGAATTATGAACGAACGAATGAAACGAATGATGAACTTCATCATATATTTTAAATTCACTGTCGAAATGGAGACCTCTTGTCAAAATGGCACGAAATGGTGGCGTGAATTTTCATGAAAACCCTCATTATCTGACTCCCACTAAGACAAATAAACCTTGTCGTTTTATGATCTGCAAGTGACACTCACCCATAGGGTGATATATCAATTACGTGGGTGACCATACTTTGATAATACATACGTTGTTCTACAATGTTAAATCAATATTATAACCCACTGCATCATTAATCAGTCCGGTAACAATGTGAGCAGTGAAATTCAATTAATCTACTGTGGCTTTAATATCAGCCGGATCTACTGACCGTTATTAATTTAAATAATGACTTGTTCCCTTTTCTATTTTAAGAAAGCGTCATGAACCTCGTAATCGCTTAACATCAAAAGAGAAATTTCTGTATTTTTAAGACTAATTTCATTCTAATCTCAGTGTGTCTTAAATACTTCGCATTTACCTTCATTTTTGACAAATCGTTGACATTGCTTGTCCCTGAAGTGAGATTGCGACTAGATTTTTAACGTATACGAATTAATGGAACTGGCCTTGAAAAGCAGAATGCAAAGCATAAGATTCTTCACATCTAAAAATTAGTTTTTTTTTTTTTTTCACATACATGATTGGAAATTTGCGCATTATTTTTACAACCTTCTTCGAGATAAATCAAAAATGCAGTACTGGTCGAATACATGCCAGCGCCCGGCCGGCAATGTTTGTATGAAAATCCATATTTGTCGTGTTTAGCGGTCAAATAAATTACTATGAAAACTCATATCTGTCGTGTTATTTTAAAATATAACGAACTTTTTACTTCAACCCATGGAAACCAAGGAGGTAACTTAACAAATATTTTATTTATATTTCGATTTGGTTTGCAAATAGAGCTGTTTAAAGTAAAAAAGAAACATATGGACATATTGGCGCGTGAAAAATTATCGATGTTCGTCATTGATCCTGGTAATTTACTTAGTTTGAATTTCCGCGCATTTTTTGAGAAAACCACTATACAAGACTTGGCCGCAACCAGGCATTGATGGACTCACGTATGTGTGCCTCGGCTTCACCCCGGCCCACATTTTCACGATCGTCTATCAATACCCTTGTTCCAGGCCGCAACAGTAATCTATTTAAATAAAAGAATTTCGTGTTAGTTACACTATTTATAACTCAAGAACGGCTGGACCGATTTCGCTAATTCTTTTTTGTTGTGTTTGTTATTGTCAGGAGAAGGTTTTAGGTAGGGTAGGTAGGGTAGGGTAGGTAGAGTAGGTCGGGTAGGATAGGTAGGGTAGGAAGGGTAGGTAGAGTAGGTAGAGGTAGATAAGTACTTAGTGCTACCCGTGTGAAGCTGGGGCGGACAGCTATTATACTATATAACAACCGCATTCGTATTTCATACAAAAAAAATCTTATCATTCCTTTGAGATTCGAGATGCTTTGATTCAGTTAGTGATTTCAAATCTAGGTCACATAAAACTGGGGCACAGCGAGACATTATTTAATTCCTAGTATTCTAAAGGATAATATGAAAAGATAGACAGAATCCCAGTTAGACAGAAAATGGAAATAGTAAAGGCACACGTTTTCGAGGATTTGTGTGGAAATTTAGGATGCTAAGTGGTCGGAGCTTATTTCATTTTACCTACTTAGTTACTTCATAACATAACATAACATCACGCCTTGTTTCCCCGAAGGGTTAGGCAGAGGTGTACCTGTAGTACACCCACATTTTGCCAGTTATGTTTTTTAAGTCCTATGTCATAGGGGGCGAGCCTATTGCCATCAACCGGGCAAAATTCCAGACTCCGGGCTACTACTAAGAAATTCCTGTTGGAAAAATCCAATAGTACTTTGCCTGACATGGGAAACGAACCCAGGACCTCATGCTCAGCAGTAGCGCATGCGACCACTAGACCAACGAGGCAGTCACTTCATTATAGG
Source organism: Xanthia togata (assembly GCA_963853775.1). Taxonomy (NCBI): domain Eukaryota; kingdom Metazoa; phylum Arthropoda; class Insecta; order Lepidoptera; family Noctuidae; genus Xanthia; species Xanthia togata. The sequence continues at coordinate 4,868,815 of OY970794.1, forward strand.
TATATAAATAAATAAATAAAATACCTTTTAATTCCAAAAACAACTTCAACAAACCCTCTTGTGTAAAGGTCTTGTCTATTTTTCCATTCATACATACATACGATACGTAGGTATGCCTATAAACCTATTTTGTTTTTCTTTCTAACGTAGGTATTGAATAACTACAAACATTTGGTCATTTGTCAAATGTTTGACTTACTGCTTGCTGATACGCAATCCAAACTTTGTATTGGTGTTGCAACATCAATACAAAGTTTGAATTACGTATTCAAGCAGTGTTTATTCACCCACAAAACCTAATCAAGCAGTACGTTACACAAGTCAATACACTTTGTTGTATGCTGGCTTTGATCCAACTACAGTGCTGGTATTCTTTTGATCCGGAAAGTCAAATATACCTTCATCACAGAGTTACTACTTACGGAAAGGTTAAAGTCCTACCTTTCCGAAGTAGTAACTCAAAATAAACTAAAACTTTTTACAAATAAAAACAACCAACTTCCAAAAAACACAAGTGATTTTGACTTTTGACAAAGAGCTTTAAATTGGAAGTCGGTTTAAATATTCGTTTTTTGCCACCGACTTCCAAAATTAAAGCTATTTTGCACTTTGTGACAATCGCGCAAGCTTCCTCAACCAAATGGAAAAATAATTATCAAAACCCGAACAAAATTGACGAAAATATGGATGGATAAATACCGAAAAAACACACGCTATGAACATAGAACCTCCTCCTTTTTGGAAGTTGGTTATAAAAAATTCGATCACACGACTCGCCTAACAAATTACACGTTAGAAGGGGTCACGTGGACGTCGAGTCGGTGACATCTCGCTATATCGAGCTTTCATTTATTTCAGGTCTCAATTTATAAATAAAAGAATGTCTGGTCAAGCCGAAGTTAGGTAGGACATAGGACACGTAATTTCCATGCCAAAGGGCCTAAACAAGTGGCAATCGGCTTCAAAGCGTTTCGTATTTCAACAACGACTTTCAACGTGTTACTTTGGTAGCTTTTGTCAGACCCATACATTTTTGACTTTTCTATCATCGTTAACTCTGATAGAATGTTACTAGGACCCTTTTGTTACGACCTACACTCTAGTATTTACTCAGTTTGATTGACGTCTCCGGACATCTAATGGAACCTTTATTTTCGGCTTATTATTGGTGATTCGCACGAAATTACACGCCCGAAATGGGATAATGGATACTTATAATTAAGTAATTTTATTTTTTCTAGAGGCGATTCGTACAAAGTTAATTTATTTGTGGGCTAATCGACAACTCCAGAAATACGTATTAAGCAAATGGCACATTTTGAATTTTTGTGCAGTGTATTTTTTTCTTATATTAATTGCCTAATACGTATTTCTGGAATAGTTGTCGATTAGCTCACAAATTTATTTTCACCTCAGCACCTCAAACAAGCAGGTTTTGCTGTCAAAAAACAGTGTGCAAAATTCAATTTTGCTGCGAGCGTGAGACAAAGTAATTTTTTAATTATTTTTTTTAAATGCTGAGGACAGTGTTGGGTCTACTCACAAATTCTAAAGATTTGAACTTCAATTAGTTTTGTCACTTTCACTTCGATACGAAAAAAGCGAGAGATAGAAACAAGTCGATTCGAAGTTCGATTTCAAAATTCCATAACTAGTAGGCCCAAAAAAGAAACAAACAATAAAACGTTCGGATACATATTATAAAACCTTTAAATTGCAAATCATCTGATAAGGTTTTATTTAAAATCAGATCTGTTTTATTAAATTTTTTAGAACGAAGTTCTTAAAGCGGTTTGCGGTAAGAGTGCACTGGTAGAGATCGTCACGCGAAAAGGTGCTGCGACTGTCTTCTTCTAATTCAAAGAGAAAGATAGAAAGTGTGAATTTGGTCAAAATGAAAATCCAAGATGGCGGTTGCGAAAATTTTCACATTTTCCGTTATGGGTATCGTTTCTATGGTTTTCAAGGTTGCTAAAGCCGATGGTGAACTCAAAATAAAAATCCAAGATGGCGGCTGCGATAATTTTCACATTTTTCGTCATGGGTATCGTTTCTATGGTTTTCAAGGTTGCTAAAACCGATGGTGAAGTCAAAATAATAATCCAAGATGGCGGCTGCGAAAATTTAAAAAAAATTCTTCATGGGTGTCGTTTCTATGGTTTTCAAGGTTGCTAAAGCCGATAGTGAAGTCCAATTAAAAATCCAAGATGGCGGCTGCGATTTTTTTTTAATTTTTCGTCATGGGTGTCGTTTTCATAGTTTTCGAGGGAGCTAAAGCCGATAGTCAGATCAAAATATAAATTCAAGATGGTGGCTGCGAAAATATTCAACTTTTCGTCATGGGTATCGTTTTCATAGTTTTTGAGGGTGCTTAAGTCGATAGTGAGGTCAAAATGTAAATCCAAGATGGTGGCTGTAACAATTTTGTTTATGTTTTAAATTAAATCATACGTGAGAAGGAACTTCGTGCCTGACAGGGGTCCCCCGACCACATTTTTTTTTTCTAAAAAAAAATTGGTATTTGCCATTGAAAAAAAACTAGGAATTCGGATTTCTTTTTTTCTGAAAAGTTCCACATAAATATGCTCACAGTACGATACCTAACAACACCCTCACGGAACGGAAATGTTTTTTTTACATGTTGTATGTTCTCGCTGCTGAGGTGAAAAGTTGTATGTGTTACACGAGAGCAAAGTTATTTACATCTCGTGTCTTTGAATCCCTCGCCGCGCTCAGGATTCTAACCTAGAATCACTCGCTACGCTCGTGATTCAATTATAGAATCCTTCGCTTACTCGGGATTCAAAATCAACACTCGCAGCAAAAAACAACTTTGCTCTCTTGTTGCACAAATAACTATTATTTATCACATCACATGTTTCCTTTGCCATTACAGATAATAAATCTAATGCGACAAAGTAACTTAAAATATACTTAACTATACCTTCAATAAATTAATTTTGTGCAAATCGCCTCAAGAAAAAAATAATATTCATTAAAAGTGTTCAATATCCTGTTTCGGGCGAGTAAATTCGTGCGAATCACCAATGGCTCATTTTCTAGGATTGACACGAAGATGACTTTCAGACAAAGTGAGTAACTTTAAGAATATTATTTCCACAAATTAGACACGTTTGACACTTATTTAGTTCAAATTATTGCCAATTTGATAGTCATTTCAAGCTCTGGCCAAACTGAGACGAATCCCGCGCGGGATGTGGGGACATTCGCTCTCGCCGATTGTATCAACAAACTTGAATGGAGGTGTTCAATCTAGTCGCGAGACTTTTTACTCCTCATTCATCGCAGACAGAAAACAAAAACAATTTAAAAAAAGAAGTTATATAAATTATATTATGTCATTAGAGCTTTTATCGAGCTCTCAAGTCTCAAGGCATAGTTCTGGTAATCCTTTTACAAACCGACCGCGATAAGCACAGCCTAACACACAAATCGATTGAACCGGGCCGGGCCTCGTATTTAGCCCAACCTCAAAGTCCTTCACTAAAGAGCTATAGTATTATTTCAGGCCCCGTGTACATAAAACAATGAACCGATAAACCGAGAAAGGTTCCAATGTGTACATACTTGGTAATTTCAGGCGTAGACCTAACTGAGAAAATGGAAGACTTAATATTATTCTTCAGCATAGTGAAAGCTTTTGTAAAGGCTTCGAGTTCTACTCAAGTAGAACAATTTCTATAAAAATTGTTCTACCAGAATCGCGTTCAACCGTCGCGTCGCGCCTGTCTGTGGGAGCTTTAAAGTAGCAATATTGTAAAGCTGACATTTACGTTAACACTAGCTGCGCCACGCGTTGTCACCCGCATTAGTCTCGATCCAGTTGGAATATCGGGATAAAAATTATCCTTTATTATGCCAAATTTCATCCAAATCCGTTCTGCTGTTTTAGCATGAAAGCGTAACAAACAGATAAACAAACAAACTCACTTTCGAATTAACAATAATAAATATTATAAATTAGGATTGGAACACGAATAATAATAAATACTACTAGATTTACGAGTAATAGGTAAATATTTATAGGTTGATAAAAAAAGTCTTGGAAGTAAATACGGGAAAAACTTAATTGTAGTATGTTTTATTTAGGTACGGTTAGGCAAATCAATTGTTCATAGAATTGACACACTATTTGTATACCTATTTATTTTGTGTATTTTTTTGCACACCATTACAAACAACTATCAAAGAATGACAGTTGTGATTTGAAAATACGGACAATTGGCTCTTGGAAAAATCTTTCACCTCTACTGAAACAATCCTAAGTATAAACAAATAAAATCAACTTACACACTGTACGGCCACGCACATACGCGTGTGTATACCCGCGTAATACAGAACAACAGCATAATCGAAAATTATATCAAGTGTTATCTGTTTTATTTGAAGATCTATAAGAATTGATTTAAGTGTTTAACTTAGTAGTTTGTGACCAACGCTACCTCCATATTGTAAATTGTAGATTTAATTTATTTAAGATGGTAGTCAATTCGGTAAACAATTAATTTTCTTGACGATACATCAACTTATTTATTTCTGGTAACTTATTGAGCTTTTTACGTGAAATAGAGTCCAGTCTCTACCCTGACTTTAAGACAGAACTTTACACGTATCTGGATTGAAAAATGGCCAGCAAATAAATAATAGGTGTGTCTGGAATCAGATCCTGTCAGAATTGTTGAATCAAAGCCGACCTCAATAAATAAAATATTTATCTTCTTTCCACAGGCCACACCATTTTTTGGTACTGTTTTTAAGTACCGAATTTTGAAACAGAATTATTTAATAAAATCATTAAAGAATTTTTTTGTTTCATTGGTTTCAATTAAAAATACTACCGAAAAGCCACGCCGAACACTGTATTTATTTTTTGGTTTTGGTTTGTGCGCTAGGTAAAAAAGATTTTAAAGGAATTATTTAAAAGTTTTGCAAAAATGCCGACAGTTATAATTCTTTTAAAAAAAATCTAAAGCATATAGCATATATTTGATAAAAACGGGTGGCATTTGAGCAGAATAGGATAAAGAGTGGTTGCCACCGCTTTAATAGAAAACCAGCTTCTACCGGCAACGTCGTGTGAAATTTCTTGTTCCCCCGACCCACCACGTCACACCGCATCGTCTGCCCGCACTATTACTTCGTTTTCGCTCAGCATTCTTTATGACTTTTATTTTCTTTTGCTCGGCTCCTACGGGATTTAGCGTGATGTTAAATAGCCTTCCTCAAGAACTGGGCAACCAAATACAAAAAAAAAAAAACCGAGCGGTAGTTCCAAAGATTAGCACTTTAAAACAAACCAACAAAAAGGTACTTTCTATAAGAATTTTGGGGAGGTTAGACGGCCAGCGGCATACGACGTCCTTTATCTTAAATAGAAAAAGAAAATAGTCTGTTGTCCAGGTAATACCAGCAACCAGTTAGGGTTTTTACAGGTTTATACAAGTTGAGAAGACACAATCCACAGCTTAATAATTATTACCATTAGCAGGCTGTTTGTTCATCTACATGAAGATGAAATTATGTAAAAATAGTGAATTCTTACCGTATTTATGACGTGCAGTGGCGTCCAACACACGAAGAACTCCATAATGATGACAAACAGCATTCGTATTACCTGAAAAATAATACAATTTAATATTTATATTTTAATGGAGAGAAGTGCGTGGGCGATATACAACACCTTGCCTACCCGTTCGAGAAATTAATTCGTGATTATTTGTAATATTGCAGTTAAAGCTGATGCAGGTAATATTAAACATGCGTGCAAAAATGCGACCGTATATGTTTATAAAATTTCGATTTTCTGGAAAAGGAATAAATCAATGTTGATATTTCTTTCATCATCGTATTTCTATATATACCTATATCATACATGAGGTTATTATTAATATAACTTTTTAAGTAATCTTGTTTCAAATCAAAGAGCACCGAGTGGGTCGCTTTTTGGAAACTCAAGTGTATTATGATACGGTTCTGGTCATGTGGAATGGTAACAATGGTAATATTTTAGATGTAATTAAAATGACTAGCGCCTACGTAGGCTGTACATCTGTAGTGTACGTAGGCGTCAGTTGTTTTTGCGCGGGATTAGCAAACATGAAAGTGGCACGTGGACACTTTTATCCCTCACGTGTTAGGTCGATTGCCTCGTTGATCTAGTAGTCGCAATCGCTACTGTTAAGCATGAGATCCTGGGTTAAATTCCCGTGTCGGGTAACGTGTTATTGAGTTTTTCCATCTGGAATTTCTCAGTAGCTGCCCGGAGTCTGAATTTATGGCCGGTTGATGGGAATAGGAGCGCCCCCTATTACATGGGACTGAAACATAACTGGCGAAATGTGGGAGTACCTCTGCGTAACCCTTCGTGGGGTACTACAGTCGTCATATTATGTTATGTGCTAGCTCGATGTTTTTACGTTCATTATTTTATTTAAGGATCGTAGCAGGTGGCAAGAATGGATAAAATAAGGAATGAGTATATTAGATGAAGTCTGAAAGTTGCGCCACTTACAAAAAAGTTGAAAGGGAATCGACTGTCTTGGTATGGGCATGTGATGAGGAGGGAAGAATCGCATGTGACTAAAAGAGTGATGAATATAAATTTTGAGGGATGGAGAGGGAGAGCAAGACCAAAGAAAAGATGGATGGATTGTGTGAGGAGTGATATGAAGGAAAAAGGTGTAAATGATTGCGTGACGGTTGGCAGGGGAGAATGGAAGAAGAAAACGTGTTGCGCCAACCCCAAGTAACATGGGATAAGGGCAGGAAGATGATGAGCAGGTGGCGTTCTGTAGTTTCTGCCTACCTTCATCGGAAGAAGGCGTGAGTTTATGTGTGTATGGATTTTGAACAAGTGCGGTATGGTTGAAACGGGGCGACCAACCATTAGTCTACTTTTGTTGTACCAGGCAACACGTGCCGATAACAGTGGGTGACTTATAATGACCACGATTAGCTATGGAGAAATACTTGCCACTATGAAATAATGTTCCTGTTTACTGTGGGGTGCTAGGTAATTCTTTATGGGAGGACGTGTGGTCATGGCATCGGCCGCTCTTGATAGTACGACCCGCTAGGGATGGCGGGGTGATGCTAAAAAAAGTTTATAGTCGGGGGGGGTGGCAAATGTACAAGTATTTCCTGGGCCCCCTACTCATAGTAGTGGAAAGAACCGTAGGGTATAAGGTCTCATTATAACAGCACCGCTCCGACATAGCAAATAACTGGTCACTCAAATTAGAATTTTAAATCAAACGCATTAAAGTAAATTTTACGATAACAATCCAGAATCCACTCGACGAAGAATCGAATAAAATGTTAAAAGAAAGACGAGCAGAATGAACATTTTGGAAGAACTTAAGATATTAGACATAGGACCGCGTGTGGGCGGCGAGGGGTCCCCACGCGGACGTCCCCAGGCGCCGCATGCATACCACCTGCGATCATTTCACCGTAACATATTTACATATATCAAATAATATTTAAAGTGGCTATGCGGCCTTGTCAGACGATTTGGTTTAAAAAGTGGAAGAAGATAAGGTGTGAGTGAAGTTCCATAAAAGCTGTCAGAGCCATTTACTGTGACGTCAAATTATGTGAACCGAATAATACTCAGTTTTCCAGTTCAATAGGTTAACATGGTTCAAGATATTATCTATTGAATCTCACATGGTTTTAGTTATTGCATTAGACGCTGCCTTTGAATAATTCTTGAGGGTTAGGGTTTATTTTATTAATCTGAATGAAAGCCTCTAGGTATCATAAAATATTACCTACAAAACTACACCTCAGTAGCAGCTCTTACTGAATTTCGTTTATGAATACTGTTCTAATGATAAATACACTATACTATAAATGTAAACAAATCGTAAAAATGGTTTTTATAGATGACAGTTTCTTGGGTAAAAATACGATAAACCATTTTCTTTTTTTAGATTTATACAATAGATTCCTCTTTTATGAATGTCTATAAAACTTTATCATTTATTCATAAATTAGTCTTCGTAGATGTAACTGCTTGAGCACAATATTTTTGTTAGATTTATAATAATATGTCTATTGTAAAGAGCCCGAACTCGAAACGTTAACGAATTATACCGTTGCTAAATTGAAGAGTACAACTGTGACGTAGCATGACAACTGAAGTGACGGGTATTACGTTTAGTCGGTTACTGGACAGCTGTCTCGTCACGTGGTTTTTTTTGTTTACATTTATTTAACTACCAAAACCTATAGATGGAGTATAGGTACGTCATAAATTCTTGTCTACCCGTCTTGAGTGTGGTGATCAATGCTCATGCCTTCTCTGTACGAGAAGAGGATTTTGCCTATTACTGTCCCACTGCAGGTTCAGTTGCTCTTGATTTATGAAAATAATTAATATTTAATATGAATTAATTATTTATTCATGTCTTTGTGACTCGAGAAAAAGTTATCTTTACTTACAAAGTTTGAGTTTCGAATGAAATTTGAAAAATCGGCTGAGAAATTCGTACCTAAATCGATATGTGCGGTTGCTACCCCGCAACCCTCTTCATAAGTTAAATGATTTATTTAATTCTTTGTTGGACACTGGACCTTACCTACTCTACGTTATTCCATAATCACTATAAAAGCATGTCCAATCCTTTTTAGTTACCAATTTTTTGTTTCCTTTTTTCAAGATGGGACAAATTAAATTGAAATATTTTTTAAGAGAAGTGACATTTATAAAAGGAACTAAAGAAAAGTTCTAACTTCACGTAATAAAATCATCATCTGCTAGCCTTTTTCGAACTATGTTGGGGTCTACTTTCAGTCTAACCGGGTGCAGCTGAATACCAGTATTTTACATCGATCTAACCTTGACTCAGGCGTTACTGCGGAAATCCATTACAAAATACAATAGATGACGCTTGCACGAGGAATTTTTCTCTCGGCCATCAGAAGCTAGGGCTGGTCACAGGATTCTCTTTCCCCTCCTAGGAGGGGGTGCGAGTGCTTTATTGCACACCTACTCGCCGAGGGGTTGTCCTCCCCTCAGCACTTTGTGGTCTACCTGTAGGATGAATACGAGTATTCCAAGGTCATCTTTGCTGAGATTGTTAGGCCCTAATCGCACTTATAACGATCCTAGCCGAGGTGGACAGAGCATTAATCCTATATAAGTGGGTTTGTCGGGCGGTGTGGCTCACCCCTGGCTGGAGGCTTTGAGTTCAGTAGCTTAAGGCAGCCGTAGGAATGTCCGGTTAAGTAGTCATCACCTCAGAGGTGAGCTACGAATAGCCCTAGTTAAAAAAAAAAAACGGTTTGGTTCACACTGCGTTCGGCGCTTGGCGTGGCAACACGTCGTGTCCGGGTTCGCAACAAGTTGAAAACTGGGCTTTTGGCTTTAGTGTGTTATGTACGTTCCAATTGTGTAGAATGCATAAACAATTTTTCTTTCTTTCTTTCTTCCCGGTCAATCATAACGCTGTCAGACGTCAAACTCCGCTTAGGACATCGGCGCGTTATGACGCGGTGTAATATGACCCGGCTCACAAAAAAAATCGGCACACAAAAAAGTTCTAGCTCTGATTCTATTGCCGCAACTCACACTATGTAGGTAAAATACGGTTTATAAATATTATTGGCAATAGATATCAAACGATTTTGAACTGTATAATTTACCGTTTATATGAGCTGTGGAGCACATGCAGCCCAAGGAAGTTTGAAGACTTTAACCAAGTGACCCAAGGGCGTTATAGAGGAGATGAACTACAATTGATAGTTTTGGTGGTACAGAACCCTTAGTGTGCGAGTTCGACACATACTTGGCCGGCTCTTTGCTACTACACGTTTTATGGTGAAGGAAGACTATAATTAGCATTTTCTAACTAAGCGTTTGTCAGTCTGTGCTGCAACACAAAATAATACTTATCGACCCAATGTTGCCAACCTTCGTTAATTTCAGATAAGAGAGTTTGTAAAGGCATTTAGAACGCAATTCATCCGGTAGCGTGCATTTTGCAATTGGAATGTGTGTCATCTCTAGAGATAGACTACATTCCAAGCCACAGTCGACCTAAACACGTGTCTTTGCTTAAATTCAACGTGAACATGTGTCTTTAAAATAGACTCGTAAAGTTATTGAATCAGTGAATGCTTAACATTCTGAAAAGGAATTAAAGAGTTATGGACTCTGATTGTCTGTTATAACTTACTAGCTGTGCACCACAGTTTTACCCGAATTAGTCTCGCTCCCGTGAGAATATCGGGATAAAATTATCTTATGTCCTAACCCAGGTCATGGTCTACCCATGTCCCAAATTTCATCCAAATCCGTTCACCCGTTTTAGCGTGAAAGCGCGTAACAAACAAAAAAAAACTAAAAACTTGCATTTAATTAAGTCAGGATAGTTGGTTATCATAACCATTGAAAAATAATTATAAGTAGTTTATTATTGGCAAGATATTTAAAAACAACGTTTTCACAAAGTTTTCTAAAAAGTTGTTTACAATCACACAAAAAATCTTGTCAAATTGTAAAAAAATCGAACACTTATAACACTCATCCCTGTTATAAAAGTTATAAAGATTGTCAAATTAAACTTTCTTGTCCGACTTATTTTGCTCTTCATTCAGTTTTCTTTCAAAAGCATAAATCGCATTGAAAGTCTCCTATAATTTTATGGAGGTTTTCAGTCAACAACTTATTACGGAGACGGAGAGGTATTGCCACCACGGCGCCACCATCGAGGCTCCTAATTTGAATGCAAAGTTGATAAAGCAATCACATTCCTATTCATCTCAGGATATCCGTGCTTTCAGACTATTAAACAAGTCAATGAGGTTTAGCATTAAAAAATCAGAAAAATTGGCCCCGCAGTGGGACAATAACAGGCTGGTATGTATTATTAATCAGAAAAATTTACCTTTTTTATCCTTTGCAAATTGTACCCATGTTGTAGAATCAGTTTGACTTTTCACGCAAGCTCCGCCCCCATGCACCCCACCACTTCGATATGTGCTAAACGCTAACAAAAAGCGCACGCGATATTCAACTTTATTACTGATGTGTAATAAAGTTGAATATCGCGTGCGCTTTTTGATCGTGTTCGAGCACGAAACTAATTGAAGAACTAAAGTAATAAATTGATATAGAGAAAAATATCTTGTGGCTGGATAATAAACTATATTTTCTTACTGTGAATACTTAATAGAGTTATAAAATATATGTATGTGTATGTGAGTTTAAATGTTTGTAAATGCACCCACAATACAGGAGAAATTCCTAGTGTGGGGCAATGTTTAAATATATATATAAAAGCCGAGTAATCTTCATTTTAGTTAAATAATCTTTAAAAAAGACATGATTTTCGAATAAAAAATAAATTGAGATTTTTTTTTATAATTACGTAACTGTCTTGTACATGGAAAAAAAAGATCGAATAAATCATTTACTAAAATTCAATTTTGACTGTTTCAGAATATGAATGCAAATTAACATACTATTTAGGAAGCCTCCTCATAACACGTTGAAAAAATCCTCTTCTCACATACAGAAGGCACAAAAAATGTTATCAACATTTTTGCTCAATTTCAGGCCATCAACGTTCATGTTTCCTCAAAATGTTAGGAATAACATCATATGTTAGGAATGTCGTACTGTTTGTTATCTTGCCCAAAAACCTGTCCCTTTGGAACTAAAATGAAAAGAAACTCATGCATACTCTCCAAACTTGTCTTAAACAAAGTAACTACAGTTTTCTCAAAACTATAAATCATATTTCCATAAAACTTTGAAATAAAACATTTTTTTTAAATGTTCACTAAGTACATTCAAACCGTTCTAATTCCAGAACGTAATATGAAATACTCTGACCTGAAACAATACCTAATTGCATTTCATTCTGATCATATAGCATGCGTTATAAAAAACACGTTTGACCGTGGCGATCAAAACAAGTTGGAATGCAATTTTGTTTGAAACGGATGTACGTATTTTAGTTAGTCTGTAATCGTGTTAGCTTTGTGTGTCTGACTGTTTTTTTTGTGTGTCACGAAACTTCAATACTCAATAGATTTATTGCTTCCATATGTGAACTTAGGTGGTAGCACACTCATCACTGCGTGGATCGCCCGGAGGACACGATGGAGCATACGGTGGAGGTATGCCCGGCTTGGGCAGAGCACCGCCGTGTCCTCGTGGAGGCGATCGGTGGCGGGGATCTCTCGCGTCCGGCCCTGGTCCAGGCCATGGTACGGAGCGAGAGGGCATGGGAGGCCGTCACCTCCTTCTGCGAAGCAGTAATGCTCGCGAAGGAGGAGGCGGAGCGCGTGAGGGAGAGGCAAATTTCGCGCCCTCACGCCCCTAGCCACCGCAGGAGGAGACGCCCCGGGCGTCGGGAATCGATCGCGGATTCCCGGCCACCGTAGGCGCGGGCTTGCGGACGGTGAGCAATGGGTAGCTCGCCGGCCCATAAGGACCAAGCCCGGGTCGACGGCGCGTTGTGTTCCACGCGCGCCTCAAAGAGTGTCAGCCAGTGAAGGGGTCCGATGAGACCATTGCCTGCCGGGGTTGCGGGAAAGTCCGAAAGGGATACCGTGGCCCCCTGGCATTGCACACGGGTGGGTTTTAGTCAGTAAGAGTCTGACACGCCCTCCCACTCCACCCAGAGCGGGAGACGTCATTTGATGATTTCCCACCCAAAAAAAAAAAAAAAAAAAAAGGTGGTAGCACACGGCAAAGTCGGAGAGATGAAGAGGGCGACTACTTTGTTGTTATTATTCTATTTACATATTTTCATTTAAATAATCATTGATATTGTAATAGAATTTAGATAATAGAAATTGATCTAATTTATTTATAAAAGTATTAAATTTTTGTTCTTTTTTTAAAATTAATTCTGGTAATAGCACTAATATTATAAAGGCGAAAGTTTGTGACTGTGTATGTTTGTCTCTTCTTCACGCAAAAACTACTGAACGGATTTGGATAAAATTTGGCACACAGATAGTTTATAACCTGGATTAACACATAGGATACTTATTATCCCGATATTCCCACGGGATCGAAACTTATGCGGGTGAAACCGCGGGGCGCAGCTAGTCTATTATCGAGTATATTTTAATTGACATGACTAGAGTAATAAACTTAATAAATATTGTAATTGACGTGACTATTTGTTGAGTGCGTTTTTAACTTAGAGCCCGGTAAGTTTAACCCATTTGAATGACGTTATGTATATTTTGACTGTATTTTTCTCTTTTCGTGTAAAAGTGTTGGTAATTTATAATTCTAACGAATTTGCATATTTCTAGAATGTATTTCTTTATTTCTAGGTAGCTAGCTAAAATTGACACGAATTGTGTTGTTCTAAGAATATTAAAATTAGGAATAATAGGTATGGAACGAAAGGGGCTCGTGGCTAAATGATAACAGCCGCACGGGTCGATTGAAGATTAAGCTATGCTTACTACGGTCAGTTCGGGGATGGGTGACCATCCATTACCTACATAACGAGACCCTTCCGTGCCTTGGAAAGCTCGCTAACCCATTGGTCCCGGCTGTCATTCGTAGATCTTTGAAAGTCGCTACGGATACCTACTTAGAAGCCCAAAAATGTATTACAACCAGTCTTACCAAAGGGTGGTATTTGTGTTACCCAATAACTGGTTGCAGCTGAATATCTGACATATTCTGCTGCATCCAGTTAGACTGAAAGCTGACCTCAACATTGTTGGGAAAAGGCTAGGCAGATTGAATAAGTTTGGAACGAACGAACGCCCCTATAGTGATATTTGATTTAGGTATTTCTGACCTGAAACTTTGTATTCTGATCCTAGTTTCTGTCTGAGTTACAAAAAAAAATACCGAAAAACATCACACTTCAATATTGATTGAAGAGGTTGACCTACAATGTCAATAAATAAGTTCTCTCGAGACAACAAATATTGTTCTGAAAACAGCGAAAAAAAGGTCTACAATTTTCAGGTTTCTTGTAGCAGGTATATTTTTAGTGACATTTTATTTTCTTGGAGCCCACAAAAAGTGTTGGATTGTGTAACAGTTCCCAGCCCCTTCACGCGATATTGGCTATCAGATTGATATCTTTCCTTCGAATAAAAATGCGAACTTTCAGGTACTGTTAATAGCGTTAGTACGGAGTTTCAAAGAATGAGACACCAGCTGACACTGTCTTGCAGTTTACCGTACCTACATTGACAAATATTTTAAGTGCTCGAAATACCCCGTATCTCCGTAGTGATGAAACATTAAACGTATGTACCTACTTATTTCCTTGAACCTTTGTGTAAACAATGGAAAAAAACACAATAACAACAAAAATGCGACCCGATTCCACTAACTTACATACATTAACATTAAATTACTAAGAACATTTCTCTAAAGCGAGCGATTATCTTTATATTTCCTCAAGAAAATGCCATGTTTTTCTTTTTATTATTGTTTCTATTTTGGTAAATAATGTGTTTTTATTAAGCTTCTTCAATCCTCCAAGGTGCTATTTCGACGTGACTTCACACGTCAGCTGGAGGAGAAATCAGTGGTTTCGTATGCGTACAACTTCATGTTTTTTTAATGGTATAGTCATTGCAAATCACGACACCGGGTCTGTGAGTCTTATGCGTATTGAAATAAAGTTTAAAATAAGTACAATCATTGACGTGCGCTCGGGTTTGCAACTACTATAGTTACAATGAAAAATTTACGTCACTAAAAATTAAAACTTACGGACAAATCACACGCAAAAACAATTGAATGTCAGTAATACATTAACATAATGATAAAATTATGAAGTAAGCTACTCACTTTTCTCTTCGCCTCTATGCTCTTATCGATATGTGTGGATCTGACAACGTGCCTGAACTCCAGGTCAACGGTGTGCATACAATACGACTGCGCGCTGGCATTGTCCACATCTAGTCGTTGCTCTGACTCGTCCTGGGAACAAAAAGATAAATATTGGATTGATATAACGTAGTAATGATTATAATATAGGTGTGTGTGAACCAGTGACGATGTGTGCTCCTTCTTCTCTTCAACATTTATTTTTGTTGAATGGGACTAATCCTAAACTACCCTAGGCTGATTTTTAGGGTTGCGTATGTCCGAATGAAAAAACGGAACCCTTGTAGGATCACTTGTGTGTCCGTCATTCACAGCTCCGAATCTAATGGACCGTTTAAGTTGAAATTTGGTACACATATCAATTTTTGTGACCGAAACACGGACGTGTAACGTAAATAAATGAATTTTGTCTATGGGTGTCAAATAAAAAAAAATAAAAAAAAAATTGCTCACTGTACGGTGGGACATATCAAATGAAAGGGCTAACAATGAGGGTCAAAGTATTTTTTTTAAATAGTAGTATTAGGTATTTCAATAAAATAGATTAAAAATTTACCACCAAATTTTGGAAAAAATACAGAAAATAGTTTTTACTTATAGATTACAGGAAAACCTATAAGAAATATATGGTCTTAAAATAGCATGGTAATTAATCTCCTAATACTGTCCGTAAAAACTTATATTTGAGTTTCCATAAATTTTGTGTAACTACCTATGTTGCCAATAAAACCATTTTATATAAAAATAAGTAAAACAAAACAAAGATAAGCCGTACCTAATCCTCATTTGTTTCACAAACAGCTGAAACACACCAAACTTGTTATTACAACAATTTCTTGATCAGTAATTCAAACTAAAGCAATAATAATCAACAAGAACTTTACCATATTATTATAACGACCACAATTATTAACAAACTTTACATTATAATAAGCCTTCCGTGAGTAAAACTTGAATTTTAGTTGTTTACGAGTTTACCCCTGACGATGGTGGTAGGTACAACTATTTTTATTTTTGTGTTGGATCAATCGGTTCCCTTCTAAATGTTTGAGCTGGATGGTGCGTGGTGGTTGCACGTGGATCACCACGCTTCATGTCCGTGAACGTGGTGATCACACCTCATCATTGAGGTCATCTCTTAACTGCCAGCGGGCTTATCATTGATCTTATATTTTAAATGGTTTTTATTTTACATTGTTCTCACATAAAATGGCTAAGTAACAACAGCCGCACGGGTCGATCCATCAGGTTAAGCTACGCTTGCCGGGGTTGTTCCATGGATGGGTGACCATCTTAACGTACCGTGACTCGTCCGTGTTTCGGAAAGCACGTTAAGTCATTGGTCCCAGCTGTCATTCGTGGATCTTTGACATACGTTACGAGTCCAGTCTTACCAAGGGGTATCTCATTACCCAGTTACTGGGTTGTGGAGGTCAGATAGGCAGTTGCTTCGTGTTAAACTAGTTACGTTATATTAAGCTGCATCTGGTTAGACTGGAAGCTGACCCCAACATAGTTGGGAAAAGGCAAGGCAGATTGATTTTTTGTTCTCAGATTAAATTGTTTATTATGTAAATAACACATATAGAAGTTTAAAAGTATGAGGAACAGGGTGTAAACTCATCCTTTATAGAAAAGGGAGGATCCTCCGACCGGTTGGGTGTCGTATCTGGTGGGCAACTACCCAACTGTTCAGTAGGTTTGCGACACAACTATACGGAACGCGCGACAGTTTCAAAACGTGTTCACTGCTTGACTGCCATCGACAAACTCCCCTTAACTCAGTCGAGTGTTATGTTATAGACTCTTTCGAGAGCGGCACTGGTGCCCCGATTAGTCAAATCAGTGAAGTATTTCCGACATAATATACAGTAAAACTATTTATTACTACAGTGTTTCTCGGCAAACTTTGTGTTTCATCAGTCGTCGGATTTCTCTCAGCTATCCTTAGCACTTGGTGCAGACCGGACGCTCTCAATCGACTTGGAAGTAGTTTATAATAAAATAAGAGTTTATAGAGTTGTTAATAACTTGCGTGTTCAGTACTGAGCTCACGCAACGCGTCGTAAGTTCAGCCAGTAATAGGACTCGCCCATCAAGCGCTGTCCTAAATTAGACGTGTTATTAATTTATTATACATAAAACAAAAGGTATTTTAATAAAACATGTACCGAAAGATCAACTGAATGAGACGAAATTCAAATCTTGTATTAAACGCACACTATGTACCTAGGCAGGCATATTATAAGTTGGGGGATTACATCACTGATAAAAATGCTTGGCTCATTGCTGGTCCTGCTCCACAACCACAACTAATTGATTAACATTTTGAAAATTCTGTTGGAGCTGCTGAAGATTGTAAAACCATTTTTTTTTTGTATAAACTCAATTTCCTTTGTATTATAATAATTGCATAGCCCAGGTGTGAGTACTATGTACTAAAGACTACTACCATTTACCGGGTCATATGTAGTATTTCATTGACTTGAATGTGCCCTGGCGGCTGTGAGTATGTCATGCTCACTCAAATGTCTCGCTGATGGTGGCGCGTGTGTTGGATCATTTAGCTCCCTTCAAAATGTTTGAGCTGAATGGTGCTGATCCATGCGTCATGTTTGTGAACGGGCGCAGTCAGTTGGGACTAGTCATCTCTTAGCTGCCATGGCTTATTTTAATTTATTTTATGTTTTTGAATGATTCTTTATTTTTTTCTTTTTATTACGAACGTGTACGTCTTTCTACATTGTTCTCATATGCATAATTTCAAAATGAATGATGTAACCAATATTTTGTATCAAATTTTTGATTTAAAAGAGTGTACGTGGATTTTCTTGCCCGTTCTTCTCCATAGGTACCTACTACGCTTTGGAATGGGCAACTAGCTTCATATTTTTGACTGACTGACTAATTGAAATAAATGCTTTGAGTTTGAGTTTGAGTGCAATAATTAAGTTTAAAATGGTGAAGGCTTCAGAAAAATACACTTGATAGATTTTGCGTGATTCTCAGTTTTTTATCCGCGTTAGACTTAACGTAACAAATTAATTTCACTAAGTAATAAGAACATAATCTAAAATATTCCTATAGTAAGTTATTATGGAAATGCTCTAATTTAACATATTTTTTCAAAATCATTAACACTACTCGTTTAGACGTGATCTTCAGTATAAAATTATTAAAAGTCGATTACCGTTGCTTCCACATAATAATATGAATTTCAGTGGTAGGTTTACAAAAATATGATCACTGAAGACCAGTCAGGCACCGCAAAGTAGGAGAGATTTTTGTCATTTAAATAATCATTGGTATTTAGCATTAACATAATATAAATTGTTTTAATTTATTTAAGAATGTATTAAATGTTTGTTCTCTTTCAATTATTTCTGGTAATATATTTTATATTATTTTAATATTGAAGCTCTAAGTTAACTCTAAGGTAACTTTAAACTATTTTTGTGGCGTAATGTATACTTTAACTGTATATTTTCTGTTGTCGTGTTGTCGTGTCGTGAAATTACCAACACTTTTAGTGTTGGTAATTTCGAACAAAGGAGATTGCCACGGAGCAGGTCCCTTTTGTGGTATCGAGTGCCTGATTTTAATAATAACCAAAAAATATAACATTTTTTTTTGTGTACAGGGTATTTTTTATACAATTTATTTCATCCTGGGAATAAAGATAAAGTTAATTAATAGTTAAATATTACGTCGACATCCGTTTGATTCAATGTAGTCTGTGGTTTGATTGGCATACAAAAAAAAGTTGCCAGGAATCAAAGAATTTAATAACTAAAGCTATCTTTCAATCAATTGAGTAATCGATATTAATTAAAACGATATTAAATAATAAAAAAACTATTATTTTTTATTTAATTATATATAACCTATGGGCAGTTTACATCTCAATTAGATCTCAACATTTGACAACATCAACGCTACTGTGTTAGTATTTTGTTTTAGGACGATGAGATAGAATGATGTTATCCCTGTCCTTTTATACGTATTATTGTACAATATATATCTGAAATGAACAACAATACGTGTACGCCAAATATGAGTTTATGTAAAGTATTCTTGTATTCTTGATGACGAACACTATTGGATAAATAAACAATGCTCATAGTCGATGCGAGTAAAACCGATGGAACAATGACAATAATATAATAGGTTGCTTAAACTCATAATACTCATTGATAATTATTGATAAATAATAGCCATGTTTATTTAGATAACTCCTTAGTAGAAAAGTAGTTTTTATCGATTGATCTATAACGATTTATTAATAAATTATAAAAAAAAATATCTGGCAACATTTACTTGTGCATGTCACAGAACTCGCAGACTTCGTTCTGTGCACAGACTACATAGAGATACTTACGTATGTTCTGTGGTTCGTTACGTGCGTCATTGCTTTGTTTAGATACTTTTAGTATTGAATTTCGTAATCTTTTACATAACATAACATCACGCCTTGTTTCCCCGAAGGGTTGGGCAGAGGTGTACCTGTAGTAGTTACACCCACATTTCGCCATCCGCACATTCCACATTTCGTAATCTTTTACTTAGTTATTATTTACGATACGTGCTTTTTCTGCTACTACCGAGTTGAGCTATTAAGTTCCTGGAGTGCATTACGTTTTGTGAGATATTTGACTCTTAATAGTGCTGTTCTTTGTGAGATATTTGACTCTTAGTGCTACAACAGAAAAACAATTATATCTCTTGAACCAGGGTGAATAAATGAAAAATGGTTTCTGATTATGAAAATACTATATTTTTACTATTATTTAAAATAAAAATCTTCAGGGCACAACAATTTTCCAGTGGGACCCAACTTTCCTTACAAATCGGGCAATCTCCTTTGCATATTTCTAGAATGTATAGATTTCTCTGTGTACGCCATTGCCTACATACATAAAAAAAAAAGTTTGTGATCTCTAGCAACGTGACCATGGCACAGGATTGGGATACAGGAACTCTGCGTGCTATTTCTCTCGTGGAATATCCTTCTTCCCTCAAAGTTACAATTCTTGCTCGTATAACTTCTGATAATCCTCTTGGCACTTTATTAATAACAACTTTCCTCGAAAAAATACTTTATATCAGTTAAAATTGACTAAGTCAGATTTCAGAATGAACGTGAGCTTGGATTGAATTTCTTTTTATATGGAAAAACAACTGTTTTTTGTTTTACATCCTAATTCTATATTTTTAAGTTTTGTTAGGACGAAGCACAAGAGCAGCGGTGGCCCAGCGGCCCCGACTTACGAACAGTAAGTCGTGGGTTCGAACCCAGACAGGCGCATCACTTTCTGTAATTTATTTCATCACCACTGCTCTCAAAACGGTGAAGGAGAACGGTGAACGGTGATCGTGAGGAAACCGGCATGTCCTAAAACCGAAAATTCGAAGACATGTAACATCTACCAATCCGCCCTGGGCACGCGTGGTGGATTATAGCCCACTCCCTCTCATTGAGAGGAGGCCGTGTCCCTGCAGTGGGAACGTTATAGGCTGATGATGATGATGTTAGGATGAAGGAGTTTTAAGGGGTTTCTTGCCCGTTCTTCTCATTAGGTACCTACTACGCTTTGGAATGGGCAACTAGCTTCCTATTTCTTACTGACCCACTTCTTGACAATTCAAAAGTGCCTGTATATTGGTTATGGTTTAATTATGGTTAAAAAGTTTATGCTTTAAATAAAATAAATGCTTAGAGTTTGAGTTTAAAGAAAATGATGTAATAAGAAGAAGAAATTATTATATAGTCAACCGTAACAAAAAAAAAAAGGTTTTTTCAAACTGATCCCAAACTATTTTTGATGTGTGTACTCAAAGAATGTTTTCCTCATATCGTAAAAGACTGTATTATCAATACCGTCGGATTTTTAAGGTGTCGAAGGGTTTCTAATATTCTACGTTACTGACCATCATAAAATGTTACAGCCTATAATCCTAATCGTAAATATTACGGCATGCAGTGGCGGTAATAAAGCCTTATATTACATGTATTTTCAGTCCATTCAAAGGTGCGGCTCCAATTTCATGATTTTCAAAAATAATAATTATGTCCATTTTTATGTTTATCTTTGAATTTTGTTGGTTCTGTTTATACTTCATTGCAATTTCAGGCTTTTATAAGATATTGAATCTAACTGTTTATTAAATTAACATGTCTTATCTCAGAGAGCCAGGTGATCTGTTGGTTGAAGTTTGTTAAGATTGTGCCTTTTATTAACCTTTGTTTGTAATATGATGTTAAGAAAAATTGAGATTTATGATTATGGCATTTTTTTTAAATAACTTTGTTTTTGAAGATTGCACTCACTATGCGCTGTATTTCTGTACGAGTTAATCAAGTAAACAACTAACAGAGATCAAGCTTCACACAGTTGCTTCAAATAATGAGCTTGCACGTCCGGAGCATGATTCTGTGCAGTTATCTCCACTGCCTCGCTAACATTTTTACAACGGCATTGAGCAATAGGGCTGACAAGATTTCACGAATTCCAAAGGAGGTATAGGGTAAAATAACCATACAATGAGTCCCTAATAGCAGCAAATTGCAACGCGGCAGGCCCAGGTGGAGATGGTGATGGGAGATGACCCTCTGTTACAACTGATGGCTGATAGGGTAAAAGAGTTCTCGATTGGAGACCACGTACCGGCAAGGACCCACAAGGTGGAAAGTGACCTTAAATAGATTGTAAGAAGTTGCTGGATGCAGGCCGACTACTACCGGTGACTCTAGAAATCCATGGAGGAGGCCTATGTTCAATAGTGGATGTCTTGCAGCCCAGATGATGATGAAGAGTAGCAGACGGTTCCATTCTCAAGCAGTCCCTCTTTCGCAAATGGTTTTACTCGAAGTCGACGTTTTTCTTAAAGATTGGCCACATACAGCAGTAGATAGGAATAAGTGGAAGGAGGGATGGGAGACTTTGCCCTCCAGTGGGACACACACAGCTGATAACAATAATTGAGCATTTCTCATACATATAGTTCGTGTCAATACTACAAAAAGAACAAACAACCACACTCCTATGGAAACACGTTTATTTTATAGCCACACGCTCGCACGTATGGCCATTGTTCGAGGTTGACCATTACCTGAGCTGTTTCGTCCATTTGCGGAGCGTACGTGAAGGTGGCGCAAATGGACAAATAAGCTTATACAGGATATAACCTTATTACTAATGGCATAAGGATGGAAGTGGTATACCGCGATAGTCTACGGTTGTAGCGTGTAAAAAAACACCCATTATCTGATCATACTCTTGCCTATATTCCAATCTATTCAGGGTAAGAGCAGCATGTCTTCTTCCATACTTCTCTATTTATTCGTCATCTCGGTAGTCACCCCTTTACTAGCCATATCATCTTCCACACAGTCCGTCCATCAATTCTTTGGTCTTCCTTCACCTCTAGCCAACCAATACCAACCAACCAATTTCAGCGTATAAAAGACTCATACCAAACAAAAAAAGGAATACAGGCAAAAATAATAATGAAAATTTCAACAGAGACAAAGCAACGGATTTGATAACAGCACCACAAGCACAACGGTGTTTAAAAGTGGTTGCAAGTTAACTGCTTGAGTAGGTAATTATTAGAGACTGGCTTCCGCAAAATTTGGGAACTAGGTGGACTGAGATGACAACGCTGTTTCCACATAGGAAAAAAAATTGAAGCGTTGATTGTGAAGCATAATAATGTTCCCAATGAAGAGGTTACGCCTAATGAAAGCAGTTCTTTTGTAATTACATTTTTCACTTTGCTTATCTATATAAAATTAACCTATGCACTAACTTTTCATACAATGAAAGGGGTAACCAAACTTCACACGAGATGAGATATTTATCAAATGAGAATAGTTCTTAGCTTGTCGTCTGATTCGGATTCATCAGATGATACGTTTATAGGTTAGTTGTTTTTTTTTATTGTAGTGTATCGAATTTACTTACGAACATCTTCAATTAAATATTATGTTTTAGTGCATGAATATCGATCAAGTCAGAAGTCCGGGAACAATCCCTAATGCCATGGGACAACGGGTAATTAAAATTACTCATGGACCCGGGATTGGGTCGACCCACCGGGACCACGGGTAACGAGTGAATTTTTGTCGAAATAAGTTACCTAAAATATCAACGATTATGGTACAATTTTAACTTGAAGCTACTCGTAAATTGCTCTCCTGTAATATTTTTTGAGAAATGTCGACCTTGTTGAAAATGAGCGTATTGTTTATTGTAAAATCACAGTTTTGATTTTATACAACCAAATTCCACCGAAACCAATGATCGGCTTGGCCGACTAGTCGGTCTTAAATCGCAACTGACTAGTCGCCCAAAGTCATAATCAGCCTATCTCTAGTAATTATATAATTTCTAGCTTTTTTCTAATACACTTTATTTTTTTTTTTATATTTATCTCCACAAATTACATTCATATACATGATAAGTTGACTGTTATTTCGACAAAATGTTGTAATTTGTGGGAGATCTGAAGTGTAAACTAAGCCTAAGCCTGTATTTTAGAACTCCAGGTCCATTATCCTCCAGGTGAATTGCATGACGACTGCTAGAAGCTTGGTGTCTGCACATAATTTTCTAATAATTCTTGGTCTATTATCGCTTTACACCACATGTTAGCTACATCACTGCACACAAGTGCCAATTATTGGTTATTATAGCCAACACAATCCATTATTTACACTCATCAAACAGAGATTTCAAATAGACAACCATAACGTCAGCTGCCAGTCTAATATCGACTCAGTTTCATTTCGGAGGCAAGAGATAGATATTATGATAGTATTAGTTGGCAAGCGTAGGTTGGATGTTCCGTTGGGAACATCAGCATCTCAGAAAAAGGGTGCCTAAAGAAAAGAAAGAAAGAAAATACTTTTATTTGCAGTACATATGATGCAAGCAAAGAAAAAAAAACACGCACATAACAATTTGGGGGAAAATATGCGTCACATCCACGCAAAACGGCTATCGCTCAGCATAATACTGGGACCCTATGCGACAACCGGCGTTGACGTGATGAAGCCTGGGGTGTGGGGGGAATATGTTGATACCAGAATCTCGACCAAGGAGGTATCAATATCGGTTTAAGTGTGGAACACGTACAGCACGCTAGGCTTCATATGTGCAGAGTGTTCGCTATGTTGTACAACCTTTGCATCTCACACTGATACCTACCTACCGACATGATGAGGACTGCCGTAGTGCCAGTAGTAATAAACAAAGCGGAAGATTTGTCAGATATATCTAACTATAGACCTATTTCTTAGGCCACAATAGTTTCGAAGGTGTTTGACAGCATTCTTAATAAACAACTAAATAAATACTTAAAGTTACACGATAATCAGTTCGGGTTTCAGCCGGGACTGTCTACAGAAACTGCAATATTGTGTTTTAAAAGTGCTGTTTAATACTATACCAAGAGAAAAAAAATCGTGTACGCTTGCTTCCTCGACCTTTCCAAAGCCTTTGACCTGGTTCCATGTGATATCTTGTGGAACAAAATGAGATCTTCGTACCGAACGAACTTATCAACATCTTTAAGTATTGGTATGGGAACCAGGTGAACAATGTGAAGTGGGCGGGTGCGTTATCGTATAGGTTGGAGTGTGGGGTGAGGCGGGGGGACCAGCTCTCCCTCCATTTTAACCTGTACCTACATCAATGAGCTGATCGAGGCGCTCAGCGAGCAACATATAGGTTGTCACATAGATGGCGTATGTTTTAATAACATTAGCTACGCGGACGAAATGGTGCTGCTGAGCGCCTCGGTCTGCGCCTACGGACTCAGAAGGCTGATGAGTATCTGTGAGGGATATGCAGCTAATCACGGACTACTGTAGTGTAAAAAAGAGTCAGTGTATGGTTTTCCAGGGTGGGCCTAGAAAGGTAATATAAATGCCACCAATTAGACTGAATGGCTCACCTTTAGAAAAAGTAGACGAGTTTAAATATTTAGGCCACCTAGTGACACATACCCTGAAAGATGATGCGGACATTGAACGGGAGCGGAGAGCGCTGTCGGTCAGAGCGAACATGGTAAAGTGTAGGTTTTCTAGGTGTTCAAGTGAAGTTAAAATAATTATTTTTAGAGCATACTACACCACAATGTACACCTGCAGTCTGTGGTCTGAATACACGCTAAAACCTTACAGTGCCCTTCGTGTACAGTTTAACAACGAGTTCAGCATGATGTTGGGGCTCCC
Source organism: Xanthia togata (assembly GCA_963853775.1). Lineage (NCBI taxonomy): Eukaryota > Metazoa > Arthropoda > Insecta > Lepidoptera > Noctuidae > Xanthia > Xanthia togata. Next base: position 4,893,903 of record OY970794.1, read on the forward strand.
CCGCTATTGCAGCGCATCGAAAAAGTTTGCGGAAGCCCGCTTTGATTGTTTCTACGCAACAATGCGCAAGCGAAGCACTTCGCTGGTGCGGCGAGTGCGGGGGAGCGCCAACTGCATGTTTGCCGCGCTTGAGGGAAGGCTTGATTGTGCCATCATAACTCACTGACGTAAGCGACACGTGGCGATTTCGTAATTTAATCTAATTTTATTTGTATATTTTAATTATATTTGAGTGTTAATTTTGATTTAAATTTTAATTGTAATGTTGATTTAATTTTATTTATAAATGTATTGCTTATTCTATTATGAGTCTATGTTACTCGAAATAAATTATTTGAATTTGTATTTAATCGTTATCTTAAACGTTTAGAGGTTTGGTGTAGTACATATTTTCTGAAAATGGTGATAAAACAATTTGGGAAATTCAGTTTATATAATGGTGAAGAGTTTGGAACTATCGCTAATTGTGTTTGTGTGTCTTGAAGACATCGTTTTGTTGGTTTATAGAGGCAATGAGGAAAAGGCTCTAAAGTTCACTCATCCTCCGTAGAAAAGGAAGGATCCTTCGAACTGATGGGTGTTGTGTCTGGTGGGCAACCGCCCGACTATTGATGTCGGGACGTTGTAGATATACTGGTCACGCGGTAAACTCTGCTTGCGCGATGCAGAATTTTGCATGACGCCAGTGTGAAGCGTAGTGTACATGTGGCGTTGTAGATACCGCCAATGGTTAAGAAAAGACCATCCTTTGCCTTGAATCACCTGGTTTCCCGGTTAACAGAAAGACAGCAAGCCGTGTCTATGGTATTTCCCATCGGCAAAAAAAGGAGAACATCCAAACAAAGTTTCACCTTTACTCAACCCCTTAAGGGAATGAATTTTCAAAAATCCGTCTTTATTGCTTACCATCCCACGAAAACGATAGTTTTTGAAAAATTTCATGCTTCTAGATACAGCGATTTAGGCTGTGCTTTGTCTGTCAGTGAGCAAAGATTTAAATCGTAGATAGGCCCTGCCGCGTCAAAAGATAGAAATACGGTCGCGTTACCGTTTCGTTTTGAAATCTTTGACACACACAAGTCAGAGACATAACTTGATTGTTATGGAAACGCCATTATTATTGTGCAAGCTCACTCTTCTCAGTATGGCCCTTTTTCGTACGATTTAGTACGTTGAGGGCAAATCTACGACTTAAATCTTTGCCAATTGCTTTGTGAATTTAAAATATTTTTGTAACATATCTAGATAGTTATACTCGTAGTTAGACAGATCGCAATCCAAACTTGTGTAAATTCACGAGATTGCATGGTAATAGCCGTTGACACTCCTTGGTTGCACAAAGTTTGTTAAAGTTACAGTTGATGAAGTTAGTGTTCGAAACTTGCATATTTGAGACAACGTATACAGGGTGTCCAGTAAATAGCATGACATACTGCAAGGGGTGATAGCTAGGGTCACTACCTATCAATACAACACAATATATGTTCAGCAAAATCTTACGGATTTACAGTTTTACAAAATTGAAAGAAAGAAAATTGTTCTGTGAAAATTTTAACAAAAAAAACTATTTCTTCAAAACATTCTTGTTTTTGATTTAAAAAAAACTTATAATGAGTAGAGTAACTATTCACGAATAATTTTATGTAAAAAAAGTTTTAGAAAAAGATTTTTTCATTACGAGATGCTTAGAAATCTGTTTCAAGGTAGAGATTTTTCGATATTTCGGAAAATTTTGTAAAACTGTAAATCCGTATGATTTTGCTGAACATATATTGCGTTGTATTGATAGGTAGTGACCCAAGCTATCACTCCCTGCAGTATGTCGTGCTATTTACTGGACACCCTGTATATTTGACTTGAAACTAAGTTGTATGTACTTGAGACAAATTGGGTGTGATTTGGTGTGTTAAAATGTTTGTTTCGAGGTACTTTTGAGTAGCGTATAACCTTCAAGCTCTAGCCAAGCTGAGGCAAATCCCGCAAGAGATGTGGTGCGAAATAGAGGTGTTTGAACTGAGGATAATAGTCGTGTGACTTCCTATTCATTAAAATAATCAACGTGCGCAGTCGCATTCCACGTTCCGCTCGGGATTCGCCTCAGTGAGTGTGGCTAGGGTTTTTTTACAAATGTTTACCTACTTGAAGTGAAAACTTCTTAACGGGCCGGCGGAGCATGCGTAGTTCATACAAACGTAATACCAAAATAATTTGTAAATCAAACAAATTCTTAAGGTAGTGTATATTTATTCCGATTGGATTACAGAATATCTAGGCTCCCAAATATATATTTTGAATGGAGACTGATATAAAGGCGAGATATGAGGAATTTAAAATTTCTATACAAAACTTATTTTTCCCATAACTCGTCTTTAAATCAGTTTCTATTCAAAATATATATTTGGGAGCCTAGATATTATGTAATCCAATCGGAATAAATACACACTACCTTAAGAATTTGTTTGATTTACAAATTATTTTGGTATTACGTTTGTATGAACTACGCATGCTCCGCAGGCCCCTTATTCTTTTGTTTATTTTGTGGATCTACAGTGCAACAGAATGATGATGATCCTGATGATGAATATTGTTTATATACCAGTTTTAAGTTTTCACTTCTCTCGGCGGTCCCCATGACTTTTTTTGGCCTGTTTTTTTTTTAAAGCTTTCCTATTTTGCCGCCTTTGGTTGGACTTATAAAAATAACATCAGAACGCAAAAAGGTTTTTCTTCTTATTGGATGTATTTTCTATAACTACCCACTCACCTTCTGTAGTTTCTTTGTGTACCATTTCTTGCAGCACATCTCAGTTGAATTGCTTTTTATGATCGGAGTTGTTGGTATCAGGTGGTTGCTCTTGCAACTTGTTACTGTGGACAAAGAAATAAAAACGTTTATGTTCTAAGTCTATGTTTAATGGTATACGATTCGCAAGGAAGTTTCTTGGAAAATATTAAGAGGCTTGCAAAGTGCTTAAGGCATTGGACTGCCAAAGCTAGCGACCTCAACAATTATTTATTTTACCTCGTTGGTTTATCAATTATAACTTCTAGTTATAGCTATATGTAAGCGAACACGCCCTTTATGACTGGAGGCTTTTATTTAGATATTGTTTACGTTTAGATATTTTTATTTCTGCCTGAGTATAGTTCTCCATGTTTTTGGTTGGTATATTCGCGTGTGCTAGCTGTCTTATGGCTATTGATGTATAATTTAAATTATGCTGTGTGTTGCGTAATGTAAATTATTTTGCATATTATTATATAGAATCATTTTTTTTTACAGAACAGACAGCTGGGCTACTGGGGAGTTTGTTGCGCCACTTCTTCTTCCCAGCTGAAGCACTGTGGTTAAGGGTGGTCATTTTCGGGGCCTGCCTTATGTAATTTTGACGTTCGAAAAGTGCTGATTCTCAGCCTAATTTGAATAAATGACTAAAATTTTGATTTTTTAAATTTAAAGTCTGCAATAAAACCAAAAGGAAGCAGACGACTGTTTGAATTGTGACCACAAAGATGACTGCCTCATTTGCTAGATGGACCTAAGACCTGATGAACTTGACAAATGGCAGGCTCTTAGCGTGGCAATGAGAAAACCCGGAATTATAATAAAACTTGCTTGAGGATTGCCTATATCTAGCAGTTAACGATGAGTTTAGAATCTAAACTTTAGATTAACGAATAAAATACTAACTATACTACATTTGCTACTTTATTTTATGATTATTGTTAAGACCTTATAAACACAGCCATGTGATAAGCAATAAATAATTGAATGCAAAGAAATGTCAAAGTTGAAAGAGTCCTAAATCGTGAAACATTAAAGTCATTTCTATTTCCATCGATTCCGTGGAAGGATTGTTATCTAACACTAAGTTTAAATTATTGTACAGAAATAGAATGCTGCTCATCTTCTAGAATTAATGACACCTTTATATAATTCTGTCCACTTACGCACGGGTAGTAATTAAACGAAGAAATAATAAACAGATCGTATGTATGTGGCACGAGGTTAATCCGTGGTATGTTCTATTCTTGGAATATTTCAAACTCAAACTCAAAGTCAAACCATTTATTTCAATTAAACCCTTTACAGGCACTTTTGAATTGTCAAAGAGTCAGTTAGTCAGAAAGTTGAAGCTAGTTGCCCATTCCAAAACGTAGATCTCTATGGAGAAGAACGGGCAAGAAACTCCAAGGATACTCTTTTAAATATAGAAATTACAAAATCCTGGGTACATTACTCTTGTTGATTCTATATGTGAGAACAATGTAAAAAAAATATATAAATCAAAAACGATTAAAAACAAGCCCTGGCAGATAAGAGATGACCAGTCTCAACTGACGGCGCCCGTTCACGAACATGACGCGTGGATCAGCACCATCCAGCTCAACCATTTTGTAGGGAACCGAATGATCCAACACATGATTTTGAAGTCTACTTCATTTATGGTGTATATTAAATACTTCACTAAAAACCTCATATCCCACGTCCTAATCAAAATGATCTTTCGCGCGAATACGTGATCGTCACGTTCATAGTTAAATCACTTTTTGTTTAAAAACTAAAAGGCGCCCTCTGTTAGTGCGACCACACGGTTTCGGGTTCGCCAAACAAAATATACCGAAGTGCGGTTGCGTGTTGTGTAGGGTCATTGTGAACATCAGTATGAACAACTTTAACTCAATCAATCTGCCTTTTCCCAACTATATTGGGGTCGGCTTCCAGTCTAACCGAATGCAGCTGAATACCAGTATTTTACATGGAGCGACTGCCTTTCTGACCTCCACAACCCAGTAACTGGGTAATACGATACCCCTTGGTTGGATTGGTTGTCAGACTTTCTTGGACCACCTTCTCATCACAAAACTAGAGAATTCTGAAAATTATTTTCTAAATTTAAAATCAATATTAATGTTGGTTTTACAATAAAGCCACTAGATGGTGCAACTGTACACAATTAGATCGCGCTGTCATTGTCGCTGGCCAATTGGTAAAGTCCCGTCGAAAATGTTGTGTGTCTGCGTTTCGTTAGGTGTGAAGCAGCTTCAGAAAGTTTCGTAAACATAACATAACATCACGCCTTGTTTCCCCGAAGGATTGGGGTGTACCTGTAGTATGTATACCCACATTTCACCAGTTATGTTATTTTAAGAACACTTTGTCCAACCCGGGAATCGAATCCAGGATCTCACGCTCAGCAGTAGTGCTTGCGACCACTAGACCAATGAGGTGGATAGTAGTTGATTAGTTGTGGGTTCGTTTATCTCAGTTAAATTATCGTCTTGTCGTAGTGGTATTTACTCGTAAATTGTTGCTTAAAAGTTTGTGCTCGCGAGATCTACTGTTCGCAGAACTACTAGTTTATATCAGCTGAACCTAATTTATATCAGCTAAATCTAATTAGTACAGCAAATTAGCGAGAAATTGATTTCTATTCTTACTTGAATAGCGTAGGAGTTTCCGTATAGGTAATACGTACATTAAAAACTTCATTATCGTTGAATACACTCGGTAAATTAAGTACTTAGACTTCCATTGAAGACCCACCTACACGATGTCTGGTCCCGTCATAATGGAAATAGTTGGCACATTATTGTGTTGGTCGGGGGACGCGTAGGTACACAAAAAAAAAAAGTTGGCTCTTATCTGCGACGAAAGAATGTTTTTTAAAGGTCTTTGTAAAAAATTCTATACAATGTAGGTTACCAGGTGAAAGGTGGGTAAACTCCAAGGATGCGAACATCAATGACGTCTTCATCATTCGGTGAGCTTGATAGTATAGTCAAGGACTAAATATTTTGAGCACCTTAAGGTTACTTTTGGTAAAGATATAAATATGGCTAGACAGTCAAAGTTGTGAAAAAATAGCGTCTAACTATTAGCTGCTAAATGCACGCACACTAGAAAAGCATAATGACAGTACAATGACGTGGCGTGAGTGTAAGACTTAGCTGTTACGCACTCCAGTATACAAAAGTTGTCTTGTTTGTTTTAGTTCTTTTGCAGCGCGATAAGATCTAGACATAAATATCAGAATTTGTTTGGAAAAGGACCTTGACCGTACCTACATAAATAACTATAGTGCAATTATAAATATTCACTGTATACGATCAGAAACCCGTGCATGTGTGAAGACGATTAGATCGAGTTAAGCAAGACCATCAATAAATCCTATTTGTGGCTCTTGTATTTATCTACACATGACACCAAAACGAAAAATAATCTAGGTTAATTAGGCTGAGAATCAGCACTTTTTGAACGTCAAAATTACATAACATATTTCCCCAAAACGAAGACAATAAGCAATTGCGTAACAAAACTCTCCAGTAACACATATGTCTGTTAAGTTATAAGACTTAATTCTAAGCCATAGTATGTCGAAACAAAAAAAAATACAATAGACGACGTATATTTATTAACCTAATCCGCTTAACTGTTCTTAAATAGTTATAATGAACCCTGTAAGAAATAGACACGTATTTCACCTCTCAACGAGGCGTCCTTAGGATGACGATGGACTTGTTGCGAACCCAGACACGACGTGTTGCCACATCAAGCGCCGACCACACCGTCCGACAACCCCACTTATATATAGGATTACTGCTCGGTCCACCTCGGCTAGGATCGTTATTAGCGCGATAAGGGGCTGCCAACAATCGCTGTAAAGGTGACCTTGGAACACTCGTATTTAATTCGTTCAACAGTGTAACATTTTCTGTATTATTTTATGCAATTTTCCAACTCTAGTACTCACATTCTGAAACCTTTATCACATGTGCGTAAAATTTTGAGTGTTACGAGTATTACTATTTAACGATTTCGTTTGAATTAAATCATCCACCATTTTCTTATTGTATCCATTACTCCCAGCTATATGATAAATACCTGATGTTTAGTCCTCTGTTATAATTATCTCGAGAAAGTGGTACTGACATTAATCTATGAGTGAAACACGACAAATCTGCAAATTTATGTTGAATCTGATGACAACATGACGCATTGAAATATTTAAAACATAAAACCGACTTCCAAATAAAACACTACAAAGTGAAAAATAACTTTGATTTCGGAAGTCGGTGGCAAAAAAACGAAAATAAAACCCCAAAGACACCGACTTTCGAAATCAAAGTTATTTTTCACTTTTTAGTGTTTTATTTGGAAGTCGGTTTTATTTTTTGTGAAAAAGTTTTTTAGTATGATTTAGTAGGTATTTTTTTTCAGTGTTTGTACAAATCGGGTTACTAAAACAACGTTGATTTTGTTGGATTCCTAAATTCTGTAAACTTTCATCTTATATCAAGCCTTTTTGATGTGTAACATAGCCGCTCGCTTTCCTGCAATCTGTGGGAGTGATTTCGTGAAAAGGGACGGAAGTGTGTAACAGGAAGCCGGGGGGAAGCGCGCGCTATTGGATTTGACCAATGAGCGCACGCGGTGCTTGAGTTTGCCGTCAGATGGTTTCCAACACATTTTCCTAGAGCTTGGTACTGTCAGCCAAGATAATAATACATAAATAATAAATCGTTTATTTATAAAAAACTTTTTCACAAAAAATAAAACCGACTTCCAAAAAAAAACACTACAAAGTGAAAAATAACTATGATATTGGAAGTCGGTGTCTTGGGTTTTTTATTTTCGTTTTTTTGCCACCGTCTTCCGAAATCAAAGTAATTTTTGACTTTGTAGTGGTTTTTTTTTTGGAAATCGGTTTTATTTTTTGTGAAAAAGTTTTTATTTTTCACTTTTTAGTTGTGGTACCTACACAAAACCCCCACAAAAACTTGAATATCAAGTAAATTACAGTGACATGAACTATTAGAATATCGTCCACATATACTAGGTGGGAAAAATATGTACTATTGAAGCTAACTCAAAAACCCCTCATCAGATCTTGACCAAATTTATATGGGACTAATTCTGAAGTATGCCCTACCAAACAAAAAAAGAATCATCAAAATCAATTCATAATTGGCGGCGTAATCGCGTAACAAACATACAAAAAAAAAAAAAAAAAAAACATACAACCGAATTGAGAACCTCCTCCTTTTTGAAGTCGGTTGAAAAATAAGGTTTAGTCGTGGGTTCTCTACTCAGTCCCTATTGTATTTTTTATGATGGATTTCCGTAGTCACGCCTGAGTCAATGAAATATTACAAAACAAAAGAAAAAATAAAACTAAATAATCATTTAATTAAATAATTTATCATGTGTCAATGTGACAAATCAGTCAGTTACGAAATTTTTAATTTCACCCCAGCGTTGAACACGCGTGGTGAGCTGGTCAAAGTATAGTATAAAGGGCGCTTGCCAATGATGGCCTCTGATTAGCATAATACTCATAGATAATTACTACACGCCTGCCATTGGGTTCGAACATTCCACTCCAGAAACAATAGCCTAGAACGTTGTGAAATTCATTCAAACAAAACATTTGTGCCAATATTAATTTGGTACCAATTATAGTGATAATGACACAACTCGTGCAAGGGGTTTATTTTTAGATCTCCAATTAGGTACAATAAGTAACATTCTCTGTGTTTTTCGGGTATCATACGGGTTCCACGTGCAAGGGATTATTATTTCCGCCACAACAAAATATTGGCAGTCGTTTATGCAAAATTTAGCTTCAAGAGAGAAGGAAATAAATTCGTCTTCGTCTTTAAAGTAGGGAAAAAGGTATTTATCGTAAGAGGTATCGAATAATATACAGTAAGATGTTCGTCTCCAAGAAATTGGATTAAGACTTCCTTGTAGGAACGGAATAATCCATCAAGTGAAGAATTTCAGTCTGAAGCAATACAGACAACATACGATTTAATCAGACTCTTAAGTCGCAAGGGTGTGGCTTCATTTACATCGCCAAATGCGAACTACGCATCAAAGACCTGAAGTCACACAAAATCCTGACTTCACACAAATCCAACATCGCGCAATTAGTAGTACCACGCGAACGACATAATATAAGACTATCCGACATCAACCATTGGGCAGTGGCCGCCAGACACAACACCCACGGTTTCAAAGGGTATTCTGACCAACAGCTGGTGGTGGTAGGTGCTTTTTTTATGGCTTCCTTTATCGATACTGAACCTACCCCTAAGCTATGGCACGCAATTACTTTAACACCCTGTATATAAAAGGAAATAATATTGAGCAACTTGTCAAGTGATAAAATAGATATAAGTTATTTTTACTAACCAAGGTTACCTTATTGTATTGAAAAAAGAGTGAACATATTCACCAGTTTGTTAGCGAATATAAATAGAATTGATAGCTACACGTGCGAAATAGTTTATTGTACACAGTCCAGTTACCTACAAAATAAATAAAACACTATTTTCATACAAAAACAAAATCGCATCGACAAACTTTTTCTATATTCTGTCAACGTTGCATACAATTCGCAAACATCTTCAGCATTCAGTTACACCGTGTGTACAGAATTACAGGCTTACCAACATTATTGCGTAATGTATTTACCGTGTTCAAGGCCCTTTGAATACGCCACGGCTTCTTTACGGTACAGCGGATAAACCGTACCGTAGAAGAAACGTGTCCGTCAACAAGCTTCCATACAACACCGACAACCGTGCCTACTTATGGTGAATAAACCATAGTTTTTTACGGCAAGACAAACGTGTGTCTTCCCTTACAAAGGGCCTTACGTTATATTTATTTATTTAAACTTATCACACTCAAAAAAAAAGTACAAAGGCGGACTTAATGCTTTAGGCATTCTCTATCAGTCAACCAAGGGTGGTGAAGAGATAAGATGGCAGGTGCTCTGTTTGAGAGGAACAAAGAAAAACATTTTTTATTAAAATATATCATTAGAAATAGGTATAATACACACACATACATATTTAATAAAATTTATACCTATTTTATATATATGTATACATATATACAAATTCAAGGGAGAGAGGTGTTGAGATGACTCTACTCTATTTATTTTGCCAAAAAATCTGCAATTTCCGCTTAAATGCATACCGGCTGGTGGCCGTCCTAATATCAAGAGGAAGCGCATTCCATAGAAGAATGGACTGAATATGAAAGGAAGAACGAACAAAGTCAGAAGTATGAGAAGGACAAAGTAGGAGAAGATTGTTAGAAAAACGCAGATTCTTAGTGTGTTAAGAACATAGATATTGGAAGTGAGACGTAAGATAAGAAGGAGGAGTGGGAGAGTTGAGAAGGGAGAAAGGCGTGGTCAAAGCGCGCAAACTTCTTCTTTGGCGAATGGACATACATTTGAGCTCAGACCATTCAGAGCTCAGATATTCGTCACAATTCTTGATATTCACCCGAGACAATTTCCGTCAAAATTAAGTCCTTTTCCCCCCGCATACGTTGAATTATAGCCGTTATTTATTCATAAAAAAAAAAGATTTTATTTTGTTTGTTTGTCGTGAACGCTAGCTTAAAATGAATGTTAATTTTTATTTCATTTCACGTTCTCACGGCACCAACACTAAGACATAGAAATTAACATTCATTTAATTTTGGACCATTGAAAGATTCCGAATACCGAAATCCAACATCGTAGGATTAGTTCAATACTGAACTATTTTTTATTCAAATTGTATTTAGACGTTAAGTTAAGGATGCCGAAGGAATTTCATAAATGAACAAAAAATGGACCGGCTGATATCAGCCGATTCTGTAAAAATCACACCGTGAAAACTTAGTTTAAGTGAGGTTGACTTGAGCTGTCATTCCATCCGATGCTAGGAATAGATACTATTGACTTCAGCTAAGTTTTCTCAGTGAGATTTTTACGGAAAAAAACGAACAAATCACTGTTTAATCAAGCCCACTTCCACGTGAAATTCATATGACATGCACCTATTATACAGCCTTTGTGCTTAGTAATGGTGAGTACTACCGCATTCATGAAACTTGTGAACCGTCACAAATATTATGGGGACCAATGTGTGCTAGCCTGTAATCTACTCAAGCCTCAATGAACGTACTTTGGTACAATAAACACAAAGTGTACGTAATATGGTCGATGAATATGGCAACGTACATTAATTACTTACATATTGTGCAGAATTTACTATTCATTTTGTTAGCAATAGGTAGCAGTTCATTCATTATTATGAATGAAATTACAAGAATATTATGAAAATCTTTAAATAATAAAGATAGGCATATAGATGGTTTTACAGCCAACATGCGAAAAAGAAGCGCTTCTCTGCTCGCTCGTCTTCGTGGTAGTACCAACAGTTTCTTGAGTTCATTCGCAGATAGATGGAAGTCTCCAATGCTGCGATATTGGATAAAACTCCACACAGATTAAAACATGTACCTATGTCTACTAACACTAGTATTTAAGATCATTGTTACTAACACTATGGGCGTAGACCGAAATAAATGATATATTATTAGTAAAGTATTTTAAAACTTTAATTGAAAACTATAACAAAATCACCAGTCCAAGGCATCCAGAGACAAAAGCCTCCACACAAAAGACATTGCTTTGAGGAGCTCTTTCGCTCAATTCGATCTAGCTGTCTCCTGCTGTCCTTGACATAGCATCATACCTGTAATACCTGAAGGTTTAGGTAGAAGTGTACCTATAGAACACCCACATTTCGCCAGTTATGTTTAAGTCCCATGTGGGTGCGAGCCTATTGCCATCAACCGCTCACAAATCCAAACTCGACACTTTGCCCAACCGGTGAATCAAACCCAGGACCTCGTGCTCAGCAGTAGCGCTTGCGATCACTAGATATACTAACGAGATAGTCCAATACCAAAGTAATTCTTGTAGTAACTATGTAGAATTTGAATCAAAATGAGATTGCGTGTAAGCTTGCCGTTACACGTGTTGTTCCTATTCAATGCCAAGGTTCAGGAAAGGAAGGATGAAGCAATTGCAATAGATAACAATGCAGTATGCAATCTATTGGAAAATTGAACCTGTAATTGGTATTTGTCGACTTGATTATATGTATAATCCCGACATAGCTACAAACATTTGAAATAATAATAAATAAATTCAAATTATGTTACGTTTTTGCAATTTTCAGGTCAGTACCTATCAAGCTTTATGTTGATCTACATATTACTCGCGACCGTATCAAATATTTTATTTATAGATTTATAATTTTAAAAATCAACATGAAAATATACAGATTGATTATTTCATGAAATCATGACATTTGAGGCCAATTCTAACTAAAGGAGTTGTATTGCTGATTCTAATGATTATAGTTGTTAAGGTACGCGAATCATATTTTAATCAACATACAACCTGAGACTGATCTGCAAATTGCAAAAAACGTAAGGAAACAAGATTTTCGCGAGCTACCTCTTAGCTCATCCTCGCTAGACTTTGCATGACCGGATGGCAAAGTGCAAAATGCTCAATTTTATTTTTTGTTTCCCTACCGTCCCACAGCTGGGCAATTTTAAATTTCAAGTTTCCAATTTTAAATTCGAAACGAAAATGTTCGTTTGATTAGATTTACTTTTTTTTTTCTTATGAAAATTGTCGGGACTGCCGTCTATTTGCTATGACCCTTTTTCTTAGGAAAAGTTGGAAAGCCGAAAGTCAGTAAAGCCCATGTTTGAATTAGGGCAAAAACAGTGATTGAAGAAAAAAAATGATGGTTAGGTAAAAAGTAAACTAGACTCAAGTTATTTAGGTAAGCTTTTTTTCACTCGGGTCCTTCAGATCTATTTTGAGAGCAACTTTATTAACTTTTGACTACTAAAACCCAAATCTTCTTCTTGTTTTTGTGTGGTTAGTGACTAACCTGGTGTCAGAGTTTTAAAGCCGCCCATGGGCCTCTGACTTGGCTTCGCATAACCAACTGTGTTCCACCAACTCGCACTTAGCGTTTTCAAACATCTTTTATAAAGCGCACAGCAAAGGAGTGGAACTCTCTGCCTGCGTCTGTGTTTCCGAACGCATACAACCCGAATTTATTCAAAGTAAGAGTGTACAGGCTTCTTCTGGGTAAGCTCACTCCATCGTCGATTTTGTCTCTGTCACCTCTGACCTAGACTAGAGTCAAGAGCAAACCCATCGTTAAATTAAAAATTTAAAAAAAAACCTCTCTCAGGTTTGGTTCCCTCACGATGTTTTTAAAAACCAAATAAATAGGTGGCAGTACCTTTAGGGAAACTAATTATTTACCAAATTGACTCATACGTAAACTTGCCGTGTTATAGCTATTTCATAGAATTGTCAAAGAACGACGGTTGGGATTTAAATAGTCAGCCAGTTGGTATTAAATTTTTGAACAATTAATTTCCCTGAAATAGTATTTTTGTGATCTGTGCAATAATATTTTTTTGTTACTTAATATGTAGGTATCAATTCGAGATAGCCTTTTCTTTTACAAATGTGACAGATGCCTATGTTTCCGTTCTCTATATTCTTTATTTGAAATTCTTGAAACGTGAGTTCATTCTTCAATGTTCCCAGCAATCGATTTGCATAATCGTATAAAAAATTCATCCTTGTAGATATCGGTTTCTAGAACGGATTTAGATACGCTGTGAGGCGATTGATGAGAAATCTTAGACCTTATTTCACATATAATTGAAGAACACCTTCTGAAGAAGGTTCGGTCTTGAATAATAATAATTTATTATTTTAACATAAGCCGTATCTTTCAAATTAAATTGGCAGTAGGTTAGTCCATACAGAATATTTTGCCAGCTATGTTAGTAATAGATGACGAGACAGATAAAAAGCTTATATTTTCCCGTTTTTACACTAACGTTCAAGTCTATTATTTTAAATAATCAGACATTACAAAATGAAACAGCAAAAATCACCCGTTTTTCCCAATAACGTCCAGTTTCCCCAAATGTCATTATATACTTTCATATTTGGCTTTTTGATGTTCACATCAGCACGTGAACTCCGGATTTGATGCGAATATTGACATAATTCGAATGCAAGTCACTTATCTAATGGACCGCATGCAATGCATTTGGTTGATTACCACTGTTCAGCTTATGAAGCAATGGATTAGCAATTTGTTTCAAAACGATTCAAATTCCGATTGATCGTGTATTACGTAATTGGTCAGGACGTGGATGCCGTTTGATGGATTGCTGGAAGGTTAGAAAACTTATGAATCTTTTCCGTTTCCACTGGGCCGCCACTGCTCCAGCAAAGAATACCTACAAAGCAGAAATAGCTTAAGGCTGATTTCAAGAAGAAAAGTAAAAAAAAATAATTAAGATATTGTCTCGCTACAAAATCTGCTATCTTCTGTACTATAAAACTGTTTCATGACAGTTAGGTAACCCACCACCTATGCAACTGAAAATAGAAATATGGGAAATTATCCTAGGCAGCACTAAGAAAAAAAAATTAGCAAACAACTTGATCATGATAATTTCAATAAAAATTGACTTTAAAGCATGTACTTAGCTAAATTCTCCACTGTGATCCACGGACACGCTTCCTACCATGGTCTAAAAAAACAAGGTCTGGCATTCCAGGAGTGACACATACTTACGTCACTATCCAGTTGCCACTTTATTGCAACAAAACACGAAAGATTTTCAGTCACCATTCTGTTAAAAAATATATACAAAGCATTTAAATTGTCGTTTCGATTGTCTAATCAAACGAAACAATTCAATTTAATCACATACCAACGTAATTGTTACTTAAAACCTCATTGTTTTATCGGATTCGCACAGGTAATAAAGGTGGTTGGGGAGTTATTATTACACACTACTGGTAACACAGATGTGATGACGTAGACTTGTGTCTCCCAAGTGACCACTGTATCTTGGAATGCTATACCTAACATTTTTGTACCATGCTACATACGAATGCGTGGCTGGTAAACAAATTAAATATTATTAAGAAATCCCAAGAACTCGCGTTTAGAGAGTAAAATAAAATGAACTAGGGCAGCAACATTTTCATGAACCGAGCTTTTGTTTTTGGTCTGCCGCGCAAACCCTCCCGCTTGGTCCTTCCACAAGTAAAAATAAAAAAGGGTAGAGCTATAATGTCTGCCTGTAGTACACAAGTTAATTAATGTACGTTTTTATAAATTGTTTACCCAGCTGCGTATATTTTAGACTCATCAAACATGGAAAATTCTCCAAGTTGGCAGATACAAAGTTTCCTCTAGTCTTTTTATTTTAGCGACACTGGTTATTTTGACAGCCAAATTTTCAGATATTTAAAACTTTTAATACTATACTTATGTCAGTTTAGAAATTGATTTATGCAGACACTGTAATGCAAGTTTGGACCTATAGGTCGGACGCATATAATAATGCAAGAAAGTTGAGTTTTCAGAGACATGTTAATTCACTTACATAAATATAGTAAGGTCAAACAGTGATAATATTATGCAATTTTACAAACCCGATCGAAAAAAACTTATCGTTTTTTTCGATCTGTCAGTTCCATTCAAAATGTTGCAAGTAATAATTAAAAGGGAGGAAGCCTGGGTAAAAACAAAATAAATACAGTTGAGTCTGTCTGACAGATAATAAAAAAAAAATTGACACTTTTTTGCGATTTTTGCTTAATCATATGAATAAAAAAATACTATACTTAACTCAAACGAATTAATGTTGGGGAGTGAGGGCTCGCGACGTCACAATTAAATATAAAATCTCATTTCATCAAATCAAAAATCACATTATAAGTCAATGCATCGCCGTAATCTTTTGATAAACAAAAAAATACGAGTACCCAATATTTTTTTTAATAATCTACCTGGCGCTGACGGACAAAAAGAAACATTTGGCATCATCCCTTCCTTGAGTAATATAAATTCTTGTCTTTTTCTTATGGTGGTTGGCAGAAATTAAAAATCAAGCCACGCACTGTTATCCTTACATAAATACGCCTTTACAGCAAAACGACTACGTATATAATTGCACGGTTCGTGGCAGTTTTTATTCTTCCCCCAATCAAACAATATCTTTTATTAAAATGGTACCAGATTATGGGATAATACGGAAGTTTGTTGATACTCAGCATTAAGTACTGAAATAAATTTTTGATTACTTTAATATAACAGAAACTCTCGTCAATATAAAATAAGGTATTATAATTTTATAGCCCACAGCTTATTTTGATGTGCTGAATTTCTAAATAGGGATTTCATTTGGTACTACTTTGTAATTCACACTGTAACTAGGGAAACATGGTTTGAATAATCACATTTTGTGGCCTGTTTAGGTCTCAAATACTAATAAATGACCGCGAACGAGAATATAATGGTAATTATAGGACAGGGCTAGATTTTAGATCGTAATTTTCATTACATCTTTAGAAGGAAATGGTTATACTGGAATTTATTAATCAAACAGTTTTCCTTGGAATCACGCTAGACGAGAAATTACAATAGGGACCCCATATAACATCTCTCGCGGGGCGGCTAAGCTCGGCCGCTTATGCTGTTAGAAAGATAAGACAGTTAACAGATGTAGAAACCGCGCGTTTGGTCTATTTTAGCTACTTCCACAGTATTATGTCGTATGGCATTTTACTGTGGGGTCGGGCTGCTGACATTGAATCCATCTTTGTTTTATAAAAAAAGAGCTGTCAGAGCCATTTATAATCTACGTCGTCGCGAATCTCTAAGGGAACTATTTAAAAAGATTAATAAATTATGACGGTACCTTGCCAATTCATTTATTCAAATATTATGTATGTGAGAAAAAAATTACATCTTTTTAATAAAATAAGTGATAGACATAATTTTAATACTAGAAATAAAGATAAAATAGATCAACCATTTTTCAGACTATCTAAAGTAAATACATGTTTTATGGGGTACTGTGTTAAATGTTACAACACAATACCTTGTGATATATTAGAATTAAATGAAAGAAAATTTAAAAGTCATATAAAAAGTACACTTTGTAAACAAGCATATTACAAATTAGAGTATTATATCCAAGATAAAAATGCTTGGAAACAGGCTGGTCCTGCTCCATAGGACAATTCAGAATCAAGACAAAATCGAACTGGTTGCTAATTTAATTGTATATATATTTTTTTTAAACATTTATTTTATTTTTTGTGATTACTTGAACTCACACACTGACTTATTATTATTAGTATTACTTATTATAATGTTAGAAATATAGTATAATTTTACAATGTTTGTAAGTATGTGAGCACCATGCATCTATCACATAATTAATTTATGTCATTCCTTCATTTTTCATTCTTTTTACCTATCGTGGTATAGTAATCTTATTCTAGGTGCATTGTCTTCACATATAATTATATAATTAGTGTATACAAAATATAATGATTTTTTTTAAAGAGTAACGGTGGAGTTTCTTGCCCATTCTTCTCCATACGAAAACTACCTTTTGGAATGGGCGACTAGAATCAGTTATTATTATTTTTTGTAAAGTTTGACGTTCAAAAGTGCCTTTTTTGTGCCTAATTGAAATACATTATTTGACTTTGACTTTATATGTCTAGATAGACAGTCAAAGCTGTGGACTCATTGAAAAATACTGTCCACAAAAAAATGCACTATAGTTCACGCGGTGTTGCATGGTGCGGGTGACAGGTGACAGAAAGGGTAAATTTATTTAATATACTACAGTTATTACTGAGTCCGTATTATGTACACAATCTGTATGTAGGTACGGATCAGTCGTAAAATACAGAATCAGTAAAAACAAGTCAATTATAATATATTTTACCCTTTCTGTCACCTGTCACCCGCACCATGCTACACCGCGTGAACTATAGAAATGCACACTGACAGCTCAATGACGTGGCGCGAGTGTAAGAGTGTCACGCACGCCAGCATAAAAATGGCTTGTTTGTTTTAGTTCTTTCGCAGCGGGATCCTCTATCTAGACATATATAAATAATTAAAGTATATAATATCCTATAGTTCATTACAGCAGGCCTTATTAGAATACCAGCGCTGCGACACTTATTTCTAAATGTCGCAGCATCATGCTGAAATACTCGTAGAAGTCTTTTGGCCTCATACAGTTCTGTATGTAACTTCTTTAGCAGCGTTGTGCACTTTTTGTGATAGGTAAAAAATGTTTAACTCGCGTCAGGACACGTGACCTGATCGAAAATTCGTAAGACGGAGGGAGAGTAGACCGGTGCAAAATTATTCCCTAACCATTCCAAAATATCAAAAATGCACAACGATAATATTCAAGTTTTCACTTCTGCTGGCACTCCCGGAGTGCAACCCGTTCTTTTTTACTTTTATCTTTATGTGTTTAGTTTAGTTTGTGATCTTTCAGTGTGGGTCACAATAAATACTTTTTCTTTTTTTTCTTTATTAATTTATCGTTAAAAGGACTAATTCTTCTTAGTATGGCTATTTTTGTACAAGATGAAATTGCAAAAAAAAATGTGCTGCTCCATGCATTTATGTTCACGTATTTCGACGAAATGTAGCAGGTGAGTTTTTTGTCGTGATTTCAGGGATGATCCGTAATAGTTGGGCATAATGATGAGTACAATGCCCCCTTTTCAGGTTTCAGTTATTTCAACTACACCTTGTATGTAGGTACCTACATAAAGATCTACAAAAAGCGACTTAATGTATAATTATGTAACAAACCTAAAAAAAAGTATATTTAGAGTTTTCAGGACGTGGCTCCGAATTTCGGAGTAATGCGCATCGGCCCATTAGCTCAGTTGGTTAGAGCGTCGTGCTAATAACGCGAAGGTCGCGGGTTCGATCCCCTCATGGGCCACAATTATCTTTTAAGTTTTTTTTTTTATGAACCAATGTTTTAACACTGACGCCAAATATTCCATTAGGTACTTCCATAATTAAATAAATGTATTTGTGTTATTTATACACTTAAAAGTAAAATATATTGGATAAACTTTGTATACTTAAATACTTAATAAATAAACAAACTAATAATAAATTACTAACAATGATAAATTATACATTTTAAAAACCCTTGACACAAACATTTCCTCATTTCTCTTTCCTACTCCATCACCAGACCCTGTTCATCATCTATCTATAACCAATACATTGAGACCATTCCAATGAGCCCAAACACGATAGCTGTGCTGTATGTAAGTTGGTAAGGAAGTTGGATATCCTCCAAATTCCAGGCGGTGCTGCAGCATCAGTTCAACGTTACTATGTTCTTCTAATATCATTGATAATTCAAATATTTCATATTAATAAGACCTGTGAAAGATGCTCACATCCATTCATCAACCAGAAAAGAACTGATAATCTTCAAACGGATAAACCGATTTTCTTGAATCATAACTCAAACAGCCGTTTGGGAGCTACGATGGCGCAGACCGACACACAGATACACACGTTAAATTTTTAACACTTTCTTTTCCGTCGGGGGTAGAAAAAACATTGATATATCCAAACTTATCTATATACTAACCATTTTATTTCCAACTTTCCCATTTAATTTGCCTTACCGTCCCAGGACAAAGTGGCTGGATTTTTTGAACCGTGAAATTGAATAATGAATGGAACCATAATCTGTAAATGCTTGTCTGTTGCAGACTTATGCGTTTGGCAGGCAATGTGTTCCAGCAGTATTTGGTATAAGTATGTGAAAATTATGTCTATATCAACGCACTCGCAATCAATAAAGTAACTATGTTTGTTACCTTTATACATAATATATACGGCTGATCTGGTTTGGCACACTGGTAGAACAGGCCTTGTGGGGTAAGTACGTAGCACACAGTAGCAATGGGTTTCATTTTGACAGTTCAACAACATTTATCGCGTTATGTACGTTATTAGCAGACAATTTTTTCGAACATAATATATCTACAGGTATATTATTTTTTATTTACTAATTATGGAACAAAACCAAATATATTCAAAATTCAAATTCAAAATTTAAAAGTCATTTATTCAAACTAGGCCGAGAATCAGCACTTTTCGAATGTCAAAATTACATAAGACAGTCCCCCAAAACGCCCACCCTTCACCACTTCCTAGTGCTTTTGCTGGGAAGAAGACGTGGCGCAACAAACTCCCCAGCAGCACAGCTGTCTGTTCAGTAAGAAAAAAAATGATTCTATACAATAATTTATAAGATAATTTACATTACGCAAAACACAATTTAAATTATAAATTAATAGCCATATGACAGCTAGCACACGCCAATATACCAACCAAAAACATCGAGAACTATACTCATATAAAGCAATGGATGGAATTAGGGTGCTGGGTTAGTGTAAAATAAATGTTTGCGTAGGCCAGCGTAAAATAAGGAAACAATGCTTTGAATAACGGGTGTAAAAATACTCTTAATGAAGCCGAGAGTCACTTGTTCTTCCCGTTATTATGTTTTTTTTTGTGTACTGGACCATACCTGGGATCCTTTTTGTTACGGAGATATCAAAGGTCAAAGTTCCAATTATTTTTAACGTTTTTTTTTTAACGAAAACTTGTTTTTGATGTTCAAATATACTTTATACTTTCACGATCCCTGTACCGTTGAGTGCACCGTGAATCTATATGCACAATATTTTGGCAAATAGCGAATTTTTGCACCAGAAATAGAAGTCGTTTCCCCTGCAATTATTTGTGCATAAAGTTACTTAGTTCTTTGTACAGAATGCGTGAATGACGGCTTCGAGAAGGGTCTGTTTATACCCTGTAGGCTGTATACCACAAATCTGAGGCTGTGTTTCCAACAGTTGTGACAGCGTCTAAAAGCCTACTCGTGCGAACTGCGGGCAAAAGTTTCGAACCTTGTAACAACATTTATAAACATAACAAGCCGTGTGGCAGATGGAATTTCCCATCGGCATAAATTACGAACTTCATACAAACTTTTATCCATATTTAAACACCTTCAGGAGATTTTGACGAATTTTACAAAATTCATTCCTTAGCGTTTAACTTCGTTATACGAGTATAAGGAACTCTTGAGCAAAATCACGCTTCAAGAAACACAGCGGCTTAGACAGTGCGTTGCCTGCCAATGAGTGAATTTAAGATTTTATGGACATCAAAGGAGACGAAAACGGTTTCATACAATCTTGGGCCTGAATGTAACGAGATAAAAATTATGTGAGTAAAAAGATTAAAACTTATCAGTCCCTCGCTGAACAGTGATCCATAGTTTCAACAATATCCAATCCTAACTAAGGCGACGGTAAAATCCAAAATAACAATTCCAAATCAAACGTGTAAGCGATCTTAGGTGTCTAGTGTAAGGGTCGTACAAGGTAGACATGGTCAGAATTAGTAAAAAACAAAGCAGTGGTTGTTGAAAATGAAAAATAATCGGGAAAGCACTCAAACGCATATGAAAACATGATACGAGTGAGCAACCAAGAGCAGTCGGAAACTATATAGTGTCAATGTCCGTCCGCTTTCATGCCAGTGACATAAACTAAAAATATAAGACTGATTTTAATCGATATGAAACTGATAATCATTATATTGGTATTTTAGTAATAAAATAATATTTTATTTCTTATTATGACTGTAACAAATGCACTTTATGAGTATTGTAAATCAATATAAAGTGCTTTTTGTAATTGTGTAATCGATTACTCAATTAATCGATAATCTCATGAAAAGTATCTTTCGTATTCCGCTCTAATTTCGCTTCTAGATTGAGAATTGAGCTGATTTTTGATATTTTAAGATAAAAAATATGACAATTTTTTTTAGATCATAATCTCAACAAATCACATTTGAGCCCACCGTTTTCCATCACCTTTCCAGCATTCGAAAAAAATTTTTTTAAAATTGTTAAAATTCGAAGACGTGTGACTTCTACCAACCCGCACTGGGCTCGCGTGGTAGATTGCAGCCCACTCCCTCCCGAAGAAGGAGGCGTGTGTCCCTGCAGTGGGGAAATTATAGATTGATGTTGATAACGCTAATGCTGTTTTGAGACAATTTACTTTTCATCTATCTAGATATTCTTTTGGCGTGTTTGGCTTATGGCATTCATTCTGTTCGTGCTGCTTTATGAACAGTTGTGAATTTAATGCTACCCTATTATAATTTCCGTATTGATTTTAAAACTAAATGGCGACCTTAATATTGCTTACATGTGCCTATATTTTCAGTTTATTTTATGGGTGGAATAAAAATAGGAACTAATAAAACAAATTGTGCCATCGCTGGACTAATTGTGCCTTATTTAATAAAGTTATTTCCGAGCAGTGGAGCGGTACCGATATAGAAAGACTGTCTAACAAATTTTGTGTCTGTGGTTCTTACTGCCGTCTCTGCAAAGGCCTATTTCAAGCTGTAGATTACAATTGGCAGCCCGGCTTAAAAGCTGATGCTGGTGGTTTATTATTTTATGTTAACATTGTAAACTAAAAAAGTGATTGAAAATTGGACAAAAAATCTGCGTTTGGATGACCTGTAGCAGTAGAGTAGTTTTAAAATATAATACATTTTTGTAATTTTTTTAAAAACCAATTTATATAAATAAATATCATTTATCATAACCTGTGTCAGAGTTCTATTTGCATAGGTAATTACATGATACATGAGACTAATAAATAGCCAAGATTCAGCAGTCGTATTCTCAAGTAGGTACTTAAGTTCCATAAACACTTATGTACCAAATCAATTAATTACTAAACAAGGTAGGTATTCGGTTATTACCACATTGCATATTCTAAACATAACATGCGCGTAATCTTACTTAGGATTCTATGTAGAGATGCGAGCAATGACAAATTTATATTAACACATTAAGTAATTACTGGATATAATATGGCAGCAAGGACTAAGATAAATTATAGCTTTGCTTCAAATTTTGTGAGCAAGCTCTACAATATGGTTGGAATAAGAATATTTAAGAGGATTTTCAATTTATATTTATTGCAATTCATAATGTACCACATACAGGTGGTAAAAATAAATAAATTGAAACAATTATGGACCCTGTCAGGCATAGCAACATTTTAAATAAGTAGGAGAGAGGAAGCTTATTACAAATATTTTAATTATTTCCTATTTTTTTTATTCTCAACAGTATTATGTTAGCACTCATTTATTTATCTCTGAATATAATTGTGTAGGTCAATCTATTTATTTATTTTTTGTATTAACTTATTTATTATTATTGTTTATTTGATTATTCGTTTCAATATTTTGTATTACTGTTAGTGTATTATTTTTTTTATTTTGCTGGGAATTGTTTTCAATAGTTATACAGCATAATTTAGTCATAAGTACACGATTACACCTAAAATATTAAAAGTTCTACTTACAATGTCTCTGCCACTTGAAGTTATGCTGGATCTCGTGCCGCATACCCCTCCATAGCTTGGTGACTATCAAGGAGTATGCGAACGACATGATAAAGATAGGTATCAGCAGTAGTCCAGCGTCTATACCGAGGTTAAAGGCCCGTTCTAACTCCAGACTGGTCCATACTTCTCTGCATTTGTAGGCTGCAAAAGAAAAAATAATTAATGCATTACATTTTTAACTCTAGCGTTAACAATTAGCAAAATAGTAATAAGGGAGTTTATCATGTTGTCACTGATTTTTTTTATTAAGAAATTGTAGACTAGTATACTCTATTATGTAGTTATACGAAAGCTATCTAGCATTGGGAATGGTGGCATGAACCTTTTTTGTGACGGTTACAAACGAACTAGCGACCGGCCCCTGCTTTGCAAGGGTGCAATGGCGCCATGTCAAAACATCGAGATTTATGTCCTATACAATATGTTAATAAAACCCTGTCCGATCCAAAAAGGGCACATAGCTACTGCAATAACATTACCAAAAAGTAATAAAACAATATTAATATTCAAAATAAAAAAGTTATTGCTTTTTAAAATTCACGCTTTTAGTACCAAAATTATCCCAATTACATAAAAAATTGCAAATTTTCAACAGGGGTCATAAGTTATGACTTGTAGAAACACGCTAAACGACGGCAGCCCTTTGAAAAAAAATGCGTGGTATATATTTTTTTCTTTGGCCTGAAAATTACGGACACGGTTTTCTTTACACATTGTTTATGGGGTTAAAAAATTATGTTTAGAAACTTTAAGAGATGTTTTAGACCATCGAACTGAATAACTTTTACTATGGGAGCAGCTTTGAAATCGCGAAAAAAAACAGCTGTCCCATACAGTAATTTTAAGAGATTCTTTAGACCAACGAACTCAATAACTTTTACTATGGGACCGACAAGTTTGCTTTGGGATAGCTGATTTTTTTTTTTCAAAGTTGGTCCCACAGTAAAAGTTATTGAGTTCGTTGGTCTAAAGAACCTCTTAAAATTACTAAAGTTAATACTTTAACTCCTTTTAAAATCAGCCTTATATGTCACCACTGATGTGACACAGGCCTTCTCTATGTGAGAGGGAGTGGGCCATTACCACCACGGGGGGCAGTGCGAATGGGTAAATGTCACAAGTCTTCGAATTTTCGGTTCTGGTTTCCTCATGATGTGTTCCTTCAAATCAAAAATCAAAAAATCAAAATCAAAATTGTTTATTTCTTCCACAAGATTACAACAATTAGTTTGTGATTGGAGCCTCCCTTTAAGCAAACAATGCCTGTATTAGAAGACTCCGCTCTTCCATAACAAAAGTAAGAAAATACTAATAACATATTTAACCTAGGTAAGTAGACAAGCCTGGCATATAAGCATAGTTTGTGTGTGTGAGTGAATGTGTGTGAGTGTGAGGGTGCATGTGTGCGAGTATGTGTGTGTGTTGTGTGTATGTGTGTCTGTGTGAGAGTATAGGTTATATCGTGGGTTTCAAGAGCTCTTCCGTTTCGTTATAAGTAAGTGGTTTGATCCATTTCAGTATATTTTTTTTGCATTCATAATATTGGTTTTTATATATACATATTTCTTTATTTATTCTATTATATAACCGTGCAGATCGTGTATTAAATTGCATGGAGGCAACCATAGTTTTTGTTTGGGGGACTTCTGCAATAGCATGTTTTCTTCGCTTTGCTAGTTTAGATGCATCGTAAGGTAGAGTCTTGTGTTTCTTTAATATAGTTTGAACTATGTATAGTTTTCTAACTGAGAGTAAATCGCTTAATTTATAAAGACTATCTGTTGGATATCTAATTTTCCTAAAATACATAGTTTTTATCAGGGCACGTTGTGCACGCTCTACTTCTAAGAATTTAGTTTTTGCTGCCCCTCCCCAGTTAGGAATACAGTATACCAATACAGACTGAGCCAAAGCGACGTATATCTCATTAAGGAGATTTCTAGAATTGTTATTACGACTAATTATATTTTTTGCCACAATATGTCTTAGTGAACTAAATAACCAACACAGTTTTCTAACCCTGTTAGCAACCTGTTCGATATGGGGATACCAAGATAGTCTCTGGTCTACTACTACCCCTAAATATTTGGTTTGTTTTACTTTATTATTTTTGGGCAATTACAATTTCTATTCTTGAAGTCCTCACAATCGTGAATTTTAATTTTAAAATCATCCGTCGGTTCAGTTCGTGCACTAATACTGAAACACATGAAATTAGTTTTAGCTGTATTCAAGGTAAACAAATTATTTTTCAACCATTTGGCTATCATTGCCATGCCTATTTCAGCTGTGTACTCAACATCTTCCCAAGAGACACAAGAAAAGACGATAGCCGTATCATCGGCATAAGAGAAAATTTTGGCGTTTTTGATTTTTAAGTAGCAGAGATCGTTGATATATATTAAAAACAGCGTTGGACCTAATACGCTTCCTTGCGGTACGCCGTAAGTTACATCCGCGTAGTCACTGGTATACTTTCCAATCCTAACGCACTGCCTCCTATCACATAGATAGTTTATTAAAAGAGATAGCGGAGTTCCTCTTATTCCGTATTTTTCTAATTTACTCACCAGGGTTGGAACAGAGACGGTGTCAAACGCTTTTTTTAGGTCTAAGAAGACAGTAACACATTTGTTGCCACTATCCATAGTATCAGCTACTAGCGATGTTAGAGCGGTTACTGCATCCTCGGTTGATACACCTTGTCTGAACCCAAATTGTGTAGGCGACAGTAGGTAGTTAATGAGCCTGTTATTTATTAGTTTTTCAACAATTTTGGAAATTGCTGGTAGTACTGATATTGGTCTATAGTTGTTGACATCGTCTCTGTTCCCTCCCTTGTGAACAGGTGTAATAATAGATATTTTTAGTTCTTCCGGAAAGACGCCTTTATTAAAGCACAGGTTAGTCAGATGAGTTAAGATTGGAACAGCTACCATTTTTACATATTTAAGAAATTTTGTAGTTACTCTATCCCAGCCGGGGGCACTATCAGTTTTTAAGCTCATTAGAATTTTATCCACTTCATCACAGTCAGTATCAAAGAGTACAAAAGAATGAGATACGGAAGATTGATTTCCAATTAGATGTTGGGGGTCAGAGTCTAAGTCAGGTTGAATTTGCTGGGCTAGTTGCTTACCAATGTTAACGAAAAAATTGTTGACATGATTAACTGACACGGTAGGGGATGGCATTAAGTTCAATAATTCCGTATTTTCAGTCTTAATTTTATAAGAATAAGTAACATTTTTAATATTTTTCCAAAGCAATTTATTGTTTGTCACAGAGTTGGCTAGTAATTCCTTTTCATATTTCCTTTTCAATTTTTTTATGAGGTTATTGCAATAATTTCTATACCTATTATATGTAATCTTTAAAATTTCATTGCTAGGATCCCTTTTAAGCGTTTTTTGCATTTTATTACGATTGTTTATACATTTTAATATACCTTTAGTTATCCACGGCTTAATTATTCGTTTTTTGTTAGGAATTGTTACAGTGGTAGTATTATTATTTATAGAGTTAGTTCGTAAGTTCAATCGGATCATTGCAAAAGAGTAGTTCCGCTATTTTGTTTTCATGTAAATATTTCAGCGCCCCTTCAAGATTCAGACTAGTTTTAGTTTTTGGGGCAACTTGTTTATTTTTTATTTTAGATAGAGAAAGGAATGTTGTATAGTGGTCAGTAATTGTAGTGTGTAGTACACCAACAAAAGCTGATATCTTGTTGTTATTAATCTTGAGCATAAAATGATCCAAGCAGTTTATTCCTCGCGTGGGAAGTATATGGCCAGGTAGTATGCCATAGGTTGATAGCATATTAAGATAATTAACTCTATTATTACGCTCATAAGATTGTTCTGTATCTTTGGGTTTAATGTTAATATTTATATCACCCGCTATAATAATACTTTTTTGCGTACCTAGAGGATTGAGTTCTGTACTGAGTGATTCTGTAAAACTGTCACTATTTGTATGCGATGGAGAACGGTATATACACAAAATAATATTATTAAGAATGTCTAGTTTTAGGCAGGATGCTTGGACTAAGTTTACTTCCTTAACTTTAGGCATGAGAGAGTTTTTTATGTAGACAACTACCCCGTCATTTTGATTTAAGTGCCGTGTTGTCTGATGAGAAGTGTAGTTTATGAGTTGCGGGATAGGTTTATCATCACTTAATCTACACTCAGTGAATATTATGATGTCAGTTTCAAATGAAAAGGTGGATATAGTTGCTATGAAGTTGTCAAAATTACAATAAATGCTCCTTATATTTTGGGAAAATATTGTCAAATCGTTAGTATTTATCTTTAGGTGTTTGGTAAGATCAGACGGGTCACAATCAACAGAACGTGCAAGTTTGATATTGTCTATGTCAGCGATTGTTTTTAAACTATCATTCATCTTAATTTATTATAAAGTTGAATTAATGTAATTTCTAGATATGAGTAAAAATAATTTAGTATTAACTTGAGGTAAGTCTTAGTAATAGTAGCATAAACAAATATGTAGCCTGTAGAATGATAATGTCTAACAAATAAGAACCTTACGGTATTTTTGCTAGTACTGTATATATATTTTTGGTTAGTTATGTTGTATGTTATGTATAGTTTGTGATTGGAGAGTGTGTGGAAGGTATTTGGAGTATAAATTTGTGTATAATATGTTTGTGTATGTAATTGTGTGAATGGGTTTACAAAACAATAGCATGCAAAACAACTTAAAAGTGTAAGACAGTTATGAAATAAGTTAAATGTTCCAAAAAAATCCGTAAATAATAATACCAAATAACAGGTTTGCGCTTGACAGTTCACTTTGCAGCGTGAGAGACGTATCACTAGTCATTTTCCTTGCATAAGTTGATGTACCTGGGCCTCAGATTTAATCATTATACTCGGTGATTGTTCATCCTTTTTTAGATAAACTTTGCCATATGCAGTCCAGCAGAACTTGTATGCACCAGATTTTGATAGATCACGAGCAAGAAAATGAAGACGGGACGCTTTTGGGGTTAAATGCTCTGCTATAAAGATGGGAGTATCCTCTTGAACTTTAAAGCCTAGATGTTTAGCGCATAGTTTCGTTTTATGCTTTATATTGAAAGCCTTCCCCATTTTAAGTATTTCTGTTTTCAAAAGATAGAACTGCTCTCCACTACTATTGGCATATTCTGGCTGTCATTATTCTTTCCTCGTACTCTATAGATATCCTTGACGTCGTATTTTACGATTTTACAGTCTACGCTATTAGAGAGACACATGACCATTTCTATGAGGTCTTCTTTGGATTCGTTGGCTTTTTTTGGTACATTTTTTATTACAAAATTTGCTTTACGACAGCCCATATGCATATCCTCGATTTTATCCTCTAGAATGGTGATATACTGCTTATTCTCCTTCTCTTGGTTCTCAAGCAGATTTACTTTCTTTTTAAGCTCTTCAAAATGCCCAGTCAGAAATGCAATGGAGCTATCTATATTAATATTAGACTGTTGAATTTCATTTAAGGTAATTTTAATCTCGTGCAATTCTTTTTCTCGTTTTTCGGTAAAAAGTGACATCATTTTTCTCATCTCTTCCTTAAATTCATCTAATTGCAGGCCTACTGATATTTCTTCCCTGCTTCGCTTAGTCCGTCGAAACACATAGTTAGGCGGTGTCTTATCGGTTCCCACCAACACGTTGATATCTGTTTCCGAAGCGGATTTATTCATAGGTGAGTCCATCACTACCAGGTTAACAGAAGTGTACCGAAGTAAGCCGGACGAGTCCGTACTTGTTATAGCAGTCAAAGCGCCTGCGACGAAGGAGGAGCTGGAGGTCTCCCAAGTTACTGGTGGGTGGAGTCTTCGCTGGCTTCGTTCTCCAATTAGGTCGTCGAGGGCGTGGTCGCTGGCAGAGGTGGTGCGCCCACGCAGTTATAAGTAATGTAATTGGGTTCTTACGGTATGTGGGGGTGAGTCCTGCGTAGCCAGCGGTCAGGTACCAGGCGAGCACGAAAGAAGCAGTTAATAACGCCGCCGTAACTCGGATCCGTTTTTCTAGCTCCTCGGTATTTATGCAGTCCTATTTTTGTTGATGAATTAAATTACTTAGAAATTGTTTTAATATTTTTGGTAAACAGTTATAGCAGTTCTGATACGTCTGCACCTTTCGGCGGTCCGAGGGGAAGAGGAAACTCACCGTTTTGAGAGCTTGGCTTGGGCTCAAACCTATAAGTAAAGTAAAGTAAGTCAGGGTCTATACCACTGGGCCACCAATGCTCAACCTTTAGGAGTAAATGCTCTAAATGGTGGGGCAAACCCACGTCAAAATCCATTGTGTAGTTTAGAGAATCCAAACATGAAAAGCGACTTTGTTTTTATAATATAGTAATTATATATTTTATGAAATTGGATATAGAAAAACAAGTTACTTTAAAGTTACGTCAGTCATTAATTTTATTTTCCTGCAAGTCTTAGTTCAAGTAAAACAACGCAGAATTTGGAATACCCTTTGATTCCAACACGTAAAAGTTGTTTGCACTTCCGAGCAAAAATATTGGCTATTAGTTCCGTTAACAAATTGACGTTTTTTTCCAATACCTTCATAGGTCACTGTGTCAGTAGAAATTGAATAATTGAATATCCTTATTGGAAAAAAATCCAAAATTTCAACGAAGTTTCGGAAAGATTGTTAAAAATTATTATGCATTCGGGCATCACCCTGATTCGTTACTGCTGTTTCGGCCCTAAATTAACATACTTTCTTCGTGCTTACCTTACACATTTACCTTTTAGAAAAAATGGACCAAATTATCAGACATTAGCTTCAATTTTAAATGTGGCCATGGACAACCGAACTTGGGCGCAAGCTACTCTTCTCATTTGTATGGGAGGCCTCGGTATCCTCAAACTTCTAGTATTAGTTTACCGACTTACAGATCCTCGGGTTAAAACCCTCGGGCCGTGGGGTCCGAGTGCTCACGGCCTGTTTAATGAAATCTTAGAACGGCTATTTGACACTTCCCGTGACCCAAGGGCTGGTTTTTACCTTAGGCAGAGGCTAAGCATTGCCATACAACGTGGCAATGCGGCTAATGTCTTGAGTAAACCTGCAGTCGACAGCGATGCGGATGAATATTTCTATGCTATATTTTAGTTTTTGAATAGTTTTAGTTAAGTTAATAAATCATTTTGCTATTTTTATTATTTAATTAGTTATAAGTTGTTAAATACATATTAAAGAATATCCTATTACGTTGTTTACACTTGATTATGCAAGATATATTATATTTAAGTAAATTAACGAAAAATATTAAAGTAGACAAGTGGTGACTATTATTGATTAGTTAAAGGAAGAGACTTATATTAGAGTAGGTAGATAGAAATTTTATTTTAAAATTTCTAGTAGTTTTTCCGTGTCTGCATAATATAGACCGTATAACATATTTTTTAAGTGACACATTTTTTAAGCTGTCTTTTATAAGTGTAAGATTTCCTTTAAGATTTATATTTGATAATCCATTTGGGTGATGTATTATTGACGTAAATTTTAGTTTTCCTGAAAGGAAAACATAACTTATAAAATAGTGAGAAGTTTTCATGAAATATATTAAAGCTATCGTTTGCATCAGTGTTCTCAAGAACATCAATCCATGACAAATTCTCAATAGCGTCTACAATTTTTTTGATGTTATCGTCTGATTGATCCCTGTTTTCATTATACCAATATTTTAGGGCAGATTTCTTCTCTTCAACTGGGAATGTTAATATTTAGTAAGTGTTGTCTGATAGAAAAACCTCGTGAGTTGAATTTTCTGTTACTTATAATCCGATCTAAGAAAGAAAGCTGATGTGTTGGTTTATTAATGTGTAGACTTAAGCCATAATTAGATATAAGATCCTTAAGTTTACTTGTATCGTTGTTTTATTTTATGATATCAATATTTAGGTCTCCTGTAACGATAATGAGTTTTATTCGTTTAATTATTTGTGCAACAGTAGGTCTAATAAAAAAAAAGGTATGTATTTGAATTTGGAATTCTATAAATAAAAATATCAATATATATTTAAAAGTAGGTATCTCTTATCCGCAACATTCAAATATTTTTTCAGAACATGAATCCTTAGGTAATTCAATGTTCTTAAAGTCAAACATTTTATTTATTATATCTAGAATACAAACACCTCTACGCTTTTCTCTTTTCCTTGAAAACGAGGCCTAAATATAATCTATTCTCTCGTAGTAATATTTTGTAGTTTCTCTACCTCTGAGACTTCATGTGTGTATATCGATGTGTCTACAAAAACACAGCGTAGAAGTTCTTTCTACGTCTCTTTGACAAAAACATTATTACAGAGAAATCCATAAAATACCTATTTTTGAGTTCATTATTTTCTTTTTATTTCCAAAAGCACTATCATTTCACGCGGAAGGAATCACATAGCCGCGAGCAGTATGCTAGCGCCAGGTCCGGGAAAAAATGGACAGTTATTCGCATTGTCCGTAAATCATATCTACACCATTTCAGGCTGTATTTTTTCGAGCGCGGCACGAAAATACCGAATCAAAATTCTATCAAAACTTGCAAAGCGAGAACTTAAATTGCAAATGCGATGTTTTCGGTGTTGTTTTGTAGATAAAAAATATTATTTACTAGCTTCCACCAGCGGCTTCGCCCGCGTGATAGCCTTATAAATTACAGCCTATGTTACTCAGTGATAATATAGCATTCTACTAGAGAAAGAATTTTTTAAATCGGTCCAGTAGTTTTTGAGTTTGTTATTTGTTGTTTCATTACAAACATCATCATCTGCCTAGCCTTTTCCTAACTACGTTGGGGTCAGCTTCCAGTCTAACCGGATGCAGCTGAATACCAGTATTTTATATGGAGCGACTGCCTTTCTGACCTCCACAACCCAGTAATTGGGTGATACGATACCCCTTGGTAAGACTGGTTGTCAGACTTTCGGGCTTCTGACGACCCGTAACGACTGTCAAAGTTCCACGAATGACAGCCGGGACCAACGGCTTAACGTGCTTTCCGAGGCACGGAGGAGTCTCGGTACGTAAAGATGGTCACCCATCCACAGACCAACAAGGTAAGCGTAGCTTTACCTGACGAATCGACCAGTGCGGCAGTTATTACTTAGCCACGAGCTCCTCTTGTTGTTTCATTACAAACAAACAAACAAAAATCAAATCTTAAAAAACATACTCTTCATAATATTAGTTTAGATTTAGAGCTGCGTCGATTATTTTTAAATTGTCAAGGACTGAATTGAATCGAATTTAATGCAATATCAATTTAATTCATTTTCATTTTATTAATGCTCATGTGATTCTGATTCTAATCGAATAAATTTCTTACAGACCTCCGAGTTCTCAAGTGTAGTCAAACAGAGAAGTAGTTAAAGCTTCCACAAATTACAGAAAAGTAAACTGTTACCTATAAAAGATTTCACAACATCCGCCCAATAGTCCATATAATAATATTATGTAAGCAAATAAAAATATAAAAAGCTTTTTCAAACCTTGCATGTTTAACTTTGTTTATATCCGCCTTGGGAATGCTGGCACACAATACTGTTGAGTTAAAGAAAATATGGCCCGCTCTGCGCTTCATAATATACCTATATTTTCAACATTTTACAAGCGCTTTTCCGAGAAAGTTAGAATAACCGTATGGGTTAAAAAACTGGAAACTTAAATTGCACGTGAAAAAATCGTAGTTTATCTTTAAACTTTGAGTTTATTCATGTAAAATTCTGTCGGAAAAGTGTACCTACGGTAGGAGAACTTTGGTACTATTTAAAACTAGCCGAAATATGTTGATACAATATGGTTATAACTTTACTTTAGTATAGTGCCATACGAAAACTTAATAACCATAGCGGCTTGGAATCGTGGTGGTTATTAATTATGTATTTCCTTCGAAATATTCTGCAATAAAATAAAGCAGTTGAAATTTATTTTATATTTCTCTTCCTGTTTTTGTATCAAAGCTAATTTCAAAACGAGATATCAACAGCGTTGAGATGAAATAAGTGAACCAACGAAAAGTTTTTAATGTAATCCAACATTTGAATTTCGTATCATGATTTATTCATGGTCAGCAAAAGTTCTGCTCAGCAAAATTTTACTGCAATTTTGTTGTTATGATTATTGTTCTCTTTTTTTTAAATGTGTTTTTTGCTGATGTGTTGTGTCTGTGTCGAATAAATGTTTTATATTCTATTCAATTATTTCATGAAATCCTACGTAATTTAAATGAATGACTACGGTGAAATTCGCATTTTCACATTGGGTTTCGTTTCCGCGATCGGTGGAGAGATTTCAGTGTGATTTGTGGCTGAGCAAAATACCTACTTGCTAGAGATGGGCTGACTATGACTGTCGGGCTAGTCACCCAACTCGATAATTGTCGATAATTCGGGTTTGAGTTCGGCTTAAAACCGAAACTGTGATTCTAAAAGAGACTATTCAGAGTTATAGAACCTCTATAATCCATCGGTTTAGGTAATTCAATATCGGTAATCAATTATTCAAACGGGTAGATAACACTTTCTTGTTTAAAAATATGATAACCAAATTAAATTATTTTCGATTTTTACGATAGTCCCCTCTTTTATTAATGTATGTTAAACTGGTATCATTTATTCTTAAATAACTCTTTGCATGTCTGCAAAGAGTTAAAATTGTGCTCAAGTCTGAGCACAATTTTTTTGACAGGTAAATGAAGTAACAGGTATTATGTTTACTCGGTTGACAGCTCTCTCGATACGTGCTTTTTTTGTTTACCTTTATTTAACTACCAATCCGTATTTTTTTAACATGTAAATTCAATTATTGACTGCCAAAGGAAGAGTTTCTATTCTTAAATTATATTACAAACTTTAAGGCAGTTACAAACAAACTGTAACTCCAAAATCCAAATTATTACGATTTAATTTCAATAACCCTATTTTTAAGCATAGAAATATGAATAAAATAAAGAGCGACTAGTCGGCGCTCTTTTCCGATTAGTCAACGACTAAAAAATATGGCCGGATAGTCGGTACATCTCTACTACTTATCTATGAGCTTTGTAAAAATGTTGGTGTTCATAAAAGCATTACTTTATATTCTAGGTTTATATATCTAAGTAAGAACTTCATCTTTTATACAAAATGAACCAAATTTTCCGGACATATTAACTTAAATGCGGCCATGGACGACCGAGCTTGGGACTAAGCCGTATGGGAGGCCTCGGCGTCTGCAAAATTTCCAGTATTAGTTTACCGGCTTTCATCGGCTTGGTCCACGGTACTAAGAAATTAATCAAGAAAATCCTAGCCTACACACTGATTAATTTAGCCTCACCGAGGCTATGAATGCCTGGAGACTCGCTTGCCCAAATTCAGATCCGCCCGACAATCCATTTTCCCAGAGACGGTGGGATAAGTCGCTCTGCAGAGTAGTGCAGAACAACTTACTTGACACTACTACTGCTGCGGAGCGTGCGCGCCTGTTGGCTGTGGGTAAGTGGGAGTCGGGCCTATGGCTTCATGCACTATCGTCATTGAACTTTGGCACTTTGTTCAACGACACTACTTTCATCACTGCTGCCCTGCGACTAAAAGCTCCTTGTTGTTCTCCTCATCGCTGTCACTGTGGCGAAGTTGTCAAAAGCCTCGGAAACCACGGCTTGTCTTGCAGCCAAAGTGCGGGTCGCTTAACGCGGCACGCGAAAAGTAATGTCATCATCCGATGAGCTCTTGTCACCGTCGACGTTCCAGCTGTATTAGAACCGAATAGCGTGGCTTTATTTCCATGGAAGGTGGGTAGGCCTTTAGTATGGGACGCAACGGATTCCTGGCTTAGCGTGCTGTGCTGGCACTGCCACTGCTGCTGCAGAAAACCTCTCCTGCGAAAGTATCTTACCTTATAGGTAACTATATTTTCGAGTCGTATGGGGTTAAAACCCTAAGGACGTGGGTCTGAGTGCTCATGGTTTGTTCAATGAAATCTCCAAACGACTGGTTGACACTTCCCGTGACCCAAGGGCTGGCTTTTACCTTGGTCAGAGGCTAAGCATTGCCATACAACGTGGCAATGCGGCCAGTCTCTTGAGTACACTACCAGTCGACAGTAATGTGGATAATTATTTATATTATTATATTATATTTTAGTTTGTATATAGGTAATAGTTGTAGTTGGGTTAAGATGTTATATTTTTAGTTTAAGAAAGTAATTTAATAAGTCCCGAAATAAAAATATAGTAAGAACCTTGAAGATATGTAAGCTCAATTTCAGTTTCCCTTGGGCATTGAAATAGGATGATCGACATACTCCCCCGTCAGTACCTAACAAGATTTCGCTTGGGTAGTTACAGTATCGATGTTTGTCGTTCATTATCCGCCGACCGCGTGCGTGCGGTCCGCTTGACATCAAAATCAACACTGACCTAGTACTTGTAAACCGCAGTGTGGAAGGCCGTAGGTCAGCCCACCGCCAGTTTTATTATAATTACGGAAAGTGAAATGCTCGTCGTTGGAGACCGATTTTTATATGACAACGACCGACTTTTATCCGCTCGTCTTTATTTCTGCGGACGAGGGGGTACATACTACAAGTTTAAATGAAACTAATATTGGCAAAATTTGCGGCAAATATTATAATTATATTTTGTTAAGTAGGCGGCGAGAATTAAATCATCAATAAATGGTCGACTATGCTCTAATATTATTCCTAATGGAGGCACCGGTTTCTTGTGAGACGAGTGTGAAAGTTATGAATGTTATAACTACCTATGTCATGTTTCTGCAAAACCTCTTTAGAAGCTCACCATCTCTTCGTCACCTTTTGGGAAAGAATGACCTACCTAGTTTTAATTCAAAACCTAAATTGCTAACTGCCATTCCAATTAGCGATAAGGTTAAGAACCTCGGAGTTTGGATCGACAAACATCTTTC
Source organism: Xanthia togata (assembly GCA_963853775.1). Taxonomy (NCBI): domain Eukaryota; kingdom Metazoa; phylum Arthropoda; class Insecta; order Lepidoptera; family Noctuidae; genus Xanthia; species Xanthia togata. The sequence goes on from OY970794.1 coordinate 4,930,071, forward strand.
TTGGGGTCCCCAGCTACAGGACGGAAGCCGCAATTTTTTTGGAAACTTCGGAACTTTCTTCCAACTGCCACTAAGACTGCGCTTGCACAATCCCTTTTACTTCCCATCCTTGACTACGCTGATGTCAGTTATCTCGATCTCACTGAGGCACAACTAGATAAACTTAAGCGACTTCAAAACTTTTGCATAAGATTTATATTTGGCCTGCGCAAATATGATCACATTTCTGAATTTCGTACAAAGCTCAAGTGGCTTCCCATACGTCTTCGCCGGAATTGTTATATCTTATTTCAGCTCTACAGTATTCTGTTCAATCCTATAACCCCCTCCTATCTCAGAGAACGTTTCAAGTTCCTACATGACACACATAATAGATATCTGAGATCATCGTAAAACTTGAGACTAGAGATGCCGATGCATTCAACCAGCTTTTATGACAAATCTTTTACAGTTCAAGCAGTACGGTTATGGAATGCCTTGCCCGTTTCGATAAGGCGAGCTCAATCCTTGTCCACTTTTAAAACTCTGGTAAAAAAACACTTCCTCTCTCCTTAAACATCATCATTACATTTAGTTCCTTGCTCTTCTTTCATGTTTATAGATTTATATTATAAGTATATCTATGTATATATATTTATATGAATAAGTTTATGCTTTATGTATCATGTATGTACATATTTATTGTATATGTAGATGGTACACCGATGACTACCTGCAGTATTGTCTCTCCTATTACCTTTAATCCATCCAAAGGTTGTCTGTAAAAGATCGCTTTGTGTCACCATGTAAAATTTCTAAATTTATGTCTGTAGTTTTTATGGTGTACAATAAAGAGTATTCTATCTATCTAACAGTATAATAAATAACATTTACACTAGGAAAACCTGTCACACAGTTTACCAGCACCTACCACCTCAAATATGTGTTTTATTAATAAATCATATAAGTAATATTTACAAATAAATTTTACCTTTGGTAGGAGAACACAGTAAACAATAATATAAGAAGAAAAAAAGATACAAAATTAAAAGTATAAAATCGATCTATTTAAACGTCTGGAATCCTATCCTTTTAAGTCGAGAATAGAAGTGATAATGAAATTCCTACCCGTGCGGCGATAAAACGGTTTCTACAACCACTGTTAACTTCAGTAAATAGCGCACAACATTGTAGCGGTATTTTTATATTGAATCCAGGCAATCCCACAAATAACTGATTTGCTGATATGTAGGCTACAAGGGTAACACAACACAGCACTGTGGCCCCTAGACGGTGTATATTAAAAAATATTTAAGTAGGTACCTAGATTATTATTTTATTTTTAATTCGTTGAAAGTCGTAACAATGAGCGTAATATCCGAAACTCATCAAGAGAGATTCTTAATTGACTATATCTCCCAAAGTATTAATAACTGCTTAAAATTTTGTATTAGACATTCAAGACCAATCTGTATATACCATCTGTGTCTTTTTAATATGTATTTGATAGATGTTGTCTAAAAATAAGAAAATATGAGTCTGCTACGATTTATGTACGTCAAATATAATAGTTTCTTTTTTATTCAGGGTTTTGTTGAGTTTTGAAAAAGTTCCCTCGCCTGTCCTTGCTTGATTCTTTTTTTTAAATAATCTTAAATTAGTGTCCTTAAAATAACAAAAAACAAAATCCCATATGGCCTTTATAGGATTTTGCTGCTGAGATTTGCCCATCTTAACTGTACAAGATCATTACGATCTCGTAGGCTGACGTAGCTTTTGGATACGTAGACTAAAGTATCTGGCTGTTTATACTTAAATGTTTTTCTTTTCGTTTTGAAAAATGTCACGTGCATTAACCAACACAGATTTGATGATTGAATTCGGATCCATTTGTTTCAAGTCTAAGAAACTTACTATGTAAAAAGAAATAGCTTTTATTACAAGCTGTTCTTAGTTTATTAGAGTGTTAAGTCCATGTGTTACTACACTGTATGTTAAACTTAGTCTGATTATTTATTTCACATTTACTACCTCTATTTTTCTCAAAAACATAAAATATGTAGTTATTTATAATGTTTCACTTCAATTATACAGGGTGTTAAAGTAATTGCGTGCCATATATTAGGGGTATCGTTAAAGGAAGCCATAAAAAGAAAAAAAAAGAAAAAAAAAGAAAAAAAAATTTAAAATAGCAATCGTTTAGAATTAAAATTATTTTATTTGTTTAAATGCTTTAATTACTTACCTACTATCGAACGCGAATCGAACTAACGCTACGACGATGGTATGTAAGTTACAATTCGCATTTTCCCTTCATACGGCGATGCGGTAATAAAGTTTTTTTTTTCTGGCTTCCTTTATCGATGCTGAACCTACCCCTAAGCTATGGCACGCAATTACTTTAACACCCTGTATATATATAATATACACTAACACATATTGCGAATAGAAAACGCCCACTAAGTAAATTATCTCATAATATAATTTCGACCACGTTTCTATGGACTCGACAAGTTCTTGCAATATTTATCCCAAATAAATGAGTATAATCGAACTCGTAATTGCTTTAAGTACCACTTTTGCCAACACTTTCCAGCAAATTTAGACCTCACTAAGGTTAAAACTAACTGTTACATAGACAATTATACCTTGTCTATTCTATTCTATTCTATTCTATTTTTAATAAATGTCAAGCAAAGCCGATTTCGAATATCCTACCAATGTCTAAAGTGAGTTGGAAACAGCAGTACATGATTATAAAAAAAAGGAAACAATAAATAGATCTTGTCGTTTTGTGACGTGCCAGTCACATTCAACCTGAGGGAGGTAAAGCAATTACGAGATCGGCTATTTTTTAAGAAATCACATGCGAGTTATCGGTGTCTACGGATTAGTTATACTAAACAATCCCTAGACTGCGCGTCCAATACAATAACATTTTCAGGATGATGTTGGGACTTCCTCCGAGATGTCCGTGCAGGATTATACTAACGATTTCCATGCCTTCATTCGGAAAAAAGTCGTGTCACTTACGAGGAGCGTGCGGGAGAGTCAAAACAGCATCCTGAAAACAGTAACTGAAGATGTTCGTGCACCTGTGTTGAGGTATTTCGTTTGTCGTGTGATTTCTAGTGAGGTATGTCCCTATTGGTTATCTTGATCTTGTAACATGTACCTTTACAATTTAATTGTATAATACATTTTTTTTAAACCTTTATTTTATACTTTGTGATTACTTGAACTCACACACTGACTTATTATTAGTATTACTTGTTATAATCTTAGGAATATATTATAATTTTATAATGTTTGTAAGTATGTGAGCACCATGCATCTATCACATAATTAATTTATGGCATTCCTTCATTTTTCATTATTTTTACTTAACGTAGTATAGTAATCTTATTCTAGGTGCATTGTCTTCACATATAATTATATAATTAGTGTATACAAGATAACATGATTTTTAAAAGAGTAACGGTTGTATTTCTTGTCCATTCTTCTCCATACGAAAACTACCTTTTGGAATGGGCGACAAGAATCAGTTATTTTTTTTTTTTTTGTAAACTTTGACGTTCAAAAGTGCCTTTTTTGTGCCTAATTGAAATAAATTATTTGACTTTGACTTTTTCTTTGATGGGGCGGGGTGTCTCAGCACAGGGGTGTTTTATTTTTGTATTGTTGTGTTTATATTTACATGGATATGTTTATGAGTGTTAACATTTGTAATTGTATTTTAATAATACTAACAATAGTTACTACGTTTTTTTTGTTGTATATATAACTCTTAGATCTAGTTGACCCAAAATAAATTGAATTTGAATTATCACGTGCACACGGTACACACCACGAGTACGTAATGGATATGCCACAACTCCCCAACATATTGTTCCATTTATTGACAGTGCTTGTCACACGGACGTCACGATGCTTCAAAGTCACGCAGATTATCTATGAACGGTACTTGCAAAGTTGTAACAAAACAAGCATCATCATCATCATCATCAGCCTATAACGTTCCCACTGCAGGGACACGGCCTCCTCTCAATGAGAGGGAGTGGGCTATAATCCACCACGCGTACCCAGTGCGAATTGGAAGATGTCACATGTCTTCGGATTTTTGGTTCTAGAAAATGCCGGTTTCTTACGATGTTTTCCAGTGCAGAGCAGAGAGAGTATTTGTTTTTGAGAGCAGCGGTGGCCCAGTGGTGGCGACCCCGACTTACGAAAACAAGCATACTTAATTATATATTATCTTATAATTTTCTGGAAGTTGTCTCTTCATATTGCGAGCGAAATAATTAAATTATTATACCCATGTCTTTTCACCCATCTGTTCTTAACTACTTTGTCCTAAGTGTTACATCCAAATAGGTACTGGGTCAATATTACACACATCCAAAACAAAGGGTTGGGTCGACCCAGCTTGCGCGGATATTATTGTCTTATCTAAGTAAAACAATGTCTGAGATTTGTGTTCAAGGAGTGACATTTTTGGGTCATACAAACATTAGACACAATAACGTTTCCTTTGTCTTTCACTGTATTATCATCTTAGTCTTTCCTTTCTATTATTTTCAGAGCTTCACAATCGTATTACTGAAGATCTATATTATTGTTTGTAAGTACCAAATGTTACGCCTTCCTTAATATTAGGGGTAGGGGGGGGGGGATATTATGAAAATGCCGATTTGTACCGAAAAATTGAAATTCGTCTTTTTTTTATTTAACAAAATTATGTAATGTAGCAATGTATAGATATTAATGGTAATAATTTTGAATAATTACCATTAATATCTATACATTGCTGCCATCTAATAGGAAAGTCATGTATGTCTTTGCGATAGAACTCTCGTGATATATATTATATATAGATAGATTTGACAAACTGTGTGAAAGCATTTTGTACTGCCTCTTGAGAAGAAAACTTTTTATCACGTAGAAAATTGTCCAAATCACGAAAAAATGTAGTCCGTTGGAGAAAGGTCTGGTGAATACGGAGGGTGACGAATGGTTTCTAATTTTAGTTTCTGTAGAGTTAAAACAAAATTGCACGGTGCGTTCATTAGCAGTCCCCTCTCCAAACGCAACATTGATATTGCAACTATTGCAAGCTGTTTCTGCCGCATTAGTTCCGCGTCGGAACTAGTATTCAAAAATAACTCGTATTCAAATAAATTGAATAAGAAAAAACAACTGAAAGTCGATAATCGAATGTTTCACATTTTTTTAAAGAAGAACTTCATAGGTACCATGTTTCACTCAAAAATCTCAAACCGTGAAGGTTCTATGTCAATTAGATATGCTTAGAGGGTCTGCTTAGCGAAAATTGATAAAAACGAAAACAATCCAGTGCGGTGTGAAATATCCACGCCACGTTCAAAAACAAAAACAAAAGCGGAAGATAAAGACCGCGGATAAAGACCAACCCCCGTCTTTAAGGTAGGCATATCCAATTTGCTAAACACTTATGGATCTGTGAAAATTACCAAACAGTAAACGTAGTTTCTTGATTTAAATTATAACTTAAGATATTATGGATCTCAATTAGCATCCATTTAACTTAGTTATTAAACAGTATACTAAAATTAGAGCCTGAGATAATATCATAATCTAGTGGTTTCTAAACACTAATTAGATCTCTATTCTAGCGTTAACATGACAGGGTTAATATAGATCCTTATTGCCTCTATAATAACACATTAAGGAGCTTAACTACAGCCTGAGGCTGCTATTTCAAACTTCCCTAAGCAATAAGCTACATTAGTACTTGAGGTAATGACATTAGTGGTTTCGGAAGACGAGTTAGATAGCGTATTAAGTGAGGTTCTGATTACCACAATTAGAACGCTTAAATGTTGGATGCGTCCGTAAAATGTGCTGAATTGTTTGAAAAATTAAATAATTAATAGTGACTAGCTTTCGCCCGTGGCTTCGTCTGTGATGAGGTCGAAAATTATCCCACGGGAATGTACTATCAGGATCAAAAGTATCCTATATTTTAATCCAGGTTATAAACTATATAATTATATAATTGTGGCGTGGATTGATGGCGCCATAGTGTAACAAGCAGCGCCATCTAACAATTAGTTTTGTGAACTAATAATATCGTTACCGGAAACGCAAGCGCGCCCTACCGCTTGGACACGATCGTCCGTAGAGGGGATGCAGCGAGGACTGGAAAAGGGACCGACTGTTGTGACAGTCGAGCTCAGACAGCCTTGGCAGACGCTCACTACCAACGCACGTGTTTGTTTAGTTCGCTAGTTTATTAAAGTTATTTTAAATTAGAATTATCTTTTCGTTCGATAATAAATATAATATTATAAATGTGAAAGTTTGTAATAACGGCTGAGCGGATTCCGATGAAATTTGGCACACAGATAGTTATATATTTAAATAATACAATACAATATTTGATATGGAAACTTCGATAGTAGATCTCGAGAAGCTTATTACAAACGACCTTTAGGGAATAAATAAAATCTATGATAAAAAACTGCTTTCAACTGTCTTACTGGAGGAAACCAGAGGGACTAGACAAAGTGACAATCTACCAGCGATAACGATGATGGGGAAATCATTTTTTTTTAAATGGCATCTCTTATTTCAATCTAGGTTGTCGACTGCTTAACCGGACTTTCCTGTGGCTGCCTCAATAAATTTAGGCCTCCAACCAGGGCATAAAACTTAGAAATTAAGCGACTACACGCTAAGGGCACCCACTGTGAGGTACGAAAATATGTACTTTTGTAAATGCTTTTTGACAGCTTATGTCATTTATTGACATAAACTACTGAAAAGCTCATGATAAATCTGTTAAAGGTCGTTGTAGTAATACGAAACGCTTTGACTTCGACTGCTGAGCCTAAAATTTTGAAAAAATATAGCGAATGGTTCTTTACTCATAGATTACAGGAAAACCTATAAGAAGTTTATGGTCTTAAAATAACATGGTAAAACTCTCAATATTGTGCGTACAAACTTACATTTGCAGTTGGAATGTATGGGCGAACATGTTTTTCAAACTACAATGTTCAGTTTGTATTTGGGATAAATAATTTCATCCCATTAATTCAACTACGGAACTCTTCATTCGATCCGACACGCACTTGGCCGGTTTTTAAGGTTGAACGCATAAATTGGAAAGTCACATAACTGACGCATCTCTATCAGTTATTAGGCTTATCCCAAATAATTTCCAGATTTTTGTTTGCGCGTTTTCTGAACCTAAAAGGATTATAGACTCAAGATTTTGTATTCGCGGTGCGTGTCATCGTAAAGATTTATATGTGTCTCAAATCTGGAACAGTTATTCGCATTACGAGGAATATTGCTAAGGCCTACGCCTTAGCAATATACCCTGGGATTTTTAGAAGAATTTTGTTATTTTTAGACACAAATCTTTGACTTGATTTGAGGTTTTATTTTAACTTGCCTTGTTAGTATGTATGGGTCAAATCTTGCAAGCTGAATTAAAACTACTTCCTCTTATCATACGGAGTTAAAGTTTCACATGTCGGTTCTTTTTCAAAGACAATGCATTTGTATGATTCATGACCTGATTCTACACCCAGGATTGGCTCCAAACGACGGAACTCCTCAACAGTCAACGGTTCAGGCACGGCATTTAATTATGATAACCTGTTCTAAAGTTAACCATGATCTATCTGGCTGCTGCACCCAGCAATGGATGCAGACGTTTTAGTTCATTAAAACCTTGTTTAAAAAAGGTTTTTACTTGAATTTTATTATGATTTTAGTTATCCATTTCATTTGACAACCCATACGACTAGAAGAAAACCTATACTATAGTAAGACAAGCCCTGTGCCTTATGGAATTTCCCATCGGTAAATATGACGAACTTCCATACAAACTATCATACTATTTTAAACCCCTTTACGCCCTTTGTACACACACATTTTTCTTGCCGTGAAAAACTACGGTTTATGTTTCGTGTGTAGGCACGGTCGTCAGTGTTATATGGATAACTATGGAAGCTTGTTGACAGACACGTTTTTTCTACGGCGTGGTTTATACGCCATACCGTAAAGAACATAATATCACGCCTGTATTCCCCGAAGGGCTAGGCAGAGGTGTACCTATGGTACTCCCACATTTCGCCAGTTATGTTTAAGTCCCATGTAATAGGCGACGAGCCTATTGACATCAACCAGGCACAAATTCAGGCTCCGGGCTGCTACTGTGAAATTCTAGATGGAAAACCCCAATAACACTTTGCCAGACCTGGGAATCGAAGCCAGGACCTCATGCTCAGCATCAAAGAGTATTATATCTATCTATCTATCTCAGCAGTAGCACTTGCGACCACTAGACCAACAAAACTGTAAAGAAACCGTGGCGTATACAAAGGGTCTGATGCTGATGGAATAAATCCTTCCTCAGCACAGTGTTTTCTGAAGACCATTTTTCGGACATTGCTTTTTTGTATTAAAAACTGATGAAGAAAAGAAACTTTTGTGCAAACTTTCAAGTTTCTACACCCAGTCGTGGTGCGTTGTCTCTCAGTTAATGAAATATGAATGAATTTAAGATTTTTATTAAGTAGAGACCTATAGATTAGGAGTTATTCTTCTTCTCTTTTTACAAGCGTTATATTAGATTGCTTCGTTCGTATGTGTTTTTATGGCTATAAGATATATTATGCCAATAAGAGAATAGCTCATACCGAATAAAAATAATAGCCAGCCAGCGTTGTGATAACAGAACGGACAACTCAGGTATCATCGGACGGAGCTACACAACATCACGCCCGTATTCCTTGAAGGGTTGGGCAGAGGTGTACCTATAGTACACCCACATTTCACCAGTTAATTTTAAGTCCCATGTAACAGGGTCACATTTATAATTAGGTCCTACAAAACAGGGGGCAAGCCATCAACTGGGCATAAATCCAGACTCTAGGTTGAGAAATTCCAGATAGAAAAACTCAATAACTCGTAGCCCGACTGGATAGAGTTTCCTATAGCGTGTATGAGAAAGTTGTGGTCAAGAAAACAATGTCAGTCATTCCATACGTTTGGGTCGAGTAGTTATTGAAGTTTCGTATAGGACGGTTGAATTCGTGATTACGATGTTGGTCCATAGAGAAAGTTCAGTTTTATAGTCTGTTCACACCCTTAAATTTGACCTCACCGTTCTTATTCATGATGTATACTTAAATGTCGCTAAACATGGAGGGCCTAACAAGGAAAGCCTTGACCCATAATTGCGTGTTCATAAACATAAATAATTCACAATACTATTAACAAAGTGGAAGTAACAATAAACCAAATTGACTGACATACGGAATTATGGTCTTTAATTAATAATTGTTTATTACTGAATAATTTCCCGATCGCCTGTTTTGTTTGACTTTAGGTCTTTAAGGCGATTAGGTCCCAGTTTAAGGCTTAATTCGAATAGTCACGTGATCTATGCCGTGAATTTCGTTATACCTATCTACTTTAACTATACCACTACAACCAGCCTTTAATTGGGAACTTTAAAAACTGTTAGGACACAGGCCTCATCTCTTCGAGCGGTATTGGACTGTGACCAACCACGCGGGCCCAGTGCGTGTTGGTAGATTTCACATGTCTTCGATTTTTTGGTTCTAGGACATGGCAGTTTCCTCTCGATGTTTTCCTTCACCGTTTTGAGAGCAGCGGTGATGAAATTATTTACACAGTAAAGCGCCTGCTTGTGTTCGAATCCACGACCTGCAACTCGTAAATCGGGCGGTTACCACTGGGCCACTATTGCTCCATAAAACCATATTCGATTGAAACTACTACGCTAGGCCAACAAAGTACCATTAACGTGCGGTCGACTGTACGCCGACCCGTGTTTTGTAACAAGTAAGCCGCGTATTGGTATCGCACGCACGACATTGTGATAGTAATCGGAACTAAGCCTTTAGGTTATTTTACTGTAGACGATTATGTTAAATACTAATTTCTGGTGATTGTATAATTGCAGGTAATTTATAAACAGTTGTTACGGGAATCAACGTGAATGTGCCATTTGATTCGCCTAAATTTTTGTTGTTTAAAATGTCATTTGCAGGTATAAAAAATTAATTGTTCAAAGTTAGGTATGTGTATGGATTACCTATTATTCAATTTACAGTTAGGGAAATTAATTGATAAGCCTGGTTAAATCCATATTATATATTTCATACAACTGTAATTTACAGTTGTGATTCGAAAAGACGACAAAAATATTATAATTTATTGATTTTATTTTTTATTGACACATTATAATAATTGAATCAAATAACTAATTTTTTTGTAGATAAGTACCTAAGTATTCATTTTTTATTATTATAATTTTATTTTAATAAGTAAAAACAACGTCAACACGACGTCAACGAGCAGACACGTCGGGTCCGGGTTTGCAACAAGTCAATCGTCATCCTGAGGATGCCTCATTTTTTATTATTATAATTTTATTTTAATAAGTAAAAACAACGTCAACACGACGTCAACGAGCACACACGTCGGGTCCGGGTTTGCAACAAGTCAATCGTCATCCTGATGATGCCTCGTTGAGAGGTGAAATACGTGTCTATTTCTTACAGGGTTATTTATGACTCTTTATGAACATTTAAGCGGATTAGCTTACTAAATATACGTCATCCATTGTATTTTATTGAGTCAATTAACTATAACAGGTTATAGTTGAAATTTTCTCAGATTGTATATTTCTATTCGCTATAACAAGAAATAATAAAATAACCAACCCAAAATTATAAATTGAAGGGGTCCCCATAATAAAACGTGTTTTTTTCGGCGTTTTTTTTATATATTATATTGTAAGGTAATTGTAAGATACCTTACCACCGTACAATATTTACCAAGACGTACCTACGTATGGCTTGATTTTGGGACGTACAATGCCTGTCTTTTTTGCTTCAATTTTATTGTATGCCACAGGTAAGGCATTTTTGTCGTCTAAATCGGACTGGCAAACTCTAAGTAACAGATTGCAACATTCCTTAAGTAAATAGCCTAGATCTAGTTGGCCACTTTGAATGCGGCTTCCATAAATTTTCTAACCAGACTTATGAGGACTTTTGTCGTTCATACGGAACCGCTATAATCCTCAGAATATATTATTATGATAACCTATTATGAGATTAAGTCTCAACCCTATTTGACAACATTTTGTCCTATTTGTCTTCCTTACGTATTTTACGCCAACTGTGTAGATTGAGTTGGCGTAAAATGGCGTCAGTCTATCCGGGCTTAAAGCCCATTCCCATTGGAGCATTAAAAATGCTCTTTCTAATTAGAAAGACATTGAAAGAGGATTTTGATTCTGCCTCAATGTTGTAAGCTATAGGAAAATAGATTTTATTAAAATTTTAGAAAGTTAAAGCTCTAAAGGGAAATGAAATAAATAATGCTCTCAGTCAGCAAAAGCGAATTATTTTCTAATATAAAATTTAGCATTAGTGAAATGATGATTTCCGAGTATCGTTATTGTATTTTGTTATAACTGGCGAAATGATAATAATCATAATGAAAAAAAAACTTTATTCTTATTTTATTTAGGTCCAAATAGAGGTTAGGTTAGGTTTAAAAAAGCAAAGTAGGTTTAACAAAGCAAAGTACTTTGCTTTGTTAATATTTTTAAAGGACCACAATTAGGCATGTTGACTAAAAAAATTGTTTGTCCTTTAGTAAGATATTAAAAAAATATTGGATAAGTTTTTTTTTACGTATTCAAAAGAGTACGGCAATATATTGACTTAAAATAAGGCATGACATCACTCTCCGGTAGATTTCATACTGAATTGTAACGTAGTGAGGCCCCACTCCCCAACTTTAATGCGTTTTATGTAAACCATTTTTTATTCATATGATAAAGCAAAAAATACGTATCCAATATTTTGTTATTATTCGACTGACGGACTAAATAGTTTTTTTTCCCAAGATTAGATAGTTGTTTTTAGTTGGTCAAATGGGTGGGACTCGTGGCTAAATTATAACAGCCGGGTCGAACGAAGGTTAAGCTACGCTTGCCGCGGTCGTTTCATGGATGGGTGATCCATTACATATCGAGATCCATCGTGCCTCGGAAAACAGGTTAAGCCGTTGAACCCGGCCGTCATTCATGGATCTTTGGCAGTCATTACGAGTCATCAGAAGCCCGAAAGTTTGACAACCAGTCTTACCTAGGGGTATTGAGTAACTGGCTTGAGGAGGTCAGATAGGCAGTCGCTGCATGTAAAATACTGATATTTAGCTGCATCTGGTTAGAATAAAGATCCGGAAAACCAAGGCGTCTTTCCGGATCTCATGAAACACAGTAAAGTAGTTCCTTTGTTCAAATCCGGTGATAGTAAGGAACCCAACAATTATAGGCTTGTGTCAATTCTGCCTGTTCTCAGTAAGATGTTTGAAAAGTTGATACTCAATCAAATGTTACGTCACTTTCTAAAGTAGATACATCTAAAGTAGATACATCTTTTATGGGGTACTGTGTTAAATGTTACAACAGAATACCTTGTGATATATTAGAATTAAATGAAAGAAAATTTAAAAATCATATAAAAAGTACACTTTGTAAACAAGCATATTACAAATTAGAGGATTATATCCAAGATAAAAATGCTTGGATACATGCTGGTCCTGCTCCATAGGACAATTCAGAATCTAGACAAAATCGAACTGGTTGCTAATTTAATTGTATATTTTTTTGTTACATTTATTTTATTTTTTGTGATTACTTGAACTCACACACTGACTTATTATTAGTATTACTTATTATAATGTTAGAAAAATAGTATAATTTTACAATGTTTGTAAGTATGTGAGCACCATGCATCTACCACATAATTAATTTATGTCATTCCTTCATTTTTCATTCTTTTTACCCATCGTGGTATAGTAATCTTATAGACAATGCACCTTGTCTTCACATAATAATTATATAATTAGTGTATACAAGATATAATGATTTTTTTTAAAGAGTAACTGTGGTGTTTCTTTCCCATTCTTCTCCATAAGAAAACTACCTTTTGGAATGGGCGACTAGAATCAGTTATTATTATTTTTTGTAAAGTATGACGTTCAAAAGTGCCTTTTTTGTGCCTAATTGAAATAAATTATTTGACTTGACTTGACTTGACTTGAATGGAAGCCGACCCCAAAAATAATTGGGAAAGGCTAGGCAGATTTATAATTTAAGTTGGTCAATTAACAAAAAAAAAATTTTTCCTAACTTCACCCACGAAGATGCTTTTGCTAAAAATGGTGATGTTCTTTTACGCAACTGAAAAATATGCATTGTAATGAATAAACGAGCTGCTCATTATCTTACACCGTAGAAATTTGAGACTCAATTATCCATCGCCAAGCGTTGTAAGTTGTAGTTAACACATTTTCCAGCGCTTCACATGCAATAAATTAAACCCGAGATATTCTTTTTTTTTTACGATTTTTGCAATTTTCAGGTTTGCATTATAAGGTTGTATCTTTATCTAAATATGATTCGCAGCCGTATTGAATATTTATTTATAGAATTATAATCATCAATACAACTCTCTAAGTTCATATTACCCAATTTAATGACATATTGAATGACTATTTCATGAAATCATAACATTTGAAGTCAATTCTAACTTAAGGAGTAGTATTGCTGATTCTAGTGATTATAATTCTGTAAAGCCATATTTGTTACGATAGCGAATCATATTTTATCACCATACCACATGACACTGATCTGCAAATTGCAAAAAACGTAAAAAAAAATGAATTTCGTGGGTTACGTTAACGCATCCTCCTTAACTTGGCTTAACTACAACTTGACACGTCGTACATAATAAAGAATTTTAAATACGAAATTTTATTTTGTAATTAACCGTGTACAGGCTGAGATGTGTTTCGTACAAAGTTAAGTCGTGTGTGAAAAGTATAAATCCGAAATAGTTTCCTTTTATTTATCTTCTAGTAGGTCCTTTTGGACAGGCGATAATAACAGTATCCTGGGAGGCCTCAAAAAGTAAACTCGTAAAAGCTTTTATAACGGTTTTTCCGATGCGTAGTCAATATTAGGCACCTGTCGCACCGCCGATGAGGAAGCGACTCAACGATTATCAACGATTTTCTTGCTCAAAAAACGAAAGATTGTAGGTCCCGTGTACTCGTAAGTAAAAGAGATACCTATATTAATAGTTCGGCTCTAACGATTTCGATAAAAGTTGCAATGACATGGCAGCATGGAATTAGTATGAACTTTCCTATTATGTACTATTAAATGAGCATTCTCTATTTTCACCAGAGCTGCGCTCGGTCGCCCAAGTGTTGTTGTGTGCATACACGCTCACACGCACACATTTACAATGACACTACAATCAAACTACACCACACAAAGTGCACACATGTTTACTAAACCGACTTCACTTCTATCATTGGCTGACAGCGCTCTGTCTTGGTTTTTTATTTGGTTTGAGTTGTAAACATACTTAATTATTTTTAAATTTAAATCAAAAACACCTTGAATCACAAATCACAAACCTACATAATATTATTATAAGGAATAAAAATTCAACAACCCGTAAATACCATAAGTAGTCCACTAACCGACAACCTTTCTATTTAGTCAGATTGTTTCATGATATTGACTGTCATAACATTGTTTGTTACCATAGTGATAAGATAATCGTTTATTTTCTCACATTCTACTACCACCCAGTCACCCACCATGCATTTTGGAAGTGAACCTTCGGGAGAGTCACCGGCATTACGTTTGCGCTAAAGTTAACCATCGCGGACGGTCAACGGCATTATGTTTAGAAACGGTATTATAAAACACTATAAAACGAAGTAAAATTGTGTTTTCAGGGGGTTTTGTCGATACACGTAGTTTCCAACCTTTTATATTGTTAGTGAGTATTTGTAGGCGTGAACAAAAATGTTAAAAAAAAAGGAAAATGCTTGAATTTTAAAACCAACCCATATACTAATAAATCTTGTTAAAATATACATCAAATTTAATTTCACGGTTTTTAATGATGTATTCGTTAGGAAAATTAAATGAATTAAATTAAATTATTTATTTGTCAGATAACAATGATCCATTTATGTTAGTTGGTTAGTTACAAAATAAAAAACGTAAAAGCTATGTTAGTCTGTTATTACGTACTAAGCTCACAGAAAAAACAATATTTAAATATGTACATACATGTGAATATAACATCTCACCGTTGTAATGCATCACTTCTGCCTAACCAGCACTTGCATGAAGTGATTCATTATCGGTGAGTCGAATTTGTCCACTAACATTTTTAGAATGCTATTAGGGCTTGACCGCGTTCTCTCCAATAGCGATGCCGTCTTTCTCCTCACCATTGCGTGGAAGTCATGAACATGCGCCTGCGCGAACATGCCAGAAGCACTACAAAAGCGCGGCAGCCCCAAAAGCATTCTGAAGCTGTTATTGTATTGGACCCTCAGGGCATCCATTGTTTTCCGCGTTTAGCTGGCCCACAGGCTGCTCGTGTAGAAGGTCTGGCAGTAAGCCTTGAACAATGTTATCTTAACCTCCTTACTACAACAAGCAAACCTGCGAACCAGCATATTGCTTCTCACAGCAAGAGCCCGGCGCTCGCGTTCGATATCTTCATGATCTTTAAGGTCCTCCGTTACGTAATGCCCGAGATATTTAGTTAGTTTCACCCTTTGCAGGGGCTGGCCATTGAGTGTGATAATTGGCTCGTATGACTGCTTCCTACAGGGGGCCTTAAAGATCATGAAAACGCTCTTCTTACAATTATAAACTAGACCGTGACTAGCAGCGTACCTTTCACAAGATTCTAAAAGCTCTCTTATGGAGCCGGCCGTTGGACCCAGCAGCACCATATCATCCGCGTAGCTGAGGTTATTGACGCAAATGTTGTCAATCCAACATCCGATCCGTTTACTGCTGAGTCCAGTTATCAGCTCATAGACGTAAAGGTTGAAAAGCTTGGGGGAGGTCAGCCCCCCCTGCCTCACCCCACAATCCAACACATACACAGCAGAGAGTGAATTATTCCACTTCACATAGTTCACTTGATTACCATACCAGTACTGAAAAACACGTATAATTTCTGCTGGTACGATGCTTCCCCGAGCTTTTTCCATAATATGTCATAGGAGACAAGGTCGAAAGCTTTAGAGAGGTCGAGGAAACAAGCATACACAGGCGTGCTTCTGTCAGTATAATATTGGACAGCCTGTTTAAGACTCAATATTGCGCTTTCAGTGGAAAGTCCAGGCCTGAAGCCGAACTGTGCGTCGTTTAAATTCAACCAATTGTTGAGAGTTTTATCTAACAGACTGTCCAATACTTTAGCTAGTACAGTGGCAAGTGATATGGGTCTGTAATTACTTACATCGGACACGTCACCAGTCCTATTCTTTACTATTGGGACAACTAATGTGTGCATTAACTCGGGAGGAAGATAAGAGTGGCTCAAACATAAAGAATAAAACATGGATAACACTCTTGGACAGTGTACACCCGCATGTTTCAAGTGCTCGATTCTGAGACTGTCATGCCCTGGAGACTTGCCTCTAGCCATTTTCTGTATTGCAGATGATACCTGCTTGGCTGTAAAACGACTGAGAGGGCTATCGTGACAGACCTCAGCATCGACTATTGATTTAGAAGGCCCCAGCGGCGAGGAAACGCGGAAGTGGTTCAGGAAAGTGTTCGCTATTTCCTGTGGTGTACTACAGCCCGCCACTGTCGCTGGCAAAGCTGGTTTAAGATCAAGCCGGGATGTCGACTTCCAAAACCGGCCAAAGTTTTTGGTCGATCTTTGAGATGTTATGATGTCCATTTTTATTTGATGTTGATGATTTTGGCACCATTTAAGCTTGCCTTTAAAAACCCTTTGACTTTCTCGCATTTCTTCCCAAACTCTGCCGGAATTCGGTTTATTGTAAGACAACCATGACTGATACTTAAGCCTCGCCTCCACGTAAGCAGCGCGAACATGCTTATTCCAACCAATAATACGCCTTTTTCCTCGCGACCGAACACCTTCATGGGTCTGTATGGCAGCCCTAGACAAAATACTTACAATATCTTGGTACATCATCTGCAAGCCACGTCTATGTTCTGCGTTATCGCAAAATTTGTCAGCACAATTGGAAAAGAGTTCCGGAAAATGCATATTCTTAAACTCGGAGTTACATAATTCATGATATTTTTTTATCTGATCACCTCCACGCTCATGCCATTTTACCTTGTCTGGTACCAACTGTGTCAATTCAAGTTTTTCTGGGATCGTATGCAAATTGCATTCTATAGCTAGGGGAAGATGATCAGACCAGAAAACATCATACTGTATTTTAACAGTCAGCACGGAGTGCCAGGCTGTTTGAGTAACAAAACAGTGGTCCAACCAACGCTTGCTGCCATTCATATCGCTCACATACGTATGACTGTCGGATCCTAAGCCTAATTTCTCCACATCAGCACATACCCAGTTCTGATCTAAACTGAAATTACACAATTCAATCCAGAAAGGTTGATGAGGGTGAGAGTTAAAATCCCCCAACATATAAACTGCTTCAACATCATTAGCCTCAATAATGGCACTTACTTCACTCAAGCACTCTGTAAATTCGAGAAAGTTTTCTGTCGAATCTGTTGGCATGTAAATACTGAACACTAAAATCGCGCGATCCTCTAAGCAAGCTTTTATGGCCGAAATTCGAACACTGTTACACTGCACTACACATACTGACTTGAAGAGCCCCTTACGCCACAGTAATGCTACTCCTCCATAAGGTCGTCCTATGAGCATTCCTGCCGACGTGTCTACCGCTGACTTTCCTGTATATTCGAAATCCTTATGAACAGTGCTAAGCAATGGCAGGTCATGCGGCAGGAGCCAAGTTTCTTGCAGTGCCAGTATGTCAGCTGTATCACATAAATGTCTTACGCTTTCCATTGAGCGCTTCAACGACTTACAGTTAAACGTAATAAACTTATTAGTACTATAAACCTACATTTAAAATGAGCCCTCCGCGAGTGCTCCCGGCATCCCATATACGACTAGGTGAACTCACCAGGAGGGCTTCCGGCACTGAATGTGTTAATACTCTAACGCTAGCGAGTAAGTTTTCTATGGCATGGTAGAGGTACTGTGTGGACTGGTCATCTCTTAGCTTATTATAATAATTTTATATTTTTATTACGGAGGCTTTTAACGTGCACGTCTTTCTAAATTATTCTCACATGTATCTATAATTTCAACATGAATGATGTAGCAAATATTTTGTTACAATGTTTTGATTTAAAAGAGTGTCCTAGAAGTTTCTTGCCCGTTCTTCCCCATAGGAACCTACTGCGTTTTGGAATGGGCAACTAGCTTCATCATTCTGACCGACCGACCCGACTTGAAAATTCAAAAGTACCTGTAATTGGTTGATTTGAAATAATTGCTTTGAGTTTGAGTTTCTGACCTACATTTAACAGAAAACTGTCATTAAATAATTTCGCGTGAACTGAACACCTGTTTCTATAAGGTTCTTTTAGATTAAAGAACCTTATCGAAACAGGTGTTCAGTTTCACGAATGAAATGTCACTGAATAAAATAAATGTAAAAAAGATCGGTTTACCTAAGCTCGTTCGTTTCAAACAAATTCCTCATTCAAATTGTATGAAAACTTAGGTCTAAAGAGAATTTTCGAAGGATTTTACTCAGATTAGTGGTATAAAAGATGAAATGATTACATTTGAAGCCTTTGAGTCTTATTTTTTATTTGTATTTTATTTTCTTCTGGTTCAAGAATAGTTTTCTATAAAGGATTCATTTATTTGTTTATTTGAATTAGAACAGCGAAATAAAATATTAGCCTGTAAGTTGTTTTCTAATCAATCAGTATTGTTATGAACGGCTTCCTTTTTTTTTCCTGGAGGGGATAGAGGTTCCATAAATATCAATGCTCCCAATTTTTTACTAAGTGTTTAAAACTCAAACAACTTTTTTGAATAATCATTTGCCTGAACCAGGAATCGAACCAACTCAAATGCGAAAGACACCAATCAGTTCCTTAAATATTGATGCTTCCAATTTTTACTCAAAGGAATTGAGTGAAAATTGGTAGCATCAATATTGAAGGTACTTCCTTCCGGACGGGCTCCGGAAGAAAGTACCTTCAATATTGATACAATCAATTCACTCAATTCCTTTGAGTAAAAATTCTAGTTTCCACCCTATAAGCACCTGTATCCAGTACCAGTCCCACCGCCGATTAGAAAGCGACTAGCTATCAATTATTTTCTCGCTCAAGAAACGTTGAAAGGATTGTTGGTCCCGTGTAATTTAAAAGAGATAGGTACATTATATTAACAGTTGATCGCTGACACCCACCTGTCTGTTCACACCGCTGACAAGCATTTGCAACAGCGACTACTCATGACTGATATGCGTATGTACCCAGCGTGAGTCTCTCAGCGAGTGTTTTGCCCGCCAAGTGAGGATCGCTGAGCGAGTACTCTCTTTGATAGCTCGTGTCGTTGCTACAAATGAGCTGGTACTGGATACTGGTGCTTATAGGGTGGAAACTTTAATCTGTTTTACTTACACGGGACCAATAAGCCTTTGCCGTTTGCTGTCGCCGTCACGCACTCATTGTTCTTTGTTCGCCAAGTCGTTTTGAAAGTTACTAGCTCTACTCAAATAATATATATTCTTGAGAATAGGTGACCTAATAATCTCAAAAATTAATTCAAAAGACATGTTATCAGCAACAAATATTGTCAGCCGCCGCCATATTGTTGAGAATGATTTATTAATTTCCTAATTGACTTAAGATTACTTGAGCTTATTTTAAAACACTTAGTTACTTCGTAAACTCAGACATGTGTTAATTATGCTCAGACATATGTACCATTGTCTGTAATGTATGTATATTGTGGTGAGAAAAAATAAAGTTTATTATATTGTTATATTATATTATATTACTATTATATTTTAATTAAAGTAATCAAAATAATTGACTATTTCGACTGGCTACTCGCAACCGGTGTGCGTGTATGACCAGATGTATGATTACGTTCATACATCTGGTCATACACGCACACCGGTTGCAAGTGAAAAGAGTACGAAGCAAAAGGAGTACGTAAGGATCGTAGCAGGTAGCGTTCTGTAGTTTTTGCCCATCCCTATAAGAAGAAGGACTGAGTATATGAATGTATGTATGTTAAAAACTACATAGACATAGTTTCAAATCCAGCATGATTAAAATACAATAGGCGACGTATATTTAGTAACCTAATCCGCTTAACTGTTCTTTTAAAGAGTCATAAAGACCACGTGCTAAAACGCCAAGCGTCGAACGCACATGCGTTCGGCGCTTGGCGTGGCAACATGTCGTGTCCGGGTTCGCAACAAGTCAATCGTCATCCTGAGGATGCCTCGTTGAGAAGTGAAACGTGTGTCAATTTCTTACAGGGTTCCTTATGAGTCTTTAAGAACAGGAACACGTCTATTGTATTTTATAATGGATTTCCGCAAAGTAGCGCCTGCGTCCATTAACTACATATTATATATAGCATGATAATTGTTTTATGAAGATTACACACATATGTACATAAACTCATGCCTTCTTCCTATGGGGGCAGGCAGATACTACAGAACGTCACCTGCTACGATCCTATGAATAACTAATTTAATAGGTAATTTATTTTTCACCACTCCCGCACGAAAGAAGTGTCTTTCCTGTACGAAAACAGTGAGGAAAGTTGGTTTTTCCTCACTGCTTGAACAGTGAGGAAAGTTGGATTTTCCTCACTGTTTGAACAGTGAGGAAAGTAATGATCCCGTTCAGAAACTAACCTTGCCTGATTTTTTTATGTTAAGTTTTACAGATATTTTAAAAAATAAAGAATTATTTTGATTTGTTTTGTGTCTATTT
The DNA here is from genome assembly GCA_963853775.1 of Xanthia togata. Taxonomy (NCBI): domain Eukaryota; kingdom Metazoa; phylum Arthropoda; class Insecta; order Lepidoptera; family Noctuidae; genus Xanthia; species Xanthia togata. The sequence goes on from OY970794.1 coordinate 4,950,976, forward strand.
AATTTATTTACCTATGATGACTGAATACTTTCTTGCTGGTCATGGTGAAAAGTTTTGTATGCAACATGTGAGCAAGTTCATTTGCTATGAGTTTTGATTTTGAGTCTTGAGCGAACGAAGGATTGAAAAATAGAATCACGAGCGCAGCGAGCAAAATCAAAACTCATAGGAAAAACGAACTTTCCTCACATGTTGGATAAATAACTATTGTTTACCTACTAAAGATGTTAATTTCAGCGATTCAATTTAATTTAACATCATTTAGTATCTCAAGTTCAGGTTTAAATCTAAGGTGAGTAACTTCAGTGAGTTTTCCCTACCTACTACCGTACCTACACTTACTTATCTTACAAAGTTGTCCTGACAATAACAAACACAACAAAAAAATAATTATGCAATTTGGTTCAGCCGTTCTCAAGTTATGGCGTGACCAAGGGAAATAGGGATTCATTTATATGTATATATTAATGTTTATATATATATATAATTGTATGTAGATAAAATAAAACAAGTCCAATAAAGTTAGTAATAGTCAGCGTTGCTGATCAGGTACATCGAACTGAATACAGTTCTATGTACACTGCTCAGCAACGTGTTTGAATATTATATTTTCCGAGCTAATCGGCCGGGTTTGCACGGAGACGTAATTTTATCGCGGCAATTTTTTTTCGAACACCAGATTTTTAACTCTCGGTATTGAGCCGAGCATTGAGAATCCAACAGAGCGCATCCAGCGCTTATCCCGCGCGTCAAGTAAACACACTGTTGGATATTCAACTTTCGGCGCTAAGCAGAGGATAGAAAAAAAATCGCTGCGATAAAAATACGCCCGTTCAAACATGGGCTTAGACTCTGAATATTTTTCTTATTTAGGTACATACGGTGGTTACAATATTGTCAGAAAACCGTAAAAAGTAATAGCTTGAATGTTACTATGAAGACGCATGGAATACCAATAGATGTAAGTCTTTTATTACAAGCTTATTATTCTACTTTATTAGATATGATGTATTCAATAAGTTAGATATGGAGGCAGGTATGTCACGCATTTTTCCCGAGAAAGACAAAATAAGACTTAAGAATGAGATAACTTCAGACTTTTTTTGGCAAATTGGGTGATAACCCAATTTGCCGACTGTAGCGGATCAGCAGCTGAATCAATTCAGTAATAGGCGATGAAATAAAATTCCAAGCGAGAAGTGACAGAGTTATATTGCAGTTACTGGACACAAAGGGTTAGGGCGCTTTCCCACTATGTCGTGCGATTAATTTATCGTTGGAAAATTGTAGACGAAAGTCGTGGACGACAGTTAATCGTGTCGTCCTGTTGTGAACAGGACGACACGATTAAATACACAAGCCACGACTCTTTAAACGACACGATAATCTGTCGTCATGACATAGTGGGAACGCACCCTTAATGAACTTGCATACAAATTATACAGGTATTTATACTAATGCTTGAAATTTTATAATAATAATTCAATATACGCCGTTGCGTAACACTATACGCCCCTGAGTTACTTTCTCGAAATAAGCAGAAAAGAATAATAATGTAAAGCGACCGAAAGTAAGGTCAAAAATGTTTGTACTCCCTTGGATAGATTAGATTTTCTTTTGATCACTCATTTTACAGCACCTTTTTTTTTTTTTTTTTGGGTGGGAAATCATCAAATTACGTCTCCCGCTCTGGGTGGAGCGGGAGGGCGTGTTAGACTCTTACTGACTAAAACCCACCCGTGTTCCTTCTCTTGCCTGTGCAATGCCAGGGGGCCACCGTATCCCTTTCGGACTTTCCCGCAACCCCGGCAGGCAATGGTCTCATCGGACCCCTTCACTCGCTGACACTCTTTGAGGCGCGCGTGGAACACAACCCGGGCTTGGTCCTTATCGGACGGCGAGCTACCCATTGCTCACCGTCCGCAAGCCCGCGCCTACGGTGGCCGGGAATCCGCGATCGATTCCCGACGCCCGGGGCGTCTCCTCCTGAGGCGGCTAGGGGCGTGAGGGCGCGAAATTTACCTCTCCCTCACGCGCTCCGCCTCCTCCTTCGTGAGCATTACTGCTTCGCAGAAGGAGGTGACGGCCTCCCATGCCCTCTCGCTCCGTACCATGGCCTGGACCAGGGCCGGACGCGAGAGATCCCCGCCAGCGATCGCCTCCACGAGGACACGGCGGTGCTCTGCCCAAGCCGGACATACCTCCACCGTATGCTCCACCGTGTCCTCCGGGCGATCCACGCAGTGATGACACCCAGGCGTTTCCTCCCGCCTTATCCGAAACAGGTACCTCCCGAAACAGCCGTGTCCGGTGAGGACCTGCGTCAGGCGGAAGGTGAGGACGCCGTGGCGCCTCTCCAGCCACTCCTCAAAGAGGGGACTTACCGCCGCAATAGTGGCGTGCCCAGCACTGGGTTGCGACAATCGCACTCTCTATGACGCCATGAGATCCCGTCGGAGCTCTGTCCGCTGTGCCGTGATTTCTGGCATCGGAGTCAAGCCCCGGCGTTTCGCCTCCCCGCGCCACTCCCAAATATGCGCGAGGACTTATTTTACAGCACCTAAGTTAGTGTTATGAAACGTTTGGGTTTTAAAAACTAGTCTTAGCCTTTTCTAATACTACGAGTAAGACCATACAATTTATTAAATCTATACTTAATTATTGGAACCGCCGCGCCCCCCCATTGGTCACTCGACAATCCCCGAGGGGGGCGTGCCCCATCGGTTGGGAATCCCTGCTCGACGGTATCAGCTATTCGTACTGTACGCACATACAAATTAATGAAATTGAAGTATCTCATATTAATAACTTAATATTAAAATAATATATTTTACTGAATGCATGTGAAAGTATGTACAGTACTTACAACAAAAACATATTTTCTTACATTAGTACCTAATAGATAATGACATGGCGACTAATACTAACAGTGTCAGTCACTAATAGTAACAAATATTGTATTACAGGCAACTATAGGCCTCCATATAAAACCTTGGCTAAAAATGAAAATGACTGAAAGGTAGGTTACGTTAGGTTACAACTGTGACCACACAACGCACGAGCCGAGCGAGCGAAGCGAGAGTTGCCGCAGCAGCGCCCGGCGAGTGCCAGTGTCTAGTGTTCGCTTAACAATAAATTCACTAAATTTAACACGTTGAGCACCATGTGTATCCTTCCGTAATCACAAAGTACCACCTTCAGAGGCTGCGTGTTTCCTTTCGGAAACACGCGGCACTTTATTCGGACGCCAATGTTTCCGCCAGGAAACACATTTGAATATATTTTACTGAATGAATTCTAATACCTCTGGTCTCCACGATTTTTTAATCAAAAGTTATTTCTAAAAGTCTGACGGAAAGTCGGATAATGCAAATTCCAAAAATGAAAAACACGGTTTTTGGGCTTGGCGCTCAACGTGTTAAATAAAGCTTACCACTCTATATAAAGCTGCTACTTTATACTTAAAATGCTACTTCACTGTAGCTGCCAACTTATTATTTGTGCGTGGTGACGTCGACCGGTGTAGCATACAATGAAATATTATTATATTAAATATACAATAATAAATTCTACATGTATAAATAAAATACAATATTTAAAATGGCAACATTCCGTTCAATCAGCAATTCAAAATTCAAAGTTCAAGTCATTTATTAAAACCTGCGATTAAAACTAAGCTGACAATCTGCACTTTCCGAACGTCAAAATTACATAAGACAGTCTCCCAAAACGCCCACCCTGGGAAGGAGAAGTGACGCAACAAACTACCCAGCAGCGCAGCTGTCTATTCAGTTAGAAAAAAAATGTTTCTTTATTATTTACATTACGCAACACAAAACATAATTTAAATTATAAATTAACAGCCATTATGACAGCACATGCCAATGTACCAACCAAAATCATCGGGAACTACATATACTCAGGCAGAAATAAAAATAACTAAACGTAAACGCCCTTTAGGGGGCTTTTATTGGCGAGCGCGCTTACAAATAGCTGTAACTAAAAGTTATAATTGATAAACTAGGACCATCGAGGTAAAATAAATAATTTTCGAGGTCGCTAGCTAGCCACATATTGCAATACAACTCATTAAAAAAACGTTGTAATGAGTAGATTATGTCAACAATAAATTAAAATAAAAGTAAAATAAATTTCCATAGAAAGTAAAATTATAAACAATTATATAAACTCATATAACCGACTGGGGCGCCGCCGGCTTAGAGTACCTAATCTGTGCGTGCAGCTGTCAGAGAACTATTTATATGACGTTTTGACATCTGTTTACAGCTACATAACATAACAAGTATATTGGTTATAAAGGGTGATTTTATAAGAGGATTATAGGATATGATTTTCAAAAAAAAAACACAAAAAATTTGAAAAATTTGATGAAATCTTTATTGGAATCGATAGAACGATCAATATAATTTAATATTTGAAGATGATTTCATGCAAATGCTGGCCGCGGCTCCGGTTTAGATGGCCCATTCGCAAGGCCCAATTTCGGCACACTCTCTCCAACATATCAGCCGGTATATCACGAAATAAATGCTTCAATATTGGCTCCCAGTGCGTCAATCGTTGCTGGTTTATCCCTGTAGACATGAGCCTTAACATGGCCCCACAAGAAATAGTCCAAAGGCGTTAGATCACACGATCTAGGCGGCCAATTGACGGGCCCAAAACGTGAGATAAACTGTTCACCGAAGGCGGCTCTCAATTGGGCCATTGTTTCGCGTGCCGTGTGGCATGTGGCACCGTCTTGTTGAAACCACATGTCAGGCATGTCCAATTCTTCCATTTTGGGCAAAAAAAAATCGCCAATCATCACACGGTAGCGCTCGCCATTCACAGTAACGTTTCGGCCATTGTCGTCTTTGAAAAAGTACGGCCCGATGATGCAGTGGTAACTCTTGCAATGCTTCTGGCTGGTCTTCACTCCAGATGCGGCAATTATGCTTATTGACTTATCCATTCAACCAGAAATGAGCTTCGTCGCTGAACACAATTTTTCGATAAAAAAGTGGGTCTTCCTCCAACTTTGCCAATGCCCATTCACCAAATGTTAGACGTTGTGGGAGGTCGTGTGGCTTCAATTCTTGCATCAGCTGTATCTTGTAAGGTTTTACACCCAAATCCTTTCGCAAAATTTTCCACGTAGTGGAGTAACAGAGGCCCAATTGCTGCGAACGGCGGCGAATCGACATTTCACGGTCATCACTAACACTGGCGGATACAGCCGCAATATTTTCTTCGGCCCTCACTCTACGTATGCGTGTTCGTGGTTTAATGTCCAATAATGTAAACTGGGTTCGAAATTTAGTCACAAGCTTCCGAATAGCTGCCTCAGTAGGCCGACCAAACTGCCCATAAATTGGAAGAAGTGCGCGATGCACTCTCTTAACCGAGCATGCATTTTGATAGTAAAATTCAATAATTTGCAAGCGTTGTTCGTTCGTAAGTCGATTCATGGTTAAATTATAGATCTAACTGAACAAGTTTGACAATGACACAAGACACGATTCACGCGTGATCTGTCAAAAACAGTGTTGCCAAAAAGATACCAACAAAAAAATCACCCGTTAGCTATAATTCGTGAAATTTTGACATTCATTCTATTTTAATATTTTCAGAAGATTTAACCAAGCAATCGTGGCATAAGTCGTCATTCTCTCACTGGCCACATTTTAATTATTAGCTCCACTTTCATTTGGTGACCTTCAAAAACAAGACCTTTTGATATTGGTGTTTAACCCTTCCTGGGTACCAATTTATTTGAACGAGCTTTAAAGCTTCATATAATATCAAAGTCGCTTTTGATGACCGTGTTGACTAAAACATTCTATTTATTTCGACATGTTTGATTAAATCCTGTAATTTCATTCGAGAAAGGAAACCACGAAATAATTATTAACTACGGATTAATAATTATTTCGTGGTTTCCTTTCTTCGAGGCTTCGAGGATTACAGTTTAGTAAAGAATTGCCAACGAAAAATGCTGTGCGGCGCCGCCGGTACGGATTCGGCGTCCTGTACGGGAAGGCTTTTTTACTGGGTGGGAAATCATCAAATGACTTTCTGCGGCCTCTTCCTCACGCATTCCGCCTCCTTCTTCGCGAGCATTACTGCTTCGCAGAAGGAGGTGACGGCCTCCCATGCCCTCTCACTCCGTACCATGGCCTGGACCAGGGCCGAACGCGAGAGATCCCTGCCCCCGATTGCCTACACGAGGACACGGCGGTGCTCTGCCTAAGCCGGGCAGACCTCCACCGTATGCTCCACCGTGTCCTCCGGGCGATCCATGCAGTGATGACACTCGGACGTTTCCTCCCACCTAATAGGGAACAGGAAACTCCCGAAACAACCGTGTCCGGTGAGGACCTGCGTCAGGCGGAAGGTGAGGACGCCGTGGCGCCTCTCTAGCCACTGCCCAAAGAGAGGACTTATCGCCGCAATAGTGGCGTGCCCAGCACTGGGTTGCAACAATCGCATTTTCCATGACGCCATCAGATCCCGCCGGAGCTCTGTCCGCTGTGCCGCAATTTCTCGCGGCATCGGAGTTAAGCCCCAGCGTTTCGCCTCCTCGCGCCACTCTCAAATATGCACGAGGACTTTTGCCTCCAGATCCCATGGCGGCAATCCGGCAAGGAGGCTCGTCACCTCACCGGAGACCATGCGGTATCCCCGGACCAGCTGGGTAGCCATGAACCTCTGGGACGCGTTCAACCGGCGGGGTGGCCGCCACCTCAACGAACGCACCCATACCGATGCCCCGTACAGGGCCATGGACCGCACGACCCCCACGTATAGCCTCTGGCAGGAGGCGTTTGGACCCCCTAGATTGGGCAGGAGCCGCTTCAAGGCAGCCCCGGCCTGCTCCTATCTGGGAGCCAAACGTCGGAAATGCTCCACGAAGTACCACCGGCTGTCGAGGACAAGTCCTAGGTACTGCATCGTCGACTTGACGCCGATGTGAACCCAGGAGGGGTTACCGTTACCGTTATTTGGGAACCCGACGGTGGCGCGTTCCGAGGACCATGAAAACACATGGCCTCGGACTTGTGCAGGGCCACCTCGAGTCCCAACTGCCGTATTCTGTCCAGGATTGTTGCAACCCCTAGTGTCGCTAGATCGGCCGCCGCCTGGTGCGACCTCCCCTGCGCCAGGACTAACGTGTCGTCAGCGTAACAAATGACGCTAACGCCGCTGGGGAGGTCGGCGCGCAGCACCCAGTCGTATCCGATGTCCCACAGATGCGGCCCCAGGATCGATCCCTGTGGGACACTGCACGAGATCTCTCGCCGGTTCCATTCTCTCTGGTGACCGGGGTAGATAAACGGCCCTGTCTGTCGAGTAGGCCTCGACCACACTGTATGGGAAGCCTTACAGTAAAATTCAGAATAGGGACGATGACTAAAAATTTTTTTTTTTTACCGTCATGTAGATTATGAAAATATAACGTAACGTATTTTTTCTTTTCTTACGTTATCAAAAGATTATGGCGATACATTGGGTTAAAATGTGACGTAGCAACCCCCAGTCTCCAACTTTAATGCGTTTTATTTAAGTCATTTTTTATTTATGATAAAGCAGAAAGTACGAGTCTAATACTTTTTTATTATCTGACTGACAGACTTAATAGAATTTCTTTTTTTTTAACCCAGGTATCATTCCTATTATAAAGGCCTTGTAAATATTGTCTAATGCCCGTTTTCATTAACATTAGATGACACCTAAATGAATAACTAAATGAAAGTGTGTTGCTGGGTTTTCAACTTTCGGTGCTGAGCCGAACATTGATAATCCAACAGTGAGCTGTTGAGTGTTAATAAAAACGGGCATAAATGTCTACCCTTGTCATTTATATGTCAATTAAGTAGTAGAACAAAAGGCTATTTTGTTTAATACATGGAAGTAGTGATTTAATGTGTCAATGTCCCATTTTGGAAAAAAACCTTATTGCTGCCAACAGCATTAACATTACGTAATAAGTATAATGGACCATTTTGACGGGGCCAATAACCAAGACAATCCGCTAAGCCAATTGAATAATAGTATCGTGTCCACAGCAGTCCACTGCATTAGATTGAACTGGATTTGATTTTGGACTGGCTTAATGGATTGGTTTAGTAAAGTGTCTCAGAGATTGGCCCCGTCTAAATGGTCCATACGGTACCTTCACAGTGAATGTATTTGACGGCGCAAGCAGTCAGGAAGAAGGCGCTACCTAGTTTTGTTACGAAGCTTCGATCAATAATAACACTAGATATCGGGTCGGCACAAAAAATACGTCTCGGTAAATATAAGCGCACTTGAGACGTGAGCTTTTATTATAGAATAGAATATATTTATTTGCTTTAAAACATGGTACATTAAGTCTTATAATATAGTTTTGATCTTACATGTTTCGCCATGGACTGGCATACAAATATTTAAACATGTTATATAAAATAAAAACATTTTATAAGTACAACACTTTTTTTTTCACATGTCTATTAACATTGGTTATTAGGGTTTCGCATCTATTTGAACACTTAACAATAATAAATAGGTACATAAAGTAATATAATTAAAACTCATTATCTTAACTTATATTTATCTGTTACTTTTTTATCAAAAAATTCTTTTACACTATAAAAACAATTTTCAATAAGCCATAAGTGTAATTTGGATTTAAAGTGTTTTAGAGGGAGTTCCCTTATTTCTTTTGGAATATTATTGAAGATTTTAATTGCTGTGATAAAGCTATTTTTATGACATAATGTGCTTTAATGTGAAGGAATTCTTAGCAGTGTTGGGTCTCGACGGGTATATTTTGATTGCAAGTCACATGTTATAAAAAAAATTGAGTGTTCTTTCACAAATATACCAGCTTGCATTATGAGCAGACCTGTTAAGGTTAAAAGTTTTAATTTTTTATAGAGAGGTCTGCAGGATGTTAAAGGATTGATACCACAGATTGCTCTTAGGCATTTTTTCTGCACTAGGAAGGCATAATTTATATTTGTCGAGTTCCCCCATAGGAGGAGCCCATATCTGAGTAATGAGGAAACATACCCGTGGTAAGCAGTAAGTGCAACAGCTTCACTCCCGGTACGTCTTAAACGTTTAAGAACAAATATAAATTGGTTAAGTTTCTTGCAGACGTTACTGGATCGCCGATTTAAGTTACTGGATCGCCGAAGTGGTCGGTTATGAGTGACACTGGCTGGTGACAGTTACTTTATAGCACAAGTGCCGCTTCGATGGTTGCATGGCGGGTGTCTTCTGATGACAGATGATGTCAGGGGAGCCGCAGCCGCTGTCGTAGCACGTCATATCCCTATGTAGTCTGTGTACCACGTCCACGACGAACTGCTACGTTCCTACACAATCCTGATGATATTGAAACTGCTGAACCACTAATACGATGATCACTTCTGGTAAAGGCTGTCCTGCGCCGTTATATTTTAATCTAGCTGCGCTCTGCGGTTTCACCCACATAAGTTTCGATCTCGTGGGAATATCGGGATAAAAAGTATTTTATTTGTTAATCCAGACTATAAAACTTTCGCCTTTATAATATTAGTGTGATGAATTTTACTAAGGAAAACATCCAAAAACTCGCGGCCAAATAACTGGCGCATTTGTTGAGAAATGGATACCGATCTCAACAAATGCGCCAGTTATGTTTTAGGGTGCGAGTCCGTTGTCAGGAAATGGGCACAGATTCAGACTCCGGGCTGCTTCTGCGAAATTCCAGCCCTGCCTTCCTACGCTACCTATCTAGAAAAATATCGACAAAAATAAAATAACGACACGTAGGCTCAAACATACTAAGCAAACCCTTTAACTTATAATTCTATGATTCAGCATCGATAGAGTTAAACCCGTCCCTGCCGATATTCATATTCGCACGTGACGTGAATTGGGCATTATAAGGAAACACACTAAAAATTTAGTCACAAACTCAAGTTTTATTCATAAGGGTATTTTTATGCTCGTATAGGTAAATGTCCTAATATCGTGTTATTATAGGGAAAATGGGAGCTGTATGTTACATAAAATTGGTTATGCATATTTTCGTTTGTTTTTATATGTGTGACCCCGATACAACATTGTAGTCACAATTTCCACACTCAGAGATATCCCGGAAAATCTATCACACACCTCAATCATCAAAAATGAAATGCTATAAACTGACAATATTATTTGGTTACTTGGGGTTTAAATTTTAAAACTGCTCCCTTGTTAGTTTTACTAATTGTACCGATATTTTAGTATCCAAATTAATGTTAAAATTGAATATTATATCAACTCGTATATAAGTAATAAGAGCCGCATGGGTCGATCCATCAGGTTAAGCTACGCTTGCCGGGGTTGGTCCGTGGATGGGTGACCATCTTTACATGCTGAGACTCCTCCGTGCCTCAGAAAGCATGTTAAGCCGTAGGTACCGACTGTCTTTCATGGATATTAAAATTTGACAGTCTTTACGGGTCGTCAGAAGCCCAAAAGTCTGACAACCAAACTAACCAAGGGGTATCGTATTACCCAGTTACTAGGTTGTGGACGTCAGATAGGCAGTCGCGCCATGTAAAATACTGGTATTCAGCTGTATCTGGTTAGACTGGAAGCCGACCTCAACGTACTTGGGAAAAGGCTAGGAAGATTTTTTATATGCTAGACAAAATTTTCATAGCGTTATACTGATACTTAAAACTGCTCATTTAGCATTTCTGGGAACTACCTAATAACGTTAGTGTTCATTAAAATAATTCTTTGACTTTCACATAATTTCCAAGGAAGAAAACTTAAAGTAAAAAATGAGGCTTTACCGAAACAGAAATACGGAATACATTTAATATCAAAAGTACTTAAGTATCATTGATATGTTCTAGGAATGCATCATCGTTTCATCATCATTCTCCCGCCCTCATCCCAATTTATTCGCGGTCGGCGCAACATGTTCCTTTCTTCCATACTATTCTATTAGTTGTCATCCCGGTAGTCACCCCCTTTTTAGCCATATCATCTTTCACACAGTCCATCCATCTATTCTTCTTTCTTCCCCTACTCTTTTAGCCGTCGACATTCATAAGCAAATTTTCCTCACAACATTTTTCTCATTCCTCCGCATCACATGTCTATACCATAACAACCGACTTCCGCACAACTTTTCAGTCACCGGTGCTGGACTTCCTCTTATTAACGCAATTTATTTACCTAATGTACATTTTTTTGCGTCAATCAAAAAAATCAATAGAGCTAAGAAGAGGTTAGACTGTGTGCTCCGCGGAGCCCCTGGGCTCCGAAAATCCATGGCCTCTGTGGGGGCTCCAAAAAAACTGGTTCATTGTGACCAGTATTTTCGCGGAGCCTCCTCAGAGGCATTGTGTAGCCCAGGTTGCTCAAGAACTAATTTTAAATTTGGCAGCATTTGCTTAATCTTTCGCGCGACCCCGGCAGGCATCGGTCCCTTCAGTTGTGCTGACATCTCTTTGAGGTGCGCGTGGAACTCCTTATCGGATGGCGAGCTACCCATTGCTCACCGTCCGCAAGCCCGCGCCTGCGGTGGCCGGGAATTGGCATGTGATATTTGCTATATGTTACCAACAGACTGCTGTTGAGGCCGAATTTTCAGCACCGTGGCCAAATGTAGCTTATATATTGAATAAAACACAATAAAAGCTTACAGTTATGACCAAAACGCTTACATGCTAACAATTTCCACAATCCATTTTAAACAACAAACAAGAATGAACAAAATTGAGAAAAAAAAAATAGAAAAACGATACATGTCAATAGAAAGATTTCAAAGAAATTCAACATAATATAAGTAAAAAAAAAAACAATTTATCAAATACAAAAATAAATAAAAAATAATATTATCATGTCCAAATTCAATATACGCCATGCCGGTAGGCTCGCGAAAAGCTGATGCCGCCGCCGCCCTATGCCCCCGCATGTATTGCTGCGGAACATACAAATGGATATGCTCTCTAGCCGATGGATTATTAATCTTATTGCTTATTATAAGACAATAATGTAAAATATGCATTAAGTTGCGTCTCAGCTGTAAAGTATCCAATCCGATCATACCCGACACGAATAAAGAAGGATATAAGAATGGGTAATACACGTAAGTCAGCTACACATAACGGCAAAATTTCCTCTGAATTTTTTCTACCCTTAGTATATACCTATTAAAAAATGAACGGATTGAATACAAGAACCAAGTAAAATACCTCGGTGTCCTATTTGACAAAAGACTATCAATGATTACTCATTGATAGTCTTTTCATAACAACACAAAAGAAAGAGTAGAAAAGTTAAAACGAGTAAGAGGCTCCCTAAACTCCATCATAGGGTACCGAAAAAAAGTGAACATCGAAACGAAATTGCTCATCATACAGACATGCCTCCTATACTCGATTATGGAGTAGTCTTTTTTTATTGCAAATAATATTTATTACTTTTACAGTGCGTTAGTTTAATACATAAATATAAAACAATTTAAAATATAAAAAGCTTATTCGAAGTGGTCTCCATTGGCTGCAATACACTCCTTTAAACGTTGAGGCCAGTTATCAATAGAAGCACGCACTCTTTCCATAGGAAAATTCTTCACTGCCAATCGTATGGATCGTTTTAGGGACTCCAAATTATCATGGCGTTTAGAGCAAGCCGTACTCTCTAAAACTGACCATAAATCATAAACCAGCGGATTAAGATTGGGACTAGACGACGGCCAGTCTTCAGCTCTGATGAAGTCCGAAACGATCACTTCGAACCAAGACTGCGTGGACCGAGCTTTATGACCCGGTGCCGAGTCTTGTTGCAAGGACGATACTTGGTTATTGAATATGGTGTTGTTAAGGGGCTTAACTACCTTCTCAAGAATGGTATCTTGATACACTTGTGCCGATGTTTTGATACGTTTTTCACAAAAATATGGCTCTGTCACTCCTTCATAGCTAACACCCCACCAAACCATCACTGAAGTCGGATAATGCCCACGTTGCACTCTGTTGACTAATTGGGAAGCATCCTTAGAGCTTTGAGCATAAATACGGTCATTTTGTTTGTTAAAATGTTGCTCAATTGTAAAGATTTTCTCATCCGTAAACAAATTTTTTTTGTGACCTCCCTTTGCGTACCGCTTCAGTAGTTGTTTCGATTTTACCACCCTATACTTTATTAAATTATCAGTTAAAAAAAGACCAGTGCGTCTCTTATAGGCTGCAAGCCCTAAGCCATCTTTTAAAATACGCGACATGGTTCTGGGTGCTATCTTCATCTCCCGAGATAAAATCTTTTGCTTTCGGACAGGATTTCTTCGAATTCTTTCCCTTACTGCTTAGACCACCTTTTTCGTACGAACACTACGTGGATGGCCAGATCTTTTTCTGTCACAAACAGAGGAGGTCTCATTGTACCTATTAATAGCCCGGTACACAAACATTTGACTAATACCAAGCGTATGGAGAGTTTAAAAAATTGCATTTGGCTCCATACCAACTTTGTATAATGCAATCACAGCGATTCGGTTCTCTTTATCACCTGAGGCTGACTGGATGCAGGATGTCAAGCGAGTGTATGAAATTATTCCAGAAATGGAAGGTAATGAATACTAATCACGCCATCAGACGTGGCCAGAGCAGTCCGTCCGTTACCGAATTGGAAATCACCGGGACCGCACGGACTACACAGCTTTTGGTTGAAATGGCTGATTAGTTCACACATTCGCCTGGCATCTCAACTCCAGTCATCCCTAGAGTCTGGGTCGCTACCGCAGTTTCTTACAACAGGCGTTACCCACCTGCTCCATAAGTCAGGTAGTCCCGCGGAACCCAAGAATTATAGACTGATCACATGTTTGTCAACGGTCTATAAACTTGTTACATCCATTTTGAGAGTGAAAATTAACACACACATTGATAATAATTCAATTATGTCTGTCTCTCAAAATGTAGAAATGGGTCCCGCGGTACTTAGGAGCTACTCCTCATCGACATGGCCATAAGCCAACAGGTTCGTCAATCCCGCAAGGATCTGTCGACATGCTGGATAGACTATAAGAAGGCCTATGACTCGGTGCCACATATATGGCTCATGAGGGTGCTGGAGTTGTAGAAGATAGATGCAACTCTGCGCTCCTTCCTGAAGTCATGTATGGGGCAATGGAGGACGGTCTTTTGCTATCCCGGATGTCGACAGATCCAGGGGAATGATGAACCTGTATGGATTAAACGGGGAATATTCCAGGGCGATAGTTTGAGTCTACTTTGGTTCTGCTTAACCTTGAATCCTCTAAGCACACTGCTGGAGGATTCAGAACTGGGCTATCGATTGAAGAGAGGTGGTCAGGTCATATCTGACCTCCTCTAGATGGATGACTTGAAACTCTTTGCCCCCAACAAATTGCGACTGATGGAGCTACTGAAGGTAACTGAAACATTCAGTAGTGCCATCAGGATGGAATTTAGTGTGGACAAATGTGCAGTCATGCATGTAAAGCGAGGGGAGATTATGTAGTCCGAGGGAACTTAACTCACGGACTCCATACACCTTAGATCCCTCTCCTCAACCGAAAGCTATAAGTATTTGGGTATGTCGGAAGCGTTAGGCATCAATGTTGCTGACATGAAGCAATCGTTGAAGGAGCGATTCTTTGGTCACCTGAAGAAGGTATTAATTAGTCGTCTTTCGGGCGGAAACGAGGTACTCGCCTTCAACGGTTGGGTCATGCCGGTTTTGATGTACTCTTTCGGCATACTCAAATGGACTCAGACCGAGCTCGACGCCCTGGACAGGGGAGTCCGTACACTCCTGACCGCAAACCAGATGCATCGCCCACGTTCATCGGTGATGAGACTGTACATCCCGCGGAAATGCGGGGGTCGAAGCTTTTTAAATGCGAAGACCCTCCATAACCGCGAGGTGTGCAGCCTCAGGGAATATTTTTTAAAAGCCGAAGTGGGTATGCACCGTGATGTGGTCGCAGTGGACAAGGGACTCACCCCGCTCTCTATAGCTAAAAAGAACTGGCACAAACCGGTGGTACTTACTACAGATGACCGCAAGGAAGTATGACAAAGCAAGGAGCTTCACGGGCGCTTCTATCGGGCTCTTCATGAGCCTGGTGTAGATTTCCTAGCGTCCGTATCCTGGCTACGTTTTGGTGACCTTTTCGGGGAAACTGAAGGTTTCGTCTGTGCAATTATGGACGAAGTTATCTTGACGAATAACTACCGGAGACATATTATGAAGGACGGGATGGTTGACGTGTGTCGGGCATGCCACCGTCCAGATAAGTCCATCAGACATATTATCTCTGGTTGTTCTCGTCTGGCTAACGGCGAGTACTTGCACAGGCATAACCAATTGGCCAGGATTATTCACCAGCAACTTGCATTGAAATATAAGTATAAACTTGTGGATTCTGAGGTACCGTACTACAAGTACATATATGCCCGACCCAGCTCTCGAAAATGACCACGTCGCGTTGTACTGGGATCGGTCATTACTGACAGGACTATTGTTGCCAATAAGCCTGATATAGTGGTGATAGACCGATTAGCGCGACGCGCAATGATAGTTGATGTTACCATTCCATATGATGAGAACCTCGTGAAAGCTGAGAAAGAGAAACAAATAAAATATCTTGACTTAGCACACGAGGTTGTGGACAACCACCACCACCCACCGTGAAACCACCACCGTGACTCCACCGTGGTTGTGGTGGTTGTTTCATGTGGTATGTGTGCTCGGCCATCATTGTGCCGATTTTCGTAACGGCCAATGGCCTGATGGCTGAAAGCCTCGACCAACATCTCACGAGGCTGTCGTTAGGCGGTTGGATCAAGGGCCTCATTCAGAAGGCAGTACTCCTCGATACCGCTCGTATTGTGAGGAGGTTCCTGTCTCTGCAGCGGTAGCTTGGACCCTGTTCCCGACACCGGCGGAGTACTATTTTTTATATTTGTATGTTTTTTATATACCTTTTTTTTAAATATTTAAAAATGTATTTTATATGTTAAAAAAATAAATAAACGAAATATAATAATATATAGTTGAAGAACACCGTTTGATTTTAGTCAGTAAGAGTCTAACTGAGAACTTCTACACGGAAAAAAAAACAGGCACGAACAATATAGGCAAGTCAACATAAAATTGATGTACCTAACCCTTTTTAATCTATCACCAGACAGCTTAGACAGCAACAAGATCACTTATTCTTACATAATAATATATCATTAATTTCGCTGCGTCATACACATTACCTAGTATTACCGTAATCCAGTATAAATAAACATGGTGGCATAATCTGATACCAATAGGAGTACCCACATCAGTTGTACCTAACTACCACAACAAAATGTATCGCAAATACAACTCGGCAAAACGTTAAAGCATTTCGGTGAAATATACTATTTGTATACATGTTAAGAGAGTACTTGAAATCCCGGGAAAGAATAATACACTATGTTGCCATAAAATATTTTGGGGAGTATAATAATTTTTTGTGGAAATTCTGGAGTTCTACATGAACACTCATGGTCGTTGGTTGATTTAAGTGACGGCCGCACTTACAATCTAACATTAGAGCAACATTATTTAGGTAAGTAAGTAATGATTGTTTTCCATGAATTAACTAAATATATTTTCATTTAAACTCACAAACTCAAACTCAAAGCATTTATTTCAATTAAACCATTTACAGGCACTTTTGAATTGTCAAGAATTCGGTCAGTCAGAAATATGAAGCTAGTTGCGCATTCCAAAGCGTATAGATACCTAGAACGGGCAAGAAACTCCACAGACACTCTTTTAAATCAAAAATTTGATACAAAATATTGGTTACATCAACCAATATTTTGTATCAAATTTTTGATTTCATTTTTTCATTTTCATTCATTTTTAAATTATGCATGTGAGAACAATGTAGAAAGACGCGCACGTTCGTAAAATCGTCCGTAATAAATTAGATCTACTTGAAGATTGTAACTACCTTAGCTCCCTCTACTTCATACATGAAAATGTAATTCAGTACTGCGTTTGAGAAGAAAATTAATCTGGCTTAGTTGATTCGTCTGAGGTTCTCTTTGAGCTCACACAGTTGAAGTTTATTAAAAGAAAGACTATTATGTACGTACATTAAAATCGTATTAACTCTTTATAAGGCAGAGAAAGCCGGAAGTGGTAGGAAAACGAAATTTAGGTATGTCACGGTGTCGTTTTCATAGTTTTCGAGGGTACTAAAGCCGATAGTGAGGTCGAAATATAAATCCAAGATGGTGGCTGCGAAAATATTTAAGTTTTTATCATGGGTATCGTTTTCATAGTTTTGAGAGTGCTTCAGTCGATAGTGTGGTCAAATTGTAAATGCAAGATGGTGGTTGCAAAATACGAGGTGATGAAGATTATGTAAAAAAAAACCTTGTCCGATCCGAAAAGGGCATATGGTACCTACTGCAGTAACATTACAAAAGAGTATTTTTTTTATTATAGTAAAAAAGTTCACCATTGGAAAAAAATGTGGGGATTCCTTTTTCCTGAAAATTTTCACATAAATATGCTCACAGTACGATACCTAACAACACCCTCATGGATCGGACAGGTTTTTTTTTACATGTTGTATGGGGGAGGGTCTGGATTTATGCTTTCGCGGTTGCACAACGACATGCTTCGCTTTGCTTTGCTTGGTAGTATAGATGCAGGCCTACCCTGCCACCTCCTTCAGAGGTGGTAGGGTGGCGGGGTCTTGAGGGAGAGCGCAGCAGTCGTGTAGATCCTCAAGGCAAGTCTGGCGGATGCACCTTCCCGTGGTTGCCACCCCGTTATTGGTCTAATTCCTTAAGAAATAGACGTAACTAAAACCACCAGGCGTCATCGCACCCCTTTCTTTTCTTTCCCGTCCTACCCCAAATCCCGTAAACCCAACCCACATTATCCTATCCATATTCCAACTTCTCCTAATTCCGCCCTTCCGTTTCCACTCCTAACCGCGACCCCCTGTGACTGGGTGGTGGCGGGCTCGGCCGTCACTAAAGTGAGCTGATGACGAGTAGGAGAGAACAGTCGCCTGCGCTAGGACCTGCGCAGTTGAGCGCCGTGAGCGGGGATGAAGGAGTCCTGGGGGGTTGAGCCGAGCGGCTCTGGCTGTAATGTGTCCGTAAGGCAACACGCCCCCTTTGGTCCCGATTTCAAGCGAAACGGTGGCCCTACCCAATAGCCAAGGGTAGGGAAATGGCCATAGTGTCCCGTCAGAGGGCCACAGGCGAGGTGCGTGAGGTCCGCTGAGGTCGTCCTCGGACGGCCGAAGTGGTAGGTAAAGGTCATGCTGACGGTGTAAGTGAGGGTTGATCAGTTCGTTGGGGGTGGGCCTTTCGACCCCCTACGCCAGCCCGATCAAGCACCCGATGTCGCACTGTAAACCAGCCTTGCGCCCCTATATCTCTCTGGTAGTCCTAACGTTCTTAATAGTAAGACGTTCCCAGTTGCGGGCTCCATGGAGGGTGGGAGCCAGAGAGATGAATAATAATTTAAAATATAACATGGATACTTTAAGGCCTGTTAATCATTCAGCATGTGGAGAGGAGGCGAAAGCCAATGAGACTCCAAAGGGAGGTGCTTGCACTTCCCTTGCCCCTGGTGGCCTTGCAGCAAACGCTGCGGGTACCAGCGCGGGCACCGGTCCGGCTGTGGCGAGAACCACAGCTAAGACCAAAACCAAAAAGTCCCAAAATAAACAAAGGACGTCGGCGCTGATTGGGACCAGTACCGACCCTTCTAAAACTAAGTTGGAGACCAAGGCGACGACTAATACCACTGCCGGTCTGACCCCTTCCATACAGACCCCGGCGCCGGTTAACACTGGCACTGGGCCCTCTACCAAACATCCTCCTCCTCTTGTGGGTCCTCAATCCTCCACTCATCAGGCGGTTGTCACCGGTCAAGCGGAGACGGCCACCTGCACCGAGGACGCGTTCTCGCGTGCCTGGCAATTTGTGCCGAAACGCAAGGGCAAGGGTAAACGCACTCAACAAGCCCTTCGCCCTTGCACAGACCCTTCAGGTCCAACCGTTGCCCCGTTACAGGGCAAGAAGAGGGAAAGGCTGACGAGGAAGGAGAGACGTCAAGCACTGCGGAAGCCTGGAAAAGGCTCCCGCAAGCCACAAACACCTGCCGCTAGCTCAGCAAAACCGACGGGCGGCCAGCTGAATTTCTCCGCCGGTAAACGGTCACAGGCAGAGGCCGGCACCAGCCGACCAGCGCCCAGTCAACCGTCAACCAGCGCCTCCGAGAAACCAGCCGAAGGTACACAGCGACCCGATTGGAAGGATCAGGCCGCGGCCAAGCGAGCTCTCAACGAGACCTTATCACCTCGTGGAGAACATAAGCGGCCGCGGCTTGATCAATCCAATAGGGTCGGACAAAAAAGCTACGCCCAAGCTGCCAGCGCGACCCTAGACGTCGCGATCACCTGCGACCGCACGGGGATCCTCAGCAAGGACGTATCGGATCAGGTACTCGCTGCTATCCAGAAGCAGATCATCATGGAGGCCTGCTCCCCTAAACATGACACCCCAGGACCAACCTTCAACGCCAAGCCGCTGTTCGCCGGGGGGGTCATCAAACTGTGGTGCGGTAACGACCACACCTTAGCCTGGCTAAGGAAGACAGTCTCCGGCCTGGCTCTCTCAACTAGCACCTCGCTAGTCGTCGTGAGCCATTCGGAAATCCAGAAGCGTGCACGGTGTGGCATCGTGATCCCGGATGAGCAGGGGGTCTACGGTGAGTCGATCAATATTGGTCGTGCTCTGAGCTACCAGAACCCTTGGGTGGACATCAAGAGGTGGGTACTGCTGCACGCCGACAAACAAGCCTCGGCATAGTTCGTAGTGGTCGGTGTCCCAGTGGACCAAATCCCGACTCTGATGGAGGCCGGACGCCGCCTCTCTATTGGTCTAGGGGCGGTGTACGTGAAGTTCCAGGGTCGGAACGGTAGGTTCACAGACGTGCCTCAGGGTTGGGATCCCGCCACGCGAACCGTCTGCGAGCCGCTGGAACTGCCGCAGGCACCTGCAGGGGAGTCCACTCCCTCTTCAAGCAACCCGGAAGCATCCGCGGCTGAACCTGCTGCTGCAGAGTCGGCCGCCCCTGCCGCCGCCACCGTGGGAGCCGTCCCCTCATCGGGCGAGGAGCTGGACGACATGATCCTGTCCCCGGCTTCGGGCCCGGGGGAGGACGGCTTTGACGAGGGCGACCTATTTGCTGGGCTGAGACTTGGGGGGGATGAAGAGGGTTCGACCAGCGATGGCGTCCCCTTCGTCGGCCTGTAAAGTCCTCCAGACAAACCTCCACCACAGTCAGACCGCGACGGCTCAGCTTCGCAAGTGGCTGGAGGTACAACACACGGCCATTGCCTTAATCCAGGAGCCGTGGATTAGGGCTGGCCGCATACAAGGACTCTCCAATCTTGGCGGTAAGCTCCTATTCACCTCAGATCACGAACATCCCAGATCGTGCATCTATGTCACAGGTAACCTTAAAACACAGCTCTTAACTGACTTCTGTTGCAGAGATGTCTCTGCAGCTAAGCTGCTTATACAGCGCGACGATGCCATGGAGGTGGTGATCGTTTTCGTCTCGGCCTACATGCCCGAGGCGGAGGCGCCGCCTCCTCAGGACCTCGCCCGTCTCGTGAGCCATTGCGAGAATTGTGGGTTCGAGGTCGTCATCGGGGCCGACGCAAATGCACACCACCAACTGTGGGGTATGGACACGCAAAATGAGAGGGGTAAGGCCTTGGTTGACTACTTATTCTCGACTAACCTATCCCTACTAAACACTGGCTCCAAACCAACTTTCGTAACCAGGCGAAGCCGCACAATCATTGATCTCACTCTGGCAACAGAGAGCGCGGCGGAAATCATCACCGGTTGGCAGGTATCCAAAGAGGCCTCCTGCTCTGACCACAGATGGATCCGCTTCGACATCCAGGTCTGTGTGCCACTTACAACGCCACGGCGCCACCCGCGTAACACGGATCGAGCCACCTACAAACGCAACCTTGACTGCAAGCTTGCGAGAATAAACAACCCGTCGACATGGACGGACACGACACAGATTGAAGTACAAGTAAGCCATCTTACTAAATCAATCATAGACAGCTATCAGACTGCATGCCCAGAGACCACGCCGCGGAATACACCGGGTAAACAACCCTGGTGGGGCGCGGATCTGGAACGCAAGCGTAGCAAGGTAAGAGCTGCTCAGAATAGAGCTATGAACACATGTGCGGATGAGGACTGGGATAAATACTATGCGGCCAAATCCAGCTACAAAAAATGCATCAGATTCAGGAGCACCTCGGGATGGCGCAAGTTCTGTGGCAGCATTGAATCCTGTCAGCAAGCAAACCGGGTAAAGAAGGTGCTGGCACAACAGTATACACCTGGGCCCATCACCCTTCGCAAACCGGATAACACATTCACGACGTCACCTGAAGAAACAAGACGCGTCCTAATTGAAGCTCACTTCCCAGGTTGCGTCTTCGCGCAGGTAATTGACTGGCATGATGAAACTCAAACACCATCAGACAATGATTGGCGCTACACACACAGGGTGATCACGTTGGAGAAAATCCAATGGGCCATCCGGAGCTTCCATCCTTTTAAGGCAGCTGGTCCAGACGGTGTGTTCCCCGCCTTATTACAGTGGGGGGGAGCTGCTGTTGCAACAAGATTGGTGCCCTTAATGAGAGCGTGCCTGGCCTTAAGATATGTTCCCAAAGGATGGAGGGAAGTGAAAGTCACATTCATCCCAAAGCCAGGCAAGGGTGACTATACAGACGCCAAATCCCACCGACCAATAAGCCTGACCTCCTTCTTACTAAAGACTCTGGAAAGGCTTTGTGATAGGGAACTGAGGGACGGTGCTCTGATAACAATACCGCTACATAGTAATCAGCACGCATACAGCTCAGGTAAGTCGACTGAATCTGCTCTTCATCTGGTGGTCAGCCAGATAGAGGAAGCGATTCATCAAAAAGGCACCTGCCTGGGCACTTTTATAGACATCGAAGGTGCCTTCGACAAAACTAACTTCTCCAGTATCAACAGTGCCCTCTCCAGACATGGAGTGGAACAGGTACTAACGGATTGGATTACGAATATGCTAAGCAAGCGAGTGGTTCGCCTTGAGGACGAGCAGCAGCTGGCCATGATAGCCAGAGGCTGCCCCCAGGGAGGGGTGCTGTCCCCTCTTCTATGGAATTTGGTGATTAATGACCTCATCACCAAACTCAACGACGCTCGGTATTACACAATAGGATATGCAGACGACCTCGCAATCCTGGTCTCGGGGAAGGTGACGGGAACGATCTGCAACCTTACTCAGCAAGCACTACGTATTGTAGAAAATTGGTGCAGGGAATTCGATCTATCGGTGAACCCCACTAAAACCGAACTAGTCATGTTTACCCACAAACGAGCTATGGGCCCTTTCCACCTGCCCAAACTGTTCGAAACAGAGCTTCAGTTAGCCAGCGAAGTCAAGTACCTCGGGGTCATGTAAGCTGAACTGGAGCAGTCATTTAGACAATAAGCTAAACAGAGCCTGCATCACCTTCTGGCAGTGCAGGAGAATGATAGGTAAGAAGTGGGGCCTATCCCCCAAAATAATACTATGGCTGTACACAGCTGTGATACGCCCCATGATAGCCTACGCGGCCGTGGTCTGGTGGCCCCGCACCCAGCTGGTTACAGCCTCCAACAAACTACAACGCATGCAAAGACTGGCCTGCATGGCGACCACAGGCTGCATGAGGACTACTCCGACTGCTGCAATGGAAGCCTTGCTGGGACTACCACCGCTGCACCTGTTTATACAGCAAGAAGCGTCGATGGCGGCAGTACGCCTAAATGCAGCAAATCTCTGGGGTAAGAGAGATACACAACACACCGCGCTGCTTGAGGGACTCTACAAGGAGTTCCCCATTGCGAAAGCCATAAATGACCGGGTACCGAAACAATTTATCTTTGATAAAAAATACAGAATCCAACTTCACGAGGATCGCCGATGTGAGGGCTTGCGCCCAACAGAGCTGCGCATCTTCACGGATGGATCCAAAACAGGTAGTGGTACAGGTGCTGGAGTCTTCTCGGAGGACCTCAACATCCACATAGCTACATCATTGGGAGTCCTTAACACAGTGTTCCAGGCCGAAGGCATGGGTATTTCTCTTGCCGCTTCGGCTATTCTGGCTAGGGACTTTAAGGACCACTCGATACGCATACTCTCAGACAGCATGGCTGTTCTGCAAGCGCTGAACAGTCACATTGTGGACTCTGGACTTATATACGAGTGCCACCAGCGCCTTAACCAGGTGGGTGACCTCAACAAAATAACCATTCAATGGATCAAAGGACACAGCGGTTCGCTGGGGAACGATGCTGCAGATGAACTTGCCAGAAGAGGATCGAGCCTGGCACCAGTGGGGCCCGAACCCATCGTGCCACTCCCCTTCGGTTACCTACGCACTCTGGTAAGGAAACGAACTAGAGATCAGCATCAGAAACTATGGTCGGACCAAGGCGAGTGCAGGCAGGCTAAGGAGGCACTACCCTCAATCGATGACCGCCTCACGAAAAAGGTTCTTCGACTAACTAAACAACAGCTGCGTGTGATTACAGCAGCTATAACTGGCCATGGGCCATTTAATAAACACCTCTTTGTCATAGGAGTCACAGACAGTCCGCTCTGCAGAGCCTGCATGGAGGACGACGAGACAGCAGCTCATGTGCTGTTAAACTGCCCGGTGGTCGCCACTTACAGGGCAAAATACTTCGGTAACCCAGGTACCCTACGCGAGATTGCCAATAATACCAAGGCGTTGCTGGCATTCTTTGAGGAGCTGGGGTGGATTGAATGACCGATTTTTCCCACCCGTACGCAAAATACGCGCTTTGACGTGGAGTTGCGGAAACCAGCCCGTATTACCTATTACCTATTACCTATTACATGTTGTATGTTCTCGCTGCTGAGGTGAAAAGTTGTATGTGTTACACGAGAGCAGTTATTTGCATCTCGTGCCTCGCAGCGCTCAGGATTCTAACCTAGAAACACTCGCTACGCTCGTGATTCAATTATAGAATCCTTCGCTTACTCGGGATTCAAAATCAACACTCGCACCAAAAAAACAACTTTGCTCTCTTGTTGCACAAATAGCGTGAGACAAAGTAACTTTTTAAATATTTTTTTTAAATGTCGATATCAGGTGGGGAGGAGAGGAGCGGGAGACGTGATTTGATGATTTCCCACCCAAAAAAAAAAAAAAAAAAAGGTGGTGGGTCTACTCACAAAATTCTAAAGATTTGAATTTCACTTAGTTTTGTCACTTTCACTTCGATACGAAAAAAGCGAGAGATAGAATCAATCGATTCGAAGTTTGATTTAAAAATTTCATAACTAGTAGGCCCAAAAAAGAAACAAACAATAAAACGTTCGGATACATATAAAACCTTTAAATTGCAAATCATCTGATAAGGTTTTATTTAAAATCTGTTTTATTATTTTTTTTGGAACGAACTTCTTAAAGCGGCTTGCGGTAAGAGTGCACGGGCAGAAATCGTCACGCGAAAAGGTGCTGCGACTGTCTTCTTCTACTTCAAAGAGAAAGAAAGACGGAGAGAGATAGAAAGTGTGAATTTGGTCAAAATGAAAATTCAAGATGGCGGTTGCGAAAATTTTCACACTTTTCGTCATGGGTATCGTTTCTATGGTTTTCAAGGTTGCTAAAGCCGATGGTGAAGTCAAAATAAAAATCCAAGATGGCAGCTGAAAAAATTTAATTTTTTTCTTCATGGGTGTCGTTTCTATGGATTTCAAGGTTACTAAACCCGATAGTGAAGTCAAAATAAAAATCCAAGATGGCGGAAATTTTTAAATTTTTCGTCATGGGTGTCGTTTTCATAGTTTTCGAGGGTGCTAAAGCCGATAGTCAGATCAAAATATAAATTCAAGATGGTGGCTGCGAAAATATTCAAACTTTTCGTCATGGTTATCGTTTTCATAGTTTTTGAGGGTGCTTAAGTCGATAGTGAGGTCAAAATGTAAATCCAAGATGGAGGCTGTAACAATTTTGTTAATGTTTTAAATTAAATCATACGTGAGTAGAAACTTCGTGCCTGACAGGGTTCCCCCGATAACACTTTCTTTTTCAAAAATTGCTATTTAACATTGAAAAATAACTAGGGATTCGGATTTCTTTTTTCCTGAAAATTTCCACATAAATATGCTCACAGTACGATACCTAACAACACCCTCACGGATCTAAAATATTTTTTTTACATGTTGTATGTTCTCCCTGCTGAGGTGAAAAGTTGTATGTGTTACACGAGAGCAAAGTTATTTGCATCTCGTGTCTTTGAATCCCTCGTAGAATCACTCGCTACGCTCGTGATTCAATTATAGAATCCTTCGCTTACTCGGGATTCAAAATCAACACTCGCAGCAAAAAACAACTTTGCTCTCTTGTTGCACAAATAACTATTGTTGGTGGCACGTTTATTGCATCTACCTTAGAAAGGGTGTCATCAAATATTTAACTGATTCTCTAAAAACTTTTGAGCTTCCTTCATAATCATGACGGACACTTTTTTAAATTAATGTTCGTTTTAAAACTTTTTACGCTTCTAAAGATGCAAACTTTTTAAAATAATTGAGCCTCTTTTTAACTTTCTTGCCTTTCCTCACAGTTCGTCGCAGTAAATAAGCTAGGGCACCCTGACCAAATGGGTTCGTTTATGTTAGACATGTGACTAACCGGGCGCGAGCCGGTCGAGCGAAGCGAGCCGCCGCGGCAGCGACCGGCGAACGCTACATCCAAGTCGGTCGCAGTTACTTAGTTATTTAGTATTTTTAGGACCCCAAAATAGGAAATACTTGAGATTCATAAAAAGAGTTGCATTCATTTGATTGCGTGCGTCACGTCTCGGTGTGAACTGACCCTAACGGATCTAATTCCAAATATTTGAAACCCGATTCGTTACGATTTTGTTTTTCCACTTTCTTTGACATATTTATCTGTTATACGGCAGTTCTAGCCTTGTTATAATGTAAGTTCCGTAATTTCAAGACTTTATTCATCGAATATGAAACTTATATAATGTCGTGTATTACAGAGCTTACCTCGGTAAGCTATTTGATATGCGGGAAGGCAATTTGAAACCGAAAACGAGGACATAAAATGGGCTAATTTAAGTGGTTCACATTTTCGTTGGATATAAAAGATCTCAGAAAACCCATTTTTGTAAGTAAGTAGATGTCGCTCTTGAGATTTTTTTAAAAATCTCAGTTGGATGCCTTTCTAAAGGTTAATTACCTATATTAAGTACCTAATCACAATGAATTTGAGAGTAAAATGTAGCCTTATGACATTTTCCCTAGGTGAAATAGGTAGATATTCAATAGACTTAGCCTCAAGTGGTCTTTTACCCATGTCACTTTAGTTTGTCCTACAAAACTGGCAATTTGAAATCGATATACATGAATTATAATCATAATAACCCGTTTATGGCTCATTATTGTGTATTCTAACCTCCTTACTGATAAACGTTGTATAGCGTCTGTGTAGTTACACAACGCATTGTCTTCTTTTTTCGAAAGTCAAATTACTGACGACTGAAAGAGAAAAAACGGTGTGTAACTATTCACCTGATATAATACGTTTATTAGTAAGACAGTAAAACAAAAGCAATTAACAAAAAACATCGATTTTGTAACATTCTGAAACATAACTTCTCTAATACGTGTGATTAGGTCCCAACCTAACCATAACGAACCAAGTTTAAATTGTTAAATTTCGAACATAATGAGAATGTCGCGTTAGCATGTAAAAATATTAACCCGTCAGAAAAGTGGTAGCCCTGAGGCGGTAGTCTCAACATAGATGCTTGAGAAGCACGAACAAATCCCGTACTTGAGAAGCACGTCGCGTGCCTCATTACGACTTTGCGACCGAATCCGGTCGTACAACAATCGCTATGCGATAAGGTTTTTGTAAAAAGGATTGAAGGGCGGTCATTCTAAAAACCGCGAAATATTTGACAACTATTTGCGATGTTGCCCACTTTTAGAATGCAAGCTCTCTTCGCAGTTAAAATAGGTGTCAGTTGTTTTGGGACACCGCCAAGCGGTTGGCTTTTCACGTTGTTCGACTGTTCACGTGACCAGAGGGCTGGCCAATTTTTAGAATAGAATAGAATAGAATAATTTATTTGTCAAACATAGGTGATTATATACAAAGATCTTAAATATTAGGTAGTGCGCTATGTTTTGCCAATATTGACATACAAATGATTAATATTATTAAAAGCTATTCAATCATTAGTATTAAATTACAATGACAACTTTATTGCAATGCAATTATATAAGTATTGGAGTACATAATTTATTGTTAAATTAACTCATGCATGCTAATTCAATTTTATTACGAATCAATGTCAATTTCATTTCATGTCAAAATTTAATGTCAATAATTCAAGTCAAAAGATTATCATTAGTGTATCTATAGTATTAAGGAATTTATGTCAGCATTATAAGTTCAAAGATTTTTTTTAGTTCAAAGAATCAGTATTGCCATCCAACGTGGCAACGCTGGCAACCTTTTGGGCACTTTTCCCACTGACAGCGATGCGGACGAATTTTTTGATGTCCAATGAGCTCTTCCATTTATTTTATTTTTCCTTTACATATTTGTACATAATTATATATATTTTAGTGTAAGATTATAATATAATATTTAAGTTGTCAACCAACTTTGTATGTGCAAAAAAACGAACCATTTTTATTCGAGACGAAGGCGAGGGCTGATAGTAATGTCGAGGATAAAATGGTTTTGTGGACGAGTTATAAACTCTTAAATGTCTTTAATTAAAATTCAAAGTATTTTTTTTTTGTTTTTCCGGCATTGATGATAATGACTGGCTTGGGCTGCAGACCTATACAGCCTACTATTACATTAATTTTGTAATAATAATTTTCTTAAATTAAATAAATAACCTACCGTACTTGAATTTAGATTTTAATATTTTTTATGTCATAAAAAACACGTACGGCAAATAAATTAAAGTACGAGTAAAAATTATAAAATAACAAATTCTATCTATGAACTTCTTATTGTGTTTGGCTGTATGGCTCATTTTCTTTGCCTTAAGATAGATACATTTATGAGTAGATACGTTAATGCACTAGTGCACAAAATCGATTTTGTGCGGCTTATATCCTGCACAAATAAGCACTTTCAGAGCATGAGAAGTGAACATTTGTGTTCTTGCTTCATTGGATTTGAACATGTTTATAGCCTTACAATATGTAACGTGTTCCATAAAGTCAAACATTCCCGATCGACGTAAACCCTAGTAAGTAATTGCAATGTAACTCTTATCTCGGTAAAGTAAGGTATAAAATAGAATGATATAAAAGTTACATTGCAATGAAGTACTAATGGTTTGAAATTTTATCGTGAATCTGCCACTTAAAGGTATTTGTACGCGTGCACGGTTTCTTCTCGGTACGACGTATCGCGTCGTAGAAAAAACGTGTCTGTGAACAAGCTTCCATAGTGATCTATTCAACACTGACGACCGTGCCTACACACGCGAATAAACCGTTGTTTTTCATGCCGTAAGAAAACGTGTGTGTAACGAATTAAAAATACTCGTTTTGCACATAATATTTAATTCGATAAATGACTGTACTATGGGTTTCACCCATAAATATGAATAAAATCACTCATTGGGTGACACTAATGAGGGTTTTCATGAAAATTCACACCACTATTTGGCGCTAATTTGACAAGAAGTATCCATTTCGACAATCATATTAATATAATAATATATGATGACGTTCATCATTCGTTCATCATGAATTATTCACGACTAAAGAAAATGATGTCTCTTTGATACTTTTAAAAGATGCCCGGACCTGACGTCTCAGTGCTCCCAGCTAGTGAACGTCATTTCAGAAAACCGTCATTGTGCTTCTCCCAAAGATTTAAACCAAAATGCTATAGGACAGTAATTGTTCTTTTGATTCAAAAATTTATCGAATTTACGTTACGTTAACGTTTCGCTTGCGCGTTTGTGCTAGGGACTGTACCTACGCCAATACAAAGTCTAGTCCCACCAATTCCACAAAATGTCAAATTTAAACTTTTACCTCTTCCTGTAGATACGGAAGCTGCTGTCAATAATTATCGTTTGTTCCAAAAACATTTATAAAATTCCTGTGATGCTCGCTGGCACTGTTACAATTCCCACACTTTGCAATGGTGTTGTGATAGTTTCGAATTAACCATTCTATTTTCAGGGATCAAAATTAATTGTTTATCAAATTGAATACTTACCAACTTAAATTGTCCGTATATTTAAAACACAACTGTCATTATTTGACAGTTGTATGGAATGGTTGATACGAGTAGCACAGTAAATTGGTGTAGTGTGTAAATTTGTTATACAATTAATTTCTTTGAATCTACTACACTTTTTAAAACCACTTACCATTTCCCCGCATTGGCTGAAGATCAGACACTATCAGGATCGGTGAGTTGAGAATGATGGACAAGATCCAGACCATGGCAATCATTTTATAGGCGTGGCATTGTGTCTGCCATTTTCTTGACTTGAGGGGTCGGCAGATCGCAAAGTATCTCTCCAGGGATATCGCAACGAGGGTCCACACGTCCACTGAGACGGACACCGCTGTGGGAGAAAAAGAAGTGTTATTTTTTGGTTCTTCTTTGTATAGACATATTATAAATTAAAGTTGATTTCCATTTCTGTCTATGTGACCACGTTTTTATATGTATATATTATATACATAACCGGCCAAGTGTGTTTCGGACCACGCAAAATGAAGGGTTCCGTAGTTGGAATGAATTTATCGTAAGAACAAAATTAACTTTGTAATTGAAAAACATGTTCTCCGATACGGAATATATGGGAGAACATGTTTTTACAACCGCAAATTTAAGTTGGTCAAGTATTACTCGTAAACTTGTAAAGCCCACTTAAGTGTGATTGTTTTCCTTTAAACTTCGTTATATATAAGTACTACTGCCGTGACATTTGAATTTCTAACTACAACTGTTTAGTTGGTAGAGGGGGGGGGGGGCACTTGACTAACGAAAATTGGTACTTTAAAGCTTGATAAGTCACGGTTTACTTAATCAAAAAACGGTCTTCCCAAACCCCTAATATTTTTGAAAGACCTATCCAACGATATCCCACGAATGGCAAGGACGAAAAAAAATATCATCACCACGTTACATGTAGGGGAGGTACCCTAAATAATTGTTTTATTCATAATTTTATTTTACCACTTTTTTGGCGTCATTAACGTGTATACTCATGCCAAATTCCAACTTTCTAGTATCAATAGTTTTTGAGCTAAACCGCGGACAGACAGACAGACATGGTCATGGCGAAACTATAAGAGTTCCTTGTTGACTACGGAACCCTAAAAGAAATCTGAAAACATGTCTGGTCGGAAAAATGTGTGAAGCAGGGGTGGGGCTAGATTTTATCTAATATTGAAACTCTAACCCTAATTAGTCAGCGCAGAATAAGTGGTTTGTTTATAAAAGTTGCTCAATACTAAATAATTATTAGTGACTATTTAAACATACATTTTTGAGGTTTGAACAAAAAAACCGTTACCGTTACGTTTGAATAAATAAACCCCTAAATATCATTCCTAAGCTGCAAAAGATTAGTCGGTAAAATGGAAAGAGAACTGCAACCCACGGATAATCTACCGTAATCTCAGTTATGGCAGAAACAATTCTACACGATTATAAAACTTTGTTTTCGTCCCTTCGGTTGGAGACCTAAGAGCCGTCAAATTAGGCATTACTAAAACTCCTAAACAAGTTAGGACAAAACCGTACAATAACAGCAAACAAACTTGTTTACATTTTGTAGACTAAATACAACATTTATTTTATTTTGTTTGTCACTCTTAAACCTACTTATACGGTACAAGTTTATTGCCTGTGGCATACCATAAAAATGAACCAACAATAATTAACTGGCAACATCTGAACAACACGTACAATTGTGGCACAATACGGGCAAGTTTACCGCTCAAAACTGGTATTGGTGTAACCAGCACATACAATAAACTCGCATGCAATTCTGGCATGAACATTTTCCATCATACAGAGTTCACTGAAAGAAAGAAAGTGGTGAGTGAGGGTGCATTATTCGTACAAAATCTTTTTTAAACAAGGGTTTAAATATGACTAATTAAACTAAAAAGTACTAATTAAAAAAATACAATTCCTATGGCGACCTTTCAACCCAGGAATTGTATTTTTTTCACCCAGAGTTAAAGTATTTGTCAAAAGACACCTAACTAGCCCAAACACGACTGAGCTGTCTTATTTCGTTGAGGAGTTCCTGTGACCACTTTCCGGATCAACCATCTTACTCCCGTCTCCACCAGGGCTTTAGTTCTTGTCAAGACAATGAATCCAACGAGCCTAATCACAACGGGGCTACCTTGCATAGTTGAGGAATTCCTATGGCCATCTTCCGTCTCTATCACCAGACCCTGGACTCCACCTTGAGCTT
Source organism: Xanthia togata (assembly GCA_963853775.1). Classification (NCBI taxonomy): domain Eukaryota; kingdom Metazoa; phylum Arthropoda; class Insecta; order Lepidoptera; family Noctuidae; genus Xanthia; species Xanthia togata. Next base: position 4,982,598 of record OY970794.1, read on the forward strand.
ATAGAACTTGTCGAGACAAATCAAACGCAACCAAACACGACGGTTCCATCTTATTTAGTTGATGAGTTCCTTTGGTGAATTTCTGGCTGCATGATCAGACCAGGGTCCATGGTACAAATTTTTGCTATTTAACCGAAGTTACATAAGTATGCCAAGTTTCCGTTCAATTGGATGCCAGGAGACACATACAAACAAAGTAAGTTGTAAAAAAAAATCAGTAGACGTTCAATAAAATTTTATGAAACATTAGGCAGCGCAAATACGGGCAATACTTAATTTAACGCATCATGACTGTATGTACAAGCAAGTACAACTTTGTGTTTAGAACGAAGCAACACTTAAATGCAATGATCACCTTGCAATAATTGCACTGGGGGAAACAGAAGCCGCATTCAAGGCAAAACTTGCGTTCAATTATTGTTTTGCCGTTTTTGGAAATCGCACGCGTATTCAAGTGGCATACGATTCTTGAATGGCAATAATTGAACATGCTTTATAGCCTACGATTATTGCTCTTTATTCGTTCAGAAACTTGCACTGTATAAATAGGGCTTTATAGCTTGTCAACATAATTTCAACGAATGTAAATACATTGCTTAATGCAAACAACTGTAGCGCATCTAAATAAAAGATTTACAAGCACACGTTTCCTAGCTTTAATGAGTACTATTCAGTACTAAAACAATATTTGGAATGTATAGTGCATTTGCAAGCAGTAAAGGCCTACACGATTTACTTATGAATACCGTTCAATTTAGATGGACTAACTGAATTTCATCATGTAAACACGAACTGTCCGTGAAAGAGAATAATTCGACGTCGACCTCGGCGCTTTTAAATCAAAGAGAATCAATTTGTTAGAACGTCCCAAGTAGCATAGAACTGCATTATTGAATGTCACAAAGGGTCTACATAGATCACTTTAGCATTTCTGAAGACATATTAGAGTTCACTCGAAAATGTGAACTGCTATATTGCAATCAATTATTCTGTGACTTCAATTAACAATGATATAAATAATTCGTGTTGCTGAACATAGTTGAAATTTTACAGTGTTAATCAGCTTGTTACACGAAATGTTATAATAGCACTTATCTAGCCCACATGATCGCTATGGGTGAAAATATATGATGCTAAATTACAGCAAACAGTTATAAATTAGATCACATGTAACTATATATTATAATACGTCGCTGACGTTGCGTGAATTCAGAGGTGCTCGCTCAGACCTCCGTGCTCGTAGTTCAGCCTAGTGTAAGAAATTTCGAATTGTCTGAGTGCTAACTTCAAGTCCAGAGGCTTTCTGCTTTTATTGTAATGGCATTAATTGTTGGGTCACGGGCTGCCAGAAATCTGATATAGCGCTTCTGAGCAGCAGCAGCAGCGATCCCGCAGTTGGGCGACCACTGCGGGGTCAGTCAGCTAAATTATCTATGCCGTGGTACATCTACAACGTGAAAACGACACAACTAAATAAATAAATGTTTTATTGACATAAAAAAAGTTGTTACATTTTAATTTGAAGCCCTGACTCTTGAGCTAGGTGGAACATGTGTTACAGGAGTCAGTGTCTTCACCCGCATTTTGAACATTAACAATTTATGCAATTAAAATTTAAAATAAAATAACTTAACATGCAGGAAACTAATTTAGTGCATGCAAGCGCTTAAGTGGTTTGTGTGCGTATGTGTTTGTCGTGTATATGCGTGTGTGTGAGTGTGTGTGTGTGGTGTGTGTGTATGTATGTAAGTGTGTGTGAGAGACTGTGAGCGATTGTTCTTGGTGGCTGGACTTTGGGTTATATGTGAAGATTTGTTTGCCTACTTTACTAATTATCACGAGTATTGTTCTTTAAGTATGTTTTCTGTCTGTGGGTATTCCAGTGTTTGAAGCCATGTGTTTAGTTTTATCTTAGTTTTATTTTTTGTTAGTGGGTTGATGTTGAGAACTTTGTTTACTTTATTATAAATATAAGTAGCTAGGTATAGTCGTTGCCGTCGAGCAGATGCGGTCCTACATTTGACTGCGCGACATACTTTGGTGATAGTTCTCTTGTGTTGGATTGTGTGATTTACCGGTGTAATTTCATGCTGTGTTATTATGAGATTGAGAAGGTATAATTGTCTCACTGTAAGTACCTGACAACTCTCATACAGGGTTTTTGTAGGGAACTGGTACGGTTTGAAAGTCATGACTTTTAACAGAGATCTTTGAGCTCTCTCAAGGTGTATCATATAGGTCTTACAAGCACCTCCCCATGCCGTGACACAGTATCCTATGACTGACTGTGCTAGAGCTAGATACACCGCACGGAGAAGTTTAAAGTCGGCCACTTGCCTCAGACTCTTGAACGCCCATATAAGTTTCCTAACACGGGAGGTAGTATGTTCAATGTGTGGACGCCTGCTAAGTCCCTCATCCAGAATCACACCCAGGTATTTCATTGTCTTTTTTTGTGTGATTGGAAGACATGATCATGGAAGACTTTTGTTGGGGTCATCATAGGAATGTGCTTTAAGGCTTATTACGGTAGGTTTAGTTTTGGCGAAAGTGAATTGCATAAATGAGGTTTTCGAGATATTAAGTGTTAGTAAGTTAACTTCCAGCCAGTGGATTATTTTACGTAACCCTGCCTCTGCAGATTGCCGTGCCGCTTCCCAACTCTCTCCATGAAATATTAGTACGGTGTCGTCTGCATAACTAAATATTTTACCGTTAGTTAGAGACTGCTGGCAAAGGTCATTCACATAGAGCAGGAAAAGACTCGGGGATAGACAGCTACCCTGAGGCACACCATAATCAACTCTGTCGTCACTGCTAATTACCTCACCAATCTTCACTTTTTGTGTCCGGTCATTGAGAAAGTCTGTAAATATGCTTAGAGCCCTTCCCCGGATTCCAGCATGTTGGTCACAAGGGTTGGAATACAGACAGTGTCAAACGCATTGGCTAGGTCCAGAAAAACACCCAGACATTTTTGCTTTGAGTCAACTTTGCCAGTCACGTATTCAACGAGTTGATTGACTGCGTCTGTGGTGCTTTTCCCGGACCTAAAACCAAATTGTGTGTCCGCTAATAATTGGTGGTGCTCTAAGTAATTCATGAGTCTATGGTTCAATAATTTTTCCAATATTTTAGACAGTGCTGACAAAACTGAAATGGGTCTATAGTTTTTAACATCTTCCTCGTTTACACCCTTGTGAACAGGTGTGATTAATGATTTCTTAAAGATACGAGGAAAAACTCCTTGCTCAAAACAGGCTTCAATAAGCTTTGTAAGAGGTGGCACCAGTAGTTCTTTTCCAAGTTTGAGGAGTTTAACCGGAATAGAGACACAGGATTGAAATACAGCAACTCTGCGTGCTATTTATCTCGTGGAATATCCTTCTTCCCTCAAAGTTACAATTCTTGCTCGTAAAACGTCTGATAATCGTCTTGGCACTTAATGACTTTCCTTGAAAAAAAGATAAATCCGTTAAAATTGACTAATTCAGATTACTGAATGAGCGTAAGCTGGGATTTAATTTCTTTTTATATGAAAAAACAATTGAGTTTGTTTTTTTTATATTCTAATTATATATTTTTAAGTAAAGAATCTAAAAAGAAGAAGAAATTATAACATAGTCCGTAGTACCGTAACAAAAAACATTTAGATTTTTCAAACTGATCGCAAACTTTGTTTGATGTATGTACATATATCAGTTAAGTTAACGCCGCGCCGCCATCAGTGCGATTTATTGTGTTATTTTATTTAGAAAGGTGGAAATCTAAACGAAGAACTGGTGGAATACTTGAGAATTCTAAACACAGCAAAAAAAAAAAATAAGTAGCTTTACATGGATCTGTCGCTGACATGTTTGACACAAGGACTACTCGGCCATCGGACCATCAGCCAATGTTCAGCTCTCGCGGTAATTGTTACCCCTAATAATGCTAATATAATGCAATTCGTTACTACAGTTATTCAGCTAATAGCTGTTTTATTTTTGCCTAAATTAGAGTTATACGAATATCAGCTGAAACAGTGCTGCTAACGCTTCTATTCAGAAGGCTTGTACAGCTACCAAATTGTATTAAAGTTATTTCAGCTATGAATATCTTTGAAATTAAGCTCAAGGAATTCTTGATAGATAAAGCGTACTACACAATAAATGATTTTAATAATGACAAAAACTTGGTATAATGTATTTTCGTTTATTTGATAATGTATGACTATGGTATGTATGTTTTAACTTTAATGTATAATTTGACTAAAGCATACTAATATTATAATATTTTTGTAAGGTATAATTTGATTAATACAAAGAGTGACTAGATCAACTTTAAAAATGTTTATAAAAATAATAACGTAATATAATATTTTACACCTTATAGGTATGTTACAGTTCTACTATTATAATTGCTTTATGATCTTCTTTTTCTACATGTAACAAACAATAAACGTATTTGATTTTTAATAAAAATGCTTGGCTCATTGCTGGTAGCTTAAGATTCTATGGCGGGCAGTGATTCAGCTGATATACAGCGGTTCTGTGTTACTTCGGGACCATGTTCGTACAATGGTATGCAAACGTTTATATCTGATGCACTCTATGTCTATTTTAGAATAAGCGACAAAACCATTTCAGGATTGATTGAATGATTTTATAGAATTTAATTAAAGTAAATTATGTTCATGTTTGATTAGATGGCAAATGTATATGATGGTGCATTCTAAAAAAGTTTCGATTGATACGAAAACCTAATGTTCTGTCAGTAGTGACAGGCTCTTTGGTCACACACGTTTTTCTTGCCGTAAATAACTACTCGTATTATTCGTTGTGTGTAGGCTTCGTCGTCAGTGTCATATGATTCACTAAGGACGCTCGTTTTTTCTACGGCGCGGTTTATACGCCGTGTTTATGGTCGTCATCCATACAACACGGATCACTATGGAAGCTTGTTAACAGACAGGTTTTTTCTACGGCGCGGTTTGTACGCCGTGCCGCCTACAAAGAGCCTAATGGTATCAACGCTATCCTAAAATCCTATACTGTTGAACAACCAATATTTATATAATAGGGGTTAAAGTATGAAATTGCCGTTATAATGTAATAGGTATTTCGAATTGACATAGAAACTTCATGGTTTGAGATTTTTGAGTGAAACTTTTTTTACATGATACCTACAAAATTCTTCTTTTAAAAAATGGGCAACATTTGATTATCGATTTTCAGTTGTTTTCTTTATTCAGCTTAGACAAGAAAGACGGATACTTCGAAAATTCGAGTTATTTTTGAATACGAGTTCCAACGCGGAACTAACGTGGCAAAAACCACTCGCAATATCAATTTTGCGCTTGGAGGGGACTGCTAATGAACGCACCGTGCGATTTTGGTTGAAACGCTTTTGTGATGGAAACTTTTATTTGAAGAACGAACCACGTGGAAAACCGCCCGCGACACAGGTGAATAACAATGACTTGAAAGAGATGGTGGAAGCCGATCCGAGCCAAACTACCCAGGAAATAGCGGCATGGTTTAACGTTACCTTACCAACAATATTGACTCATTTGCGTCCAATCAATAAAATAAAAAATATGAGAAATGGGTGCCTCATGATTTGACTGATCTGCAGAAAGAAATGCGTGTTGAAACTTGTGTTGCCTTGTTGAATTAATACAGAAATGAAGAAATATTGAATCGAATTGTGACATGTGATGAAAAGTGGATTCTTAACGATAACCGTAAGCGTAAAATGCAATGGCTGACCCCAGGTCAAACGCCGCAACAGTGTCCTTAAGCAAAGATTACCAATAAAAAGGCAATGGTAACTGTTTGGTGGTCTCAGCATGGTGTTATTCACTATGGCTTTCTCCGATCTGGTCAAGCAATAACGGCAGATGTCTACTGTGCCGAACTCCGAACAATGATAGCAAAACTAGCAGTGAAACAGCCCCGACTTATGAACCGATTTTCACCATTATCGCGCCATGATAACGCGAGAAACCGTTTTAGCTCTACAGGAACTGCAATTAGAAACCATTCGTCACCCTACGTATTCGCTAGACCTTGCTACCATTTTTTTCGTGATTTGGGCAATTTTCTACGTGATAAAAAGTTTTCTTCTCAGGAGGCAGTACAAAATGCTTTCACACAGTTGGTCGAATCTAGATCACGAGAGTTTTATCGCAAAGGCATAAATGACCTTCCTATTAGACGGCAGCAAAGTATAGATAATAATGGTAATTATTTTGATAAATAAATACGTTACATTTAAAAAAAAAGAATTTCAATTTTTCAGTACAAATCGGCAATTTCATACTTTAACCCCTAATATATATTTGTAATCACGTTCTGGGAAACGGCTGTAACGATTTTGATGAAAGTTGCAATATTGGGGTTTACGGGGCGAAAAATTGATCTAGCTATGTCTCATATCTGGGAAAATTCGTTTTCTCCGTATTTTCGCACAAAGTTTAGAACAAGTTGGTTAGGTAGAGAATAATGACATGGCAGGATGGAATTAGTAAGTACTATACAATTTACTATGAACTATCTATACTATTAAATGTGTGTTACTGCGAGGTGCCAACTGAAAACCAGCGCTGGGTGTCTGACGCCCAGCAAATGCTGAGATGGTAACCCTTTCGGTACGGGCACGCTCAGCTAAATTTACCTGGAATTTTATTGCTATGCTTATTGTTCTCTTTTTATGTGTTTGTTGTTGTTGTGTTGTGTCTGTGTCGAATAAATGTTTTCTATATCATCTCATTTTTTTTAGACCATTCTCTATTTTCACCCGACCAGAGCTCAGTCGACCAGACTAAATATTATGCACATAAGTTTTTATAATCAGAGACCAAGCTTCATACAATTTATCTTTTATATAATTATCTACGTTAATTAGTTTCATAGAGCCTGAGGCGAAATGTGTGGAATAATTATTATAGTAGCAGGACTTTTTTCTTTAGATTTTAAAATTAATAAAGCTTTATCGTAATTATTATATTACACTAAATTTACACCATCTTCTTCGGGGATACAGACGTGCGTGATCTGTCTAAGTTAAAGTTAAGGTAGTTAAGTTAAGGTAGTTAGTTGTCGTGTGTGTCTAAGTTATGTACAGCCACCTACCCGAACTGTCAAATATTCCCAATCAAGTTAGAACCTAATATAATTACTAGTAATTTTATTTATTTATTTATTTATTCACATACAACTATCATCACAGGCTTCCCTAATACAATAGTGTAGTTTTATTTTTAATAACTTACAAAGATCAAACTTAAAATTATATTATTACGCACAATCAAGAGTAAATTTACAAAATGCAGCCCGTGTGAATTCACTCAGAGTACAGTTGAAGCAGTCAATCTGTTGTGACACCGTATTGAGTGTATGCAACGCGCGCGTCAGCAGCGCGTGCTGCAGCAAGTTGGTGCGAGCGGGCGGCACCCACAGCAGCGGCGGCCGCCTCCGCCGCCCCACGTGCCCATCAGGTACACACAACCCAACTGTGCATAGAACGCCTGGGTTGTGTATTTTACCCCGCATAACCTTAAAAAAGTAAGTGGCGAGAGGTACTCCCCTTCTTACTTCCAGTTTATTATAGCCTACCATGCCCAGCACAAATAGAGTAGGATACAGCAGTGGATACCCTGGATACACACCATACTGCTTTAAGTACAGGAATCTCACAAATTCGTTCTGGATTCGTTCTAGCATTAGTTTGTATTTGGCTTCATGAGGCGACCAGACGACAGCATTGCATTCCAAATGACTTTTTACAAGCGCTTCGTATAACGATCTCAGAGCGCTGATGTTCGTGAACTGGTTTCCTAGCCGTAAGACCAACCCTATCGCGGTATGCTTTTTTACAAACATCAGTAGTATGTTTACGGAAATTTAAATCAGTTGTAAAGCGCGCGCCCAAGTCCTTAACCTCTGTTGCAGTCGAATTCCATCCATGCAATATTGATAATGACTTGGGACGCGCGCGCGGGTAAATGATAGCACCGAACATTTGGCCACATTGAAATACAACTTATTGCTAAGACTCCACTCTACTACCCGATTAATATCCTGCTGCATAAAGTTGAAAATCTATTAATAGATATCCTGCTACATAAAGTTGAAAATCTATTAAAGAAAGACAGATTCTAGTAGGTTGACGTGCAGGCGTCTGTACTATGTGGAAAAACTATTTACATTGTTCCTTAGCAATATAAGTCGTTTTTAATGTTATGTACCCCCAGTGTGGCAAACGGAACTCTATTAGCTACTAAGCCTCCGCTTTCTATCAGTCTATCTGTCAACGGGCTGTATCTCATGAACCGTAATAGGTAGACAGTTGGAATTTTAGGAAATTGTGTATTTCTATTGCTGCTATACAATAAAAGTTTAATAAAGTTAATAATTAAAGGACCACCTTTCGATATTTTTTGCGCGATCTTAATACCGTACGGAACCACTCGTTTGCGAGTCCGACTCGCACTCGGCCGGTTTTTTGGATTGCGTGATTTAATTACCTGTGGCGGACCATAGTTGAAGCAATTAGACAAGTTTTACCGTCTCAGTGTTTAGACGATATAATAATTATTATTGCATTAATTTTATTGTATGTCATTTGGCAAGAAACCTGGTATCGTGTAAATTGGGCTTCATGTTGGTTATATACTTGTAGGCTAATATCCTTTTCATTGAGACGCTACTGACGTAGGTAGAGGTATATATTTCCATTTCATAGAATATCGAAGTGCATGTAAGTTGATCTCAACCGGTGAAAATAGAAATAGGTTTTCTTGGAAGTAAGCAGGATGCATTCCCCGTAAATAAGATAAATTGAATTCTCGGTTTACTCCATTTTTTTTTACCACTAAAGATAGTTTCTGATTGAATTTGAAGAAAAGTTATAGACGAGCGAACTATTTTATATAAAAAAGGTAGTAGACTTTTTGTATTTTGAGGGCTGATTTTGTCAGTGTTTTGCAGATTACTGCGACCAGCTATCTAATTACGCAACGCATTTTCGTAAAAGATTGCGACAAATTTGTTTCATTTTGACAATTCAACTATACAACCATTGCGTTATTTACGTTGTTAAGCAGTTTTTTTTTCGAACTTATGAAACAATGGATTAGCAATTTGTTTCAAAACGATTCAAATTCCGATGGATCGTGTATTACGTCATTTGTATACAGACTCTTTAATTCTATCTCTACTGAGTAACAGCCAATTTCATCTCATGAAAACAAAAACGATTGAAAAACTCACCCTGTAGAAATGGAATGAGTTTGCACAGCAGTGCTCCAAACAGGAACCGCCTGTAGATCTGCCCGACCAGTGTGAATGGAAGACAGAACACACCAAGCAAGAAATCGGATATCGCCTGAAACAAAAAAAATAAAAAAATGTAATATATTTTTTTAGCACAGCAACTAGAACATTTCCGCAGGCGTTAAATTGTTTTACACCAGTTACACACTGTTACAGATGTAGGTACTTGTAATCCTGACATTAGTCACTGTCATATGGCTATTAATTTATAATTTAAATTGTATTTTGCGTAATGTCAATTATCTTATAAATTATTGTATAGAATCATTTTTTTTTTCCTAACTGAACAGACAGCTGTGCTGCTGGGGAGTTTGTTGCGCCACTTCTTCTTCCCAGCAAAAGCACTTGGAAGTGGTGAAGGGTGGGCGTTTTGGGGGACTGTCTTATGTAATTTTGACGTTCGAAAAGTGCTGATTCTCAGCCTAGTTTGAATAAATGACTTTTGAATTTTGAATTTTGAGTCGCCACCACTACGAATTTGTAAATTTTAGTATTTGTAGTACGAACGAATACTACGTTCGAATTTAGCTTTGGTCACACGGAGGCGAATCCCACACGGGATGCTACATGTATTTAATGATTAGGAAGTCACGCGACTATTCGTCTCAGTTTGAACACCTCCAAACAATTTAGGTGACACAAACGGCGTGAGTGAATTTCGTCCCGCATCGCACACGGGATTCACATCAGTCTGGCCAGAGCAATTACTTATGTTAGTAGTCGTGTGTGTACCTCCATTAACACCAGCTTTTTCTATCCTACAATGATAAAAGGCAACAATAGTGGTCGTATTGAGCTGATGCATCAAAAGTTTCACGGCCTCGTTATGCATAATAATATTAATATGGCTGTTAGGATTCAGCCAATACGAAATTATAATTTTGAAGGCCTGTAGATATTATTTTTCAGGAATGATACTTAAATTTGATTAAAAAAACCACCAGAGGGCCCAGAAAAATGGCAATAGCTTGCCAAGCGTTTTATATTTCTAAAATAACTTTTAAAAATATAGACATATGGTTTTCAGTCGCATAATTATAGTTAGTATGTCACTTTCTGTGGACCCTCTGATGGTCTCTGATCCACTTTCATTCGCAACCAATTATCGTGAACTTTCAATGTCTCTTATAAAATATGGTGCTTGTTCCTATAGTTGCAAGCGCCGAGGGCCAATAGATTACAAGTAAAGAAAATCTAGGTCTGTTCTGAGAGAAAATATTTAGTTCGAGGAATCTTATGAAAATTGTTGCAATATCGAAATTATTCATGGAGTCTGTTGCAATCAGCTTGTCGAGAGATCTTTGTGAGTGCGCAATCTTTCATATTTTCTTGTTAAGTACTAGTTTTATGCAGCGTTGCTTGATGGGCTGGGCTTATACTGAAAGTGGGCAACGTCGCAAATACCTGTCAAATATTTCGCTATTTTGATTAATTTATTAACATTATTGTGTGGAAATAAGAAATATGGATAACTAGTGAACTAAAATATTGATTATAAAATGCAATTTTTAATACCGTAACACTGCACCGCTAATTTAGTTTTAGATGTAAAAAAAAGTATTTGGAAACATTCGAAATGCCTTTTTTACACCTAAAACGATTACAACATCAAATTCAGTGCTATAATTGCAATTAATTATTAATATTCTAGTTCACTAGTTAACCATATTTCTTATTTCCATACAGTAATATTGCCAAATTAATCGAAACAGGTAAATATTTGACAGCTATTTGCGGTGTTACCAACTTTTTGTATGAACGCTCTTAAAGTTGAAAAAGGTATAATGCGCTGTCTCTAAGTTCAGTATTTGTCTAATATTGGTCTACTAACTTGGTGACTTCAAATTGGAGAATAATAATGATGTGGAAATTAGCTTGGGACCGCAACCTCATCTGCGTGGAGTTCAGAATTGTAAATCCATGTCATTTATGTCATTAATTTAACTATTCTATGTAATACTAGTTAATTCAGGATATAAAGTATATGTGTGCCAAAAGCCAATGTCTGAAATTTTCGTATTTTATTTTCTTGCGGCCATCATCCAAATCTTGTTTTTCTAGTAGGTACAGAATAGAAAAACAAACGAAAAGTATTTGACATGCGTATCTCTAAACTCAGTCCGAAATTAGATATAAGAGTTGAAGAGAATTAGAAGTTTGTATGTATTTATTAGCTTTGTAGGCAATTTTTGACTACTAGGTGCATGGTTAGTGTTAAGTTACCACAAAATAGATAGCCGCTTAATGTTTTTGGACATTTAAATATTCGGTACACCCCCTCCCGAATCCAAAAACCAATAATCTGAAATATGGTGTAAGTTCTGTTTGTCCCCCCGCCTGCGATACCAATTTCCGTAAACCTTTTCAGTAATATATTTCTGCAGTCAGCGGTTACCTCAATTTTATTAAACATAAGCCACAGGCAAGACACTTGCATCGTGTAAACAGGGCTTAAGTTTATTTTTACAATTAGGTGTAGTTCACACGGGACCTAAATGTAAAAAAATCTGATAAAAAATGAGCAGACAAAACATTCTTAAATTCTCCGTTTTTAATTTTAGTTTTTTTTTTGTAAATTCTTTTAACAAGTCTCTTCTGAAATCAAGTGAATTAGGTCCATCAGAAACTATGCTATAATTAAGATTGATTCAAGAAATGGACAGTATAAAGTTCATGGACAATAACTCAATCCAAACTAATATTATAAATGCGAAAGTAACTCTGTCTGTCTGTCTGTCTGTCTTTGCTTCACGCCTAAACTACTGAACCGATTTGTGTGAAATTTGGTACAGACATAGTTTGGAACTTGAGAAAGGACATAGAATAGTTTTTATTACAAAAAATAAAATAAAAAATAAAATTTATTCCGGACATACAGCGCCATCTATTGGTCAAGAGTCGGCATCAATTCAGTACTGAAAATTCATCGGAAAAATGTACTTAAATAAATACTAAAAAGTTATGAAAATATAATATAATACAACTTTTAGTACAAAGAAAATGCTCTAATGGAGTATAGATAATTCTATTAGTACTATAATAAATGTCGAGTTGGTGATCGCGCAATGCTGTCGATCGTTACACGAGTTCGGTTCATGTTATTGTTTTAATTCATCGGAAAAAAGTAAATAAATAGTAAAAAGGTATGAAAAAAATAAAATCAATATAATAAAACTTTTAGTACAAAGAAAATGCCCGAACGGAGTATAGATAAATAATCCGAGTTGTCACTATGCTCGATAGATGGCGTTGGGATCGAAATAGATCGCGCTATGGTTTCGTTACACGCTCTACGTTGCGTGCTCAAGAGTGTCAAAACCACAAGACCTATATATTTTTGCAAAGGATGGCAAAACTACAAACGGGGTATACAGAAATGTATTGGTGTAAGAAACTTTAATAATCTAGCCTAAAATAATAGAAAATTTGTCAAGGGAGAAACAGTATTTTTTTCTGAAATGGCAAATCAAAATAATATTCAAAATAAGGGAAAAATAACATTATCGCCTTTTTCGATCGGCAATAACGGCTATAATGCCCTAAGTGAGTATACATTATCTTCAATTCAAACGCAGAGCTCATTATGTTGATTTTTGAAGAGTTCCCTAGAATATCTTCCACATTTCATTTTTGAAGAGATCCCGTGAGATCGGGAGCTATGTGGGTAAAACCAAAAATCTGCCGGAAGTCACTATTCCACGCGAACGAAGTCGCGGGCAAAAGCTAGTGAATCATAAACGGCAGTGTCAGTACTTGTAAGTCTATTATATTATTTCATAATAACACACATTATATACCTAAGTATTTATGTGGCCTTGTAACAACATTACGTGATTTTGTATAAGTTTCCGATAGCGGTCAGTTGTTTGAGCAGCTAGAGAGCTTACAAATTATTTACAGCCTTTTATTAATAATAGTCCTCCAGACTGAATTAACCAATCTCAACGGAGACCAGCCTTCAGCGCGGAAGATGTTGGGACACAAGTGTGTATGCAGACATAGGCGCCCTCTCTCTTCCCTCACTCTCAATCCAATCCAATTTTCTATCTCAATTTCTTAGTATTACCCTGGAGTTTTGTGGGAGTTGGCGATGTGATACATACCCCGTACAGCCTTATGCCAAGTCGACCTTACCTACCTTACCTTGCTTCCACCCTAAGGTTGAATATCACTTGGACGTTATAAAACAACAAGGTCTATTTGGCTATGTAGACAGTAAGGATAGTTTCAACCTTATAACCTAATAATTGTAATCGGAGGTGTTCATTCAATTGCGAGGCCAACTATATCTAATAACCTAATAAGAATGCGGTTATTTATATAAACCTAAATAAAAAATAAGAAAAATAAACTTATCAATTCATAGCAGCTGTCTAGTGGGGTAATTGGGTAACACACAGTAGCAATAAGTAAAGTTAAGTAGCAATGAGCAGTGATAGCCTAGTGGTGTGACCGTCAGACTGACAAGTCATAGGTCTCGAGTTCGAACCCAAGGCACGCACCTCTGAATTTTCGGATTCATGTGCGTATTATATAATTATCACTTGCTCAAAAAACGGAGAAGGAAAACATCGTGAGGAAACCGGCATGCCTGAGAGATATTTCTCGACGGCATGTGAAGCCAAGTCAGAGGCACGGGCCTCTGACTTGGCTTCACATGCCGTCGAGAAATATCTTTACGGCGGGGCGGCTTTAAAACTCTGACACCAGGTTAGTAAAGAAGAAGTAGCAATGGCTTTACAGTTCAACAACATTGATTGCGTTATTTATGTTGTTGAGCATACAATTTTTTCGAACATTATAAGAAGCATTGGATTAGCAATATCCCTCAAAATCATCATTCAGATTGTGATTGAAAGTGTGATGTAATTAGGGTTCAGGTCAAGACGGTTAAGACTGTACTTAAGTGCTTTTTTATTTTATAATGAGTAGATCACTCTATGTATAACTATTGATTGCAAGCCCGTCTGGTTCCAAAATAAAAAAACAAAACTTTATCAACTTACTTAATTGCTCAAAAAATGCATTTATGAAGCCTGTATATATTGTTAGAAAGTTAAAAATTACGCACCATACAACGGAATGTGCGGTAAAATAGGTACTCTCACCTAAGTACCTGTTTTACCGCACACTCCGTTGTATAGAGCCGTGCGTATGCCGTACGGTTTTTTTTTTCCGTACATCAATATATAATAATTCCACTAAGGAATTCACATTACGAGAAATGATCAAACCTCCTTGGAAGCGATTTTGCTCAATACGTTTCTCACGTTAATACTAAAGAGAAAATGAGACGAAATATGTATTTCTAATTTTCACCACGCCCACGTGGCGCTGTTGCAAATTGACGCCATTTTCATATTCCGATTGATATTTATATACAAAATAATAATATGAGTTCAATCGAGGAATCCGATATTAATATGGAATCTATTCCATCTCATATCTTAAATGAGGTGCAAATTGCAGAAAATGGTATCTTGCCGCCAAAATCGCGTTTTATATATACCATTTTCTGCAATTTATTTAATGATTTACAATAATTTTATATCATGGAAGACTCGAAGAAATATTCAATCATTCTCTGAAAATGTTTTGATGGTTTATTTCAATGAATTATGTGTGAAGTATAAGCCGTCCGCAATATCTTTAATATATTCAATGTTAAAAAGCTCTGACCTATCTGTATAATTTATTATTTGCTATTAAAAATAGTCTAATGAAAAAGTTTGTTTCATTACCTATTGTATTTGTGAGAAGACAGTAGGTCTTCTCGCAAATGTGTCGAAAAACTTTGTATGACACACGTGCGGAAATTGGTATTTACAAACTCGTGACTATGGTAATAATTCGTCTACTCGTTTGTAAAAACCAACTTACCGCACTAGGATCATAAATAACAATTTTCAGTTTTTTAATTTTTTACAGAAATAAATACATATATTCTTTTATTTAGCCTATACTGTCCCACTGCTGGGCAAGTACCCAAGTCGTTCCAGAAACTCTTCTTTTTAGGGTTCCGTAGTCTACAAGGAACCCTTATAGTTTCGCCATGTCCGTCTGTCTGTCTGTCTGTCCGCGGTTTAGCTCAAAAAGTATTGGTTCTAGAAAGTTGTAATTTGGCATGAGTATACACGTTAATGACGCCAAAAAAGTGGTAAAATAAAATTTTGAAAAAAACAATTATTATTTAGGGTACCTCCCCTACATGTAAAGTGGGGATGTTTTTTTTTTTTTTACGTCCTTTTCATAGTGTGGGATATCGTTGGATAGGTCATTTAAAAATATAGGGGTTTTCGAAGACTGTTTATGGATTAATTATTATTATTTATTTATTTCAATCAACTTTGGATCATAGGTACAATTAAACAGAATTAAAAATTATAAAAACATCAACACAAATAAAATCGGCATGACAATTAAAATTAAAATTAAAATGAAAACAAATTAAAATTAAAATCAATATAACAATTAAAATTAAAATTATTATAAAATTAAAACAAATTTTAATAATATCTTGACATTAGTCAGTACGTGAACCATGCAACAGTGGTTCACGTACTGACAGTCGAAACGTTCAGCAAAAGCCTTCAGGATACTGTTGCGGCTGGCCCGCACCCTGCGCACCAGGGACGTGCACCGTTTGGGCATGACTGTGTAGAAACAATCCACACGCGCCTCGGCAAACATCCCCAATGCGCTACAGAAGCGAGGCAGCCCCAAGAGTATCCTGAACGCGTTATTGTATTGGACACGCAGAGCGCTGTACTGTTTCTGCGTGTAATCCATCCACAGACTGCCGGTATAAAAGGACGTACAAAATGCCCTAAATAAGGCTATTTTGACGCCCCTCGAACACCGAGCAAATCTGCGAGCTATCATATTCGCACGAACAGACAGCGCCCTGCGTTCCCTTTCAATGTCTGCATCGTCTTCCAGGTCAGAGGTTAATAAATGTCCAAGGTATTTAAAAGTATTTACTCTATTAAGTGGGCATCCGTTGAGCTTAATTGCCGGCAAGTAATCTGGACATTTCCTCTTGGCCCGAAAGACCATGCACTCGCTCTTTTTCGCATTATACAGCAAACCATGTTCCTCAGCATACTTTTCACAGATGCGAATCAGTCTCGACACACCACAGACAGAGGCGCTCAGCAGCACCATGTCGTCTGCGTAACTGATATTGTTTAGGCACACACCTCCAATATGGCAACCGACATGCGTGCTGCTGAGCCTCTCTATCAGTGCATTAACATACAGGTTGAAGAGCTTCGGTGAGGTTAGCCCCCCTTGCCTCACGCCGCACTCCAACCTGTACGGAGTCGAGTAAGCCCCCGACCATCGAACAACATTGACCTGATTATTGTACCAGTATTGGAAGACACGGATCAGTTCGTCTGGCACTGACGCTTGCTGCAGCTTTTGCCACAGCAGATCATAGCAAACCAAGTCAAATGCCTTCGACAAGTCGAGGAAGCAAGCAAAGACAGGTGTACTTCTTTCAGTGTAGTACTTGACAGTCTGCTTTAAACACAATATAGCTGTTTCTGTAGAGTGACCAGCTTTGAAACCAAACTGGTTATCATGTAGATTCAAGTACTTATCCAGCTGTGTGTTAAGCAAACTGTCAAGCACTTTCGAAATAACAGTGGCCAATGAAATGGGCCTATAGTTATTTTTATCGCTGATATCACCGGTTTTATTCTTAATAATTGGCACCACCACAGTTTTCATCATCCGCTCAGGCAGGTACGAATGCCCTAAACACAAGGAGTAGAACATCGCTAAGACTCTGGACAGGTGATGACCAGCATGCTTGAGGTGTTCAATACTTAAATCATCGTGGCCTGGAGACTTGCCCCTCGACATAGACATAATGCAAACCGGACACTGTACTCCTGACCATTACAACCATCACTGCCTGTAAACTGTGACGGTCCCAACGGTGACGACACAGCGAAGTGCTGCCTAAATAGTTCGGCAATCCCCGTGACATCAGTAGCACCGCTGACACTCACCGGCAAGCCCGGCCTACTATTGAGTTTATCGGTAGATTTCCAAAAACTGCGAAAGTCGCCCTTAGAATGATGCGACGCCAACATGTCCATTTTAATTTGGTCACTATTGTCCTGACACCATCGCAAGCGCGACTTAAACATTTTACGACTTGTTTGCATTTCACTCCAAAGACGACCCTCGTGCGGTCTTCCATAATACACCCACTGCTCAAACTTTAGCCTGGCCTGCCTGTGAGCACCACTCACGTGCTTATTCCACCCCATTACTGGCTTCCTATTTCGCACAAGATTTATCTCGCAACTTTCAAAAGCTGCTTGGAATAAAATATTAACAATGTCATTATACATTTCATCAATAATAGTTCTGTATTAAGTAAACCGTTCGTGACTTATCAAGCTTTAAAGTTCCAATTTTCGTTAGAGTCAAGTGTCCCCCCCCTCTACCAACTAAACGGTTGTAGTTAGAAATTCAAATGTCAAGGCAGTAGCGAATATAACGAAGTTTAAAGGAAAACTAGTTATCACAGCTAAGTAGGCTTTACAGATTAACGAGTAATAATCGACCAACTTAAATTTGCAGTTTGAAAAACATGTTCTCCCATACATTCCGCATGGGAGAACATGTTTTTCAACTACAGTGTTAAGTTTGTTCTTGGGATAAATTCATCTTAACTACGGAACCCTTCATTGTGCGTGGTCCGACACGAACTTGGCCGGTTTTTTTTTATATTATGTAAAATATTTCGATAGTTAATATTACTTTAGTGGTTAATTGATTTTATTTCCCTTTTATTTATTTTTATTTTTGTACAGTATCATTGAATTCCCAATATAAATATTTTCGACCTTTAAAATGGCTTTCAATAAAATAAAATTGCTTTCATCATTTAACCATACCGTCGTTTTGAATTCATTGAAGTGTCTAACAAATTGATTTCATTAGAGTTTAAACTACGTACGGTGCCTATAAAATGTATTGAATTTATAATACCACACCGAATTTTGATGGCCTTGATCAACCATTCTAAAATAAATTCATTTCAATTTAAATATTCTACTATTTATAAATTAATTAATATTGTGCAGAAATATATTTACGAAATTTAAAATCCTTATTTGATGTATTTTCATTAGCATTTAGTTAAAAAATAATGAATTAAAAAATGGCACTAATGCAGTTTTCATTAAATCAAGATAATCTTCTCGTAGTTTAGAAATTATGATAAATTGGATGACATGCTGGAATAAGTTCTTTTTTCTCAAGCTTTCAGCCTTGAAGGTGAGACAGGTGATTTAAAAACAAAAGGTAAACGAACTAATTACCTGTAATGACAAAACATTTGTTCTGAAGTAAAAATTGTATTTTTATTTTACGCTACATTTTGCATCATGCCACCGCTGTCGAAGCGGCTCATTTACGATAATGAACCGATGTCTGCTGGGGTCACGGGAAAGTGTGAAAGGGATACCGTGACCCCTGGCAAGTACAGGCAACGGAAGGAATACGGGTGAGTTTTAGTCAGTAAGTCTGTCGGGAGAAATTATTTGATAATTTACCACGCAAAAAAAAAGAAAACGATAGTTTAATGTGTTCAATAGGCGCATCCTTGGCAATCAACCCAACCACCACCCTGTTGACCGATTAATAGCAATTTTTTTCATGGCTTGACCTATTCTGAATATTAATAGTTCATGCTGTAGCCAATGTGTTTCATACGAGAGAAGACAAACACAATGGAAAAATAAAGTGACAATTTCAAGACATTTTTTTTATCCATGTAGATGCCTGTCAAAGCAAACATACCTACTTAACTACCTAGTACCTAGGCAATCGAGCTCTGTTCTTGTGAAAATAGAGAATGCTCATTTAATAGTATGGGATAGTTCATACTAATTCGATGTATAGTATGTACATACTAATTCCATGCTGCTACGATAGTAGGTACTTACTAATTCCATACTGCCATGTCATTATTCTAAGGTCCATCTTGTTCTAAACTATGGGCGGACGGAGAACACGAATTTTCCCAGATATGAGACCTAGCTAGATCGATTCTTCGCCCCTGTAACCTGATATTGCAACTTTCATCTAAATCGTTAGAGCCGTTCTAGAGAACGTGATTACAAATATATGACTCACCGCTTTGCAGCGGCCTTATACGCATACAAATATTGTTCATTTAATAGTATAGGATGCATAGACAAATGCAATTAAAAATTTAAATTAAAATTCATTTATTTCAGGTCATTGACCCATATTAAATACAAAACACAATGATTGTTTAGTAGATATAAACGCTCTTGCAGTGTACATTATAGGGCGATAAAACAGAGATGCTAATAATAAAAGCAAATAAAATTACAAAAGTAATAAGAAACCCCACGCAGCTGTGGTAACAAGTTTTATGAGAAATCTTAAATATGTACCCGCGGCGTTGGTACCTAATGATCCTACCTACACTATAGACAACATTATAAGGAATCCTAACAAGGTTGGATCCAAGACCTAAATAGTATAGAACGATCCCGAACCCCTACTAGTGCCACATGCCTAGATAATATTTATACAAATGTTATACCAAGCCACAAAGAAATCATAAATTTACTAGATTCTGATCATTGCGGGCAGAGGATTTCTATCCCAATCCAATACAACAAAGTGGCTAAAAAGGATATCACCGTTAACCCCAAAACTTCAAGTCGCTTGGAAACTTTTAAAGTTAAACTCATAAATAAATTACCAGTTTTGTCTATTCATGCTGATCCTAATCATCTATATGATAATTTTTTTAATATATACTGTAAGCAATTTAATTCCACGTATATTCCCAAGACTATCTCGGTTAATAGTAACGCATCTTTCAGTGATTGGGCTACCACTGGTATTCATAAAAGTAGAACACGGCTGTATGAGCTGTACAATGAAAGAACTTGTGTAAACACGGCAAAATTTAATTTATATGTTAGGTATTATTCAAAATTATTTTAAAAAGTTTGTTATATGGCCAAGTCACGTTATTTGAGTTCGAAGATTAAAAACAGTAGTAATGTAATTAAGACGACTTGGAATATTATTAATAGTGAAAGGGGAAGGTCTGATAACCGAAATACTGACTACAGCCTCTCTATTAATGACAACATAGTGAAATTAGACTCACAAGTCGCCACGGCTTTTGAAAATTTCTTTTCAGATATTCCCGTTTCAACTACTAAATCCCTCAACTCATCACCTTCTGTTGCTGAGTCTTTGCTAAAGGAAAATGTTAATGTTTGCGATTCGGTTTTTTTTTTTGAACATATTACCTTTAGAGACATAATTAAAACCTTTCACACTATAAATGTAAAAAAGACTGCAGATCTGTGGGGTAATTCTGTAGAAGTAGCCAAGTCTATTATTGACATTGTAGCACCTACTTTAGCTCTTATCTTTAATAATTGTATCGACTGTGGGAAGTTTCCTGATCTTATGAAAAATAGTAAAATAATACCTTTGTTTAAATCAGGTAGTACATCAGACCCCACAAATTATAGACCTATTTCAGTACTACCTACCTTTAGTAAAATTTTTGATAAATTAGTTTTAGAGCAATTGCAAAGGTTTTTTAATAGACATAAATTATTACATAACAAGCAGTTCGGTTTTACAAGGGGTCGTTCAACTACTGATGAACTTTTGGGACATATTTATAATGCATGGGAAGATAAATGCGATGCCTTGGGCATCTTTTGTGATTTGTCCAAGGCATTTGATTGCGTTGTTCATGAAACGCTAATCAGGAAGCTCCGCCACTATGGGATCCGAAACAGTGCTCTGGATCTTCTAACTTCATACTTGAGTAATAGGATTCAGAGCGTTGACGTTAATGGAAAAAGATCTCCCGGATCTATAGTAACAATGGGAGTCCCACAGGGCTCAATTCTTGGTCCTTTCTTGTTTCTTATTTATATTAATGACTTGCCTTACCTCGTAAAGGATAACCATGATATAGTGTTGTTTGCGGATGACACTTCACTTTTGTTTAAACTTAAACGTCAGCAGCTGGTTACTGACGATATAAATAGCGCGATCGCGAAAGTAGTTCACTGGTTCAATGTTAACAATTTACTTCTCAATGAAAAAAAAACCAAATGCATTAAATTTACACTGCCTCACGTTAGGCAGGTGAAAACTAATGTGTTGATAAGGGGCAAAGAATTGAATCCTGAAGATAGCACAGTATTCTTGGGCTTAACTTTGGATGCTAAGCTTCAGTGGGGCCCACATATAGATAAATTGTCAAAAAAGCTAAGCTCCGCAGCGTATGCAGTTAGAAAAATTCGTAATTTAACAGACATAGAGACAGCCCATTTAGTGTACTTTAGCTATTTTCATAGTGTAATGTCGTATGGTATTCTATTGTGGGGAAATGCCGCCGACATTCAGACTATCTTTGTTTTGCAGAAAAGAGTTGTTCGATCAATTTATAAATTAAGTCCGAGACACTCTCAGAGAGAAATTTAAGGAGATTAATGTAATGACTGTGCCTTCTCAGTATATTTTTGAAAATCTCTTATATGTCCATAAAAATTTAAACTTGTTTAAAAATACAGTGATATCCATAACATAAATACTAGGAACAAACACAAATTTGTTGTACCTACAACAAGGCTCAAGAAAATAGGTGGCTCGTTCAGATGTCAATGTATACGCTTTTATAATAAACTTCCAAGCCGCGTACAAGACCTAAGCCTTAATAAATTCAAATCATTCATTAAACGTAAGTTGTGCCAGAAAGCGTTTTATACCGTTAAAGATTTCATTGAGGACAAAAAGGCTTGGGATTGAACTGCTCCAATTTATTATATTATTTATTTTTTTTTTTTTCATTTTGAATTTTGTTTGTTTTTCTGCTAACTTTAAATTATATATGAAGGCACAGGATCAGATATATTGTAAAATAAAAGAGGTTCTTTAAATAATAAGAATTTAGATTTTCTTATAAATTATTTAATCAATTAATTTTACACGAAACTACACTTAATCAGTTTCAAGACACAAATAGCCATGACACCCAGTAATAGCTTAGTTTACACAAAATAGTAACAATGTACAGAGAGGCAGAGTAACAATAATTGAAAGCAATACAACCTGTGCACCGGGCAACGCCTGAAGGTAGAATGCCATTTCGTGGGATGTCGCGACGCCCCCGCCAGGGGGCGTGGCGAGCGAGGTCAGGGCTTCGCCCCTCGCCCGCGGAGGCATACAGTGGCCCGCTGCTACGGGCCCTCTCACTCTAGTCGGCCTAAGTGCGGCCTGTAGCATTTGGCGTAGCTAGCTACGCCTGTGTGAATGGTTGCTATGAATATTTCTGTAGGCGCGTCGCGACGCTATTTCACATAGCGCCGCTTGCTTCACGACACCACGGCGGTCAGTCCCCATCAGGTGAGACCTCCAGTTACCTGGAGGAGGCCCGATGAAGACGACCAGCGACAGTGATGCCGACTCGACGCACCTACAGGTAGATATGTAGTTTACCCTCGCCCCGCTTACAGATCTAGCCGTTTACGGATTGAGGGGTAAACAGTCGTGTTTGTGTGAGCGGCTTGTGTTGTTGTGTAACACCGCTCAGTGTCAACGTGCGTCGCGGCCCGCGTCGCGCCTGCACGTGTTATGTTGGATGCATGTGTAGTTAAGGTTGTCTGTATTTAGTTACGTGATATGCCTATATTAACTTAGAACACACCACGCAACAGATGTATGTGTACATCTGTAGAGTCTTATTATTTCGAGTAAGCTGCGTGTAACCTGGGTGCGGCTTACTCGAGGCGTCATGCCATTTCGCCGCCGTGCGGACTCTTTTATACGGTAGTATTGTAGGTGGGGCAAAGACGTAGCGCGCTACGACGTAGCGATCACTAACTCCGCCCAGCAGCGAGGAGGTGGGAGAATGTCGTAGCGCGCTACAGCGCCATAGTGCTACAGCGCAGCCCGATGCACGTGTTGTTTACAATGTGACGCCGACACGGCCATGCTGACGTGCGGACGTCCTCGCACGCTTAGCCCACAATGCCACATCTAGAACATGAAAAACTGATTAAGTACCGTTTGGTCATCCTGCTATTGTTTCTGGTCCGGTCTACTTATACCCTTCAGATATTTAACCACTTGGTCCAGTCAGCTATGACTCTACAAGGCTTGGTCCGGTCAACTTCTGACCCTCCAGATATTTGACCACTTGGTCCAGTCAGTTATGACTCTACAAGGCTTGGTCCGGTCAACTTCTGACCCTACAAGATCAGTCCCCTGGTCCGGCAATAGTTTTGCCCTTCAGGTGTATCCCTTCAGTTAAACTGGACCGGATCTAGCTAGGCCGAACAAGTATCGTTCCTTTAGCTTAATTAACAAATAGCTCAATACTTTGGTTGATGTATAAGTGCTTCTGTTACAATGTTAATTGATTCAGGTCCAATAGATTCTACTGAAACAGCACGTAAACCAGGGTTTCTACAATATGCATTACTATGAGAACTGGTAGATATAGTGTCACTTTTAGCAGACATGGTATCACTATTGACAGAGGTATCACTATTGGCAGACATGGTATTATTATCGGCAGAGATAGTATCACTATTAGTAGACTGAATATCATCAAAGTTAATATGTTGCCTAGTCTCGTGAACAAGAACTTCTGTGTTGTTATTATCCGCCGACACGTCATCCTCATCAAAATTTTCTGTAATTTCCAAAAACAATGACTGACCACGGGGTACTTCTCGCAAGTTTTCGTGAGAGTATTTGTAGACTCTATTGTTTCCATTAATGTGTTTTAATTCGTACCCATCATTTTCCAAAATAGCGGTTATTTTAAAGGGGCCTTTGCATTTACGGTCTAGTTTCGTTTGGTGTCTTTCTTCGCTTTTAACAAAGACAGAGTCACCTACTGAAAAAGGTTTAACTATAGCTTTACCCTTGTTAAATCGACCTGTGTCATATTGAGCCAACTTTTTATACTAGCAGAAGCATCGGATCGAATGGTTACGAGGTTTAACCTATCTTCATTAGGATTATTAGTAGATACTCTTGATATTATTATCCTTAATGAACTGCCCTTAATAACAAACATTAATTCCAAGGGCGTGAACCCTGTTACTCTACAACGAGTACTATATATTGAGAGTTAATTGGATGTCGCCTACATGATCTTGCCATAAGCTGTCCGAATATGTTTCAACTATAGTGAGCATACGTTGGGCCTGACCATTTGCCCTACTGGAACCAGTGGCTATAATATGATATGATTATCTTTACAAAAATTCTTAAATTCAGCATTGTCGTATGACCTACCACGATATGCCACTATTCTTTTAGAAGCGCCAAACAAGTTCACTGCACTTTTAAGTGATTTAATAGCATCAGATGCATTTGGGTTAAGGTATGCTCTTACAAGACGAATTTTGTAAAAACCATCAATAATCACGGAACAATACTCCTTACGCTCGCTTTTTCGGCTGAGTTTGCCAGTTAAATCCAAATGAATTGTATGCCATGGAATGGGCAATTTAGGGATTGGATATAGATGGTCCTGCTGGGCACCCGACGGACCTTTGGAAACCTTACAAACGACGCACGAATCTACATTTTTTTTTTTTTTAAGTTTGAACATTTTTTGGAACCAATAAGGATCGTATAATTTACCGAGCGTTTTTTCATAACCATGGTGTTTTATTTCGCTGTGTCCATGATTAATCATTGATCAGGTTAAAGAGTGTGGCAATATTGGTAACCATTTAGTGGTTTTATTACGTTAGATTTTACGATAAAGTATGCCCTGTCTAATATCGTATGTGTGTGATATTTCAGACGGCAAGTAATTTGAACAGAAATTGGAAATAATGTCTGATATTTCAAAATCAGGTTATTCTAAAGATAACCAACACCTCTCTAGTTCAGCCAAATTTACAATTTTAGCTGGTTATGAATAAAAGATGTGTCAGCATGATTACGTGAAAGAAAGACTGCATGTGCTATATTTTTTCCCTCTTTATAAATTATATAAAAAGTCATACGACTGCAAAATTGCCCACCACCTGTGTACTCTAGGTATAATGTTCTTTTTGGAATGAGAGGCCTTTAAGGCGTTACAGTTCGTAAAAACCGTAAATTTACGCCTATACAGGTAATGTTGAAAACGTGTGTTGCTCCACAGATTTAACTACGGCTAATGTTTCCAATTCATACGAATGTTGAATGTTTTCTGACTAAAATAAGCGACAACATGAGGTAGACTATTTTTTTTTTAGTATAACGCCATATCTTTCCCTTTTTGCATCAGTGTGGAGTTCGATGGGTAAAGGGTCAAATTTTTTTTTAACTGTCTCAGAAATTACATATTTTACTATTTTCTGATGTACATCATTATGTTCACAGGTCCAATTAATAGTAACCTTTTTGACCGCGGTTAGAGGATACAAAGGTTTCATCAATTTTGAGAAATTTGGTATTAATTGTCGAAAATATGTGGCCAGGCCTGTAAATTGATAAACCTGAGTAGCAGTGCTTGGGGGAAGGATATTTTTTAGGGATTCAACCTTATGAGGACTTGGTCCAACCTCTCCAGAGGATATTACGATACCCAGATTAAAGTTAATCTATTTAAACGAACTAACCCTTCTTGAACGGTCTCTGATTCAGGAGGTTTAAGTGCCGTATTTATAGCCCTTTGAATAACCTGTGGCGCGTTTCGTAAAACAAACGGCATTGTTAGGTACTCAAATTGACCCGAAGGTATAACAAAAGCAGTTTTCTATAGACTCCTTATGGACGCAAATTAGTGAAATCCAGTGGCCATATCCAAATTAGAGAAGAAACAGGCCCCATGTAACTTATCGATTTGATCACTAATTAGTGGTAAAGGATAGCTGTCTGGTCGAGTATTGCTATTAAGTTCCCGATAATCAACACACATGCGATCGCTACCGTCCCTTTTTTTAAATTAATAATATGGGACTCGCGAAAGGCGAAGAATTTTCTCGAATTATGAAAACATCTAGTAATTCTTGAACCTTGTTATTAACGATTCCTAACTCGGTGTAAACTTGTGTTGTCTTGTGTTCCTAAATAGCCTGTAAGGTCGCCTATGTACAGTTTTATTTGGATTTATGAGATCGATTTTAGCTCCTTGGTAATACGCGCAATGGGAAGATTTTGTATAAAATATGAGGAATATTTATTTCAATCAAAAGTTCCTTTTCTTTACCGGTAAGATCTGTGTCAATCGAATTAATATCAAGAGGCATTTCCAATTTAGAGCTAAGATTTGAAATTTTATTTTTGGAAAAAGTTAAGGCATCGTTACTAACTACAACGGATATTCCTTGCCCCAAAATGACGCGACCTCATAATACGTTTAGAACCGATCGAATTGCAATTTCTCCGAAATGGTGTTGACGGACGGGGCATTTAAGTGTACGATTCAGACGTACCTGGTCCTTCAATTCTTCTCTTTAATGAGAAGCTGCGCAGTATGCGGAAGAGTTGATTCTTATCGTTTATAACGACAGAATTGAGTTTAGACCAGAATTTCCTTAACAACAACCCATTAAATATTATCTGGCTTGATTTTAACGCACACCAGTTGATCATGTCAGTTTCAGGTGCATCAGGATCGAAAGGAACCAGCATTGACTGCGTACTGGGTGTCATGTAGCTAGGTGTCTATAATTGATTCCATACTAGCCGAAAAAAATTACATTTGTTCCTGTATTAAATTACTGGCAGTGCCAGATAAAGGTGGGAGTGGGTCTGATCCCACTTCTGATGAAGGCACAGGATCAGATATATTGTAAAATAAAAGAGGTTCTTTAAATAATAAGAATTTAGATTTTCTTATAAATTATTTAATCAATTAATTTTACACGAAACTACACTTAATCAGTTTCAAGACACAAATAGCCATGACACCCAGTAATAGCTTAGTTTACACAAAATAGTAACAATGTACAGAGAGGCAGAGTAACAATAATTGAAAGCAATACAACCTGTGCACCGGGCAACGCCTGAAGGTAGAATGCCATTTCGCCGCCGTGCGGACTCTTTTATACGGTAGTATTGTAGGTGGGGCAAAGACGTAGCGCGCTACGACGTAGCGATCACTAACTCCGCCCAGCAGCGAGGAGGTGGGAGAATGTCGTAGCGCGCTACAGCGCCATAGTGCTACAGCGCAGCCCGATGCACGTGTTGTTTACAATGTGACGCCGACATATACAAAATGACATGAATATTTACTTTGTGAAGTATAATATTATTAATATGATGTGAGGACTATGTGGGTCATATATTTAGCTATATTTTACTTTTTGTTATGTTAATCTGGCAGTTTGAGTACTTTATGCGGCCTACCCAAATATCCTTTCATTGCTATTGTTCGTCGATTCGTTGAGCTCTTTTTAAGTTCTGAGTTGAGCTACACGATTACTGACAAATGCGTGCACTGACTTCTTCAAAAGTTCTTTCCTCAAAAGACCATTTCAGATACAAATCTACATGGTCCTCAAATTGAAATGCTCTGACCAAGATTATTTCCGGGTTATTATATACACATTGACATTAATGAATGTTATAATATATTCATTGACATGAATATTTACTTTAAAGTATTATATTATTTTAATTATTGTGAATGTGAAGACTATGCAGGTTATTCCCTTTTGTTTTGTTTTTTTTTTTTTTTTTGTCAATTAGTTTTTATCATGGTGGTATGGTTTTTAGTTTGAGTAATTTATGTGGCCTACCCAAACGTCCTTTCTTTGGTATTGTTCGTCGAATCGTTGAGCTCCTTAAATTCTGAGTTGAGCTGCACGATAACTGACAAATGCGTGCACTGACTGGACAGGTCTTCTCAATCTGAATGGTTATTTCCTCAAAAGACCATTTCAGACATCAATCTACATCGTCTTCACATGATCTGACCAAGATTATGTCTGGACTTTAAAAGAGACTGTGACCTCTGAGTTTGTTTCGGCCTTTCTTCTCAGAGTAGTCAGATAGGAAACGCCGACCTCATCCAGTTTTTAAAATATGATTGACGTGTAAAAGTGTTTGTACAAACCTACTTGCAGAAATAAATCATTTATCATTTATCATTTATTTATCATTTATCGAGAATGTGAAAACAAGCGTGCGGTGACGATGACGCGAGTTTCACGCTTTTGGTTCACCCAAAAAGTACACATATATACACAGTATACATATAGCTCATGGAAAGCTTTCGGTATCGATGACGCGAGTTCCATGATATTTGTTCACCCAAAAAGTGCTCAACGCGCCTAAAGAAGTTTTCAATTCAAAAATACTTACCAAAAAGCGGCTGAACTGATTTAGATGAACTTTGGCACACAGGTAGACCATGACCTAGGTTAGGTTAGGATATTTTCTGCCGACCTCCACGTGGGCGAAGACGCGGGCAAAAGAAAGTTTTTAAATAAAATTGAAATACCAACTGAAATTGAACTAAATAACTTCCTCGGAGTCAACGGAATTGGAATCGATTTTATTGGAAACATGGTGATAAAGGCTGGGAAGATTCAAGATGGCTACCTGAAACGGATTACGTCGCGCGTTGGGAACAGTTTGATGTTCAATGCATTTAATTGATTATTTCACGAATTAATTTGGGTAAATGCATAAATGCGAAAGAAAGAAAGGAAAAAAAAGTATTTATTGTACGAGTATTTAAAATGTCTGTTTGTTACTTTTTCACGCATTAACGGCAGAACAGATTTCGATTAAATTTTGCACACAGGTAGATCATAAAAGCTCGTGCGGACCAGCGCGACGCGACTCGAACAATACAATTTCATAAAAAACTTCACAGAGAAACAATAACCAGTGTCGCGTCGCGCTGTCGCGTCGAGCTGACGTGTCGCGCTAGCCTGGACGAAGCTTTACCTGGTAAGAATGTTCTATGTAAAAAATATGAACGTATCCTATGTGGGATACTTTTTTCTCGGTAGTTAATGACCTCCACGCGGATGAATCCGCGGGAGAAAGTTAGTCTACACTAATATTGGAAAGGGAAAATATTTGTATTTTTGTTTGTAATACTAACATGTAATGAATAAACTCAAAAACTACTGGACTGATTTTAAAAAACTGTTTCACTAGTACACACACTTTCACACCACACTATTAAACACACTACACACACCTACACACCACTAGTTCTTACACTATTTAACACTGAAGTAATTTAGGCTATATTTTATAAAAATTACACGCATGCGATACCGCTAGCGGAAGCTAGTTTGAAACAAATTTACGAAAATTTTCTCGTTATTAATGTTACAAGAACACGCAAATGGGTGCGTGTGTGTGTGTTTCATATAACTAGTGACGGTTATAATTCTGCATTGAATGAACTTATTAAAGTTAAATCCTACTCACTGACTGACCAGTCACGAAATCTCAGAAACCATTATTATGAAGCTTAGAAATTGGCAGACAGGTTTTTGAGTGGCATCTAAGTGTTTTACGAAAATCAAATGTCAAATGAGTGTCGAAGTTAGTATATGACAATTGTCCCGTTGGTCTTGTGG
Source organism: Xanthia togata (assembly GCA_963853775.1). Classification (NCBI taxonomy): domain Eukaryota; kingdom Metazoa; phylum Arthropoda; class Insecta; order Lepidoptera; family Noctuidae; genus Xanthia; species Xanthia togata. The sequence continues at coordinate 5,012,506 of OY970794.1, forward strand.
TGGCAATCGCGACTACTGAGCGTGGGGTCCTGGGTTTGATTCCCGGATCGGGAAAAGTGTAATTGGATTTTCCATCAGAAATTTCTCAGTAGCAGCCTGGAGTTTGGAAGTTGGTAATGTGAAACTCCGTGCCTCAGATAGCACATAAAGCGGTTTGTCCTGCGCCTGATCTCTCCCCGGTAGTGTCAGATTACTGTCCCATCGTACTATTAGACTAAAGGAACAGAGAGTGCACCTGTGTTTGCGCACACACTTGTGCTCTGTAATATATCCTACTTATTTCGCTAATATCCCTTGAAATTGGCCACCGTGGCAGTAACTCGGTCGGGAGGATTAATATAAAAGACAAACCAAAATAAAACGCTAGTCATTTAATAAAACTAAGTGACTGACAGACCACGTAAAACCTTATAAATTACGAAAGATTGAGATGCGTTTAAGAAACGATTTTTTGTCGTCCTGAGTAAAAGATAGTTATAATTTTTGGCGTCATCGTGAATTTTATATACATAACGTAATAGGTTACAGTTCTTGACTGTTTATTCAGAATTAAACCGAAACATCGTGAGGCAACTGCCTGAGAGATATTTCTCGACGGCATGGGAAACCAAGTCAGAGTCCCATGGGTGGCTTTAAAACTCTGACACCAGGTTAGACACTAACCACACTAAAAGAAGAAGAATAACAGAGCGGCAATTCCCGTAATTTAATAAGGATAAACTACGTGCTCCCTTTCACTGGCTTCATAAGGTTCATAACTCATTTGTTGGGCTTGGTACAACCCTTTATAACAAGATACCCTCTTCTTTGCTAGATTTGCCTTTTAACGCGTTTAAAACTAAATTGAAATTCAACCTTTGTTCAAAGGCATACTATTCTATCAACGACTACTTAAATGATAAGAATAGTTGATCGCTGTGATTAACTCAAGGCAATGCTCTTTCTCCAGAATTAGCTTACTGACAGGTTATATGAGTTTATATAATTGTTTATAATTTTTTTATTTTAATTTATTGTTGACATAATCTACTCATTACAATGTTTTTTTTTATGAGTTGTATTGCAATATATGGTTAGCTAGTGACCTCAACAATTATTTATTTTACCTCGATGGTCCTAGTTTATCAACTAGTAAGTAAGTAACTTCTAGTTACAGCTATATGTAAGCGGGCATGCCCTTTATGCCTGGAGGCTTTTTTTTTTGAATGTGAACGTTTTTATGTACGAGAATTGGCCTTCTGAAATGTACATATCTAAAAATTTATTAAAGCAATTTTATACTATATATGAATATGACATACTCGCGCGATCAATCAAGTCGTGTTTGTACGTCATAATTCATACAAACGATCGCGTACTCGCGCAAATATCGCTTTTGGTTAGGAAGCGGAAAAAGACTGACGTAGACGCGACTTAATTGATCGCGCGAGTATGTCATATAAAAGAGGGGTTCGGTTTGGATGCGTGATTAGTTTAGACTTGCCTATACAAAGTTTAGCCTTGCACCAGTTTGTTGCAGGTGGATGGCTCCAGTGAGTACTCTGCTTAAAAGATAACTTGCGTGGGTTGATCAAAGCTTTAGTAAGATTTGTTTATTTTCTCATCAGTACAGAAAATCCTAGTTTCATAATAAGATTTATATTTGCGAAGAAAAATGTTATATTAAACTGGATCTTATTAAATAGGGTTATGCGAAAATTTTACTTATAATATGAAAGTAATAGAAGTGGATGGAATTGGATTTCCATCGAATTCGCACGAATATTTTTAATGCAAATCTCTGAATATAGGACTTAGTTATTTTGTGTTTGATGCCTTTTGATACCAAAACTGATATCTACTTTTTGGCACGGAACAACCAGTTTTTCAAACCGCAAATTTAAGTTGGTTGATTATTATTTGTTAACCTGTTTTAACTTCGATGTAAATGTATACTACTGCTATGATTTTTTTCACAAATCCAAGTACAACCATTTAGCTGGCAGGGGGGGGGGACACATAACTCTAACAAAAATTTGCACTTTAAAGCTTAATATTTCGCAAACGGTTCCCTTATTTGGAAAAATGGTTTTCACACACCCACAATATTTTTGAACGAGCTTTCCAACGACACCGAACACCATGTTATAGACGAGAAACATCCCCACTTTACGTGTAGGGAAGGTACCCTAAAAAATTACAGCTTTCTAGTACTAACAGTCTCTGAGCTAAGCCGCAGATAGACAGACAGACGGACATGGCGAAACTATAAGGGTTCCTTGTTTACCACGGAACCCTAAAAACCACCATAATACAGACTAAAATTATTTGGAAAACTTGAAATACTTAAACAGATTTGCTTATTGACGACCGTCCATCGTTTCTTGAGCAAACATACTATTTTATTTATTTCCATACAGCACTATATATATATATATTTTTTTTTTAACAAATATCTAATCGAGTTTAATATTATTTGCTACACGTCTATCTATTTTTATTTAAATATAAAACACTTACACACTATAAAACTGATTTACATCCGTAAGACGTCCTCGTAACATAAGGTCCAGTTGAAAACCAGCGTCAGGCACTAGTTGTCTGACATTTATGCTGAACTGGCCTTATTTGGCGCAGCCGTGTGGCACACAATACTATCTTAAGTTTTTTTTTCTGTTTTTTTGTTAATGTGTGAATGTTGTGTGCCTTAACCTGAGTCAAATAAATTTATTATCTTTTTTTCTTTCTTTCTTATCAGTATTTGTCCCGAATATAGATGTAGTATTTAAAACAGCTAGCTCAGTACTTACAGAGGACAATTATCGTTTATCTTCGAATCAGACGGGTTCCTAAAACGAACCGTTAGTATTCAGAATTTCTATAACTAGGAATAATTCCGCTGTACTTTTTTTTTTTTTTTTTTTTTTTTCTTAAAACCTACAACTAGTACTTAGGCTATAAGTAAAGGGACATAGATGAGTTTTATTTTTGCTAGATTATCAACTGCCTATCCTTCTTCCAACTATGTCTAGATCAGGTTCTAGTCTAACCGAATGCAGTTGAATACCAGCATTTTACATGGAAAGACTACCTTTCTATCCTCCACAACCCGATTACTGGGTAGCGCGATATCCAGACCAGCAAAGATCAAATAAAAATAGCCGCAAAATCATCATTTGCCTAGTCTTTTCCCAACTATGTTGGAGTTGGCTTCCAGTCTAACCCGAAGCAGCAGCATACCAGTATTTAAAAAAATTCTACACACATAGTCGGGAGTAAGTACCTAAGGGGAAATTGTATTACACTTTTTTATCTTCCTTTTCCGTTTCATCGAAAATATTTCCAACATAAACAACATTGTTATTTAAAAAATAAGACGCGCTTATATTGTAGGTTTTAATTTATATGAGAGCTAACTTTCATTCGGTAGTTGACACTCGGGAACGATGAAATGAGAGGACATAATTATTAAATTAGCTTTTGCAACAAATTTAATTAAAAAGTTTTATGCTAAAAAAGGTTAGAGCTACCTAAGTATTATCTAGATAGTAATTAGCTTAGTAAAATTATGATAAAATTCACATAATTGGATTTAGAAATATTCATACATGAATATTTCTGAATCTTTGCTGCAGTTTTCTGAATTCTAGTTAATAAACTAGAACTTAGAAAACTGCAGCATAGATTTACAAGGAAATGATAGCTAGACAGACGACTCGGGAATCGAACCAAAAAAATGATATTGATAGTGCATTATTTTAGTAAACTAAAGAAGCTTCGTGCAGACTAGCGCGACGCGACGGTGCGATGCGACTCGAATCAAACAATTTCTAAGAAAACTTCACGGTATAACAATGACCGGTGTTGCGTCGTGACGTTGCGTCGCGGCAGTGTGAACGAAGGTTTATTCTAAACAAATAAAAAGAACCTAAGAAAAAAAATATTGAAAAAATGGTTTCAGGTTTTCCCATACTAACTAACCTCCACAGATCATCCTGTATATTCTACTCCAAGTTTACTGCGGTACCATTTTCTAGGACGATATTACACTATACTTCATAAAAGATAGCTTGATCTCTGCGACAGCTGTCATTAAATCACCGCCTATGAAGTTCTGAATTTCATAATAGTACAGACAGTAAAAAAAAAAACTCAGAGAATTTATTTCAATTAAACCATTTACAGGCACTTTTGAATTGTCAAGGGGTCGGTCAGTCAAAAATATGAAGCTAGTTGCCCATTCAAAAGCGTAGTAGGTACCTATGGAGAAGAACGGGCAAGAAACTCCACGGACACTCTTTTAAATCAAAAATTTGATACAAAATATTGGTTACATCATTCATTTTGAAATTATGCATGTGAGAACAATGTAAAAAGACGTGCACGTTCGTAAAAGCGTCCGTAATATAAAATAAGAAATAAAGAATCATTCAAAAACTTAAAATAAATTAAAATAAGCCATGGCAGTAACTGTCAATGTCATACTTTATGGGCTTGCCGACATAATGAATGAATTCCTACCCAGGAATGTCAGTTTGATATTATGTCGCAGAGATCAAGCTATCTTTTATGTAGTATAGTGTTCTATACGACTCCGTATCATAGTTGCGACAAACAAATACGCAACAAATGTTAGGGCGACAGTACGATATGTCGAGCATCAGCGGTGCGACAGCACATCAGCTCGACGAACGTTAGTGCGACTAATTGTCGCAACGTCGCGATTATACAACATCTGCATTAAGAGTTTGAAACCGACGGGTTGCTAGCTGCGGAAGGTATTTCATAGAAATACATAGAAACCAGTCGTGTCGCGGCGACGCATCACCTGCTGCCGCCTATGGTCGGCTATGGAATGGTACCTTTACACCCATTGTCACCCATTTCAAGAACTTCCTGGCTTCCGATTGAGCTGTTACCTGGCACACTTATATATCTACGTTGACAACGCAATAATATGATAAATTGGAGCTGGTATGGAGCCCGAAGATGGCCATAGGAACTGCTCATCTAAATAAGATAGCGTCGTTGAGTTTAAACTCGTTGGTTGTGTCTTGACAAGAAATCTAGCCCAAGATGGTGTCCAGGGTCTGATGATGGAGCAGGAAAGTGGCCATAGGAATTTCTCAATCAAACAAGTTAGCGCAATCGTGTTTGTACTCATTGGTTATGTATTGACAAGTGTTATTACACTAGGTGGTGTTCCGAAAAATATGAAAAAAATAATGAGTATGATGAAGCCGGAAGGTGGCCACAGGAACTCTTTAACTTTACAAGATAGCCCGGTTATGTTGGACTCGTTGAATTTATCTTGACCACTTTGTACCTTACAAGTGAAGGTGATAGAATAGATATTTAAACAAATTCTAATCCAAAAAAAAATATAGGTAGGTAAAAATCTTATATAGAACTAGCTTTTAATGAACTAAAAATTACGAAGTAAATAAAACTTAACATAGAACCTTAATATTTTCTTAAATCTTGAGGCTAGGAAATTCACGGCTCAAGATTTTAAGCAAAAAAAAAATATGTAAAATAGGTACTGGTATTCAGCTGAATCCGGTTAGACTGGAAGCCGACCCCAATATAGTTGGGAAAAGGCTAGATAGATTGATTGCTTGCCTTTGAAAACTTTGTAGTACAAAATATCCAATTTATATCCTAATGAGATTACAAAAAGTCGAAAATTTTGGAAATTTTAACGCAGAAATAATAAGAAGCTTCGTTTCCCATTTTGGTAGATATTTTAACAGTTAAAACTTCTCGTAGGTAAGTAGGTATCTATCGTACCCCTTACCGAATAATATGGTAATCCATTCTTTTCCGTCCACGATAACGTTAAGTGAAACGTGCACGTATTTCCATACATTTTATGTACGTGAACGTCGAGGACAATAGAAACGTTAGAAATTATGAATAAAAAATGCACAATTCTGTACCCTAATTACGTAATATACGATCAATCGGAATTTGAATCGTTTTAAAACAAATTGCTAATTCATTGCTTCACATGTTCGAAAAAAAATCTGCTCAACAACGTAAATAACGCAATGAATATTGTTGAACTGTCAAAATGAAATAATTAGTCGTGATCGTTTACGAAAATGTTTTGCGTAAGTAGATAGCTGGTCTAAAACTGTTTATCGGAGTACCGAAATCATCGCATTATTTTATTGTAAAATAGATTATTTAAAATTTTTAATAATTAAGATACAGTGAACGACATTACGATTTTTCATATTTATCTGTCATGATTTGTAAAAAGTCATTACCAAATCCTGTAAATAAAAATAACACACGAATATAATTTTATTATTTTATGCTTTACATGTAACTTTAGATGCATGAGGAACAGAGCGTAAAGTTCACTCATCCTCTTTAGAATAGGGAGGATCCTCCGCCCAGATGGGTGTCGTGTCTGGCGGGCAAGTGCCCAATGGTTTTTTTTTTGGTTTTGTTTTGACTAGGTTATCTCGATGATGACCTCAGAGGGAGGGTCGTAGCTGCTTAACCGGACTTTCCTGTGGCTGCCTTAAGCTGCTAAACTCAAAGCCTCCAGCCAGGGGCAGGCCCAATGGTTGATGTCGGATAGTCTTATATATGTCGTTCACGCGGTAAACTCTAATTGCGCGATGCAGGATTTGTGTGACGTCAGGACTTTAATGTGTAGTTCGCGTGTGGAGATGCATATGCCGCCACATAATAACATATTATGCATTTCTTACGCGATTAAAATGAAAAAGTTAACGATTGCATAATCTGTATTATTATGTTATGGTATTATTCGTGCAAAATGTGTGTTTTGATTTTAAGGGATATATATCAAATTCAGAATTTCTTCTGTATTGTGGGTGCATTTATTAACATTTAACTCACATACACAAACAGCCAGATCCGGAACAACTACTTGTGGGTCATACAAATATTTGTTCCGTGCGGGAATCGAACCCACGACACGCAGCGCAGCAGTCAATCGCTTAACCACTGCGCCAACCATGTCATCGTGTCGTATTATTATGTTCGTTACGGTATCATTGAAATTATTGTTCTATTATAAATATACATAGAAAAAATACAAAAAAATATCTAAACACCGAATATGCAATTAAATGAAAACGGTCGTATTACACATTATCATATTATTCGGTGGGGAGTGTGCTATAACTAAGATTTTTTCTCTTCCTTCTTACTTTTAGTATCTCAAGTATTAGATATTATATCTATTACAAAACGCTGCCTCATTGTTGTTGTGTCCGATTTATGACTCTCAGTTGCGCAATATTTATGTAGATTTTAGTTCACGGTTATTGTTCATTTTATATTATATACTAGCTTTTGCCCGAGAAGAGCTCGTAGCTAATTAATAACAGCCGCACGGTTCAATCCATCAGGTTAATCTACGCTTGCCGGGGTTGGTATATGGATGGGTGACCATCTTAACATACCGAGACTCTTTCATACCTCGGGAAGCACGTTAAACCGTTGGTCCCGGCTGTCATTCGTGGATATTTGACAGTAATTACGGGACGTCAGACGCCCGAATGTCTGACAACCAGTCTTGCCAAGAGACTGGGTTGTGGAGGTCAGACAGGTAGTCGCTCCATGTAAAATACGGTATTCAGCTGCATCTGGTTAGACTGGAAGCCGATCCTAACATTTGTCCCGTGGCTTGTCCAGCCTGGAAATCAGAAATTATCCCACGGGAACTTGCTACTGGAAAAAAAGCATCCCAGTCATGGTTGATCCCAGGAAACCTAACCTAGATCATGTTTTGACGTCATTCTATCCGTGAGCCGATTTCATCCAAATTCCTTCAGCCATTATGGTGAACCGGTAACAGACAGACAGAGTAACTTTCGTATTTATAATTTCAGTAAAGATAATAGCATAAATTCTAATTTCATAAAATCTAATTACAATTATATAAAAAGACATATTATGTAGCTAAATACCCAAGTGATAGTTATAATGCTAGAAGTCCAACATTGTCTTTTGTATAAAAGTTTTAAGAACAATAGGTATCATTGTTCAGAAACTCTCCAATCTAGTATAGGCATCTAAAAGTATTCCCTTTATTAACTTCTGAAACCCACACACAAACTAAAACAAAGATAGTGTTCGTAATATTGACGATACGTGTGCTGCAGCAAAGTTTGTTGTACCTACTCCACTTTGAGGGTAACAACTTGCTTGAAACTAGCTCAAGCATAAGTTAAAAGCTTTTACGGCATCTGAAAGACCGTGAAGCTTAAAGTGGAGAAACAATAAACTACGTTTTCAGTGCCAGGTTGGGGAGAGAAACCTACATGTTTCTGATACCTGTTCACGGTATATATTTTGTCTTCGCCCAGTAGGGTCTTTCAAAAGACAAACCTAACTAGCTTCTGCTCGAGACTTCGTCCGCGTAAATTTCTTATTTAACATAAAAAATATCCTATGACAATGTATTAGGCCTTTGTATTGTAGCTTCCCATTAGTGAAAGAATCGGCCCATACATAGAAACTCACATATTTTACCTCCTTAAAATATTAGTAAGATCATGTATTTCGTTTCCTAATAATAAAACAATTTGCAAAAAGAAAAATTGTTTATTCTGCACAAACAAAACGCACATTTAAAAAAAAAAAAAAAAAAAACTACACACATAAAAGTAGCCAAAAGCCTCGTGTTCAACCAATAAATAAAAGTTTGACAATGTTGTTCATTGTTTACCTGACAGGATTGCTGCTTTACCTCTTATATCTCTGCCTAACCCTTCGTGGAAAACAGGATTGATGTTATGTTATTACTTAGGGATCGCGCGTACTTGACGGCCGCGACCACGACTAGTGGTTGCTGCGATCAGGTTAACTATAGAAATCGATACGAATCGCGCGTTTGGTTCCAATGGCCAACTAGCCGCAGACCGGGTCACAGAACACGTACCACGACTGGCTAGAGTCGTGGCGTGGTTCAGTGCGCGAGATCTCTTTTAATATAAAGCAACGGCTTAAATCCAAGGCGGAGTGATATTTATATATTTAGATTTTTTTTTTTTTTTTTGGCACAGATATTGAGTATTTAGTTTAGCTGCACATTAATCACAACACAACGCACACACACATTTATGTCACAACATTTTATTTGATTTTGTATGGGTTTATTTTATTTTATATTACCTTTAAAATTTATTTATTATAACGGACAGACACTTTCCTATATTTATAATTCTAGCGTATGGCACTCGTGGGTTGCAGCTGAAAATCAGCGTCAGGTACATTATGCTGAGCTGAGGCCCTTTTGGCATTATAAAAATTTGTTTTCTGTTTTTATAGTTTTAAGGTGTATTTTTTTTTTTTTTTTGTAATGCCATTATTCGCTTTTTTCTTTCTTTCTTTTGTTTGTAGCAAAGAACAATTATTATAAAAACTCAAAAGAAAAATCTGTTCCATAATCTGATGTACCTAGTTATGTACATATGTGATCTGCCTTTAACTGTTCCTCAATAATACAAAGGGAAAACAAGCACTGATCACAAGCTTTTACTGCATGTTGGCAATTTTAGACCATAAAGTTAAAATTTCCCTACCGAAAATAAAAAATATCATATACGAAGGAATTATTTTATGATATTGTAACTAAAGCCCCAATAAAATAAAGTTATGTGTCTTGGCAGTTTTCCAAATCCATGTATAATGGAACAGGGAAAGTGACTTTTATTATAGTTTATGATAATCAAACACAGGGACAACACAGGCTTATTTTAATGTTTGAATTATTTTTGTTTTTATATTTTTATTACGGACGCTTTAAACGTGCACGTCTTTCTACATTGTTCTCACATTATAATATTTTGTTACAATATTCTGATTTAAAATAATCTCCGTGGAGTTTCTTGCCCGTTCTTTTCCATAGGAACCTACTGCGCTTTGGAATGGGCTTTATCTTTCTGACCGACCGACCCCTTGACAATTCAAAAGTACCTGTAATTGGTTTATTTGAAATAAATGACTTGAATTTGAGTTTGCTACAAATAATAAATAATGACAATCATAAATTTGTGCGAGAAAACTGAACAGATGTGAAAAATATTTATTTTTATAACTCATAATTAGGTAAAATAATGATAATCATAAATTTGTGCGAGAAAACTGAACAGATGTGAGAAATATATTTTTTTATAACTCATAATTAGGTAGGTAGAGGTTGTCTAATTTAAAATTGCACTCCCACTAAAATTTCTATATAAACATTTGGCATAAAATCTTTGACACCAGGTTAGTCACTAACCACCCGAAAAAGAAAGAAAGAATATTTTTTTTATTAATTATAATATTAATAAAAACTTGAAATGTGTTTGCAACAAGCGACGTTTTGTATTTTTTGATGAATCGTCTTTTATTGACTGTGGAAATGCTTTTTAAATTGGCATGTTCACACGCATCACAAATCGTAAAAATGACGGACACGTCTTAAATCACGAATGGTCTCATAAAAAACACGTTCGTCAAAAAAACATGAATCGTGATTTTTTTGTAAAGGATCCGCTGAAATTTGAACATCTATTCGGATATTTTGACGAATCGCGAAAAAACTCATCTTCGTATGCAATGTTCCGTCATGATGTATTTTTTTTGGTATGAAAACAAAGCAAAGTTAGAAACATAAATGAATACCAAATTAGCACAGTATAAGATGCGCGAAGTCCGCTATAATTTATTACAACATAATATATTTTTTATAAAACTAAACCACGACTCAGTTTTTTCATTCACCTACACGGGTATTATTCGTTTTTACCTCCCTTTCAGGCTAAACTCACCAGAGTGTAGCCGCAATCAATCAATCAATCAATTACGGCAATGACGGCTTTGGTCAAAACATAATGAAATGAAATGAAATTTATTTGCAAGAATTGTAGTACATTACAGTTGGTCAGGTTATTTAACAGTTTTTAAAATAATTCGCTAATATTAGCATAAACATTACATTAATTAAATTAATGAAATTATGCTTATAAAATTGTAACATACATCATAGATAGTATAAGAATAAGAATGTCAATCATTTGTCATATTTTCAGGTTTATGTTAATTATTGTTGTACTTGTGCTTCGTGCCAATAAACTAATATAAAAAGAAAATACTTATATTTTTGTTTGTTTAACTAATATTATAAAGAGTAAAGATTTTATTTTTGTATGTTTTTTATTTTTTGTTGCGCTCAAACGGCTGAACGGAATTGGATGAAATTTGTCACATAGGTAGACCATGCCCTGGGAAAGGACATGGGCTACTTTTCATCCTGCATTGCAGACCAAATCGCGGGTAAAAGCGGAAATTTATAGAGTCGCGTCAATGTCTGTCTGCTGCAGCTTAGCCAATATAAGTGTTTATTTTAAAGCCCGCCTTCAAATAAGCGACACACACAAGAAACGGCAAGAGTGGGTTTGGTCCAGAGTGTGCAGTACTAACGGTTCCAACTTTCGAGCCATAAGTAGGACGCTCCGAATCTCATCGATGTGATCTGCATCGCCACATGCGTACTGCAACTGCGAACGCATCAAAGACCTGATGTCACACAAAATTCTGACGTCACACAAATCCTGCATCGTGCAATTAGAGTTTACCGCGCGAACGACATACATATATAAGACTATCCAACATCAATCGTTGAGCAGTTGCCACGACACCCGTCTGGTCGGAGGATCCTCCCTTTTCTATAGTGGATGAGTGAACTTCACACCCTGTTCCTCTTGCCACTAAATCTTCAGCTGTTTTATAAAGTCGAAAAATGTTGTTACCTTGTATCTATCGCGTTAGGGAGGAACATTTTAGGCCAACGAAAAAAACAGCTGACATATTGTCGTAAGAATAGGTTCACGTTAATAGTCCAACCAGTAGGATTTAGACCCATGCCCTCTAGTGGCTAGATTATCAGTCAGGTGGATGAACTGTTCGGCTATTGCTGCTTTGAAATCAATTAATTAGTAGAGTTGAATAAGTACGTGATTAATGATTTGCGCTCACCTGGCCTTATACTGAAAGGCTTGGAATTGAATGTCTACTATTGTGTCTACCGATCAGGCTATAATGTTTTCACTACTGCGATACAGGCCTCCACACTTCGAGAGGGATTGGGCTGTAATCTACCACGCGAGCCGCGTGTTGGTAGATATCACCATGCCTACGAATTTTTGGTTTTAGAACATAGCGATGTTTTCCTTCACCGTTTTTGAGAGCACTGGTGATCAAATTATTTACACACGACGTCTACGACCTTGAACTCGCAAGTCGGCGCTGTTGCTACTGAGCCACCACTGCCCTCATATTGTGGCTGGAGGAAATGTTTGAAAGGCCGTTTGTCACTCTTATAATAAAGCCCCGTTGGTCTCGTGGTCACAAGCGCGGCTGCTGGGCGTGGGGTCCTGGGTTCGATTCCCGGATCGGGCAAAGTGTTATTGGGTTTTTCCATAAGGAATTTCTTAGTAACAGCCCGAAGTGTGGAAGTTGGCGGTGTGATACCCCCGTGCCTCAGAAAGCCGTTGGTCCTGCGCCTGATCTCTCTCCGGTCGTGTCGGATTGCCATCCCATCTGACTATGAGAGTGAGGGAAAAGAGAGTGCACCAGTGTCTGTGCACACACTTGTGCACTATAATATCTCCCGCGCCGAAGGCTAGTCTCCGTTGAGATTGGCCGCTGTGGCCAAAATACGGTCTGGAGGACTATACTAAAGTATGTCGTATAATTCTAGGGACGTTGCTATTAGCGGAAAACAAAATCAGCATCATAGTGACGTGTTTAATTACTTTTATTTTGGTTTAGCTGTTAACAACATGGTTGACATGTGATTTGTAACTTGAAAACTGTTATACCGGCCTATAAACGTGTATTGTATTCAGAAATCATTAAAAAAAAAATGTAATGATTCTGCGAGTTCGATAAAATTCAGATTTAGCATACAACTGCGAGGAACAAAGTTTGAATACTAATCTATTACAAAATATACTCATATTTGTTAATCCCATACAAAATAATAAATAAATTAGCAAAGAGGGTAACCAATCATTAAAAATTATGAAATAACCTATTATTTACATCGAAATGTCATTCCAAGTTGCAATGTTTGACCATAAAAAACACACACACGGGAACACACAACAAAAACACATGAAATACAAATAAAGCAAACAAGCGAGTACATAATTGATACGTGACCGAAAATTTTCCTCGCTGTTTACGGGATTACAAAATCACGGGCAGGAGCGAATCACATCGCCGGTATAATTTGAATATTTTGTGAAATTATACAGTCCAGAGGCCGTATTATGACGTATTAATGCCACCATTATTCCTGTGTGACTGAGAGACGGAGCTATATGAGGCCGTCAGCACCATCCTTTATTCGCAGTGGAATAATGATGGCATTAAGAGGGCGTATCCTAAAAGTTGGCAACGTCGCAAATAGCTGTTAACTATTTACCTGTTTTGATTAATTTGGCAATATTACTGTATGGAAATATGAAATTTGGCTAACTAGCGAACTAAAATATTGTTAATATCGCATTAATTAATATCGTAACACCGAACATTTACTTTTATATGTAATAAAAGTATTTGGAAACCTTTCAAATGTCTTTTTTACACCTTAAACGGTTACAACATCAAATTGAGTGTTTTATTTGCAATTCATTATTAATATTTTAGTTCGCTAGTTAGCCACATTTCATATTTCCATACATTAATATTGCCAAATTAATCAAAACAGCGAAATATTTGACATCTATTTGCGACATTGCCAACTTTCAGAATAAACGCCCTCGTGGATGTCGGAAATTATCCCAGGGGAATGAAACATCGGGAAAAAAATTATCCTATGTTAGGAAATGGTCTACTTGTGTACCAAATTTTATCGAAATCCGTTTAGCAGTTAAAGCGCCTCTCACCGAGATCGGCCCAGCAGTGGGAATACTATACGCTGATTGAGAGAGTTGAGAGAGAGATGTAGATGTACATTAAAATCAGAGATATATTGAGCACACACTACACATCACATCTAGCGTTCTTTTTCTATGTTAAACCAAAAATGTAGATCCAAAATAAAAAATAAGGCTGTTAGTATTTTTTTCAGAATCGTAGGAGCTGATTCGACTATCAAATAGTAATTTCTCTTTTATAGTCATGAACCTATTCATTATTTAAAGAGGATTATTTTACTACAGCCTAAGAGAAAATCGATTTTACTTAATCCTGCTAGTGTAATTTATGTATGTAGTATCATAAAAATATTTTATTAGACAGCACAATGAAAATAACCTACACTAGAATAAATTCGGGTACTGCTATAAATTTTCGTTAAATATAAAATAATATGTTCAATGATGACTGAATAATTGCCGATTTTATTTGATATTATTGCCTCAGAAAATAAACTTAAATCAAATTGATGGGCTTTAAGATATTATTATATTGCACCAATAAATCCCCCTGAATAAAGAATATAAAACAAAATAATCAAAAATAGAATTTTATTTGTAAGACCGCACCGTCGTCGTAGCACCCGATGCGCTACGGCGTAGACGCGTAGCGTAGCGCGTAGGCACTGAGCTACGCGCTAATTCTAGCCCTCACTTTTATTTTACCATCTGATATTACAAAACCCCTAAAAATAAACGTACAAATAATAGAATTTCCGATTTTTCTCACAATAGGTTACGGATTTTTCCGGGAATAATTGAGTTAACTACATATATGTATAAGTATTGGAAGCAGTTCCGTCTAGCAATTTAACTCTCAGAAATCGGTTCAAACAAGAAATCTTCTGAGAAACAATACGGGCATCTATTATTTTCCTAAAAGCACTATGTTTTTAAAATAATCAGCTTCAAATATATAGGGACGCTTTCGTTGAAAATGTGGCTGGGCACACATTTAATTTCACAATATTTTTTTACCGTATATTTATCATTGTTTAAATAATTTAACAAATTCAAAAAAAGGAAAGCTGCTTTGCTCGAAAATGCTCGTTTTAACGCATTTTCGATTCTTTCGGAGGCCTGAAGCAATAAAAGCATTTTAATTAAATACCTACTTTTGAAACAGTGGCGGCGTCTCGTCCAAAAATAAGTTTGTTTTTTTATTTCTCTACTAGCGACTTGCTTCGCACGGTATTAACGCCTTGAAAAAACATAATAGTTTAAAATAAACATATCACTTTAACCTTCCGGAATATATTCCTTAAATGATACTGAAAACCGCATAGCAATCCGTTGCGTCGTGTGACGGAACGCACTTTGCACTCAAACGAAATTGCCAAAGAACTACGACCAACTGGAAGTCTTGGTCACAGTTCTAATCTAACCTTACCAAATAGCTTAGTTACTGCGACCAATTCGGCTACCGCCAAGACAGATTAATCAGGGACGGCTCAAACTTTTACGGGTGATAAAATCGGATAGATTATGAACCCTATCGATAAGTGCAGGATTTTTCGTAATTTGACATTGGTGCCGATTCTCTTGTCACAAATGCGTCTAAACTAGACTAAAAAACACCAAATTTTTGTTTACTCCTGTCAAACGATGATTTTCCATTCTGAAATAGACTAAAGTGGCACAACTTAACTATATTTTAGTTTGACAGCACTAAGATTGTACTGAGATTTTAATTTAGTGAAAATGACAATTTTGCTATTCTGAATTTGAGGTTTTTCACCTAAAACTTTAATTGTCTAACTAATTCTGACTATTTTTTATCGCCACTGAAAATGGTGTGGAATATTATTAGTTGTCATGAACTAAAATTCACATGAACATCTCGACTTCGGGTGCAAAAACAGCTGTACAGGATTTTTGCTTTTCTTTTGCTTTTATCTCGAAAATGGTGTGTCCTATCGCAAAAATAATGAAAATTTCGACCCCCTCTATAAAACCCGTATACCCCTAATACTAAACACGCAGGCATTTTTTTTTCCGTGCAATAAGTGAAAAATTCCATATAGAACACGTCGAGGCAGCCCCCACTGCGCGCCTCCAGCTCTAAAAAACGGGGTAGGGCAAACAAGTATGTACCACGTGGAGTCGCAATTGTCAAATTCAATTTAGTTATCAAAATAATTTTTAAATTTAGACTTTTTACTACAGAATAGCTTTTCGATTCTCATAGCCAAAAGTAAGGAATTTTAGTGATAGTTTAGTTAGTTTAGTTCGGTGTACAAGAGAATCGGCATTGTCAGACTATAAACTACCGAAAATGAATGCGTTATACAGTAACTGTTCATAATTTTTCGATAGCTTAAAATCTAACGCTGATATAATCTACTCATTACAATGTTTTTTTATGAGTTGTATTGCAATATGTGTGTGACCTCGACAATTATTTATTTTACCTCGATGGTCCTAGTTTATCAATTGTAACTTCTAGTTACAGCTATATGTAAGCGGGCACGCCCTTTATACCTGGAGGCTTTTTCTTTTTTTTTTGATATTGTTTACTTTTAGTTATTTTTATTTCTGCTTGAATATAGTTCTCGATGCTTTTGGTTGTGCTATTGATATTGGCGTGTGCTAGCTGTCATATGGCTATTAATTACAGCTATTTAATTTATAATTTAAATTATTTTTTGCATATTGTAAATTGTCTTGCATAATGTTATAAAGAATAATTTTTTATTTTTTTTCTAACTGAACAGATAGCTGTGCTGCTGGGGAGTTTGTTGCGCCACTTCTTCTTCCCAGCAAAAGCACTAGGAAGTGGTGAAGGGTAGGCGTTTTGGGGGACTGTCTTATGTAATTTTGACGTTCGAAAAGTGCTGATTTTCAGCCTAGTTTGAATAAATTACTTTTGAATTTTTTTGAATTTTGATACAACGTGGAGCATTGTAGCTCCATGTTGTATCAGCGTTGCAATGGCAACATTAATTTAACACAGGTAGAAGTAGTGGCCAGCAATCATACAAATTATAATAAGATCAAATAATTTTACTGCCTCGTTGGTCTAGTGGTCGCAAGCGCCACTGCTGAACATGAGGTCAGGGGTTCGATTCCCAGGTCGGGCAAAGTTTCGTTGGGTTTTTCTTTCTGGAATTTCTCAGTAGCAGCCATTCGTGCCCGTTTGATGGCAATAGACTCGCCCCCATGGGACTTAAACATAACTGGCAAAATTTGGGTGTACTATAGGTATACCTCTGCCCAACCCTTCGGGGAAACAAGGCGTGATGTTATGCTATGTAAAATAATTTAATTTATAATTAAAAATTATAATTTTCTAACGCTCGCCGATTCTCTTTCCATCGATTCGACTACTCTTTGCACGTTATTCGTTTTAATTTCATTGATGCAATGTCATGATCCGTGACCCCGATAAATGAACTCTACGTTACAGTTGTTAAGTACAGGTAGCTCCAAGATGCTATTTTAGAAAATTGAAAATAAATAAATATAAAATAACGTATAATTAAATTAAAACATCTTCAAAAAACGAGAACGCGAAACCGTATACGTATGTTAAATTAATGTTGTCATTAAAGCGACACGCTGTAGATTGAATATATCTTAAGGTGACATATACATACTCGTAATAAACATTTTATTTAAAGTGGGTTACTAGTAACTACTCCTATTCTCGCCTAAAGCTCTGACTTAAAATGTTTGTCTTCCGGGGTTGCGAGAAAGTTCGAAAGGGATACCGTGGCCCCTGGCAACGTTCAGGCAACTCAACTTTGTAGCAGGAATAACATAACATCAAAATTAGAATAGGAATCGGTTGAGGTGAAATTAGATCACTCGCTTGTAACTCTGCGAGCTATTTATCTTACTACACTAAAAGACAATATTATTACGCATAATCTCCAAAAGAGCGATAACCGTAAATGTTATTTTGTAGGCAGTTACAAAAATAACAATAAATATGTTCCGGTATTCGTGTATATTTCGGTGTTTGTGGTAATTAAATCAACCGTACTTATATCAAACATTTTGGTTTAAATATCCGCCCTAATGCTTTGTTAAACCCCGGAGATTAATAAGTAAGTAATTACAAAACTGTATATGTTGATAATGCCTTAGCCATAAGTGGAGATTTGGGGATTATGAAGGGAGCGTAATACAAAGGATGGACTCATTTAAAGTTTATATATATGTATAAAAATATTAGATATTCGTAATGTGGGTGTTTTATACATATATATATACGTTTCTGGTTATTGGATACGTAGGCAATATTTTATAATGTATTTTTTCAATATATGAAATATATTACCTGAGTATCCATTAACCAGAAACGTATATTTTATTTAAGTATAAAACACCCACATTACGCCAGTTGTGTTTAAGTCCCGTATAATAGGGGACGACCCTATTGCCATCAATCAGGCACAAATCCAAACTCCGGGGTGCTACTGATAAATTTGGTTCCGGTTGGAAAACCCAATAACACTTTGCCCGACCCAGGACCTCGTGAGGCTCGGCAGTAGCACATGCGACCAACGAGGCAGTCAAATGAAAATACTTTTATTTGCGGTAAACATGACGCAAAAAAGAGCTTACATAAAAAAAATATAGAAAAGGTTGGGGGAAACATGCGTCACATCCACGCAAAACGGCTATCGCTCAGCATTATGCTGCGACCCTATGCAAGACAGAGCCCCAGCGCTGTTTTTCAGCGACAACCGGCGCCGACGTAATGACGTCGTTCGGTGCAGCAAAAATAATAACTAGGACGCTGTACCGGCACTGTACAGCAGTACTGTACACAGTACAGCGTACTTCCAGAAAAATAATATAATTCAATTTAAATGTGATTAAAATAAAAGAAAAAGGAAACATACCTACATGCTACGGGAATATCATCCTCAAAACGTTTTGCGCATTATGTAGTGCCAACATTTCGAAGCGTCACTACCAATAATAAACTCTGTATGTTCAAATGTTTATATACTTCTCATGTAATAATGGCTGAGCCTACCGTCACTAACCGGGTATAACAGACTGAGAGCTGAGAATTTCCTAATGCGAAATCAAAACCCCCAAATATTTTTGACAAATGAAAACGAGACCAAAGAGGCCATCATTCATTTATTGTTAATGTTAGTTTAGATGTATTACCACGTTGTATTGTAATTGTTCAAAATTGTCAATAATTGAACAATTATCACACTGTATCATATAACACAAAAGATGTGATAGTGGGAGGACAAGAATTATGTAATTATATACACATTTAAATTGTCCGCAGGTGCTGTGTCAAATGACCAGTAATTAGGTTTAATAAGCATTCAATTGGTTTCGATCTACCAATTCAGTTTGTTTGGTAGCAGCGCAGTAATTACGTAACACATTTACAAAATAAATGCCCTTCATTTTGAAAGTTCAACAACATTCATTGCGTTATTTACGCAACGCGATGGGTAGACGGTTTTTTCAAACCTACAAAGCAATCGCCTAAGAATTTCCTTCAAAGACCATTGTCAAAATGAAATTATTTAACGATCTTAGTCGATCTACCGTTTTACATCAATATCGACTTTTGAATAAGTATATAACTCGAAATAAATAATTTATTAAATGATTAACATACACAGAAAGGATGAATTCCCAGTTACTTTAGTAGGTACCTATCTACTCTTGGTCTTTAGTCTTTAGTGTGATTTTCAGCTGCAACTGCATATTATTCGGATTTACTGGGTTCGATTCCCTGGACGGGAAAAGTGTTATTGGGTTTTTCCATCAGGAATTACTCAGTAGCAGTACGGAGGCTGCATTTGTGCCCGGTTGATGGCAATAGGCTCAACCCCTATGGACTTAAAGATAGCTGGCAAAATGTGGGTGCACTATAGGTACACCTGTAATCTGTCGATCATAGCAAAACGCCTGTAATCCTCGTAGGGGTGGGGGCATACCCCCTTCGAGGATTACCAGGCGTGTTGTTATGTTTATGTAACTCTTCAGTAATGGGACACGTGTCGTCGATAAGTACAGGTTTATCACATAAACGTTTGATATAACTAACACAACTAGGTATTGTTAATTTGTTATTGTAAATAACTATATCCTATACTATTAAATAAGCAATATTTAGAATAAAAGTCAAAGCTGATAGTCTGTTTTTGTGTGAATATTGTGTGCCAACCTGAGTCAAATAAATTTATTTTCTTTCTTTCTTTATTTCAGATTAAAAATAAATAAATACCTATGTAACATAAAAACTATCAAAGGTAGAAACGGTCAGAAGCTGTCTCACAACGGTTTTGATTGCTTTAGTTAATTTTACCTTCTCTTTATGAGTTAGGTACCTACTTTATATTTATATCAAAAATTTTATGCGTTCAGAATTATCTAAAAATAACCTTTGTGTCGCAAAAACTAATAATTAGCGCTGATTGAAAAATGTTCACAGTATGGATATAGGTATATTTTGTAATTTTAGTCATTTTCTGGTCTCTATTATATTTTTAGTTAAAATATTTAAAATATGCCACGATGACGAATTTACACTAATCTATCATAAACCTTATTTTATCTACTTATATATCGATATAAATAAAAATGAAATGTTGTCCATTAGTAAGCGCATCACGTTTAAAAAAGTTTATTATTTACTTTTTTAAACTAATTCGGACTGTTGAAGTTCGATTTAGTCTTAATGAAACGCTAAATTTGAAAATTTTCTCGGAAAATTTTCAAATCGGGTAAAACTAAACGTACTCCTTTGTATGAACAGGACAACGTCTGTTGGGTCAGCTATTATATAAATCCTATGCTACTAAAAGAGCAATATTTTGTATATATGTACATACATACATACATAAACTCACGCCTTCTTCCCATGGGGGTAGGCAGAAACTACAGAATGCCACCTGCTACGATCCTTACATACTCCTTTTGCCTCGTTTACATTCATACATCTGGTCATACACGCACGCCGGTTGCGAGTACTACGCACCTTTCTGAAGAACATCACCAATAAGGTCAGTATATGTCCTCCTAGGGCATCCCCTCCCGGCGTTTCCACTCACATCTGCCTTGTAAATACATTTTATTAGTCGCCTTTCATTCATCCTCTCAACATAACCAAACCATCTCAGCATACCCTTTTCAATTTTCGTCACTACATCTTCTTTTAACTCATACCGTTGTCTTATCACAACATTTCTCAGCCTATCATTCAAAGTTAGACCACACATGCTTCACAAGTAACGCATTTCCACAACATTTATCCTACTTTCATGCTTCTTTTGCCACACCCAGCATTCACTTCCATACATAAGCGTGGGCATCAGCACACCACTGTGAACAGCCAGTCGAGCCTTTTTGGACATCAACTGGTTGGTCACAATCGCATGTATAGCACCATTCACTTTATTTCCCGCATTTACTCTCCTTTCCACATCTTCATCAATCTTCCCATCCCTTGTAAACAGACTCCCCAAGTATACAAACTCACTTACTTGCTCCAAATTCTTATCATTTATTTTCATATCACACACCGATACATCCTCTCCCCTTTCAAAGACCTTCGTCTTATTCACATTTATATTCATCCCTTTCCTCTTATATGCTTCATCCATCACAGTCACCATGTCTTGCAACTGTTCTGCTGACGTTGCAAGTAGAACTTGATCATCTGCATAGAGAAGGCATTTGACAGGCAACTCATTCATCCACAATCCGCACTCACCCTTTTTCAAATCTGTCAGACAACTATCCATGTACAAGTTGAAGAGCCACGGTGACGCTACACAACCCTGTCTAACACCCCTCGAGATGCAGAACCATTTCGTGTAAGCCCCATATGTATATATTTGTAATCACGTTCTCGAAAACGGCACTAACGATTTCGATGAAAGTTGCAATACTGGAGTTTACGAGGCCAAAATATCGATCTAGCTAGGTCTCATATCTGGGAAAATTTGTTCTGTCCGTATTTTCACCCGAGCAGAGTTCGGTCGCCCAAAGTTTAGAACAAGATGGCTACATTAGAATACTGACATGACAACAAGGAATTAATATGTACTTACTAAACATGGAATTAGTATGAACTTTCCTATACTATTAAATAAGCATTCTCTATTTTCACCAGAGCAGAGCTCGCCCAGGTACTTGTAAATAGTTTAGGATCTTTAGCTATGTAAGGATCGTAGCAGGTGGCGTTCCGTAGTTTCTGCCTACCCCCATGGGAAGGATGCGTGAGTTTATGTGTATGTGTAATTAACATCCTACTATAAACATTAACAGTCAGACATATAAGGGTGTATTTATAAACGTTGCATAAAGTTAAGTAACATTCAAACGTCAAAAATGTATGTCTAAATAGTCGGTAATATCCATAGTCCAGTTTATAAATAAACCCCCATTGTATGCGTTTCGGTCATAGATTAGTGTTTAGCAGTGTACCTAGGTTTACGAGGCAACGTGATTTGGCACTTTAGATGCATGAGGAACAGGGTGTAAAGTTCACTCATCCACAATAGAAAAGGGAGGATCCTCCAACCAGACGGGTGTTGTGTCTGGCGGGCCGACTGCCCGACTGTTGATTTCGGATAGTCTTATCTATGTCGTTCGCGCGGTAAACTCTAATTGCGCGATGCAGGATTTGTGTGACGTCATGTCTTTCATGCGTAGTTAGTATGTGGCGGTGTAACCACTACATCACTCCCCTCCGGAGACCGGAGGTCGATAGTGGGCTGAGTCTTGTATCTTACGATGCTTCACAGTGCCAGCTAAGGTTCCAGTGAGTCGGAACCGGGTGCTGCACAGTTCGCGGTGAGTCGGAACTGTCTGCGATGATTGCAGCGGTTGTGGTGATTGCGGTGATTGAGGTGATAGCGGTGATTGCGCTGATTGAGATGATTGCGGTGATTGAGGTGATAGCGGTGATTGCGCTGATTGAGATGATTGCGTTGATTCCCCAGTGAGTCGGGTTGATGAGGCTGAGGGTGATGACCAGGAATGCGCGTTTGCTGCATGCTGGTGGTCAGGATACCCGTTGAAGCCGAGGGTGCTGGCTGTCTGTGTGACTCGCCTCACGAAAGCTTGCGGGAGTGATGATGATGACGTCACGCTGAAGTAGTTGCACGAAGGCTGCGTTGACGTTCATACTCGGGGTCACCAATTTATATGCATGAGGAACAGGGTGTAAAGTTCACTCATCCACCATAGAAAAGGGAGGATCCTCCAACCAGACGGGTGTTGTGTCTGGCGGGCCGACTGCCCGACTGTTGATTTCGGATAGTCTTATTTATGTCGTTCGCGCGGTAAACTCTAATTGCGCGATGCAGGATTTGTGTGACGTCATGTCTTTGATGCTTAGTTAGTATGTGGCGGTGTAACGGCTACAGCACTAATTAGTTCGATTAACGAATCAATGTGTGATTTAATGAAGGACATAACCATGAAAAGCCTAAATGCTGTGGGAAATAATTAATAATGGGATTAATTTACAATTATACATACCTAAACTAATATTATAAAGAGAAAAGTTTTTTTTTTGTTGTATATTTGTTTGTAATGAATTAACTCAATAAGTACTGGTTTGATTTAAAAAAATCTTTCACCATAGAATGCTGTATTGTCACTGATTATCATAGGCTATAATTTATACAGATCACGTGGGCGAAGCGGCTGGCGGTTAAAAATAGAACAAACACCAAGCATATTTGAATAAAACGTTATTGATTGATTAGATAATGATATGTCTTTTTTATTTTTCGAATAGTTATTTGCAAGGTAAGTTGTCAGTAAAACATGTTTGAACTTGTTCAAACAAGTTCTTAATCTTCTTTTCGTCGTAAGCCGCCCATGGGCCTCTGACTTGGCTTCACATGCCGTGGAGAAATAACTCTCAGGCATGCCGGTTTCCGACGACGGTATTAATTATGAAAATTTTAAAAAAAAATCATAAATATAGAATCCAAGTAATAATAATTATTGCTTCGGCATAAATAATCGTCATTGTTACTCGTAAATCGGTATCAAGTATGAATCAATTATGAGGATTCACTCAAATAATTATCGTAACCACATGGTCCGTCCCAATCCGGATACGGGGTCCGAACTTTTGCGGTCAACTCGCTCCAATATAAAATTGGTAAGGATGGATATTGCTCCGAAAATAATTTATGAGTTCTACTGACCTCTTACAATTTTATTTTCGTATAGAAAAATTAATAATCATTAAACTTTTTTTTTTGTTGTTTCCATTATTTCGTTAGTTTTAAATGTTCTTTTTCAGGGTTGCGTTCCCGAAGGGTTCTAAACGGAACTCTATTACTAACCCTCCGTTGTCCGTTTGTATGTCAGCGGGCTGTACCTCATGAACCGTTGAAATGTTCACAGATTGTTCAGAGATTGTGTATATCAACAAATAATGAAAATAAAATAAAGTTAAATATTAAAGAGAAACATACAAGAAACGTTTTTTTTTACTAATTAAAAAAACATACAACATCACGCCTTGTTTCCCCGAAGGGTTGGGCAGAGGTATACCTGCAGTACTCCCACATTTCGCCAGTTATGTTTAAGTCCCATGTAATAGGGGGTGAGTTTGAGGAGCTCGTGGCTAAGTAATAACTGCCGCACGGGTCGATCCATCAGGTTAAGCTATGCTTGCCGGGGTTGGTCTGTGGATGGGTGACCATCTTTACATAACGAGACTCCTCCGTGCCAATAAAGCACGTTAAGCCATGAAAGCACGTTGAGCTGCTGGTCCCGGCTGTCATTCGTGGATCTTTGACAGTCGTTACGGATCGTCAGAAGCCCGAAAATCTGACAAACCAGTCTTACCAAGGGGTATCGTATTACCCAGTTACTGGGTTGTGGAAGTCAGATAGGCATTCGCTCCATGTAAAATACTGGTATTCAGCTGTATCCGGTTAGACTGGAAGCCGACCCCAATATAGTTGGGAAAAGGCTAGGCAGATTGATAATAGGGGGTGAGCCGATTGCCATCAACCGGGCACAATTCTAGACTCCGGGCTGCTACGGAGAAATTCCTGTTGGAAAAACCCAATAATACTTTGCCCGACCTGGGAATCGAGCCCAGGACCAGCGCTCAGCAGTAGCGCTTGCGTCCACTAGAACAACGAGGCAGTCAAAATAAAAAAAAAACGTAGTTTTAAATATTGTACGGTGGTACGGAACTTTTCGTTGGCGAGTCCGACTCGCACTTGGCACATTTTTTTATTTCGTGTGCGTGTCCTAAATAAAATATTTTTCTTTCTTTCTTTCTTTAGCATCATCAGCCTATTGGCCAATAATCCCACCTCCCCCCTCACATGGTCATTCCCGCCTTGCGGCATACGGACACGATTTGGAGACACACTCTGGCTCTTGTGTCACTGCATCTGCAGCTTATAACCAGAGTGTTCTTTGTAGACTCCATACCCTCCCATGCATACCCTGTCCCTTCTGTCTTCGCTTCTCCCCTTTCTGGGGCGCGCTACAACACATAACGTGGCTACACGCCCGAGCAGTCCTATAAAGATTCATTCCATATTTATTCCATTATATTTTTTTTATTTTTTTTGATTATATTATATTTATATTCAATTCATTTTATTTATTCAACTACTACCTACTCTCTAAGTCTTTCCGCAGGCTGTGCCATTTGTGAGCAAAGGACACCAGCCTACGGAAACCTTCTGCGCTGGCTACCAGCTCCCGGTGGTACACCGGTCCTGCCATCTCCCTTTCCCAGTCTCCCAGCATTACCGCTCTGTCCTCCACGTACAACGTACAGTCCCACAGGACATGATCCCGAGTTTCATCCGCCAGCCCACAATAGCATTTAGCAGTGCAGTGTCGCATAGCGACATTGCGTGTAGGCGGCTCCTGAAACTCCCATGCCCTGTAACGATCTGTGACGTGACATAGTCCGGCTCCACCCATCCCTGCGCCAGTCTATCCGCTACCGCCGGAAAGAAGCTGTACAGGTCTCTGCCATCACTGGAGGCTTTTCATCGCTCCTGCCAGCGAGCAACGACCTCCGCTCTCACCTTCCCAATTGCCACCTTGCGCTCTTTAGTGACTAAATTGGAACACTCCTGCGTGACTCGTCCTGCACGACAGACCTCCAGATTGGCCGGAAGCACTCCCGCCAATCTATAGGCCAGTCCGGATGGTAACTTGCAGTTGTAACTCTATGATAAGTACTTAATGTCTGGACTTTAAAAGAGACCTTGACCCCTGTTTTTTTCGCCATTTCTTCTCAGGGTTAGTCAGATTGGGAAATTCGACTCGATCTAGCTTATTTTTTTTAACGTTTCGTGGAAAGTGTTTTTATATCATTTCAGTTAATTTTATATAGCTGGACATTTGTCTCTCTAATCACACGCCAATTAGCCGGGTGATCCCATTCTAGTACACAAACCCGATATGGGAACAATATCCGACCTCCAGCACACTTGGGTCACAGCACTATATTTATAGAGATTTATCAATGCTTATAAAATTCCGGGTTTTGAAACTTCATTATAAAAACAAAATGTAAAGGTAGGCTCACATTGCTGTATTACATGCAATGCAACGTGAATCTGCACAATCGAAGCTCCGAAAATTGTTGCATTGGATGTTATACTGCGTGTTGCTCATTTTGTTTATCTTTACCACTTACACATAAGATAAAATATAGAAAGTGTGTAAAATTGTAAAACTGTAAAGTAAGGAAAGGTTATAGATTATTGTTACTTACCAAGTTCAGAAGATAAACGTTCGTAATCGTCCTCATTCTTCTGTTGCTAGTAAGCGTTGCTATAACAAGACAGTTCCCAGATATGGACAGCATGAATATCAAGATGTACGGTGGCAGTATGAACCGCCATTCATAAGCGTTGCTAGCAACCTTAGCTGCAACGACGCTCGTGTTGCGGACTGCAACGAACGTTGAGATTGTGGAGGTTTCTCTCATACGAAGAAGTGAAGAATTGAGTATTGTGCTTACTTCCTCCATCTTGAGTACCTGGAAAAAAACATAAATGTAAACAAAACGACCAGTTTAAAGCGAAGCTTTTGCATATAACAGGAAATAAGGCAATTTTCTTTGTATGCAAGGGTGTTCACGAACATATTCAAGGTATTGTGGTAAAGTTTACCTGCGGTTAAGTGTTTGTTTAACTTTGCCGCTGCGGTAAACTTGTTTGCGGGTAACCTGATGATGTAACGTAGGGCTTTGTGCTCTATAAGCTTTGCCTTTAGCGATATAATTTTATGATTTTATTGGCCATACTGTATATTAAACG
The DNA here is from genome assembly GCA_963853775.1 of Xanthia togata. Lineage (NCBI taxonomy): Eukaryota > Metazoa > Arthropoda > Insecta > Lepidoptera > Noctuidae > Xanthia > Xanthia togata. Next base: position 5,039,696 of record OY970794.1, read on the forward strand.
TACCTTATTGTTATCAAATACACAATATTTTTTCAAGTTGCAATCTAAACTTGTTTTGGACATTGTTTCATGTCCCCTTTTTTTTGCAATGTTACAAAACAATATTATAGGTACCTATTAGTTCAGTTTATGTTTTAAAACGCTAAATATATTCATTGCGCAAGACACTGTTCAGTGAAGGACTCGTGGCTAAATAATAACAGCCACACGGGTTGATTTTCATGGTTAAACAACGCTTGCCGAGGTCGGTGCTTGGAAGGGTGACCATCCAGCACTGACCAAGCATCTATGACATACCGAGACCCCTCCGTGCCTCGGAAAGCACGTTAAGCCGTCGTTGGTCCCGTCTGTCATTGGTATTATATAATTGACAGTCGTTTCGGGTAGTCAGAAGCCAAAAAGTCTGACAATCAGTCTTACCAAAGAGTATTGTGTTACCCAGTAACTGGGTTGTGGAGGTCATATAGGCAGTCATTCCATGTAAGATACTGGTACTCAGCTGCATCCGGTTAGACTGGAAGCTGACCCCAACATAGTTGGGAAAAGGCTAGGTAGACGATGACTAAATAAAACTCAAACTCAAAGCAATTATTTCAATTAAACCATTTACAGGTACTTTTGAATTGTCAAGGGGTCAGTCAGTCAGAAATATGAAGCTAGTTGCCCATTTCAAGGCGTAGGTTCCTTTGGAGAAGAATGGGCAAGAAACTCCACTGACACTTAAACACAGCAATTTTTCTAAGACGTTCAAAAACGAGCTAGTTTTAGATTAAGATGCTCATCTATATACATACTAATAATATATATACATATTATAATTTAAAGTCGCTTTCGCGTTTTTCTGTATGTCCGCGTAGTTCTTCTAAACCACGCAACAGATTTTGATGAGGTTTTCACCATTGTTTAGAAAATTTATTCCGGAAGGTATAAGTGTATAATCCATTAGTGGTGGCGATTCTCTTTACTTTTAGCTATGAGAATCTTAAAGCTATTCTGCATTAAAAAGTCTAAATTTAAAAATTATTTTGACACAACTAAAATCGAATTTGACAATTGCGACTCCACATGGTATATACTTGTTTGCCCTACCCCGTGAATTTTTTTAGAGCCGGAGGCGCGCAGTATGCAGCTTCGGCGTGTTTCATATCATATGGTATTTTTCACTTTTTGCATAGAAAATATAAAAAAATATTACCTACGTGTTGAGTATTAGGGGTATAAGGGTCGAAATTTTCATTATTTTTGCGATAGGACACACCGTTTTCGAGATATAAGCAAAAGAAAAGAAAAAAATCCGGTACAGTACTGTTTTAGCACTCGAAGTCGAGGTGTTCGTGTGAATTTTAGTTCATGACAACTAATATTAATCCACACCATTTTTAATCGCGATTAAAAATGGTCAGATATAATTAGACAATTAAAATTTTAGGTGAAAAACGTCAAATTAAGAATAGCAAAATTGTCATTTTCACTAAATTAAAATCTCAGTACCATCTTAGTGCTGAAAATATAGTTAAGTTGTTCCACTTTAGTCTATTTCAGGATGGCAAATCATCGTTTGGCAGGAGCAAACTAAATTTTGCTGATTTTTAGTCTAGTTTAGAGGCATTTGTGACAAGAGAATCGGCACAAGTAGGTTAAAGTTACATAAAACTAAGAAATCGATGTTTTGTCAAGTCATGAAGACCGTGGAAGCAGGTCGCTAGTAATTTACGTATATTTTAAAACGCTATGTATAAATTTATTGCTCAAGTCGATGTTTCTGCAGCCTCAAGGAATAAACAAGTATCTGAAGGAGTTACATAAATCCTTTAATAAAATTTCACGATATTATTTCTGATTTTGCCATTGTTACGCTCGACTAAGTTCAGACAAACTTCGATCATTAATATAATAGTGCTGACAAGTATATTATAATTTATTTTATGCGCTGTCGAATTAATTAGTTTGAGCTGATTAAACTTGTTGAAAGAAATCGATTATAGAGTTATTATTCTGTAAAAAGACCCTTCATGAACATGAAGCCGTCATATTTGCATTTTGTGCCCTGTACAATAGGTTCATGCAATGGTACATGGATCCTGGGAGTATTTAAAGTTGTTATAAAATAAAAAATTGGAAAAATAAAAAACATAAAAGTTGGAACTTCCACCTTCAATATCTCTGTTACCAGAAGGTTCCCAGGTCCTGTCACATAAAAAGAACGTTGGCTGTTTACCTGCGCACTGAGAGATTTATTCGATTCCAGCCTATTACATAATACTAAGTAGCTAATAAAGTACCTTTTATGATTCTACAATAAAACAATTACACTTATAATTATAAAACAATAGCCTAGTAATAGCCTAGTACTTTAGGATGCGACTGTATCCGTGCGCAGACACATCCCTTGCATTGTCACCCTGCGTTCTTTTTACCTGACGACTACTGTATGGTCCAGTAAAAACTAAATTTCATAATAACGGGAAGAACAAATATTTTTGCACCCGTTAAGAGAGAAGAAAAGAAAGAAAAGAAAGAAAAAAGAAAGAAAAGAAAGAAAAAAGAAAGAAAAGAAACAAAGGAATGAAAAGAAATAAAATATGTTTACTTGCGATACAAATGACGCAAGCAAAGAAAAAAAACACGAAAAAAACAATTTGGGGGAAAATATGCGTCACATCCACGCAAAAGGGCCATCGCTTAGCATAATGCTGGGACCCTATGCGAGACAGAGACCCAACGCTGGTTTTCAGCGACAACCGGCGTTGACGTGATAACGTCAACGGGTGCAGTAGTTAGAGAAATAACGAAATAAGACAAATATAAAATAAACACAATAGTTAGTCCTAACTATATTATAAAAAATAATATTTAAAATGGCAACATTTCGTAGCGTCGGTGACTCACGCGCCGCAGACACACACACACACACACATTGATACACTATATCAATTTACAGTGTTATAACCATTTCATACAACTATAGAGGTATGAGGAATATACAACTATAGAAGTATGAGGAATACCATATAATGTTCACTCATACCTACCTTTAGAAAAGGGGAGTACCTCCGACCAGACGGGTTTTGTGTCTGGTGGGCTATTGCCAGACGATTGATATCGAGACGTTGTATATTAATGCTAGTCACCCGGTAAACACTGCTTGCGCGATGCAGGATTTTGCGTGACGTCAGTGTGATGCGTAGTTCGCATGTGGCAATGTAGATGGCGCCACACAACTGACAAAAAAATACAGTTGTGATTTAAATAAACAGAAAATTAATATTCAAGTTGGTACAGATAGTTCAACTCATCTGTGCGCGTGGCGCCAGGTGTACGTGCGCTTGTTATTATACAGCTTTAATTTGGGTTGCGCTCGGACGACGACTGCCGCTGTGCCGACAGATGAGTTGAACTATCTACCTATGGTAAATTTGCTTAACAGTAAATTATCCTGGATTTATATACATACGTTAACGCAATCGTTTATATGTACAAGCCTGACGATGCCGATACCTATAAACTACGCAAAGTTTAGAAAAAAAAAAGAAAAAATACTGTCTAAAATTTTGAGAATTGCAGGATTTCCAGATTACATCACTTTGCGTATCGTCGTTGCTTTTCCCAGAAAAAAGCCAAACAATCCGTACGAAATAGACGTTCAAAGTTATTCGAAGAAATGGTTAATAAAAAACCCAGATTTTCACTTGAAAAATACAATTTATTTGCTACTTTGAGATCAGAAGAAATAAAGCTGTTTTACACGAAATTAAGCGAAGATCTAATAGACTTATAGAAGGTTTATTCTAACAAATCGTTTCAATTTCAGAAAATGTTCAATCGTGAAAAATCTGAAAAGCGTTAGCAGAAACTTTAAATAAGAGATTCGAACAACAATATTAAATTAACATGAATATTTGTATTTTTGTTTATAATGAATTCTAACTCAAAAGCTACTGGACTGATTTTAAAAATTATTTGACCAGTACAATGAAATTATCAAGTAGTAACATAGGCTATATTTTATAAAGATATCCATGAAAGGAGCCTCCCCAAGTGGCATGGCGTACCCTCCGACCTTTTACTACGTGCGGCGCACCTTGGGCAATCGACTTTTGTCGATTGGCTAATCTATTCAACACGATAGCAAATATAAGTTCCAATTGGCCCTTCCCAGGGCCAAACAACCTACTAACAAAACAATCCTTGTTTGTAATCTCAATCAATATTGAAGGGTTCTCTGGGGATATAGCAGAAATTCTTTCTGAATTGTCCCGCAAGACACATTGCGACATCTTATTTGCCTAAGAGACCCCGAGATTCCACTCAAAGTAGGCCTCACATTCCTGGACTGTAGCAGCGCTTTAACTGTTTGAAAGCTGACTGGGAACAATTTTCGAAGTCCGTAGATCTATTAGATATCCCGCCAACCCCACAAAATTACGACGAAGAAGACTGTGACCGGAGGTGGTCTATGAAAATTGCCCATATTCTTGCTGACTGTACTTTTTTTTTAAAGTCTTTAAATTCAGATTGAAATGTTTAAAAAACTTAAAGACTGTCTGCTTAGATTGTTTTCCTAATTATTTATTTTTTAGTTAGCTTTTAGACAGGCTAACTTACATCGTATGATAGGCCATATTATCATACGCCCCCGTAATTATCGTACGGCTTGGCAACACTCTTGACAATTGACATTGAAAGCTAGGCAGGCTATTTAGTATTAACGCAAGCAAGTTTGATACCAGCCAGTCTATTCTGTAATAATCTCACGGTGAAAATTTAGGTGAAGTAAGCTAGTTTTTGCTTGGAATTGACACTATTGACAGTTCACTTCACCGAAGTTTGCACGGTGAGATTTTTACAGAATGGCATCGCAGTTCACAATTTGTCAGTTTCCCGTGGATAGGTTATAAACTCCCGCAAAATAATACGTTAAATTGTAAATGGTTTGTTGTAGTTAACTTTACGACAGTTTTTAATCTAACGGAATGAATACCGATAGATTATAAACAAAAACAAAGTTCATAATTTTATAATTTTAAGGTGACATTTTTTATAAAAAATCTTGTTGAGATTGATCACTACGAATTACTTTTATGAATTTTTTTTTGCCATTCGTGACATTTCTAATGATTATAAACAAAAACAAAGTTCATAATTTTATAATTTTATGGTGACATTTTTTATAAAAAAAACTTTTTCACAAAAAATAAAACCGACTTCCAAATAAAACACTACAAAGTGAAAAATAACTTTGATTTCGAAAGTCGGTGTCTTTGGGGTTTTATTTTCGTTTTTTTGCCACCGACTTCCGAAATCAAAGTTATTTTTCACTTTGTAGTGTTTTATTTGGAAGTCGGTTTTATTTTTTGTGAAAAAGTTTTTATTTTTCACTTTTTAGTTGTGGTACCTACATAAAACCCCCACAAAAATTTGAATATCCATTACCTGCTATGTAAATTAGAGAGATAGGAACTATTAGAATATCGTCCACATATACTAGATGGGAAAAATACGTATTATTGAAGCTAACTCAAAAACCCCTCATCAGATCTTGACCAAATTTATATGGGACCACTTCTGAAGTATGCCCTACCAAACAAAAAAAGAATCATCAACATCAATTCATAATTGGCGGAGTAATCGCGTAACAAACATACAAAAAAAAAAAACATACAGTCGAATTGAGAACCTCCTCCTTTTTGAAGTCGGTTGAAAATCTTGTTAAGATGATTGATCACTACGAATTACTTTTATGAATTTTTTTTTGCCATTCGTGACATTTCTAATACTCTTACCTCAGTTGGTTTCCTAGAGTTTATTGATACTTATTAGAAAAAGGATCGAATGGCATAAAAAAAGATTAAAAATAATATCGGTTCAGATTAACCCTTGTTCAAAAGTTTAAAGTGTTAAGATTTTGGAGCACTTTTGTGCAAGGTTTAAGATGAGGTATCCCTAGACAAAAATCATCGCTATTGATCCATATAGCACTTTTGCTCAGTCTCCTTTGTAAGTGTTATATCAGTAACATCCTGATAATACATTCCCCGAAGATATCGAACATTTCCGGCATATCCCGAGAATCCGGTAAGCTCCTAAAGAAATAAGAGCGCATCTATGATAGAGATCACTTTTCGGAAGAGACTGTTGAAGCTGAAGTAAAACTGCTTTCACAAATAAGCGAGCGACGCCAGTAAAAATGAATGGAAACACTACTATTAACATTACCCTCAAAAGTAAAAAGGCTTGGAACACTATATTCGCAAACTCACCAGCAAACCATCACCACCTCAACCACCAGTGACGGCTAACCAAGTGGCTCACCAACTTCTTCTAAACGGCAAACCACCGAAACGCCTAGGCAAAACACCCAAAATTAATATTTTCTCCACCACTTCAGAATCCGTTTGTGATCCATTCCAACTTTCGGACTTATGTAATTGTAGCTATTCAAATTATTATTATATTCGAACCATCAGAGAGCCTCCTATCCGGGCACAAGTTATCGTGGCATACTAGGAAAACCTTAAATAGACTTCATACCCAAGTAGGTTGCAGCAAGAAGAACCTCCATAAGTGGGGGTTCATGGACGGCTCAGATCTCTGGTGTATATGCGTTTTCTCTCCGCAGACCGCATGCCCTGTCACCTGCACACGTGAGGACCTAATGCGTCAGCGAACGGTATTCGCGTCGCAAATTTTTCGGCCAAACAAATTAAAAAAACTAAGAACATATATTTTCGTGTTATTTTTGCCATCGACACACTAAGAAGTATCCAAAAACGTTCCATTTTTTATGTTTTGCAAGAATATAGGTAGCTAATATAAGTTCTTAATATCTATGGGTTTCATATGTGTGTTTCTATGGGTTTCGAAGGTGTGCTACCGGGGTTAATGAAGATATTGTATAATCATAAAATAAAATGTTGATTTTATTTTTCAATTATTTCAATATAATTTTGATTTTGTTTTAAGGATAGCTGAATACTTGCCTTTTACATTTCTTGATATAGTTTGCTAAACAATAGGAAAAAATACAAATTTGACAGGGTTATTAAAAAAAAATGGTTTTTTCAACATTATCTAAGTTGAAAAAATTAGTTCAGCCACATGCAAGTAGACCGGGTGCGCCAAAGTTCACCTAAATTTTCAACTCCGATGATTGGAAATCCGAAAATGTTCTTCCTAACATTTTTCATCCTAACAATCACTATTCCTAACTACTCTGTCTCTAATGTTCATAATTCCGAAGCATTCAACTTCATAATGTCAGTAGCAATAAACATCTATTATACTTTTATTTGTTTTCCTATATTTTCTCTCTTTTACACTATTATTCAAAGTCATATCTTTTTGTTTAGATTTCTTTTTATTCATAATAATCAGTATTATATACATTAATTTTGCGTAACTTTATTGTCACATAACATACAATAAGAATAATAGTACCATGGTACAAGTAGTTAAATACATGTTTTCTTATAGACTTTTCAATTAAATTAGTTTAATATTAGCGGCTATAGCTTTCAAATAATCACTTTTATTGGTGTATTTTTGGAAGCCAGAGTCACGCTCCAGTCATTCAGTCAAGTTCCAGAAACGAATCGGTTTTATTCATAATTATTGATTTAGGTTAGGTTAGAACTGTGACCACAACGCACGAGCCGAGCGAGGGAAGCGAGCGTGCCGCGGCAGCGGCCGGCGAAGTGCCAGAACCGAATCAGTCCTATAGTTATTGGTTTAGCTAGAGTGAAAATATTATGGTAATTATGTTTAGGGATAAAAGCGTTATGATAAAAAACAGTAGGAGTTTAAATATATTTACATTAATGATATTATTAATTACAATTTTCGGAAACATGAGTGTTATGAACATCGCCGGTAGCACTACAAATATGAATGAAAACTTTAGGATGAAAAATTTTAGGAAGAGTGATCATTCGGATTACAAATCGTTAGGAAGAACAATTTCGGGTAAAGAACTTTAGTTGAGCCAATATGGACCCAAGTAGACCATATTACCTAACAATGTTGATGATATTTTTTAAAGTTCAACAATTTGAAAAATCCTTTTCAGCCACATGCAAAACAAAGAACTCTGACTCTGAAACGAAGACCTTTTCTGATCACAAATAGTTTTATTTAAATTCTTTTTCCCTTTCTCAGAATTAATAACAAAATTGATCTAAATCAGTCGATTTCGTGCACGGCCTCTTAACAAAGAAACTAGTTGCAACAAAAACCAATGAAATAGTATTGTTAGCAAAACATTACTTGTAGAAATGTACCTACTTTCTTAGAAGTAATTAATTTCAGACACAGTTGAGATAAGCTGAAGAAAAACTTCGTGAGTTAACCTGAACTTAATGGTCCAAAATCACTAACATGCAGTGAACATTGTACTGATTAATTAAACAAGAAGATTAAGTTACATGAGTCTTACCTGCAGTGGGACAGTTTCAGGCTATTAGTCGAACTTTTAGGTATCGTTTAACTAATTAACAATCGAAGACTGATTTACATGTGGCTGATGAACTGCGAAGACGTCGGTTGCAAAAAATCTCGATAGATAAATGAGCGTGTGTTATTTATTGTTCCAAATTCCGATGACGTAAATGTATGGTCGACAATGAATGTTATTAGTGAACACTAAAAAAAAAATCATTTTCTATCGAATGTTTTAATTTAAAGGGTTAAAATAATGATAGAATTGGCACAAGACAGACACCTTGAGAATGTACAATAAAAACTCGCAAAGGATCCTAAATCCTTCTGGGAGTATGTGAGAAGCAAAAAGGGTATCGTGAACCGTAAAAAAATCACTAAAAATGGTAAAAATTTATAGGACACCGAATGTGTTCACGAATTTGCAAATTTTTTCAAGTCCGTATACAGTCCCCTGAAAACAAAACTAGACGTGCAAGCCGCCGTGGCCAGGCCAGGTAAGGGGGGCGCTAACTTGACTTAAACCTAAGCGTTCGGCGGGACCAGATGTCATCCCACCATTTATTATTAGAGACTGCAGGGATTATTTAACACAACCACTAGTATACGTATATAATGTATGTTTGGAACAGTCATACTGGTTGCGCTTATACTTGATTTTTTGGCAACATTACTATTTGCTGAGAAATGATGTGATAAGACAACGATGTGAGTTAAAAGAAGATGTAGTGACAAAAATTGAAAAGGGTATGCTGAGATGGTTTGGTCATGTTGAGAGGATGAATGAAAGGCGACTAACAAAATGTATTTACAAGGCAGATGTGAATGGAAACGCCGGGAGGGGACGCCCTAGGAGGACATATACTGACCATATTGGTGATGTTCTTCAAAAAGGACAGGTGCGTAGTACTCGCAACCGGCGTGCGTGTATGACCAGATGTATGAACGTAAATGAGGCAAAAGAAGTATGTAAGGATCGTAGCAGGTGGCATTCTGTAGTTTCTGCCTACCCCCATGGGAAGAAGGCGTGAGTTTATGTATGTATGTATGTATTACTATTTGGTTGGTAATGTATCCCTATCCTCCATCCCTTCCTTGCACGGAACCTATCGTACTCGTGGAAACGAGACAGCGAATGTCCTGCGGAAGTGAGCCGTCCTAAAATTGACATTCACTAGACTTTGTTCGTTGGCTATAAACTTTCGTGTCGATAACATTGTACTCCCTAGAAAAACTTGAAATATTGTGAAACTTGGTGTTTTATGCGTGAAGCCGCTGTGAATCGAGCTGAGGAGCTGCCGACGAGGAAATAAAGGTACCGTGCTCCCCTTTAACCCTTATGAAAGACCGATTTTACTCTGTGCCTCCACGCGGTCTTTCAACGTCCCATTTCACCATCTACCAAGTTGATTTTGTTGCATCATTAAGCCTTTTCGCGCAACCACATACTTTCCAGAACGCTGGAAAATTACACGAGTAATACCAGTACCTAAGGCTGAAGGAGGGAGTGAAGTTAGTGGGTATAGGCCGGTGGCGATGCTGTCGGTACCAGCGAAGGTATTTGAGTCAGTAAACTTGTCAGTGTCTTAAACCAGGTTTCAGTCACGATGTCCGACTCACAGCATGGGTTTAGGCCGGCTCGTAGCACGACTACAAATCTGCTGAATTTAATGGCATATGTGGTTCCGAGCGTTGATTTGGGAGTGCAGGTCGATGCTGCATACTTTGATTTTAAAAACCCTTTAATTTGGTCGATAATGACACTTTATTGACAAAGCTTGCGGCAGTCGGATGCACTCCAAAATTACTGAAATTCTTTGCTGATCATATGAGTAAAAGAAAGCAGTATGTAGAATATGTTGGGTAATTCAAAAATCATTTATTCAAACTAGGCTGAGAATCAGTACTTTTCGAACGTCAAAATTACATAAGACAGTCCCCCAAAACGCCCACCCTTCACCACTTCCTAGTGCTTTTGCTGAGAAAAAGAAGTGGCGCAACAAACTCCCCAGAAGCACAGCTGTCTGTTCAGTTAGAAAAAAAAATGATTCTATAGAATAGTATACAAGATAATTTACATTTCGCAAAACACAATTTAAATTAAAAATTAATAGCCATATGACAGCTAGCACATGCCAATATACCAACCAAAAACATCAAGAACTATACTCAAGCAGAAAAAAAAAACTAAAAGTAAACAATATCTAAAAAAGAAAATAAAGCCTCCAGGCATAAAGCGTGCCCGCTTACATATAGCTGTAACTAGAAGTTATAATTGATAAACTAGGATTGTCAAGGTCGCTAGCTAACCACATATTGCAATACAACTCATAAAAAAAACATTGTAATGAGTAGATTATGTCAACAATAAATTAAAATAAATTGACATATGTAAAAAGTAAAATTATAAACAATTATATAAACTCATATAACCTGTCAGTAAGTAAACTAATTCTGGAGAAAGAACATTTAAACATTGTTTTGAGTTAATCACAGCGACCAACTATTCTTATCATTTAAGTAGTCGTTGATAGAATAGTATGCCTTTCAACAAAGGTTGGACTTTACTTTAGTTTTAAACGCCTTAAAAGGCAAATCTAACAAAGAAGAGGGTAGCTTGTTATAAAAGGTTATACCAAGCCCAACAAATGAGTTATGAACCTTATGAAGCCGGTGAAAGGGAGCAAGTAGTTTATCCTTACTTCTAGTGTTAACATTGTGAATATCACTGTTTTTAGTGTATAAGTGTATATTTTGCCTTCTATAATTATAAGATGTTGGTGAAGATGAATTGTGATGCGACTGTGAGGATACCGATATCTTTGAATAAATCTCTCAGAGAAACTCTGGCACCTAGCTGGTAAATTGCTCGAATAGCTCGTTTTTGGTACAAATCGGAGCCCTATTTCACGAGGTCAGGCGTAAGTCAGGACAATAATATAGGACCACTTCAATTCATAATAATGATAAATGACTTGCCCGAGGTCGTCAGGAATGCCAAGTGCCTGTAATTTGCTGACGATCTAAAATTACTGTTAGCTGTGAAAGATCAAAAGGAATTTGAGCGCTTACAGGAAGACATAGATAGAGTAGTTGAATGGGGAAAAATAATAAGTTGGTGTTTAATACGTCAAAGTGTAAGTAATAACTTTTAGTAGAAGGAAAATGCCCAAGGAATATGACTATAGAGTGAACAACACGTTATTGAAAAAAACGGAAACGGTGCGTGATTCAGGAGTACAACTGATTATTATTATTTTGTATTTTATGATCCAATTGTTAATTGAAATAAATGAATTGATTGATTGATTTCGAAGAATTTTACTTGTCTTCACTTATTGTTTTTCTTTTAATTTTCGTCTTTTTTTTTTCGTGCACACTTGTTTTCCCAATGCACTTTAGACATTGGCAGAATAATCGACATCGGCTTTGCTTGCCATTCAATAAAAATAGAATAGAAGTACGAAAATTGGCCTTTTGTTGTTAACCGACTTATGTTGCTGAACGTACCGAAGCTACCTTTTCGCTTAGTACCCATAAAAACCTATCGTCTGGAATAAGACCTATTTACAAGTTTAATAAGGGTTAGTTTACAGCTTTCACGCCGGGTGTAGAGTTAGGCAGTTTTATTATCCAGATTTGTTCGGAAAACTTAGTTCGCTAGTTGTCAGACAACATTTGGAATTTATTTCCAATAATGCTGATGGTTTATTTTTTATTATATTTTTATCTGAAGGTTACAACCCTTTTTCACAATTTATGTGAAAGAATTGAAAAAAGAGGAGGTTGTTTTATATGTTTGCCTGTATGTTTTTTTTTTAATGATCGTTCATCGGTTGATTTTCGTCAATTGCAGACCGATTTTGAGAATTCATCTTTTTATGGTAGAGCTTTTTAAGTTTGCGCAGTGGTCCCATATAAATTTTCATGGGGAGTTTTTGAGTTAGCTGCGATAATTAATGTGTAAGTATCAACTAATCATGCAACTTATCCATCAGCATCACTAATGTAACATACACCAACAAAAATTTATTCATTTGTAGCCGTGGTGTGCATACAAGAATTTAAACTATTCTGAGTTGAGCTCCACGATTACTGACAAATGCTTGCACTGACAGGACAGGTCCACTCAAATCTGTGTGGTTCTTTTCTCAAAATACCATTTCAGACTAATCTACATGGTCCTCATATGGCCTGACCAAGATTATGGCTGGACTTTAAAAGAGACTGTGACCTCTGAGTTTGTTTCGGCCTTTCTTCTCAGAGTAGTCAGATAGGAAACGCCGAACTCATCTAGCTAATTTTTATTTTTATTTTTAAAAGATGACGTGTAAGAGTGATTCCAATATCCTATTTACAGAATATCCTATGCCAAAAAAACGAAATGTGTAAAGTTTGCCCTTCCAAATGTTAGAAATCTAGGACCCAACATCGTCTTAGATAAAGAGGTGCTTGAAACTGTAAACTCGGCAGTTTTTCTGGGCATAACAGTAGATGCCAAACTTCAGTGGGGCCAACATATATCGAGCCTAGCGGGAAGGCTCAGTTCGGCCGCCTACGCCGTCAGAAAAGTAAGACAATACACTGACGTTGATACAGCTCGGTTAGTCTATTTTAGTTATTTTCATAGCGTTATGTCCTATGGTATTCTGCTGTGGGGCAAAGCTGCAGATATTCAAAATATATTTGTCCTCCAAAAACGAGCTATTCGAGCAATTTACCAGCTAGGTGCCAGAGTTTCTCTGAGAGATTTTTTCAAAGATATCGGTATTCTCACAGTGGCATCACAATTCATCTTCGCCAACATCTTATATATTAGGCAAAATATACACTTATACACTAAAAACAGTGATATTCACAATGTTAACACAAGAAGTAAGGATAAACTACGTGCTCCCTTTCACCGGTTTCATAAGGTTCATAACTCATTTGTTGGGCTTGGTATAACCTTTTATAACAAGCTACCCTCTTCTTTGCTAGATTTGCCTTTTAATGCGTTTAAAACTAAATTAAAGTCCAACCTTTGTTCAAAGGCATACTATTCTATCAACGACTACTTAAATGATAAGAATAGTTGGTCGCTGTGATTGGCTCAAGACAATGTTTATGTTTTTTCTCCAGAATTAGCCTACCTACTGACAGGTTATATAAGCTTAGGTATTTTTTTCATTTTATTTGACTTTATATGTCAATTTATTTTAATTTTATTAATTTTTTGTTGACATTATCTACTCATTAGAATGATTTTCATGAGTTGTATTGCAATATGTGGTTAGCTAGCGACCTCGACAAACTGATCATATTTTATTATTTTCCTGAAAAACTGGCGGCAAGTTCGTCATGCTCCCTTAGATGTCACTGCTTGCGGTAGCGTCGGGGGTCGGGTTGCCTCCTTCCCTCAAATATGGCGAGGGGGGTAATGGCTGATCTTTGCGTTAAGCTCGTGAACGGGTGCTGCTTGTGGTGACTGGTCGTCTTGCTGATCATGGTTTTGTTATTGTTATTAGTAATTAACTGTTTATTTATTTTACCTCGATGGTCCTAGTTTATCAATTATAACTCTAGTTACAGCTATATGTAAGCGGGCACGCCCTTTATGCCTGGAGGCTTTATTTTCTTTTTTAGATATTCTTTACATTTAGTTATTTTTATTTCTGCTTGAGTATAGATCTCGATGTTTTTTGGTTGGTATATTGGCGTGTGCTAGCTGTCATATGGCTAATAATTTAATATTTTGTGTTGTGTTATGTAAATTATTTTGCATAAGTACTTATTGTATAGAATCATTTTATTTTTCCTAATTGAACAGACAGCTGTGCTGCTGGGGAGTTTGTTGCGCCACTTCTTCTTCCCAGCGAAAGCACTAGGAAGTGGTGAAGGGTGGGCGTTTTGTGGGACTGTCGTATGTAACTTTGACGTTCGAAAAGTGCTGATTCTCAGCCTAATTTGAATAAATGACTTTTGAATTTTGAAACAATTTCATTTCATTTCATTTCAAAATAAAGTGAATTAATTGGAAATCCTACTTGTAAAAATATACAAAAAAAATAAAAATAAATTTAAGGCCATATTCTTCTATGTATATTATGAAAGAAAAAAAAAGAAAAAAAATATGTTTAATCTGCACAAACAAAACGCACACTAAAAGAAAAAAAATACAAAAGTAGCCAAAAGCCTCGTATTCAACCAACAAAAAAACGTTTGAAAATGTTGTTCATTAGTTGATTTCAAGGCCTTGGACCAAAGAAAATATTTCATTTCAAAGTTATCCATAAATTACCGGACATCCTGTATAATAAGTGATCAAACGAACTTACCTGTTGTGAAGTTCGATCATTATTATACGAAGGGCTTCGTTCGAAGATATAACATTTACAATGCAGCTTCGTCACGTAGTCGACAACCATACGCATATTTAGAGCTGAAAGCAAAAACTAAACGCACAAGTATAGCTACTACACTCTATATGTCATCTGTCATTATTTTAGAGTAAGAAGAGAATCTCAATTTTTCTGGGGTAGGGTAGGGAGGGTTCCTTATATCTTCGAACGAAGCCCTTCGTATAATAATGATCGAACTTCACAACAGGTAAGTTCGTTTGATCACTTATTATACTTCAGGCTTCGTTCTCGATATAACATTTACAATGCAGATGTTAAGAGATTATGAGGAAAATTGAGATTTCCAATATGAAATTATAAATAAATCGTATTTCAATAACATATTAAATCTTTTAGTTTTTTGGATACAAATGACATAATAGATAAATTCTCATTCATCTAATAACGGACTTATTATCCAACTTATAAACAAGTTTTAATCAAATATCTATAGATAACAATATACCATTATAGATAAATAATCAAATCATTCATCCTATTATTGAACTTGTCAAATTTTGTTTTATACTTTTTTAATAAGATACCAATATAAGTAGATAAACAATCAAATTATTCATCTTAATATTGAACTTCTGGTCTAATTTAGATTTATACTTTTTAAGGTACGTTATAATGATTATTCGCATTCATAATACTCAAGTATTTTGTTCAGTATTAAGCACAGCATGAGTAAATTCGTTTGAATTATTGACAATTGCTCTATTAAAGTCTACCGAAAGGTGAAAGAGCTATTTGTCTAGCCTGACGTTTGCCATTATTACATCGAATGACGCTCCCTTAGCGTTAGTACCTACTCGTAGTGGATGTCGAGGTATGTCTAGTACTATGTCCTGAAAAAACACTAATATCTATGATGCAAACAGAGAGTTGGTATATTACCTATATTATAGAAACCAAATGATAGAGGTGGTGGTGAGAGAATGGTAGAGGCAGAAACTGGTTTGTGGGGGCTTATATAATGAAGGTATTAAGTGAGTATTATTTCCTTCTAATGCCCTGAGTACCTACCTATAGTTAATGTAATCACATAATATACTAGCTAGACTTTCGGACTTTTCAAAGAAAGGTAATAAAAAAGGTTCAGTTGGCTGTGACCAGGACCCAGGACCAGACCTGCATGATTTACTGTGCAGTTAGGTATTTTTATAATTATTTTTAAAAAGTCAAAGTTTATTTTTAAAACATTTAAGACTTAACTTGGGGTCCCAGCTAGTTTCATACTTGGCCCCATAGAAACCTTTAAGTAGGTAGCCTCTTGATGCGGTCATAACCCCCATGTTTGAGTCTACTGCGATAGCAAGAGCTGACTTAAGTTAATTTAAAGACCCCATACAAGGCCCTTATCTTGAATTGCTTGGTTAAAAAAAAAATATATAATTTTGATTTAGATTGGTACCTATAGATGTTGTAAATGGTAAGTACTTTGTTTTTGACAAATGGCCCACCATAATTTATAGGTAAAATTGTATTGTTCCATGGTATTATTTGAAAGAGAACTTAAATTAACTACAAAAAAATTAACTTAGATAGCTAGTCTTAGCCCTGCCTTCCGGATAATATCCCGGTAAAGATGTAGAGGGTGATTCTTTCAGGCTTATGACGGCTAGTATGCCATAACCATAATGCCTGTCAATTTTTCCATTCTTAATTTTTTGTTAATATCTTAATAATAGGCAAAATGGGCACAAAAACGCGTAGTAAAAATGTAGTTTGACCAAGACATGGTAATAGCATAGACTACAGTCGATGCATCAGGGCCGGTTTTCAGGATATGTAAGATTGACGTTTTTGCATTAATTCTTGAAGTAAAAGTCAATACCTATCAGGTTGACCAAACTGATTAAATGAGTCACAAATTGTACTGGAATGTGGAGGTATTTATTTTCTACTTTATGTCAGTATTGGCTGTATTTAAGAAGCAAATAGCCAAGTTGCTTCATGTAAGAAGCAAATAGCCAAAGTTTATCTTCACACCATTGCTAAATAGGCTTCTGGCAAAGTTATTTAAATGTAGGTACTGAATACCTCCCATTTGGTTAATGTGGCACTTATTATCAACATGTAACAATATAATTATGTGAATATTGTATATTTTTAACACTCATTTTTAAGGTAAAAATATGACAAGTTGTTCTAGATGATTTATGTGATAAGTACTTATAATTTTTTAGTCTCTTTCCAGAATCCATGAACCATATTATCATTACAAATGGCCCCCCACCCACTTCTTGACCTGTAAATATTTCCGAATCATATATTGAGTATGCAATACTTTTTATGTGTAAACTATTGATATTATCAGCCCACTGCTGTAGATCTAGTTTAATATCTGGGTGAATGATAATCTTTTTATCAGCCTTTACTTTAAAGTAAACCATGATATTTATGATTATTATGGTGTAATAGTTTTGTGGTCTAACAGTTTTGTGTTAAGCCAAACATATGTACTTGCCAGGTATCAGGCATATGGCAGTCAATGTTCCTATTAACTGAGTACCTATGGTCTAATCAACTTCTTTTTTTTTTATTTTAATTTATATCAAATCTGGAATTTTGGAAATTGCAATTATTTCATTAACATTTTTCCAAACATGTTTTATAATCAGAATCAATGCACATGAGGTCATCAAAGTCTTGTACTGATTTTTAAATTGTTTAACCACAGTTCTCATAATCTTAGAGAAGAACACAAGACATATGGGGATGCATTAAATCTGTATAATTTATCATGCTCAAAGCATCAATACTTCCGGTGAACTGGATTACTATTTACCATTAGATAGCATTCTTTTAAATCAATAGTCTCCTGTAGAAATTACACAGCATTATTATTACTGCAGTTACAAATTTGTTAGCAGGCTTAAGGTTTATAATAAATCTTTTGCTACCCTTCAGTTTTTGGAAACAAAACACATAAGGTGCAAGGAGAAATTGCAGCTAATGCCAGCAGATTATTAATGGCGGTATGCATATCAGGATCATTTATAATATCATTTTATAATGACTGTTGAGATTGTGACTTATAAGGTGTGTCAATAAAAGGTATTGAGTATCCATTGACATGTTTCAATATTGAAACATCATCAGATGCTTTGCCAACAAGGTAAAAAATATTTAATCTTCCAGCATGACTAACTCTAGTATCGAGCACGAGTCTTGTCCTGTGGGGCTTTGGGCTTTGTCACAGCATGCGGTGGCTGGTACTGGTTGTATTGTTCTTTGATATTTCCTTGCTTGATATGAGAACTGTGGTTTCTTGTGTCCCAGCCTCAAATTTGTCCTCTGTTGGTTGTATGTGTGTAACCAAGTGAACCACTTAAGTTTCCCTGACGGGTTGTGGTAAAAGTAGTTGGCTTGTTTATAGATTGGCCTGTTCTTTGGTAAGCTTGTAGGACTTTTTATCTTTTGAAATAGGCTGTTACCATGAAGGTAAGATTACAATAAAGGTGATTATCTGTTTCTAATTATTTGACGATATCTAAGCATTTTTGGCCAGGATGGGGAAAATAAGGTTTTTTCCACGGTTTTGATTGAGTGAAGTGTTTTAAACTAGTTTTAAACACTATAATTAATATTCTTTGGGAATTACAACGTATTGGTTGCCGCGCAAACGTAAAGAATGACAGATGACATATAGAGTGTAGTAGCTATACTTGTGCGTTTAGTTTTTGCTTTCAGCTCTAAATATGCGTATGGTTGTCGACTACGTGACGAAGCTGCATTGTAAATGTTATATCGAGAACGAAGCCTGAAGTATAATTATTTGACAAAGACTACGCTTAATCAAATAGGTACGAGTACACATAATCACAAGCTTATTTTTTATTTTGGTTGTAAAATTAATTGCATTATCTAATTTGTATTATGTATTGCCCACTGAATAGATAAAATGCATGCAATACAAACAACCACGATTACTAATCGAGCTCAAACACAATATCGTACAATACAAACATAACATTACGTATGTATAATTAATTAATGCTGAAGTCAAACGCTTCGTAGGCTTTATCGGAATTCTCTCATAAATAATGTTTCCTCAAAGACATAATATAACATCACATCACGCCTTGTTTCCCCGAAGGGTTGGGCAGAGGTGTACCTGTAGCACACCCACATTTCGCTAGTTATGTTTTTTAAGTCCCATGTAATAGGGGGCAAGCCTATTGCCATCAACCGGGCACAATTCCAGACTCCGGGCTACTACTGAGAAATTCCTTGGAAAAACCCAATAATACTTTGTCCGACTTGGGAATCGAACCCAGTACCTCATGCTCAGCAGTAGCGCTTGCGATCACTAGATCAACGAGGCAGTCAATGTGAGTTTGGATGTTTGTTACTCAATCAAAGCCGCGCTTTGAGCCTTAAAAGGCTTTCGCAATAATATTTTTCTTGTTTTGATCTATAAGCCTAATAATTACTACTTGAAAATAAGGGCCTATTTCAGACTGTCTTAGTAGCTACCACCTACTCACTGGATTAATTCGAAAATAGAACGGAATTTGTATGACATTGGTGCCGATTCTGCCGCAGCTATTTCCATCATTTTCTATTCTGAAAGTGGGGAACGTCTGAAATAGCTGTCAAATATTTCGCTTGTTTGATTAACTATGCAATATTAAATGCAATAATAGGGTGTTTTACTCTATATGAGAAAAAATCTAAAAATATATTATTGAGATAGCTTAGGCAAAAAGCAATCGGAAAACGTTAGTTTTAGTTCATAAAATAGAATAAATTTTAAAATTCAATTCAAAGGTTTCCGCTTTTTTAATCTGTTTCATAACACCATTAGATAGTAGTCGCCATGTTATTACGTCGTACGGCTATGTAAACTTAGGAGTGTTAACTGTCAACTATCAGCGTACCTTTAATCTATAAATTTGTTTACATAGTGAACTGACTTCATGACCAC
Organism: Xanthia togata; assembly: GCA_963853775.1. Classification (NCBI taxonomy): domain Eukaryota; kingdom Metazoa; phylum Arthropoda; class Insecta; order Lepidoptera; family Noctuidae; genus Xanthia; species Xanthia togata. Next base: position 5,059,445 of record OY970794.1, read on the forward strand.
AGAGCAATATGGCGTCCACTGCGTCCAGCGTTTTCGTCAAATTACGCGCGAAATTTGAAAATCAAAATTGAAAAAGCATTTTTATGGCACTTAACGATTGAATAAAAAATTTGTGAATTTTTTTGTGGTTCATTGGCACTATAGAATCTAATTGAGACACTTTTCAAAAATACTGGGATACCCTATTGATATCGTAACACTGAATATTTCGTTTTAGATGTAAATAAAGTATTTGGAAACTTTCCAAATGCTCTTTTTACTCCTAAAATGGTAACAACATCATATAGAGTATTATAATTGCAATTCGTTATTCATATTTTAGTTCACTACAGAGCGATATTTCATATTTCCATACTGTTATGATAACAAAAATAATAAAAACAGGTAAATATTTTAAAGGTATTTGCGACATTGCCAACTTTTAGAATTTACATTCTTAAACAAAAAAGCGACGGACATAAATTATAAAAGAGCTGTCAATTTTTGTTAAACTAAAGGCTCCATTCAAATATAGGTAGTCGACATTTCAGAACGCATCGGGTAAAAACACGGCGAAGATCAAGACATAAATGATGGAATTAGTAAATACAGTACAACAAACCAATTTAACATCTCTAAAGCTACGGTTTCCTGGAAGAGCGGTGACCGCACATAACGGCCGCAGTGACAGCTGTCATGAAGATGATGGGAGAGGCAAATATAAAATCGTTAGCGTTTCACCCTACCGCGTCAAAAGATGTTGTAAGTGACGTTTTAGTATCGTTTTGACACCTCTGACACACAATAACGCAGTGACTTGACTTGATTATCATGGAAAAGCCATTGAATAATGTGTGAGCTCTAATTCAAATTCAAATTCAAAAGTCAGTTTTCAAAATAGGCTGAGAAATCAGCACTTTTCGAACGTCTAAATTACATAAGATAGTCCCCCAAAAACGCCCGCCCTTCACCACTTCCTAGTGCTTTAGCTGGGAAGAAGAAGTGGCGCAACAAACTCGCCAGCTGCACAGCTGTCTGAATAGTTAGAAGAACTTGATTCTATACAAAAGTACATAAGCAAAATAATTTACATAACGCAACATAGAACATTAAATTAAATTAAATTATTTTCTATATGTCACCTAGCACACGCCAATATACCAACAAAAAAAAAAGTACAAAGTAAAAACCCGAATGAATGCCAGGCATAAAGGGCGTGCTCGTTTACATATAGCTATTAAAACTGTAACTCGGAAATCACAAATGATAAACTAGGACCATCGAAGTAAAAACAAATAATCAGTTAATTACTAATAACAGCAACAAAAACCTTGGTCAGCAAGACGACCAGACGAAGACCCTCTTCTCAGTGTGGACACTTTTCTGCGTGATTATGGTGAAAGCAAATCTAGCGATTTAAATCTTTGGACAGCGGGGTTTGACTTTACGGTATCAAAAAGGCTCTCTAGCAATACAAACCAACTCACTTCCATAAATAACGTTTCAGTGACGTCTTTCGCCCGTAAATTGCGGACACTACGTGGACCCTCTTCTAAAAAACCGTAGATTAACTTAGTTATTATCTGTCACCATCCTTTTCTCGAGCTGAATGTCAGTAAGAGGTGTCTACATCTCTTTTTACCCTCTGTCCTATCACAGGTATGCTAGAAGAGATTTCTTTAGAAATAAGCATCACCTTTGTACGTATTTTTCTGTTCTTTTCATCTTGTTTGTTTATTTATGTGTGTACATAAATGGTTAAATAAATAAGAGATGCCAATTCTCTCATTTAAATTCAGTTTGTGAACAAGATAATCAAAGGTGGTGAAACAGGACCTAAGTCCACTATCGTTTCCATCGTAACACGGAAATATCAATCGAGCCGGCAAATGCCATATATTTTTATGTAACCGTAAACATCACACACTTCGTGAATGGCACGCTGCGGGGTATCGTGTCACGTTCTTTTGTTACACATACATTTATATGTCGCTTACACGGAACAGACCGTGAAAAGAGAATAACCGCCGCGAAATATGATACAACAAATTCTCCCGAATGCAATGGGACGTTTTCGTTTGATCGAATGAAGGAAGTATTGTATAGAACCTGAAACTTTCAACAGTCAAAAGACCGCATGTCACTTGAAACCAATAGTGTTTCATTACATTAGATGGCAGCCAAGATTTAAGCAGGTGCAAAAATGGCTTTTTGTTTTAAGGGGAGGTTTTACGAATTTGCCTGTTTTAAAATCAATTTTAAATGGTCAAACTAGTGTATTTGGGTCCTGAAAAAAAGATATGTCATAGATAAATCCTTGTTTGAGGGACGCTAAAGGTTAAAAACACGATAAATTGTAATTTGCTCGATCGAAAAAAAATCCGAAACAGGGTCGATTTCAAAACCATTTTTCGTTTCATTTCCTAATTACAGCACAAAACAATATGAAAATTGCATATATGATGAGGTAATCGTATTTTAAAGGTTATTTAAAGATTGGATTTTTAAGTTTAATAGATTTTTTTAAAAATAAACCCAAATATAGTAAATCGGGTTAAATCGGCTCGCGCTCAGAGTCCTGCGGGACGTCATCGGAGCTGGACGTGTGTCAAAATTTTTAAAAATACGCTCTCTCTGCAGTTGTTACAAAAAATCTAATAAAAGAAGAACACATTATATATGAAATTGCGACAGCTCAGAAAAAATATTTCGTTATTTTATTATAGTTTTAATTCATAACATTGTTTTCGAAAGTAAGATTATTTCTATGCGATATGATGACGTTTAACTGTCATCTTACAATAGTGCTAGACACATTACAAATTATTATCGATATATAATTTTTTGTCGTCGTTTATGAAGAAGTCTTTTTTTGATTTTTTAATCAGATTCATCAATGTTACTATATTCACTCTCTATCGAATTGTCTTTGCTAATATCAAATCCTACATTAATAAACACATCATATACAATTTGTCCGGTTGTCGGTTGCATATGGAATATTTCAAACAACTATCACTCTCGCAAGAACAAAGAAAATTTAAAAAGAAATGGTGTTTCAAACAAAAGTGCTATACTAACATGAACAAATGTATGGAACACGATAAAAATCGTAATTATATTGTAATCAATTAAGAAGTAAGGAGATTAAATAAAGCACAGTGTTACTTTTCTTATTTCGTCGTTGTATTTTCTCAACAAATATACTAGCACTTGTTATTATTACTAAATAATGTTTAATTTGCAACGGCGCCATTTCTATTTTATTTATTAAAATGCGTAACTTCCAGAATCACTCATTTTACCAACACTTTAAATCAATTGATCAACTGATATGAAACTGACACAGATAAAACATAACACTCTTAATCAATTGAGAAACTGATATTAAACGTAAGACAAATAAAATATAACAATATTTTTCGAATAGCGGAGCCAGCAACACAATTTTTTTCTTGAATCCGTGATTTTATCGTATTGGCTCAGTATGAACAACTTTCAGTTTTGAATACAAAAAGTCACTGTTTACGATATTTTATACGACACATAAACGATAAAATGTCGTTCTAAAATTTCGATGTCCTAAAATAATAGATTCGATAAAACTGTCCATACGCTTGGTATTAGTCAAATGTTTGTGTACCGGGCTATTAATAGGTACAATGAGACCTCCTCTGTTTGTGACAGAAAAAGATCTGGCCGTCCACGTAGTGTTCGTACGAAAAAGGTGGTCAAAGCAGTAAGGGAAAGAAGTCGAAGGGAAAAAATTGTCTTACTGTTTCGAAAATAATAGGTTCGATAAATTATAGCTTGCTACAGCTATAATTTATCGAATCTATTATTTTAGGACATCGAAATTAGGTACGTCACTTGACAATAAATTATGGCAATTGTTACTTCGTATATAGCCGTCAATATTTACGAATCTTCATGAGCGGTGGGAAATATCCAAAACAAAAAAATATGGTCACAGTATAAGCGAAACAGTAAGACAATTTTTAGCCCATCCAACTTAACAAAAATCCCGACGAAATAAAGATGAAAGTTTGTATGGAAATTCGCCATTTTTTTTCTTAAATTCACTTGATAAAATTCTTAAATTCACTGACAGACAATGCACAACCTAAACCGCTGGGTCTAGAAGCATGCAATTTTGCACAATAGTTCTTTTTATAACGAACGAAATTATGACTTTGATATTTTCTATCAAAATTACATTTTGCGTGACCGTTGAGATACCCAGTAGCACTATTATAATTTTAAACTTTCACCTTACTACCGCAAAGTCATGTTTATCTGAAACTAGTTTCTGTCCGTGACTTCATTCGCGTGAAAGTCATAAGACATCACAATATACTAAAATAACAGCCACATTTTATAAATCTTCACTGTACACTGTTTGTAGTTTTGGTCTCGGCGACCAAAATATACAGAGATTTAGGACTGGTGACGCGACTGGCTGGCTAGCGAGCAAGTAACAGAGTTATCCGTGTGAGAAGCAGCTCCTCCTGAGGTCGAAACGCGCTAGTAACACTCGTCAGTAGCAATTTCCCATTGCTTGCGAAGTTTTTCGTTTTAAGTGACTTATTAAACGTCTGCGTTCCTTCATATACTACCTAATGGCACAACACTGATACACGAACTGCTTCTTACAGATTATTCATGACTACCCCAGCTATCACTAAAAAAATCAGCAGTTTGTACAAGGGTGGCTATGGTTAGGTGACTGTTAATGAGATTTTTTTTATTGATTTTTATTAAAACCATAGATGACAGAAGAGGCCTAAACTTCATGTTTTTCGTTGTACGTTCTACGATCTCTCCCATAACAGTAGGTATATGAAAAGGAAAAAATGTTGTTTATTTTATAAATAAAATGAATTGATTGTCACAAAACAAACACACGCACGCACACACACAATACATTAGCCGATAACGACACCGACCCGACATCGACACGATATTGGCGATCAGATGATCGGATACGTTTAGTGCCTTGTCTTGTTATCGTAACCTATATCGTCGCAGACAGCGACGAAACGGACTGAAAACGCCCATTAGGTACACAGGACATTTTAAGTAATCAACACCGTAGGTCCCATAAAATGTAAACTTATTGAAAAAATCGAATCTAAGAAAAACTAGTTCAGTTGATCAACTGCAAATATTTCATGCTGTGGCATGGATTTTCCGTGAAATGGTCGGCAGTGCATCGTAAATAGATACGTCACTCTGCATTTGGGGGAGGCGGAGGTAGCGTTTCAAAGGCCTACAGACACGGAAAACCTCGCCTGTATTCGTCATCAAACCAATTTGATATTGCAAGTAACAAATATTGTAAGTGGCGAAATAGTGGCTGTGTCGTCGCTCGAGCAGTAAGGCACAAAGAGGTGGCAAGCAGTATTACATGCGTGCCTTAATGGGAGGCTGTGTGGTCGTGGGATCGGCCGCACTGGGTGATGGGGTCCGCTAGGCACGGCGGGGTGATACCAGTCGGGGGTGCGGCGAATGTACAAAGTAATTCCCGGGCCCCTGAATCATGGTACTAGAAGGAACAGTCCGACATAGCCCCCCATCTCAAACGGAGGGTATCCATGAGGATTTCTCCACGAACTTTTTAAATAGAATATGGTCAAATATATTTTATGTCTCTATCTATGATCTTCCTAAACAAAAAGGCCTCATACCGATCATTAAAACCCAAAAAGTAAGAAAGTCCGCAATGTGTAGAATACTTCTTACTAAATACAAAACATTTCTTTACCCTTTAACTTTTCGTGATCGCAAACAAAGTCACAAGTATTAACTTCGGCGACTCGTTGGAGTTCTATTCTCAAAGTAGTTTTTGTTTCATCCCAGAACTTTGAGCATTAAAGGCAAAGGCACCATTTATATGATGCCTTAAATACCTACTTGTACGCTCACCATTATGGGAGCATCTTTTACGATTCTACTCAAAAGTAACGTGATAAACAAACTCTAATCACTAATGAGTAGCCAGAAAGACACAGCACTAGTATTTCATTCAATAGTGGTTCGTAACGACAAAACCAATCACAAACTATACTCCATTTGAATTCAGATTAGACATTTAACTAAACCTTTTTACAGTCCGTTCAACCAATTTTGACTTCTATTGCGTTGGTGGCATGACAAATGACAGCTGCAGTAACCAGTTGGTATTGTAACCACTTTTTTTCTTTTAATGCCATCCTTATGCCTACGGTATAGAAGTCAGAATTGGTTGAATGGAATGTAAAAAAGGTTTGTTTATATGTCTAATCTTATTTCAAATGGAATATAGTTAATAACGCGTTAGTAAGTCTAACCAACGTCGTGGAGGATCGGAATAAATATTCACCCCCTTTTCCCTACACAGTGAATTTTGCGAAAACCAAACCTTCCAGTCAACAGGGTACTGAAGATAATGTGCAAAAAATCATTACAAAAAAAAACATAAGTATTTTATTTTAATTGAAATGAATCAGTAAATTTATTTGAATGCATGATTTCAATTAAATTCAATAATTTTAAGTACTTAATTTAAACTCAAACAATATTAAAAAAAATATTTTTGTTGTAATTATTTTTATTTAATGTAATTTTAAATGTTATTTGATTATGTGGAATGAATAAAGCTTCTTTACTTAAACTTTATTTACTTAATTTAAACTCAAACAATATTAAAATAGTTATTTGTTATACAAGAGTGCAAAGTTGCTTTTTAACCGCGTGTTAAATTTTGATGACCGAGCAAGCGAAGGATTCTAAAATTGAATCACGAGCGCAGCGAGTGATTCAAAATTAGAATCCTGAGCGTTAGCGAGGGAATCAAAAGAGCACGAGGTGAAAAATCTTTGCACTCGAGTGCAACACGTAACTTTTCATTCCACCTCAGCGAGGAAATGACTAAATGCAAAAAAAAAAACGTTTGCGCATTATTAACAGTTTCAGTCAATTCTGTTGGCGTCAAGCAAACTTCCTCGTCGCTAGAATCACTCATTTTAGTTTTTTCACTTGTTTTCAAGTTTCTTGTTTTTAATATACCTAAGGTTTAACAATGACGTGAAAAAATGCCGCGTAAAGAACCGCGTACAAAGCAAATTGAAAAAAGAACACCAAGAAGGTTCCGAGTCTGAGTTTTTAACAAATTAAAAAAAAGTTGTATGATATATTCGGCACCATAGAGGTAGCAGTAAATAGGTTTAATGTTTTTTTTAATTCACAAACTTAGTGCACACGATGTTCTAAATTCAATTTACTTTATCCTCTAGAGAATAAAAACGGCTTTTCCACTCAGATACTGAAGATTAAAAATACTCTTTCCGAGATGGTGGGATGAAAAAAATATTTTTGTTGTAATTATTTTTATTTAATGTAATTTTAAATGTTATTTGATTATGTGGAATGAATAAAGCTTCTTTAAAGCTTTTTTATTAATATTACAGTATTAATTTATATCAAAAATTATATTTAAAGTCCACGCGGGTGTAGTGAGTGAACAGCAAAATAAATTAGGTAAGCTTCTGTAGTTTCTGCGTACCCCCTGGGAAAGAAGTCTGAGAATTAGGTTGTAAGCCTGAGTAATTTCGGTGTTCCTAATTAATACCTTTTGAACGGAACGGTCACGTCACCGTTCCGTTTCCCCGAAGTCCCAAGAGAAAAATTAATTAATCATTCAACGGCTTTTTTGTAGGCATAAGACCATACCAGCATCCTAATAGCGTCATAGACGATTAATCACAATCTGAATTATTTTGAAAGAGATTGTTAATCCATTGCTTCATAAGTTCGAAAAAAAATCTGCTCAACAACTTAAATAACGCAATGAATGTTGTTGAACTGTCGAAAGGAAACGATTAGTCTTAATCATTTACCGAAAATGTGTTACACAATTAGCTTAACCTTACCAATGCCGTTTATAAATTACGAGTGCAACCGAACATAGCGGTTGCCGCTTCGTGCGCCTATAAACATATTCTGCAAGACTAGGGTGTCAATAATGCATCACCGGCAACATAACCGATTATTCCCGATGTCCACCACTTGTCTGGCCACCACTGGGGGACAGCGAGACAACTTTAAAACATTATTCTCGTTGTCCACCACTGGGGGACAGCGTCACAACTCTGTAAATTATTTCCATTCGCCACCACTGGTGGACAGCGACACGGATTTTTTAACATTACCTATAGCCGCCGTTGGGGGACAATGGCACAACTCTTTTGATCCGATTCCCACTGGCCATCAATTTAAATTGTTTAATCTAGAGACCGGTAAAGGATAGCTTAATATACTTACGGATTTGATTTTTAGCAGGGCTAAGGGTAAGACTAATTTAAATATTTATAAATTATATGGTAGGTAAATAATAGTCATATTCTTGAATCAACTTTTATTAAATGTTTCACTCAAGTATTAAAAAATGAACCTACTACTTAGTATTATATAATAAAGCTTTGATTGCTTACTTTTTATTGAAGTGGATTAACCGACTTAATTTCCACAGCTGGTTGACAGGCTACAATTTTTAAAATCGACTAGAACATTACAATCATAATCACAGTTTTATTATCCTATTCCTCGACGGAGAAATAAAAATTAAATATTATAAATTAATCAACAGTTTTAAAAATCACACATGTAGATAAACAAAAAGACAATAATAATTTATCACAATATCTAGAAATTGGCCTACAGATATGTACTATGTTCTAGTCGATTTTAAAAATTGTAGCCTGTCAACCAGCTGTGGAAATTAAGTCGGTTAATTACCCAGTTCAATAAAAAATAAGCAATCAAAGCTATATTATATAATACTAAGTAGTAGGTTCATTTTTTAATACTTGAGTGAAACATTTAATAAAAGTTGATTCAAGAATATGACTGTTATTTACCTACCATATAATTTATAAATATTTAAATTAGTCTTACCCTTAGCCCTGCTAAAAATCAAATCCGTAAGTATATTAAGCTATCCTTTACCGGTCTCTAGATTAAACAATTTAAATTGATGGCCAGTGGGAATCGGATCAAAAGAGTTGTGCCATTGTCCCCCAACGGCGGCTATAGGGAATGTTAAAAAATCCGTGTCGCTGTCCACCAGTGGTGGCGAATGGAAATAATTTACAGAGTTGTGACGCTGTCCCCCAGTGGTGGACAACGAGAATAATGTTTTAAAGTTGTCTCGCTGTCCCCCAGTGGTGGCCAGACAAGTGGTGGACATCGGGAATAATCGAACATAACTAATGGTCTATAAATTAAGTATTTGCAAGCAGCAGAGTAAGGCCTATCGTCCACGAAGCTACTCAAAAGTAACGTATTATAAACTCATATTACCAATGAGTAGCCAGAATTTCACTAGTATTTCGATGACGGTCTATGAATGACGGAACCAATCACAAACTAGTTAATGCGTTAATCAGTCACATCACGATACCTTTGAGTAGAGTCGTGATCGACAGGCCTAATACTGAGGAAACATAATTATGCACAATGGGTTTTATACATAATAAATTACTATTGTTCTATCCCTCGTTAGAACCTACATTATCAAACAAATAACCCTGTTTTGCTATAGTATTCAGGTACTTAATAGAACCAATTTAATGTTTACAACAAAATCCAAAAAAACGCTACAAATTGAAAAAATACTTTAATTTCGGAGGCCTTTGGCTTAGAATTTTCTTTTTTTAAGTTATTTTTCACTTTTTAGTTGAAAGAAAGAAAGGAAAATATTTTATTTGGGACACGCACAGAAAATACAAACAGTATAAATATTTAAAAATAAAAATAAAATTGGAATTCTCCAATTTAATTTTTATATAATTAATGCTCGCTTGCTTCTTGGCCTCGCACAGGTCGTTATTATTTTTCCCAAAAAGGTCCCTAATAGTAAGTAGCCCCTAGTTGTGGTACCTACACCTCACACTTGAAGTCGGTTAAAAACTACACAAAAAAAACACCTTTCCTAACACCTACCTAAACCAAACAGGGTAAAAACACAATCCGACGCGACGACACCCTAACATTTTTCAAATAACAAAAAAAAACATACAAACGACGCTTCAGCCCATTGACTTTTCCCAAGGACTTGGACCACCATTAAGGGCCATGTAAAGCCAAACAGTGATTAATGAAGCCTTCATGCCTAGCCGTGAATGTGATATTCCTCCCAAACATAGGAATGACTTGCATGATGGTAGATTCATGAAATATATTAGTCAACAAAAAAAGTCGTAGATAACAAAACTCTTAACCTAACTTTAGGTTCACACCGTACTCACTCAACTACTAAAATTTTGATTAGGGCTGAAAATAGTTAGATCGTATCGAAGTTACTTTACGAGATTCAGTTGTGTTCTGGCAAAATACAGGGTCCAACGAAAATAATTCACTTCGATTGAAAGTCGTGATAATAATACGTAGAAACAATCATGAGCATATAACATATAATTATGTAAGGTTTAAAAGCGATTTTCTCGATTTATACATAGATATATTGTGTTACGAACATAGTATTATTGAAACCATAGTTTTATGAAAAAGGATTTTCTCAAAGTTATAAATTTTATATAACGAGAAAAATGTTTTCGAATATTACCTAACTATAGGTTATATAAGCTCGTAACAGAACGTGTGGCAGACATTTTTATGTTATCACGATTCAATTTGGTTCAATTCATGTAAAAGTTAACCGTTTTTTGTTGCTATTACCTGAGAAACCTTATAGCCAGCTAGCAGAACAAGCTATATTATAAGCGTATGTTGTATTAGTGTTAGTAGTATATTATAGTAGAAGTATTGAGGTGGCATCTTTATCGCCACCTGCGAACAATGCATCAAAAGACCTTACGTCACACAAATCCTACATCGCGCAATTAGAGTTTACCGCGCGATCCATATATACAAGATCCCGACTTCAACCGTTGGGCAGTTGCCCGCCAGACACGATTCCCGTCTGGTCGGAGGACCCTCCCTTTTCATTAGAGGATGAGTGATCTTTACACCCTGTTCCTCATGCCTCTAAAGTATTAATATATTATGTTGGAAGCAAAATATTGATATTTCTTGTAGCACGAAAATCAAACAAAATATCCGTCGAAATAAAATGAAATTGTTTATTTTGTAAATAGGATATTGGAATCACTTTTACACGTCAACATAAAAAATAAATCAGCTAGATGAGTTCGGCGTTTCCTATCTGACTAGGTACTCTGAAAAGAAAGGCCGAAACAAACTCAGAGGTGACAGTCTGTTTTAAAGTCCAGACATAATCTTGGTCAGGCCGTATGAGGAGCATGTAGATTAGTGTCTGAAATGGTATTTTAAGAAAAGAACACAGTTTTGAGTGGACTTGTCCTGTCAGTGCAAGCATTTGTCAGTAATCGTGGAGCTCAACTCAAAACTTAAGGAGCTCAACTCGACGAACAATACCAAAGAAAAGATATTTGGTTAGGCCGCATATTACTCCGCCAATTATGAATTGATTTTGTTTTTTTGTTCGGTAGGTTATACTTCAGAGGTAATCCAACATACATTTTGTTAACATTGCTTGGGTAGTTTTTTTGTTAGCTTCAATAATACGTACTTTTCCCACTTAGTCTATATGGATGAAATTTTAGTTACTGTCACTGTTATTTACATGGTATTTGAATTTGTGTGGTGTATGTAGGTACCACAACTAAAAAGTGAAAAATAAAAAGTTTTCATATTTCACCTACACTTTGCGGCGGGAGGCCAGTGGCACTCGCTAAATGTGGTTAGTGAAAAGTGTCCGCCGCTAGCCGCTAGTGGCAGTCGAGTGGCCCGTGTGTGGTTATACTTAGCATTACCGTAGCGTAATGTGCATATTTAGACCTACTAAGAGAGCTAAAGAGACTAAAGTGGCTTCGTTGGTTGCCTAATAGTCATTGGGCTCTTTGCACCGGTAACTATTTCCATTAAATATTGCTGAGATTGCATCGGCAAGAATTCATTGAACAATTTCTACAATTATAATTGTTCCATCATAATCAGGGTTGGCATTAAACAAACAAGTTGTTTTAAAACACATTTGAAACAATGTTAAAAATTACAGTATAGAACAAGTTTTACATTTTTAGGACTTGAAATAGCTCGAAAAGAAATTTAAAAAGTACAGTTTTATACACTTTATCGTCCGTCGAAATGAAGTAATTCCTCGCAACTGTTTTGGGGATTCCCCTTATTTGAATACAGTTCATCCTACCTATACTTTGTCGCTTGTCAAGAAAAGGTAAATCCCCGCAATAATTTTGGGGACTTCGCCATTTATATTATTATTATATTACATTTTTTTATTATTATGTTGTTGACTCTCTTAGGGTAAGGATATTAACATCATGACGGTACCTTGTCAATATATCTATGAAAACATCATGTACGTAAGAAAAAAATTACATCTTTTTAGTAAAGAGGTGATAGATATAATTATAGTACAAGAAATAGGAACCTATTAGTACAACCAGGTTTCAGACTGGCTAAGGTACACTCATCTTTCATATGGTACTGTTTAAAATGTTACAATAAAATTCCTCCCCACATACTTCAACTGAATGAGACGAAATTCAAATCTTGTATATAACGCACACTATGTAGGCAGGCATATTATAAGTTGCGGGATTACATCACTGATAAAAATGCTTGGCTCATTGCTGGTCCTGCACCACCAACACAACTAATAGATTAATATTTTGAAAATACTGTTGGAGCTGCTGAAGATTGTAAGACCATCTTTGTATAGTATAAACTCAATTTCCTTTGTATTATGTGTGAGTACTATCTACTAATGAGCTACTATTTACCGGGTAATATGTAGGCGGCTGTGAGTATGTCATGCTCACTCAAATGTCTCGCTGATGGTGGCGCGTGTGTTGGATCATTTAGCTCCCTTCAAAATGATTGAGCTGAATGGTGCTGATACATGCGTCATGTTCGTGAACGGGCGCCGTCAGTTGGGACTGGTCATCTCTTAGCTGCCATGGCTTATTTTAATTTATTTTAAGTTTTTGAATGATTCTTTATTTTTTTCTTTTTATTACGGACGCTTTTACGAATGTGCACGTCTTTCTACATTGTTCTCACAACCATAATTTCAAAATGAATGACGTAACCAATATTTTGTATAAAATTTTTGATTTAAAAGAGTGTCCGTGGAATTTCTTGTCCGTTCTTCTCCATAAGTACCTACTACGCTTTGGAATGGGCAACTAGCTTCATATTTTTGACTGACCGACCCCTTGACAGTAAAAAAGTGCCTGTAAATGGTTTAATTGAAATAAATGCTTTGAGTTTGAGTTTGTATAAATTGGTGGAAATAATATAAATTGGAAACAATTATTACCTTATGTAGTTCATTTATTTATTTAGATATATAAAAATTACGTATTAGGTATGTTGAAACTGTGGGTACTCCCCGTGTTGTCCATAAGGGTTCATTAGGAAACCAGCGTCAGACAGCATTTGTCGGGCATTAATGCTGTAATGAACCTTTTTGGCGCAGCCGTGAGGCACACACTATTATTGCTTTATGATATATTTTCACTTTTTATTTTGTTATTATGTGTTTCACGAACTGTGTCCAAATAAATATTAATCTTTATTTTCTTTTTTTCCATATTTAAATATACTTTTAGGTAAAGTACTTTTAGGGTACATAAAAATCGGAATTCGCAATGAACGTTCAGAGTATATTGGGTGGTTCAGTATCTTCTATCGTTACTGAACGATAGAAGATACTGAACTTATTAGATGGTCTTATTTAGATTGATTACAAAAAAAGAAAACTATTTTCACAGTCAGTACTAACTACTACAACGTTGTTGTGATTATTACGTTATTCTGATCGTGTTTTGGTAAAGGTTCGGTAAATTTTAAAATAGTGTAGAAATGAATAATATTAAGCCTGATCGACTTGTGTTAGTAATAAATTTGATAAATGTCTCAAATAAAAAAGAAAAAGAACTCTTGTTTAAAACATTTTGAACTGTTTGTTTTATAAAATTAAAAAAAAAACATCCCTAATCATAATATTATATCAATTTGTATTCACAAAACATATTTAATATTTAATTAATTTTAGATACAAATTGATACAATATTTGAAACACAAATTGTAGACACTCAATAATGTTTTTTTGCAGATATAGGTAGGTATTTTTTTTGAGGCTGACTGCATTACCTACTACTTATCAACAGCACCACAGTGATGCCTAAAGGCGTTTGTCAGCCGTCACTGGGACGTCACCGAGAAACGACTTTATTGAAACCGAACGTGACGTCCCGATCACGGCGATCGTTTGTCCACTGTGACTGAACTCAACGGTTCAATATGTATGTTATGAATACGATAGACATAGCCGGGCGAAAGGCGCCCCGGTGCGACGGCTGTGGACAAAATCAAACGTGTTTTGTATTGTCGGCACATCGGCCCGCCACAATTTCGAGCCGAATTCTAGTGTTCACACCGAACTACTCGAACCTTGGCGGGATGAAGCCGCTCGAAGTGACGGAAATGCGGTGGACACGGCACGGTATGTTTCGCTACTTCAGTGCCGTCATCTCGTTCTCGGTGACATCCGAGTAAAGGTTTCGGTGGACGAACGCACTAACACTTGAACTACGAAAATCGCCCTTAATGCAACGACATACAGCCAAAGTGAATGTCAAGTTGTTACGTGCTCTTGACTGCTTAACAGGATCAGCCCGTTTTTTATAAAGCGTGTTCGAGGGAGATAACAATTCGTGTGTACATAATATAATTTATTTCAACGAAATCTGGCCCCATATTTCTTGGCTTTTAGACACCTGAGGTATTACGCGTCAGTTTCAAGTATACTACGGAGTCTTAATAAAAAATAAATACTTAGACTTTCCCATATTTTACATATTATTATTTCCCTTACCGTAACCCATTTAGCTTACTTGGTTCAATTTAATTTTAACAAGTGGACTGTATGTAACAAAAAAAAAACATGATAACAGATTATTTTGATCTAATAGTAAAGTAAAGTTGTAACCTAAATGTCACTTTATTTCATGTTCGTTAGACAAAGTAAGCAGCATGACACCTATCCATTTGTTTGACAACATAATTATGTTATTATTGTAGTTTATTATGTTATTATTAGTGTAGTGTGTGTATTAGTGTCATGTGTAGTTATTAGTTATATATAATAGTTTTAAGCAATAGCATGCCGGTGGGAAGTTACATATCGTAAACTAGTTTAGGAACGTGAATCATTGAATGGTAACTATGTAGGTATGTGTAGGCACATATATCTCAGTAATTTAGTAGTTAATGTAGGTATAATAAACTTACTTTGATAATTTAATGAATGATAATATTTAACATTGGGTATACAAACTTAGACGTAGGAAGTATACATAAAAATAGGTAAGTATGTTAACAAACTTCGATTCAAATAGCGTACAGTTATTAATTTTAAGCATCTTTAGGTAGGAATAATAACTTAAATAATAGTTATTTATCCAACATGTGAGGAAAGTTCGTTTTTCCAAAAAAATGAACTTGCTCACATGTTGCATACAAAACTTTTCACCACAACCAGCAAGAAAGTATACAGTCATCATAGGTAAATAAATTAAATAGACACAAAGCAAATCAAAATAATTCTTTATTTTTTAAAATATCTTTAAAACTTAACATAAAAAAATCAGGCAAGGTTAGTTTCTGAACGGGATCATTACTTTCCTCACTGTTCAAACAGTGAGGAAAAACCAACTTTCCTCACTGTTCAAGCAGTGAGGAAAAACCAACTTTCCTCACTGTTTTCGTAGAGGAAAGACACTTCTTTCGTGCGGGAGTGGTGAAAAGGTCTTTTTAATTCACTTTGTCCTTTACACTGCACTGTAACCACTCTAACTAAATTGTCTTTTCCAGGATGCAGCGTTTTAATTTTTCCCATGAGCCATCTCGTGGGTGGCAAGTTTTCCTCTTTGATGACCACAATATCTCCCACGGTAGGTGACTGGATAGCTGATTGCCACTTTGTCCGTTGTTGCAGAGTGTTCAGGTATTCTGAATGCGATCTTTGCCAGAAGTCTTGGGTCATTCGCTGTACTAGTTGCCATCTAGTTAAAAGGTTGACATTGGATTTTTCATAATCATCATCAGGAACACTGAGTAACGGCTCACCCATCAAAAAGTGCCCAGATGTGAGTGGTGACATCGTCTCAACAGTTTTTTCCAAGAGGTATCGGTCCTATCGGACCCCTTCAATTATGCTGACATAATCTCTTTGAGGCGCGCGTGGAACACAACGCGTCGGTCGTCGACCAGGGCCTGGTCCTTATCGGACGGCGAGCTACCCATTGCTCACCATCCACAAGCCCGCGCTTACGGTGGTCGGGAATCGGGCTGCGAGCCAGTTGCCCACTTCGGCTTAAAGTACACTCCATTTACCTCTGTTTTTTTTTAAACCAGCTCTAATTTTATTTTACTCTAACGGACCTTTTTCCACGCTTTTATAGACTCACTCTTTATTGTTTTCATATAAATAGCGTTACCTACATTATTTGTATGAAAAATAAGCAAGTGAAACTTATTTTATACGCACATAAGTTCAACTTTGAAAAGCTAGTAAATAATAAAATACTATCCTGAAAGTCTGACAAACGGTCTTACACTGTTACTGTGCTGGTCAGTTAGGCAGTCGCTCCATGTTAAATACTGGTTTACTTGCATCCAGTTAGACTAGAAACCGACCCTAACATAGTTGGAAAATCGCTAGGCTTGTGTTGCGTCAAGCAACGCCATCTGTTGTTCAACTTAGGAAGCTGCCTCGCCATCGGTATGTGCTGATCCGCCGACCGCGCCAGCGCGCCAGTATGCAATAATATCGCGGAAGCGTTCTTATGCAGTGAACGAATTCTTATGTAAGCTAGCGTAACTTTCAAAAAACTTATAAAACCCGAACAATAAAAATATTCTAAAATTAGATTTCGAGCCTTATTAAAGAAGCCTACCTGCCCTCCGTCTCCATTGCCCAAACAGCTAGTGATAAATCAATAAATAAGTAACAAGAATACTAACATACACACACTGCAAATGTAGTGTGAATCCACGATACTCAATGGTAATCTCTGTAGGCAACGCAATATCAGTGGAATACACAGAGGTAAAAGACAGCCGAAAGCCCGCATACAGAAAGTATCTTCGTCAAATATTGACGTTAAAAAATACTCAAGGGCAAACTGTGTTTTTACCTGTTTTTAAAGGTTTTGAAACTCTTGCTTGCCTTAGCTTGGAACCTAGAACAACCATTATGGCAAAAGGACCTCAGTCGATACGTAAGACAATCGATGAACAACCTCTATTATAAAAACACTTTATAAAATTTATATGGCACCGCGAGAGCTTCCTTTACCAAATAAAAAAGGCCGACAATCGACCTAGTAATTACGGAGAAAACATACACGAAAAGTAACAGTTACTCTTTGACAAATCTATCCTCTATCTCACTTAGTTATCATTAATAATAAAGATACTTTCATTCCCCTAGATGTCTTTTTTCCACCCTGAAGATAACCAAAGACTAAGTGTTGTGACACGCCCCGAACGGGTCACCGACCACCATTTATATTCTTTACCCTTGCCTTTTACATAAGGCTTTCAGTTTTATTCCAATAACCAGCTAAGTAACTATTGCCTTTTTTATAAACCAAACCTACACTTACGTCAGTTTCATCTTACTACGTTTTGACCTTTTTATTTATGGCATATTAAACTGTTATAAGTAAACACATAAAAATAGTTTTCGTTTTTACAATTCGTAAAATAAATATGAAAATTTATATTTTGTTGACATGGCAAATTTTTCTGCATAACGACGCGACCTAAATTAAAAATTTCGCATTGCTAAAATCATAAATACATAGAACGTGGTTGCAAAAATGTCTTACGATGATGTAAAAAAAAGTAGCGTAGTAAAATGTGAAATTATGTTTCTTAATTTGAATAAAACCATAATTAAAGTAGATAAATTATGTACTATTTGTTTATGGAGTCTTAGATACTTAAAACTTATGTATAAGCACTTGAGTGTGATACCTAAGGTACAGGTTTATTCCTAGTTCAGGTAGAATTCAATAGTTATGTAACTACCTATAGTTTTGTAAATATTTATGTAAAAAAATATTTCAATAAACAATTATTACTATTATGCCTGAAACAACGCCGGGTTTAGGTACCCGTCATAATAATCATTATCATTTTATTTGCAATAAGTATTACCTAGTACAGTGTGGGTCTTACTGTCAGTATTAAGTTCTTTATACATAATCAGATATTTGACATGCAAAACATTACGAGGTATATAATCATCATCATCATCATTTCAGCCGAAAGACGTCCACTGCTGGACAAAGGCCTCCCCAAGCACCGTCACTTCGACCGGTTCTGTGCTTCCCGCATCCAGCGGATCCCTTTTTTTTTTTTTTTTTTTTTTTTTTTGGGTGGGAAATCATCAAATGACGTCTCCCGCTCTGGGTGGAGCGGGAGGGCGTGTCAGACTCTTACTGACTAAAACCCACCCGTGTTCCTTCTGTTGCCTGTGCAATGCCAGGGGGCCACGGTATCCCTTTCGGACTTTCCCGCAACCCCGGCAGGCAATGGTCTCATCGGACCCCTTCACTTGCTGACATCTCTTTGAGGCGCGCGTGGAACACAACGCGCCGTCGACCCGGGCTTGATCCTTACCGGACGGCGAGCTACCCATTGCTCACCGTCCGCAAGCCCGCGCCTACGGTGGCCGGGAATCGGCAATAGATTCCCGACGCCCAGGGCGTCTCCTCCTGCGGCGGCTAGGGGCGTGAGGGCGCGAAATTTGCCTCTCCCTCACGCGCTCCGCCTCCTCCTTCGCGAGCATTACTGCTTCGCAGAAGGAGGTGACGGCCTCCCATGCCCTCTCGCTCCGTACCATGGCCTGGACCAGGGCCGGACGCGAGAGATCCCCGCCACCGATCGCCTCCACGAGGACACGGCGGTGCTCTGCCCAAGCCGGGCATACCTCCACCGTATGCTCCACCGTGTCCTCCGGGCGATCCACGCAGTGATGACACCCGGGCGTTTCCTCCCGCCTTATCCGAAACAAGTACCTCCCGAAACAGCCGTGTCCGGTGAGGACCTGCGTCAGGCGGAAGGTGAGGACGCCGTGGCGCCTCTCCAGCCACTCCTCAAAGAGGGGACTTATCGCCGCAATAGTGGCGTGCCCAATCCAGCGGATCCCTGCGGTCACAAGATCATCGGTCCATCTTGTGGGAGGCCTTCCAACGCTACGCCTTCCAGTACGCGGTTTATTCATGTCAATAATGCTAGAGTATAATATTTATGTCCACTGGCATGCTTAAAATGTATCAATTATAAATAATTTTTACAGTACATTCATTATTAATTATCGTAACATTCATTTAAAAACTATGCAAGAGAGAGAGAGAGATCTTAAATTCTGTCACAATTTGAGGAATCGGTTCCTCAAATTGTGACAGAATTGTGTGTCGTGATCTTATCACGCAAGATGATTATGCTGCGAAACCACCCTACATTCATTGTGGAACAGATTATTTCAGATAATGTCAAACCGAAACAAAGGAAAACTATTTGATAGTAGTACCATAGGTATGGCGGTAATATTTCGCGGATGAACTCCTACATAAATAACTGTACAACTACGAAAGTCTACCAGGCACTGATTAATTACTATTTCGAACTCGCTCCAACACTCAACTAACAGCTCTACCGTACAACACACACACACACACTAAGTTTACACACACACACACACACATAAATACACAACACACTCTGTGAACACTTCAACTAAGTTTCCATAAAGTACCGATTTTTGGACTCTGTCGGGCACAGCATAGATCAAGTAGGACAGAGGAGGAAGAGCACTGGGTGTTTATCACATTGATACATTTTATTATTAGTTAAGTAGTTAGTAAGTTATACAGTTTTATTAATACAGACTTGAATTTAAGAATTATAATTATTCTTTTATAAATTACCTGTATACATTTTTTTATTTATTTTACTAGCACTGCCGATGTGACTGTAATAATTTATCTCTAATGGTCTGTCTCACCAGCCCCCAATAAGTTCTGCACCCTAATTCACAATCCGAAAGATTTTAGAGGAAATTGCTAACCCATTGCTTCGTATTATGTTTCAATATTTCATCTGCTCAGCAAAGTAAATTACCACATTCATTTCTTTTGTACCTACCACATTTTATGCAATGTGTGTAATAACGACCGACCTCTGCTCTGGTGAAAATAGAGAATGAACATTTAATAGTATAGGATAGTTCATACTAATTCCATAATAATACATACTAATTTCATATTGCCACGTCATTATTCTAAGGTATCCATCTTGTTCAAATTTTTTGGAAAATAGAGAAAACGAATTTTCCCAGTTATGAGACCTAGAAATATTGATTTTTCGCCCCCGTGAACCCCTATTTTCCAACTTTCATCTAACATTACAAATATACATACACATATTTTAAATGTGTATTTAATAGTAAGGAAAGAAAAGAAAGAAAATAAATTTATTTGACTCAGGTCAAGGCACACAATATTCACACAAAAAAAAAAACATAAAATAATAAAAATAACTTAGAATAGGATAAGGATAGATATAATAAATGTTGTACAAAATGTTGAACTGTTAAAATGAAAAAATCGCCTTTGTAAGTCAATCAATCTGTCTAGCTTTTTCCCAACTATGTTTGGGACGGCTTCCAGCTTGACCCGGTGCAGATAATTAAAAGTATTTTACATTGTCGTTGTGTGTTACGCAATTATGCCGCCGGTTAACTGAACTGGCGGATAATTTAATACAAGGCGTTTTATTTTTAATCTCTTTGATAGAAAATTGTCTCAGATCCAGTCACTGTGAAATAAGATAAAATTTGCAACACAACTTGTGATAAAAACAAGATGTTGTCTTTATCAAGATTCCCGCAAGGCTGCGTTTAGTAATTGGAATGTAATGGTCTATTTTCTAATTGAAAAACCGCGTTTTTTTTAAGTTATGTTTTTAGACTTCTATGTTAGCACAGCCGCTCTTGTAATTTTTTTTCCTGCTGTTTTTCGCCATAGTGTGATCTATATCATATCGCTATAGGGTGGATTTTTGAGATGGGGCAGCAAGGACAGCTACAGCTACTGCAAGTTTTTAACTACATTTACACCCAGTTGCACAAAGACAAACATTAATGCCCCATTACGTAACGAATGACTAACTCAAATTTTCACATTAATTTCATCAAAGAACCATTAAAATCGAGTCTAATTTTGCTTTCTGCAACAATTTAAAATAAGTTAGTATTTAATGACAGCTTTAAAAGTTAAAGTACGTTTCTGCAACTGGCTGTAAGTATAGAAAAAGTTTTTTGAGATTTTTTACTTTTCTAGAACTCAAACCTCAGTTGGTCCCATTGAGTTTTTACTCGTAATCCTTTTATGAAACAGGATCGATTGGCATCAAAAAAAGGTTTTGTAAAAAACGCCTGTTTTCTTGCAGATCAAAATGTCTCAAAAAGTTAAGGACAGTTTTCTAAGACGGTTTTCCTATAGCTACAACGGTTAAGGTAGCTATCCATAATTCCCCATCTCAAAAATCCACCTTGTTTAAAGTGCATAGCGTCTAAAATATGCCATTATAATTTTATAAAAACAAAACCAAGACTGTAACAATTCTACGACACATCATTGTATTAAAATCCATCGAGCCGTTACCCTTCAAAGGTATTAATAATCCTACATACGAATATACATGTAAATAGGTACGTGTGAACATAATCCCTGTTTTAGCTGTTGCGCAGTCGAGTAATAAACGCTTATTAAACAAAGAAACGATTGGTAAATGTTCTGCAGAAAGGTCGGTTGCGTAGTATTTGCAACCACGGCGTGCGTGTATGAACGTAAACGAAGCAAAATGAGTATGTAAGGTTCGTAGCAGGTGTCGTTTTATAGTTTCTTCTTACCTTAATAGAAAGAAGGCGTGAGTTTATGTATGTATGTAAAGGATAAAATAAGGCGGGGCTCATTTTACATTACAAAATATTCTACTGTAAATTCCACAAATCTAGCCCAAAATATCGAAGTTCTACATTAATGTATTAAGAGCTAACCGATTTTTTACATACCTAAAATAATAGGGTTATTGAATGGGGAACAAAAAAAAACTATTTAAAATATTAGACACCTATTTTTTACTTTATCATATTAATAAAAAAAAAGGTTTAGATAAAACGCATTAGAGTTTGGGAGTGGGTAGGTAATCGCTACGTCACGAGTCAGTATAAAATCTACCAGGTATCACCATGCCAAATTTTAACGTATTGCCTATTCAATATATTGCCGTAACCTTCTGATTACGTAAAAAAAGAAAAAAATACTTGTCCAATATTTTTTATTCAGTACAATTTTGGTTACCTATTATAATAAACAAAATAACACCTTTTCTAAAGACTTTTAAAGGTTTATGTGACAAGGTGGAGGATGCAAACACATGGCGGACAATTTTTTTTTTTCTGTCAACATCCCTATTCCAAGGAAAGAGAAAAGGGTGACATGTATTGTATAAATGCATAGCACATGTGTGAGCACTGTGACTATGTACCTTCTATAAAGCTACCATTTACTGGGTATGTCTTTCATTGACTTGATATGCCCTGGCGGCTAAGAGTATGTCATGCTCACTCAAATGTCTCGCTGGTGGTGGCGTGTGTGTTGGATCGTTGAGTTCCCTTCAAAATGGTTGAGCTAAACGGTGCTGATCCATGCGTCATGTTCGTGAACGGGCGCCATCAGTAGGGACTGGTCATCTCTTATCTGCCACGGCTTATTTTAATTTTTGAATTGTTTTATTTTTGTTTTTTTATTACGGACGCTTTTTACATACACGTCTTTCTACATTGTTCTCACATGTATAATTTCAACATGAATGATGTAAACAATATTTTGTAAGATTATAATTTTTTTTAAAAGAGTGTCCGTGGAGTTTCTTGCCCGTTCTTCTCCATAGGAACCTACGCTTTGGAATGGGCAACTAGCTTCATATTTCTGACTGACTGACTCCTTGACAATTCAAAAGTGCCTGTAAATGGTTTAATTGAAATAAATGCTTTGAGTTTTGAGTTTTGTAACTATAGGACAGTGTTCAGTTGAGTACTAACATAGTTGTTGAGAATTATTGTTACTAACATATCGAGTCCATTGTGCCTTCCTCCACACTTCTCTATTAGTCGTCATCTCGGTAATCACCCCCTTTCTAGCCATTATCATCTTTCACAGTTCATCCATCGTTTCTTTGGTCATCCCCTACTCTTATGGTCAAACTTTCCTCACGACATTTTCCACATTCTTCCGCATCACATGCCCACATGATACCATGACAACTGATTTCCACAATTGCGCATGTTACTGTATAAATAATAATTATCGGAACCATTATCAATATAACCATTCGAAATACCAACAAAATGTTTCAAGAATTAAAGAAAAATGTTTCCAATTATTTTTGCTATGTTTTGGATTAATACAAATTGTCGATTTATTCACAGTTACACATGCCAAGGTAATTTGAACCTATTCTTTAGGTACACTTTGCAGGTACTTGTTTTTTTTTTCAATATGCCTTTTTCTTTCATACTTCTCCATTACTCGTCATCTGGATAGTAACCCCCTTTCTAGCCATATTATATTTTCTTTTACTCAGTCGATCCATTGTTTCTTTGGTGTCTTTCCACTCTTAGAGCCACAAAACAAAAAATAGGGAGTCTTATGGACTGCCAACAGAAGTGAAAACTTAAAACTGGTATTAGCGCCATCTATATCCTATAGCCCAGCACTACGTGAATCCATAACTTTACGCCCTATCCCTACAAAATTATAGCTCAACGCGCCTAAAGAAGTTACCACTTTTAAAAAAAACTGTTTTTTTTTTCTATTTTGTTTCCATCCAAATTCATACTCAAATCTTTCCTCGTTATTTTCCACGTTCCTTCGACTGATGATCGATGACAACCAATATCCACACAGCTGCAGCTGCTCTCCAATATTGGTTCCAAGCCAATTGATGAATATTTACAAAACAAATAACAGACTCGGTACAACCAATATTGTGCAATGTAAATTCGTATTGTATATTCTACAATCATCGTAACATCAAACATGACTGCACAACACCCAAAATCAAAACTTATTATATTATTCAAATTAGGCTGAGAATCAGCACTTTTCGAACGTCAAAATAACATAAGACAGTCCCCCTAAACGCCCGCTCTTCACCACTTCCTAGTGCTGTAGCTGAGAAGAAGAAGTGGCGCAACGAAATCCTGAGCAGCATTTTGAGAAAGGCGAATATTACAGTAGATATTTCTCAAAACAAGAGCTACTTTACACAACAGAAAAGCATTATATCTGACGAATAATTAACGGAAAATGGAAGGATCTAAAATATATGTATACCCGCGCTTTGTATAAAATGTTGGCAAAGCGACGACGCGCGTCGCTGCGTAGCCTAAAATTTCACGCAACATTAATTCGAAATCCCGTGCGACATCCACATCGTTGTAACAGTTTTAACAAAACCCTTTTTTCGTTTTGTAAATTTCATGGTAATTCCTTCCTGATTTTGGCATACTATCTCTACTCTCAAACTATCAGTTTATTTCAGTTTAAAAATTTAAAGGCAGTGAACTGTCAAAGATTCAGACAGTTAGTCGTAAAGTTAAAGCTAGTTGCTTTTCAAAACGTAGATCTCTATGGAGAAGAACGGGCAAGAAACTACAAGGACACTTTTTTAAAACAAGATAATAAATCTTTATAATAAAGATAGATATATTCTAAAATGAATGATGTAAATAAAAAAAGAATAATGTGAATATGTGTTTAAATGAAGATATAATAGATTATTATCTTCATTTAAATACATATTCACATTATTCTTTTTTTGTTGGTTCTATATGCGAGAAAAATGTAAAATAAAAACTGGCAGTTAAGAGATGACCATCAACTGACGACGCCCATTCACGAACATGAGACGTTGCGTGAATCAGCAGCATTCGGCATTCTGCCCAACTATTTTGAAGGGAACCTAATGATCCAACAGACGCGCCACCATCAGTGAGACATAAGCCGACGTCAGTGCAAACAGAAGAATCTTGAGAACTTCCGGCACTCCATGGGTAGTTAACTTAACTGACTATCTCATCGTATAGCTAATGCTAGCCCGAGAAATAAGTCCAAACAGACTTTAATATTTCCAAGTTTGTCATATTTGTGATGGATGTCTAAAACTTTCCCAAATAATCTACATTACAGCGTAATACATTACATTAGCACCAGTGTTCTTTCTTATTTTAATCTAAGAAAACACTCAATTACATGATGGAAAATTTCGTAAGGAAACCGGGCGTTAGAACACTTATTTCTACAACTACTTTCAACTACGCTGATAAAATGTCACTTTGTCTTGGTTCTCTGAACTCGAAAGTATGCAATCGAATTAAACTAAAATATTTTATCTGCCTGCGTTTTCTCAACTATTACGTTGGGGTCGACTTCCAGTCTAACTGGAATACCAATAAGTATTTTACATGGAGCGCCTGCCTATCTGACCTCCACAACCCAGTAACTGGGTAATACGATAGCCCTTTGTAAGACTGGTTGTCATACTTTCGGGCTTCTAACGTCCCGTAATGACTGTCAAAGTTCCATGAATGTCAGCTGGGCTTAACGTGCTTTCCGAGACACGCAGGAGTCTCGGTATGTTAAGATGGTCACCCATCCACAGACCAACACCAGCCCGCGTAGCTTAACCTGATGGATCGAACGGTGTGGCTGTTATTACTTCGCCACGAGCTAACTAAATTATTTTATATAACTATTAAAAAAAAACAAAATATCGGGATTTTTTTTGAAAATATTGGGGTTCAAATTCATAAATAAGTTCGTTCCGTTTCTGAATGAGAAGAGGCTTTAGCCTGCCAATGAATAAGTATAAGAAACAATAACCAGAATTATGAAAGAAAACGACCCACTGACCCACAGTATAAAAGATGAAAACATTTTTTTCTCTGATTGTGTCACCTGTATAAAATTTAAGGTTGAGTTCTTTTATAAATCTAATAAAGTAAAGTCACTGCGTGCCTACGGCAGTTTAGTGACGGGATCTTTTTATTATGTTGTGTATGTATGTCACTCGTGTGTGAACACTCATATGCACAGTACGCGCCACTCATAATAAATAGATCGTCAACCTTTTCACGTTTTTAGTTGAGTTCATATTTTGATATTTTATTTACTTATTGCTTTGAAAATGCAAACGTGCGCAGTTTGTAATGCACAGTTCAACGATGGTGTCCAGTGTGGTAGTTGTAAGAAACACCTGGATTTTGGATGTGCAAACATCTCCGAAACCGGATGGAGAAAGCTGGGTGCAAATAGGATGGCACAATGGAAATGCCCCACTTGCAGAACCTCATCGCCAGTTGTGTCCACCCCTGAACCTGCGTCGCTGGATACCATATTGAGCGAGATCCGTGACATGAAACGGCAGCTTCTTAACTTGCCGACCTTGGTAGATGACATCCGCGTGATCAAGAATGAGTTGGCTGAGCTTAAGTTGACATGTGAGGGCACTGGTGGGAGACTCGACGAGCTCGACACAAGACTCGTGGAAGTTGAAGCAAAAGTGTCGGAATTTGAAAAGCTTCAGGAATCGGTGAATTGTTTACAGACTGACTTGGCGAGCATGAAGTATCTTCTTTCGACTAATGAACAGAGGTCCAGGCTAAATAATGTAGAAATAAAGGGGGTCCCTGTTAAGAAGGATGAGAACCTGTACTCAATCATCGACGCTATCGGCCGTAAAGTTAACTACAGCTGTCCCAAAGCCCAAGTGAACTATATTTCAAGGGTCCCTATTTTTGGTTCCAATGAAAAGCTGATCATAGTGAGTTTTTTAAACCGGTATGTAAAGGAAGATTTCATTGCGGCGGCACGTGCCAAGAAGGACTTATCCACTTGTGACATCGGGTTTCAAGGCTCATCTCAGCGTGTGTACGTCAACGATCATCTAAGCGTAGAGTATAAAAAGCTCTTAACCAAAGTTAAAATCATGGCCAGGGATAAGCATTACGAGTACGTATGGGTTAAGCATGGTAAAATTCATATACTTAAAAATAATCATTCGAAAGTTTTTATTATAAGGAGGGAGTCAGATTTAAACAAAATTGGCTAAAGTGTTTCTTAATTCTTACCCGTATTTTCCTATTTTGCTATTATATTTTCCTTCAATGGCTCCATATGTTTGATACCGTTTGTGTCACAATAACTTTTTGCAAAATGTTTAACACCTCTGCCGCACCAATGACCTTGACACCTCTCTTTTGTTTAGCTACTTGTATCCTTTGTGTTCGATATCGCGCTGTTTACTTTAAAGCTT
Organism: Xanthia togata; assembly: GCA_963853775.1. Taxonomy (NCBI): domain Eukaryota; kingdom Metazoa; phylum Arthropoda; class Insecta; order Lepidoptera; family Noctuidae; genus Xanthia; species Xanthia togata. Next base: position 5,086,926 of record OY970794.1, read on the forward strand.
TGCCGCACTGCAATATGTTTTACTCTCTCACACTTGCACGCACTACGCACTATCGCTTGCTTTTTCGCACAGATGTTTACTACTTAACATCGTATGATTCTTGCGCTCGCACAAACCCTATTGACTTTTACCTTCATTTTACTTATTTAATTATACTTAGATATCTCATTTTACAATATTATTTAATAAATTGCTTTATTATAATGGATTGCTTGCTTTTTCGCACAGATGTTTATTACTTAACATCGTGTGATTCTTGCGCTCGCGCAATTCTTATTGACTTCTGCCTTAACTTTACTTATTTAATTACATTATACCTTATTTTACAATATTATTTAATGAATTGCTTTATTTTAATGGATTATACAGATTTATACACTATTAATAGTCTTAGTTTTTAATGGCTCCTATGTTAAATATATTTTATCAAAACGTTCGTGGGCTTAGAACTAAAAGTGATACTTTCTATCGTCAAATGTTACTAAACTCGTATGATATTATTGTTCTTACAGAGACGTGGTTATTAGATGGAGTTTTAAATTCCGAATTCTTTGACGAACGGTACATTGTGTGGCGTCGTGATCGGGATTATGTTTTGACCGGGCAGTCGCGTGGTGGGGGTGTGCTTATTGCTACACGTAGGGAACTTTCGGTTATATGCCAGCCAAACTTCCATTCTACAGCTGAGGATTTATGGCTCAGCATACGACTGAAGAATTCTAATACACGTAAATATATTACCTTACATATTTGTGTTCTTTATTTATGTCAGCAAAACTTAGGCCTTTCTTTTTCTTTACAGCTTCGCAATTACCTCACAAAATTAAACGAAATAGTTATGAATAACCCTTCTGATACCTTTCTCACCATTGGTGATTTTAACATGAGCGGTATTAACTGGGTCCTATCTGACAGTCTATCGCTCGTCCCAATAAACCCGAACGGTCCTGACGAAGTTTTACTTTGTGACGAATTATGTACCCTAGATTTTGGTCAATACAATGGTGTTCTCAATAAGTATGGTAAAATTTTAGATTTGGTAATTTCAAACCAATTAGTTAATGTGGTTGAATGTTTAAGTCCGCTGGTTCCCATCGACGCCTACCATCCAGCACTATTAATTAGTATGGATTTTGTTGAGGCTCCTATATTAGAGTCCGCTTCACGGACGCAATATCTGTTCGACAAAGGTGACTATGAATCTATCAACAAAGACATTTCCATGACTGACTGGGAATCCGAGTTTGGGACACGATCAATTGACGAATCAGTAAACTTTTTCAATCAAGTTGTTCATAATTTACACACTAAATACATTCCACAAAAATTACAGCGTCACAAAACATATCCAACCTGGTACAATTCGGCATTAATAAAAGCAATTAAAGAAAAATACAAATATTTCAAAAAGTTTAAGACGTACGGCAATATAGCTGATGAGTCAACATTTAGGCTTCTCCGTGAAAGGGTAAAGGTACTAGAATCACAATGTTATGAAAACTATTTGAATTTAACCGAAAAATCTATTAAAGAAAATCCAAAATATTTTTGGACTTTCGTCAAGAAGCGACACAACTCAAATGCAGTTCCGAGCACCTTAAACTATAATAGCGAAGCGTTGCGTACCGGAGAAACAATATGCGAAGCGTTTTCTACGTACTTTCATTCTACATTTCTAGATACCAACAATAGTAGTGGAACTTCTTCACCCCCTCTTTTAACTGAATCTGCCAGCCTATCTGATATATGTAGCATTGCAGTGAACGTTGAGGATGTTTCTAACCTGCTTCGCAAGTTGGATACTTCTAAAGCGGCTGGCCCGGATAATATTTCGTCCAAATTTCTTGTTCGGTGTTCGACTTCGATTGCCCAACCAATCTCGATTCTTTTTAGGAAATCTTTGGACGCCTGCGTTGTACCTGAACTTTGGAAATCGGCTTTCATAACACCTATTCACAAGAAAGGAGTCAAAACCGAAATTGTTAACTACAGGCCGATTTCCAAGCTCTGCATTGTAGCAAAGATCTTCGAAAGGATCATCTATAACCAGGTGTATAGTGCTCTTAAAAATTCGTTTAGTTCCTTTCAACACGGTTTTCTGAAGGGAAGGTCTACCGTCACTAACTTAATTCTGCTCAATGATTTTATTACTGACGCCATGGATAACGGTGGGCAGGTTGATGTCGTTTATACGGATTACAGCAAGGCTTTTGACCGGATTGACCATGAGATCTTACTTTCAAAGTTATATGGTATGGGAATACGGGGTGATTTACTCAGATGGTTTTCTTCATATCTGGAGAACAGGTCCCAAGCAGTAGTATTAAGCAATTATATGTCTGGTTGGGTGCCTGTCCCCAGTGGAGTCCCCCAGGGTTCATTGCTCGGCCCATTACTTTTCATTATATATATAAACGACATCAACTCTTGCCTGATCTCATCCAAACTGTTGTGTTTTGCGGACGATATGAAAATCTATGCCAAAATATCATCACATGCAGACGTGATTGCACTTCAGGACGATTTACGTCGTCTGGAGGCCTATTGTCGTGGGAGTAAGCTTGATCTCAACCCTACCAAATGTTCGGTTGTAACATATTCTCGAAAGCGCTCAATTATACCTTCATCGTATAGCTTGGGCGGTCAAATACTACCTAGAATGAATTGCATCCGAGATCTGGGGGTATATCACGATTCTAAGCTTACGTTTGAACTTCATGTTGATGCCATAGTCGCTAAAGCATCTAAAGCACTAGGTTTCGTAATGCGGCTCTCCAAGTGCTTTAGTCAAGCCAAAACTTTAAAAATTCTTTATTGTACTTTCGTTAGAAGCCACTTGGAGTACGCGTCTGAAATCTGGAATCCGTGTTACCACAAATACATTGATCGTATAGAGAGCATCCAGAAAAGGTTCATCAAGTATTTGTGTTATCATCAGAAAGAACCCTACCGGTCTGAAGATTACCTCAACCTCTGTAAGAAGTATCATATATTACCCCTCATTAATCGGCGAGCAATCTCTGATTGTACTTCATTATTTAAAATTTTTAATAATTCCATTGATAATGCTGAAATTCTATCCAAATTTTATTTTAACGTTCCCGGAAGGTCGAAGCGATGGAACGCGCCGCTGCGTGTTCCATTTACCTCTACGAATTACAGGCAAAATTCATTTATAGTGCGTGCAAGTGGTAACTTTAATAACCTGTGTAAGCAGCATGATTTTGATCCATTCACAACGAGTGTGTCCTTGGTCAGAAAGTGCCTGAGCCTTAGCTTTTTTAATTAAGATTTTTTTCTTTTATGCTATAGTTTTTACTCTTAATATGAAATGTGTGTTGTTTTTTTTTTTAATGTTATCCTGTTTTTTGTTTGGTGCTGTAAGTATTGTAATTGTGATGTTCATCTTTCTGGTCTGTTTTTTAGAAGTGAGGACTTTTAATTGGCTGTCAGTCTCTCTTACTATTTTTTAATCTGTTTATTTTAGCTGTAAGTCTTCCATAATAAATAAATAAATAAATAAATAAATAAATAAATAAATGTTTCAGTTTATTGCTTTAGACAGATATTGTTGTTTTTTTAGCTTTTGTGATAAAGCTAATATTATAAAGGCAAAAGTTTGTGGATTAACACATAAGATACTTTTTATCCCGATATTCCCACGAAATCGAAACTCATGCGGGTAAAACCGCGGGGCGCAGCTAGTTTGAAATAAATGTTTAAAAATTTTGGACGTTTTATGCCTTTAGGTACAAATTAATTTTAAATAGTGCCTTTGTAGGCTTTTGTCCTTTAACTGTGGTTTTCTTATATTATTTATTTTGCGTTTTAGTGACTACCAAAATAAATAATATGCTATTTCAAAATCGATAAACGTTACTTCAAATTAAGATTTAAAAAAAATACTTAAGTTGTTGTGCAAATATTATTTTCACTCTTTGTTTTGTTATTTGTATTTTGTGTTTCACGAACTGTGTCCAAATAAACTTTATTCTTTATTTCTTTCTTTTAAGTATATTTGTTTATTCGCTTTATGTGTAAGTACTTAATAGCAAGTAGTTACGCAAGTTCAGAATGATATAAAGTAATGTATTGTATGGATTATTATTACAATTATCTGAAATAATAATAATAGAGTTCTATGATTTCGAAATAAAAATGAGCTTCCTGATTTTTTTTTAACGCCAGTTTTATCTTCGATTATTAGGTTGGTACTAGGAAAATATTTTATACAATTACACTTCCCGAATATTTAAAAAAAAAACATTTTTGTGTAGATATCGAAAAAAAAATTCAAACACCTCAATTAATTCCTTTATCAATCTAACACCTAAAACTAACACAAAAACTTACTTTCAAAACTCAATCCGAAGTTAAGCACAAACTCGTAAAAAGTTTAAACGTTTTCAAATCCATAATTTCACATAAACACTACAACATTTTTACACTGAAATTAGCACACACACACATAGTTTAATAAGCACTAAACTTAGTTTTCACTTAACACCATGTGAGACTAAATTTTCACTACTTTAGGAAAAAGTTGTAAAGTTTCGTGAACTTTTGTGAAAGAGGGGCAGGTGGCTGCGCCGATTGCTTGTGATAGACTGAAGTCTTGAATGAAAGCAGAGGAAATTGTAGTACGCATGCGCAGTGAAATGCACTGTTTTGATGTTTTGTCGGCACGCTTTGGTGTTAGGCTGAGTTCTTTGATGTTAGGCGGCGATTTAGTGGCTGTTTTATTTTATTTTTTGGGGACATTGTTTGTTTATTATTTTAGTTTTAACAGGTTTTTTCTAATTTATTGTAGCCAAAGCTTTAAGTGCATTGAACTAGTACTTTAATAAAATACTATGTTGTATTTTTTCCAAACATACAGCATAATAATATGACATAAATTACATATTCATCGTGCGGATCATTTGATAAGTTAGTACACAATTTACTTCATTTTTATACCGCAAAAATACACTAGATATTTAAGTTTTTCTGTGCGTTATGATTGTATTACAAAAGGACGTTCCAACGTTGACTTAGAAAAGCTTACTATTAACAGAAATAGACATTCGAAGGCCGTGCTTCGTTTTCCACAAAGCGTTCATGAAGTGTTGTTCCTATAATTTTGTAAACGTATTTTGAGCAAATTGCTGGTAAACTGTAGGTACATCGAATGATTGATGTCATACCATTAATTAGGAATGTTATATTTTCAATAATTTTACCTACGACTCACGTAGGTGCTTTTCATAATTGCCGAAAAGTAATCATCTATGTGTGTAGGTAGATACTTAATGAGTATTCTCAAAATATAGGTTACAAAAAGGAGCATATTTATACTTAATTATATTCAGTAGTACTTTTATACAGATGTTATTTTATAACCTAAGGGTGTCAAATGTCGCGCCCTCCCCCTTAGCTGCCGCAGGAGACGACCTGGGCATGGGGAATCACAGGTCGATTCTCAGCCACCGTAGGCGCGGGCTTGCGGACGGTGAGCAATGAGTAGCTCGCCGTCCGACAAGGACCAGGCCCGGGTCGACGGCGCGTTGTGTTCCACGCGCGCCTCGAAGAGATGTCAGCAACTGAAGGGGTCCGGTAGGACCGATGCCTGCCCGGGTTGCGGAAAAGTCCGTAAGGGATACTGTGGCCCCTGGCAACGTACAGGCATATCGTACTTATTGAGAAGTTATTTGATAATTCACAACGCAAAAAAAAGGTGTCTGTGTCGCGGCGGTGCAACCCTCCGGCTCAGCCGACAGGCTTATTTTGAACGTTCGACTTACAACTGTCTGAAGCTAACCCAGCGGCTTTGGTGTGTAGATACCTTAAAAATCACTTTTACTTTGAATTTAGATAAACTGACAAAAATGATCGATCTCAAATGCCTAATAACAGATTATTTATCAATAAACAAACAGTAAGTTTAAGTAATTGAAATGCCTTAGAAATTCTTTTATATGCTGAGCTACAAAAAACACGGTTTTTGAAGAAAAAAGGAATAATAAAAATCCAGGACATAAAAATTGAGTCGGATTTTTACAAAACGACATCTGTATAAAAAAATACTTTACTTACCTACTGTTTCATGTGCGTAATGGTGCGAAGGTTTTACTCATACATGTACGAATCGCAGGCCATATAATAGCCTGCACACCCTTCAGAATTCACATAATTGACCATTACTTTAGCCATGTTAACCAAAACCCCGTCATGAGACAAGATTGCAAGACAGACGGTTGCGGTCAACACAGTCGTTAATATTCCTACTCGCTACCGTCCTTGAACTTCGCCTCTCCGTCTTTTGTCTGACATCGCCTTTATTTCATTGTTTGGAAGCACGCACCATGATTTATAACGTCAGGTATAACATTGTGTATTGTTGTGTTGGGAGTTTTCTTCTTGGATGGTAGATATGCAGATTTCATTTAAACTTATATTTGAAAGAGGCATATTTGTTTTTGGAACGAAGTTCTTTACCGCGGCTTGCGGTAGGAGTTGACTGTTAAAAATCGTCACGTAACGAAAAAACGTTATTATCGCACGTCCATGCGACTTTAAAAAACGACAAAAAAAAAGAAAGAAAAATGCATATCCAAGATGGCGGCAGTGAAAATTTTAAAATTTGTCATCATCGTTTTCATGGTTTCCGAGGGTGTCGAAGCCGATAGTGATGTTAAAATGTTAATCCAAGATGGCAGTTGCATTGTTTTGGTTTTAAACTTACGTGAGAAGACCGACGGGCGTCCCTTGACCACGCACTTTTTTTTTTTGTATGGAAGAGGTAATCTATAGACGTACTGATCCGATTACAAAAATTAAGCTAGGAAAAGGACCGTTGCAGGTGGCATTCTCTAGTTTCTGGCTACCCCAATAGGCAGAAGGCGTGAGTTTATGTAAAAATACGTTCACTGATAGAAACCTATACTACTTCCGAGTTTCATAGGATTTGTTTTATTAATTAGGTAGTTTAGTTCTACCAGAAATCGCGGGCGGTAAATGAAAACCGTGAATTGACCATTTGTATGAATTTTTCGCTGAATATGCAAGAATATTTTTAACAAGCTTCCCTTGTAATATCTTTATTAATTAAAGTCTATGTTAGTAAGTGATAATATAGCATTCTACTGGTGTTTTTTTATCTCTTTATTATTGTATTTTAAATGTTAGAATGGTTTGGACAGAAATGCCACTAACAAACAGTATGCCTGTAAATGTTTAGTAAGTAGCACCGAGACCCATATGAGATCATTTTATGATCAGTAGGTACTATCTATTTTAGTTCGAAATATCTTCAAAAATAAACGTTAAGCTGCAATTGTGATGATATGCATACTGCTAGATCTATTCAACTAAGTTTACCACCTTTGTTACAAAAGGATCATCATTCTCCTGCCCTCATCCCAATTTATTTGGGGTCGGCTGTCTTTTTCTTCCATAATCCCCTATTAGTCGCCATCTCGATATTCACCGAAAGCGTTCTTTCGTGTTCGGACGTGCTCGCTCCTCGAAGCGGTCTCTTCAAAGTGTGGTCATGTGTTCTAGCAAAGTTGACCGATAAATATCTTATTAAATTATGGATTGGCCTCGAGAAAAATTACTACTTATGTGATGTCTGTGTGAGATGTGTGTTTCTTTATATGAAAATTATAAAAGCAGAAGCCACAAGCAAGATGCTTATCAAGAAATAGCAAACTTACTAGAATGTAGTACCTATCGAAGAAGCTAAAAAAGGACATAGTGGGTACCTAGTCTACAACCGGCCACAGAGACTTGACGAATGAGCAATGAGCATTCGTTTAAACGTCTCTAGAGCGTGTGCAAGAATTCCAGTTCATGTTTGTTGTCATTCTTGTTCGCTGGTATTATTTTGGTGTAAATGATGAAAACGAATTATCGTTTACACAAAAAAGCAACAAACAAGGACGCTCAATGCTCTTGTTCTAGCTCTAGCTATATATTCATTTGGTCTAAAGCTAAACCCTCCTTAACGACAACAGCTCTATGACCTGTAAACCAAAGACTTACCTACTATTATAGTAACTTTAAAATTCTATGTAGGATAGAATTATAAAGTTACTAGTAGCAATATCATCTTTCACGCAGTCCATATACATCGTTACAAAGGGTTGCTAACAACAGAATGTTGACCAAAACCCTTTTTGCATTTCATAATGGGCAATCCAATCCCAAAATATTTTTTTCAAATACGACTGGCAGTTCCAGAGATAAGTATAGATGTGGATCGTTTTGGTGAGACCGGTCAACTTAAAGCTACGCGCTAAGAAACGAAGTAATAGCACGGGCGGGCGTTGCGATGCGACGCGGTACGGTGGGTCGAGGGGATAAGAAATTTCTCGCGGACGAGAAGCTAGTATTACCATAATGTTTGATTTTCCTGATTTAAGTTCCTACTCATAATCCACGTGGATCATTATAGAAGCATTCATAGTTCACTTCAAAAAGAATTAGGTAGGTAGTTTGAGCTTACACGAATGCTTTGAGGAAAGTGTAAACGCTTGGTGAAGGTTTATTTATGTAAAGCTGCACGTGTACCTAATAACTTGTTTTTTCTTAAGGCTCATTTACATGTTAAGAGATTACTTGCCGCGAATTGGAGATTATCAAGAAAGATAAAGTTAATTCGTGTAAAGTGTGTCGCTCTTAAAAATTGGAAGCGTCCGTGTAAACAAAAAACCGTCCAAGTGCGTGTCGGACCACACACAATGAAGGGAATACGGAATAGTTGGGATGAATTTATCCCAAAAACAAACTAACCATTGTAGGTCGAAAAACATCTTCTCCCATAAATCAATATAAGTCACGGTCAATTCCTTAACTGCAAATGTAAGTTTGTAAAAAAAAATCTTTTATGTGATAAAACTACAAATTAACGATTTTGGGACTTTTTTCTTTATTTGTGCTGTGAGGCCTTGCTCATGATTCTAGGTCAACGGGAACTAGCTTATAGGTTTTGATTTATTTCGAAGTATCAAAATGTGTCGCATAAGTGGTCGTATTTTTTTATTACGTTGACTTAGAAGCTTGATTTTTTTTGAGCTCCAAAAGATCGTAGGTAGACCTACGAATTTGATATTAATTTCAACTTGATACCTCGACGCGGTCCTGAGAAAAAATATCTTGACAGACTGACAGACAGCCAGACGGACAACGAAGTGATCATAATATAGGGGTTCCTTTTTTATCCTAAAAACCGTATGTCGATTGTACCAGTGACAAATAGTATGAGAAGAGGGCTTTGCCTTCAGCTAACTTGCCATACAATTGCAGACTGTCTCCAGAGGACCTTTAGGTCTGAAATGGTCAATTTTGAGTTAACAAGCGTGGCATAAGCTCGCTTCATCTGCATAGGGGTACGCACTGTTCGGGGGTCGGCCGCTCGGTTTAGCTCGATGTTTCCGAGCGCTCCCGAACATATTTCAGCGAGGGTAGATGCCGAATGGAGTTTTTCGATCGGCACGAGCCGAATGTAAGCCGAATATGTGTAGTAATTTCTTCGGGTCAAGCTTTGTTGAAATCGAAAGTGCCGTCCGGAACAAGTGTATAGCACCCCTCAAGAATATACATTTTCCCTACTTATTTATAAAAGCTTCGAGGTATTTTAATACTTCCATCCTGTTAGTAGAAGTAAAGCGTTCAGAGAAGAAAGACCTAATTATGATAAAAGGATTACAATGAATGAAAGCAATAAAAAAGATTAATGTATCGGAAAACTGATGTGACTCGACAAATTAAAATTCCGCCCCTAAGACGACCCACTGACCCACAGCTGTTATCGGTCAGCTAAAAGCCCTTGTTCTTGTAACTTGGGTGTGTTTGTGAGCGTATTGTGGGTGTAGACTGGGTATGTGTGTGTGCTGTGAGAAAATGTAGGGTGTGTCTCAGTGGTACCAATTTTATGCGGTAGATATCTAACAAATAATTGACGTAATATTTTTTACATAGAATTTACACCGAAACAAAGTATACTGCAATTATAAAGCTTATATACCTAGTAAAGTTAATGTGCTGTCATCAAATATTTCCCCCTGAATTTGTTTCCCTATTTCTTATCAGGGGTAATCAGATAGAATAAAATCGTATCTGAAAAAAAAAACTAGTTTATTTTTTTATTATTTGACGTATAAAAGTCATTCTGACCTCGTATTTCAAGAATGAACCATTTTATTGTTAATTTTATTTGTGTAATTCATAGGTACAATTTCTCTTCATATTGTATTTTATCTCTAATAATACTTCTAAATGACTGTGTCAAAGGATAAAGCTTACTTCGCTGGTTGAACCTAAGATCCGTATTAAGCTCCCTCAAGCCTCTCTGAAAAACAGTAGACAATTTACTTATCTCATTATGACGAGACTACACGATTTAATTTTAATTTCGAATAAAAAAATATGTTATGTTATCTACTGTTAGAAATATGTGGGCGTCCAAGCAAAAAGTGTCCAGTAGTGGGGTATTCAGTTAAGAATAGATTCGGTATCTACTTATCTAGAATATTCAATTGATAGTAAGGATTGAAAAAATATTCAAAAACTGGCACATACTTTTTTTTATCAGAAACCGCCCAACGGCAATAACACAAAAATAATATTGCATGTGTTATGTTATTTTTAAGATAGTTTAATTAAGGACCACGCTACCGCCTTAGGACTTTCCTGTAATGATAGCAGTGTTTGTGATAAATAAATAAATAAATATACCACAGCGATACTATCTACTGGTTTCTTTGTAACTCTATGAAAACGCTTCCGTAAATGGCGCCTGGCCACCTGCTGCTAAGGTCGAGCGGTGACTGCAGACGGCCTACCAGTAGTGCTGTCAATGGCTGTCACTAAAACCATATTTTATCTTGTTTGATAAAATGACTTTTGCGGAACTAAAGAAAAGAAGTGCCGCTGCCGGCGAAATTGTGACGTTGCGTTCGGAATTAAAACCGCAATTAACCGCAACGCCACTGTCGTCTGCGGTCTGCCGTCGGGAGTGTACCCTTTATTATCAAAACAAAAGTATCTATTGAAAATGAAAAAATGAAGAACAAAAAATTAATGAGAAATGAATTCATGATGATGAATGAATTCAGAAGAAATGATCAAACTTCTACCGCTTGAATACGAACGAGGCTTTTTTTTTACTTTATATTTGTGTATTTTATCTCATTTTGTTGAATGTGCATTTTGTTTGTGCAGAATAAACAATGTTTCTTTATTTCTGTGATGTAAATCACCCTACTTAACAACATCACAAATTCCAAAATGGTCGACTGATAGCAAGAAATGTAATTTATATCTTTCTTTATTCGAAAGCGTAACAAGGGTCTTATAAACTCATTTAATCGAGTTACATATAGAATCCCGTCGTTTATAACCCTTTATTTCTTTGATATCGTAAAATATATCGTTTTATCGTATAGTCATCCACTTCCATAAAATATTCTTGCAAAAATATGTGCCATATTGAAAACTTATTCAGTGCTTTCCATGCGTTCGCTCAAGAATTATGCTAATCATGAATCCAACCACTTTTCAAGCGGTTTTACATCGTGAGAGACCCATATTTTTAAGTGTCTATATATTTATCGTGAAGAGAAATAGGTATGAATTTTATAAAATGATGAAGGTTCTTGTTGGTTAGCTGGTCTTAAAGAGGTCATGGAAAAGTAAACTAATCATATAATCTAACCAACACCAATAGGTACCTACAAGGTACCTATGGCAATCAATCTTCCTAGCCTTTTCCCAACTATGTTGGGGTTAGCTTCCTGTCTAACCGAAAGCAGCTGAATACCAGTATTTTACATGGAACGACCGCCTATCTGACCTACACAACCCAGTAACTGGGTAAGACCCCTTGGTAAGACTAGTGTCAAACTTTCGGGCTTCTGACGACTCGTAAGTACTGTCAAATATCCACGAATGACAGCCGGGACCAACGGCTTAACCTGCATTCCGAGGCACGGACGAGTCTCGGTATGAAAAGATGACCCATCCACTGACCAACCCCGGCAAGCGTAGCTTAACCTGATGGATCGACCCTTGTGACTGTTATTACTTAGCCACGTACGTATGTCAATGTGTAATGTAATGGTGCTAATCTGTTACTAGATGGGCAGGATGCTGGCGGCATCCCATCCGCAGCACAATGTAATTACAGCGTAGTTAGTCACTCAGGACAACTACATGAGAACTAAATTCAAACTGAAGTGGAAACCTAGGATAGCAATTAATACTCCGTCTATCTATGACTGGCTGTATTGATAGCTAACAGCTTCTTACCTATATTATTAAACAATAAATATTTGATATTTTTTTCTAAGACTATCAATCCACCTTGCCTTGTTGAATGGTTTGGCAGGCGTGTACCTGTAGTACACCCACATTTCGCCAGTTATGTTTTAGTCCCATGTAACAGGGGGCGAGCCTATTGCCATCAACTGGACACAAATCCTGACTCCGTGCTACGACTGATAAATTCCAGATAGAAAAACCTAATATTACTTTTTCGCAATCACCCAATCAATCAATCTTTTTCAATATCACATTTTTGCCCGATTGATTAGATTGACATTAGTAGCAAAATGTGTATGAATTTAATTGAGCGTGATGTTATGGTATTTTAGGACCAGACCTTACTCAAACTAATCTAGGTACTATTTTATTTTCATTATAAAATTAACATTTACTCCTTCCATACCAATATTGTTTGAGAAAATTAGGTAATCTATAAGCTTTTAATTAGTTTCAGCCTTGCTACCACGAATTAGATTGGTACAGAAGGTTCGCTTCATACAACCAGTTAGATTTCCGAGGCTCTGTAGGCAGTATAACGAAGTATCGAAGCGTAATGAATTTGATATTACATGTAAAATGTCAAAGCTTAAAAATCTATCAAAGTCATAATATCTAAATAAGCAGTAACAAGTCATAATTATTTTAAAAAAAAAATGTGGTCTTTTATGGTTATATTTTTTTGATATTAGTATTAATTTGTTTTTGTACTAATGTTGTTTCCTTTTTATGATTTTCGTGTTGTATGTTTTGATTTATTTTATTATTTTAGCTTTGTCAAATATATATAACTATACTAGACTATAAGATAATGATTTGGTCACTAGTATTTGTCCCTATTCTTGTAAACTTGCATGAAATATTGTATTTGGATCTCAAACAGATCTCTGTTTGAAACTAAAGTAAATAACTCAACTAAATAAAACACACGCAGACGTAGACACGGGTCACATACAGCGAGTGCAAGCGTCTCGCCTGGCGTTCGTTTGAGACCGCCGAATATTAATGATGTTTATTCTGTACAAGTTAATGATGTTTATTCTGTACACGTTAATGATGTTTATTCTGTACCATTTACACATTAAAAAAATACTATAAAACAGGGTGAATAGATAGGTCTTGGCTCTTTTGTAACGATTTTCGTGTTTCGTAATTGATTGATTGATCAATTACGAAACACGAAAATCGTGATTCACGAAGATCGTGATTTCTATTTACCTCCAATCAGGGGACACACCTGAGGAGCGATTCGTAAAATTTCGTAGGGCTGCCTCATTGTAGTTTCCCTGAATGGATTATTGTTTAAGGTTAAGGTAAGCAAATGAAACTCGAGTAAGTAGGTATTTTCAAAACTAGATGAGGTTTGTATTTTATATCTGACTACTCTAAGATGAAACAGAGAAACAAACTCAGAACTCACAGTCATTTTTAAAGTCCAGACATCATCTTGGTCAAATCATGTGAGGATCATCACGGATCGTGCAGATTACTGTCTGAAATTTTCGTACGTTCGTCACGCATCTAGGTGTGCGTGCGTCTGATTTCGGTAGTTGTCTGAAGCCAACCTTCTGTTTCATTCAATTTTGTGTTGTTCCTGGTTAGCAATCTTCTGGGAACTATAGTGTTACTATTTATTTAGTGTTAATTAATTACCATACTAATTGAGATAGTTAACTACCTTCACATGTTTCGCCTTCAGAAATAGAATAATAATGAACGATTGTTGGTTATCAATTGAAACGACGTTCATTCTATTTGTTCACTAAACAGATGCATAAATTATAACACGCTTGTTTCAGCAGTTCCTGATAAAGCCTGCTCAACTTATTTGGCAGATAACTTCATCCAAATTCTATATCATTTCTGAATGTAGGTCTAGGTACCAATAAAGCACATTGCCTTCCAGGCCTAGGTAGCATATTGCTTTCCAGACATTGAGAAATATGCAGGCAAACCAGTTATAAAAACCTAGGTGGTTCGTAAAAGTTAGAGCAGCGTACCCATTGTCTACACGAAGCCAAAGTATAATAAAGTAACAGTAGTATATCTTGTCAGTGACCTTGAAATAATTATCTACGGCCGCTCGGTAGATAAACCTTCCGCGTCTGTGCGTAACCGCCGCGCACTCAATACTGTTGTATACTACTGATAGACATTAAGCTTTCGAAGCGTGTCGTTTCGGCCGTTTTCTATGAAGCTATAATACTGTTACCTATTTATACTGTAAGCTTAAGATAATTACATTCAACATTGTTTGTCACAGGAAACAAAGGAACAAATCAGATTTCCATACATTTCATCTCTACCCGAGCTTGTAATTATTTCATTGAGGCAAATTCTATGTCGCGAGAAAGCTCCGGACTGTGATCATTTGAGAATAATTAACAATACAATACGACTCGTTAAATATAATTATATGGAGGGAAAACAGATTAGGTGTTTGTTTTGTTGTGCCTACCTGAATTTCTCTGAATCGGATTTAATTGCGTAATTTGATTTAAGTCGTGGAAAAACTTTTACGTTTTACAAACTTTCGTTACGTGATTTTCGTTATAATATGGATTTTAAAACTACTGAGTGAAAATAAATAACGATGTTTATCTATTTCGTTTATCAGCAACTGTTTACACTAACATCTTGATAAAAGTAATGTCTTAAAAACTTTAGACTTTAATCCACATGAGCTAAAATTATACTAATTTGTAAGCCTACCATGTACAGTTCACCAGCCTACTTAAAACTAAAGGAAAAATATGTAGCCCAAATAAAATAAAAAAAAAAAAAAATGATCAACGTACAAAAAACTTAAGAAACTTTGAATTTTGCGCGCTGGTTTCATTGAAGTAATCACCTTAAAAGTACCATTCCGTAGGCAACCGCAGGCAGCAACTGCACGCAGCGTGTCGCAGCGACACGTCGCCTGCAGCTGCCTCCTGCGGTCGGGTACGGAACGGTACCTTAACAAAAAAATGCATTTCCCTCGTACCCCGTAGCTTTATTCTAAATTCAAAAAAAAAAAAACGTTCTTTCTACGATTGAAATGAGGCCTCGCAGTGACAAATATACAGGCTGATGTCAATATTAATTATATCCCGCGCACGTTTCTCTATTTACCACGAACAGGGTGCTATATTCATAGCCACGCAACAAACTTGCACTAGACACAGATTTATCGCAATGTTTGAAACACAATGCAGCTAGTATCTACTCTATTAACTAAAGCTATTAGCTTGCAAAGACAATAATTAATCGCCTGGAATCTATCGTAGCCTACAATTGATGGGCCGTGCAATTATTTAGGTACTATAAATATGAACATGATTATGACAGAGTTTTAAATAGTTTTCTTGTACAAGAACGTGACCGTATTGTTTTTTTTTATGAGCGTCACATATTTTGGTTTGGTTCACCGTCTTTACCCAACTATCTGGCCTCTTCGTTAACTTTTTTCTTAATTAGTAAGACTTTCATAATTTTATAATGTTAAAATTCTACTAAAAAAAACTCTCCTTGTGACCTTTGTGTGGAATATCAAGACGAAAAACAACAAACGGCTATGTGGTTTTTTTACCTATCTCAATGATCGAACTAGTCTTAAAAAAGCTCATACATAAAATAAAAAATCTGTGATTTCACAGATGGTTCAATCCTCAAAATCATTTAAATAAAAAGCGACTCTTGCTGCGACACAATAAAGTACAATTCAGGTCGCACAGCGCTAATTACCTACAGTTATATTTCTAGAAGTTGCCTCTCTTTCTATCGCGTAACGATTAGATATTTTGACTACGTTACACTCACTGAATCGGCCCGACAAGTCGAGCCCTCCGCGTACTCGTAACAAACGAATCAACCAAATGAAGTAACGCGACGTTGCCAGTCTTCATCTCGGTACGACGCCACGTAATTTTGGCGAAATGATTGTAGCCACTTTTCTATTCATATAATTATAACATAATTGTCTTCATAAATTAAGAGTAATACTCATGCCAAATTAGTTGAAGTTAATTAGGTAAGTGTTATTTCACTGTGTTTAATCTGTCGCGCGCGCAATTAGCAGACACAATAGAATTTTATTGTTATCTGTCTCCAATATGAGACACCAGTATTATAAAGGTTAATATTACTTTAGTAAGGTTTGCTAAAATAATTAGGGTTCTTCTCAATGTTATTTTATAGAACGGGTATAAATTGTTAGTTTTGCAACAGTGAGAAAAGAACTTGGGTGGTAAAAAAATACGATGGATAGATAACAACGAAGAATAAACGATTTATTTTATTTTGTCTACACCCATGCTATAAATCCTCATAAAAGTTTCTGAAACAGTAAGCTTATTGCCAACATTAAAACAACCAGGTGTAAGCATAATATCATCCAAACGAGAGTTATAATGTTGTACTAAATTTCAGTATGCAAATCTTTTGCATTTTTGATCCCTTCCTTACTCATCAAACGACCACATTCTCACTGCTAAATTCGTGGTATCTTTATGAATTTCAAAAAAAGAACATTGTCATGCACGCGCGTTTCGAAGAAGTAAGAATTTAAAACAGTTAAATAATTATTAAAATAAATAATTATATTATTACCTATGCATAGTTTGTTTGTATTAGATACACAGCAATTAAACTTTCCATGAATTTACATACAGTTCTTACAACAGCCTATGGTTACAGAACCTTTTATAGAGGATTCATATCATGGGTTTAGATAAAGTCTTGTATGCAGCTGTACACAATTAGGTATTAAAACACTCATGTGATAGTATTATCACATAAACCCACACTCGTTTTTTAATACCCTTATGATACAACCGTTGCATAAATAACTATTATAGCAAAGTCGTGTCGTAATGTCAAATCGCAGCTTTGAAGGGGACTACTATGGCAAAGCCCGTGCTTTTTTTTTTTTTGTGGTTGGTAAATCATCAAATGACGTCTCCCGCTCTGGGTGGAGCGGGAGGGCGTGTCAGACTCTTACTGACTAAAACCTACCCGTGTTCCTTCTGTTGCCTGTGCAATGCCAGGGGGCCACGGTATCCCTTTCGGACTTTCCGCAACCCCGGCAGGCAATGGTCTCATCGGACTCCTTCACTCGCTGACATCTCTTTGAGGCGCGCGTGCAACACAACGCGCCGTTGACCCGGGCCTGGTCCTTACCGGACGGCGAGCTACCCATTGCTCACCGTCCGCAAGCCCACGCCTACGGTGGCAGGGAATCAGCGATTGATTCCCGACGCCCAGGCCGTCTCCTCCTGCGGCTCCTTTTCTCGTGCTCCTTTTAGAATAGCAACGTGTAGTTCCTGCTAACCAGATGTAGCTGAATACCAGTATTTTATATGAACCGACTGCCTATCTGACATGGATACACGGCACCCCTTGGTAAGACTGGTTGTCAAACTTTTGGGCTTCTGACTACTCCTGGAATTGTTGTCTGAATTCCTGAAGCTGTTTTTTTTTTTTAATAACTTTTGCCCCACACTAGGAATATCTCCAGTATTGTGGGTGCGTTTACAAACATTTAAACTCACATACACAAACAGCCAGACCCTAAACAAGTACTTGTAGGTGATACAAATATTTGTTCCGTCCGGGAATCGAACCCGCGACACGCAGCGCAAAAATGAAAAAGGCACAATAATTAAATACTATAATATTATACTATTTAATTCCTATTTATTATTATATTTATATATTTTATTATACAGGTACATTCGTTTTCTGATCGTGGAAAAACTATGGCGTTCGTTAAAGAAAACTGTTCGTCATTCGTTTGGAAAGAAAAGTGACAATGCAAGAGACTGAATTATTATATTTGTATACATATACGATTTCAGTGATAAGTACATGCTAGGTTAACATTTTAACAGCTTTGCCTGACCGCAATAAGGATTTTAATATTCGGATTACAGTATTTTGACACGAAAAAGTTGATTAAAATCCCCATTCAATTAGTTGACTGGGGAAAAAAAACTATTTAGTTCTTCAGTCAGATAATTTAAAAATATTAGACACTTATTTATTTCTTTATTAAATTAATTAAACAGGATTTAGATAAAACGCATTAAAGTTGGGGAGTTGTTGTTGTTGGGCTCGCTACGTCACAAGTTGGTATAAGATCTACCGAGGAGTGGCGTCATTCTACATTTTAACTCAATGTATTGCCGTAATCTTTTGGTACCTAAAAAAAGAAAAAAATACGTGTCCAATGTTTTCTAATAATCTATCTGACGGACGAAAAAAAAGTTTTTGTCAACATCCCTATTATGAGCCGAATACTACTATGGGCTCCTGAACTGAAATTTTAAAGGAACTGTGCCTACAATTCAGGATTTCAGGTTCAATGGCCCAAAACTGACCAACATTTTAATATACATTTTTATCTTAAAATGTTGGAGACTTTGTGTAAAAGACCTAAATACCTTCTTACTTACAATACGTTGATCAAGTCTCATGATTGAAAAAAGAGTGGCCTGCCTCCGTATTATGAAAAACTTGTAAAACAAATTCAAGTACCTATCTTATTTCTTCTGAATTACTTACCTGCTATTGAATATTTTTTTGCGTTCGTAAAAGATTCTTAATATCTTACTGAAAGTTATTAAATCTTTTTCTCAAATAACGAAATTTAGGTGAGCTTTTCATATTTTAGCAGAATTCACAGACAGATATTTGTAAAGCCTTCTTCTTTTAAGAACACAGCGGAGGATAAATTGTCAATACAAACGTAATACCTAAATCATTTGCAATTTGAGCATATATCCACCATTATGCTGATATTCGGATTTAGACAGTATTTATCTAGGTTTCTATTTATTTACCTACAAAAATACTTACCTACCTAAAATGAAGTTTAAGCGAATTGCATTTCGCACATGTTTACTTATACAGCGTATAAATATTTTTTTTTTTTTTTTTTTAAACATTGCTTGGATTTTCTCCTGTATGGTTGATGCATTTACAAAAATTTTAATTCACATACACAAACAGCCAGACCCGGAACAACTACTTGTAGGTCATACAAATATTTGTTCCGTGCGGGAATCAAACCCGCGACAACCGTGCCGTCAAAAAATAAATGACATGTTTTCTTACTGTTTGTTTTCTGTATTATAAATAGTGATCGGATAATCGGATGCATATTTACCTAAAGTACATTTTTGGTTAGGAAATTATGGAAGCGGCTTCTTTAAACATATTTTTTTAAATATAAATCCCGGGATTCCAGAAAAATTGGGAATGCGAAACTATTCTGTAACATGGTGAAGAAACATCGTCTTTAGCATGTGGCATTTATAAAAAAAAAACAAGGGTTTCATAATTATTAATGTATATTTACTTGAAGTAAATTTTAAGCTCCCCATCAATTTATGACTCTATGTTGAGTGTAAGAGGAATAGTAGGTAATTAGTAGGTATTAATTTAAAAAAAATGTTACAAGTACAAATATTACGGAATACATACAAATTTTGCATAAGTTTTTGATAGCTAGTAATCAAGGAAATGTCAAAGTGTGCGTGGTCGTAAGTATTGCTCACTGTAGGTGTGTACCGCTCTGACAGATACCTACTAGCGAAACGTCCTTGTACACGCCGCGGCGACGAGCGCCGGGGTTGGGGATCGTTCAGGGCTATATTATCCACTTTACTGAGCTATACGTGCGTACTTATTTATTTGCTAAATTGTATTATAATATTTCTGATACTATTGACCTATTTTTATTTTTATTGGAACGAAGTTCTTTAACGCGGCTTGTGGATGGAGGAAACTGGTAAAAAAGTCACGTAACGAAAAAGAGTTACGGCTTTTTTTCCTTTTGTTCCTTCTGTTGCCTGTGCAATGCCAGGGGGCCACGGTATCCCTTTCGGACTTTCCCGCAACCCCGGCAGGGGAGTTATGGCTTCCTTGCGGCTATCTCTGAGAAAGTGTTGACTTGGTCAAAAATAAAATCTTGGCGCATGCGAATTTATTTTATGTTTTTCAGCATGGGAATCGTTTTCATGGCTTTCGAGGGTGTTAAAGCCGATAGCGACGTTGTAATGTAAATCAAAAATTACAGCTGCAAAAATTTGGTCGAAGTTAAGAAAGTTTGGATCGTATGTGAGAATGAACTTCATTCCTGGGTACCCCGTCAGGAATGCAGTTGTAAAAAAACGTGTGTTTGGTTGGGGAACCACACACGTTTTTTTTATTTTTTATTTACCTTTCCGCAACTTCGTCTGCTATCCAGGATGAAAAGAAGCCATCCATGTCCTTTTTCAAATCATGGTCTATTCATGTGAAAATTTCATCTAAATCCGTTCAGCCGTTTTAGCGTGAAAGCGTATTAAACAAGAAAACTCACTTTCGCATTTATAATATTAGTTAGGGTTTAACAATTTATGTACACACATATAAACAGACAAGAAGAAACGAACAGAAAAATACAAAAAAAGGTGATGCTTATTTCTGAAAAAAATCTCTTCCAGCATACCTGCGATAGGAAAGTAGAGGCAACGTGTGTTAGAGTAGAAGAGAAAACAAAATCCATTAAAACAAAAAAATAACAAAAATACTATTCACTTGAGTAAATATAAACCTACAATATCAAAACATACTTATACAATATACTTATAAAATAAATATCACTAACAAAATATATACTTAATTATAATGTTGTATAAAATAACAAATATAAATATTCAACTATGACGAAGTGGAAAGATAGGTAGTGTTTTTTCACTCTTTTTTTAAAAACTGCAACAATTTTGCAATCCGTAATGTCAGGTGGAAGTGAATTCTATAACACGCGTGCACACTGAAGGAATAGGAGTAGAAGTCGGTTGAGTGGGCAGGGGATTTAAGGAGATTTCTAAGATGCGACCTGCAAGGTGCATCAAAATGGCGGGCGTAGGAAAAGCGTTCCCGCAGATAGGATCGTGTTTTATGGTTGTGAAGGATGAATAGCAGACCCAACAATTATCCGCGAGTTCCTGCGAAGTCGAATAGGGAGACACTTGAGTATCTTGCGAAAGTTAGAAACATGATTGTTTATTACATTTCTAACAGTAATGTCCTAACTGCAAACCGTTTGTACGAGTACATAACATAATTTGTCAAACTTAAATGGAGGAGTCCTGGTGACCTGAAATACAGGCCCTGAGCCTTGTTTTGGCACCAGTCTCCCACAATATAATGCCCCTCCTGTATGTCACCGTAGAAATAAGGTAATAATTAAGAGTAATATTGTGGAGAAAATAAACATTTTTTTTATTATTTATTTTTATTTAGTAATTAATCTGTTATCAGGTGCATTCTGGTACGAAGCGGATTTAGTTGGCTTACATCTACATTCCGCTATTAACAGCAACATGATCAACATAGGACTTAAAAGCGAGTCCATTTGCGGACGCTATTCCAAATACCGAGTGGCTATTGGTTAAGTGCACCTAGCTTCTGACGTTTCATAAGTGCCCTTGTAGGTTTATGTGAAGTAAAATATTTTGAATTGAATTTGAATTTAAGATAAGAGCCTTTTTGGTCCTCGTACAGCAACTTTCAATCGCAATCCAAGAATTTTGAAGGATATTGCTAAACCTTTGCTCAACGTAAATAACGCAATTACCGTGGGTGAACTGTCAAAATGAAATCCATTGCCATCAATTGTCATTTTATGTGTGTCACGCAATTACCGCGGATTTAGAGTAAACATATTTTTTATACACCACATTTCTGAACATTGAAATTCATGTTATAGAAGTACAGTTTAACATCGATAAAATCCTATGTACTAAAACCATATTTATTTTGGTATGAAACTTTACGATCTTTTTATTCCAAGTGACATTGCGTGACTTGAAGTTCAATATGAAGGCAATTTACTGAAAACTAACGAGACACTTCATAATCCATTATTTGGGTACTGAGTTAACTTTCTATATACCTATCGTATTAAGGATATTTTAACTTGAAGTAAGTGTTCCAATATTGACCACGACTTTTTCAAAAGTCAGTTACCTGAAGAATGAATATGGGGGTTTGACATTTCTTCTCATGGAATGTACCATGATTCTATACAAAAACTATCAAACCGTCATATTTATTCCTCAGATAAAAGGTTATTAGACTTTGAGTTACCTGAGTTGAAAAATCTGCCCTAGATAAATAAAACAATGATATTTCAGCCAAGGTGATTCGCGTAGCAGGCGGGGTCTATGAAATCTTGCGTAGCATGCAGCGTCTACGAAACTACGCGTAGCTAGTTCTACGCGAAAGCTACGACGGACGTAGCAAACTTTTCTTGCTATAGAAAAAAATCCAAAACATATTTTATTTTATTATATTGATAAAGAAGAAATGTTTTGTGTATAATAGTGTTATCTTAAAAAGCTATAAAGGGAGTTCAGAATCCTTCAACGATGTCTGATGTTACTAGTCAGCCAATTATCCTCGCATCGTGTGAGTTTCAAAGGAAAACCTGTAAGTGATGCCTTCTATGCACGTGGACAATGAACGACGCAAAAATACATTGCGTAGGTTTGTAGCCTGTGGGATAGCAAATCGTCGTGTATATATTGTACTTGCGACCCACTCCTGCATCGCACGGTTTGTACAACTTGAAAAAACAATGAGATTTCTTTATTATATGATAGTTCAATATGGATTTTACTTACACACACGTATTTACATGATTTAAAAACTAACAGACTTAAAATAATAATATGTACAAGTATGTAAAACTTGTACCTTTCCTCTCAACTGTGAGTATTTATATACCTATAGTATGTATGTTTATATATTTAACCTCTATGTATTTATTTAAGTATATGTTAATTTATTACGTTATACGTGTAGGTTTATTTCAATATTTTAGTTTAAGACTTCGCATATTTATAATTTTTTTCTCTTCTTATTCTCACACACTATTGTCTACATTTCTTTCTCATTTCTCCTGTCGCAGGTCTGCTGGAAGAAATTTCTTAAGAAATAAGCAGTACCTTTGTACTCATAATTATGATTATGTCTTATCTGTATCTATTTTTCTGTGTGTACATAAATATTAAAATAAATGAATAAAAAAGGGGAAGGGGGGGGGTAAATAATTACAAGGCATCAAAAAATTCGTCCGCATCACTGTCGACAGGAAAAAAGCCCAAAAGGCTGGCAGCATTGCCACGTTTAATGGTAATGCTGTGTGACAGTGATGCCAGCCTTTTGGGATTCTTTGGCCCCAGCCCTCTGGTCACGTGAAGAGTCGACCAGCCGCTTGGCGATGTCTTGAAAAACTAAGTGGGCACTCGAACCCCATGGCCCTAGTGTTTTAACCCCAAACGGCTCAAACATATAAGTCCCAATAAGATTGGAATATTTGCGCCGTTTGAGGTTTTCCGCACCTGTAGCAGCAGCCCCAGCATAGCCCGCCTTGCTAGGAAGATTGGATGGCGCAAGGGTGTCGACGCACGTTGCATCCCACACCAAAGGCCTACCTATCTTCCAAGGTATTATGGTCATTCCGTCTGGTCTCTTCCCATCGTCGCGTGCCAAGCCATAGGGTTCTTAAATAAAAATGTCTATATTAATGTTTTATACACTCAAACCTTCCGGGATACATTCTTAAAATAATGGTCAAAACTGCATGAAAATCCGTTACGTAGTTTAGAAGAACAACGCGGTCACACAGACAGACAGACACGAAAAGCGACTTTAATATGTATAGATACATGTTCGACGTTTGAAATACATTTTGTATTTTTTTAAACAAAATCGTTCCTTATTCTGAGATTTGTCTTTTTTTATTTTTTTTATTCAGAATTGGTACCCGGTATCGGTAGGCTTAGGAAGGTTATCCAGTTGCTGAATTGTGGAGGCCAGATAGACAGGCGCTGTATTGAGCTACACCCGGTTAGACTGGAAGCCGACCCCTACATAGTTAGGAAAAGGCAGACAGATTGACTCATCTTGCTTAACAATTATTTTTTCTGTCTTTACGAACATTATCAGGAAGATAGGAACAAAAAGACAGAATGCACAAAGCTTTTAGAACTAAGAACAACATGGAAGTGAAAAAGGCAACTGCACTTTGACACTAAGACCGCATTCACATTTAGGCGACTTTAGCAGCGCGACAGGCGCGCGACCGTCGGCGTCGCCCAGTCAGAATTTCATATTTCAGAAGCGCGACAGGCGCGCCCATAGCCAGCGCTAGGTCGGTGATGAGCCAGTGTTGCAAGCGTCTATTTCTTCTGCTGAAATGCAATTGCAGAATCTAGTGTCACGACGTTGAATACCCCTCTCAAGAAGACTTAATAACACGTAGAAAGACTTTTTTGACATACGAACATAATTAAAAAATGTATTATAATTATTTTTATTTACATTTAATACTGTTATTATAATCACTATTACAATTTCAAAACAAAGGATTAATTCAGTTTCTTCTTCGTTTTTTTACGCTACATTGATGGTGCCTGGTCGGAGTCCATTTTTGAAATGAAGTGCGCCACACTGATCTAAACAATAAAAACCGGCCAAGTGCGAGTCGTACTCGCCCATGAAGGGTTCCGTAGCAGCAAGTATCATAATATAAAAGTTCTTGTAGTCGTTGTAACTTTGATCGATGTTTTAATAATAAATAATAAGTTTACGATTTATGACATATTAAAAAAAAAAGCTACTCACTAGATCTCGTTCAAACTAATTTTCGGTGGAAGTTTACCTGGTAATGTACATCATATTATTTTTAGTATTATCATTCTCTTTGAATCCTCAGTAAAAAGTACATGCTACATTAAAATTGTCAGTGAAATATTGATAACATTATTTACAGTAATAATCAGAAGAAATTGCCATTTTCTTGAAGTTCTATTCCCGAGTTTTTTGTATTCCGACACATTTTAGAAGTTACAGGGGCGGTCACACATTTTACCACTTTGGAAGTGTTTGTCGCGCCAACTATTCAGTTTAGACAAAATTGATATTAGAAATATCAATATCATTTTTGAAGACCTATCCATAAATACCCCGCAAGGGTTTGATGAAAAAAAATCAGTTTCAGTTCTAAGTGGGAACCCCCAAAATGTATTGTTTTTTTTTTATATTTTTGTGTGAAAATCTTAATGCGGTTCACAGAATACATCTACTTACCAAGTTTCAACAGTATAGCTCTTATAGTTTCGGAAAAAAGTGGCTATGACATACGGACGGACAGACAGACAGACATGACGAATCCATAAGGGTTCCGTTTTTTGTCATTTGGTTACGGAACCCTAAAAAGCACGAAAAAGAACAGTAAAACAACAGCATTGAATTAAGAAATCTGGTCAGATGTGTGTTTACCACGTTCATTATAAAGTTCTGTAATCAGACCGTTACATACGAAACTCCACCTAATGAGAAACAATTTAAAAGTTATAGTTTGTGCCTCTCTGGGCGTGATTTACTCTAATTTAGCGTAATCAAATAACATCACCATGCCAATGTTTATGTTATTTTTTATTTGAAATACTTATTCCAAAACGAAAATATTTATTTCAACAATGCACTCATGAATTTCTTATTTTACTACGGAACCCTAACAAAACTAGTAGACAAAGGAACTGGCTATATTGAAATCTCTGTCTGTCTATCTGTCTGTTACCGTTTCAACCCTTAGCGGCGGAAAGAATTTGGAAAAAATTGGCACACGAATAGACCATGACCTGGGTTAGGACATGTGTGATCATTACAGACCTCCACGCGGACGAAACTGTGGTAAAAGCAAGTGGTTTTATATCTTTATTCCAGCTAGCCGGTTCTCAAAAGGTGGTTTCCTGGATATACGGCATTTTCAATAACACAATGGAATCTGTATAAATCCGTATAAAAGCCCAGGATGTTTTATTGTTTGTTGAAACGGAAAACGTGTGATGGTAGTTTTTTTTAACAAAATTAAATAATACAAAACTTTTAGGGAACATGTTCACATAATAAAATAAAATAGTGTAGTATTGGACTTATCTTTTCTCCTTGAAATAGCACAGACGTTAAACAAATACAGACGGAATTTATTTGTTTCGGACTTGTTTACACGTACCTATGTAAGAATTACAGAAAAAAGGTATCTTCGTGTTTTGTTTTAGAAAAAATAACTGGTGCTCCGCTTCACCCGTACCTATGGTGGGCACGTTGGTTAATATCGGGTGCAAATGGATGAAACCGCGACTTCCAACAAAAACACTACAACGTGAAAAATAAGTTTAATCTCGGAAGTTGGTTGCAAAAACGAAAATACAAAACCAAAGATGAAATGTATAATATAGTAATTTTTTCATTTTGGAGTGTTTTTTTTTTGTAAGTCGGAGGTTTTTTTTTTTTTTTTGTAAATAAATAAAAAGCTTTTTAGATAACTGAATTTATAAAACGCGTTGGTCTTCGCCACTATATACTTACATGGAAAAATGTGGGTTAATATTATCACCAATTTATCCTCCGAGGAATACATTCATGATATTATACAATTAATATAATTTACGATAGAAATAACATTTACCATAGTAAGCGCAATTAACTCAAGGTTTTACAGACCAGGTTCCAATTCAGTTCGATTCTATTGAACGCCTATTCACACATCCTTGTTTAGGGAATCTGAACTTTATTGATTTAGTGTTATGTTACCTTTGGACCGGAGTTACTTGTTCCACTTTTGATTTTTTTGGATTGGCACGAGCTAGGCACCTACTTGATGATAAATTACGTTGCATTGAGAAGTTTAGCCCGTCGACTTCTAGACTGACCCCCAAACAATATATTGGATAAGTTGTTTGGGGGTCAGTCTAGAAGTCCGGACTTACTACAGTATCGTCACTCGTAGATCCCATTATTTGGATGGAGATGCCCATTATGTGGAGATTCTTGCCCATTCTTCTCCATACGAAAACTATTTTTTGGAAGGGGTGACTAGAATCAATTCTATTTTTTTTTTTGTAAGTTTTTACTATCAAAAGTGCCTAATTGAAATAAATTATTTGACGTTGACTTTTATTTTAGAAAAATGGTCATTAGACCAAAGAGTAGGCATCTATAGCTATTTCTAATATGGGATGCTTTTAGCGCTAGGGTTGGATTCAATTGGACTCACGACAAATATCCTGCATTTATTCTTCAGATGTATGTTTGTACCCAAAATACATAAATAGAATAGACTTTAAAACAGTCATAAAATTAAAATTGACAGATCTCGTGCATTTCACGAGCTTCAAGGTACATTGAACAAAACAAACATTGAAAATAAATGAACTCAACAAAATAAAAATCGCATCACATTTTTTTTAATTTTATTATTTCTTAAAAACACAAACAGCTAAAAAACTCGAAATAAAAATGTTGACAGAAAAAGAGATAAGGTTGACATTATTTCTAAAGTTTAGGGGCATGAGGAACAGGGTGTAAAGTTCACTCATCCACCATAGAAAAGGGAGGATCCTCCAACCAGACGGGTGTTGTGTCTGGCGGGCCGACTGCCCAACTGTTGATGTCGGATAGTCTTATCTATGTCGTCCGCGCGGTAAACTCTAATTGCGCGATGCAGGATTTGTGTGACGTCATGTCTTTGATGCGTAGTTCGTATGTGGCGGTGTAACCGCTACATCACTCCCCTCCGGAGACCGGAGGTCTATAGTGGGCTGAGTCTTGTATCTTGCGATGCTTCACAGTGCCAGCTAAGGTTCCAGTGAGTCGGAACCGGGTGCCGCTCAGTTCGCGGTGAGTCGAAACTGTCTGCGGTGATTGCGGCGGTTGTGGTGATTGAGGTGATTGCGGTGATTGACGTGATTGAGGTGATTGAGGTGATAGCGGTGATTGCGCTGATTGAGATGATTGCGATGATTCCCCAGTGAGTCGGGGTGATGAGGCTGAGGGTGATGACCAGGAATGCGCGTTCGCTGCATGCTGTTGGTCAGGATACCCGTTGAAGCCGAGGGTACTGGCTGTCTGTGTGACTCGCCGCACGAAAGCTTGCGGGAGTGATGATGATGACGTCACGCTGTAGTAGTTGCACGAAGGCTGCGTTGACGTTCATACTCGGGGTCACCAATTTAGAGGTATGAGGAACAGGGTGTAAAGTTCACTCATCTACCATAGAAAAGGGAGGATCCTCCGACCAGACGGGTGTTGTGTCTGGCAGGCCGACTGCCCTACTGTTGATGCCGGATAGTCTTACATATGTTGTTCGCGCGGTAACTCTAATTGCGCGATGCAGGATTTGTGTGACGTCATGTCTTTGATGCGTAGTTTGTATGTGGCGGTGTAACCGCTACAAAAGTAACAAATACCCATGGAACTAGTATGTATTACGTCATACTAGTTCCATGCAAATACCATTACTACACCCTAAAAATACAGTTTATGTCAAAACGTTCAGCGTCAAAGTCAATTTCGAAAGCACAAGCCTCAAGCCACAAGCGTATGCAAAACTACGCGCGACTCTCACACAAAAACACTTCCCGATATCTCAACTACGCAATTTTGATATCAAAGTATGCGTAATTTAATTCTCCAGAGGACTTTTTCTATTTATATTGACATCTCTTTTAGTTTCATAATAAAATTATCTAACTTTACGTAAAAAACAACCCACCTTTTAAAATAGAATTTGTGTTTTTTGTTTAAAAAAGTTTAAACTTGTAGAGCATAAAATTCTGCGTGTTTTAGTACCCATTTCACTGAAGGAATTTTATTACTTTTAACATAATCGCAGATTCGCAATTTCTCTGGAAATGGAGTTACTGAAGTGATCGAAAAAACATTTTCAATGTTAAAATAAAACAGACCAGTTAAACACAAAAATAGGCTGTACCAAATAAACTTGACGTTTTTCTACGATGGATTGATGGACAGTCTGACAGTAGATAGACAATTGGACAGGTAACTTGAAACAAAAGCTCCCTTAAAAATATTTGTACGTATATTCCTGAAGCACCAACCTTCCTAGTAGGTACCGTACCAATTTTTCAATTTAATATTTTAGTGACCGCCTCGGTGGCCTAGCGGTCGCAAGCGCTACGGCTGAGCTTGAGGTGCTAGGTTCATTTCTCAGATCGGGTATTGAATTTTGTATTTGAACATTCTTAGTAGCAGTGCATGGTTGATGGCAATAAGATAAAAAAAAAATTGTAAACAGATTTCAGATATCATTTTCCGGTTAGACTAGAAGACGACCCCAATATAGATGGGAATAGGTTAGGCAGATTTTGCTGGTGATGGCAATTGGGTTTGCCTGTTACATGGGACTTAAACTGACTCGTGCTTAAACCTCTACTTAACCCTCCAGAGGGTACAGGTGTGATGTTATGTTATGTTATTTCAACAGCTTCATTCACAAAACATTTCAATTTTCTTCCAATGTTAACACGTTCACATTCAGTCACTAAAGATTTGATAAAATGTTATCTGATATTGGAAAACTTTTATAGGCAATCAATAGTTTCAACATCTTTTAGTATGTATCCAATTGGATATTTATTATGACTTTTACGAGTAACAGTATGCAGACATCGTCAATCGTTCAATGAACTGAAAAGGTTTATTAGAAAAGATAATAAAATATAGGCAAGATTTCTTGTAGATGTTTTGGACTAATTACAATCCTCCGACAATATTAATAAAGCAGATCTCATTACTGTTGGTGTACATAAAAACAAACATACCCGCTAAATTAACAAAATTGTATTTAAAGTTGGATCTGTTTCATATTGCTTCATTGAATTTAATTCTTTATTTCTACGTAGATATATATTTATATTATGTACAAGTATGTAAAGCACAAAAATCAAAATAAGAGGAAGAGCACTGGGCATCTAAAAATTCGCCCGCATCGCTGTCAGTGGAAAAAAGTGCCCAAAAGGCTGGCAGCGTTGCCACGTTGGATGGCTATGCTGATTCTTTGGCCTAAAAATTGGCCAGCCCTCTCGTCACCTGAAGAGTCGACCAACCGCTTGGCGATGTCCCGAAATACTCGATGAGCACTAGTGTTTCAATCCCAAAGGGCTCAAATATATAGCTCACCCTTTTCTATATTATATATTTGCGCCGTTTGAGGTTTTCTACACCTGCAGCAGCCGCCCCAGCACAGCCCGCCGTACTAGGAGACGGTTAAAAGTTAGTTTAAAAAAACTTGATTCCCGTTTTTTACAAATTGTCCTTTGTAAAAAAACAGATACACAAATGACGATGAAACCTTTTTTTTTTTTTTTTTTGGGTAGGAAATCATCAAATGACGTCTCCCGCTCTGGGTGGAGCGGGAGGGCGTGTCAGACTCTTACTGACTAAAACCCACCCGTGTTCCTTCTGTTGCCTGTGCAATGCCAGGGGGCCACGGTATCCCTTTCGGACTAATCCCGCAACCCCGGCAGGCAATGGTCTCATCGGACCCCTTCACTTGCTGACATCTCTTTGAGGCGCGCGTGGAACACAACGCGCCGTCGACCCGGGCCTGGTCCTTACCGGACGGCGAGCTACCCATTGCTCACCGTCCGCAAGGTGACGGCCTCCCATGCCCTCTCGCTCCGTACCATGGCCTGGACCAGGGCCGGACGCGAGAGATCCCCGCCACCGATCGCCTCCACGAGGACACGGCGGTGCTCTGCCCAAGCCGGGCATACCTCCACCGTATGCTCCACCGTGTCCTCCGGGCGATCCACGCAGTGATCACACCCGGGCGTTTCCTCCCGCCTTATCCGAAACAGGTACCTCCCGAAACAGCCATGTCCGGTGAGGACCTGCGTCAGGCGGAAGGTGAGGACGCCGTGGCGCCTCTCCAGCCACTCCTCAAAGAGGGGACTTATCGCCGCAATAGTGGCGTGCCCAGCACTGGGTTGCGACAATCGTACTCTCCATGCCGCCATGAGATCCCGTCGGAGCTCTGTCCGCTGTGCCGTGATTTCTCGCGGCATCGGAGTCAAGCCCCGGCGTTTCGCCTCCCCGCGCCACTCCCAAATATGCGCGAGGACTTTTGCCTCCAGATCCCATGGCGGCAATCCGGCAAGGAGGCTCGCCGCCTCACCGGAGACCGTGCGGTATCCCCGGACCAGCCGAGTGGCCATGACCCTCTGGGACGCGTTCAACCGACGGGCAGGCCGCCGCCTCAACGAATGCGCCCACACCGGTGCCCCGTACAGGGCCATGGACCGCACGATCCCCGCGTATAGCCTCCGGCAGGAGGCGTTTGGACCCCCTAGATTGGGCAGGAGCCGCTTCAAGGCAGCCCCGGCCCGGTCCAGTCTGGGAGCCAAACGTCGGAAATGCTCCACGAAGTTCCACCGACTGTCGAGGACGAGTCCCAAGTACTTCATCGTCGACTCGACGCCGATGTGAACCCCTCTTAATGACGATGAAACCTGCGATGCGATTAAAAAATTCAATAACGGGTGTAAACGACCAACTTATGTCGTTTGAAGGGGGTGGTTTGTTGTAAGGTTTGGCACAGTAGAAAAACCACGAGCAGCTAATGTAATAGATCCACGTATATTGCACATAAAACACACACACACAATATATTTAAAATACACAACAGTAATACAGACAAAGGTTAGAGCTAGATGTAATCCGAATTTGATACTTTATTCAGCACGAATTTATACCTCAAGTAGCGAGATGTTTGTAGGAACGAAGTTAAAGCTCAACTGACTAAGAATCTGAGACTTTCTAAGAGAGTACTAGGCAACTAGTACTAGGCAACTACAATTGTAAAATCAGACCCGATACCTTAAGTAGATTTTTACTATAGGGCAAGTAGCGGGTACCATTTGTGCAAACACAATAATTTGCTCCTATACATCAGGGCAGTTCGCTATTCAGGGACGCGACAGAGGGTCGGGGTATAGCTGAGTATTTCCCATTTTGCTATGACGAGGGTGTTTACACGAATGAGGGAGGCAGGGTTGCGCAGGTGCAAGTTATGACATGATAATTACTTCTAGAACAATGGATTACGTAATTATAAACACAGATAGGTATTCTCATTGTTTTAAATAGGTATTCAGGTGGGAAATGGTCTAGTCAGTGTTGTAGTCATAATCAAAACATTGTATTATGACTGACAACGGAGTTATATACCTTTTATTACATAAGGACAGGTTAACAAGAGAAAATAAGGTATTTTTAGTTAGACACGGACGAATGTCTAACACATCTTTTAGTTAAGTCGGTGTCTATAGGTACATTGGTTATTGCTAGAGACCTGATTTTGTGTCAGGAATCTTTGATTTTACTAGACTTTCTTGTTCTAACTTGTTGGATTATTTATTCGAAACATTCTATATTAGTTGACATGTTAGAACTGGACCAAAACTTTCCAGATTTGATGCTACCTACTGGACTTCATGTCCCGACTTGATTAATATCCACACATGATTCGACTTGATACTATTTTGACATGTGCAGATGTACTTACTAACAATAATCAGTTTATTAGGTAGGTATTTAGTGTGCTTCCTTAACAACGGGAAAGCTACATTTTTACGTAAAAATGAAGCTTTCCCGATATTGAATTTTTCTTACTTGCAAAGTCTACAAAATCTTGTTAGTACATTCTTGAGGCTTTCTTGGGGTCTTGTTTCCCCAGAGTATAAGATCTTAGTAGAAAACAACATGAAGAAAAAGATGGTTGAAAGTCGTGGTGTCACTATGTAGGTGCATGACTGTTTTATATAACTGAGCACAATCTTGCCATAAGAAAAACATCTTGCATAAAAAAGCGGGTTTTCGGGCCCAACAACTACAGAATACAGATCGCTGTAAGTTGATCTTCAGAAAGAAACGGC
Organism: Xanthia togata; assembly: GCA_963853775.1. Classification (NCBI taxonomy): domain Eukaryota; kingdom Metazoa; phylum Arthropoda; class Insecta; order Lepidoptera; family Noctuidae; genus Xanthia; species Xanthia togata. Next base: position 5,120,003 of record OY970794.1, read on the forward strand.
AAAGAAAGAAAAGACAAAGTTTTTAACATTAAAAATAATGATAAGAACCTAGACATACTCTTTTATAAAACTTTAATGTTAAAAATAATTGAAGCGGCTCAGTTTTCGAGGAGAAAAAAGAGGAATACGAAACGTCGCTCTCGTCAAATTTTTTGTGATTAAATTGGTCTGAGCTGCAGCTTTCCCTATCGCACTCTACGACTTGAAGTAAGACGACGGCAATTGATTCTTCAAATACCTATTTTTCAAATTCCTCGCAACGCCTGTTCCCTCTTAATGTTAGCGTGAGATTTCATCTCCTTTAAAATACCTAAGTTTAGTATCCTATGGAAACAACGAATATAAAATCTCTTAATCTTGTTTATTTTTTGGCAAATAAGCGGTTTATTTTGCTGTTGACGAAACTTTTACGCTTCCACATGTCATCGTAAAACTAAAACAATTTTGGCAAGCAGCGGCTGGCATTCTGCCCCCAAAGTGACCCTAAAGTTATTTGTATTCTTCTTAGGGAATAACAATTCTAATCTTGAGAAATAAACTTTTTGTTTTGCTAAGATTTATTTTGTTACTAGCTTTTGCGCGCAATTTCACGCACGTTGTTGTCGACCAGCTGATCATTATCTACCTGTGTGCCAAATTTCGTCGAAATCCGTTCAGGGGTTAAAGGCTCTTGCAGACTAGCGCGACGCAACGGCGCGACGCGACTCGAACAATACAATTTCTAAGAAAACTTCACGGTATAAGTCTGCACGAAGCTTAAGGCGTGAAAAAGTAACAGACAGACAGAGTTACTTTCGCTTTAATAATATTATAGTATAGATTATTCTTGCTCTTGGCGTGGAAATGCCTTTACGTTTCACAGAAACTAAGCCTATAATGTTCCCACTGCAGGGACACGGCCTCCTCTCAATGAGAGGGAGTGGGCTATAATCCACCACGCGTGCCCAGTGCGGATTGGTAGATGTCACATGTCTTCGAATGTCTGGTTCTAAGACATGCCGGTTTCCTCACGATGTTTTCCTTCACCGTTTTGAGAGCAGTGGTGATTGAATTAATTACACAAAGTAATGCGCCTGTCTGGGTTCAAACCCATGACTTACTGTTCATAAGTCGAGGCCACCGCTGCTCCCAGTATGTGTACCAAATAATAATACTAATTTGGTACTCATAATGGAAATTTATTTGAAAATCTAAAGTGGTCAAAGTGTTCATTGGTGAGTATGTAACATTTCAAAGCTTTAGCTGTTCATAATTTGATTGTTCAGGGAAGAATAATCGGCCCCCTAAGCTGAGTATTAATTCTCATCGTTATGTAATCTACTGTTACTGTTTTATCCTGACCGCCTGTATCAGACCCAGAGGTCTGGGTTCAAGTCCCAGCGGGGGAAAATTTTTCCGCTTGGTTTTCTTGGTGGTAGGGCTTTTTCTAAGTCAGGCTAGCTGCCACCATTTTACCTAAGTGTGTCGCCATAACAACAATGTTAACAGCATTGTTGTGTTTCGACAGTTAGAGGTAAGATAGCCAGTTCCTCTGTGGTTGATGATTCCCGGTGAAGCTCACTTTACACCTTCGGCCTGATCATCACTTACCATCAGGTGAGATGAAGGCCATAAGAGCTTCCCGGTTGTGCTTAAAAAAAAAAAAATTGGTTTACCGGGCATTATTATTATACTAGATCCACCCCGCGGTTGCACCCGCATAAGTTTAGATTCCGTGGGAATATTGGAATAAAAGGTATTCTATATCCTTTGCCAGGTCATGGTCTACCCATGTACCAAATTTCATCCAAATACGTTCAGCCGTTTTAGCGTGAAAGCGTAACAAACATTCATACAAACAAACAAACAAATTCCCTTGAACATCTACATATTATAAATAAAATTAAAAAAACAGTCGCTTTTCACGTTTTTCTGTATGTCCGCGTTGTTCTTCTAAAATACGCAACGGATTTTAATGAGATTTTCAGCACAATTCATAGAATATATTCTGGAAGGTTTACGTGTATAATACATTAATATTAAACTTATAGATAATTCAGAAGCCTCGTGCGAAGTAGGGGCGGGTTGCTAGTTAATATTATTGGTTAGGATTCCAAAGTTCGCTGCTTCTGAGAATTTCGTAATGGAGAAACCCACGCATAGTTTATCTACTTTTTCTGGAAAAATAGCTTAAGGGTCTTAAAAATACCTTTTAATTTCATTTATTTCAACCTTTGTGGCCGTACTTAATAAAATAACAGAACCCCTGTATCCACGAAGGGGTAGGCAAAAGTGTTTAGTACCTACCCAAATTTCAATGAAAATCCAGAATGTGGGCTGAAATGATAATCTAACAGATGAAACGAGGACTAACCAGGTATTGAATCCAAGACAGCCCAGCAGTCCCACTTGCGACTAAAATATCATACCTCTGAAAATAACAAGATATTTCTAGATGCTTCAAGCATAGAATTTATTCAATATTTTAGTGCTACAAAACAAACAAATCAAATCCAGCTGTGAATATTTAATTTCCCTGTTCAACTGACTGCCACGGTTGTCTGTAATATGAAAATCTAGAACAGAATAAACAAGATCACGCCTGTATTCCCTGAAGGGTTCGGCAGAGGTGCACCTAACACCTTTCGCCAAATATGTTTCATGATGAGTATATATATGAACGGTATGCAATGGCCCATGGGCTCAAGTATGATGATCAGAAGAGCGAGCTGCTAGTTTTTAAGGCTGGGACTAAAACCTACCCTGTTCCTCCGATCACACTAAATGGAACCGTCATACAGAAAATGTCCAAATTTAAGTACTTGGGTCACTGGGTCAATGTTGAACTAAATGATGATATGGACATAGATAGGGAGCGCAGGGCATTGCCGGCAGAGGTTTGTGCGATGCTCACGTGACGTTAAAGTTACACTATTCAAAAGCTATTGCCAAACTTTATACACGTGCAACCTGTACAGCAATTACACAAAAAAAAAGCCTGCAATGTTCTGCGCGTCCAGTATAACGGCGTTTGTTGGGGCTTCCATAGTAGTGCAGTGCCTCCGGCATGTTCGCCAACCACAGCACGGACGGCTTCCAGGTGGTACTTCGCAAAAGAACGGCCTGTGGTCCCTGTGGTCTCGGGTAAAGGGTAACACCAACACGCTTCTGAGCGTAGTGAGTGGACAGCCAAATCCTGAGGCAATAAAATTAAATTTTACTAACATAGCTATAAGTATCTACCTTCTAACATAATATGGACTTGTATCACTGTGTGCTTGGTCTGTTTTTTTTTTTTTTTCATGTGTTAAGCCATTTTGCATTTAATTTTGACTTAAAAGAAAGAGTTAACATAATTTCTTATTCAATAAATATATACCTCCTCCCTTTTGTGCCATGAGCCCGTGATGAGATTCACAGCAGGGAACTGCTGTGAATCTCATCACGGGCTCATGGTCTTCTCCGCGATCTTCTGTACGTCGTCCACCCACCTGGCCATCCTACAGAAGCCACCCGCCCACCACCCAGTCACCAACCACCTGCCAGCCACCACCCACCTGCCAGACTTCTGGCCTGGTCTGGCCTGGCAATTATGTTTATGTCTCATATAAGTGGTCCAGGTGGCTACGGAAAGTACAAGACACGCTAGAAAAGAATATTTTTAAAATGATTAAAAAAATTGTAAAAAAGTAATGCAGTTATCCACTTTTCTCCAATTTTATCAGTAATATCTCCGTGTATTATGTTTTTTTTTTTTTTGTTGTACTACTTTTGAAACAGTAGAACGTAAAGTAATCCATCTCTTCTATAAGCAATAATATTTCGGTGTTATTACCTACTTGGTATTACGTTTTTTTATTTTGACTTTACTCAATGTTTACAGGATCAGCTGCTACTTCTGGTGTAATATCTGGCTTATCTGATTTTGTGACTTTGCCTGCAGGTGATATGATAACAGATTAGTCTAGAAATAGCCGAGTATACTTACTCAAAATACGAAATGTGAGTTAAGCCGTATGCACAGGCACCCCCATAAAAGAAGAAATAGAATAAAAGTAGAAACTAAGAAGTATATACTTCGCTTTATGTGGTCTTTATTCATGATTATGTTCCTAATTAATGTAATATAATCTAATTAACTTATTAAATGGATAATATACTCGTATTTAATGGGTTGTGATCTAACAAGAGTGTGAGTATACAAAATGACATGATTACTTTGTATTGTATTATATGATTGTGAATGTGAGGACTATGTGAATATTTTTTTTCTTTCTCAGTTAGTTTTAATATGGTCTGGCAGTTTGAGTAGTTTCTGCAGCCTACCCAAATGTCATGTCTTTGGTATTGTTCGTCGAGTTGAGCTCCACGATTACTGACAAATGCTTGCACTGGACAGGTCCACTCAAATCTGTGTGATTCTTTCCTAAAAATACCATTTTAGACACTAATCTACATGGTCCTCATATGGCCTGACCAAGATTATGTCAGGACTTTAAAAGAGACTGTGATTTCGGCCTTTCTTCTCAGAGTAGTCAGATGGGAAACGCCGACCTCATCTCCTCTCACCTCATCAGCTTACTTTTTTTTTTTTTTTAAATATAACTTGTATTAATGATTCCGATATCCTATTTACAGAACAAACAATTTCATTTCATTTATAATAAATATTCCTGAGTATATTTCATAGCAATATGACACGTATTCCATCAACGTTAGGCTAATATTAGCAGCTAAAATATAGCATTTACCTCGCGTGGTACAACAATGTTGCGTAATAACATCACACGAATAAAACTTTTATAATTTATAACGTGAGCACATCTTGTTTACAAAATAAATTACTACCGAGAAGTTAAACTCGAATTTAACTTCAATCACGTCTTTTTGAGCAACAAAAATTTTAAAGGAAAGTTTTAATTCGTTTTTCATATTTACCTTGTTTCAGCTGAAGATGATCCGGAAATTACTTGCGCTTCCTATGTAGTGAATTGAAAATGTACACAATGTAGCCAACGGTTATAGTCAAAAACTGCTTCAAACCACATTGTTGATATAGAAACAAAAACACGAAAAAACTTTTAATAGCCTCATTATAATAATGGAACGGCGTAGTAGTGTTAAAGCATTCATTTGTTTTTCTTTATGTCTATAACCCCGAGTTTAAACCAAGGCATAAAACATGTATTCTAGTTAACATAACATAACATCACGCCTGTAAATCCCGAAGGAGGCAGAGGTGTCCCTTTTCGACAGTTATGTTTAAGTCCCATGTAACAGGGGGCCTTTTGACGTCAACCGGGCACAAATCCATATTCTGGGCTGCTACGGAGAAATTCCTATTGGAATATGAAATCCCAATAACACTTTGCCCGACCTAGGAACAGAACCCAGGACCTCATGCGACCACTAGACCAACGAGGTAGGTTATTCGAATTGTAGTGTTAAAAGAAAAGTTGTAAAGACTAGTTGTATGCAAAACTTGTAAAAAGGACAAAAATGTACGAATGGATTATAAGAATTTTTATTTTATGTTCTCTACTACTATTTACAACCAAAATAAGCGTCCGCGAAATTTCACGGATTTATATTTTTTTTGGCACATCTTTAGGTCATGACTTCATGAGATAACCGAATATCAAAAATATTTGGCCTGTCTTAAGTGGGACGTGTGAAAATTGATTCGCTGCTACAATGTAGGTATATAATAAACCACTTTGTGATTTTCCTTTACTTTTCCTCTGACCTCAGCCCCTATTCCCGCAAAAATGTGAACAAAATATAGTGCTACAAGGATCTTTTGGCGTCTGAATGACATTGATAAGGGGCGTTGTTGTTGAACATTTGTGAAATAGTCACAGAAATGGTATTGAAAAACAAGATGGCGGCGTTAGTCCCAATTTTGGTCATGCGCCAAAAGATTCATGTCCCGTTGTAACAATACATGTCTTAACCAACGACAAACATGTATGATACATGTTTTATACACGAACTGTTTTAAACGAGTCTTTTACAAAACTTTTTAAGTTAGAATTGGCCCCAAATTTCATAATATCATGAAATAGTCATTTAATAGGGCGATTTGAACTTAGATAATTGTATGTTAAGTTTAAATAAATGATTATAATAGTACATACCTACAACCTGAAGCTGACAAAAAATTGTAAAAAAAAAACTTATTTGCGACGATAGAAAAAAATCACAAAAAAAACTCAAAACAATATTTTAACGATTAAACATAATATTTATACATGCAATCAATCAGGTTTTTGTCAGATTATTCTAAAAGCAACATATTACCGTAACAGTATTCTATTTTTTAGTCCAATCAACAGATTTTTTTAAAATAGATAATTGCTTCATATTTTGCAATAAATCATCTGAGTTGTCATCGCGCTTCTATTTCTTTTCTATGCAGTCCGACAGTGACCGCGCTTTAGCTGTTGTAAGCCTCATAAGTAGCGAGTTAAGTCCCTTATGGTCTGTACACTTCACAGTGAAAACTGACATTTTCGGACTGATGTTTGGACACACTTGCTACTTGACTAATGCAAACGTGGTAAATCTGCTTTAAGTGCAGAACTCCAGATTCATGCATTTTTCCAAGCGTCTGAGCAAGTATAATTAGCACCCACCAAAGCGACATATTTAGTTTACTTTATGCAAGTCGTAATATTTACGTTAAAATACAGTTTGTGTGTTTTTTCCTAGTTCTATCTGTAATTAGCATGTCTGTCTTTTAAACTCGTCTCGTCATCATCAACATAAGGGAGTTTTTAAACTGTTCATTAAAATATAATTAATACTTTTGTACGGATTTTCTGTGGTTGCGTTAAGTTTGTTTCAAACTCAAACTCAAAGCATTTATTTCAATTAAACCATTTACAGGCACTTTTAAATTGTCATTAAGAGGGTCAGTCAGAAATAGGAAGCTAGTTGCCCATTCCAAAGCGTAGTAGGTACCTATGAAGAAGAACAGGCAAGAAACTCCTCGGACACTCTTATAAATAAAAACGTTTGATACAAAATATTGGTTATCATTCATGTTGGAATGATGCATGTCAGAACAAAGTAGAAAGACGTGCACGTTCGTAAAAGCGTCCGTAATAAAAAGAAAAAAAAACATAGAACCATTCAAAAATTTAAAATAATTTTAAATAAGCTATACAAGCTTAAAAAAAAAGTTTGGTGACGAAACAACCTTCACATAATCGCAGAACATTGCACTGTAACCACAATAATGAAATATGACCAATAATACCTAATTAATCTGCCAGCTGCATTAATTGATTAAAACAATTAAGATAAATCATCCGTTGTAAACAAAGATTTTTCGATGGAATTACTTGATTTATTTGCCACAATAATTAGTAATTTGTGCTTTCTTATTACAACAAGCGAGTGGTAAACAAACGTTTTATTAGTGTGCTTGTCTCGTGTACTTAACTAAGTGTTGAAATCCTCGGTTTAGGTACAATGTCAGTTAGTGCTTTAAATTCTGTTAGAAAATTCTCGGATGTTCGCAATAGTGCATAGTACTAAAATATTTACTTCGGAAGTTCGTCTGTTTCTCAGATACGTGAACTTTTGAATCTAATTTCTACGGAACTATCTCTAATGCCGCCTGTCTATGCGTCTGTCTATAACAGGGCAGTATCTTTCAACTGTTTTCAGCGTAATAAATAGCCTGTTGAAGTATTTACGGAATACATATTATACAACTGGAATTAAATTAAATTGTTATAGGTCAAATGAATAGGTAATAGCTAAAACCAGCCCGTATTACCTATTACTATGAGTTACTCTAAGACGCTGAATAAAAAATCGTAATATATACTCGTAAATACGGAACTCGAATGAGTGAAGCTGACACGCAGTTTGTCGGCATTTTTACTGTTTACAGTATTCTCCACTCACCTACTGCAATTAAGCGAAGGTACCGAGCCAACAGAAATCCTTTGAAGATGCAGATCTTATTCAAATAACGCTCAGTCACATTTAGAAGCAGCTTATAACCCCAGTTTTTCGTTATTGGAACATGTTGAAGATAGCCTTGGCTTTATTAATTAAGTTTTGTATGTTCAGGATTTTATTCTTGTATTGAATATGAAATGTGAATTTGGTTTGCTTGAATGTTATACTGTTTTTTTTTTTCTCTACTTTTTTTGGTAGCTGTGTTGGCTGTTCACATTCTTTCCAATCTGTATTTAGAAGTGAAGATTTTTAATCGTCTGTCATTCATATAATTTTTTTATTCTGTTTGTTTTAGCTCTACGTAACGATTGATTCAGGGCGTTAACGGAGCTTATTTCAGGTTTTGAAATAACGATGCAAAAAATTTAAATGGGTCAATGACCGCTCTTGCCACGCTAAATAGATTCGAGACGGCTTAATTCATTGTGATCCGACTGCATGTAAATCCAAACAAAAGGCTTTCAGCTGCTCGTTCAGTACTGCATTCACTTAGCAAAATGGGTATTACTAGATTTATAGACGAATTCGAAAAAACGGAAATAAGGGGAGGGCGCAAAACTTGAGGAAGGTGAAGTTCTACTAAGAAAATGTTTGCCGTGAATTCTACCAGAATTAACTCGATGTCAACGAATTTAAGGAAAACCAATTTTAGCACTCGTTCAAAAAGTTACGTAACCTTAACGAATAATTAATCAAAATTGCCTTACGTCTTTAGGCCGTGTTATAAAAAAATCTAATAAGGTTTAGGCCAATTACATGTTGATAATCAAGTTTAGAGAAATTAAATACGTTTTTGGCCAGTAAATTATGTGTTCAGAGTTTTAATAATATAGGTGACCCAAATGATTTTTACGCCAAGTTCTAATTAAGCATGCAATTTAATCTGTCGCGCGCGCAATTAGCAGACACAATAGAATTTTATTGTTATCTGTCTCCAATATGAGACACCAGTATTATAAAGGTTAATGACAATTTCACACTAAAGACTAAAAGTATTTACACAAAGTTCTTATTTTGTGATTGGGTGACTCCAGGTATTCGTAAAAGCAGGGAAAAACTATTTGAACTTTATGGCCAAAAGCAACAATATGATTAATATACTTATTTATAAGTATGTTGCAAAATATTCAAAATCTTTAAGTGTGTGCAAAATAGTCAAAGCTTTTTGTATTAGCAATAAAATAAAATCAGCTGATGATAAAATAAAAACTACCTGGCAAATAATAAATAATGAATCAGGAAAAAACAGCGAAATATCTACTTACTCGACTTTTCTATGAAAATATACAGCGATATCAGCGATAAAAGCGATAACCGATAGGGCTTAAGCGATACGCGATTTAATTTAGAGACTGCACATGGCCCCATCAACTCGGATGTAGAAAGAGCTCAGCAATTTGAAAACTTTTTTGCTAATATTCCCCTTAAAACTACTGAAGCTTTAAATTCCTCCCCAGCGCTTTCTGCTGCCTTACTTAGACAGAATGTGAAGGCATGCCCTTTGGAGTTTAGGTTTCAGCATACAAACCCCCAGGCTGTTATAAAATCTTTTAAAAATCCTAAAATTTGATCAACAAAAGGTCTGTAAAAGTCTGTAGATTTATTTTCGAAACCATTGCGCCCTTTTTAGCTTTCATATTTAACACTAGTGTAAGGAGTCCAGGCCAAGGAGTCTTTCCGGATCTCATGAAACACAGTAAAGTAGTTCCATTATTCAAATACGGTGGTAGTAAAGAACCCAACAATTATATACCTGTGTAAATTCTGCCAGTTCTCAGTAAGGTGCTTGAAAAGTTGATGCAAAATATAATCACTTTAATAAAAATTCCATATTTCATGAACATAACAGTACGGTTTCACCGTATCATAATATAGAACATTTTGAATGCCTGGGAAGAAGCCCAAGATGCCATTGGAATCTGTTATGACCTCTCAAAGGCGTTCAATTGAGTAGACCATGAAACACTTTTGCCGAAACTGGAGCACTATGGAATTAGGAATACAGCTCTTGATTTACTAAGATCATACCTAAAAGATAGAAAGGTAAAGTAAACGGCATAAACTCATTATGATCTGAAATGACAATAGGAGTTCCTCAAGGTTCGATATTGAGTCCATTCCACTTTATAGTTTACGTTAATGATTTACCCCAATTACTTCAAAATCAACCGAAGATGGTGTTATTTACAGATGACACATCATTGATCTTTAAAATCCACCGACGCTCACAAAACAAAAGTTATTAATTCGACCCATAAGTATGTAGTATTATTGCAACCGCAATATATTCCCGTATGGTAATCTATTAGGGTTTCCAAACAAATATACAGAATTTTATAGATGTATGTATGTTTGTGTGTATGAATATCTATCTGTCCATGCATTTGTCCAACTATTCGGATCGTGGTCATAATTAGCTTACACTTAACTTAACTTTACTTCAACTCAAGGAACAGTGCAAGTTTCATCAAAATCGGTTCAGTAGTTTGCAAGATATTTATATATTTATATCACAATTATATGGACTAATACGTATAAGTGTGATGGCCTGGTTGGTGATACGAGCTACGGGTGTGGTGTGTGTAAAAGGGAAAACATCTCAAAAGCTTGGTCAACCACAAGTAAAACGTGAAAAATAAAAACTTAAAAAAAAAAACAATAAAAAGTTAAAAATAACTTTAATTTCGGAATTCGGTGTCTGTATTTTTGGTTTTTTGCCACCGACTTCCAAATTGAAGTTATTTTTCACTTTTTTGTTTTTGTTTTTAGGACGTCGATTGTATTTTTTGTAAAAAAAAGTTTTGTTACAATTATAATGAAACAAACACATATAGGTAAGCACTTTCCAAGAAAATTGCGTCTGTAGCCGTCGCCTCATTTTCTACGAACAATTAATCTATAGTACAATATTAACGACCTACTTACTTCAATTAAACAATGAAATTAAGGGCATAAGGATAGTCAGGTAACCCGATCTTCCATGCCTCATAGTACAAAGACCTTTGAAGGAATATCGTCTGAGCCATTATTGTTTCAATATATGAGTGTCTCCTAAAATAAAGCCCCAGACAAGACCCCTTTTAGTCTGAACTAGGTTGGGACTAATAAACTTCGAGACAAAGATGTTTTCGACCACAAATGCAAAATTACACAGGGCTATTTCATCTATACATCTTTGTTCATCTTATCATATAGTTCCTAAATGAGAAGTTTAAAAATATAAATTTACACATAGGTAGGTGGGTCATTTTCAAAATGTTTGTACAGTTACAAAAATGAAACAAAAATGAATACCGTTACAAAAATTAAAAACGTAACAAAAAGGAAATGTTAAGGCTATTTCACATAAGATAATTAAAACAACGAAATCACTTCTTAATCATTTATTAAAAATAGAATCAGTCTGTTGAATTAGTCGTTTATCATCAGTCTCAAATTTGTGTAATTCTTAGGATCATTAACATTTCTAAATTACTTATTAAATTTTTGCATTAATAAATGAAAAAATAAAACCACTTTGGCTTCGAATAATAATATTTTTTAAGCTTCGCGTAACATAAAAAAAATCTAAGTTCTCTTTTAATTCAACAAAATAATACAAAATATCCTAATAATGGTATGGTGCAAAAAAGTACACTTAACTACCCACTTTTTTAATATCTGTTTCTTTTGATTTAGAGGAACATGGATCTCCTTCTCCCATTGTGTTTGGCAAATAAGTCAAACCATGGTTGGTTTGACTTATTTGCCGAAAATGTTTTACTCAAGTCATTTGACGAAATGTTTCGGATTTAATAGGTTTGATAAGTCATCAAGACAAAAAGTAACTCTTATATTTGACAAAATAGTCGGTGCGCTTGAATCTGTTATGTTATGATGACTTCGGTGAAATTACACTTTTAAATACATATTAAAAAATAATACAATATTATTTGTTTTAAATATTTATTAAATCAGTTTTACTTCATTTTGTTACATCATTTTTGTAACGCAACAAAAATAAGTAATGCGTTACGAAAATGAAATCGACCGTGAGATTGAATTACAACCTCAAACATTTGAAGGTTAAAAAGAATCTTAGTGGACGTATCCAACTTCTTTTTCGAAGTTGTTCAAAATAATTCTTAAAATTTACGCAAAAATAGTAAGAGAGAGATCTAACGTTGTTTTTACAGGTCAACAACCAAAATGAAAAGTTTATTGTAGAAAAACACTACACAGGGACAAACACATGCGTCTTGTTGATGGCACCCGCTGTCAAAATGGCGGACAGACGTTCTGTTTTCATCTGATTGGACGGTTTTATATTGAGAATGCTGACAGTTAAAAACCTCAAATATCTCTGTTATTGGTGTTATAAAAACGAATAACAAAATTGAATGAAATGAAGACACAGATTGAAAGGATATTATTATTAATATGCATTAGGTTATTTATTTATATTTTATATCCTTAACATCATAATTAGAGTCCTATAGATATTGCGCAATGAGAACATGTAAATATGTGACTAATTTCTTTTTTATGCAACTTTTAAATCAAATAAACCATTTATTTTCATAACACAGGTTCAGAGGATGTTATAGAAAGTTCATAAGGAACACTGTATTATAACCATGTGAGGCGTGCAAATATATCAGGAATTATGAATTTAGTAACGTGCTTGTTTTTAGAGAGACGGGGTTATATTATGATACTCCTTTTTTTTCTAAATTATCCATTATTTTTATCTGAAATGTTGAAACCCATCTGGCAAAAATGTTGTTCAAGGATAATAATACTAATTTGACCGCTTCAATGTGCTATTTCTGGTCAAAATACGAGTGGACGTTTTCAAACAACAAAATGTACAAAAATTTTGATAATGACCCAGGTACTTTAACAAAATACTCGAAAAGCCAAAGTTGTCCCAAGAGTCCCAATTAAGATAACAAGGTATCAGGTAGTACCATGGTTGGTTGGTAGCTTTGCTCAAGTTGTTCAAACTTCCTACATGAAAAATATAAAATACATTATTGTAGCTCAAGGATGCCCGATATTGGACAAGCTTTTCCGAAATAACATAACATCACGCCTTGTCTCCCCGAAGGGTTGGGCAGAGGTGTACCTGTAGCTGTCGGTACACCCACATTTCGCCAGTTATGTTTAAGCCCCATGTAATAGGGGGAGATCCTATTGCCATCAACCGGACACAAATCCAGACTCCGGGCTGCTACTAAGAAATTCCAGATAGAAAAACCCAATAACACTGCCCGACCCGGGAATCGAACCCAAGACCTCATGCTCAGCAGTAGCGCTTGCGACCACTAGACCAACGAGGCAGTCCTTTTCCGAAATATAGGTACTTAAGTATTTTCTCCTAACTATAATATTATAAATGCGAAAGTAAGTTTGTTTTGTTTGTTACGCTATCACGCTAAAACGGCTGAACGGATTTGGATGAAATTTCTGGTAGACCATGAACTGGGTTAGGACTACTTTTTATATAATACGTTCCCGTGGGATAATTTCCATCCTCCACGCTAGTTCCCTCCTAGCTCTTATTAATATTAGGGGTTAAAGTATGAAATTGCCGATTTGTACTGAAAAATTTAAATTCGTTTTTATTTTAATTTAACATATTTATTTAATCAAAATAATTACCATTATTATCTATACATTATAATAAATAATAAAATAAAAATGTTTATTTTTTCTTCCACAAATAACACATAATAACTAAACTTAATAATAATTATAATGTAGGACAGTTCCTGTCTGGACATTGCTGTCATCTAATAGGAAGGTAATTTATGCCTTTGCGATAGAACTCTCGTGATCTAGATTCGACAAACTGAGAAGAAAACTTTTTATCACGTAGAAAATTGTCCTAATCACGAAAAAAATGGTAGTCCGTTGGAGCAAGGTCTGGCGAATACGGAGGGTGACGAATGGTTTCTAATTGAAGTTCCTGTAGAGTTAAAACGGTTTCTCGTGCTGTATGAGGTCTCGCGTTATCATGGAGCAATAATGGTGAAGATCGATTCATGAGTCGGGGCTGTTTCACTGCTAGTTTTGCTAGACATCTGCTGTTATTGCTTGACCAGATCGGAGAAAGCTATAGTGAATAACACCATGCTGAGACCACCAAACAGTTACCATTACCTTTTTATTGGTAATCTTTGCTTTAGGACACTGTTGCGGCATTTGACCTGGGGTCAGCCATTGCAATTTTTCGCTTACGGTTATCGTAAAGAATCCACTTTTCATCAAATGTCACAATTCGATCCAACCTAAGCTGAATAAAAAAAACAACTGAAAGTCGATAATCGAATGTTACACATTTTTAAAAGAAGAACTTCATAGGTACCATGTGAAAAAAGTTTCACTCAAAAATCTCAAACCATGAAGGTTATATGTCAATTCGAAATCCCTATTACAATAAAATGGCAATTTTATACTTTAACCCCTAAATCATTATAAATGCGAAAGTGAGTTTGTTTATTTATTTATTTGTTTATTTTTTACGCTTTCACGCTAAAAATACTGAACGAATTTGGCACGTGGGTAGACCATTACCTGGGTTAGCAAATAGAATACTTTGTATTCCAATATTCCGACGGGATCGAGACGTATCCGGGTTGAACCGCGGGAGCAGCTAGAACTTAATAATAATTTTACTGGCAGCCAAAGCACAGCCTAAACGAGGCATAAGAAGCATGAATTTTTTCCTGTATAAGGGTTCCTTTTAATATAATGAAAGTGAGCACTAAGGAAGGATTTCAGAAAATTCATCCCATAACCCCTTTATTTATTATGATAGCTTATATGGAAGTTCGTCATTTGTTTAGATGGGACGTCCCATCGGTCGCACGACTTGAATTTAAATGAAGTCTTATCTCATCCCATGGCTAAGAATACTGGGTCAAATAAAATTAACTAGCGAAACTGCTCAGACTTGATGGGTATCGATAAGTATCTAAACATGATAAAACAAAAAAATAATCAATTTAATAAAAAAACATGTAGGGTTTTCGATAAATTCAAAATTTTAAAAATTCAAGTCATTTATTCAAACTAGGCTGAAAATCAGCACTTTTCAAAATTACATAAGATAGTCCCCCAAAATGAATTGGAAATAGGAAATACAATCCAACCCTTCACTAGGAATAGGGAATACAATCAAAGGATAGGAATGCAATTTCGAGATCGCAAATTCGAGATCTCGGATGGTTTTTGGATGCCTATAAAGCGATGAAAACTGCTTGGTTGTGATTATGTGGTTACCTAATTAAGAAAAAGTATTAATTGAAAGAAAAAAACTTACTCTTTACTAAAACACCCGTATTTATTAGAAATCAACAAAAACGATAAAGAACACTGTCAGTAAATGCGGAAAAAGTCTAGTTCTAGGGGTGATTTTGGAAATACCTTCTTAAAAACAAAGAGTATTGAGGGTGTTGTCTGATAAACGGCATCTTTGTCATTCGCTATGTACCCAGCAGCTGAAAATGCCCTCTCTGATTCAACACTGGTTGGCAAAAGCGTGCAGCGTGAGGAATCAATTTTAGGCAAACTGTAAAAAACTGCCCCTTGTTCTTCCACACTCATATAGATCCATTTCTTTCTTTATGAGTGATTAACATATCTAAGCTCGTGTGGAGCGGCGCTGACTAGTGCCGTCCAATCCCGTCAATCTCGAGCGAGATGTCGTCATATTATGCTTCGGGATTGATCTCGAATAATGACACGGGATCTCGCGAGATCGGGATAGCATTCCCTTGTCAGCGACCGCAGTTAGTGTAGTCCCTTGAAATATCAGCAAAAAATGAGTACCTATATTATTATGTTGAGCTTTAGGAGTTTATGGTACTATAAAGGGGATGAAAATTTTCATTATTTTTGCGATAGGAAATAAGATACAGTACTGTTTCTCCATCTGAAGTCGAGGTGTTAGTGTGAATTTAGTTCATGACAACCATTTTTAAAACCACATCTTTTTAATCACGATTAAAAGAAATTGTCAGATTTAGTTAGACAACCAATATTTTTGAAAAACGTCAAATTCAGAATAGCAGAATTGCCATTTTCACTAAATTAATAACTCAGTGCCATCTTAGTGCTGTCAAACTAAAATATAGTTAAGTTGTGTCACTTTAGTCTATTTCAGAATGGGAAATCGTCGTTTGACAGGAATTAACTAAATTTTGGTGATTTTTTGTCTAGTTTAGAGGCATTTGTGGCAAGAGTATTGGCACCAGTAACATAACAATTAAATGAAACAACTTATTATGTAGTGTTAGTATCAATCACCCTTGGCACAAACTGCTTTACAATGTCAAAGTCAAAGTCAAAGATTTATTTGCATACTAAGTGTACATTTTGGTGTTGTTTACAAATGCAGGTACTTACAACTTAGCGGCCTTTTCCAGGCATCGCAAACTTAAGGGCTAACTAGCAAACATTTAAACTATAACGACACAATGAAAATCATAATTACCTTCTATCATTAAGTAGGATTAAATCGAATAATTTAAGTCATAACATTTTGACGCATGCACATTCTTATAATTAATTAACTCTAATTGTGTTGCGCCACTTCTTCTTCCCAGCAAAAGCACTAGGAAGTGGTGAAGGGTGGGCGTTTTGGGGGACTGTCTTATGTAATTTTGATTCTCAGCCTAGTTTGAATAAATGACTTTTGAATTGAATTGAATTTGAATTGAATTTGTGTATAATGTCTGTGAGCGAGGCTATGTGTGTCTGTATTATTTAGTTAATCATTCAAGTATGTCTGTATTATTTCATTATTTAGCTATTCAATTATTTCATTATTCAATTATTATTGTTTTTAATTATGTAAGTAATTATTTCTGATTAAAAAATTCTTCAGTTGAGTAGTAGCAGTTTTTCAAAAGAAGGGCTTTCAATTTATTGTTAAACGGCACTCCGTTTAACAATAAATTGAAAGCCCTTCTTTAGAACTTCTTTTTCTTTCTTTTTCTTTTTTAGCTGCCACAGGAGATAAAAAATGAAACTAGACTCACTAGTCTAGTTTCATTTTTTATCTCCTGTGGCAGCTTGTTGTATATTCTTATTGCCATGTGCTGTGGGCTCTGATGTAGTATTTTAAGTCTTGATGATGTTTTTGAATACGTAGATACATATATCGTGTAAATATATACATGGAAGCTTGAGTAATTTATATTTAAGGAAATAGGGTTTACAGTTTTTTCTATTGATTATTTGGGCTAATATTCTAACACATTTATTTTGTAAAATAAATAGCTTCTGGATGTTTACGCTGTTTCCACACAACATAATACCATAGCTTAGCCACGAATAGGCATAAGCGTAGTATGCTGATAGTGCGGTTTTTGTGTTCGTGCTATGTTTTAATTGGAATAGTGCGTAGGTGAATTTTGATAATTTAGTTGCTAGTTCTTCTATGTGACATTTCCAATTTAGGTGTGTATCTATATTTATGCCCAGTAATTTAAAAGTATCTACCGTTTCTATAGGTGCAATTTGAAATGTGATATCCATTCACCCTGACAATTCGGCCCGAGGTGGTAGCGCGGTTGTAGTCAAAGCGAATCTCTGTCATCATGAAGACGTTAAGTATGAATGTCATGAAATTCAAGCTGTGGCGATTTGTATTCAATCTCAACTGTATCCAGTCACCGTAGCGGCCATCTACTCGCCCCCGAGATACAATATAAAAAAGACCATTATGTGAGGTTCTTACAGCAACTCGGACAAAGATTCATCTTAGGTGGCGACTTCAATGCTAAAAATACGCATTGGGGGTCAAGACTAACTACAACTACAGGAAAAGAACTTATGAGTGCCATGAAAGAGCTAAAGTGTGAAGCTATTTCTACCGGAAAACCAACTTATTGGCCAAGCGATCCACACAAAGTCTCTGACCGGATAGACTTTTTTATAACTAAAAATATATCTAGTAATTATTTGAGCATTGATGAATGCTTTGACATGAATTCGGACCATTCACCAATAATTTTATCAGTATGGCATCGGATCCTACGCATAGAGAGCAATCCTACACTTGTAAATACTTATACAGACTGTGTGGGTCTATCTGGCAGGCCCCAACGAGATTTATCAACAGGTGATAGGTTTACATAAGGACATTATTTTGTACCTATAGAAAATAAATACGATATAATTTGTACCTGGACAGTTTTTGATTAAATGACGTTTCTATAAAGTGTCTTGCTAGCGGGGCCCTTATGATTATTTTTATTGTTATTATACTTTCAGATCGCCCAGTAGTGCTCGGAGCTTAGCTTCAGCTCACAGAAAGTCGAAATTTGGGTTTGTAAGGTACATAATAGTTTCTAGCTCCGAGCACTACTGGGCGATCTGAAAGTATAATAACAATAAAAATAATGCTTGGCCAATAAGTTGGTTTTCCGGTAGAAATAGCTTCACACTTTAGCTCTTTCATGGCACTCATAAGTTCTTTTCCTGTAGTTGTAGTTAGTCTTGACCCCCAATGCGTATTTTTAGCATTGAAGTCGCCACCTAAGATGAATCTTTGTCCGAGTTGCTGTAAGAACCTCACATAATGGTCTTTTTTATATTGTATCTCGGGGGCGAGTAGATGGCCGCTACGGTGACTGGATACAGTTGAGATTGAATACAAATCGCCACAGCTTGAATTTCATGACATTCATACTTAACGTCTTCATGATGACAGAGATTCGCTTTGACTACAACCGCGCTACCACCTCGGGCCGAATTGTCAGGGTGCAGTGCATGGTACACTTTATATCCTCGGAACTTTATGTATGATTCCTTAGTAAAGTGAGTTTCAGATATAAGACAAACATCGATGTTTTCTGTGATCAGGACTACTTCTAATTCTTGTTGATGTTTAAGTAGTCCGTTTGCGTTCCTTGCCATTATTTTTAATGGATTATTTTTTCGGTCTGGAAATAGCATTCGTGGCGCCATTTTCTAGTTTATCCAAACGAGCGTTAAATGAGGACATCAATTTTATAATTTCGTCCAACTTTCCTTCCATACCTTTATCGGCATTAACATTCTCACGAATATTCGCAAGGTTGACAGTTTTGGTTGCAATAATATATGCGCGTATGTTTTCTTGTGAGGGTTTTGTGTCGCGTAATGAGTTTGTTTTTGTGACCTAGTTTGCACTATTTCGTTGATTTTGCGCTGGCCTTTTATTGCCGGCTTCTTCATAGTTTTGTTTTTTATGTCTTGAATTTCCCGGGCTACTATACATCCTCTATAATTAGCTGGATGCGGTTCCCCACAGTGGACGCATTTTGGCTTCTCGTCTGCCGGTTTTTTGCAGTCAGCAGTCAGATGTTTTCCTGTACATTTGACACATCTAGGTTCTTTAGAACAGTATTTGTGTGTATGTCCGTGCGCCTGGCATTTCTTGCATTGAGGTACTAGCCTCGAAGTATGGAGAGGATGTACTTCTACTTTACATCCTAATATTGACTTATTACTATAAATTTTATTTATGTCTTCCTCATTTCTGAAAGTCAGCATAAACATGTTCAGAGGTTCCTTATTTTTCCACCTCAATTTGTTTGCTGCATCTTCAATCTGGAAACCTTTACTATGTAAGTCCTCAATTATTCTAGCAGGCTTGCATGTGAAATGAAGGTTTTTCACCATGACTCTTATTGGCCTTTCCTGTTTGTTTTCGTAGGAGTGCCAGAGAAAGTTATTTTCAGTTAATAACTTTGTTATAAACCTATATGTATCGTCGTTCACTGCATACTGGCAAATGATACATGATTTATTTCTGTAAGTATGTTTGTACAAACTCTTTCACACGTCAGTCATAATTTAAAAACTAGATGAGGTCGACGTTTCCTGACTACTCTGAGAAAAAGGCCGAAACGAACGAGGTCCCAGTTTCTTATATTTGATATTGTCCAGACATAATATTGGTATTGCCTATTGGTATTGTATTTTGTTAATTACCAACAAAATTCAACAAAAGCCATTCCTATTCATACATTTATAAGTGTGTTAATAAAGCTATGTCTGCAAAGAATGTCAGTTGACGAGATTAGTTCATTTTATATTGAAATGAGTTAATCAAAATCTCAAGTTAGAGTAGTCTAGACCTCACTATTATCAAATTACATTGTATAAAACTACCACATACCAAGTTAAATTACTTTTTAGGGCAGTTTCACACTCTTGTACCAACTAGGGAAAAATTCTCTGAACAACAGTTAAATAACGAAATATAACTTTTCTATTTTTCGAGACGAACAAATCTTGCAAAGTAAATCTTACGGTTTTGTCGCAAAAATAACTACAAGTTGAGTTTCTAGGCTGACCGTCGCTCGTATCTTGTCACACAACTTAGGTTAAGCTGAAACTGAATGTGACCGCAGGGTCTTATTATCGGTAACTAAGTTAGAGGGGAGAGAGTATGATTTTGTGTTAGGTATATACTGTTCGAGCCAGGCGCAAAAACCCTGGAGGTAGGATTAGTAAATACCATGTCTCAAAGTCGTACGACATGTCGAATCTCTGTGTTTATGAGTCGCAGTGTCTATGGCGGAGTTACAAAATACATGTAATTCCGCTTAACATGACGCGCATCTATTGAATTGAACTACTGCGGTTTCGCTGCTATGGTTTCGCGGCGGATTTGTGCTACCGGCGTAAATGAACTAGCGTCGTTCAAAATGAGTCAAGATTTCACGTTCTGCACAAATTAGTTCATTATACGAGGACTCATTTTCCGATTAAAGTTGGTGAGCCGCAAATGTTTGAAACTGTCCTAATTTCAGCAACTCAACGCTGGATTACGTAGTGTGGCCTTATTCAAAATTATGAACTCGGTGACGCTATCACGGCAATAGGGATGTTGACTGGGGAAAAAAAATTGTCTGTTACTTTGATAATGAAAAAATATTAGATTCATATGTTTTGCCATAGCATGTGGCATCTATTAGTGGCATCTATATCGCCAGAAGGACTGACGTCACACAAATCCTGCATCGCGCAATTAGCGTTTAACGCGCGAACGACATCATTATAAGACTATCTGACATCAATCGTTGGGCAGTGGCCCGCCAGACACAGAACCCGTCGGTCGTCGGAGGTCGTGGTCGGAGGATCTCTTTTCTGTAGACGTAGAGGATTAGTGAACTTTACACCCATACCTCTAAAATCATATTAATAAAAAATGGTTTAGATAAAACGCATTAAAGCCGCCCATTGTATGTTTTGTAGTGTTAATATATATATTTTTTGTTATGTGTTTTTGTGGTGTACAATAAAGTATATATAAATATAAATAAATAAATAAAGTTGATGAGTGGGGGCTCGCTACGTTACAAGTCATAGAATCTACCGGAGAGTGACGTCATGCCACATTTTAACTCAATTTATTGCCGTAATCTTTTGATTACGTACAAAAAGAAAAAAAAATACGTGTCCAATATTTTTTTTATAATCTACCTGACGGACAAATGAATGTTTTTTTTTTTGTCAACATCCCTATTCCCGACGCTTTGTATAGGTAGTATCCACTAAAGGAAAAGCCTTTACAGGAAGTTATACTCAATAACATAACATCAGGCCTGTAGGTATCGAAGGACACGGTGGAGCATACGGTGGAGGTCTGCCCGGCTTGGGCAGAGCACCGCCGTGTCCTCGTGGAGGCGATCGGTGGCGGGAATCTCTCGCGTCCGGCCCTGGTCCAGGCCATGGTACGGAGCGAGAGGGCATGGGAGGCCGTCACCTCCTTCTACGAAGCAGTAATGCTCGCGAAGGAGGAGGCGGTAAGCGTGAGAGAGAGGCAAAGTTTGCGCTCTCCTCCTGCGGCAGCTAGGCACACCCCTAGCTGCCGCAGGAGGAGACGCCCTGGGTGTCGGGAATCGCAGGCCGACTTCCGGCCACCGTAGGCGCGGGCTTGCGGACGGTGAGCAATGGGTAGCTCGCCGTCCAGTAAGGACCAGGCCTGGGTCGACGGCGCGTTGTGTTCCACGCGAGCCTGAAAGAGATGTCAGCGAGGGTTGCGGGAAAGTCCGAAAGGGATACCGTGGCCCCCTGGCATTGCACAGGCAACAGAAGGAACACGGGTGGGTTTTAGTCAGTAAGAGTCTGACACGTCCTCCCGCTCCACCCAGATCTCGGCTTCTTCGCGTGAGGGCGCGAAATTTGCCTCTCCATCACGCGTTCCGCCTCCTCCTTCGCGAGCATTACTGCTTCGCAGAAGGAGGTGATGGCGGAGGACAGTGCAACTGCATCCTGAGAACTGTAGCAATTGATGGCTACCAGTGGTTCAAATCTTACCTACAAAACCGTAAACAATTAGTACAAATAGACTATTACAATACCACCAACCATCACGTAGAAACAATAAGATCTAGACCGAGACCCCTAACGTTTTGATGAAACTTGCACTGTTCCTTGAGTTGAAGTAAAGTTAAGTTAAGTGTAAGCTAATTATGACCACGATCCGAATAATTGGACAAATGCATGGCCAGATAGATATTCATACACACAAACATACATACATCTATAAAATTCTGTATATTTGTTTCGAAACCCTAATACCCTAATACCAACCATCACGTAGAAACAATAAGATCTAGACCGAGACCCCTAACCTGCTTAATCCCCCAGGGAAGTGTAGTAGGATGCATATTATTCTTAATCTATATAAATGACCTACCCAAATCCCTAAACACAAACCAGATTCTACCTGTACTATTTGCAGACGACATATCAATACTTATAAAGTGCACCTACGCACTATTCCAATTAAAACATAGCACGAACACAAAAACCGCACTATCAGCATACTACGCTTATGCCTATTCGTGGCTAAGCTATGGTATTATGTTGTGTGGAAACAGCGTAAACATACAGAAGCTATTTATTTTACAAAATAAATGTGTTAGAATATTAGCCCAAATAATCAATAGAAAAAACTGTAAACCCTGTGTGTGTCCTTAAATATAAATTACTCAAGCTTCCATGTATATATTTACACGATATATGTATCTACGTATTCAAAAACATAATCAAGACTTAAAATACTACATCAGAGCCCACAGCACATGGCAATAAGAATATACAACAAGCTGCCACAGGAGATAAAAAATGAAACTAGACTAGTGAGTCTAGTTTCATTTTTTATCTCCTGTGGCAGCTAAAAAAGAAAAAGAAAAAGAAGTTCTAAAGAAGGGCTTTCAATTTATTGTTAAACGGAGTGCCGTTTAACAATAAATTGAAAGCCCTTCTTTTGAAAAACTGCTACTACTCAACTGAAGAATTTTTTAATCAGAAATAATTACTTACATAATTAAAAATTAAAAATAATAATAATTGAATAATGAAATAATTGAATAGCTAAATAATGAAATAATACAGACATACTTGAATGATTAACTAAATAATACAGACACACATAGCCTCGCTCACAGACATTATACACAAATTCAATTCAAATTCAATTCAGTTTGCGATGCCTGGAAAAGGCCGCTAAGTTGTAAGTACCTGCATTTGTAAACAACACCAAAATGTACACTTAGTATGCAAATAAATCTTTGACTTTGACATTGTAAAGCAGTTTGTGCCAAGGGTGATTGATACTAACACTACATAATAAGTTGTTTCATTTAATTGTTATGTTACTGGTGCCAATACTCTTGCCACAAATGCCTCTAAACTAGACAAAAAATCACCAAAATTTAGTTAATTTTTAGGAAGCCCTTCCTAACAAATATACAGAATTTTATAGATGCATGTATGTTTGTGTGTATGAATATCTGTCCATGCATTTCTCCAATTATTCGGCTCGTGGTCATAATTAGCTTACATTTACTTCAACTCAAGGAACTGTGCAAGTTTCATCAAAATAGGTTCAGTAGTTTTCAAGATATGGACTAATACGTATAAGTGTGATGGCCTGGTTGGTGATACGAGCTACGGGTGTGGTGCAAAAGGGAAAACATCTCAAAAGCTTGGTCAACCACAAGTAAAACGTGAAAAATAAAAACCTTAAAAAAACACTAAAAAGTGAAAAATTACTTTAATTTCGGAATTCGATGTCTTGGGTTCTGTATTTTAGGTTTTTTGCCACCGACTTCCAAATTGAAGTTATTTTTCACTTTTTTGTTTTTGTTTTTAGGACGACGGTTGTTTTTTTTGTAAAAAAAAGTTTTGTTACAATTATAATGAAACAAACTCACATATAGGTAAGCACAAATACCTTACATAAAAATAATATTCTACATTCTCTGATCAACTGTTGTATGCCTCCAGATACGCTACAATTAATACAATAACAATTTTCAAGAAAATTGCGTCTGTAGCCGTCGCCTCATTTTCTACGAACAATTAATCTATAGTACAATATTAACGACCTACTTACTTCAATTAAACAATGAAATTAAGGGCATAAGGATAGTCAGGTAACCCGATCTTCCATGCCTCATAGTACAAAGACCTTTGAAGGAATATCGTCTGAGCCATTATTGTTTCAATATATATATGAGTGTCTCCTAAAATAAAGCCCCAGACAAGACCCCTTTTAGTCTGAACTAGGTTGGGACTAATAAACTTCGAGACAAAGATGTTTTCGACCACAAATGCAAAATTACACAGGGTTATTTCATCTATACATCTTTGTTCATCTTATCATATAGTTCCTAAATGAGAAGTTTAAAAATATAAATTTACACATAGGTAGGTGGGTCATTTTCAAAATGTTTGTACAGTTACAAAAATGAAACAAAAATGAATACCGTTACAAAAATTAAAAACGTAACAAAAAGGAAATGTTAAGGCTATTTCACATAAGATAATTAAAACAACGAAATCACTTCTTAATCATTTATTAAAAATAGAATCAGTCTGTTGAATTAGTCGTTTATCATCAGTCTCAAAGGACAATGACAAGAATCGGCTCGAATCATGTAGCGTCCAACAGACTTTTAATATTTATGATAATTTATAATATAAAACAGTAAGAATTATAGAGTATAAATAAAATCTGTAGAAGTACACCGTTTAAAAGTCACTTTTAAATAGTTATTCAATTTTTCAACACGTTTCCTATCTGGAATTTCAATTAGAAATGTTGCCAATACCAAAATAAAATAATATCGATAACAAATTGCACTTGCAAATCGATTGCATTAAATATCATTATGAAACTACGTAAGTGAATTTATTACATGTATAAGTCGTAACTCGTAATTCTTAACATAATAAATAAGTATTTCGTTATATTTTATATCAATTTAAAATAAGTTAATTCGATTTTTGATACAATTTAGAATATTAATTATTATAGTGTTGGCAACACTTGATCTTGTTTTTGTAGTCATCAATGATGATTGTCAAAAAGTTTTACTACTTCTCCTGCGCGTTTTAGCATGACCGTCAAAGTGATTACGTGTTTTTGAGTTTTGTGTTGTACATTGCGGTGTTTCTGGACTCCGATTTTTCTACCACTTACGACTACCTTAGCTGTTGAAATTGAACCTGAACCTGTATTAGGTACTCGCTAAGCCGGCTCGCCCAACCGAACATCTGAACCTGCCTACTTGTTGGCCTGGCTTTTCTCACACGGACGGAACCTTATTCTACTAACCATGATTCACTGCATTAATTGTGGAGTAAATGCCTTTCGAATGCGACGATACTCGTTAGAAACTGAGACTGAAAAGATTCTGATGAATAATAACATGTTAAAAATAAAAAGTATCCATGTGTTTTTTTTCCATACCTACCTACATTCTAAAATAATGTAAGTATGTTATAATTATGTATATTTACTATGAAAAAATATATTATGCGAGGATAATATGTGCCAAAAATCATTATTTAATTAGTAATAGTTTATTTGTTGTTATCGTTAAAATTAGAAGTATTAAGTGGACAACTTTAAAGAACTATAACTTTTTTTGGTGTACTTCTTATAGAAAACTAAATATACTATCAAATTCTATAATTATTTTCCTTTTTAATGATATATAGTTCATCTTTGTCGGTTCTGGCCGAGTCTTGAAGGACAACTTGGCATTCTCCTTTATGTAATTCTTAGGATCATTAACATTTCTAAATTACTTATTAAAAATGTTTATTTTTGCATTAATAAATGAAAAAATAAAACCACTTTGGCTTCGAATAATAATATTTTTTAAGCTTCGCGTAACATAAAAAAAATCTAAGTTCTCTTTTAATTCAACAAAATAATAATTCAAATAATAATGTATATTAAATAATTTCAACAAAATAATACAAAATATCCTAATAATGGTATGGTGCAAAAAAGTACACTTAACTACCCACTTTTTTAATATCTGTTTCTTTTGATTTAGAGGAACATGGATCTCCTTCTCCCATTGTGTTTGGCAAATAAGTCAAACCATGGTTGGTTTGACTTATTTGCCGAAAATGTTTTACTCAAGTCATTTGACGAAATGTTTCGGATTTAATAGGTTTGATAAGTCATCAAGACAAAAAGTAACTCTTATATTTGACAAAATAGTGGGTGCGCTTGAATCTGTTATGTTATGATGACTTCGGTGCAATTACACTTTTAAATACATATTAAAAAATAATACAATATTATTTGTTTTAAATATTTATTAAATCAGTTTTACTTCATTTTGTTACATCATTTTTGTAACGCAACAAAAATAAGTAATTCGTTACGAAAATGAAATCGACCGTGAGATTGAATTACAACCTCAAACATTTGAAGGTTAAAAAGAATCTTAGTGGACGTATCCAACTTCTTTTTCGAAGTTGTTCAAAATAATTCTTAAAATTTACGCAAAAATAGTAAGAGAGAGATCTAACGTTGTTTTTACAGGTCAACAACCAAAATGAAAAGTTTATTGTAGAAAAACACTACACAGGGACAAACACATGCGTCTTGTTGATGGCACCCGCTGTCAAAATGGCGGACAGACGTTCTGTTTTCATCTGATTGGACGGTTTTATATTGAGAATGCTGACAGTTAAAAACCTCAAATATCTCTGTTATTGGTGTTATAAAAACGAATAACAAAATTGAATGAAATGAAGACACAGATTGAAAGGATATTATTATTAATATGCATTAGGTTATTTATTTATATTTTATGTCCTTAACATCATAATTAGAGTCCTATAGATATTGCGCAATGAGAACATGTAAATATGTGAGTAATTTCTTCTTTATGAAACTTTTAAATCAAATCAAACCATTTATTTTCATAACACAGGTTCAGAGGATGTTATAGAAAGTTCATAAGGTACACTGTATTATAACCATGTGAGGCGTGCAAATATATCAGGAATTAGGAATTTAGTAACGCGCTCGTGCTTAGAGACACGGGGTTGATGTATGGTAATATTATTAGACTAAAGACGTTAACACCTTTTTTTTTCTAAATTATCAATTATTTTGATCTGAAATGTTGAAACCAATCTAGGAAAAATGTTGTTCAAGGATAATAATACTAATTTGACCGCTTCAATGTGCTATTTCTGGTCAAAATACGAGTGGACGTTTTCAAACAACAAAATGTACAAAAATTTTGATAATGACCCAGGTACTTTAACAAAATACTCGAAAAGCCAAAGTTGTCCCAAGAGTCCCAATTAAGATAACAAGGTATCAGGTAGTACCATGGTTGGTTGGTAGCTTTGCTCAAGTTGTTCAAACTTCCTACATGAAAAATATAAAATACATTATTGTAGCTCAAGGATGCCCGATATTGGACAAGCTTTTCCGAAATAACATAACATCACGCCTTGTCTCCCCGAAGGGTTGGGCAGAGGTGTACCTGTAGCTGTAGGTACACCCACATTTCGCCAGTTATGTTTAAGTCCCATGTAATAGGGGGAGATCCTATTGCCATCAACCGGGCACAAATCCAGACTCCGGGCTGCTACTAAGAAATTCCAGATAGAAAAACCCAATAACACTGCCCGACCCGGGAATCGAACCCAAGACCTCATGCTCAGCAGTAGCGCTTGCGACCACTAGACCAACGAGGCATTCCTTTTCCGAAATATAGGTACTTAAGTATTTTCTCCTAACTATAATATTATAAATGTGAAAGTAAGTTTGTTTTGTTTGTTACGCTTTCACGCAAAAACGGCTGAACGGATTTGGATGAAATTTGGCACACTGGTAGACCATGATCTAGGTTAGGACTACTTTTTATATAATACGTTCCTGTGGGATAATTTCCATCCTCCACGCTAGTTCCCTCCTAGTTCTTATTAATATTAGGGGTTAAAGTATGAAATTGCCGATTTGTACTGAAAATTTGAAATTCGTTTTTATTTTAATTTAACATACTTATTTATTTAATTAAAATAATTACCATTATTATCCATACATTGCTGCCATCTAATAGGAAGGTAATTTATGCCTTTGCGATAGAACTCTCGTGATCAAGATTCGACAAACTGAGAAGAAAACTTTTTCTCACGTAGAACATTGTCCTAATCACGAAAAAAATGGTAGTCCGTTGGAGCAAGGTCTGGCGAATACGGAGGGTGACGAATGGTTTCTAATTGCAGTTCCTGTAGAGTTAAAACGGTTTCTCGTGCTGCATGAGGTCTCGCGTTATCATGGAGCAATAATGGTGAAGATCGATTCATGAGTCGGGGCTGTTTCACAGCTAGTTTTGCTATCATTGTTCAGAGTTCGCCACAGTAGACATCTGCCGTTATTGCTTGACCTGATCGGAGAAAGCTATAGTGAATAACACCATGCTGAGACCACCAAACAGTTACCATTAATTTAGTGGTAATTTTTTTTGGTAATCTTTGCTTTAGGACACTGTTGCGGCGTTTGACCTGGGGTCAGCCATTGCAATTTTTCGCTTACGGTTATCGTAAAGAATCCACTTTTCATCAAATGTCACAATTCGATCCAACCTAAGCTGAATAAAAAAAACAACTGAAAGTCGATAATCGAATGTTGCACATTTTTAAAAGAAGAACTTCATAGGTACCATGTGAAAAAAGTTTCACTCAAAAATCTCAAACCATGAAGGTTCTATGTCAATTCGAAATACCTATTACAATAAATGGCAATTTTATACTTTAACCCCTAAATCATTATAAATGCGAAAGTGAGTTTGTTTATTTATTTATTTGTTTGTTTTTTACGCTTTCACGCTAAAAATACTGAACGAGTTTGGCACGTGGGTAGACCATTACCTGGGTTAGCACATAGAATACTTTGTATTCCAATATTCCAACGGGATCGAGACGTATCCGGTTGAACCGCGGGAGCAGCTAGAACTTAATAATTATTTTACTGGCAGCCAAAGCACAGCCTAAACGAGGCATTTCATTTGGCACTTTCATTATATTAAAAGGAAAAAATTCATGCTTCTTGCATGAATTTTTTCCTTTTATATTAAAAGGAAAAAATTCATGCTTCTTGCATGAATTTTTTCCTTTTAATATAATGAAAGTGAGCACTAAGGAAGGATTTCAGAAAATTCATCCCGTATCCCCTTTATATGATAGCTTATATGGAAGTTCGTCATTTGTTTAGATGGGACGTCCCATCGGTCGCACGACTTGAATTTAAATGAAGTCTTATCTCACAATATCCCCATGGCTAAGAATACTGGGTCAAATAAAATTAACTAGCGAAACTGCTCAGACTTGATGGGTATCGATAAGTATCTAAACATGATAAAACAAAAAAATAATCAATTTGATAAAAAAATTGTGTGGTTTGCGATAAATTCAAAAAATTCAAGTCATTTATTCAAACGGTATCGATAAGTATCTAAACATGATAAAACAAAAAAATTATCAATTTGATAAAAAAATTGTGTGGTTTTTTTTAGATTTTATGACTTGTGACGTAGCGAGCCTCCCACTCACCAATTTTAATGCGTTTTATCTAAAACTTTTTTTATTAATATGATTTTAGAGGTATGAGGAACAAGAGGTATGGGTGTAAAGTTAACGCAAACGGGTGTTGTGTCTGGCGGGCATCTGCCCAACGATTGATCTCGGAAAGTCTTATATATGTCGTTCGCGCGTTAAACTCGTGCGATAAATTGCGTAATGCAGGATTTGTGTGATGGGCCGCATAGTTTGCGGTGAGTCGGAACTGTTTGTGGTGCACCGACTCACTGAGGAATCACCGCATGATTCCCCAGTGAGTCGGGGTGGCGCTGCGTCATGATCCTGTGAGTCGGATGTTGTACAGCGCCAGGTTGTGAATGGGCTCTGCTTGTGAGACCGGCCGAAAGTGCAGGTGCTGTGCCAAGGTTGCTAACGAGGCTGAGGGTGATGACCAGGAATTCGCGTCCACTGCATGCTGGTGGTCAGGATACCCGTTGAAACCTTGGGTGCTGGCTGGCTGTGTGACTCGCGTCACGAAAGCTTGCGGGAGTGATGACGATGATGACGTCATGCAGTAGTTGCACGAAGGCTGCGTTGATATTCATACTCGTGGTCACCAATTTAGAGGGATGAGGAACAGGGTGTAAAGTTCACTCATCCTCTACAGAAAAGGGATCTTCCGACCAAACGGGTGTTGTGTCTGACGGACAACTGCCCAACGACTGATGTCGGATAGTCTTATATATGTCGTTCGCGCGTTAAACTCTAATTGCACGATGCATGATTTGTGTGACGTCATGATTTTGTGTGACTTCAGGTCATTGATGCGATATAGATAAAGCAAAACACATGTGTCTAATAATTTTTTTTATTATCAGACTAACGGACTATTTTTTTCTCCCAGTCAACATCCCTACTAAGTTTCAGACTTCATAATTTTGAATAAGGCCACACTACGAGCGTAATCCAGCGTTGACTGAAGTTAGGACAGTTTCAAACATTTGCGGCTCACCGACTTTAATCGGAAAATGAGTCCTCGTATAATGAACTAATTTGTGTAGAACGTGAAATCTTAACTCATTTTGAACGACGCTAGTTCATTTACGCCGGTAGCACAAATCCGCCGCGAAACCATAGCAGCGAAACCGCAGTAGTTCAATTCAATAGATGCGCGTCATGTTAAGCGGAATTACATGTGTAACTCCGCGATAGACACTGCGACTCATAAACACAGAGATTCGACATGTCGTACGACTTTGAGACATGGTATTTACTAATCCTACCTCTAGGGTTTTTGCGCCTGGCTCGCACAGTATAATACTTAACACAAAATCATACTCTCTCTCCTCGAACTTAGTTACTGATAATAAGATCCTGCGGTCACATTCAGTTTCAGCTTAACCTAAGTTGTGTGACAAGATACGAGCGACGGTCAGCCTAGAAACTCAACTTGTAGTTATTTTTGCGACAAAACCGTAAGATTTACTTTGCAAGATTTGTTCGTCTCGAGAAATAGAAAAGTTATATTTCGTTATTTAACTATTGTTCAGAGAATTTTTCCCTAGTTGGTACAAGAGTGTGAAACTGCCCTAAAAAAGTAATTTAACTTGATATGTGGTAGTTTTATACAATGTAATTTGATAATAGTGAGGTCTAGACTACTCTAACTTGAGATTTTGATTAACTCATTTCAATATAAAATGAAGTAATCTCGTCAACTGACATTCTTTGCAGACATAGCTTTATTAACACACTTATAAATGTATGAATAGGAATGGTTTTTGTTGAATTTTGTTGGTAATTAACAAAATACAATACCAATAGGCAATAACAATATTATATCTGGACAATATTAAATATAAGAAACTGGGACCTCGTTCGTTTCGGCCTTTCTTCTCAGAGTAGTCAGAAAACGCCGACCTCATCTAGTTTTTAAATTATGACTGACGTGTGAAAGAGTTTGTACAAACATACTTACAGAAATAAATCATGTATCATTTGCCAGTATTAGGTACTACTCTGTTCTACTATATTGAAAGAAAAAGAAAGAAAACCCCTTCTCCCTTGCTCAAACACTCATACAGCCCATCATAGACGACGCTGATGCCTGTTATTTGGATGCCACCGAGGAGCTTTTAAATAAACTTGAACGTTTGCAAAACATCTGTACTTATTCTTCTTTTTTTTTACCTGAAAAAGTATGACCACTTTTCTAACTATCGCAAGATACTCAAGTGGCTCCCTATTCGACTTCGTAGGAACACTCGGATATTGTGTCTGCTATTTAACATCCTTCACAACCCTAAAACCCTATCCTATCTGCGGGAATGCTTTTCCTACGCTCATCCATCTCATGCACCTTGCAGATCGCATCTTAGAAATCTCCTTAAATCCCCTCCCCACTCAACCGAATTCTACTCCTACTCCTTCAGTGTGCTCGCGGTTCGGTTGTGGAATTCACTTCCGCCTAACATTAGGGACTGCCAATCTGTTGCAGTTTTTAAAAGAAGAGTGAAGGAACACTCTCTTTCCACTTCGTCATAGTTGCATATTTTGTATTTAACATAACATAACATCACGCCTTGTTTCCCCGGAGGATTAGGCAGAGGTGTACCTGTAGTAGGTACACCCACATTTCGCCAGTTATGTTTAAGTCCCATGTAATAGGGGGCGAGCCTATTGCCATCAACCAGGCACAAATCCAGACTCCGGGCTGCTACTGAGAAATTCTAGATAGAAAAACCCAATAACACTTTACCCGACCCGGGAATCGAACCCAGGACCTCATGCTCAGCAGTAGCGCTTGCAACCACTAGACTCAAACTCAAACTCAAAAGTTCTCATAGTGTATGTTTATATTTAAATCAGTGAATAGTTATATGTTTTTATTGTATGTATTTTATTTTCTCTTCTACTCGTACACACGTTGTCTACATCTTTTTATACCCACTTTCCTATAATATTGCAGGTATGCTGGAAGAGATTTCTTTAGAAATAAGCATCAGCTTTGTACGTATTTTTCTGTTTGTTTTTTTTTTGTCTTTTTATATGCGTGTACATAAACTGTTAAATAAAATAAAACAAATAAGAAAAGAAAGAAAATAAATTTATTTGACTCAGGCACACAATATTCACACAAAAACAAAAAACCAGAAAAGTATAAAAATTACTTAAAATAGTATTTCTGTGCCTCACGCCTGCACCAAATAGCGCTAGCATAAATGCCAGACAACTGGTTTTCAACTAGGTCCAGTTGAAAACCAGCGCCAGACACTAGGGATTAGGGTTTTATATTTAAATAAAAATAGATAGATTGGACATAAGTTAATTAAAACCCCCGTCGAATAGACTCGTGCAGACTCGAACAATACAATTTCTAAGAAAACGGTATAACAATTTAGCCGGTGTCGCGTCGCGCTAGTCTGAAGAATCTTAACTATACAGGAATTTATCATATTATCGTGGATGCATTCACAAACACAAACAGCCAGACTTAAAACAACATTCCGTAAATTACTTTCCGGGAACAGAACCTGCGACACGTAGCGCAGCAGACCATTCCTCAGTTCGCTAGGTATGCTGAAAATACCGACCAACGCTGCCATTTTCGTACACATACCGACAAAAAAGAATATTTTTTATTGTTGCTGGTGGTAAACAAATAAAGTTGGTCAAAATTGAAAAATCTCCGGGGTGAAAAATATTAAGAAAAAAAAACTAATATGGACAGGATAAACAAAATCAAACTATGTTCCTACAAGAGCTATTCTAATTACCTAACAAGTACAGGAAAAAAGATAGAAATAGGTACACAAAAATGTAGTAAAAAAGAAAGTAGGTCTTCAAAATATTCATTAATTGAATTATAACATTTCTGTCATAATAAAATTCGCGGGTACCTAGCTTATTATTAATATGTGATGCGGTCGGATAATAACAGATTTTTTTCATCCTCTGCTGAAACAAATATTTATTTAAACCGCATGTTGCAAAACATTTTCTGGACCACTATCAGTAAAACAATGAACTAAGCTTCTCCATATACATTTATTTCCTTAGCACACCTGCTAAGGAAAGGGAAGGAGTGTTAATGTCTTCTCTCAGAGAACGTTTACACTCGTTACTTACTGTTTATTGTTGTCGTAGGTATCGTGATCCAGAGACTACGTTCCCAAGTTTTAGGCTGCCTGTCCAGTAGCACGGAGCGAGGCAGTGGCGCGGAGCGAGGGAATTGCGGACTGTGTCTGTCCATTGATGTGGAGCGAGGTAGTGTGGAGCGGAGTTGCGGACTGTGCGGATCTAGGACTAGTTCACGAAACCCTGTCTACTGAAGAGGAGCAGAGATTGTATGCAATTCCATTGGTTAATATTGGCACAGCTCCGCTCCGCTCTGCCCCGCTCTGCTGTCTAGCGAGCGTGGCAGCAGAGTGGAGCGGAGTTGCGGACAGTGTCTGTCCATTGATGCGGAGCGAGTCAGTGGAGCGGAGTTACGAACTGTGCGGAGCGAGACAGCGTAGTGAAGTAGCGGAGCGGAGAACTGCGGACTGTGCGGAACTACTAGGCCGAGTTCACGCGACGAGTAATTTGAGCGGGCAGCGGTGCGAGATCAGTTCACTTATACGCGAAATTTTTCGAACACCGATGTTATCGAAACAAAAACATAATGTACAGAGTTTTGAGCATTTTAAAGATAAGTTAGCCACGATGATTTATTTGCCTCGCATTGCTTGAGGAAGAAGATTTGGACTCAGAAGAAACCAAATTACTTACCACATACTATAAATACAATTCTATCAGAACTATACACTACGCCCCATCCCCCGGGCCCCACGGCTGCAATGTCCGCGGCCGGTTTGTTTCCGCATCCCCTCTCTGCTTCTCCGCTCCGCTTCTCCACCCCGCTTCCCGCTTTTCTATGATTTTTTAAACTAGTTATCAAATCCTTGGCCACTGAAGTGGAGCGGAAATTTTATGCAATTCCATGGGTTAATATTGGCACAGCTCCGCTCGGCTCCTCTCCTATCCGCCCCAGTGGACAGGCAGCTTTACTGTGCGATATTATTATGTACTGTACGTTTATCGCCGCGTTCTATTTAAAAGCGTCCTATCGTCGCGCGAATACGCGATCGGTGCTTTAGTCACTTTTTGATCGGAAAAGCGGAAAGCGCTCGAAAGTGAGTTCAGCTTCACCGAACAAATGTTTGAACGATCGTGCATCGTGCAACGATCGCTTTTAAATAGGACGTGGTGTAATGTTGGGATCGCAATATCCTGCTGTTTCAGCTGTTTGTACGGTAAAATCAAATAAGTACCTACTGTATGAAACAAATAAATAAAGGCCTTTATATTCTTTGTCGGACATCTATCCTAAACAAAAACATAATGTACAGAGTTTTGAGCATTTTAAAGATAAGTTAGCCACGATGTCTGTGCTATTAACTGCGTTCCTCCTACAACCATGATTTGCTATAGTAATAACATAATGATACAAATAGTTCTCATACAAATTAAGTTACGCTCACTTTAAGTTTAATTAATTTTGAATTGATTGAAAATAAATTATTTACTTTTATTTTAAGGCATGCAAGGAAATACGTGAATAAGTGTGTGAGTGTGAGGGTGCCTGTAGGTACGAACAACGGTGTGTGTAGGTGTGTTATGTGTGTGCATTAACGAAACTTTATACATTTAGGTAGTAGACAATACCGTAAAGGCGTCCCTCACCGGGAGCATTCGCATGTGATGTAATCCTTACTCGCGACCGAGCCGTGTTACTTCTACCTATTAAATTACGTTATGCATAGCAGCTGCCCGCGGTTTCGCCCGCGTGAACCCTTTTTTGTTTTTCTAAAATAAAAGTAGCCTAAGTTACTCCTTATAACATCAGCTATCTGCCAGTGAAAGTCCCGACGAATTCAGTCCAGCCGTTTCAGAGATTAGCCGGAACAAACAGAAAGGCAGACAATCATTGATGTATTAAAAGAGGAAGAGATACGGGACTTAGTCACAACGCCTGGTCCTACTCAACTACGGGATTGCCCGTAGTTGAGTAGGACCAGCACTCAGTCGCGCACGGAACATCGTAGCTCATCACACAGCTCAATAATTTCAGTTTTTTTGTAATAAATACGCATCAAAATGACTTCTTGTGCAGCTAAACAGTGCTTTAATAATGCAAGAAAGAAAAATAAGACACATGGGATTACCTACCACTCGTAAGTACAGCCAAAAATGTTAATTTGTTGAAAATTACAATAATATTTTGACGTTTGCTTCGCCATATTTGTGAGAGCGAGATGAAGACACGATACGCACACAATGCGCGAGGAGCTAACGCGATTTCGCTCACACTTTAGCGTCGTCTCCTATGTCTATCCTCGTCTATCGGTAACTGTAGCTTTGCGACTGTGAGATGACACTGATCACAGAAGTGTGAGTTTCGGTGCATGTAGTCGTGCGCCGAGCCCAAGTTTACTGATTGCGATGTTAGCGCGTAACATATCTTCCTCCTTTTAATACATCAATGCAGACAATAGTTATTTGTGCAACAAGAGAGCAAAGTTGTTATTTGCTGCAAGTGTTGATTTTGAATCCCGAGTAAGCGAAGGATTCTATAATTGAATCACGAGCGCAGCGAGTGATTCTAGGTTAGAATCCTAAGCGCGGCCAGGGATTCAAAGACACGAGATGCAAATAACTTTGCTCTCGAGTAACACATACAACTTTTCACCTCAGCAGCGAGAACATACCACATATAAAAAAAACCTGTCCGATCCAATAACTAAAAATTATTATGAGAAGCGGCTTGGCTTCATTTGTTTGTCTCAATCTTAATATTCTATTAAAATAGAGGAACTAAAGTTTGTGAAATCGAAAAAATTCATTGGTAGTAGAGGTGATATTCCTTAAATAAATCAGTGACTGCTAAGTGTCATTGGGCATGTAAGTACAGAAAAAACATCATTAAAATGTAGTGGCTACGGTTAGAACGGTAATACAATATTCTAAACATATTTTGAAGACTTTCATCCACCGCGCTCTGAAACGCCAGAGGTAAGGACTAATTTTATTTGAAGAGAAAAGCGGAACAATCTATGGAAAGCCCATCACAAATTATCCAGGTATGTAAACAGGAAGTACCGCAAAGTGCCGCTCCTTCCATTCCTAATAATGACGCTAAGCGAATGATTTAATTCTAATTACTATCTATAATTCTAATTGTGAAAAAAAACCCATCCATTGTGCTTTATTATCTTCCTTTTCAACAAATTTCATGTTTCTAAATCTACGGGAAGAACGTACGATGTCTTAAAAGTGTTTGATTTCCTCGATTATGTATGAAATAATACGTGACCATTTTTTTATAATTTTATTTCAATTATTAAACTACACTCAGCGTCACAAAAATCGCACCTCTCCGAAAATAAGTTTCAAGCAAGTCCCGCCATCAACGTATACATTAAACCCTATTAATATTGGTATCAATTGAAAGTATGTTTAACGACCTTTAAATTAACAACAGTTAGAATTCCTAAACACAACAGATCTCATTAGCGCGTAACGTTAAAGAAAATGTTGTCAAAATACGCATTACAACGGCCACTAATTGCACCTCCCTACAAGGGTATAAAACGGGCGACCCGGGTCAAATGTGAGTCATTCGCTATCCAACCTTTGAAGTGAACACACGTGAACAGCTGCAGCAAGAAAAATACCCCAGAAGATGGATACCACTGCAGATGAAGCCGCTCAAGTCATTGCACTACTGCAATCAGGGATGCGGCAATGTGATGTTGCTCGGCAACTGAACTTGAGTCGTTTTTCCGTTCGACGAGTGTTCCAACGCTTCCAAAAGACTGGTGGCTATATCCGAAGACGTGGATCTGGAAGACAACGGTGCACATCCGAAAGAGACGATCGCTTCATTGTTTCAACGTCTTTACGTAATCGGTTCTCCAATGCTGTTGAGCTGCAACAACAACTGCGATCAGCTCGCAGAACTTCTGTCAGCGTCTCCACGATTAGAAGAAGAATGAAGGAGAAGAAAATTGCAGCTCACAGGGCTGCTACAGGGCCAAAATTGACTGCACAGCATAGGAGAGACCGGTTGCAATTTGCCCGTGACCATGTGGATTGGACAATAGACCAATGGAGGGCTGTACTCTTCTCGGATGAGACGAGGGTGTGTCTTTTCTGCAACGACAGGCGTAGAAGAGTGTACAGGAGGCAAGGGGAACGATTCGCACAAGCCTGCATTCAAGAGACAGTGGAATACGGGGGTGGCTCGTGCATGTTCTGGGGCGGCATGTCAATCGAAGGCAAAACGAACCTTGTGTGTGTCTCGGACTGGAAGTGCTCGCGGGCAAGGGTCGCTGACTGCTCCTCGGTACATAAAAGAGATCTTAGAGGAGCAGTTTGTCCCTTATGCGGGTTTTGTTGGCAGTGGGTTCACGTTAATGCACGATAACGCCCGCTGTCACACCGCATTAATTGTAAGAGACTACCTGCAAGAAGTTGGGATCCCTGTTATACGCTGGCCGGCGCGAAGTCCAGACCTGAACCCTATCGAGCACCTTTGGGATTAACTGAAACGGCCAGTACGGGCACGTGATCCTACCCCTACCCCTCCAAGACCTCCAAGATGCCGTCGTTGCAGAATGGGACAAAATTCCTCAAGAGACTGTTGTCACATTAATCAGGTCCATGAGAGAACGCATGGAAGCTGTCATCAGAGCTAGGGGGGGTAACACTAGGTTTTAAGTTGATTTTATGGACTTTTTTAAAATTTTCACTGATAAAATAAAATTCTAGTTTTTAATCATTTGCATTAGCGTGTTTTTTTTATTCCCTAGCAAACAAAAAACCAAATTTATTGATTTATTCTGAAATTTAAATAAATTGCCTTTCCAATGATACCTTATAGTCATATGTGTACCATTGATTAATGGGGTTAAAATGACTTTGAAGGGAATTCTTAAAGAGGTGCGATTTTTGTGACGCCGAGTGTATATTTACTAACTAAAACTCATTCGAAAGAGCAGTCCATCGATTAATAAATTTATTTATTTATTTATTGAACTAAAAAGCCTAAATAACTATTACAATGATATAGTAGAAGTACATACATTGAGAGGCTTATGCTAGGTAGTAATACATTGAAACCCTGACCTCTAAACTAGGTTAGTACCTGTATCTTAGACGATCAGTGTCCCTCCGCAACAATGTTACAAGCCAGAAATTTTTACAGCTCTAGGACAGCTACTAAACATCGCTAAATAAAAATTAAGGTTATAATATATCGATGAATATTGTGAAATATGTAAATGTGTATATGAATACATTATTCATCAATATAATATTGATGAATAATGAAATATTCGATGAATCGTTCAGTCGAAGTAGCATTTGGTGATAAAACGTTGTTTCGCAATTAATTCCATTCGAACAATCGTTCAGTCGACTTTCCATTAATCGAACATATGACTCTCGAAGTTAAGTTGCGGACCCGCTAATGCTCCCGACGAGGGAGCAGCCTATCAAACATAATTTTGTATGTAGGTAAAGTTCAAAAATCAGTCTAAACTGAGTTAAATCAGTTTATACAGGTTGATTTTTGACTTCAGGGCGAAATCCGAAACTATGAATAGGTAGTTCCTAGATACTCCAGGAAAGTGGTCAAAAAAACACTCACTTCTATTTTAGAGGAAAATAAAACTACATGCCTTGACATCAACCAATGAACAACATTTCAAGACGTTTCTTTTTTTTTTTTTTTTGTTTCGTTTGTGCAGAATAAACATATTTTCTTTCTTTTCTTTCTTTCTTTTCTTTATGCTTATTATTTTTTAAACCTGCCAAAAACAGGAACCGAACCCATTTTATTTACAAAAAAAAGCACAAGCACTGTAAAATGTCATTATTTATGAACGGCTGCTAAAGGCTGTCTCCCCGTTTAAGCCTTGTGATACATTTGTGTAATTTCGGTTTAATGGCTTACCGCTCATCGTCGGAAATAAAAAACTAATCGGCATTGAAGCTTGGCTTACAAATCCAGTAGGATTAAAGCGGATGCGTGGGATCTACATGATTACATATACGAAGTAGGTAAGGATTATTTGTTAAGGGTACGCTAGTCGAACATTCTTCCATTCAAACCTTGTATGGTGATTACTCGTCTATTTTACGGTGTACGTTCAAAACTAAAAATTCTTGGTTAGGAAGTTATGAGCGTCGAAACTTCCATATTACAACACTAATTTTAACTCGTCTTTGGGCGTAAATAAATAACGTATGTAGTAAAAATAAATGGCAAAATAGAAACCGTACAGGGATAGATAATTTATTCAATAGTTCAAATAATTTTATTTTGAGTAAATTAGTCTAGTAATTTTTCCATTCTATACGGCCAAAGGTCTGTTCATGAAATTTTACGCACTCGTTTTCGTTATAAATCATCGGCTATTTCACTACAAAAAATAATAAATATATAAATAAATAAATAAAACTAGATAAATAAAACTAAATAATTAGACCAATTAGCATGCATATTAGTCACGATCACCAACGAGTTCGAGCCGTAGACTAGTGCACCCTTAAGGAGATCTTCCGGGAAAAAAATTCCACCGTATCTATTACTCGTTTTTGATTAAATCCGTAGGATATTCCGTATTGACATTAGGCCGTCCACCGAAAAACGTTACACGTGGCCTTACTGCGCAAAAAAAAGGTTTGTTCATATCCTTTCCGATTCTAAAAAAATCGTTTGAACAGCAAATGAAAAATACTAAAGTAAATTAAAAGTTTGCGATCAGTTTGAAAAATCGTTTTTTTTTTTTTGTTGACTATATTATAATGTATTCTTCTTTTTAGATTCTTTACTCTAAAATATAGAATTAGAACATAAAACAAAAAAAAAACATTCTATTCTTTTTCCATATAAAAAGAAATTCAATTCAAGCTGATCCGATTCATCTGACTTAGTCAATTTTAACGGGTTTATAATATTTTTTCGAGGAAAGTTGTTATTGATGCCAGCATCAATAACAACCAGGACCAGTCCTGCTCCATAGGATAATCTAGAATCTAGACAAAATCAAACTGGTGGATAATTCAATTGTATCATTATTATTTTTAATATGTTACATTGATTTTACATTCTCTGATTACTTCCTCACACACTGACTTATTAACTGTAAAATATTAGGAAAATCGTCTTCTTTTACAATGTTTGTAAATATGAGAGCACCATGTATCTATCACTTAATTTATCTGTTGTTGCTTCATTTTTAACTCTTTTTACCTATTGTGGTATAGTAATTTTATTCTAGGTGCATCGTCTTCACATAATTATAATAAGCATATAGAACTAATGTACCTATACAAATATTGTAAAACATTTTAAAAGAGTAACGTTGGTCAAATTCAAATAATTTATTTCAATTATGCACAAAAAAGGCACTTTTAAACGTCAGTTTACAAAAAAAAAAAGATTCTAGTCGCCGTTTGAGTTTCTTGTCCATTCTTCTCCATGCGAAAACTACATTTTGGAAGGGGCGACTAGAATCAATTCAATATTTTTGTAAACTTTGACGTTAAAAAGTGCCTTACAAGGGCCGATTTGAAATAAATGATTTGACTTTGACTTTGATAAAATGCCAAGAGGATTATCAGAAGTTTTATGAGCAAGAATTGTAACTTTGAGCGAAGAAGGATATTCCACGAGAAAAATAGCACGCAGAGTTGCTGAATTCCAATCCTGTGTCGTGGTCACGTTGCAGAGGTACCACGGCATGGATAATTTAGCTGACCGACCCCGCAGTGGTCACCCAATTGTTTTGACTGCTGCTCAGAAGCTCCATATCAGATTGCTGGCCCGTGACCCAACAATCAACGCCACTACAATAAAAGCAGAAGTGCGGGCCACCTGTTATGGACTTGAAGTTAACTCTCAGACCATTCGGAATTGCTTACATCAGGCTGGACTACGAGCACGGAGGTCTTGGCGAGCACCTCTGAATTCATGGCAACCTCAGCGACGGAGATCGCAGTGGGCTAAGGCTCCGGCAAAATGAAGAAGATGAGGAGGAAAGCATTTGACAAAATTGTCTCTTCGTTGATGAATCGCGAATCAGTACTCATCCATATAACCGGTGGGTGTGTGTGTGTGTAGAAGACCTGGAGACTCTAAAAGGCAAAGAACTGCCACTGGAACCGTTCAGCAAGGCGGGCAATCGGTGTCCTTTTTGTGTGGAATTATGATTGGAGCTAGAACGCCTTTGATCCAGTATCGAGGCTCCATGACGGCAGATAGGTACAAAACAGTCGCTATTGATGGAATTGACAGACCTTCCGAGTAAACCATGGGACCCAATTTGTACTGGTCGATGATAATGCGCCTGCACATCGAGCTCAACGAGTCAGTGCTGCTCTCCGAGAATACGACATAACAAGGTTAGACTGGCCTGCCGACTCGCTGGACTTAAACCCAATAGAGCACGCGTGAGATGCTCTTAAGCGAGCTTTTTGTGACCGTCAGTCTCCTCCCCAGACAGTGCCAGAGATCAGGGAAGCCGCTATTCAAGAATGGGACATGTTACCGCAAGAAATGCTGGATAACTTGGTCCTCAGCATGCCCAGGAGGACCTCCGCATGTGTGCGAGTCAGTGGAGGAGTTATGTTGTATTAAATTAAAACCTTCTATTCATAAATTGCTGCATCAGTTTGGTTAAACGATATTTTTCTATCCATCTTTGTGTTACAATTACATAAAGATTGAATTGAAAAAACGTTGCCCCACACTAGGAATTTCTCCTGTATTGTGGGTGCATTTACAAAAATTTAAACTCACATACACAAACAGAACCCGGAACAACTAATTGTAGGTCATACAAATATACACACACAACATCGTCAGATAACATTACATCACGCCTTGTTTCCCCGAAGGGTTGGCGAGAGGTGTCCCTGTAGTACGCCCGCATTTCGCCAGTTATATTTTTAAGTCCCATATAATAGGGGGCGAGCCCCTCAACATCCATCAACCGGGCATAATTCCAGACTCCGGGCTACTACTGAGATATACCTGTTGGAAAAACCCAATAATACTTTTGCCCGACCTGGGAATAGAACCCAGGACAACAGGGAACATGGAACAGTGTATTTCTATTAAAAAAAAGATATTAGGTTGGGGAAAAAGTCTTTTCGCATATGTATGAACTTGTAATAAAATCTCTTTGGCTATATACTATTTGTATCTGGATGGTTTTGGTATCATTGAAAGTTTAAATTTTAAAGAACATAATTTCAAATTCAAATTAGGAAAATGTGTGATTTTCATTTGTTTTTCGTACCGTCAAGATGAGTGAATCTAATGAAGAAATTCGATACATTTTAAATTTTTACTACAAAAAAGGTAAAAATGCAACGCAATTCGCGAAAAAAAATTGCGATGTTTATGGACCTAGTGCAGTGTCTGTGAGGGTAGCACAAATTTGGTTTAAACGTTTTCAATCCGGAAATTTTGATGTCAAAGATGCACGTCGCTCTGGTCGCCCTATTACGGATAAAATGGATGCCAGTTTTGAAAAAGTGGAGCAAGATCAATATCAGTAGTTATGACGTAGCTGAAGAACTGGAAATTTACCACAAAACTGTTTTGTCGCATTTGAAAAAAACTGGGTACACAAAAAAGCTCGATATTTGGGTACCTCACGAGCTTACTGAAAGAAACCTAATGAAAAATGAAATGCTGTGTGTGTGGTGGGATTGGAAGGGCATTTTTCATTATGAGCTGTTACCACCAGGCAGGACCATCGATTCTGAACTCTACTGCGAACAACTGATAAGATTAAAGCAAGAAGTTGAGAGAACAACAGAAGGGGTGTGGTTTTTCATCATGATAACGTTAGACCTCACACATCTTTAGCCACTCAGCAAAAATTAAAAGAGTTTGGCTGGGAGGTGTTAATGCATCCGCCGTATAGTCCTGACCTTGCACCTTCAGATTTCCACCTGTTTCGGTCTCTTCAGAATTCCTTAGGCAGTGTCAGGTTAACATCACGAGAGGACTGCCAAAACCCCTTGTCGCGGTATTTTGATCAAAAGTCCCAAAATTTCTATAGCAATGGGATCATGTCCCTACCTACAAGATGGCAAAAAGTTATCGAACAAATGGTACCTACATACTTTAGTTAAATGTAAATAAACTATATTAAAAAATGGTTAAAATTTTCTAAAAAAATTCGAAGCAACTTTTTCCCCAACCTATTATAGTAAACAGTATTTATTAATAAAGTTAAATATTATCGTTATCATAAGTTAAATATGCTTTTTGCTAGTGATCACAAACTTTTTGATATATGTACATATTTATTTTTATTTTAGAAGTATTTTGTAAGTATATTCTCATAATGTATGTTTATTTATAAATTAGTGAATCAAATAAAATCATTTTATTTGTCACAATGCAGGTACATAGTTTATATTAAGTCTTATAATGATAATGTTAGTACGCTGCATTCTGCTCGCAAGCATACAAATATTACTCACAAGAATAATGAAATTACAA
Organism: Xanthia togata; assembly: GCA_963853775.1. Classification (NCBI taxonomy): domain Eukaryota; kingdom Metazoa; phylum Arthropoda; class Insecta; order Lepidoptera; family Noctuidae; genus Xanthia; species Xanthia togata. The sequence goes on from OY970794.1 coordinate 5,164,356, forward strand.
TAAAATACAAATAATATTACAGAGATTATTAAATGTCGAAAGGTATAAAATGCCAAACCATAATTATTCGCTCGAGAACACAAGACACGGTGTCTCTGGAGAAAATAATAATGAAGAAGGAAAGGGGACACGTTGCCTACAAATTCTTTATTTCAGAGTCCAAGTTACCATCATACCTAGATGAGAATTTATGGCCCCAAGGCATCGTATTTAGGCGTTTTGTCAATTTTAAGCGTAGAAAGTCGAACGGATTGTTATCTGTTGACGGTGTCAATAAAAACAGTAATGAATAGCAGACCATATCGTTTTGTTACCTACAATTGTAAAAACGTAAAACGCTCCATAGATAGCATTAGGGAGCTTTGTCGTGCCTGTGATTTGGTAGCCTTGCAGGAAACTTGGCTACTTCCTGAGGACATTCCGTACTTAAGTACGATTCACAGCGAGTTTGGCTACACGGGGATGTCAGCGGTCGACACGTCCGCGGGTCTGTTGCGAGGACGACCTTTTGGAGGCGTGGCCTTGCTGTGGAGAAGCAGCGTATTTCGGCAGGTGTCTGTGTTGCGTTGTGATAGTGAGCGTATTTGTGCCATTAAAATAATAACCAGTGACCGGCCAGTGATAGTGCTAAGCGTATATATGCCTACGAACGCGGCGGGCAATTTAGCTGAGTTCACGGATTGTCTTAGTATGGTAAGCGCAATAATTGAAGAATACGGCATTGAGTCTGTGTATATTTTAGGCGATTTTAATGCTGCACCGTATGGTTTATTTTTCAATGAGCTTGTAAGCTATTGTGATGAGCAGTATTGGTCATGCGTTGATGTGGACATGCTAGGTATTGACTCGGATACGTTCACCTTCATTAGTGACGTATACGGGTCGTGCAGCTGGCTGGACCACTGCTTGGTAACTCAGTCTGCAAGGCAATCTGTTACTAACGTGTATGTGGATTATGACACGGTATGGTCAGATCACTTTCCACTTATTATCGAGTGTAAATTAAACCTAATTCCGCAGACGGTACATCACAGTGTTATGCTGAATAGGGGGGTAGTGTGGGGTGTACGTACGGCGGAACAGATTGCCTTGTATACTAGTGAGTGTAACAGGAGGCTCAGACTTGTTGACTTTCCCGCTGAGTGTATTCAGTGTGCTGACTCTTATTGCCACGACCATTGTCACAGGCGTGCCATTGACAGACTGTACTCTGATGTTGTGTCCGCACTTCGTGACGCGTCTTTGGTGGGTCGGGGTAGCGGTAGGACCGGTATGGTTGGCTCGCGTGTAGTAGGGTGGAACAATAACGTCAGAGAGGCTCATCGTTTGGCCAGAGCTAGGTTTACTGAATGGGTACTATGCGGCAAACCTAGGTGCGGGGAAGTATATCACGAAATGTGTGAAACCAGAAGGGTATTCAAATCCCGGCTTAAGTGGTGTCAAGATCATCAGGACCAATTGAGAATGGATACCCTTGCTGTGAAGCACTCGAACGGTGACTTTCGTGGTTTTTGGAAGGGTACCAGTAAGGTAAACTTGGGTCCTGGCCTACCGGTGAGCGTAGACGGGGTTAGTGAACCGGGAGATATAGCGAGTCTATTTAAGTCCTACTTTTCTGTAAAGCCACAGTTGGGAACGCGGAGTGCGGAGGTCAATGCTGAAGAGCTTGCGGGAGTACTGGAGACTAGGATTTTGGCCAGTGAGGTGGGGAAAATCATAAAATATATGACTAGAGGAAAATCTCCTGCCCATGATGGCCTAAGTATTGAACACCTGCAGTGTGCCGGCCCACATGTGTTTAGGGTTTTAGCTATGTTCTACTCGCTATGCCTGAGCCATTCATACTTGCCGTACGATTTCATGAGAACTATAGTAGTGCCTGTGGTTAAGAACAAAACTGGTGATCTAGCCGATAAAACTAACTACAGGCCTATCTCTCTTGCTACTGTTATAGCAAAGGTGTTTGACGGTTTGCTTGATACACGGTTAAATAAACTCGTGTCACTGCATGATAATCAGTTTGGGTTTAGACCTAAATTATCTACTGAGAGTGCAATACTGTGTCTCAAGCATGCCGTCAGATACTACACGGATCGTAAAACACCAGTTTACGCGTGCTTCCTCGACCTGTCTAAGGCCTATGACCTGGTTTCGTATAATTTGTTGTGGCAGAAACTTGAGGGCATAAACATGCCGCATGAACTTGTTAACATCTTCAAGTATTGGTACGAACACCAGGTTAACAATGTCAGATGGGCGGGTACATTATCGGAGCCATACAGGCTTGAATGTGGGGTGAGACAGGGTGGGGTAACCTCACCCACACTTTTCAATCTCTACATGGATGCACTCATCGTCGCGCTCAGTAGTCGGCATGTGGGCTGCCATGTTGATGATGTTTGTGTAAACAATCTAAGTTATGCAGATGACATGGTGCTGCTGAGCGCGTCGGTTTGTGGATTACACAAGCTGCTGAATATCTGTGAGGACTACGCGGGCAGCCATGGTCTTATGTATAATGTCGCGAAAAGTCAATTCATGGTATTTCAGGGAGGCGCCAAATGCCCACAGCAAGTACCCCCTATTCACTTGAATGGTGTACCCTTGGAACGGGTGGATCAATTTAAATACTTGGGGCACTGGGTAACAGCAGATCTGAAAGACCATGTCGACATTGAGCGGGATCGGAGGGCACTGTCTAAGAGAGCAAATATGATAGCCCGTTGGTTTGCACGTTGTTCAAATCAGGTTAAAATCACGCTTTTTAAAGCTTTCTGCACCTCCTTATACACGTGCAGCCTATGGGCATCTTACTCACAAGCTGCTTACAGTGCCCTTCGTGTCCAATACAACAACGCGTTCAGGGCGGTTTTGCGGCTACCCCGCTTCTGCAGTGCCTCGGGCATGTTTGCGGAAGCGCGCACCGACTGTTTCCACGCCACCATGCGCAAGTGGTGCGCGTCCTTGGTGCGCAGGGTGCGGGCTAGCTCCAATACTGTCCTGGCGATGGTTGCTGAGCGACTTGATTGCCCCTACGTTGGGCATTGTTGTAGCAGGCATATTGCTGGTGGGGGACCACCCCACAGTGCTTGCGTCCACGTCGCGTCCCCTGGAAACGACCCAGTTCTGACCACCGTAACGGAGTGGCAGACTGGGTTGGCTAAAGTGCACTGTACTGTCGTAGCGTATTTTAATCAATTTTATCTAATCTTATTTTATGTCGGAATCTACGGCACCTGCGGAGGCTATGCCTAAACCCTCGCGGGAAGCCTCCGGGCGTTTTAAAAAAGGCCCTTCTCAGGGCCAACCAAAAGGCCCTTCTCAGGGCCAACTAAAAGGCCCTTCTCAGGGCCAACCAAAAGGCCCTTTTCAGGGCCACGCCGGCGGCGCTTTAGCGTCGGAAGCTGACCGCGCACCATCTGCGGCCAGCTTGTTCAGCAAGCCGGAGGAGTTGTCGGACTCCGACAGTTCCATTATGGACACGTCGGCGACTGAGAGCGACCGCCCCAAGCGGAAGAGGGCCGATCTGAGGAGCCCCGGGACCAGATCTGGGGGCTCCTCGGAGTCGGTAGGAAGTAGGGCGAAGAAGAAGTCGAAGTCTAAAAAGGCTTCGACTTCTACTTCGGCCTCTGCGGCACCACTCCAGGATGACCTGGAGGAGACGGTTGCCGCCAAGCAGCGGCAGGTGAAAACCGCCAAGAAACAAGTGTCGGACACCCACGACGTGGGTCTGGCAGAGGCCCAACGCCGGCTGGACTTGTCTCGGCGGGCGCAGCTCCAGCAGGACCTGGAGGAGCAGGTTGCAGCCAAAGAGCAACGGACGCGTGTCACCCGAGCCAAGTCCGGGTATGGCGCGTCGCGCGTTATGTATGCGGAATCACTCCCTGGTGGAGCTGGAGCTGATGGCTGAGGAGGACGAAGAGGAGATTATGGAAGTCGCCTCTAAGTCCTCCAATTTGAAAGGGACCTTTCAAAAGTCCCTCAAATGCAGGGCCGCGAGCATGCGCGGCATCGTCGGGGAGCTGGTGCAGCGCAAGGCGACCGACGAAACGCGGCAACTGCAGGCGAAAGTCGATCGCCTGCAGGCAGAGGTCAGCCAGCTACATCAGAAGCTGGCTGAAGCTACGGCCCAGCCTAGTCAAGCCGAGCCGAGACCAGCGGCTGAAGTCCCCCCCTCCAACATTGAGGATATAATCCGCAAGGTAGTCACGGAGGAAAGGGCCTTCACGAGAGCCTGTCTTGCGGGCATCGAGGACAGGCTCTTGCCTGAGAGGCGCCTCCGACCGCCGCTCGCGGTTGACAATAGGCCAGGCGAGCCAGAGCTGCCTTCCCAGGGGGAAGACGCCCATCTTCCATCCACCACCCCATCCAACCAGCAAGGGTGGACGAAGGTGGCCAAAAAGGGCAAAAAGAAATCGAGGACGGTGGCTGTCCCTGCCGCCCCTGCCACCACCCCTCCCGGCCCGTCCCAGACAACAGGCAAGGGAAAGGGGAAGGGGAAGACGTCGGACCCCAGGCCCACCACCGCTGCTCCTACCGCTGCTCCTGCAGTTAATGGGGCCCCCGCCAGGCCAAAGAGGAAACTGGTTCCTCCAAAGACCGCAGCCGTAGTGGTGACGCTCACCGCTGAGGCTGTGGAGCGGGGGGAGACGTACGCGTCCATAATGATGCGGGCGCGTACCAACATTGACCCTACACAATTGGGGATCGGCACAGTCTCGTGCCGCCGGACCCAGGCCGAGGCTCGAATTTTCGAGTTTCCGGGGGCTCAGGGCGGCGCCAATGCGGACCTCTTCGCTACCAAAATGCAAGAGGTCATCGCGGACGCGGCCAGTGTGACCAGGCCCGTGAAGTCGGTGGCCTTGGAGGTGACCGACCTAGACGACTCGGTCACCAAGGAGGAGGTGGTGGCGGCGATCGCAGCAATGGGGGGCTGTGGCGTCACAGTAGTGCAAGGCCATCAGGCCCGGCCGCGGCGGCATGGGCACCATTCGTCTTGAGTGCCCAGTCGCCGCAGCAATAGCCGTCCTCGCCAAGGGACGGCTTGCCGTCGGATTCAGCTCGGGTGTAGTCCGGGCACTTGCAGCTAAGCCTCTGCGCTGCTACAAGTGTTTCGGAATCGGACACACTCGGGCCCTTTGTCCGTCCGAGGTCGACAGGGCGGACAACTGCTACCGCTGTGGCAAGGACGGGCACAAGTCCGCCTCCTGCAAGGCCGCCATGCCGCACTGCGCGGTGTGTGCCGCCAGTGGCTGCCCGGCGGGCCACGTGATGATGGGGAGGAAGTGCAATCCTCCCCCTAAGAAGGGCAAACAGCAGGCGCCAATCCAGCCTGTCGCTACCACCGCCGTCCCTGAGGCTGGGACTTCAGCGGCTGTAGAGGGGGATGCAATGTCTGATTGATGGATAGGGTCAGACATCGCATCCTCCAGAAGAACACCAACCACTACAGAGCAGCCCAGGATCTGCTGATGTAGACCATGGCTGAGTGGTTGGTGGACGTGGCGGTGGTTGCCGAGCCGTACTGGGTCCCTGCCTGTTGGCTGGGTGATCGGGACGGTTCGGTGGCATTGATGTCGCGGTCTTCCACGGACTCCCCTCCCCTCTCGCTATTAGAGAAGGGACCGGGATACGTGGCCGCCGCGTGGGGAGACTTAGCCTCGATGGGCGTGTATTTCTCCCCAAACCAGGTGGAGGTCAGCAGGCAACGGGTGCGGGGGCACCCTTGCCTGTATTGCACAGACCTCCACCAGTGTCGGACGGGAATGGCCAGGTGTTCCCGGCCATTCCCGTAGCCCCCCAACTTGGGGGCATGCGGGGCCCGCCAGCTAGGCGGGCATGCGCCGGGAGGGTCGTGGATGTAAAGGCTACGCCAGTTTCCCAAAGGCATAATGCTGGTGCTTAATTTGTCATTTTATACCTACAGCTTTAATGTTTTAATGATAAATAATATAATATTTCATTTGTTTGCTTCTGACATCAACTTAATTTTTGTTAATTTAATTCATTGTTTTATTTAATTTTTATCTGACATTAATTGATCTGATCTGACATGTAATTTTTAATGTTTTCATTATTTTATTTCTTCAGTTGGCAGTAAAATGTGACCGGAGTTTTGTATTTAAATTGTATGCTTTGTATTTAATATGGGTCAATGACCTGAAATAAATGAATTTTATTTTTTTAATAAACTAAAAATACAAACACATGTCAAAATGTTAAATATCATTGTCAACAATAATCCTCCATAAATTCAGTGATTGAGTTATAACATTTATTAATTAAAAATTGTTTCAGTCGTTTTTTAAAAATAAATAAATTAAGATATTTCTCGGGGAATTTTATTGTATAATACTCGTATTGGAGCCATTTGATAAATACTGAGAATGTTGTATTCTCTTTTTCTCAAACGTGAGTTTGCGGGGGGGGGGGGGGGGGCTAATTTCAAAAAGCCGCGGGTTTGTTTTAACAAATACTGCCATTTTGTAAATGCACATTGACTGAAGTGTTAAAAGCTTTAATGATTTAAAATATGACTTACAGCTGTCCCTTGAGCGCAAGTTGCATATTGCGCGTACACATTTCTTCTGTGCAATGAACACATCATTTTTGTCGGTGGAGTTTCCCCAGAAAATTACTCCGTACCTCAGAACAGATTCTACATAGCTATGATAGGCAGTAAGTACGGCATTATGATTAGCAAATTTGGCTAGCTTATAAAGAGCAAAAGAGAAAGCATTTTTTTTTTTTACATATTCCATCAACCTGTAATTTCCACGTGAGTTTGCCACCACCAGTTTGTCTATCACCAATCCTAAGAATTTTGTGCTGGAGGTTGTGGTAACTGACATGCCTTTATAATTAGTATTCAATGGATGTTGTCGTTGAAATGATTAGTTAAGTTTATTTTTATTTTATGTATTTTATTTTCTCTGCTACACTTACACTCGTTGTACTCTTCATCTCTTTAACTACTTTCCTATCACCGCGCAGGTATGCTGGAAAAGATTTATTTACGTATTTTTCTGTTCCTTTCTTCTAGTCTGTTTATATGTGTGTACATAAACTGTTAAATAAATAATAATAAAAAAATATAAAAAATAGTAGCCCACCGGTATCCCGGTATCGCGAACGGGCTCTAAGCTACCGCGGTCAGGGCTCCAGAGAGAGGGACCTCTTCTTGTGAGGAGGTTCCTCTCTATTTCCAGAAGAAGGTTCCGCTTTCTGTTTCTAGTAAGGGATTACAAATTTACTAGGAACCCTATATTTTTAATAAATACAATTCATTAGGGGGTCCCCTATGTTGTTTCGAACGCCGCTGTTGCGACACACGCTGTTGCGAATTATTTTTCCACTGCCTCACAGGTTCGAAAGCTCATGGACTCGAATGAAGTAGTCGCGAAAGACGCTGTTTCGAAAAACATTTTCACTGCCTCATACGCTCGAATGCTTGTGATTTCGATTTATTTAGTCATAAAGTGTACAGAAAAATATTTAAGCAGTAATTAGGTAAATAAAATCAACAAATTCGGTGTCAACATCATCATTTAATATTATTATTAACAAAGTAACAATCAAAAATATTAGTACCTCAACTGTACATTTTTTTCTATGAGTACTGAACACAAAATCTAAGACTGATCTTTATAAAAAATTGTCTAGGTACCTAAGTGGTATTAATTATTAGTGGTATTTTTCAGAAATTAATCAATTGCACATGTGTTAGTATTAGTTAGTATATACGAGTACTTAACGCTAAAGCTCTTATAAATTCAGGCGTGCCCATTGTCCTTTTTTTTTTCAAAATTGCTGAAATAGCATTCTCTGCAACTCTTTGTTTTTTTTTTGGTGGTGTTTGAGGTAAATTACCCAAAATCTTCTCGATTTTTTGTTCCGTGACACTTTGCTCCTCGATAAGTTTTCGTATACATCCATACAGTCCAAGTCTCTTATTTTCTAACAATGAATTCCAGCGGCGATGCCAGGCTTCTACACTGTATTGAGTACGTGGAAGGAACAAGTTGTTATTTCTTTCTATAGACCATAGGCTCGGTGGAAAAAGTGGTTGTAAGCGTAAAACTTGAATTTTGTCATCTATGTTGCGGCTTATCAGTCGTCCTAAAACATAGTACTCTTCAAAATAATTTGTAACTTCTTCGGCTTCTTCTGGGAAGAGAGTATGTTTAAATTGTCTGAAGATATTTGGTATATCTTCCGCAGGTAGATAGGCAAACGCTATATAGCATCGCATTTGTACCGCAAAATTACTATCTGCACCATATCGTGCACTTAAACCACAAGCTTGAATTTTTCTCCATATACTTTGACCTAAGTGAAACAAACAAGCACTTTGAATTGTGTTTGGAAATTCGATTCGAATAGCGTTTATTATAGCTTGTTCAAAATCCGACATGATTTGCCCTGGATTCAACTCAATGTTAAATTCAGCAGAATATTCTTTCAGTTGAGAAAAAAAAACAATATATGATTCTTCTGATTTTTTATCTAGAAACCCGTACACTAATGGAACTATGCGTCTGCAATCACGAGTTCCTACTATGCAGTGAATAGAAAAAAGCTGAGTGAATATTGTAGGGCAGGTTTGAAAGGTACCATCGACAAACCACATTTCTGATTCACTTAACCTCCGCAGATTCGATTCGGTGGTGAATAACAACAGGCGTTGGTTATTCCCATATTCATAGATGCGAGCCAAAAATTTTACTCCATTTATTTTCTTTAAATCATCCGGTATGTTTATTTCACTAGCACATGTTGGTTCTTTAGGCATATTCTTCTTTCTAGCTCTTTGTATGATTTGCCGCAGAGCATTCTTGTTAGGTATCGAAGTTGTGCTACTTGAAGGCAACGAAGATAAGTTTTCACGAATTATTTTACCTGGTGAGTCATTGCTCTGAACGGCAAATTTTTTTATATTTTCCCTTAAATTCAATTCGTCAACGCGATCTGCAAATTACAAAATAAAAAAATAATAATAAAATAAATTCGTTGAGGTTATATACGTTTATATATATACGAAAAAAATAATCTACATACCTGGTTCAGGAGCATGATTGTGACTGGACATTTCCTTGATTATAAAATGTTCTTCACTAACTATTCGGCTACTAACAGTACTTCAACAGTTTACAGCGGCATTTTTATTCACGCAACACCAATAATGTACGTTTTTTACAGTTTTATTGTGAGACATAATATATCCATCTATAATTAGATTACTTTTTCCATATCGAGTAGTCACAGGACGAATAAAACTATTAACGCTCATCTTTCAATGTTTTCTACATCACACTTTACGTTGGAATAAGATATTGCAAAAAAAAACATATTCGTGGGCACATCTAAAATCGTATTTAGAAAATACATATACTTTGTGGTGGCCACCTACACTCACATTTTGAAATGATTGCGTTTGGTTTTTTATTGAAATCGATGAAACTGAATGCGTTGCGTTTATTCTATGCATTATTATTATCTAGGCAGGAATGGGAAGCAAAACTGCGCAATTATAAAACCTATAAATAGGTATAGGATGCGAGACTCACGAATAGGTAAATAATGTTTGATGTACGATGTAAACAACAAACGTAAAACAGTACGTTAATAATAATATTAAATGTTGATGTTGACACCGAATTTGTTGATTTTATTTAATTACTGCTTAAATATTTTTCTGTACACTTTATGACTAAATAAATCGAAATCACAAGCATTCGAGCGTATGAGGCAGTGAAAATGTTTTTCGAAACAGCGTCTTTCGCGACTACTTCATTCGAGTCCATGAGCTTTCGAACCTGTGAGGCAGTGGAAAAATAATTCGCAACAGCGTGTGTCGCAACAGCGGCGTTCGAAACAACATAGGGGACCCATTATTAGGTATTGGTAGGTATTCGTCATTCAACGGTGAAGGAAAACATCGTGAGGCATGCCTGAGAGATATTTCTCGACGGCATGTGTAGCCAAGTCAGAGGCCCATGGGCGGCTTTAAAACTCTGACACCAGGTTAGTCACTAACCAGACGAAAAGAAGAAGCTATTTATTTTGCTTACTTTAGTAGGTATGTAGGTACTACATGCTCTTGTAAATTATACGGAACCATATTGCTATTTTGTTAGTTTTAAATGTTCCTTTTTTTACTGCTTGTATTTCCTGTGCGTGTTTTTCTTCATTTCTTTTTAATTATGTGTCAGCTACAAATACCTCTTAGTTTTCATCACTATTTAAATGAAAATCGGCAAAGCAATCGTACAGTTTGTAAAACTAGATCAAAGACCCATTTCCAATATCAAGGTACTCATATCTACATTCCCATTTTTCCGTTTGAAAAATTATCATAGTATTATTTTATATCAGAAAAATTGAACGAGAGAATTCAAACTCCGCAGTGATGAGTACCGATATCTAAACATAACTAAACAAAAAAAACTGAAAAGCGAAAAATAACATTTTAGTGTATGTAACTACGAGTTTGTAACTAAGCTCCAAAATTAATTCCAGTAACAAATTTTGGGTCGTCAACAAACAAATTAATTATGTATTTACAGCGTAAAATGGTAGCCTGATGGATCTTTGCATGTGTGTTTGGCACCGCCTAATTTTTTTTTTCTTAAATTAGTTTATGAGCTTAGTTACATTAAGGGTTATTTTTATTTTTCCCTTTTCAGGTTTTCTTTTCGTCAGCTTATTTTACCATTTCATTTTATTGTTTTCCTCAAGTATGTAATTTCTTCAACAGCCTTACGTCTCCATCGTCAGACCCTCATATAAGATGACAGTTATACCCCAGCTAGGTCTAAAGTTCTCATCAAGGTGAATGAAATAAGCCCAAACACGATCAAGCCGCTGTAAACTGCTCAGGACCTCTCCCGACTCTCTTCCGGCTTCAACCATCAACTCATCAGATCAACTCCAGGTCTTTATTATGTAGTTTTGTCATCAGAACTACATTATGTGCGCGAAATTACAACAGAATCGGTTCGCAGTTGAAAATTTAGTAGGTGAAAAATCAATCAATCCGAAATTTTATTACCGTTAGGGGTAGATTTCAGTTTTCAATTTTACATGGGACTAACTTCGAGGTATACACTCCCCGATAAAACAAGAATCGTTCCAATCGGACATGCTTATATGCCATACTCATTGACCTAGTTCCTAACAGATCTCAAAACTTGTATATATTTTTCAAGATTAGTGTTATTTTTATGTTTTTGTTTCTTTTTTAGTTTAGTGATTACATGGCAGTGTGCATGTAAAGGGGTGCTTGGACAGGAAACCTCCCCGTGTGCCTGTGGGCTGGAATTCCCTTCGGATGCGTCCGGGGGGAAGGCCAGTCTTCAGGACGGTGCACCCTGGGATGCGGGCAATGTCTCCCCATTAGGTACTGTGTGCCTAAGGGGTCTCGTTGTCTGCATGCCAATATCCTGTCGGAGGAACGCTCTAACGTGTACTCGGAGAGAGTACACGTTGAGCAGCGTTGAAGCACGGGCTCGGCGTGCACTAACACTGCCGTCGGGCAGGCAGGAGGAAGCCTTCTGCCACCGTTGGTCTCGTAGCCCCGAAGAGTGTCAAGGTCATGTCTCTGGCACTTGACGGGGGTCGAGGGTCTTGGCTTAACCGCCCGGACCGCGAGGAAGAAATCCTCTATAAAAAATTACCCCAAACCTCCAAGCGGCGGCGCACCGTGAGGGAGGTTGTAAGCTTGACTAATGGGTAGCTATTTGATAATTAGTCGCTAGTGCGAACCACTATTTTTTTGAGTCAATAAAACATGTTAAATACTCGTGGGAACAAATATGGATAAAGATAATACAAAAAACGACGAAAAGGAGAGGAGTGACGCGGGGTCGGAGTCCGACGCTGCGTCTGGCGCGATGAGCTCGGGTCAGAGCTCGGAGCGCGAAGTGGTGGTGGGAGCTAACGTGAGGAACCGAAAGTTCCTCCGGAAGCGCTCTAAGCCGGGGGATGGCCAGGGGTCGTCCGCCGACGAGGGGGTCTCGGGCCAAGGCAGGAGGAAGATCCACTCCAGTCGGCGGGGTGCGGCCCGGGGAAAAGGACAGGGTGTAGGTAGAGGGCTCACTACGCAGGAGGCCGGCGAACCGAGCCGGGCTAGCCCAGCTGAGGTGGAGAGGCTCTCTACAGAGGAGGAACACCACCCTGTAGGGACCAGCACCGTGGCGGCCCCTACAGAGTCGGCAGGTGGTGAGCCGGGCGTCGCTGGCGACTCCAATTCGGAGCGAGCGGCCAGGTTTGCGGAGGCTGTGGCAGCCGCAATCAAGGTTTTGGTCTTGAAGAGGACTCAGTCCTCTAAAGACAAGGCCATGCCTGCGACCATAGCCTCTATTTTGGCGGCTGCGGAGGCCTATCATCTCAGGCCTCCGTCGGACGGCATGTCAGAGATGCGAGCGGAGGTCGCCCGCTTGACAGCCGCCATGGAGCTTCTCCGAAAGGAGAACGAGGAGCTCCGAGCGGACCTGGCCGGGCTCCGAGGAGCCGGCCCTCGTGAGGTGCCGCAGGGGAGGGAGCAGCATGGGCAGGGACGGCCCGTGCCTGCGGAGGACCGGGTTCTAACCCTGGTGAGGCAGGAGATGGCTTCTTTGCGGTCCCGTTTTTCCGCGATAGAGGCCATCGTCCTGCGCCCTCCTCTAGCGGCGAGCATGCCGCCAGCCTCTGGCCAGCAGAAGACGGCTTCGTATGCCACCACCGCAGCTGCCTCGGCCAAACCAGGCTCGTCGGGGCAGACCAGGGGCGGGGTGGCTACAAAGGCGACGAGGGCCCCGGCCCAGGTGGCGAAGGTCCCGGCCCAGGCGGTGACGGCCGCAGCCCTAGCGGCGAAACAGCTGCCCCCGCCTCCTCCTAATTCTACCCCAGCTGACGCCGAATGGCAGGTAGCCGGGGAGAAGAGGAAGGCGGCGAATGCAAAAAGGGCGGCCAAGAAGAAGGAGAGGAGGCAGCGGCGCAAGGAGCGAAGCGTCGCGGCTAGGCTCCGCGCCCCGAAGTCCGCAGCTGTAGTGATTACACTACAGCCAGAGGCGGAGAAGAAGGGCGTGTCCTACCGCGACGTGCTCGCCAAGGTGGGGGCGGCGGTGGACCTCAAAGAGATCGGCGCCGCTGATGGCATCCGGGTGAGGGTCACTGCGACTGGGGCCCGGATGCTGGAGGTCCCCGGTGCGGCAAGCGGCCCGGCCGCTGACGCTCTGGCCGAAAGGCTTAGGGCGTCCCTAGATGCGGACGAGGCCCGAGTGTCCAGGCCCACCAAATGCGCAGACATGCGCATTCTGGGCCTGGATGACTCAGTGACGGAGGGACAGGTGGTGGCCGCTGTTGTTAGGGCTGGAGGGTGCTCTGCCGAGCAGGTTAGGGCAGGCGCCCTCCATCCTCTCCGTGCCCTCATCTCAGGAGTAGGCAGTGACTTGTCGCTGCCGGCCGTAGTGAACGCTATGGTCGGTGGCGCCGAGTCCTGGGACGCGGTGGTCGCCTTCTGCGAGACGGTCGTCTTGCAGAAGGAGGCTGCGGAAAGGGAGAGGGAGATCTCGTCCACTCACCCGGCCCGCAGCAGGCGCACCGGGCGTCGGCGGAGGGCGGACAACGCCCTCTTCCGGCCCCCCTAAATGGGTCCAGGGGCGACGGACTCGGGGACGTCCGTCGCCCCCCACACATCAGGACCCGAGGTGGCGGTGCGTAGTGTTCCACGCGCGCCCCTCTGAGACGTCGCGGGGGGAGTCAAACACCTCACTCCCCCCCCTGACCCGCGAGGAGGCCCGCAGTGGCGGGCCGGCACCGGCCGGGGGTTGCGGAAGATTCTTTCGTTCCCGCGACCCCCGGCGTAAGTGTGAGTCGGAACACCGGGGTGGTTTTTAGTCAGTAAGAGTCTGACAGACCCCTCCGCCCGCCCCAGGGCGGAGGACATCCATGAGGATTTTCCACCCCGAGATCAAAAAAAAAAAAAAAAAAGGCGCCCTCCGTCCTGACTTCACGGGGTTGCGAGCCATTACGGTGAGCTGCCCCGTGTCGGCGGCCAAGAAAATAGCCGGGGAGGGCCAAAGGCTATTGGTGGGCTGGGTTTCAGCGCAGGTCAAACTGCTGGAACCCAGACCTCTGAGGTGCTTCCGCTGCCATGTGGGCAACCACGTGGGAGCTAAATGCACCTCGGAGGTGGACCGCAGCAGTCATTGTTACCGCTGTGGTCAGCCCGGTCACAAGGCCGGCTCGTGCGAAGCCACGCCGCATTGCGTAGTATGTGCGGCGGCTGGCAAGCCAGCCGGCCACCGGATTGGGAGCAAGGCCTGCGCTCCACCCGCCAAGGCTAGAGGCAAACCACCTGCCACCGCCGTCACAGCCGCAACCGCCGCCACCGTCGCCGTTGCCGCCTCAACAGCCGTCGTCGCCGCCGCAGCCACCGCGGCAGGGCCCTCACAGGGGGCTAAGGAGGGGGCTGACATGGAGTGCCAATAATGGCCCCATTTCGCCTCCTCCAGGCGAACATCAACCACTGCGCCGCAGCTCAGCATCTGTTGCTCCAGAGCATGGCGCAGTGGTCGATTAACATCGCCGTGGTCGCTGAGCCGTACTTTGTCCCACCCAGGGATGACTGGGTGGAGGACCTGAGCGGCTCAGTGGCCCTAATTTCGTCGGCCGCCGCCGGTACCCCGTCCCTCGAGGCTGTTAAGAGAGGACGGGGTTGCGTTGCAGCACGGTTCGGGGAGATTGTCGTGGTAGGCGCGTACTTCTCCCCGAACCGAACTCTCGCCGAGTTCCACAACTCCCTTGCGGAGTTGAGAGTCGTCGTCGTCGGGTTCTGTTCCCTCCCCGTGCTCGTCCTCGGGGACTTCAATGCCAAGAATGTGGCTTGGGGTTCCCGGTATACGGACACACGGGGCAGGATGGTGGAAGACTGGGCGCTGGAGACAGGCCTGGTCGTCCTTAATCGGGGTTCTGTCCCCACGTGTGTGCGGATGCGGGGTGAATCAGTGGTGGACATCTCGTTCGCTAGCCCCGCTCTGTCGCCGCGTGTCATTGACTGGCGCGTCATGGAGGGGGTGGAGACGTATTCCGATCACCGGTACATCCGGTTTGACGTCTCCGCCCAGACCTCGAGCGCGCCGGTCCGACAGGCCCCGAGTGGTCCGCGGTGGGCGCTGAAGCAGCTGGACCGGGAGCTCCTCCTGGAAGCCTCGATCGTGCAGGCCTGGGTGTCATCACCGGACAGGCCTGCCGATATCAATGACGAGGCGGAGTGGTTCCGGGAGGCCATGTCCGAGATATGCGACGTGGCAATGCCCCGGGTCCAGCCCGGACGTGCTTCGCGCCAGGTGTACTGGTGGTCGCGTCAGCTGACGACACTGCGCAATGCGTGCGTTACTGCGCGACGCCGGTACACTAGGCACCGCAGGCTCCGTATTCGACCTCCGGATACGGAAGCCATTCAGGCGGAGCTGTACGAGGGGTACAGAGCGGCGAAGACCGCCCTCCAAGCGGAAATCCTGCGGGCCAGGGCACTGGCCCGCGAGGAGTCGCTGGAGACTCTGAACAGAGACCCGTGGGGACGCCCATATAAAATGGTGCGGGAGAAACTCCGCCCATGGGCTCCCCCGCTGACGCAGAGTCTCCGGCCGCAGCTTGTGGGGGACGTGGTGAGCGCTCTGTTCCCTTCGAGAGGGGAACACGCCTCCCCGCCCATGGCTCCGCCTACTGCGGTGCCTGATGCGGACCACACCGCCGACGACGACGACGATGCTCCGGAGGTGACCGAGGTAGAGATGAGGGTGGCGGTACGTAGGCTGAATGCCAGAAATACCGCCCCAGGACCCGACGGCTTACCTGGGAAAGCCTGGGTCCTGGCCTCAGAGGCTCTCGGGCCTCGACTAAGGGGGCTCTTAAGCGCATGTATGGAGAGGGGCCAGTTCCCACTTCGTTGGAAGACGGGGAAACTGGTCCTCATCAAGAAGCCGGGGCGCCCTGCGGACTCTCCGTCCGCTTACCGGCCCATCGTGCTGCTCGACGAGGTGGGCAAGCTCTTTGAAAGAGTAATTGCAGACCGCCTTGTCGGGCGGCTGGTGCGGGTGGGGCCGGATTTGGCGGAGAGCCAGTTTGGTTTCCGCAGGGGGCGCTCCACGGTGGGTGCCATCATGCGCGTGCGAGCCCTCACGACATGCGGGGATGCGGTGGCTCGGGGTGGGGTCGTCTTGGCGGTGTCTCTAGACATCGCCAACGCCTTCAATACCCTGCCCTGGAGTTGCATCAGGGAGGCACTCCGGTATCACCGGATGCCGACCTACCTCTGTCGTGTGGTCGAGGCCTATTTGACGGACAGGGCCATCATCTACCCCGGTCACCAGGGAGAGTGGAACCGGCGAGAGATGTCGTGCGGTGTCCCACAGGGATCGGTCCTGGGGCCGCATCTGTGGGACATCGGATACGACTGGGTGCTGCGCGCAGACCTCCCCAATGGCGTCAGCGTCGTTTGTTACGCTGACGACACGTTGGTCCTGGCGCAGGGGAGGTCGCACCAGGCGGCGGCCGAACTAGCGACACACGGGGTTGCGACAATCGTGGCCAGAATCCGGCAGTTGGGACTCGAGGTGGCCTTGCACAAGTCCGAGGCCATGTGTTTTCATGGTCCTCGGAACGCGCCACCGTCGGGTTCCCAAATAACGGTAGGAGGGGTTCACATCGGCGTCGAGTCGACGATGAAGTACCTGGGACTCGTCCTCGACAGTCGGTGGAACTTCGTGGAGCATTTCCGACGTTTGGCTCCCAGACTGGAGCGGGCCGGGGCTGCCTTGAAGCGGCTTCTGCCCAATCTAGGGGGTCCAAACGCCTCCTGCCGGAGGCTATACGCGGGGATCTTGCGGTCCATGGCCCTGTACGGGGCACCGGTGTGGGCGCGTTCGTTGAGGCGGCGGCCTGCCCGCCGGTTGAACGCGTCCCAGAGGGTCATGGCCACCCGGCTGGTCCGGGGATACCGCACGGTCTCCGGTGAGGCGGCGAGCCTCCTTGCCGGATTGCCGCCATGGGATCTGGAGGCAAAAGTCCTCGCGCATATCTGGGAGTGGCGCGAGGAGGCGAAACGCCGGGGCTTGACTCCGATGCCGCGAGAAATCGCGGCACAGCGGACAGAGCTCCGACGGGATCTCATGGCGTCATGGAGAGTGCGATTGTCGCAACCCAGTGCTGGGCACGCCACTATTGCGGCGATAAGTCCCCTCTTTGAGGAGTGGCTGGAGAGGCGCCACGGCGTCCTCACCTTCCGCCTGACGCAGGTCCTCACCGGACACGGCTGTTTCGGGAGGTACCTGTTTCGGATAAGGCGGGAGGAAACGCCCGGGTGTCATCACTGCGTGGATCGCCCGGAGGACACGGTGGAGCATACGGTGGAGGTATGCCCGGCTTGGGCAGAGCACCGCCGTGTCCTCGTGGAGGCGATCGGTGGCGGGGATCTCTCGCGTCCGGCCCTGGTCCAGGCCATGGTACGGAGCGAGAGAGCATGGGAGGCCGTCACCTCCTTCTGCGAAGCAGTAATGCTCGCGAAGGAGGAGGCGGAGCGCGTGAGGGAGAGGCAAATTTCGCGCCCTCACGCCCCTAGCCGCCGCAGGAGGAGACGCCCTGGGCGTCGGGAATCGATTGCCGATTCCCGGCCACCGTAGGCGCGGGCTTGCGGACGGTGAGCAATGGGTAGCTCGCCGTCCGGTAAGGACCAGGCCCGGGTCGACGGCGCGTAGTGTTCCACGCGCGCCTCAAAGAGATGTCAGCAAGTGAAGGGGTCCGATGAGACCATTGCCTGCCGGGGTTGCGGGAAAGTCCGAAAGGGATACCGTGGCCCCCTGGCATTGCACAGGCAACAGAAGGAACACGGGTGGGTTTTAGTCAGTAAGAGTCTGACACGCCCTCCCGCTCCACCCAGAGCGGGAGACGTCATTTGATGATTTCCCACCCAAAAAAAAAAAAAAAAAAAAAAAAGTGTGCATGTAAAGACACATTTTTCTTTGTATTTTTTTTCTTTTGAGCTTGGCAGTGTGCACTGGAAGACACATAATATATACTGAAAACTGAAATTCAGATATTTTTTATTTTAATTTTCCTGATGTCCTTATAATCCAATTAACATAAGGAAGTAGTAAAAGATTAATTTTTTTAAGGTAAAATTCTCTGCCAAGTATAGGGTGCTTAGATACTTAAGTTGAGTTTACTGCGTCATTATTTTCTGTCGTAAAGTTATACCTTGCAAGTAAATAAAATCGAGTAATTATCATTCTGTGTTTTCATTCTCTTCCATTAAACTTATCACAGCAATAATAACAACAGTAAAACATTGGCTGCCGTGGGCCAGATTGATGACACTAAAGTAAGGCCATTTTAATAGGTAACATTTGACAATTCATCAAAATTCAACAACGTAACCTTGTAACGCCGGGCATAAAATAATATATTTTTTCGTTTTGTTACATCTGCACAATTGCTTAACTTTTTTCAATTACGATTACTTAATTAATGTAATAATGACCGATACGAGTAATTTTACGATTTTCTTTCACTAAACTGACAGATGTCGAATATTACCTATTAAAGTGGCCTTAGTCTTAAGCTGTCGCGGGCCGGATTGATGGCACTGGCGGGCCGGATTTGGCACGCGGGCCGTAGTTTGGAGACCTCTGGTCTAACCTATCCCAAGCGGGGTGCTAAAATTCTCTCTCGAGCTCTCTTCGTTCGCTTTTGCTTCCTATATTCTATTCATTGTCATTTTTTTCTGCATACGTCGATTAACACATTTCTGTATGAACGGTCAAAGAGAAAGAAAACCTAACAAGCGGCCTTAAAGGTAAGGTTTAATGAATGGCTTTAATGAAATTGATAATAACTAAGCTATTTTTCAAATTGAATTTCGATTTAGGATCTCTAAGACCGTAAAATATGTTTTTTTAATGTTGTTCCGAAAAATGCACAAAAATGCTGTTTAAATAATAACAATAAATAATACCTACTCTTTTCTATAAATCTGGACTTTTTATTTACCCCCTCTGAAGTCAGAAATACTTTATTTCTTCTAAAAAAGTTGACAACTCTAACCCCCCCGAAATGAACTCCTGGCTACGGCCCTGGTAGCACACCATCTAAATTGTCGAGTACACTGTGGTCAATGAACTTCTCCCTCGAAAAACTGCCAAGATTTTATGAAATTAATCAACTATTTTGATAAATGACGACAATATAATAGAAAAAGTTTCACTCGACTAAACAGAATGGGAACAAAAATGTCCAAGTTTGCAGATATCCTGTTAAACGTACCTACGTTGTCTGTTGCTGATTGCGATAAATTACCTTAATTTGGTACACTCTGTAGCAATTTATTATGTTGACACAATACCTGCCTTAATGCCTTCATAAAAACAATTTAATACGTACCTATAATTTAAGGCAAGAACTGTAACAAGGTGCCATCCTTGACATTTATAGGTATTCCTTGTGTAGGTTTTATTTTAGAATATCTAATTAATTAAGTCCCTAATAAAGATTCATTAAGGAATAAATTATTTATTCTAAAATATAAATTAATTATTCTGAAGAACTTAATTTATAGGTACGTAATAAAGTTTTCTGCAAACCTGGCAGCAGATTTTTCTTCAACGTTGCAAATAAAACATTTTATGATATTAATCGCGTAAGGTGCCTAGGTAGGTAATTGAAGGGTTTGACTGTAGGGTTATCATTGTAAGATATTTCTTTAGTGAATGCGATCACATACGTTAAAAGTTTATTTCTTTTATCTCGAGTCGACTGACTACTAGTAGTTTCGCGTACCTTAAATAATAAATCATCGAATTATTTCAGCTGGTGATCATAACCTAGGGGAGCGAATTTTCAAGAGCAATATTCGTGGTTTATTACTACCTATTTTACTTTTCTAAAGCAAGGGTTCCTTAAGACTGCGGTGTACGCCACATAGCGTCCGCTATTTACCGACGAGCGACGACACTAAAACGTTATTTATGAGAGTAGGGGAGCATGGGGATCGAGGTTCACAGTGGATAGATAGTTACAGATAGTGCAATCCACGATGCGCCCCACTCCGCGATTACTGTACTGTAAGCTATACTTTAGTACGGAGCAGAGCGTAGTGGGGCGCGTCGTCGTGGATTGCACCTATCTATCTCCACATTCCGAGTTACGATGTAATCGATTTGAGCGTACTTTTGCGTCTTGAATCGTCATAGATGACGTCATGACGTGCGCCTTCTTGCGATAACGCCGACCATGCCTTTTACTATAATATCACCGTGAGTGCTGTCAAAAATGACAGTTGTGCTGTTTTGTTTTGACTCGCATCATATCTTTTAAACTAACGTGGTATTTTCTAAATTGTGCTTCTAGCTAGTTATGTAAAGTACATTTCTTAGGTATTAGGTACTCAGATTTTTGTTTATATCAGGTGCGCTGTGGAGGGTCGTTCCCATACTCAAGTGTCACCGCCGCCACAGCGATAAAGTAGTTTGATTTGACATTGATTTATATTATTAAGTTTGTTTAGTCTACAGATTGTGTAGACTATAACTCAAATTTCACCATAGCGATAAGTGCACTGTTAGGATTAAGAATATTGTATTTTAAACTTCAGTCTTCAATAAACCATCATCTAAGCAAGACTCCTCGTTTGCTTTAAAATAACCTCCGGCAACGCTCCCGAAACTTAACTAGCTACCGTTCGCTACCTAAACAAAGAAGAAGAAATTTGTGCTATAAACACAAAGAAATATGATATGCAAGTTTTGACATTGAGCGAGTACTGTAAGCGCGATAATCGTGATATTATCTTAATCGGAACGCCAATTATCAATGTCAGCGCTGTGAGCGAGTATCTACTAATTCGGAAAGTGGCCTAGGTTAGTTTCGGAGCGGGAAGTTGCGGCGCAGCGCATCGGTCAACAAAAAAGCCACTAAATAGTTTTTTACTTGTTTTTTTTAAACGTTTTGCTTTTCCGTGTGCTAGGATTTAGCATGTTTTAATAGTTTGTCATGATCATGTTAATGTGGAGGGATTATATCACTCTTATTTGTTTATTTCGGAAATAAAATAATTGCTGATATTTTTTATTAATGGCGTCTATTAGTGGGACACAGCGGATCGTTTTGAATTGGGGTTCAGTGGATCTCGATTAAAAACTTCTTTTATAGGAAAAACCGGCCAAGTGCGTGTCGGACCACGCACAATGAAGGGTTCCGTAGTTGGAATGAATTTATCGTAAGAACAAACTTAACTTTGTAATTGAAAAACATGTTCTCCCATACGGAATATATGGGAGAACATGTTTTTGCAACCGCAAATTTAAGTTGGTCGATTATTACTCATAAACTTGTAAAGCCCACTTAAGTGTGATAGTTTTCCTTTAAACTTCGTTATATATAAGTACTAATGCCGTGACATTTGAATTTCTAACTCCAACCGTTTAGTTAGTAGAGGGGGCGGACACTTGACTCTAACGAAAATTGGTACTTTAAAGCTTGATAAGTCACGAACGGTTTACTTAATCAAAAAACGGTCTTCGCCAACCCCTAATATTTTTGAAAGACCTATCTAACGATATCCCACACTATGGGAAGGACGAAAAAAAAATGATCATCCCCACTTTACATGTAGGGGAGGTACCCTAAATAATTGTTTTTTTCATAATTTTATTTTACCACTTTTTCGGCGTCATTAACTTGTATACTCATGCCAAATTACAACTTTTTAGTACCAATAGTTTTTGAGCTAAACCGCGGACAGACAGACAGACGGACATGGCGAAACTATAAGGGTTCCTTGTTGACTACGGAACCCTAAAAAATGGCACAAGATATACGAAGACCAATATTGGTCAGCATACCGAAAACGAAATGAAATGCTTTAGTGAAAATATCTGGAGGGGAAAATATAATAGCTGTAGCAAAATTTATGAATATTCTATACACAACTCTACATAGATCTAACAAAAAAAAAACTTTGTTGCTGATACTATAAAGTAATACTGAAAGACTTGCACCGAATTACCACTGGATGCGAAAAAATTTCACGGATACCGAAGAGAAGGACTTGGTTGATTATATAAGGAGGTGCAGTATTTATCCAGTAACATGTAACAGGTGGTTATGAGACTGTAACTTCATCCAAGTATAAATTTTATGTGTATTGATTAAAAATAAACGATAAGACATTTAATGGATTTGTAAATATGTAGACATTATCCAGTGAGCCCCATACGATCCATTGTAACCCACTGTGACCCATGAGTGGATACTTTGCAATAATAATAAAAAAAACTGGATTCTTTCATATTGAAGTCTGTATATGGCTGTTTTTGTCATGTAATTTCAAACTTAAATATATCTTCTAGAACTGGCCAATTTGGGGTGGGAAAAGTGAAGTTACAGCACTTACAAAAGAAAAAGATCCACTGATCCCCATGCTCCCTTACATTGGTGTGTTTTCCTAGAAGATGTTTTTTTACACCGTATAGTCATGCTGCTCGGTGCCATGGTTTTCACGACAGCTGTCACTGCGACAATGCGGCCGTTATGAGGCGGCCATCGCTAATCGTAGCTTAGAGCGTTATCACACTGAAGATTTTCCAGCGTGATTCCAGCGAAGCGATTTGTGAACGTGCTCTCCGCGGCGGGTGCGAAGCGAGCTAGCTGCGACCACGCGACGTGTTTGCCGCGTTTTCACATTATTGTACACTGGCTTGTCTCGCTCTCTCTTGTTTCTCTCGTTGAGGCACATAAATTGTATAATTTATCTAGAAACTTGTTTTTTAATTCACTGTATCGCGGTCAGGGAGTACAGTCTCGTTCCGCAAACGCGGCGAACTCGTTGCGCACACGTGGCGTGCTCGCTCCGCACACTCAGCGAGCTCCGCGCTGGAAACACACTCGCAAATCGCCAGTGTGAAAATGCCCCTAACGATTTCGTAAATCTGTATCCGATTTGATTATGTAAGCCTACGTTTTAATAGGTCCTAATTAGGGCTGTCGTCCGCAACTCCACGTCAGTGCGCTTGTTTCGCGAGGTACGGAAGGTTATATAATAAAACAAACTCAATAATTTATCACAAATCAATTGTTTTATTTGAATTATATCTGTCAACAGTCAATATTATATTATATGCTTTACAATATTATATATTAAACGTTCACATACATACATCAATGGATCGTAACTCTAACATTTATTATAGTCGCTTTATTATTTTGATATAGTTTTTCTTAACTAGGTGGAGCCACTAGTGTCGGATCGAGACGTTTGGTAATAATAAATAACCTATGTCGTATCAGCCAATGGCTTATTTGCCAAGAGCCTCGACCAACACCTAAGGAGGCTCTCGTTGGGCAGCTAGATTAAGGGCTTGATTCAGAAAGCGGTACTCCTGGACACGGCTCGCATTGTTAGGTTCCTCTCTGGAGCCCTGACCACCGGTAGCTTGGACCCTGTTCCCGATACCGGCGGGCTACTATTTTTTATATCTTTAAATATTTTAATTTTTTTTTTATTCTAATATTTAAAAATATAATTTATATGTAATAACGTGAAATAAAGGAGATAATAACCGATGGTATCATTATTGAAATCGTGAAAATTACTCAAATTAACGGGCAACACAGAAGATACCTAGCTAGTATATTCAAATCCTTGTTACCAATTGATGTTACTTAGGCACTTAATTTGTAACACTAATGTTACAAATTAAGTTTTTTTCAGAATTACAAGAACTATTGAAAAAAAGTTTAGCACTTGTAGCGCAAACTGAACTTTATGCGTAGGAATTACAAGTAATTTTTCCAAAAAGCATTTTTGTTTACATGTTTGGAAATAGACACCATATAGCGAACGTAGTATACACATTTTATGAGTCAATCGCACATTATGTATATACTATCTACGACACCAACAAAACTTTGTAAGCCTTTTGAAAAGACTAATTAAACGTTAATTTCATTATTATTTGCGCATCTTTTGAGCTATTTTACTTAATTCTATGATGTCTATTTCTTTTGGAAAAAATTGTGTCATAATTAGGTGCTAGTCGTCTCTAGCGTTTCGCTACTTTTTATCGCCTCGATCCGACACGATGTGCCATCTTTTTTAAGAGGGCTTATCCTAAAAGTTGGCAACGTCGCAAATAGCTGTCAAATATTTACCTGTTTTGATTAATTTGGCAATAATACTGTATGCAAATATGAAATGTGGCTAACTAGCGAACTAAAATATTGTTAATGAAATGCAGTAATTAATATCATAACACCGAACATTTACTTTTATGTGTATTTGGAAACTTTTTGAATGACTTTTTTACACCTAAAACGGTTACAACATCAAATTTAGAAATATTCTAGTTCGCTAGTTAGCCACATTTCATATTTCCATACAGTAATATTGCCAAATTAATCAAAAAAGCGAAATATTTGACATCTAATTGCGACGTTGCCAACTTTCAGAATAAACGCCCTTAACACCTATTTACTCCTTTAACATTGCTAATGATAACTTGAAAGGTGTACAAGCATCTATATTATGATATACGACTTAACATGACTAGAACAATAATATTTTTAATTAAAATAGTGTTTACATATTTTCAGTAAGCTATGTCATTAATTTTATTTTACTTAGTAGCTTAATTTGTATCTAAAATTAGAAGATCAATGAATGATAGTACTCACAACAGGAGATGTTTTCTCTCTGTCTGGCTTATAGTGTTTTCTCATTCTGTCATGCCAAACTTACTTAGGCGCCATTGTATTTTAGCTGCTGACCCAATTCATGTAGATGTACTATCGAAGAAATTCATATCTAAGCAGTTTGAAAACAAAATCCCGTGAACACGATGACCACATCCGTTACCGCCCCAGTTATATAGCGGCCGAGAGCTGCAAGTAGAAGTCCTTACGGTTTATAGATATGATCTTCTTCGATGTTACATGTATTAGTACGGTAGGGCGCACGTCAGTGGTAACGAAACCTGCATCCTAATTGCGAAACACACTTACAATCACAATCCAGGGGTTTTGAAGGATATTACTAAACCATTGTTTCATAGGTTAGGTAGGAAAAGTTCGTTTACTCAACAACGTAAATTACGCAATAAATGTGGAACTGTCAAGATGATCAATTAGGGATGGTATCTGGGTGAAAAAAAAGAAATTAGATTTAGTCCGTAATTTAACATGTTAATCAAAGTTGGGGAGTGGGGGCTCGCTACGTCACAACTCAGTATTAAATCTACCAAGGCGTGACGTCATGCCACATTTTAACGCAATGTATCACCGTAATTTTTTGATTGCGTAAAAAAATAAAAAATACTTGTCCAATATTTTTTTATACTCTACCTGGCGGACGGAAAAAAACATCCCTATTTTCATTTTATATGTGTTATGCAATTACCCCACAGTATAAGCTGACCTCTTATTATATTGAACCTCCATACTACGCTAGGCCCAGGTTCCCACGGACTTGTTTTTATTGCGGCGATTTTTTTTCGTACACTGGATTTTCAACTCTCGGTGTTGAGCCGAGCGTTGAGAATCCAACGCGTTGAAAAAACACACTGTTGGATTTTCAACTCTCGGCGCTAAGCAAAGCGTTGAAAATCCAGTGCACGAAAAAAAATCGCCGTGAAGTGTTACCACCGGCGTGCGGCCTATTGCTGCTAAGCAGGCCCTTAATACCTTAAGGCCTTTACGCCGCACGTCGTTAGAGAGACAACTTACGTTGAACCACACGAAAGCCACAAAGTGTGGTTAAGTATCCAGTCAAATTCAAAATTACTTGCATGATGATAATGCTTTTGTATAATATAATCATATAAAATAAATAAACTATGCACCATTGCTCCCATGTGCCTACATGGATGTAAGACCAAGGTCACAAAGTGGCTATTGACACTGAGTTACGATAAGACTGAAGATTTACATCATGTATCGATCGCTTAACCTAATGTAGTTAATAAAGTCATATTTTTATAAATATATTTATACAGACTTACATAAACACAAGTTTTCACCATATTTATCTATCTCTCAATACATACACATAACCCCACATGGGTAGGTACTTTAATAAGTATGGATTTAGTAGTAAGTAGATAACTTGATAATAGTACTGTGCTCGTCCTACAACTACTGAGATATGTTCAAATTATAGGCGAGGACGCTGGCGCCCTAAACACAAGTTAAATCTCACTTTGGGTGCCAGAGTTCATCGAAAACACTCTTTCTCTTAGTTGTAACGCTGCATAGTGTTTAATTAAGTGTACGTACAACTGAAGGTATTTTTATTTTTTTATTTTCCATATAATACTCTAGCCTCGTCCTTGAGATTAGCACTGTACTATCGAAGAAGTTCATATTTAAGCAGTTTGTAAACAAAATCCCGTGAACGCGATGACCACATCTGTTACCACCCCGGTTCTATAGCGGCCGAGCGCTGCAAGCAGAAATAGTCCTTAAGATGTATAGATATGAAGTTCTTCGATGGTACATGTAGTACCAAATAATAATGACGCCTCCATGCACTTTAGATCAACCTCCTTTAGACTCGACCGACCCCGGACCCGACCCGGACCCGGACCCGGACCGGACCTCGGTCGACCTTTTCCTTTCAGTGTGTTAGTCTGTTTGTCTGTTATTTAATTTTTAATGACATATTCTTGTCAACCAACCCGCACTGGGCCTGCGTGGTAGATTACAGCCCACTCCCTCTCGAAGAAGGAGGGCTGTGTCCCTCCAGTGGGTACATTATAGGTTGATTATGCTATCTTATGCTAATATTCTCGTCCCCCTACTTTTTGTGGCAATCATGTGATATTGTTGTCTTTAAAATGACGTGTATGTAATTGTAATCTTAATAAATACTGGGTGGAAGGGACATCGACGCGAAAACTGATACCATGGATTCAGTACATGATTCTGAACCCCAACCCGTTAAAATTTTCCGTCGGTTATTAAAAAAAAAACTGCTTTTCCATACATTTTTACCGCGTAGGTATTGAAGTTTTCTATGAAACAGCTGTTTTTTTTTTTACTGAATCCATGGTATCAGTTTTCGCGTCAATGTCCCTTCCACCCTGTATACATTATTATAATTATTAAACACTAATGGAATTGATTATTCATTAAACATCACAATTCCATCAATTTATCACCTTTTTTCTAATTAGGCGATAGTTATAGGAAATATGTAATTAAGAATGTTGATAATTAAATTTAGTATTATTCGAGTAGCTGCCGCAAACAATTCAGATCAGCAATGGTCCCTTAAAATAACCGACTAGATTTGTTTATTTTTAATATTAATTATTTAATATATAGCCGTTACTGCTCCGAAATTCTCTCTTAAATACATATTACATTTTATTTTTAAGATTTTAATTCCTGTAGTATGGCAAAAATTATTAAATTATTTATCAGAAATGTATTTATTACTAATAACATTGTACTATGTACTGACTCCAGCACATAAACCTACTACAATCTGTCCAATTTCTTTAATAGATTTTCAACTTTATCACTACAGTATAAGGTTCAAAGTTGATTGGGAAAATTTACAGTTTCGGATAGGTTGATGTGCTGGCGTCTGTACTTTAACTAAACATTGAGATGTTATGAAAGTAAGCGGATTTTGTTTTGTCGTAGCTAAAATAAATTAAAAAAAAAAATCTAATTGTAACATTCTAATGGATTTCACTAAGATATTTAAAAAATATAGGTATTTTACTTCTTGATTCTACTTTTAGATATTTGGCATGTATTTATTGTAAAGATTGATAACTTATTTTCGAATAAGATAAAGTATATTATTTTGTTGGAATGTGTATTATAATTTATAATAACATATAAATACTTATGAAACATATTAAATAATAAAAACACTTTCTTATTTGAGGTATTAGACAGATTTTACTTTATATCTACTTAAAATAAAGCTAATTAATATTTGAAATAAATGCAAATTTGACTAGTTCAAGTGTATAATTTGTAAATTGTATTCTGCGCTCTGCTTGGCAGTCACAAAGTCGTGATCCAAATATAATGCTCAGAGAAATAACTAACATAGACGGGAGACAAAAAAGATGATAAGGTTTTTGGAACGAATATAATATTTGTGTTTATTTACGTTCCTGAAACCGGTTGTTAGTCACTGCAATATACACATCTCTTTCTTCTTTACCTAATATATCATGAGTTAGAAGAGTACCCCTCAGTTCTTCCTGTTGCTTTTATTCAGTCATAGACACTATTTACCAAGGGTTCGATGACTTATTTTTGTAGGGTTTCAATATTTTAAGCAGCATCTACGGTTGATAAAACTGCGACGGTCTCTATGTTAGTTGTTACTCTTGAAAAGAAAGTTTAACCCTGTTCACAGTAGCAGCATTAGTGAATGTTGTGGCGGCATCTACATCGCCACATACAAACTAAGCATCACACTGACGTCATTCGAAATCCTGCATCGCGCAAGCACAGTTTACCGTGCGACTAACATATATACAACGTCCCAACATCAATTGTCGGGCAGTTGCCCACCAGACACAACACCAGACTGGTCGGAGGATCCTCCCTTTTTTATAGAGGATGAGTGAACTTCACACCCTGTTTCTCATACCTCTGTTTTTAATAAAATAATATAATTAATATATATTAATAATAACATAAATAATGTTATTATTAATATATATTAATTATATTATTTATGTTTAAATAATGTTATTGCCGGTTTCAGCTTTCAATATAATTCTTACTTAAGCAGTAAGAATTACTTAAACCGTTATAAAATAGGCCTTAAAGATCAAACTTCTAGCTAAGGTTTTTTTTTTTAAATATCTATGGTTTTAAGTACCTATCAATTATTATTTGGTTTGAAATGAGATCTAATATTTATTAAAAAAAAATGGGCTTGTATTGTGGCATTAATAGGCCAATATAAAAATAAATTAATAATACAATTATGACAGACTATTAAGAAAAGGATGGACTAGAGTCCGGCCGTTGAGAGAATACGTTCCTTACACCTATCACAACAACAATTTCTAGGATGTAATAAGGATCAAATTCGTAAAACACATATTCGTTAGTATGAATTTGACAGATGTCAAGAACGTATTCTCTGGAAGGCCGGAATGCAGTTCTCTTTTTAAAAAAAAATATAAACATTCCAAATATAAATGCTTCCAAGCTACACTATAGGTGTATTATTTTGTAAAGCCACACAGCATGGCTTCTCTTTATCCTTAGTGTTTATTGAATAGCGTTATCACACTTAGTAATTTAGGTATATGTGAGTGTCATTGCAAAATAAAAGAGCCTTATCTCTAAACTTATCAAAATCACGGAAAGACTTTACCTTAAAACTAGAATAAAGAAGAATCATCCAATACTTTGCAGGGAATGTTTGAACTGTAACAACTTGCTGATATTCGTGAAGACCAGGTCCTGAGGGTTGGATATGATGAAGTATACCAGTCCGAGTATTGAGAGGACCGCCCGCCATATTGAAAAGTGCGTCCAAGTGTGGTAGAATGTTGGTATTGTTGGCTAAAAAAAAAAGCGTTATCAAATTATTGCGAAATGTAGTAGTACATTACAGATCCACGAAGACGCGCCCCACTCCGCTCCGCTCCGTACTAAAGTACAGCTTACAGTACAGTAATCGCGGAGTGGGGCGCGTCTTCGTGGATGGCACAATTTATAGTAAGTGCGAAAACTCCCCGTTTTTTAAGTTCTAAAAAATTATACCGGCAGGGAAAACAATTATTAAGCAAATTGACACCCTACGTCATTGTATTGCCGTTTTATTGCCATTTCATACAACTGTCATTATTTGACAGTTGTATGAAATGGCAATAACACGGCAATTTGAATATACGCACAATTTAAGTTGGCAGTCAATTTGCTTAACGATTCAGTTCCCTGACTTAACAATAATAATATCTTCCTTCCTTTTTTGATTCCTCAAATGATACAAATAACATTAAAAAACTGACAATATGTAGGTATATATAAAATTTTAAACAGTAGGTAATGTACAGATGGTTCACTCCGCAAAATCATTTAAATAAAAAGCGAGTCTTGCTACGACACAATAAAGTGCAATTCAGGTCGCACAGCGCTAATTACCTATAGTTATATTCACCTAGAAGTTGCCTCCTACCTAGAAGTGAAACATCTGTAATAATCTGTGGTTTGGGTAAGATTAGACATTCTACAGGGTTAAATTAAATTAGTCTCTCTCGCTGGAGACGTAATAAGTATCCATATCTAAAAATAATGGAACAAATGGACATGGTTTTTAAGCGTTCGTTGACCCCCAAAAAATCAATCATTTCTTTGTTGTTTTATCGTCGTTAGATATACACTACGTCTCCGGAGTTTTGCTATCTAATTATATTTGACCTTGTCATTATCATTCTGTTGTCCTTATCCCAATACATTTGGATAAGGACAACAGAATGATAATGATGAGGTCGTCACATCAGTAGTCAAAATATTGACCTTGTATACAAACTAATGTTTACTCACAGTAGTAACGTTGTTGCTCGTGATATTATTGACTAGAGGCGCGTATTGGTACACCATCAGCTCATCATACATCCTGGCAGCCGTACAGACCAACAGACATGCAGTGTACAGCATCACCAGGACTATAGGCTGAAAGTATGGCTGTAGACCCCGGGTTAAATCTAGGCTGGTGACGTCGAGTCTGGAAAGTGGAAAAATTAACTTTAATTTATGGATAGTAAAGTTTTATGTTACATGTATATTTCACTTCTCATGCTCTGCAAGTGCTTATTTGTGCAGGATATAGGCTGCACAAAATCGAATTTTGTGCACTAGTGCATTAACGTATCTACTCATAAATTTATCTATATTAAGGCAAAGAAAATGCCTTATTGAATTTTAGTTAAAGAAATGTTATGTTATACTACTGTTTTATTTCCTCGCAATCGAAGTGAAAAGCTCATCGGCTCAAAAAGTTTATAACTCGTCCACAAAACCATTTTATCCTCGACATTGCTACCTATCAGCCTTCGCCATCGTCTCGGGCTGCTAAAAGTCTCGGATAAAAATGGTTCGTTTTGTGCACTCGTTGTAAAATCTACTATTTTTAACCTTGAAGAAATTAACGATAAACGTAGTCGTAGTACTAAATGTTTCGGAGACAAAAGTAACAGTTTTATAACTAAAACTCGGTTTCTGATTTAAGAAGTTTTCAGTATAATTCGCGTAATTCAATTTTTTTTAACACCAGCCGCTTAAGCTCGTGGCCTGCATCTCACCTGATGGTAAGTGGAACTGGCTATCTTACTTCAACTGCCGAAACACAACAATGCTGTTAACATTGTTGTTATGGCAACAGAGTTAGATAAGACGGCCACTACGCATGGCTGACTTAGAACAAGACTACCACCAACCAAATTGAGCAGAAAATTTTGCCCCCACTGGGAATAGAACCGACCTCTGGATCTGAGACACGTGGTCTTACCACTAGACCACAGAGGCGGAATTTTGGCTTACGCGGGCTTTCACCTTAAGTAGAATTTGACAAGTTCTCAACTTAAATTATCTTTAATTGTCAATATTAAATTTATATTTTTGCGTTTTTTTTTTTTGTAGTTAACTGCATACAAGTAACATGACATGAAATTCTAACCAACAGAAAACTTGAACAGATTGAACAGCGGGTCCCAAACTAGGCACAGCTTGTATCTTGGTTTGCGGGAAAGTCCGAAAGGGATACCGTGGCCCCCTGGCATTGCACAGGCAAGAGAAGGAACACGGGTGGGTTTTAGTCAGTAAGAGTCTGACACGCCCTCCCGCTCCACCCAGAGCGGGAGACGTCATTTGATGATTTCCACCCAAAAAAAAAAAAAAAATGCCTGTATCTTGGTGACCTAAACACTACACAAAGTTAGCAATTTAAAGGGTTCTGCTAGCGCAAGATTGCTATTGATAATTTCAAAATAGTTCAAAATAATAATAATAATAAAACTTACCAACATGCGAGTGAAAACAAGCTAATAACATTGAATAAATATATACAAAAACAGTTGAGGTGAGTAGGTGTGGAGTGTAAGTGTGTGTAGTTATGTATTTTTATCAGTGTGGTGGGTATCAACTGCAACAAAGTTTCCTCATAAGTTCGGCCCAGGAACCATTCTTTAAGTTTAGTTTTGGCCTCAGAGTAGATTTTCGGTACGGTAAAAGTTTTATTTATAGCGTTAAACACACGTATGGGTAAAGACGACGAAAACCGGGTCGCAAAGAGGGTTTTTGTTTTTGGAAGTGGGATTCTCTCAGCTATTTTCCTACCCCCCTTAATACAGCTAGAGCGATTTCTGTTAAGTTTTAATAGGTATAGTAATGAACCTAGGATGAACAGTTGACGTACGCGTAAAACCCCAAAATCCTGGTAAAGTTCGTCCGTAGAATAACGCCGCGGCCTTCCCAGAAGCACCTTGAGGACGGCCCGCTGGGCCCGTTCTAGCTCCAGCATGCGCGTTGTGGCGGCGCTGCCCCAGACACTTACACAGTATTGCAGGACAGACTGGCATAGAGAGAGAATTTGCGAGTCTTTTTCGCGAGTGTTTGAATATGTGCTTTGAAGGACAGGTTCTAGTTAATTATGACGCCTAGATATTTTTTCTTTTCTACTCTGTCAATGGCATTACAGTTGCAATCGGTAGCGGAGGTGGATGCTGCTGTTAGGACATTGCATTTGTTGTCATGTATTTTTAAGGAATAGATATTTGGTTTGCTAGATCGAGTGACGTGGAAGGTCAAGAAATTCGTTTTTTTAATGTTTAGTGTTAAAAGATTATTTTTTAGCCATGTTGCTAGGATACTCATCCTTTTTTCAGCCGCAGCCAGAGCCTCTTTCCAAGTGGCTCCGTGAAAAATTACTGCTGTATCATCAGCGTAGCAGATAACTTCCGACTGTTCAATATTAAGTCTCAGAATGTCATCCATGTACATGATGAAGACGGTTGGTCCCAAAATACTACCCTGCGGCACCCCGAAGGGAAACGGAAGACTTCTGCTGACACTATGCCCAATTTTAACAAGCTGATGTCGATCAGACAAGTAACTCCTGAACCAATCTAAGGACAGGCTTCTGACACCAAAGGATTCGAGTTTTTTTTAGCAGTGTTGGAATTGAGACTGTGTCAGAGGCTTTGGCGAGATCTAGGAAGACACCGACTGTACGGTGGCCCCTGTCGATGTTTGAGAAGATAATGCCAGTCAGCTGACTCATAGCCTGCTCAGTAGACTTCCCTCGCCGAAAGCCAAACTGTCCCTCCGAGAGTAGAGAGTTAACTGCAACTCGCATTTTGTTTTTGCTATATTTTTGTTGTCATTTGCCAACGTTGCAACCACAGAGTACGTAATGTCGTAACAGTAATTACGCAATATTGTCTTTGGTCCGAGGCCTTAACATCAACCGATGAACAAAATTTTCAAGCGTTTATTTGTTGGTTGAATACGAGGCATTTGGCAACTTTTGTATTATGTGTTTTTTTAAATGTGCGTTTTGTTTGTGCCGAATAAACATATTTCATTCTTTTCTTTTTTTAAATTTAGAAACCACGTAAGTAACAGTTAACTGATTCAATAAAAATCTAGTCACTCACCTATCCAGAACCGAAAGTAGACACAGCACACAGAAGAAATAATAAGAAGCAACATAGGGCATGGTGACGACCGCATGGAAGGACAGATGTCCTGCATCCAACCCGTCTGAGTAGCTGATGAGGAGTAGGTGCATCAAAGACAAGCCTCCTAGGACACCGTGGCAAGCTGGTGCTGATGAACGCCAGGCTTTCTGAAGAGTCAATGCCACGTCTAATGGCGTTAGGTCGCCTAATCTGTAATTTGAAGAAAACTTGAATATATTTATTTTGTAAAATTAATGGTTAAAACTCATCATTATCACCTGTCTAGCCCGTTCCCAAACTATGTTGGGGTCGGCTTACAGTCTAACCAGATTCAGCTGAATATGTCTAGCCCGTTCCCAAACTATGTTGGGGTCGGCTTACAGTCTAACCAGATTCAGCTGAATATCAGTATTTTACATGGAGCGACTGCCTATCTGACCTCCACAACCCAGTTACTGGATAATACGATACCCCTTGGTAAGCCTGGTTGTCAGACTTTCGGGCTTCAGACAACCCGTAACGACTGTCAAAGATCCACGAATGACAGCCGGGACCACCAGCTTAACGCGCTTTCCGAGGCTCGGAGGATGGGTCTAGGTATGTAAAGATGGTCACCCATCCACGGACCAACAGCGGCAAGCGTAGCTTAACCTGACCGATCGACCCGTACGGCTGTTATTACTTAGCCCTGAGCCCCACCCCACCGTTAAAACTTTACATGTCATTTTTTTATTAAAACTATATAAGGTTAGTGTTTCCTTGCCGACTACTCTAATAAGAAATACCGAAACAAACTCGAGAGGTTTAGTTGGTTGATGTCTAGAAAACTATTACAAGGAAAAAAAAAACTAGGTACTATTGGTTTCTGTAATGTTCTGCAGTGTTAAATCTAGAAAATTATGCAGGTAGACATGCTAGTTTTACGACTGATGTGAACCCCATAGATATTAACAGTTATCTATAGATATTTCACAAACTACATCATTCTCTTTTAGTAATTATTAAATTTCAAAAGTTGTCCGAATTTAATGATTTGTCATATTTATTGTCAGCTTGCAATACTTTAAGCAGCACTGGTATTTATCTGTTGTCTAATGTTATCTTTTATTTGAAACACAAAATCATTAAAAAAAAATGTTTGGAAATAATAACTCACCTTAAATACTTATCACCATCTCTAGATTGTTGTGACTCCAGAATCCTGTCCCTCGACACAGCTCTAAAAGTACCTCCACCTTGCAGATATATCTTTTCAGGTCTACGTGAACCGAATGGGTCCAGTCTGTCATCATTCGGTGAAGTCAGGGGTGATGGTGAGGAGAATGGGTTGTCTAAGTATGTATCATGGTATGGAATGCTAGATTCCAAAGTTTCTAGCATAGCTGTTAAGTCTGTAGGACGAGCTGAAATTTTTTTAAAGTATATTTATAACATATGTTTACAATAATAGAAAACATTATCACCCAGTTGCATAGAGAGAAAGATTAAGAGGGCCCTTCCCGGCCCGTCTATCGACAACGCGAGCATGTTCAAAAAGCTTGTTGTTTCATCGAGCGCAAGTGAGTACTACTAACAAGCAAGTGAGAAAGCGATAACATTGTACGAAAAATAGTATGTAAAAATTTGTTTCAGGAAATACGTGTTTTTGAGTAAGCCTTACAAGTTTTTGAAATAAATGTTTGTCATTTAGAATCTCCATTACATGTGAAAGGTTTATATGCATATGACCGGCCAAAGTTCAGGTAAAATGTATGAAAAAAAGCAGATTTTTGGAGGCTTATACTGAATTTGTTTCTCAAATTTTCTATTTTTGGCTTTCATAGAAACCTAGATATAGTGCACAATATACATATTAGTTACAAAAAATCAAAGAAAAATGTGTTACAACGCCATAATCATGTACGAGCGTTTGTATGAAAAGTATGACGTTTTGTACTGTAACGAGTTTAAAATATCGTTACATGCCTCTCGTCAGTTAGTCGATTTCGGAACGTTTTTTTTTGCTGTCATCGATTGTGTTTGGTGGAAGCTGTCAACTTTGACGTGATCACTTTTGCGACGAACATTCCTGATGTAGTATTGAATTTTAACGACATTTTTTAATCGGGATAAATCCTGGGTATTGGCGGCCTATTGATGCCGTAAACTTCTAAAACTTTCCCTCAGGACGTGGTGACGTAGGAATAATCCTTCATTTCTTTGGTAAGATTGAATTCTTTCGGATTGATAAATTGGATAGCGTGACGAGTGCTCGATATCATACTAAATTATTGTTCCAGGCTTTTAAGTGATTTGTCGCCCGCCTGAATTTTGTGGTGCATTTAAATTTGCCATTTGTTGGAAAAGACGGTAAGTTATTATTACTCGTGGAACGCCACGCTTCCCAACGTTTGGGAATCCTGAACAATTTATTAATTCTCTGTAAATTTTGTTTCAGCCGGATTTTGACCGAACCTGGTCCCGACGTCTTTTTTTTTTTTTTTTTCTTCTCTTTTCTTTTCGATTTATTTTCTTTACTGGATATATTTCTACAAGGGATATTTTTATCCCTACCATCAACGCCACGATCCTAGAGGTTTTATTTAATCATTTCTTTTTTTTACTACCTACCTTTTTTTTTTATCAACAAAGATGCAATAGTAATGTAAGTTCCATAATAATAATATTGTAAATTCAATGATAATAATGTAAGTAATTATAACCTTTTTTTTTTTTTGTATTTAATTTCATAATTTTATTACTCTGAAGCTACTGGCAATTAATTAAACAAGGTATTAGCAAAGGAAATTCCATTCTTTTATTCATTTAATTAGCTACCTACCGGCAGATTAAAAGTCTGACTCTCCGAAGAGTTCTATCTGGCAAGTTTGGTTTATTTGAAACATACTGTGTGCATCTCCAAGGCGCCCGAAATTATTGTATTGTTTAATTTGTATTTTTTTATAGGAGAACACACCAACTTTACACATTTTTATTAAATTGGGCAAGCTCCCAACACATGTGACACTCATGTCCAACCCATCCATTACATTTGTCGCTCTGCGAACAGGGACTTGAAGTAGCTTCCTTGTATCTTATAAATTATTATTGCATCTTATATTTTGTAGTATTGTTTACAGAACAAATTACATAGTTTCTGTAATACACTTTTTTTTGGAATGTTGTAATTTACAACTAAGTTTTCTTGATGTTTCCTAGATGTAAACAATATTTATTAACAACTTTATTGTAGTATTGTGTGTTTAACTTTTATGGTTACAGCAATATCATTATATTCTTGCAAAATCAACATATTGTATGGTAAGACAGTTTTGTTTTGTATAAGTGACTCAACAGTGTAAAACTAAGTGCGGTGTTTCATATTTGATTTTAAACAAACTTTGGTTTAACTTAAGTAATACCTAATCATAGTTTAAGTGATATAAGCTTATCCTGTAAATTATTACTGCATCTTTTCACTTTGAAATTTTTCATAAAAATCAACTTGTAGGTAACTTAAAAAATATTTTTTCACTTTAACCTCAAATATTTTACAACTTGTGATATTTTGCCCTGCTTTTCTTATCGTATTGTTTATTCATAATGGATAAAGAAGATCAATCTCCTCTGCCTCTTGCTAAGGATAACATGGAATCTGATGGTGCATGCACAGTTCCTAATGTTGCACCTGTTGCTCCTGACATGATTAATTTGACAGAAGTACCACTTTCTTTTGATCATAATGACAGAATTGCACACTCTTCTTCAGCTTTTGCGATGCACGCTTTGCCTTTGTTTAATTCCATGAATGTTTTGGTTAATGAACATATTCTAAAGAATTTAGTTTCTGCAATTATTATTAAAAAGAATTTAGCTTCGCAATTATAGTACCACAGAACGTGAATTACTTGCTATTTTAGCTTCAATAGAACATTTCAGACCTTATGTTGAAGGAATGAAGTTTACTGTAATAACTGATCATGCTAGTTTAAAATGGCTTTTAGGTCTTAGCAATCCTAGTGGACGCTTAGCACGTTGGGCTGCTAGAATTTCTCAATTTACTTTTGATATAGTTCATAAAAAAGGATCTTTACATTTAGTTCCAGATGCTTTATCTCGTATTGAAGTCGCCGCTATAGAAATCTCTCAAAATAATTTAGTTTTGCCAGACGATGATATTTATGATCCATGGTATAAAAAAGTATTTATTAATTGTCAAAAGTCTCCTTGCAGATATAAGAACTTTAGAGTAGAAAATAAAACCTTATATAAATTTTGTAAAAGTAAGTTTGATCCTAATAGTAATCTTAATTGGAAAATAGTTATTCCTAAAGAACATATTTTAGATACAATTCGTTCTAATCATGATGACATTAATTCTGGTCATCTTGGTATCCATAAAACTTTAAATAAATTAAAACAACACTATTTTTGGAAAGGGATGTTTAATGATGTTCAAAAATATATTCTAGCTTGTGATACTTGTAAAGCTTATAAACACACCACACAACCTCCTTTTGGTATTATGGTTAACCCTAAAAAAGTTGATCGACCTATGCTAATGCTTTCAGTGGATATTATAGGTATATTACCTAAAGCTTATTCTGGACATAAATATATTCTCTCGGTTGTTGATGTGTTCACTAAATACTGCTGGATTTTTCCTATGATAAATGCTACTACTAGAGTAATAAATAAACTTTTTGAAAAAGAAATATTTCTTAAATTTGGTTGTCCTAAAATAATTGTTTGTGATAATGGTACACAATTTACTTCTAAACATTTCGTAGAATTTTTGAAAGGTTATAATATCACAAAAATATTTTATAATACTTTATACACGCCTCAAAACAATACAGTTGAGAGATATAATAAAACTGTTGAAACTTGCATTGCTTGTTTTGTTAAAGATGATCATAGAACTTGGTCTAAATATTTACCTCATGTTCAACTAGCTTTGAATAATAGTGTGAATCTAGCCACAGATTTCACACCTAATTTTTTGACGTTTGGAAGGGAACTTATTTTTGATGCTTCTTTACATCGTTTAAGTGACTCTATAGATAATTTAGATGAACTGGAAGTTTCCCATAGAACTCACTATGCTGATTCTCTTAATTCACTTAGTGAAATTTTTGTTAAAGTTCAAACTCATTTATTAAAAGCTTATCAGCGTAATGCTCGCTATTATAATAAAGGTCGCAAAGTCATTTCTTTTGATGTGGGTGATGTTGTGTGGAGAAGGAGTTTTGTTCAATCTCATGCACCTACTTATTTTTCAGCAAAACTAGCTCCTAAGTTTATTAAATGTAAAATTATTGAAAAGATCTCTGATAATGTTTATAATCTGAAAGACCTTAATAAGGGTACCGCTGGTCGTTATCATGTTAAGGATATAATTAAATTCTA
This sequence comes from Xanthia togata, assembly GCA_963853775.1. Classification (NCBI taxonomy): domain Eukaryota; kingdom Metazoa; phylum Arthropoda; class Insecta; order Lepidoptera; family Noctuidae; genus Xanthia; species Xanthia togata. The sequence goes on from OY970794.1 coordinate 5,203,439, forward strand.
ATTTGGTTTCCAAGTGTAAGTCTTGATTTTGATAATTTTGTTTGAAGATCACTTATGATAGTGTGATGTATGATGGGATGGTTGATAGGTTATTAGTGATTTGAATGAGAGTATGTTAGTTAACTTCTTATAAATTTATTGAATTTGATTTCTTAACTTTCTAAAATACAACTTAGGACCTTTTAATAACTTTTCTACCCACACGAATTCGTTTCTCATATCAAAGGATCTTATTATTATTATTAATATTTTGTTTATGTATCTTATTAATATTTTTATACATATCTTATTATTATTATTCTTTTATACAAGTCTTGTATACGATTTTTATGTATACATTCTTGTATAAAATTTCTTAGTTGTTGCCCACTGCTTGTGAACACTTTGTTTTCACTTGTAGAGGTTAACCTACTTTTTTTACGGATCTCGGTATATTTTTTTCCCTTGATTTCGTTGTTTTTTTTTGCTTCTGTGCTCGGAAGGTTGGTAGTGGTGTGCCGATCACAGGATGCATTTCTTGTTCTGCTATTGTGCTCGGGATATTGGTGGTGTTGAGCCGATCACAATATGCATTTATTTTCGAAGGTGTTTGTGCTCGGAATATTGGTGGAGTTGTGCCGATCACAACATTCTTTATATTTTTTGCATTTGTAGAGATGTGGAGATTTTAAACTGTGTCTCACAGTTATAATTTGTTCTTGCTAGTCAGTGGCGATGGTGCCTAACTGCACTCATAAAGACATTTTTGAATTATTCTCGTTAGACAGCGGCAATTGCGCCTAACTGTACTCAAATTAATATTTTTATCGTGTTATATACTTGTTAGTCGGTGGCTATGGTGCCTAACCGAACTCAAATTGGTATTTTTTTTGTTGTTTCTAGAGTTATACTGTATGTTAGTCGGTGGCTATTGTGCCTAACCGTACTCAATTCAGTATACTCTTGTTGTGCTCTTATACAATATTGTTCAGCGACTATTTCGCTTGACTTATTTGTTTTTTTATATGCATGTTGTTTTAAGAAATAGTCTTAGAAACTATTTTTTTGTTTAATTGTTATTAGACTTAGCGGATATCTTCCTTGCGGTCTTATAATCCTATCCTTTTATAGGGTATTTTTTTTTTTTTTTTGTTTTGTTGTTTTTGGAATTTATATTTCCTATTTTTTTTGTAATCTTTTTTCTTTTGCCTTGTTTATTTTTTAGCATAAAAGAAATTGCTTTCTTTTATTTTTTCGGGGAGGGATGTAATGTAACGAGTTTAAAATATCGTTACATGCCTCTCGTCAGTTAGTCGATTTCGGAACGTTTTTTTTTGCTGTCATCGATTGTGTTTGGTGGAAGCTGTCAACTTTGACGTGATCACTTTTGCGACGAACATTCCTGATGTAGTATTGAATTTTAACGACATTTTTTAATCGGGATAAATCCTGGGTATTGGCGGCCTATTGATGCCGTAAACTTCTAAAACTTTCCCTCAGGACGTGGTGACGTAGGAATAATCCTTCATTTCTTTGGTAAGATTGAATTCTTTCGGATTGATAAATTGGATAGCGTGACGAGTGCTCGATATCATACTAAATTATTGTTCCAGGCTTTTAAGTGATTTGTCGCCCGCCTGAATTTTGTGGTGCATTTAAATTTGCCATTTGTTGGAAAAGACGGTAAGTTATTATTACTCGTGGAACGCCACGCTTCCCAACGTTTGGGAATCCTGAACAATTTATTAATTCTCTGTAAATTTTGTTTCAGCCGGATTTTGACCGAACCTGGTCCCGACGTCTTTTTTTTTTTTTTTTTTCTTCTCTTTTCTTTTCGATTTATTTTCTTTACTGGATATATTTCTACAAGGGATATTTTTATCCCTACCATCAACGCCACGATCCTAGAGGTTTTATTTAATCATTTCTTTTTTTTACTACCTACCTTTTTTTTTTATCAACAAAGATGCAATAGTAATGTAAGTTCCATAATAATAATATTGTAAATTCAATGATAATAATGTAAGTAATTATAACCTTTTTTTTTTTTTTGTATTTAATTTCATAATTTTATTACTCTGAAGCTACTGGCAATTAATTAAACAAGGTATTAGCAAAGGAAATTCCATTCTTTTATTCATTTAATTAGCTACCTACCGGCAGATTAAAAGTCTGACTCTCCGAAGAGTTCTATCTGGCAAGTTTGGTTTATTTGAAACATACTGTGTGCATCTCCAAGGCGCCCGAAATTATTGTATTGTTTAATTTGTATTTTTTTATAGGAGAACACACCAACTTTACACATTTTTATTAAATTGGGCAAGCTCCCAACACATGTGACACTCATGTCCAACCCATCCATTACAGTACGCTAATGATTTCATTAATTTCAACACTAATGATTTCATTAATTTCATCAAAGAACCATTAAAATAGAGTCTAATGTTTCTTTCTGCAACAAGTTAAAACCAGTTAATGGAAGATTAGTGTTTAATCACAGCTTTAAAGCTAGCTTCCACCGCCAGCTAAACTAAGTAGATGGTACTGGCTCGCTTAAAAGTTAAAATTCGTTTCTGCAACTGGCAGTATAATATTATGACACAAGTATTTTAGGCTGGATATCAAAGTCATCAGTCTCATGGGGTTTAAAAAAAATATCTAATAAATCTTTATAGTCTGTTGTTCGTGGTAAGTCAGAAAAACCCCATAAAAATTTTTACTGTGACTAACTGTAATTCTAGTCATTTTAAGATCTACATAATAATATGTGTAACCTTCTGCCTTACTCAATAATGAAAATAATTTTGAAGAAGTAAATTATTAAGTTTATTTACCTGCTTTTGACCCTGACTTATTCTTCCCACTCTTAAACACTTTAGGGCTAACATCTCGTCCATTAGTATTGCTATCCTGTCTCTCATCTCTGACTTTCCTTCTAGTCTTTCTCGGTTTGTGACGTAGTTCCTTAGTTATACCATTATTGTTCTCCATGTCATTCGCTTCAATCTCTAGTTCACCACTCAGAGTAACCACTTCATCTTTATTGTACTCTTTGAGGTAGTCGTCCACCTGGAATATGTAGGTAAATTGACCAGAATTACTTACTAAATACTTAATTTTAAACTAGGAAATTCAAAACTTTGAAATGTTTTACTTATCTATTGTTTCCAGAGATAAGTAATGTCATAATTCAATGCTTACTAAAGCTTTGTAAAAAAATATTATTATAGAAAACTAAAATAATTTTTTAAAAAATACAAAGAATTTAAAGAAATAACTTCTGTTTTTTTTATTTATTAAAAAAGCAGCTTCTTACCCTTTCCAAAGCACTAAGACTAGACCCAGGTATATCAAAATCATGTAAGTCCCGGTCTCTATGTTTAGATGAGTGCCGTTTTTTCTTACGATAAGACGGGCTCCGCTTCTCCTTATGTCCACTAGAAGGCCTCGACAAAGTCTTCATGAATTTATCATCCAAATGATTAGGGTCATGGGAGTAAAATACGAATGAAGGGTTCTTGTCAGAGTTTTTTAACTCTTTTTCAACAAAACCCAAGATTCCTTGTTTAATTTGATCATGGATTGGTAGCTCAGTGTCGAGAGATTCATGTTCTGATTTTATCCAGCTGTCTCGTTTGGATTTGTCTGTTGTAGCTTCCTCTATAACTGTAGTTTCTTCGGGTGAAGCGTGACCATTTGACATTTTTCGCGACTCGGATCGGCTTCGAGATCTTTTCATTTTCTGCTTTGGAGACGGTGACCGAGCAGAAGTATGCACTTCTGCTATCTCCTCCTTCACGTCCACACTTTTTCCAGGCTTCATTACGAACTATTTTTGGCTTAAACCCACGCAAATTACAATCACAGTAACTTATTTTTAATTATAGAATAACTATACTCTCAAGCTTATTAAACTTCGGCAAATCAAAGAAAATAACACAAACTTACTATTTAACTTTAGTTTTTAACACATTTTCATGTATAATATCAGATAAATAATATTTAATTTCGGAAACTAAAAACAAAGAATCTTTGTACCGAAATGTCAAATGTCAACACTGATGACGTCATTGTGACGTCAACGGGTCTACGCAAATCGAAGCGTTTCGTTTCACGTGGTGCAAGTATCATGAAAAAGAGCCTTCTTGCTAAACAAAACATAGTAGGTAGGTACAATGTTCATGAAAAAAATGAGGATATCAATAAGTTCTTTAAACATTTTTTTTTTTTGGTGGTTGTTATGTTTCTGAGCCATTCCGAGAAAAAATTACCCTGAGGAAAAAGGTACTGTCACAAACATTTACAAACAATTTACGAGACATTCTGATTGGATGCAGTTGTTTTTTTACGAGTATGTACTGTTTATTTCCGACGCTTTAAAAAATATACGGAGTCAATGAAATTGTTGTTGATAAATCTGATAAAAAAAAGAGAGACAAAACAGGCAATTTTAGCGTGTCACACCTGTCGCTAACTTCCGATGTTCATGGTTTTTAAAAGCTTTTAATTAAACTTGCAATGTATGTTTGTTCGGGTGGAGAAGTTATTTTATTTTCATGGTAATATTACCTACGGTAGATCAGCAAATTTAGGACGACATGGTAGGCGCAGTGGTTAAGCGATTGACTGCTGCACTGCGTGTCGCGGGTTCGATCCCCGCACGGAATAAATATTTGTATGACCTACAATTAGTTGTTCCGGGTCTGGCTGTCTGTGTATGTGAGTTTTAATGTTTCTATGTTCTATGTTATGGGGTTTGGTTTCCGCACTCAGTCCGTCAGGTGGACCATTGTGCGTGGGCCATAGCGGCCGTTTGGGGGGTTATTCCAACCAGCCCACCTCCCTCCAGAAGTTGATTAGGTCTCCTGGTTTGCTTAGAACATCTGTGTATGATCTGGGTGACCCGAGGGTGTTTATTCTGATCTGGGTGACGCCCGTGCATTCAAAGAGCACGTGCGCAACGGTCTCCTCAGCCTCCATGCACGCCCTGCACAGAGGACTGTCCGTTATGCCTATTGTGTGGAAGTGTTTGTTTAGCGAGCAGTGTCCCGTGATGGTCCCTGTCACCAGGCGCAGGCAGTTCCTGTCCAGGCGTAAAAGACGCCTGGTCAGCTTGCTATCCAAGGATGGCATAGCTTCCTTTGACTGCCGGCAGCCCGGTGTCGAGGACCACCATTGTTCTGCTTGTGTGTGGGTGATTTCCTGTAACCACCTACGTATTTGGTTGAAGGGGATGGGTATGGCAGGCTCGGGTCCACAGAATGCCGTGCTGGATCCTCGTCTAGCAAGTTCGTCAGCTGCGTCATTACCTAGAGACCCGCTGTGTCCTTTTATCCATTGCAGTGTCACAGTGTTGCGGTTAAGGACCGTTATTTGTTCTAATGCCTTGTGACATTCTAGTGTTAGTTTTGAGGTAATGATTTTTTTCTGTAATGATTGGAGGACTGAGGCGCTGTCGGAGAGTATACGTATGTGTGTATCCGTAATCCTCCTGGCTTCTAGGGCGTGGACCGCTTGTATTATGCCCACACACTCCGCCTGATAGACGGTGTTGAACCTTCCCAGCGGTCTGGATATATTTATGTTGAGTTCGTGTGAGAAGACTCCAACTCCGGTACCGGAGTCGGTCTTCGAGCCGTCGGTGTATACCCTCATTTCATTGGGGCCTGAGTAGTCACACTGTTCTTCTGTGAGTATTATTTTGTAGTGCCTTTGAAAATGGGTTGTTTTCGGGGCTTTGTCGCAGGGTGATGCCATCATTGGCTGTCGTTTGATCACATCCTCCTTTATGCGTGTGTGCTTAATTCTGGAGTCATTACTTAGGGTTCCCGATAAATGGAGCCTAAAGGCGGCCAGGGCCGCTTCCTCCCGCACGATTAGGTGTAGAGGCGGCAGCCCCAGCAGTGCCTGTAGGGCAGCGGTCGGTGTAGTTCTCATACAGCTAGTGATTGCGACACACGCAAACCGCTGCAGTTTCTCGAGATCTCTCTGGGCTGTGCTCAGGTCTGTTCTGGGCCACCAGACCAGTGAGCCGTATGTGATTGTTGGTCGTATGACTGTAGTGTATAGCCAGTAGGTGACTTTGGGGCTAATCCCCCAATTCCTGCCAAGCAGTCGCTTGCATTGCCACAGGGATATGCTGGCTTTTGTGATAGTGTAGTTCGTGTGTTTTGCCCAATTCAGTTGTTTGTCCAAATAGATGCCCAGGTATTTGGTTTCAGTTGAGAGGCTTAGGGTTGTTCCAAAGAATCGTGGTAATTGTAGTGTCATCAGTTTCCTCTTTTTTGTGAAGAGAATCAGTTCGGTTTTCGTTGGGTTCACTGAGAGTTGGTGCTTGTTGCACCATTCCTCTACTATTTTCAGGGCTTGACGCATAAGGTTGCATAGGGTGTTTTCGTGGGTCCCGTTGATTATTATGGTTATGTCATCGGCGTAGCCTACGGTGAAATAACCTTTGCCATTGAGTGTTTTGATGAGGCTGTCTACCACTAAGTTCCACAGAAGCGGCGAGAGGACGCCCCCTTGCGGGCAGCCTTTCGCAACAATGGCTCTCGTGGTGTCATTTACTGTGACTTGTACAGCCCTTAGTTTGAGCATATTGGTGATCCAGCCACTCAGGGTCGGGTCTACGTTGTGTCTGTCGAGGGCCATATTTATGCTGTTGAACGTTGTTTTGTCAAAGGCACCCTCGATGTCGATGAAGGCAGCCAGTGCTGAGCCTTTGTGGTCCACTGCACATTCGATCTTAGAGACCACGCTGTGCAGCGCTGATTCTGTTGACTTGCCTGTGGAGTACGCATGTTGTTGTTTATGAAGTGGTTTTACCCGGAGAGGTCCGTCTCGGATGTGCCTGTCACAGAGTCTCTCTAGGGTTTTTAGTAGAAAGGATGTGAGGCTTATGGGTCTGTAAGCTTTGGGTTGTGTATAATCAGTCTTGCCAGGTTTGGGTATGAATATGACTTTCACCTCGCGCCATGCAAGAGGTATGTGTCTGAGTGCTATACAGGTTCGGTAAATCTCCACCAGCCATGGTGTCAGACAATCTACCGCCCACTGCGGTAAGGCGGGGAAGATGCCATCCAGCCCTGCTGACTTGTAAGGCTGAAAGGTGTTAATAGCCCACCTTACTCGATCTTCTGTTACTAAGTTGCGGGCGCTTGACCAGTCCTGATCCGTTGGGGCCCATTCTGGTTCCGCTTCCCACGTCCTGTCCTCTAGGACTCTACAACCTGGGAAGTGAGTTTCGAGAAGGACCTTACTGGTTTCATAGTCAGATGCTGTGTATGAGTTGTCGGGTTTCCTAAGCGCGCCTAGAGTTCGGTCCTGATCCGTTGATAGGATCTTCCTTACCCTTGCGGCTTCATTATTAGTCTCGATGGATTCGCAGAATTTACGCCATGCTGTCCTCCTGGCGTTTCTGATCTGCTTTTTGTATGTGTATTGCGTCTTTTTGTATATCTCCCAGTCGTCCGGAAGTCTGGTGTTTTTGGCTCTGTTGAATTGCTTACGCAGCGCATCCCTGAGTTTACTAAGTTCAGCATTCCACCAGGGGTTCCTCTCGTTCCTGTTTCGTGGTGCTCTCAGTTTGCAGCATGCGTGGTATGCTTCGGTTAGGTATTCTGAAAGTTTTGTCACGGTGTATTCTAGTTGTGTCTGGTCTTTTATGGTTACTTGTGTTAGGTGTCTAGTTAGTAGGGAGGCCAAGAGGCGTCTGTATCCGGGGACATTAGTGCGCCTCGGGTTTCGCTTCGGCTCGGGTTCCCTACATTTGGTCATCAGTGTAAAGCGGATCCTTCTGTGATCTGAGCAAGAAGGCTCGTCTGACACGTGCCAGTTTGTAATCAGGTTTGTCGCGTTTTCTGTAGCAAGTGTTAGGTCTATAATCGTCTGTCCTCGGACCGTGACCCAAGTGGGTTCCGAGCCGCGGTTAACGATGTTAAGGTTAGTAGAGAATAAATAGGTGGATAGTACCTCTCCCCTGGAGTTCGGTGCGTCGCTGCCCCAGAGCGGGTGGTGGGCGTTCGAGTCAGTGCAGAGGATCAGGTCCAGATTGGTGCACTCGCAGTGTTGCACTAGGTCGGCCATCTGTTTTGGTGGACAGTCTGCGTCCTCGCCAGGCATGTACACCGAGGCCAGTACAACATCTGGGGCGCTACCTTCGGTCTGGAGCCTGACAGCTGTCAGGTCTCTGGAACAGAATTGGGTGAGTGGTGTGGTAGGGATTTCTTTGGGTATATAGACGCAGGTTCTTGGTTTGTCTAATGTGTGAGTGTTGAGGATTATCTTACCTCCGATGTTACCGAGGCCACAGGAGTTTTAATGTTTATAACCGCACCCAAAATACAGGAGAAATTCCTAGTGTTGGGCAACGTTTTATAGAAAAAAAAAAAAAAAAAAAAAAAAAAAAAAAAAAACCCATCGGGCAACCGTAACGCGGTAATTTGTGACGAAAGGCGTACGAACTACAGGTAGTCAAATTAGAAGTACACTAGTTATAGGTAGTTGCAGTTTTAACGTGATACTGGGAAGTTCTTAAAACATTCTTTCATTTGCGAATTACTTACCTACCTACTTATCTGTTGATGAAATTTTCTCCTGTTTTTAACCGACTTCAAAAAAAGAAGAGGTTATGAGCTAAGCGAGTTTATTTGGACATTTGTTTTAGTAGGTATCCTCGCAACGCTTTCGTAACGAAGAAAAATCCTGCTATGAATGATCGATGAATGAAGGTGCTTAGATAAAACCACTCTGTATAGTGATCAGGAGAATAAGTTTCGTTTATGGCGCCCCCGGCTTGACCACAAACTTGTAAGAACTTTGTTTCTTGCATTAATTGCAAATAGACGTTCGATGAACTCACCATACGCAGGCACCATAGGCACTCATTACCTACAGGTAGTAAGAAAACTCAAAATTTACGAAAAATTAAAACCCGTATTTTTTTGTGTACCTAAACTCGGTTAGAATAAAACCAAAATATCTACCTACATTTGTATTTTTTTATTTTTAAGATTTGTTACGTAGTACCTAGAACAACCATAAGCCGAGGGGTGCGTGCACGACATCTATTTACTGTATCTTCTAGTCATACGAACGCAGACGAGCGCAGGGGCGCTTGTAAGCCCCTACGACGCCTTACCAATCAGTATAATAAGACCTTCCATAATATTGACATCTTTGCTGTTTCTGTTGGAAAATTTCGATGCCTTGTTCGCAAAACAATCATAGAATATAGACTGTATTTATTATTTTTGCATACCTGTTTAGATTTATCATTAACCACATTATGCATACAATTATGATGTAATTGTAATCGCACATCGTAAAAATTTTTAATATCCTGTTTTAATATTATGTGGAAAATGTCGTGGGTTATACATTTGCTCACTTTTTTTTTAAATATTGTAATGTGTAACCGTTTATTTTCCCAAATAAATAAAATAAAATAAAATTCCCTTCCCCCAGGGCCTCAAAAGTTACTATTTACAACCAATAATGGGAGTAGGTAATCACGATCAGTGGCGGACAAAGCCTATGGCGGCAGTAAACATTTTAGCACTCTACATTTATATTTAGCATACGTAGGGGCTCCCAACAAAGACTGCCTTTCACTTACAGAACATATTTAGGCCTGATTCCGAATTTGATTAAAAAGCATTTTTAAAGATTTGGGGGACGGTGCCCAGGACTGGGGGCCCAGGGGGACCGCACCTGCCGGCAACCCCCTTAGTCCGCTTGTGATCACGATAAGAGGCTTTCGTTAGGCAGGGTGGCCTTGCTGGAAAACTAGCTATAGGTACCTACATTACACACTTCTGTACGCTGAAACTCCGCCCCAACTTTCACTTGGATACCTTTGTTATTGTTTTTGGACCTTGCTCCCGATCACAAAAAAATTTGTAAAAGTGTGCTTTTGGTGTAAGAAAAAAACAAAGAATAAACTCAAACTCAAAGCATTTATTTCAATTAAACCATTTACAGGCACTTTTGAATTGTCAAGGGGTCGGTCAGTCAAAAATATGAAGCTTGTTGCCCATTCCAAAGCGTAGTAGGTACCTATGTGGGCCCTATCACAATACCAGCGCGGTGGTATTTAATTATTATTTTTTAAATATCGCCGTATTATGCTGAGATAGGGGCCTTTTTGGCCTCGCACAGGTCTTGTTTATTTTATTTTTTGTTAGTTTTGCTGCTCCTTTTTTATTTTATATAATTTTGTTCTTTTTTAAAAAAAAATATTATTACTGTTTGTATTTCCTGTGCGTGTCCCAAATAAAATGTTTTTCTTTCTTTCTTGCTTTCTTTCTATGGAGAAGAACGGGCAAGAAACTCCAAGGATTAAACGTAGTTAATTTGGGACAGCACACATTTGCAAAATAAACGACCAAATGATTAAAAGTTCCAAAATACTGTAAATAACCTTCACTCCCTTTGACCCAAAAGTTACAATCGAAAGCTTTAGTCATATACTTAGTCATTAGACATAGTTGTCGAGTTAGGAGCGCCAGCCGCGCCGCCCGTACCAGGCGTGGAGCGGCCCGACTGGACTCAGAAATTCGGAATGTTGCCGACCTTCAGGCTGCGGCTTAGGTTACGTGCAAGTTATGAGCGGATAACGGTGGAAAAATTTATTAAGCTACTTACAAAATAATAGTGGAGAAACTCAACATCACCAAGCGGCTAATTACAATATGCCAAGAGCGTGCCTTTCATCCTTTTCGGAATACGAGTATTCCGTCGTTCCTGCAGCGGCGGCGGAGGAGGGGGGTGCGATGTCCGACTGATGGATAGGATCGAACATCGCATCCTTCAGGCGAACACGGTGGACGTGGTAGTGGTTGCCGAGCCGTACTTGGTCCCTGGCCGTTGGCTGGGTGATCGGGACGCCTCGTTGGCATTGTTGTCGCAGTCTTCCACGGACTTTATTGCGTTCACCTAAGCATGGTCTGGAAAGGCTTATGATACTGGGCCGGGTGAAAGGAAATCGCGCTCAAAGTCAAAGTCAAATTATTTATTTCAAAAAGGCACTTTTGAACGTCAAAAAAAATTAATTGTTTATAGTCGCCCCTTCCAAAATGTAGTTTTCGCATGGAGAAGAATGGGCAAGAAACTCGAAACGTTACTCTTTTAAAATATTTTACAATATTTTGAATAGGTACATTAGTTATATGTGAAGACGATACACCTAGAATAAAATTACTATACCACATTATGTAAAAAGAGTTAAAAATGAAGCAACAACAGATAAATTAAGTGATACATGGTGCTCACATTTTTACAAACATTGTAAAAGAAGACGATTTTCCTAAAATTTTCCTTATTTCATTTAATTTTAATTTAATTGCCCTTATTTTGAAACCTCTTGTAGCTATAGACATTTTTGAACGAATTATAGATTTTCCAAAACATGCCATTTCCTTGTAGAGCTTTTAAGCTTTAATGTATTATTAATATTATGTGCATTTGTGCTATTAATGTTAATTATAAGTCACAAATTACTTTATTTAAATTTAACAAAACAGTATTTCTGAGTAGCACTCTGGAATCTGGATTTGTGCCTGGTTGATGGCAATAGGCTCGCTCCCTGTTACATGGGACTTAAACATAGCTGGCGAAATGTGGGTGTTTTATAGGTACACCTCTGCCTAACCTAAGCGTGGGGCCCTACCACCACCTCTTTGAGCATTATTTTAATCTTACTTGAGCGTGGGAAAGAGATGGAGCTAGACGTTCTGTATAGCTCCACTTCTTTCTCGCACTGAAGTAACATCAAAATAATACTGTTTAAAGAGGTCGTGGTTGTCCCCCTGATGTTATGATATGCTAAAATTATAACCTACCTTCTTTTTTATTTGGTGGGAAATTATCAAATAACTTCTCCCGCTCTGGGTGGAGCAGGAGAACCAATTATTATCATCAATTACAAAATTAACTTTATATGACCAAGGCACCCACCCGCTTATGCTTTTTCCTTAAGCCACACCGAGACACATAGGAAATTATTCAAATCTCACCACAAGCTTTTAATATCGTTCCAAGCGATTAAACAACTTATTTATGGTCAATTTGTCCAATATGGCTGACCTATGGCTGAACACTAATAATTATGCACAGTGTGAGCTCGTCCTAATCTGTTGTTGTACAAACTAGATTGATTAAAAAAAAAAAACTAGATTATTTGAACACCTGGTGTAAAGCAATAATAATAATATAATACTGTGCTAATCGTTGAAAACCAGAATATAAACAGTAAAATTCAAAGCTCTTCTGCCAAAACAACCTTTTTGGTGCATTGCACTTTCGAAAAAAAAGTTTTTTTTTATAATCTCGAAATCTGATGACGTAAAAGAATCTTTATGGTCGGATTATGGGGTTCACTGTTTACCAAAATCTGGCAGTAGATAGATTCCGGTTATCACCGCATCTGTGGGTGGTTCACGATGTTTTCTAACTTATCACAGTTCTCTGGACTTTTTGATTCTCCTGGCAAGATTCACAGATAGCACTTTGACTTTATTTCGCTGATTAAACAACAGACTCCCAAAAAAACAGTACAAAGTGAAAAATAAGTTTCATTTCGGAAGTGGGTGGCAAAAAACGAAAATACAGAATCGACTTAGAAATCAAAGGTTTTCACTTTGTAGTTTTTTTCTTTTTTGAAGTCGTTTTTATTTTGTTATTTTTCACTTTGTAGTTGTGGTACCTACCCCGAATACCACTACCTGCTATGTAAATAACAGTGGCAGGAAGTTATTATAACTTGAATAAGGGGGAAAAATACGCATTAGTGAAGCTAACTCAAAACCTACCCAAGCAAAGGTAATAAAATGTATTTATATGGCCATCGCGCAAGCCTGCGCAAGCTTCCTCTACCAAATGTAAAAAAGAATTGTCAAAATCGGTTTAAAAAATACTGGCGAACATAGAACCTCCTCCTTTTTTGAAGTCGGTTAAAAAGGAAGCGTCGCATACGAATAAGTACGTTATTTAAATAACGTTAATGTTCATATTCGCACTTGCTCACAGTCAATTATACGAATATGAATGTTAAATGCATAAAAATAGGGTTTACATTCGTATGAAAAGTTTACTTTACTTAGCAAAGGAGCTAAATTAAAAGTCCTATCTATGATTCTATCAGTTCTCAACTAAGGGTTTGTTGAGAACTGTCCCTCTTCTTTACCGTTTATAGGCTCGCGACAACGCGACAGGGCGACGACGCGGCTCTAGTAGAACAATTTCTATTGAAAACTTCATGGAAATTGTTCTACCAGAATCGCGTCGCGCTTGTCTACGGGAGCTTTTCTCATCTGAAGATTGTAATGCTGTAGGTAGATACTTACACATGGGAGACCAGAACTTTTTGTTTTAGCGCCGGGTGGTGCGTGGTACCTACCTACTAGACACAGTCAGCAACAAAAGTCGATACACTTATTTTTTTTTAAATATTAGTTTTTTTTTTATTATTATTTAAAGACGTTGCTTCACACTAGGAGTTTCTCCTGTATTTTGGGTGCGTTAACAAACATTTAAACTCACTTATATAAACAGCCAGACCCGGAACCACTAGTTGTAGGTCATACTAATATTTATTCCGTGCGGGAATCGAACAAGAGTCACGCAGTGCAGCAGTCAATCGCTTAACCACTGCGCCAACCGTGCCATCATGTTCTTGAGCAAATTATCACTAAATATTATAAAACATAGTCCCCACGTCACGTCTGTCTGTCTGTCTGAACGCGATAAACTCAAAAACTTCCGAACGGATTTTCATATGGTTTTTACCAACAGACGGAGTGATTCTTGTAAGGTTTTGGTGTATAATTCATTAAGATTTGTGTAATTTGGCTGAAATATGACGATGATTGTTGAATATGTCGAAAAAAGTGATGCCGACTGGGAGCTTTACTGGCGTGCGCCGCGTAAAACAATAGATTTATATTAACACAGTGTATTACGGAATTGTTCATTTTAAAAAGATCTATAAAACTATAGTAACACTATATTATATTTAGGTACAGACGCCAGCACATAAACTTACTACAATCTGTAAATTATTTAAATAGATTTTCAACTTTATCATACAAGTTTAAGGTTCAAAGTTGATTGGGAAAATTTTACAGTTTCGGGTAAGTTGACCTGCTGGCGTCTTTACCTGTATTTTTAATTTATCTGTCAAGTTTGATTATGTGTAAAAGTAACAGTGTTATATATTTATTTATTTAACCATGTATGTACACACAAATACAAGTAGAAAGGAACAGAAAAATACGTACCTACAAAGGTGATGCTTATTTCTCAAGAAATTATTAACCGTCTTTTTTCGCTGATCGTATCTACCTAATAAGTACCAGCCTTAATTTCTTTGACGCTACTTAGCAATACACTGACAAGCAATATAAAAAAGCCATTTGCAAAGTGCCAAAAAAATCGAAATATCTCCTAAACCTCACAAGTTAACTACTTAGGTACATGAAGTAAAAAAAAATCTTGATAATAGTTCTATAGGTATGTGTTTTTTATGCGCTATTAGAATGGTGTTTTTTACTACAAGAAGCTATCTTGCGTAGTTTCGGAAATATCTCATGATAAGTTAGTGGCTTTTTTATATTGGTGGTCAGAGGCCATATTATAGTGTGAGTTTCTTTTAACCATCTCGACTTTACGTATCGACCGCGTTCGGCGCTCCGATTGGCCCTTCACTGGCCTTCACTGGTGAAGGGCCAATCGGAGCGCCACTAGGGCCACACTAGGGCCTCAGTGTAGTTTCTTTATAAAAACGTAATATTATCTAACTGTAACGTGGATAATAATCTACCTAGCCCTTTGCCTTTGGGTGCAGCTGAATACCAGTATTTTACACGGAGCGACTGCCTATCTGACTCCACAACCCAGTAACTGGGTAATTCGATACCACTTGGTAAGACTGGTTGTCAGACTTTCGGGCTTCTGACGACCCGTAACGACTGTAATAGATCCACGAATGACAGCCGAGACCAGCGGCTTAACTTCCTTTCAGAGGCACGGAGGAGTCTCGGTCACCCATCCACGGACCAACCCCGGCAAGCGTACCTTAACCTGATGGATCGACCCGTGCGGCTGTTATTACTTAGCCACGAGCTCCATAATAACTGATGAACGATAAAATCGTCACCTTTAAGTCTGATATATAATCCGTTATCCATTACTATTGAATGTTAGATAAATTTATTTTAGTGATTATGTATCAACGAATCAGCGTCATTTATTTTAATATTGCACAATATTTTACAATAATGACGACACTTGTCTAAAACAATTGAACTTCTACTAATTATCTGTTATACGAGGTATATTGATTATTAATGTTGTTAACACGGGTTAGATCAAGTGATAACCATATTATGTTTCAAAGAGATGTCAGCGAGTGAAGGGGTCCGATGGGACCTTTGCCTGCCGGGGTTGCGGGAAAGTCCGAAAGGGATACCGTGGCACCCTGGCATTGCACAGGCAACAAAAGTAACACGGGTGGGTTTTAATCAGTAAGAGTCTGACACGCCCTCCCGCTCCGCCCAGAGCGGGAGAAGTCATTTGATGATTTACCAAAAAAAAAACATATTTATAGGTACTTATTATTAATAACATCACGCCTGTAATCGTGAAGGGTTAGGCACAGGTAACCTATAGTAACACCAACGTTTCGCCAGTTATGTTTAAGTCCCATGTATTATGCGGCGAGCCTATTGCCACCGGGCATAGACCTCCTGGCTGCTACTGGATGGAAAAACTTAATAACACTTTACCCGACCTGGGAATCGAAGCCAGGACCTCATGCTCAGCAGTAGCGCGTGCCACCTAGTGATCACAAGCGCTTCTGCTGAGCATTCTACTTCTGTTGCTGCTGCAGCTAGCTACTGTTGGTCACTGGCCTAGTGGCCAGTCCAACTATGTATACATATGTAATCTGCGTTCGTAATTTATTTGCCAAACATGTAAACAAACACGAGTTTTAGGAAAAAAAACCGTAATACCTACACGTTAGGTTCAGTTTGCGCTACAACTTCATATTATTTTATGCCTTTTTCAACAGTACTAGTCGGTCTAAAATCAACTTTATTAACACTAATATAAAGTTGATGTTTGTTTAAATGGAAATAACATTAATGGGAAACAAGATTATATATAAATAGACCTAAGGTAGAAGTTCAAGAAGTCTGCTGTCAGTAGGTAAATATAATGATTACTCAAATTATTATATTTTGAATGCAATGTTTGTTAAGTTTTTATTGCTACACATAAATTACCAAAAATGTAAGTAAAACTTAATTTTTTAATTTCATTTTTGTGTTTTATACTATGTAAAACCATAATTGGCGCATGTTAGCCTATAAGTAATTGTTGCACTTATAAACGTAGTATTATTTTTACATATTTTCATTATGGAATTATTTAGCTTGTTTACATCTAGATAATTATTTTTTGTTACGTTTAGTACAATAATTTTGTTGCAGCTGTAATACTGTATAATTTTTTGAATTTTTGTCAACACTGATTTTTGGTTGAAGTCATTTTATTTAGAAATGTATTTTAAATGTATTGTGTAAACAATTGTTGGCAAACCTAAATAAATAAATAAAAATATCATCCTGTTTGCAATTTCAGAACACTTGCTGCAGAGAATGGGCATCACTTTTAGCAAAATTTCACCGACAGCTGCAGGATTAAACCTGCCTCGTTGGTCTACTAGTCAGTTAGTCACAAGGGCTACTGCTGAGCATGAGGTGCTGGTGTTACTAGGTTTTTCCATACGGAATTTCTCAGCAGCAGCCCGGAGTCTGGATTCGTGTCCAGTTGATGGAAATAGGCTAACCCCCTATTACATGGGACTTAAACGTAACTGGCAAAAGGTGGATGTACTAATAGGTGCATCTCTGCCTAACCCTTCGCGGAATATAGGCGTGATGTTATATAAAACCCATATACATAGTAGGTATTTAGAATTTAATAAAAGACTTTGTTTATTGTTACTGTTAGAGGTATAGGTGATCAATTCAATTAAATTCAATTCAAAATATTTTATTTCACATAAACCTACATGGGCACTTATGAAACGTCAGAAGCTAGGTGCTCGGTTCCAATTGGTCGTTTCCTATGGAGAAGAGCCAGCAATAAAATCTACGACGGTAACTCTTTTAAAAGTAAATGGTATTTACAATGTTTTCAAATTACTGTGTTAATATGTATGAGAGGACAGTGTAGGCCTATCAACAAGTACCAGGTACTTAGCAAGATAAAAAATGGTCGACAGATCTACAAGTCTGTTAAGCCTACAATCTACAAGAAAAGAATCTATATAAAAGAAAAATAAAAATGAAAACCTATTAAACCAAATGACATGATTGCCACTACAGCTGTAACAAATCTAATTTAATAAAAAATATAGATTATTGAAGTTGTATAAGTAATGTCAAATAACGAAAAGATTATGTCAAGGAAGTACCTATGTAAAAGATAAAAAAGGTAAAATAAAATAATCATCTTAATTTGGGAGCAGTTATTAGACATTTACCATTTACATCGTAATGCCGTTAATGAGGTACCGGGGAAGCGACATGTGCAGAAGGAATTATTGCCAATCTTCCTTGTCTTCAACGTAGTCTTTAATCTTATAATAATAATATGCGTTTTTGTGGACACGTTTGATGTGGGTTTTCAACTTTCATCGCTAAGTTCTGTAACCGACTTTGGCAACTTGTTATAAAATCGTATACTGTGTATAACAAATGACTTACTACGAGAAGTTTTAGCTAACCTAAATTTGGGTATCACAATTTCATGTTTAATACGTGTTTATATTATGGAAATCGCTTCTTATTTTGAAAAGTCCTTAGTGTTTTCGAACATACTAAATACTTTCTAAGATATAAAGAGAAGGCTGAGTTAGTATATCAATTTCTTTGAATTTGTTTCTAAGGGATTCGCGAGGACCCATTTTATAGATAGCACGAATTGCCCTCTTTTGTAAAATAAAAATTGAATCTACGTCAGCTGCCGATCCCCACAGCAGAATGGCATAAGACATAATACTGTGGAAATAAGCAAAGTATACTAACCTAGCTGTCTACTTCAGTCATCTGCATTATTTTTCTTACTGCATATGCAGCTGAACTTAATCTACCTGAAAGAGCTCTAATGTGGGCGCCCCATTGCAATCTCGAATCTAAAGTAATTCCTAGAAATACGGTTGCCATAATAGCATCTACATAGTTTCTTACAATCAAGTTTTAAATTTAGACCTACTTGAGGTACATTTGGTAATGAAAACTTAAGAGATTTAGTTTTGTTCGCATTAAGTAAAAGATTATTAGCTGCGAACCATTTCGATAGAACTGCCAGACTATCGTTGACATGTATGAAATCCGTATATTTCTATCAATTTTAAAAATAAGAGAGAAATAAGATCAGCGTCCTCATTGAGTAACTAACGATCAATCTGTTTCATTTGACAGTTCAACAATATTCATTGCGTTATTTACGTTGTTGAACAGACAAATTCTTCGACATATGAAGCAATGGATTAAAGAAAGAAATATGTTTATACTGCACAAACAAAACGCACATTTAAAGAAAAAATACAAAAGTAGCCAAAAGCCTTGTATTCTACCAACAAAACTACTCTGTACTCTGTGGTTGCGACATTGGTAAATGACAACAAAAACAAAATGACGATTGTAGAGTTAGCTACTTTTGTAATAAATAATCGCATCTGTGCAAGTACAGGTCATTGCTCAGCGAAATGCTGTGATTTCGGACGAACCTAACGTCAACAGCGCTGGTTTTTAGCAATTACCTATGAAATGACATATTGATATTTATTCATTAGCAATATCTTTCAAAATGATGAAGATCGTGTATTACGGAACTAGGGTGCAGGTCTGGGGTCTGATAAGACCGATGCCTGCCGGGGTTGCGGGAAAGTCCGAAAGAGATACCGTGGCCCCTGGCAATGTAAAGGCAACCGAAGGAACGCGGGTGGGTTTTAGTCAGTAAGAGTCTGACACGCCCTCCCGCTCCGCCTAGAGCGGGGAAAGTAATTTG
This sequence comes from Xanthia togata, assembly GCA_963853775.1. NCBI lineage: Eukaryota > Metazoa > Arthropoda > Insecta > Lepidoptera > Noctuidae > Xanthia > Xanthia togata. The sequence continues at coordinate 5,222,495 of OY970794.1, forward strand.
ATGATTTCCACCCAAAAAAAAAAAAGGTCTGTAACATTAAACATAAGTCTTTTGGGATCGGAAAAAGAAACAAAAGTTCGCACAGAAACGAAACTTTCTCTACGAACGGCTTCAAAATGACTATATGACCCTACAGTTTCAGGTAGTTTGCTGTCTCCAATCAAACTCTTAATTATATTGAGTGCAATCTTGCCTGTTTGAATGGTATCATAATTTATGCTTCACGCGTTGCCGCCATGAGCCTAAACACACTTTCTCTCTCCTTAAACATCATCATTACCTACATTATAGTTCCTTGCTCTTGTTTCATGTTTATAATTGTATAAAAGTATATCTACAAATAAATAATATAAATGTATTTATTGTATGTGTAAATGGTACACCACTGACTACCTGCAGTATTGTCTCTCCTGCTGTTACCTTTAATCCATCCAAAGGTTGTCTGTAAAAGATCGCTTTAAGCGATAAGACCGCCCTTTTGTCACCCTATGTAAAATTTCTAAATTAGAAATAAAGGCTGATTTGATGTGATTCTTATTTATTTATTTTATTTTATTTATGTAGGTACACACATAAATAAACAGACAAGATGAAAAGAACAAAAAAATACGTACAAAGGTGATGCTTATTTCTAAAGAAATCTCTTCCAGCATACCTGCGATTGGACAGAGGGTAAAAAGAGATGTAGACACCAAGTGTAAGAGTAGAGAGAAAGTAAAATACATAAAATCAAAACAATTCACTCAATAAAATAAAACAAATTATATGACAATACACTTACTAACATACATACTTCTAAAATAAATAAAATACAACATAAATACCTACGCAACTATGACGAAGTGGAAAGATAGTGTTTTTATTAAAAAAGCATCACCTTTGTACGTATTTTTTTGTTCTTTTCATCTTGTCTGTTTATTTATGTAGGTACACACATAAATAAACAGACAAGATGAAAAGAACAAAAAAATACGTACGAAGGTGATGATTATTTCTAAAGAAATCTCTTCCAGCATACCTGCGATAGGACAGAGGGTAAAAACAGATGTAGACACCGTGTGTAAGAGTAGAGAGAAAGTAAAATACATAAAATCAAAACAATTCACTCAATAAAATAAAACAAATTATATTACAATACACTTACTAACATACATGGATACAATCATACATACTTCTAAAATAAATAAAATACAACATAAATACCTACGCCACTATGACGAAGTGGAAAGATAGTGTTTTTATTTAATGTTGTTTTTATTTTATTATTAAACCGATGGGGATTGTCAATGGGTATTACTGGATACACTTCTCATCATAGTGGCAAATCTATGGTAGTACCCAAAGCCCCCTTCAAAACAAATGCCTACGCCTACTTTTGTAGGCACATGTTCTACATAATCAAAATCTTCGCCAGCTCATGATATAGCTATTTAACTTAACGGTACCTACTCTAAATTCACACTAAGTTTAACTGACTCATCTTTGCCTGATGAATCTTGAAATTGAACTTTGTCTTAAACAGAAACTACGAAGAAATATTTTTCCCATGAATGATTTTTCCTGCTTTTCGGTTTATTTTTTGTTTTATTTATGTATTTATCTACAAAATTCGGTACAATGTCTCCGGGCCAAAAAAAATACAACTCTTTCGAGTATTTTGATAGGTGTCAAATATTAAACGGATTCCGGTACCTATAGACGTCTCGGGCCAATAAAATGACACTTTTTCGAGTATTTTAATAGGTGACAAATCAATCGAGTATGTGTAGTCTAGAAATACTCTCCAATAGTCATCGCTAAGTTACCAGCTTTCTAATTACGCAACATATTTTCGTAAACGATAAAGACAAATCTGTTTCATTTTGACAGTTCAACAACATTCATTGCGTTATTTACGTTGCTCTACAGTTTTTTTTTCGAACTTACGGAGCAATGGATTCGCAATCTGTTTCAAAACGATTCAGATTCGGAATGATTTTGCATTACGTAATTAGGGTACAGGTATATTTCACTAGGGGCCTATTTGTAAGTAAGTAATGCGACATATTTGTCAAAAAACTATATTTTCACGACTGACGACCAGGTGCTTTTGGCAAAATAGTCGATATCGGCTTTGCTTGCCATTTAATAAAAATAGACCAGGTGCTGCATAATAAATCACTAAAACTACTGAAAACAACTTGTAACATTTTCGAATTGTTAGATTGTCACTTGTCACCCTGTCGGATTTAATAAAAATGCCCTAGTCTGTATGCACTAATTGACAAGGATTGGCCCAAACAAAAGATAAATATTCACAAAAAGAACTCCCTAGATTTCCTGGAGCAAAATTGTTGGCTGGTCACTTATCACACTGTCGGATTTAATAAAAATTCCCTAGTCTGTATGTACTAATAGACTAGGATCCAACCAGAGGAGAAATATTCACAAAAAGAACTCCCTAGATTTCCTGGAGCCAAATTCGCTGTTTCCTAATTATTGTATGGATCCGTTATAGTCCGTACGTTGTTGCTTTCTTCTTTCTTTTTAACCGACTTCAAAAAAAGAAGCAGGTTCTCAATTCGGCCATATTTTTTAAATGATTGTTACCACAGAACTCCTACCAAAAACTGATTAGGATTTTTTTATTTGAAAGTAGATCCAAATTGGTCCCATAAAAAATTGGTAAAATTCTGATGAGTAGTTTTTGAGATAGCTTCTAGAATACGTTTTTCATTTTTTATTTTGTGTTTGTTAAACCGTTTTCGTATCAACAAAACTATTTTTTGGCCTTAGCTAGTGTGGCTACACTGGCCCCATGATCTATCAATGCATAAGGAAGCATAACTTTACCACTGCTGGGACACAGGTAGGGAATACAATCCCGAGCATGTTTTTCAATCCCGGGATTACGGGATTTCTTATGACTATGTGGTTTCTAATTAGACTCAAATAGAAAAAACTTGAGTAATTTCTTAAAAAATGGTTTTAAGAGTATTCCGAACGGGGAAGTCCCTTCTATCTAAGTTCTACGACAAAAATATTATTAGGGCTGTACCTGTGTAATACGCGTCGTACGGCGTATCTACGGGTTGTATTTTTTGTCATTATGTAATAAATGCTATATAGACCATTTTTCCAGCCTTTTAGCTTCCAGTTTTAGATAGCTCTAGTGAAGTAACTTGTCTATTAATATATTCTAGGCAATTTCATCGTCATGGCGCAACGGACTACGGAATGCAAACTAGACCTGTTAGTGGCAATCTCGAAAATCACGAGATTAGCCAAGTACAGCCCCGGGATTTTCGGGGTCAGAAAACGGCCCAGATCCCGGGATCCCGGGATTCAGGATTCCGGGATAGATAGATAGAATACTATTTATTGTACACCATAAAAATTACAGACATAAATTTAGAAATTTTACATAGGGTGACACAATGGGCTATGGTGCCGGGATTGTATTCTCTAGACACAGGTCTCCCCTCTTCGAGAGATAGTAGGCCCAGAGTGGATTAGTAGATATCACAAGTCTTTAATTTTTTTACTCAGTGTGGTTCACGGGCTAGTAACTTCCGCAATTTCTTGTAGAAGTCAATGTACGACTGTTTCCACTGACTGCGATTTTTCTATTTGGAAGTCGTTTTTAGAAATGTGAAGAAGTTAACTTCCAACAAGATCTTGTAGAACCGTTTTGACGGAAATTGTATACAAATTACTTGAGGGAGAGCGGTCAAACTAGATGCCAAGCTACAGAAAAATACGAGCTGCGTCTATCGTGTAGTTGTTAAAAAATAAAAAGAAAACGTACGAGATTGGATATTGAGACGTGAAGACCTAAAATCTTCAAAACTAATTATTTAGAGACCTCCAAAGTGAAGATATCCGTCCGTATCCGAGCACCTTCAATATCCTAAACGCTTTAACGCAAAGTTTTTCCTTATTTTATATCTTTTTTTGTATTATATCTTTGTTGTCTCCCACAATGGAAGTGTAAAATACTCATTACTCCCTCACACACCCCAACAAACCCACAAACAACACAAACAAACTCCTAGCACACCTCATTAACACTCACCCACACACCCATACACCCTACACTTACCAGATTAATTCAAACAAATCATTATGTCTTGTTCTGTACTGTTTATACCTGTTTTATTTTCTGTTTTTAAATATTAATTTACTAAATCTAAATTAACTAAATTAATTTAATGACCTTTTAAACTCTTTTTCATGGAACATCATTCCACTCTGTATTTGGAGAAGGGCGTTGTTAGCTGCGCTACAGTTTATACTTTTGCAGCTATCACCGTTTTATTTGTACTTACTCTTGTGATAATGTTCCATTTTTTTTATATTTGTGGTTAAATTTCGTAAAAAGTTAGTTTCACCGTGTCTTCACGGGATCATACTTTTTTCTCGCTCATGTTGAAGTTACTAATTTGACACATACAATCAATGTATCAAGTGTAAGCCAACACTTAAATAATTTCCAGCTTAAAAAAATTGAACTTGCACTAAAAACTTTTAGCGCTTACTACAGGGGGTCCAAACAACTGTATACATGTGGGACTTGCAGCAAGTTCGCAAGTCACTTAAACTTGCAGAAGTCCACTTGCACGAGCTTTTACACGTTGGAAGTCGCTTGCGCTAGTCAACTTCCTTCAATTCGCAATGCCATACAACTCGTAAGTCAAGGCCGTTACTGATGGGACAGCACTGTTCCATAACACATAGTTTGAGTATTAGAATAGTAGTTTAGTGTGACCAGTGGACTGCCAAGTCATAGGTCTCGAGTTCGAACCCAAGGCACGCACCTCTGACTTTTCGGATTCATGTGCGTATTGTATATTATTATTATGACTTGCTTCAAAAACGGTGAAGGAAAACATCGTCAGTAAACCGGCTTCCCTGAGAGATTTTTCTCTACGGCATATGAAGCCAAGTCAGAGGCCCATGGGCGGCTTTAAAACTCTGACACCAGGTTAGTCACTGACCAAACTAAAAGATCGATGAGTGGCGTAGGTGCCGTTGGTATTTGCAGACAGAACACGATAGCAAATACATGATTAGAATGTTGCAGAAATGTGGAAGGGCGGCCTAATTCTACACACTGGAATAACCAGCTGCTCACTTCATACAGGTACCTACGTATGTCATAAGAGATGATTAAAGGCCTCAGATAGTTATGTCGGGAGAAAAGGCAGCATCCGCTGAAGTTCCTAATACATTAATAATTTTACCATTCATCCTAGTAGCTACAAAAGAATAATTGCTATATCAAAATATTCCTATGCAATAAGCATTAACTTAACATAAACATAACATCACACTTTGTTTCCCCGAAGAGTTGGGCAGAGGTTTACCTATAGTACACTCACATTTTACCGCAGTTTAAATGCATAAGTCCCATGTAATAGGGGGTGAACCTACTGCCATCAACCTGTCAGAAATCCAGACTCTGGGCTGCTGTTGAGAAATTTCACATAGAAAACCCAATAATACTTTGCCCGACCTGGGAATCGAACCCCAGGACCTCATGTTCAGTAGTAGCGCTTGCGACCACTAGACCAACGAGTCATCAATTTTTAATGTATTCTATTTTCACAGTACCCATAATAAATCAAGAGCTCTAGTTCTAGATGAACTACATTATTTTAGAGGAAACAATTCCATCAGGAATTTCTTAGTAGGAGGGGGGAGTCTGAAATTGTGCCAGGTTAATGGCAATAGGCTCACAACCAGTCTTACCAAAGTGGTATAATATTACCCAGTAACTGGTTTGTGGAGGTAAGATAGGCAGTCGCTCTATGTAAAATACTGGTAAAGTCAAATATTAACAATTTATAATAATAACAATTTACAAAAAAAAAAAAGAATTGATTCTAATCGCCGCTTCCAAAATGTAGTTTTCGTATGGAGAAGAAAGGGCAAAAAAATCCACCGTTACTCGTTTAAAATGTTTTCACAATATCTTGTATACATTAATTATATAATTTGTGAAGACGATGCTCGTTGAATATGATTACTATTCCACGATACGTAAAAATAATGAAAAATGAAGCAATGACAGATAAATTAATTATGTGATAATTGCATGGTGCTCACATATTTACAAACATTGTAAAATTATAGGTACGATATTCCTAACATTTTAACAAGTAATACTAATAAGTCAGTGTGTGAGTTCAAGTAATCACAGAATGTAAAATCAATATTATAAAAAATTATATTATACAATTATGTAAGCAACCAGTTTGATTTTGCTTAGAGGTATTTGATTAGAGGTATTCGGTTAGACTGAAAGCTGACCCAAACATAGTTGGGAAAAGGCCTAGGCAGATGATGATGGCAGTAGGCTCCCCTTTACATTTAACTGGTGAAGTGTGAGTGTACTATAGGTGTAGTGAACCAGTCGTGATGTTACATTTACGTTGTGAAAGGTCCCCTTAAAGACCGAACGTCTTGTTTAACTACAATAAAAGTATTTTTGGGTAGGCTACCTACATAGAACAAATTTTTGCTAATAAACCTGTTATTTGATCTAAAACAGCAGTAGCATATGATGTGTAGCGTCAGTGTACAGACCTCTCGGAAAATGGTACCATCAACAGCTGACGGCCAACTCTACCACCACGCGCGCTCATTGATCAAATCAAATAGCGCGCGGTTTCCCGGCTTCTTGTTACACACTTCCGTCTCTTTTCACGAAATCACCCCCAAAAATTGCAGGAAAGCGAGAGAAAAGATGTTACACATCAATAATAGAAAACATTAATGTTGCCCACTTTCCAACAATCTACTAACCAAAACTCAAATCGAAACGCTAATACAAAACCATTTTCAAAGCAGTTAATTGTTTAACCATTGTCACCTAATCATCGAAGCACTCCAAAATACAAACAATAATAAAAGACCAAAGATCAAGTGGATGTTCTTACACAATTTCCCTCCTCACTCCCCCACCCCGCTCCCCTCTAGAGGTCGTCCTCCCCTCCCAGAGGACGGCGAAAGGCACTTTCACTCTTGGAATTTGACAGTTGGCGGGTCGTGACGTCACTTTTGCGCAATTTGACGCAATGTGGTCCAGATCTGCGCATGATTTGCTTTAAAAAAGTTTCGTTCGAAACAATATTTCGTCATGTAAATTAGTTCTTTGTTAGTTTTAAAAACACGTGGTAGGTATTTGCTGGTTTTGTGACGTAGGTATATATGTGTTTCAAGTAGGTACGGTTTACATGTAAAATAATATTAATAATAGTTACCTAGCTAAGTCATAACAGCCGCTCTGGTCGATACATCAGGTTAAGCTACGCTTGCCGGGGTTGGTCCATGGATGGGTGACCATCTTTACATAACGAGACTCCTCCGTGCCTCGAACAGCACGTTAAGCTGTTGGTCCCGGCTGTCATTCGTAGATCTTTGACAGGTCGTCAGAAGCCCGAAAGTCTGACAACCAGTCTTGCCAAGGGGTATCGTATTACCCAGTTACTGGGTTGTGGAGGTCAGATAGGCAGTCGCTTCATGTCAAATACTGGTGTTCAGCTGCATCCGGTTAGATTGGAAGCCGAACCCAAAGTAGTTCAGAAAAGGCTAGGTAGATTACCTGGCTGATGTTTCGATGTGTATCAGATGAATCACGTGAATCTCGTTATTTTGTAAGTCGGTGTTAGAAGTGGTTTTGTTAATCACCTGTTTTATGGTCTCTTATTTTGAGATTTTGATTAAAACTAGATGGAACGAAAGCTCTTTGTATTTCTCTATTCGGTAGCTATTAAAGTGTGATTTTATAGCCAGACTGATATTTAGGAAGAGCTATTAAACTTGCTACAAATGTTATTGTTAATAAAAACGAATAGACTATAAGTGTATCAGGAAAAATAAAATATCAATTTAATGGCCATTTAATTTTATTGTGACATTAAAATAATTGATTCATAAAATCTACATTAGTTTGGTCCAATAACAATAATTATTAAAATTCATAACGCTAACTGCGTTAACTTATAAAATATATGATCGTAAAACATTTATTATACTCTTATTTCTATCCCAACACCAATATTGCAAATATTTTATTTAAAAAAAACTATTTACATCACGGCGGGACACCAATTTACAAACATTATACAATAAAATTTTGTCCCTAATAAATTCTAATCGTCTATTTGGCACAAAATTATAATTATCAATTTCAACCCGAAACAAATTTTGCACGAATCCTCCGCCATCATTAATATTAAAACTTAATTAATTATTATTGCAATATGCGACGTAACTCGTCATTTTTTAAATATTTTTAATATAAAAATTACATTTACATTTTTCTTCGTTTTATATTTCATACTAAAATATTCAACAGGTTTATAAACTTACAACGAGAATAATCTCTTTTAGATCACTATTCTTAGTACCGAACAATAGAGGGCACATTTTTCTTATTATTTACAGAATACTTAATTAACTAAAAGTTCATAGAACGTACTAGAAATATATCATAGATATATGGGATAAACATTACCAGCTTTCAACGAGGACGATCCTGCGTTAACTCAGAACTATCGAATCGTCAACGTTTACACGCTGGTAAAAACTAATACATAACACAGCAAAAAGTCCCATCGCATAGAATTCCAGAGAAAATTACCTTTCCCGAATTATATGGAGGGATAGTGTACAAGACGCCTATTAATTCCCGGTCTCACGACAAACACGTCGATACAAAGAACCGGTGAAAATTCGGCTGTCAACAAACTCGACTGCGCTGCGATTTGCGATTGTGCCGCAAAACGAAGCCAGTCATCGTACCGTCCGCATTACCGCGGCTCACGCACCCTTATATACAACGTAAATAAATTATGTACACTACTTATAGACTAAAGAGTATTTATAAGCAGTACGGGTGACAGAACTGGTAGACGAGCCTTTGACTCCTCTCTGTCTTCTTCATGATTCCCTTCTTGTAGTACTGTCGGATGCTCCTGGACAGTTTGTCGTAATTCATGGCGGGTCTGTTCTTTCTCTTGCCCCACAGCCTGGCGACACGCACTGAATCCTCAATCTTGAACACGCCGTTACCTGTGGAGCACGGTTTGAATTATACATTTGTTCAATAAAACGGATTCACGAATTTTATTTTTGAGAGACATTTGACAAACATTTGTATTCGTAGGCTTTACAAGATTTACGTGTCTAGCGTCTTAGGTCATTATCTCTAAGAGCCTTTGAAATATTCTAAAAGTACCTACATAATAAAATTAAAGGTAAATGCTGTGCATTTATTTTCAAAATTACAACGGAACATACGATGCATTTGAATCGCTTGCAACCGCTATGTCGTCAGTTTGTCGCGCGATGAGTTCGTGATCTGATTTAATTTAATACAAATTTAATCCCCGTCAGAAGATTGTATTTCTTAGAAAAGTTTAAAAAACTCATTACGTTTCAAACTACAGGCAAGAAACAAATTGATTTGGCGACAACTGTTTCGTTGATTTCTACTTTAAATATAAAACGAGTGAAAGGAATTCGGAAAACAGAAAGCTCTATAAAAACGATTATACTGAATCGAGTTCCATTTTGGACATCTACCATTTTGTTTTTAATTCAGTGGCTTTACATTAATAATTAATCGGGGTGTACTGATGACATTCATACTTGTATATATTAATAAATAGTATCCTACTATCTTATCAGAAAATTAGAAAAGTTAGAAATGTCGTGCGTCACGCAACTCACAGCCATCTTAAGAACAAAAAACTAATTAGAATTCCTATTCGAGTATAAGTTATTAATAAAACCCTATTTATAAATCAAGACCTTCACATGACTTTGACGTCACTAGACACTACAGAGACAGTACACCAATTATAGCAAATCACTACAAATCGTGATCTAGAAACCAAATATCAAACATAATAGTGATGTACCAACAATATTCGTGATCCTAAAAGGACTCGATAATGGTATAAATCGTAACAATGGCTGCCTATCGTCTGAACAAGTCACGAAACTAGATAACCTTTATTTTAAACGATTTTATAAACAGATGGTAAATGGCCAGATCACCTTGGGTATGGAATGTCGCTCAAATGAATTTTCCATGCGTTAGATTCAATAACTAATGCATTAAATTCGTGAAGTAGCTGATTTGATTCGGAATGAAAAATATCTTACTAAAATTGTATACATGATTTAGTCAAGTTATAAATAAATTACCAAATAGGTACATGGTGTTAGTAAATTTAGCTTAAGTTATCAAGACAAAATTCTGTCCACGTTTTAATGTGTCTATTGTGTAGTAGATAACTTTAGGCCATTTTAAATGTGCGTGAGTGTGTACAGCTCACGATTTTGGTAACCAATGAGGTAAGTAGGATTCTAAAATGTAGGTCTGAACAAGAATTAAGATATTTAAATCAGACTTCTAAACTATATACGTGGACTAAGTTTAATGGGCATGATCTAATTGGCAATTGAATTATCTATAGCGCTGTATTAATATTTTATAGCCCAGTATATTTTGTTATCGACTGTTAAATTGCCAATAAATTTTCCTCTGATAATATTAAAAATAATTAACATATTTTATGGCTTCATATTCCATTTTTTTTTTTATCTTGACCTCTACAGATTAACCAATGGAAAATATGATCATGTGTACTATTCAGTAAGCCCCGCCTTTCTTACAATCATAGTAGGTAATTTATCGTGAGCAAAACAAAGGAGTGCCTTGATTCCGTGTTTAAGCCAATTATAACAGTATAACAGTTATCAACGATTTATAGTACGGAAAACAGGTCCTTAACAAAGGCGTGTTTGGTACATTTGTCTTATTGTTCACCGTGTTGGTACTGACTTGAATCAAACTGGTTTTCTATTGGTTTTTAGATAATTCTTTACTACGACTTCGTTGTGGACGAATAAGATACCTACCTAAGCTTTAAGTATGAATGTATAATGATCAATGAGGATGATTCAAAGATTCTGATTCGATATAGTATCAAAAAGAATAGATATAATGTGTAAAAAAGGATAAGGCTAGACTGACGACCGATATAAATGTATGGAAGAAGAAGATACAAGATAAGAAGATAGATGTGTCAAGAGCAGGAAGACTACGATGCTAGAAATCCACAATGTAATTATTTATAAAGAAGAAATAAAGTATTATGATGACATATGGGGAATTCCAAAGATAAGACACAGAAACTGGAGTAGAGTCTATTATTGGGATTCTTACAATAATATTAAAACCTCTTTACAGTATTATTATACAAGTACGTATATACATAGTCTCATTTAAAAGAATAGATTATGACGATTAAAGATTCCCCTAAGATAAATACTGGGAAAAACATTAATAACTAATGCTCAATAAATTATATTTACGTTGTAGTTGGACAAGGGCACGACTAAATATTATGCAAATATGTTACTATTTAATTTTTTATTTGACGATGAACAAAATTGTGTAGAATTTAGTGCATTGAGCTGTTTACTCCGGATATTTTATGTCACTGTTATTTGGAGTAATAAGTTGTCAATGTACCTTTTGTTTATTAACTTCTATTTCGTCTCTGTTATTGTTCTTATTTCTAAATATTGTTGTGTCGTTTTCTCTATTAACCCAAGCAATATCATCATCCCTCCCAATAATTTAGAAGAAATCTTCTTGGATTTTCCCATCCATTCGTTGAGTATCAATCAATACGTTATCATTAATTACTAAAACAATAATCAAAATATATTCGTCTGGCTGAATAAATTTTTTAGTCTTATCAAAAAAGTTATTTAATCAATTTCGACATTCCCGCCCACCGGTTCTTTTTAATATTACTCATCAAATAAAAATACATGTTTGAACAGTATAATTGAATTGACCTATCAATGTAGGTATATTTAAAGTCATATTATCATAATCTGCTTTATCACATGAGCGGTGGGTAAAACAGTTCAAACCCTGATTTGAATTTACGTCAGTGGATAAGGTTTTTCGGATAAAACCTGATAAACCGTTACAATTGCAATAAAAATAACAACAACGCAATCGTTAAAAATAGAAATGATACAATAATCATGTGAGTAAAATGTACTTCAGAAGCTTGACTTTACTCTTAACTCATCTGTGATATCTACATAAACACCTGTAGAATATACAAAATTATGAAAATCGGTTGGTGGATTTGATGCTTATAGCAATTTCTACATAAATTTAATGTGGCAAACGCTTTAGATTTGGCAATTCTTATCAAAATGTCAAGAGCTATTTACTAAGTGTACTGTTAACAACAGTCCTAATATCAAATCAAAACAAATCATCTCGAATTTCAAAATGGTTTTCAAATTCAATATTCAACTTAATGTCTCTCAAAAACAAACTATTTTCGTTTATCTAAACATTATTATAGCTAGATAATATTCCCAATACTCACTTCGGTCTAACCACCGTATCGCTGAGCCGTGTACGTGAGGAGATGCTAGAAGCTCCTTCAAGAACTGCCACAGGTGAATATGTGTACTTCCAGTCTTTGCTTTAACACCCCCAACTGTTGCACTCGTACCAGCTGATTCCGAGTCCTCATCTGTTGAAGAAGAGATTCGTTAGCAAATGATTATCAACCCTAGGTTTGAGGGTTAAAGCCGTAAATAGAATGAGATGTATGGTGATGTATGGTTGAAAGAATTCAGACTTCCATGACAATGCCCAAATAAAATTTAGTTTCTTAATTGCAACAAATAAACTACTACATTCCTGATCACCCCTCCTCTATAAAATAATTAATACTTAACTATAATGCAAATTATTAACAAGAATAAGAGCTTGTGTGTATGTCAAAGGCGTCCTGAATGCATAAATAAGCGCATAATTTATCAATTTAGAACTATTAAAAGGCCCATAACGCTGCTATAGAAAAGGGGGCAGACAGACCACCAGGCAATATAACAACACTATGGCTTCTCGGAAGCTAATCATACCAATTCATCGTTTCTATGAAACCATGAGCCTACTCAACTCACCTTCATAACTACGCACTACGTATTATAAAGACCTAAAAAACTGTAATACAACAAAGAAGTTTCTTTAAGAAAATGTTTAACTAAAAAGTTATTTAAAAATGGATGCTGTAAACATAGACCAAATTAACGGCAGCCGACCTTCAGTTGTAGACATGTAAACAGACTCACAAGCAAACGAATCAGATAAACAAAACGCTGCACTCAGAACAGTTAAATAGCAACATGCTATTTAAAGAAGAAAGCCAAGTGCTGAATGGAATGCTGCAGACGATTTGAGGAAACTATGGCGAAAGGAAACTACAAAGAATTTTCACATTTAACTACAAGACGATAAAGCTCAAACTACTAATGAAAAACCAATGAGAGTAAAGTTACTAAAAGAGACGTGCAAAGTGACACAGGCTACGGTTAATTAAAATTCGAAGTACTTTACACCGTACGTCAAGGTAGCAATGAAAATGCTCACGATGTCGATGGCAGTTTTATCTTGGTCGCATTCGACCTTGTGGGTCCGGTGGCGTGAACTAGGCCTTAGGGAAACGACACAAAAACAAGACTTGACGTATATGGTTTTGAAGCCGACATGTAAGGGACAGAACGGCAATAGAACGACAAACGTCTGATTGATAGGTTAACTGTAACTAGGCGTGGCTCCATATTACATTAGTATCCAATTCATTTTATCGGTCAACGATTTAAAGATTTAATGCTTTTAGCTTCTAAGCTTGGTTCAATATACATATTTATTAAACAGGTATTTTTTATGGAATGATCAATTTAGCTATCATAGTTGCAATCATATGCAAAAATACGTGAAACCTGATCTTTCTCGAAACTTAATGATGTTTTTAAGTCATCAATTACTTTGACCTGTTTATCATGTTTTTCAAGTGCATCAATCTCTGCTTTTGTTGGCTGAATGGATAATACTTTTACCTTAGCTTTAACAATGACAATTTACTATTTATGTTCTATTTGTACAACTTCTGCATTTTAAGAATCTGATTTAATTCTAAATTCACGATTTGGCCTAGTAACCTCTTTGATTTACTTTATACCGTCAGGGCCTTTCTGATATAAATCTTTATGTCAAACTGCATGTGTGGACTGATAACTGAGTCGCCGATAATTGTCGATCGCAATTTCCTGTGCTACTATCGGACACTTTTTTTATTTATAAGCTAACTGTCAACCCATTAAGGGCGACAGGGTGTCTCGACCGTTGGACTGTATCATGGTTTTATATTTATGCAATTGCGATAAGACTTGCATTTATGATTTTATCGTGAAAATATTGGAAGCAATTTGATATTACAATATGCTATAAAACTGACCATTATACAATTTCATTACTAATTCTCGTGTGATATTATTTGACATTTTTTTAATGTTGTGTTCAATTTCTAAAACAAAAAAAACCTAATTGGTAAATTCTCGAACCCAAGTCCAACAATAAATCATATCATTCACTTACTAATCGTTTATCAGCAATAAAGAGCGTGTCTGTCCTCATTACGTCCAATACTTCGTGGCTTTCAATTCCCTCATAAAGTGAGTTTACAACTGCATACGATGGCCATACATCATTAGCTTGTTTGTCTGTAACACAGTCCGTATGTGGGTTGTTAACGGTCTTAGCACAATGCATGCGACTGATGCATTGCCGTGCTACATTCGACCACGTATTGCACTATCTACTTTTCAATCATGTGTCTGTATTTTAACGCATCTTCTCGGCAGGATCAGCAGATATCGAAGCGTATGTATTTGAGAAATAGCTTACCAAAAACAGAGACAGAGCTTGAACTATTTCCACCTGAACATGCACGGTTTTTTTTAAATTATTGTCGATTGAACGCCAAAGTAAGCAGGAGCATTCAGACTGACTTCTCCCACTATGGATGGAGCGGGTTGCTTTCCCGCAACCTCGGCAGGCATCAGTCCCATCGGACCCCTTCAATTGCTGACATCTCTTTGAGGCGCGCGTGGAACACAACGCGCCGTCGACCCGGGCCTGGTCCTTCCCGGACGGCGAGCTACCCATTGCTCACCGTCCGCAAGCCCGCGCCTACGGTGACCGGGAATCGGCCTGCGATTCCACGCCCAGGGCATCTCCTCCTGCGGCGGCTAGAGGCGTGAGGGCGCGAAATTTCCCTCTCCCTCACCTATTCCGCCTCCTCCTTCGCGAACATTACTGCTTCGCAGAAGGAGGTGACGGCCTCACATGCCCTCTCGCTCCGTGCCATGGCCTGGATTAGGGCTGGACGCGAGAGATCCCCACCACCGATCGCCTCCACGAGGACACGGCGGTGCTCTGCCCAAGCTGGGCAGACCTCCACTGTATGCTCCACCATGTCCTGCAGGCGATCCACGCAGTGATGACACCCGGGCGTTTCCTCCCGCCTTATCTGAAACAGGAACCTCCCGAAACAGCCGTGTCCGGTGAGGACCTGCGTCAGGCGGAAGGTGAGGACGCCGTGGCGCCTCTCCAGCCACTCCTCAAAGAGGGGACTTATCGCCGCAATAGTGGCGTGCCCATTATTGTTTGACCTTGATTTCTTATTTCAAGTTTACCTTGATTCCCGGATCAGTAAGAACACAAATTCGCAATCATCCATATTTCATGCAATCTTAAACGTCGCTTATTTATTTAATTTATGTCCCATAAATTTTCTAGGCGTGACTGTCGCGTAGGAATTTTGATTTAAATTAAAGTTAGATAATATAATATCTAGGGTAATTAATTATATAGTTATCGTAGACGCATTTACGATTCATGTTCTGAATTGTCAAGATTACTGGTGATGGGATTTACGAAATTGATAATAAATAATATTATATCTAAATTAATGATTGCAGGTTAAATAAAGTTAAACCATCGATAAAAAACATGCTTCGATGTAAAGCTGATTTAAAAGAGAATTGCGATATAATAAAACATTTAGTACCTATCTTATCCGTGGCTAACTCTTGATTCTTTGCCAACCCTGCAAAAGAATTGGCGTTATAATAAGATACACCTTGGAAACACACAATTTATAATACACTAAAATCTCCCAATTATTTCATCCTGCAAGGACTCCCATAAAAGCCTCGTTCCCATTGCATATACTCACTTCCAAAATTACATGTTTTAAAGATATATAAAATAGTAGGAAATTGAAATACGCACCATCACTCATGTCGTCGGTCGACAGTAAACCAGCAGGCGTCGGAATCGGCGAAGCTGATAACTGATGATGATCTGGCCCCTGTGATGATCTCCAGATCTCCAACTGAGCATACAGAGTACTTCCCGCCTGTAACAATAATAAACAATGATCAAACCAGAACTAACGGTGAATATACACACCACGTGGAAAATGCGCAACATTTCCACGCACCAACATTTGAAGTGGTCATTATTGATGTTTAGCTAGCAGAATTAAATTTATCTTATTTATATCAAAATGAACGTGGAACTAACGAGTCTGGTTGTTAATTAAAAAACTTGTTTTCAATGGTTGCTTTGCTACCAGAAATAGATTCGTGAAACGTATGTTAAATATTTATAGGGTTGGGCCCGGCTAGAACTTTTGGGAACGGCTTTTACTAGTAGTAAAATTGGTTGAGAGAATGATCTGTTTTCTCCTCTTTATGGTACTTTTCGATTGGCTGTAGCAACAATGTTATAATTTGCCTATAAACCCCAGAAGTTTCACATTTACAGCATTATTAACTATCTACCTATTCCAATACACTAGTGGAATTAAATTCTTGACTTTGGATGTCTTATTAAATATTTTATGCACATACAGCGCAAGATGATTAGAAAACTTCACCTCCACTACATTACTATCGACAACCGATCAAAATTCTTCACGTTATTGACTTATACCCACTATTGCCCGCTCCACGAATATCCCTTATCTTCAAATCTTAGAATTCCTCGCTAATTCAGCACCTATATCTTCCCACACTGCAAACCAGATGCAATTTGTATGCAGACGGGCCCTGGGTGCTGACTTTCCTCGCTTAGAGAAAGTGGGCTCGTCGGTGCGTGCGATAACAAAGATACCTGCCCATTGGAACTGGCGTGCTCGATACGATGCTACACTATTTTTTCTACTTATTTTGCTGTTTTTATTATAGTTTTTGGTTTTAGCTTGGATTAGGAACGTAGTGGCTTTTGGTGTTGGGTGCTCTTAATTTTTTATTGTAAACTGTCTATTACTATCATTTACTATTTTGTATTTTCTTACTTCTGAACTATCTGATAAGTTTGTAAGTACTTTAGGTTACTGAGTTGTCTCTACCTAAGAAATAATAAAATATTAACATTATAATATTCTAGCTAATTATTAAGTCATCAATGGCGTCATAAAAATGGATTTCCATTTGAATGCGTGACTTCATCATTAAGTTACTACGTATATAAACGAAATTTTTCCTTGTACCGTCATATGGAAAGAACTTGACCACAAACATTGTTAAAATTACTGATATAATATAAATCATGGTTATAAAAGCATTAAGTCTAAAGCATAAATAAATTATAGCTAACCACACCTAAGTAATTCATAAATAATAAGGTTTTTGAGTGAGTCAAACTACCTCTAGTCAGAGTTTAAAAATAAAGTACTTTTATTGAAAATATCGACCCAAGCTTTTCTAGAATCTAGAGCTTGCATAACTACTTAAATCAATATCCATAATGTCATAACTGCTACTGCACATGTTACTATATAAAAAGAGATGACATAACAATGATTGCAAAACTAAACGATGAAAATAAACTAGTCTTCAACAAAGTTACGTAAGATGGGTCAGCATTAACGGATTTCCTTACTTTCGTTGTCCTTGCTAATTATGTAAATACAATTGAAGTTGAACTTTTCGTAATGGTGGTTGAGGAAACAAACACTGACCTACACATTACACATGTTACATCAGTGGTGGTGAATGTGTTTTATCGTATTTTTTTCCTTATTTTGCAAGCAAAACTACGGCCGAAGATCATAGACGTAGGACGTTAAAAGTTTTTGATAAAGTTTAAGAAGATTTAGATAGGTACTAGATAAAAAATAAGAAATGAGTAAAATATGTGCCGTGTGTATTCGTGCTGTAATTAATGATAAAGTATATAGTACAATAAAAAAAACGATAAACAGCTTGAAACATAGTAAGCTTAAATTCTGTTTTAATTCAATGATACTACGTTGTCATACAAGATTTATTGCATCATTATTATTAAAACAATACTCGTCTTATCATTGTCCCCTCTAGTACTGATAATATTATCATCATACTATAAGGCTGAAGTTGCAACACTGTTTAACCATTGATTAACATTAACTATTGATATTCAATTTTAAACAGATTTACCTCTTATTTGATATTTTAGTCTTAGTGGAATTCATTAAGAAAATCAGGTAATCAAAGTAAACTAATAAGACTGTCTAGTAAATGAAGATAAGGAAAAGACTCGGTCTATTGAAGATTTAAATTAATTTGTACTTTGATCAGTAAATACGATTACAGATGAATCATCTATACTCATTAATTTGCACCGCGACGAGCATGTGCAAAAGCCCCGTAAAAACAAATATGATGTAAGCATTCGTGAAAAAATTCAAGAAGCAATCACTGAAATAGTTGCCGATGATTTAACTGTAATATTATTTGTAACTCTTAAAATGTCGATTGCACCCCATGTGTGCAAATAACAATAAAATTCTATTGTGTCGCTAATTGCGCGCGCGATGGGTTAAATATGAATATATTAGCAACTACACTAGATATAACATATTAAAGATGAAGATGTGTAAGCAGCACAATCATACAATCTTAACAGAGGACATGTTGATTACGATAATTAATGCAATAACGACTTTAATCGAAAACCAATACATGCTAAGCTTTCTTTCGTAAAAAGTAAAAAACCATGAATAACTTACCAATAATTAACACAATAATTAATAAATACATAAATAAAATACCCAAGTCCCTACGTCGACGTTACAGAAGGCAATAATTGTGTATCATTTGACCCCAACTGACACGTGGCTAGAAGAATTCATGCGATAACACCGAGATAACACGCATTGTGGATATTTTCTCCTATATATACTACTTAAGTAAACATTGTATTATCAGTAGTTTGTGAATCAGTGTAGACTTTGGTCTGACGAACGCCCTCAATCTGCCCCAGGGTTATACGATAATCATTAAATATATACAAATGAATATAGATAATACCTGAGATGCTCTCTGGTTAAACTCTTCTTCTGTTAATGCTACGAGCGCTGCGCCATCCATTGTGAAGTTCTCCATAGGCACCATTGGCATGTTGTAATGTTGCAATGTGAACATCACCCACGCCTTTACGTCCCCGGTACTCCATAGCATTGGATCTGGAAACGAACACATTATTATCCACTGTTCCACTCCCCTTATTTACATGTTAACTACTACCATTATTGTCCTTTACCATAATAAGGTTAGTGAATTCATCTCATTACATGCCTTATAGCGGTCTGCAAAACCTATTTATACAACATTTATATTGATGATTAATTCAAATGGCATCATCACGTCAATTCTACCGTAATCTCATTATACCTGGTTCGTAATCAATGACTTACTAATTAACAACCCCAAGAAAGAAAATGCGTTCTAAGAAAATGCGAACCTCGCTACGCTTGGTCTTGTTCGGTTTTGCATATCCAATCAATGTGTATATAGCGAGGACGTCACTAATATAAGACGAGATCATCGCTGGGCCAACATAAACAGCTTACGTAATTTACTCCGAGCGACTTCTCAGAAATCATTTATGTTTATAGGCGTTACACTCAGCGGTAGCTAACATATTCTGTACGTGGAAATACGTTTTTTTTACTGGGCCGACATCTGAGTGACGTCACTATTAATTACAATGTTAATAGTAATCATGTAAGGCGTACGAATACAACATTCCCATGACATGCCATTGTAAATCATACATGATTGTTCATGAATATATTCGCACGTAATAGAACTCCCAATCAAAGTTGAGTGAATAATGGTGTTGACGTTTTTAACTCACCTGGTGAGATTCCAAGTACTGTGCATGTGTTGTCCACGTCCCTCTTAGTCTGTTCGATGGCCATGCTGAGCACACGGTCGATGTCTGGCGCGACTAGAGAATCGTCACCTCCACTGCTCTCTTCCATTTTCACACTTCCCAACTCCAACGGAATTGGTCTGAGATTTAATCTCTTCTGGAAAGATGTGTCTTCTAATGCTGACCTCAGCAGAATGTGATCCCTTGGCTCTTCAACTTCAAGTTTAGGTGTGAGATAACCCTGTTGGACACTGTCTTGTAGTATCTGATTTTCTTTTAGGAGCTCCTCTATGTCTATGTATTCTTCGTGTTGTGGAACTGGTGACGAATATTGATTGTAGCTTCCGTAAGATACGCACGATCCTGATGGAGACAGGGGATAGGGAGACGCAAAGCCGGGCACGGCAAGTCTGTTGGGTTCTTCTTTTATGTAAACTTGAGGTGAGTACTGAAGAGAACTGTAGGGCGAGGCGGGCTGCAGGGCGACTGCTGGAATGGAGCCTTCGTCTGATGATGGAGAGGGAGTAGGGTAACCCTCGAAATCGTATAGGCGTTCCAAGAAGACGTTATTTGTGTTGTCTTCTGGGTATGGTGGTGGTGGTTTATTGTGAGGGTTTGGTGGCGAGTAATGCATCGATTCTGGGGGAGATGCAGCGCCGATCAGGCGGAGAAGATGTTGTAGATCAGCGGGGGAGGCGGGGACCGCTCTCTCGTCTTGAGACGCTGATGGCGGGCTGCACCCGGACCGGGGTACCGTTTGTGGCATCTGTGAACAAAAGAGAACAAACATTAGTTGTTTTCCAAATATAAAGATTGTATCGAACGAATTGGTTTTGTTATAAAAGGCATTGTTTGTTCAATCACAATTTTAGTCGATATTTCTTGGATTTCACATGTTTTTTTTGAGGCAGGTGTTAATTTTATTTGGTACTTTCCCACAGTTGTTTTATCCGAACGTTCTATCAAAAGTTAGACGAGTTTGAAAGTTGGTTGAACTTTAGTTACGATACTAGCCTAACCCTATAAGCTTGAAAGGTACTTGTTTAGAAGTTTGCAAAGTCCCATGGGTCATTGTTCGACGACGTCATGCGCCGACGTACTGGCATCCAGATGTCTTAAATATACACATTTCGAGCTGTATATTTATCTATTCACTACGCCATAGACCTCTATATTTAGTTGTGAGTAATAACTCCAAACCTACGAAGATTTAAGTCACAAAATAAGAAAAAAAACGAATGGTCAGGTGATAATAGGTAAATAAGATTAGATATATTTAGTAATTTGTTAACATTTTGTATTTTAGATGTAGAGATGTTATTATTATCTCACAAAGTAGTGTCTGATTCTGAGAAATCGTAGAAGTGTTTTAAAAAAATATTCAAATGTATGTAGATTGTTTGCTAATAACACGAGTTATGAAGTGATTAAAAAATGGGAACTAAAATGTTTTATGTATAAAATTATGCACGCGGGAAAAACTTTTTATGTGTTATTTTAACAGCTGTTTCTATGTTAAGCTTCAAGATCCAAACTCACATTTACTTTTGAACAACATTATGATAACAAAAATAACTTCGTTACTATTAACGATGTATGATGGTCATAATTAATTGAACAACTGGCTGACTCAACAAAATCATCAGTGCGAGGTCCTAGACAATCTTTACGTTTTTTTCTTATCATGGTAGTGACTTATTTGTTACTAAGCACAGCCTGACCAGTTCTTTTCCATACAAGTCATCACTATCTTGCTCTTATCTTAATCTATTTGGGGTCACCACATTGTCTTTTCCCTCCACATATCAGCCGTTATATCTCGGAATTCACCCCTTTCTAGTCACATTATCTTTTATTACAAGTAATAAGGTTTAAAAGAAACTCACTCTAAGCAATGGCAGACCCATCGTATGCACACTTAACTCACAACTGCGCTGTAACTAATTTTCTTTGCGAAAATCTCTTGTACCTAACCGGTCTGTCAGGGTAATCAACCGATGGCTTTATTTTTCTACACAACAATTGCTGGTACCTACATTTACATATTTCCCACGTATCTGCATTGCTACATAATTGTTGTTCTTACTCTATTTTCATTGGTTGATATTGTTTTATTAAGAAGATACTGTGTTGTATAATCAGGTAGGAAAATTACTTACACTACTAGTTTATAATTAAAAGAACAAATGCCAACTTAGAAGTTACTTGATCTTATCCGGTACGATTTTACACTTTGCTGGTTATTAGTAAATTATGTTTATAGTCTGACCACCTATAATATTAAAAGTGCAGTGCATTTATTTAGTACCAACTTACAAAAAAACTTTATGATTTCAATTCGTGATGTTATCATAAAAGTATTGAAATCTGGTTTAATTATTATACTGTTTTATTAACAGATACATCTTAGCTATGATTTTATTACAAAAGGTCGATGATGTCACTATATACGCGAGTAAGTGATTAGGAATTATTATTTAATTGTTTTGGTATTTTACCAGAGGCGGCTCAGATGTTAAAGAGTGAGTGTTAAACCATTTTTAATATGAAACCATTAATTAGAATTTTGGGGAAAACTGATTAACAGTTTATTTTTATAAATTTCTGATATCAAATTACTGTATGGGTCAATAGCGGTAATAATAAATATTGTAGAATTCTATTTAAAAAATATGATTGCTAAAAATGTGAAAAATTTGCGCAAAATTCAAAAACTTTCAAATCATTCGCAAAAAAATTCGCATTTTTTTTCTTGTAATTATAATGTCCCAATTTGCATTGCTTGTGTCACGCATAACTAATGGTCTAGAAAATACTTAGCACGCGGAAGTGTCTGGCAATTATTCTCGTTTCAATCGAAACATCTCATTACAATATTTATGTCAAATTCTATGCCGCAAATAGGTATTTGAGTTGTGACGCGCACAATATGTGACCTTTGCCAATTTACTAGTTTGTTTGTTTATAATTTTTGCATTTTAATTATGCAGATCATTTGAATTTTTATCCTTGTAATGACGCAAAAATTTGTTTGATAAAGAATGTAGGTTTGTTATTAATACCACAATAATTAGCAATTGAAAATTAATTAATGCGACCAATCAAACTTTCTATACGAAAAAACCAAACAATTAGAATATCAATTCCCCAAAAAGTTCCCATACATAAACTAAAACATTATCTTTTTTGAGAATTACTTTTTTTTATTTACTTCTTTTCTAATACTTCTACACAATCCTCTGGCATATTTTATCTATTTAATATGTTATATAAATCACGATATAGGATGATTCACGATGATTTTTAATAATGTAAACTTAATCAGTAAATTGCATATTTTTTTTAATAAAAATATCTTCCAGACTAAGTATGAGTTTGACAGATTAAAGACTACCTTATCTAGGTAAGACTTCCTCGTTGGTCTAGTGGTCACAAGCGGTACTGCAGAGCATGAGGTCTTGGGTTCGATTCCCAGGTTGGGCAAAGTGTTATTGGGTTTTTCTATATGGAATTTCTTGGTAGCAGCCCAGAGTCTGGATTTGTATCCGGTTGATGGCAATAGGCTCGCCCCCTATTACATGGAACTTAAACATAACTGGCAAAATCTGGTTGTACTATATAAGTACACCTCTAAGTCAAAGTCAAAGTCAAATAATTTATTTCAATTAGGCACAAAAAAGGCACTTTTGAACGTCAAACCCTTCGGGGAAATAAGTCGTAATGTTATGTTATGTAGCTATTTATTAAAACAATAAAGTACCTTTGTACTCATAATTATGATTATGTTTTATCTGTATCTATTTTGCTGTGTGTACATCAATAATAAAATAAATAAATAAGATGATGAAATTCAGCCTCAGAACTGTATCAAACATAAATGAAATAAAACGTGAATTAATTACCTACTCTACATACATTATTAATGTAAGAGAAAGGTATTAAATTGTTAACCATGAAATGTCAACTACTTTATTCCAAATTATTTGGAGAAAACTAATATTCGGAAACGTTTAAAATTCTAATGAAGTTATTAATATACGACGTTTTAAACATTGCTTTTGCTACAAACTCTTAACGTAGAAAACATGGCTTCTATATTTTTTTTTTCAATTATTATAATAATGAATTAGTCTTTATCCTTAAATTCATCTTGTCAAAGACAATCATAAATAAATCAGTTAAATATAAAGTGCCACAAAAAAATTCTAAATGCAAGTCACCGCAATACGTCAAAGGTAATATCCGACCAGATATCTGAGTATCCGGACTTCCGAAGTAGGAAATACTGATATAGATCATAATTTATTACGAGATTTTCTAAGAAACATTCAGACGGATTATATGGGATTTTACAGTTTTTATATGGAATTTTATGGTGAACCGTTTGTCATAATCACTAGCAATTCAAGTAGGATTTCTAGTTCAGAATTCTAGAATTTATTATGACTGGTTATCCTAAGATACCCAACGTATACGTTTGTATATTCAAGCGAATCTCGAAAACGGCTAGGTACCTACGAGTATTACTATTGATTGTATTAATTATGTTATTATTCAATTCTGTGCACGGCTGGAATATAGTGATTACTAGTTGTTAGACGACATTACATTATTGTGAATACCCTTGACTGAACTAACCTAGATAAAGTACATAATAATATTATGTACTTATTTGCAATTCAAGAATATGATTATTTTTCCCGTCTTCAAGAATAAACAAATCTATAGTAACTTCACTCTTTATGCATAATTTATAAAACGCAGCATTTTTTGTTACAGTAAGAATATTGTTATTCTTCAACAAAACTGTTACTATGGTGATACAATGCGGACTGTTGGTACTGATGGCAATGACCGTCTATATATAGCGAAAAAAGTGATATAAAGTTCAGTCATTTTGACCCTAGAACGAATGTGGACTATATTTTCTTTTGTGTTACAAAGAGATTAAATGAAGCATACCTATAAAAGTTTTTTGTCCGATAAAAGTTCAATTATTAACACAATTCGTACAAATTCTTTGCACCATATTACAAACCGGCTTAAAAATAATAACAATAACAACCTCTTTAATATCAATAGCTAAATCTGTAGGAAGCAAGTGTTCCGTTTTGAAAAAAAAATGGCCGACAATGTGAATTGACGTCACAGCATTGTCGACCAATCAGTGAGCGTCGAGAATGAGCGTGACCGTATGAGTGCCTGATAAACTTCAGACCTTGGGTTTTCCACTAAAGTTCGCTCAACCGTTTGAGGTAGTAAAAAATGTTTCTGTATTGCATACGAATTGTTACAATTTTAAATGGTTTTTTAAATGACAGTTTTAAAAGTTATTTCAGTAGGTACAAACGGAATGTTTAGCTATTTTCTGGAAATCTACACGTTTTTTAATCTTTGATAGCACTTTGATATATCTCTAGTTATTATAAGTACGTATAGTCTGGCCACAAACTGAATAGAATTTTATTTTTTAATCTATTCATGTTCACAATATTTTTAAAGCTCTTTGAAATCCTTACTAGGTCAAAAGATGAAGTAATAGCCTATTGTTTGCTAACAGTTATAGAGATGAGCAACTTTAAAAGATGTTGAAGCGCAACATATCTTTTACAAAGAATACGGTAGCAGTTTACATCATTACGTCCCATTAAAAAAATGCTTGAATGAATCTATAATTGGACGCGTAATAAATCCAAACCGTTGCTAAGCTAAAACTAAAACTCGCGCGAAAGCTGAGATCCACTAAAACATTTTGTTATTGCAGTCGATTTTAATGGAAACAGCTGTTAGTGCCTATAACTCTTCGTGTTTATAAACACACATACATCTTGTTAAAATGTGTTCACTGATTGGAAATAAATTTAACTTGAAACCGTTATGTATTAGAAAACTTAAATTACATTATGATTATTAATGGCAAGTTTTTTACGAGTATTCTGAGCTATTGATTGACAATTTGTTAAAATTTCTTAGTACTATTAATTACAATGTAAAACTTTACTTTAAATTCAAGTCAGCTTAACAGAACTGGGGCCCAAGTCTGCTATTTTTATAAATTCGTCATTCCAACACGATCCCATTGTCATTTTGCTAAAAGTTCGTAATCTGCTAAATTCATAATGGTCGATCATTGGTTGATCATTGTATTCCACAAACACGACACTCGTAACGAATTAAAAGAAATGACTGCACAGTGAAGTTCTCATGGTAGGTCACTGATCAAAGGAACTGTCAAAATTTTAGCAGATTACCGCCTAAGTCAGTGAAAAATGAATTTTTCACTATGTAGGAGATTACCAATAGATGTCATTTCGTTGAATGGAACACTCCATTGAACGAAATGACATCTATTGATGTGTGGCTGGTAGTGGCTGTCCATTAGAAAGTCATAATGACTCCAATATGTTAGTAGATTACCAAACTTGTCAAAATCAACAATTATGAAATCAATGATAGACCATTCTGACACTATTGTAATAGCAGACTTGAGGCCCAGAACTATGTAATTTCTAATTAGTTGTATTCTAGTAACATACTTAGTTGCTGTAAACAATACAACAAAACATGTATTTAATCATAATACTGCAGACCAGAAAACTAATCAAAAGTCTGCTATTTGATTTGTTGCTATATTTAAAGTCAACTTATCAGGATTGGATGTTGTTATTTTGGTTAACTTACGTGATGACTGATTAACCTATCTCACGAAAATACCTTCTCATGATAACGTCAAAACTATATTTAAGTCAGACTCAAAAGTCAGAGTCAGACTCTATTTTTTCTCACAGTCCCAAACAAGTCTAGAAATATATCAAATCTAGCCAAATATAGAACCTAGTTATCCGTAAGTTAAAGGCTCCCGCAGAAAAGCGCGTTGCGCGCGATTCTAGTAGAATGAGTTTCATGAAGATTTCATAGATATTGTTCTACTAGAGTCGCGTCGCGCCTGTCTGCGGGAGCATTAAGTCGTAAAAAGAGGTTTTATTCTCAGCAGACTGTTTGCACAATTGAATTATTATAACACTACACTTGAATGAGATGTCTGTGTCAGATTAACATCTCAAATTGCCCATTACTTTGACTTATGGACCTTGGGGTTCCCCGGTTTTGAGCTGACACTCCTTTTCTGTTTATTTTGGCATAACTATCATGATATTATGAGAAGTGAGAAAATCTCAATAGGTATATAATATTTTCAAATGATTAAACGATTCCTTTTACATGTGCTTTATCTCTCTCAATATTTAAACATATTAATCTCAACTGTAAAAGCTGATAATCTTTATCAAGGTTTTTTTTTCTCGGTCTTGCTGCAAAATTCGTAGCACCTCATGCGATGCTACACAAAATTCTTCAATTAAAAACCACTCTAATTAGTCTTGTTTAGTAATATCAGGTCATACAACCTAAGATTAGCCTGAGTTCAAACAACTCCAACATTACCGTAGCCTGAATATTGATGCTACGTAACTCGTAGCAGCCTCTACGCGGGCATCCCGTAACCCTTTATTTTGAAAGCTACGTTCTCGAATGATTTTTATGATTAAGAGTACATAATCACATTGCTAGTGTATTAAAGCCTTATCAAAGACCAGTCAACGTTACAAAATTAGCATAAATACCACTGCAGCTCTACATACGGAATCAAAGGCTTGTTTTTTATGCTTTTTAAAACACAAAACGTGTCAGTCCAGTATAATTATCCAGTGTTTTATATTTTTTTTAGAACCAAACGAAATAGAGTCGGTATTTCCCAAACATTTTCGTAAATTAAGCAGATGTCAAACTGTTAAATTTATTGTCGTCTAACGAATTTTATTGAATTGAATAGGATGTGTGGATGTTTAAATGTTAAGATTTGAATTTAGAGTTGTTTACGCCCCACCTATCTAGATTTAATCAACTCAATATCTCGTCACTGTATTCATACTTCATGATCTCAAATGTCTCATTATATTATACTACATCTAAACTTATCTTGAATTTCCGATTGTAGTACTAAAAGGGTTTAATAATAAATCATTGCTTCCATAATTTGGATTGACAATAAAACCCTACCCGATAATAAACGTCAATTAACTATTAACCTTAATCATCTAAGATTTATGAACTATAGTAACCCGTTATAAAACGAATTCTTAGCCAATTATAAGGTACGTAAGAATATGCTATACACCATATTAATATGAAGTTGGTTGTATACATATAGGTAGGAAGGTAGGTAGTATGTATGTAACCGGCTTTTAGTTCCTTGACACTGCTTTTTGTTTTTATGCCGTTAGGAAACAACCTCAAAACGTCGGTACTATGTAACCAATCAACGTATCCTAAATACAATTATTTGTAGGTACATAACAGCCTTCAAAAGGAGTAGGTATGTGTCTATAAACAATAACAATAACAACAACGTGAAACTTTAACACTCAAGTACTTATGTAAGTACCTATCCGAATACCAAACCCACGTGGTAGGCAACTCATAAGGACCTCACTCACTTGCTTCTATGCTTTCACCCCCACTCACTGAAGTACAAAAGCACTCACACAGTCAAATATCCGAACAGGGTTGCGCTTGCACAGCATCCATTGCGTTGAGGTTATAATGCCGGCCGGTGAAGACTGCCCGATGAGAAAAATGCTTCCAAATTCAAATGTTTACAGTCACTGTTTTTATTATTATAAACTATGTTATTAAGTTTAAGTTTATATATATTTCCCGGATTTTTTTGGCAACATGAGTGCGTGTGTACGGCGGGTAGATCACACAGCCACTGAGCTCGGCGCCCGCGCACGAAGCCTTTGCCTCAATGAGCGACTACGTCATTACGGGAAGTACGCCGCCACTAAACTAATATAACAAATACTTCTCACATCGAATAGCTTCGTCCAACGTCATACGCCACTTAATTATGTTTCAATGACGCTAATAAGAAAATTAAAATGAAAGACCAAAATTAAAAAGTGATTTGATTCCAGTTAGTTTCCATTGTGTTATAGTTTATTTTCATATCCTGTACCTGTTTTAATTTATATTGTAGACGAAATTCTGTAAAATTTTCCGTAAATGGCCAACGCTGACGTACTAATGCAAGAAATTGTTTATTTAAAATATTGGGACATAATAACATTTTATTTGAGTCGGTTGTGACCCAAAATGTTTTATTTAGTCAATGTTATCGTTAGGACTTCGAATTATTTGCGTTGATAGTGTTTCGAACATTTCGTAATACCTATAAATTTTATTTAATTTTAAATTAATATTAAAAGTATTCATTATTTACCGTACCATAATTGAGGACGTTCATGAACCATTCATAGTCACCAAGATAATTACAACGGAATGCATCTAAAGGTACCTAATATGACATAATAAATGCTAATCAAGCCACCCATATCTTGAACACCTTGACAGTTACGATAATCTGTATGTTACATAAAATAAGGGTTAACCCACCCTCATTACTATGGTTGAACAAGTCGTGAGTCGTGCATGAGATGACGTCACGGTCCGCGCCTTCCGCACTTCATTCATTCATTCGGTAATAATAGTACAATACAGACAAAGAACGTGCATTGTATTGTACACACACTCATACATACATACGATCGATCATACGTCAGTTCCTACACGTGAGAAAATAACAATACACATTTTGGTCGCACACCCAATTTTATTTTTTATTTTTTATAGCCTTTATTCAGGGTGTCCAGTAAATAGCACGACATACTGCAGAGGGTGATAGCTAAGGTCACTACCTATCAATACAACACAATATATATTCAGCAAAATCTTACGGATTTACAGTTTTACAAAATTTTCCGAAATACCGAAAAATCTCTACCTTGAAACAGATTTTTAAGCATCTCGTAATGAAAAAATCTTTTTCTAGAACATTTTCTACATCAAATTAAAGTAACTATTCACGAATAATTTGATGTAAAAAAAAGTACTAGAAAAGGATTTTTTCCAACCCAAGCTATCACCCCCTGCAGTATGTCATGCTATTTACTGGACACCCTGTATTTAATTTAGGGTCATTTTCCTTGTTAATTAATCGATATTGTTTTGATAGTTTAGAAATTGATTAACTATTTTCTCGTTGACTGAAATCATGAAACGTAGTACTAAAGACATCAACGGGATGCGCTTTCTTTTGCACAAAATGGTTTGCAAAAAAGTTACAAAATTCATTTTGTGAAAAAGGATTTTTTACTATTTTTTCGATGGAAATTTCCGGATAAATGGAGGCCCAGACAAAGCTTGAAATAAAAAAATGCATTTTCTTTTGACATTATTGCTGGTAAACATGTTAAGGAACTTATCTTTTGATTATAACAATAAGAGAGAGATTAAGATGTTTTTATATCATTCGATTTTTTGGTCATCAAAAGACACTAACTCTAAAGGAATGTCACCGTGCCTACTCAAACGCAACACCAATAAAGGATAGACAAATCTATTTATAACCAATAGTTATGTAAGTGGAATTGCCGACTCCGTAGGTATCTAAGTCATTGTTTAGCCGTATGTCACCGCGAAAACCCATTCATAAAGAACACCTACGCTTAAATATGTCGTGTGCAATTACTTTAATATTTTGTATGTAAACATACTTGGGTATAGTCACCACTTTGTATTTTGATCATTACAATATTTCCACATATTCAAATATTCTATTGGTCAATGGTATCTCCCAAGGGTTTAACCTAACGTACCTGTACTAAAAAGTTACAGCTCGGTAATTTGGTATAGCGATCCATATAGATAGCTATAAAAATTGTTTTGTCAAAATCTGAACTCTACTGATTTTTTTTTTCGAGTCTGGCAGTCCACACATTTTAGGCACTTAAAATGACGTATTAGTATTATAAAAATGTATTGCTACTATATACACACGTATGTATGTTATTAAGATACCAAAAGAAAAACATTTAAATACGTAACTACGCAGATTACTAAGTTTAAAGTAACTGCTGTTTCGAATGAAATGCTTTAACTGCTATTATGCATTCAATAATGGCCACTAAACGGCTTTATAGCCATTAAAATGTTGCACTCTGAAGTGAATGCAGGGAAAAGCCTCAATTACGTAGTTGAAAATCGTCAAGCAATCGTTCAATATAGTGCCGTAATTGTGCGTCATCAGTATCACTTCTGTCCCAATATGTCAATGTTAAATGAAAGTGTAAATAAAGGTGGCAATCAATGATTTGCAATAATGGATTGACAATATAAAGGAATAAAATTAAAAATTAAAATAACAGAAAATAAATAAATTAAGAACTATAGGTACTTTGAGCAAAAACACAAAGACGACAACTGGCATATTTTTTTTCACCTATGCGTGTGTCTTATTTTAATAATCACCTAATTAATTACCTGATAGTTTTCAGCCACAAAATAAGATCCTCCATAATTTCGCCAATAGTAATCCCGAACAGGCACCATCCTTTTTAATATCAAAAGTCCGGACACAAATAAAACTATTTAAATAATTTAATTTAAAAAACTAAAACGAAATCACTTTTATTATCTATTTGAAAATATTTATTGTTATATAAATTATACAATTTATCGATGCGAGAAGATCATTTTTCCTTTTAATAAATTATCTTGAATAACTTTTTACAACTGCGGCCCGCACGGCTGTCTCTAAGGAAAGACGTAATTCTTTTTAACATATTATCACTGAACACTTCGATAAATATATTGTTTTATCGCGTCATTTTATCGTAAGGAGCAAAGTTCGACTCTTTGATAAGATAGTGCAACTTTTTCACATTTCAGGCGCCTTTTTAAAGAACCTTGTATTTTATAAATTGATAGTTAGTAGAATCTTGAAAATTTTTATCTGATTGGGATTTTACTTGCGATAGTAATCTTAGTATGGAATAGTTACTTATAGAAAACGATTTTTAGTTTTGTGATGAGTATGCAAAAATAGATTTTTATCTTTCCCGTATCCTGGTCTTATGATTAAAGTATTCGTAGAGCTGCCACACTCTCTAAGTTTAATAAACTGTTACTTTTTATTTTGGTATATTTCTTACACAAAAAAATTAATCACACGGATGGATTAGTATTTCTGTATTGGATATTATATAGCGACGCCCTCACACAACAACTTATAAAAACCACGAAGGGTTCCGTACCGTATTAAGATCGAGCAATAAATGTCGAAAAGACCCCATACAAGAAACGTGTTTTTTTCGCCCTCCGATTATTATTTTTATTTAATATTTATTTTTCGTTGTTACAACGTTAGTAGATAAACACACTGTGAAAATTTCTGCTGTCTACCTATTACGGTTCATGAGATACAGCCCGCCGACGGACAGACGGACGGACGATCAGATAGGGTTCGATACTCTTTGTTTACGGAACCCTAAAAATCAAGTCAACATACTGTCAAGTCAACTTGTGGAATTAAATAGATGGATTTTTTATTACTGTAGTTTATTTTAATAAAAACCTGCAATTATTCTATAAATAACGGCCTGATTAATTCCTATATAAAATATTTTTCTCAGAAACTGCTTAACACACCGACATAATCGGTTTTAACTATTAATAACGTGGCACTAATTTGTATGAACTTAATTGTATATTTAGACAAAAATATAAAGCCAGAAACATACTATGGTCGTTGGAAAATGAGCCGTTGAATATCCGTTGACAGTAGAAAATTTACTGTTACGTAATATAAGGCCATTTAA
Organism: Xanthia togata; assembly: GCA_963853775.1. Classification (NCBI taxonomy): domain Eukaryota; kingdom Metazoa; phylum Arthropoda; class Insecta; order Lepidoptera; family Noctuidae; genus Xanthia; species Xanthia togata. Next base: position 5,255,294 of record OY970794.1, read on the forward strand.
GGTATCGAATCGTCTTTGTATTAAGGATGTAGGGCTTAGTTAAAATGTATTATGTATCTTATTTCACGTAGTGCAGCATTTTATATGCTCACAGAAGGTAGCACCCTTTTTGCCGGTACACTGCGATGCCTACCTCTTTAATTAATGTCATTGGAGGATGCAACATATCCCAGGGCAGTTAGTTAAATATAAAATTATGGTGATAAATTCTAGAGGCTGGTAGAGCCAACAGACAAGACATAACTCTATAAATACCCATTATACTTAATTCTGTACTCTATTTTATTGCTGTTTGAAGAGTATCAATATATCCTACTGTTCACCTTGACCGCATAGTGTTTTCCCGTCCTCTGGCTAGGATCCGCTTGCAGTTAGATAAAAGGAATCTGTCGTGAGCTCATTAGCAACCACACGAACCGTGGGTATCAATGTACTTGTTAGACAGATACTTGGAATATCCCTTTTTTATGTTGGGAAATTGAGCGGAGTATTCTCTTACAAAAAATCAAAATAAGATAATTGTGCTGTAGCATGAAAAGTAAATGAGGTAATTACACATCTGCCTACCGTCAGTTAACCTTATTTTGTAATGGAAATTGTGCTGGACTCAACCAGGCAGTGTTAAAATTGGTATCTCAGTATGTTTGGAGTTTCAAGTAGTTACGAACCTTCATATTGATTTTGTTGCATTGTTACCTATTGGTGGTTTTCCAGTCTTTGGAAGCCTTTAATCAATATTCTTTCAGATGTAATATAGAGACAGGTAATTTTAAATAAGCCCATTACACAGACAGAATCTAGCAACATTTAATTCTGGTAGTATAAAGATCTATACGTCAGAGTGTGGCGCAGGTAAGATATTTTATTGTGACATAGTTGGGAAATGCAATCGCGTAAACGGGTATATGATACTCATTAGTTACTTTAAACGTGTCACACAGAAAACCCTAATGGTAACTCGTTAATTCATACCAATTAATAAGAGAGCATCAGACGTTTCAAGTATCACGTTAACTAAACATACCCACTTACTTATAGGGACGTTATAGAACGTGGAAAATCTTTTTTGGTTCAAGGAAAGGAAATTTGGTCCAAAAGTAATAAATGTCATCCAAATGTAATGTTTTTGTTGCTTTTTCGTCTGGATAATTTAGAGATACTAACTGAAAAAAAAATCGCTTAATTGATTCCTCTTTCGTGAATAAGACATTCTAAAAATGAGACATATTTTATTTACATAACACTTTTGTTCAAGTGTCCAGTCGCAAAAAGTTTGTTGATATAATTAGGTGTGATTTCAACGGATAACGTCATCTACGAGTAGATGTAGCTTTACTGTATTAAGTACGATGTATCACGTACACACCCCTTCTTATTTTATCAATTACTTTATACATTTAATTCTACTGATTGTCGTAACATCTGTAGTAGGTATGTGTTATCAAATCATGTGACAAAAGGTTATCATGACTTCAATTTAATCAATAAGTAGATAAGTCATAGTTTAAATATGCCGAAAAATAAAACCAAAATACGCCTGTTTTCGCAAAGGGGTGAGCAGAGGTGTCTCAGTACATATATGTATATATTTTGACAGTTTTATCGGGGCAAAAATCCACTTCGGCCAATAAGTGAGAATTTCTCAATGGTATATCACTGTTCCCAACCCGAGTACAGAACTCATTGTCAGTAGTCGAGTTTTCAATCGTTAAAACTACGAGACATTAAATTATAGTCACTCATGATTTATGATAATTTATATTTGATCACAATCGATATGAAGTTTATTAAACATTGTACTCAAATAGTGCGATTATGTTATAAAATTCACACGTTTTTTTTTCCTGTGAATCCCCTTTACCATTATAGCATAAGTTTATTTAGTGTTAACAGTTTTAATGTCAAAAAAGTATCAAAATGAATCCGAAAATAACTCAAATCTGCAACTTACAATGTTAAGTGATAAGGTCCTATATTGGAAACTGACATTTCCTGTGACATATGACCGCACTGGGCCCGCGTGGTGGGCCCACTTCCTCCGATAGAGAGGAAGCGGGTGTGTTTCCAGCAGTGAGAACATAGGTACACGATAAGCTTATTATGCAGCTGCTGATAATGATTGTTGGTTGAAGAACCCATCGGTTAAAAGCATTTCCACAAATTACTTGAGCACTCTACCACTCTCTATTAGTACAATCAATAAATCAATCAAAATTGTTGTTCAATCGGAATTCAAATTGTTTTAAAAAAAATTGCTAATCCATTGCTAGTTCGAAAAAAAAAACTGCTCAACAACGCAAATAACGCAATGAATGTTGTAGAACTGTCAAAATGAAACAAATTTGTCGTAATCGTTTCTCACTAAATTGAAAGCTTATTAACTAAGAACATAAGTCAGTGACTTACGTAATATCACTTAGCTTGAACAAGTGTAAACATACAAGTACACTTATTGAATCTCTGTAAAATAAATTAAAACGACTTTTATTTTGATATGCAGCTATATTTAGAATGTCTATTGCAAAAGTGAATGTTTGGGATCCTCTGCAGTTCAAATTCATGATTTGACAATAATAATAGATCATGAATAGGTAGGTATAAAACTGCAGAGACCAAAAGCTCGCCCCTATTGCATGGGGCTTATCATAACTGGTAAATTTGTACTGGTATTTTTATATTACCTACACTGCTGCCTTTACCTTCAGGGATTATTGGCGTAAATAAGCCATCGGATTATCGAGACTTTTAACAATGCCTCAGGGATGACAAATGATCTTTGAGGTACCTATCCGATTAAGGCAAAGATGACAATTGATGATAATTGTCACTTAGGTAATCAGTTTTTTTTTTTTTTATCTTTTTTCGATACGCAATCATGACATTATGTTTAATAAGTACCTACTACCAACTAAGTACGGAAAAGTGCAATAAAACTACTTTCATTAACCACATTTCCCTAAACAAATCCTTGGAATGCGGTTAACCCTTAAAGAAAACGAGATTGAAGCTAAAAATATACGTAAATACGGCTGAAATATTTAATCGTCAAAATGTATACTAGTATTAAATGTTTGTACGGCATCGTGCGCCTGCGCGGTGAGAGGAACCGGTTGTCAAGGTCTTCGGTTTTCCCTGCCACTTACAAAATGGCGGATTTGGTCTTACGATTATTGCATATGTTTTGTCTGTTGCTAGGTAGGATTAAGTTTGTTAGTCTTTGGAGAGCAACAAAAGGATTGTCATTTGTTTTTCTTTTATTAAAAGAAAATGTTAAGTTGGGTTTTTTCGTAGATAATGTTGTTGACAAAATCGTGTGATTAAGTTACAGATTAATGCGTATAATCTTTAATGATTAAAGAAAAAAATAAAAGGCATTGTTTCCCTAAGTATATTTTTTATAGTAAAGGTAGATAGTAATAGGAGACTTATTGTTTCTGTAAACAGTGAAACATTGAATTTAATTGTAATTTAGTGCGAAATTTTTGTGCGTTTGTAATCACTAGATTACAAACGCACTAAATTACTATATCTATTGACTAGGTAGTCAACACCGTAATTTAGTGCGTTTACCTAAATCCTTATAATTACATAAATGTTATTCAACAACTAGAATAACCAAAAAACGAAAAATACAAGCCTTAAGTGACACTAAAATACCTACCTAGAGCTCAAACGATTAGACATGCAAAGCTTTGGTCACAGACGTTACAGCCAATTAATGAATTATGCAATTCAAAAACAATTTTGAATACAAAATGGCCATTTAATCTGTTTCATTTTGGTCCACGTGCTAAGATTTTGATAAGTTTTTAAATTTTAAAAGATACATTTTTTTTATCCAGAACAAAACAAACAAATATTCCAAGAACAAGTACAATCGTCACGGGTAAATAAAAGTTAATAGTTATAATAATCTTAGATGTTATCGAAAGGTCAACAAAATAACATAATTCATCAAAGCTTTACTTCATAAAAGTTCCAACTAATGTCAATAGATGGCGTAAGTTTCAGCTCTAAGCTTACAATAACACGTTCTAAAATTATTTTCGCAACTTACGTAGTCAAACATAACCTTTGAATGTCCTCAAAATCTTAGGCATTAAGGCTTGAATACTTAGCACTAATACCCTAATCAATATGCCTTAAAATCTTTGTTCGTGCACCTACCTTAACTTACAAACAGTAGCCACAATTATGCGTAATAATTACATGTATAACAAGGTCGTAGTACATACAAACGTAACACTATATAGCCTGTGACGCAAACGAGTTTCCCTTTCACCGCTGCTATTGGGCTGCGCGGACGCATTCGATACATAAAATCGGTACTCGACACCCACTCGATTATTCGTAGCGATAAATTTGATTTGTGCACGATTCCCTTTGTTTTGTTCAGGAGTTGGACATTTATTGGGCACGTTTGGTTGTTGTGCCTATGCTTTTTGGTTGCACAAGAAAATAAATACTTAGAAGTCGTAAATAATACCTAGAATAATCACCTATATCTTACTTACTCACGTTTCTTTATTTGCTTAGTAAATAGGTAAGCATGTGTAACCATCATGCATAGGCTATGATATAATGATTAAATTATGTTGTAGTTTTTCATAAATAATTAATAGGGGTTTGATTTCTTGGCTACCTAAGAACAATGGTACTGATATGTAATTATACTCATTTATTTATTTATTATAGGACTCACAAGACAGTCTGTTGGCAAGCCCGAAAAATGTGTTTATTTCCTAATCCTTTTCCAACTTTGATGCCTGCCTTTTTCATTGCTGCATCAATTTACCAATTTTAGAAAAGTCCCTTTGGAAAGTCGAAGAGGCAGGTTCATAAGGGAATTAAATATTGTATGAAAATGTTTTTTAGTAGACACAGTAATTTTCCGTGAATCAAAAATTATCACGTAAATGTACCGAATAAAGAAAAGTGTTAATAGAGCCAAAATGGTTGTCCTTTAGCGTACATCACACCTTGGCGTGGAAAAGTGATAACTTTGTGAACACACGCGATACAAGAACTACGTCAAAAATATGTTTTTTTCTTTTCTTAAATAAATCTTATAAAGACATTTGATTGAATATGAGAACAATCAATTAATTTATACCGTAAATAATTTTGACCAAAAAAAAAGAATGATATTTTCAAGTCTTATTTTAATACAGTGATGGATGGAACTCAATTCAAAATTAAACATACATTAATGCTTCAGAAAAATCTTCAAACACACCTCTTAATTGTCTTTAAAAGCAGTTTATACCTTCACTAACAATTATAATTATAATTAAAAATATACCATAAAATGTCTAATGTCAACCTGCATTCAGTGATGGATTATGATGAGTAATATGAGCAATATGATGAAAAAAACTAAAAAACTAAAAAAGTACAAAAGTGTGGTTATTTTCTTTACTCTTTACACGTAAAGAAAAAGACAGAGACAAAGGCAAATCGGAACCCTGCGCCTTAATTGTCACCAAGTGATTAAGTTGTCAGAAAAGACCCGACATTTTTTTATTATTGCAGGTTAATTATACTTATCATTAAATACTACATTGCAATTATGGCAAATGTTATGTCCTACGTATTAATAAATAAACCATTAATTGAGAGACATTAAATAAATATCAATTCTAATTGAACCACTGTAAAAATTGCCTTTATTTGCCATTACTAACCAGCTAATAGTTTTTAGAGCCATTTTGATATTACCCTAACTTTACTTTATTTTAGTCTGTGCTAAATAAATGTATTTTCTTGCATTCCTAACAATATAATAGGCCTGATCTGACCAACATAATGTCTGGACTTTAAAAGAGACAGTGACCTCGGAGTTTGTTTCGGTGTTCCTTCTCAGATTCATCGGATAAAAAACTCCGACCTCATGTAGTTTGAAAAATATTATTATTGACGTGAAAAAGTCAGTAAATCAAGTCCGTACGTCAAAGATTTATTTATTATAAGTATTAGTACATACACTAAATCTACGCTCTGTTTAAAATTATCACATGATAAGTAGGAATCTCCTATTTCTTCATGAAAAATGACTAAAACATGATGCAAAGATAACTAAACAGACTCGGTAATTATCTCAGTTTGAGTCACAATCGGTTTCTCAACAGTATCTGCCAAAATGTTCGTTTGGCAACGCTGACTTCTTTCATTTTCCTGCTACAACTTTCGCAACGTGATGAATCAGAGACCGTGATTCGACTTAATGATCTGTCGAGACGCGAACCATTCTCGGAAAATTGAATTAACTCACTTTGACCAATAGTTATATAAAGTTCTGGATGTCTGAGTTTCAAATTTGGAAATGAAGATGAATAGGCTTTTGTTTTCCCGATATTCTTTTGTTTTTAGCTGGAAATAATTGGAGGTTTACGTATCGTCACCTATAAAGGCTTTTGTAACAAGTTTTCTTCATAGGTAATCGGTTGAGCGCACGACATGTAAATACACAACCAATTCGTTTGTTAAGGATAGTGGAAGCGGTTGAAGATATACCTCCATTCATTCTATATTTGAATATATATTTGTAAAACTAAGATCAGTAGTGAAAACTTTACCGGAAAATTCATGGACATTCATATGATTGTTACTTCTAATATAAAAACCATTAAACTGGTATTAAACTTCCTTCCTTCCTTGCTGCCGCCCTAGCTAATCGTAAATCTTACCGATATGTTTCAAGATAATAATAACAACAATGCCCACTTAAACAATAGAGCCTTGCGCAAGAGTTGTTATATTTCCTAGTTTACTGCTGTACCGGTTAATTGCAATACTAATACAAGCAGCGTATACATAACATAGATATTATAAATAGTCGTTAAAATAGGTACTTATTTCTACTGAGAATAGAAGCTAAGCAGCATACCTAAGAAATATACATAGCTATAGTCCAGTCTGTCTTGGTATATTGCATACCCATTTGGGGTGGGGCGGCTAAGACTAAGTTCATAGACCTGGAGCGGGGACAACGGGCTCTAATAAAATTAATGTACTTCAAAAACGTAAGGTACCCTACACAAAGTCTTTATCAAATAAGTAATTTACACTCTGTTCGCAAACTATATATAATCAAAACTATTCTAAGGAAACATAAAACTCTTAATTTTGATCCCAGCTTAACTTTGAAAAGAAGAAAGGATATAATAGTTGAAGTTCCTAAAACTAAAACCAAGCTCGCCCGTATTCAATACGACAAACGCTCAGCTCAGCTGTACAATCGAGTAAACAAAGAGATCTATATATACAATAAACGATTAACGGACAGTAAAAAAATAGTAACTAATTGGATAACACCACTTACTTATGATGACACGGAGAAGCTACTGGAATAAAATAAAACCTTACACTTAATGCTCTTATCTTTCGTACTTGTCGTATACAGTCTGATTTCATTAATTGCCACTTACACTCACACTATCACTTAACTTTCATACACACAGATGCTCACATTCAACATTCAAATTCACATTTACACACCTTTATACTCACAGTAACACTCCTTAGTATTAACACTCACACACCGCCATTATCACATTTAGACACACCTTCATATTCATACTCACATTCACACACCCTTACTCTCACTCACACATTTGCATGCTTCGCGTCTAGTTTAAATTTTCTATTTTATTTTAAATCGCCTGTTTTTATAACACTTTAAACAAGTAATTTTATGTTAATATTTTAAGTTTTGGAAGAGCGGAGTCTCCTAACACAGGCTTTTGCTTAAAAGGAGGCTCCAATCACTAGTTGTTAAATTTACTTGTAAAACAAATAAAACATTTTTCATTTCATTTTCATTTCATTTCATACCTTTGACTTATCTTTCATTAAGGTCTGTCGCTATAGCAACAAAGTTAACAGCATTGTTGTTTCGGCAGTTAGAGGTAAGATAGCCAGTTCCTCTGTGGTTGAGGATTCCGGGTGAAGCGCGCTTCCACCTTCGGCCTTGTGACCACTTACCATCAGGTTAGATGCAGACCAAGAGCTTCCCCGCAGTGGTAAAAAAAAGGTAGCAAAACGGAAGCATTTTCTTGATTTATTTTGATAAATATTTAGGTACCTATCTCGAAAACAATTATCTATGAAAGCGAACGAACTTTTTTTAGACATTACATATTATTCGAGGATACTTTTCCTTAAAGAGCACGTGTGATAAGCTTGTTCTTATCATGTTTGATACTGAAATAGTAGATATAAGTAATCACTGTTACTGCCGTCATTTCTAAAATTAATTATCGCGAAAACTGGGGTTTGAAACGAATTCAATATGAGTCAGCTAGACAATGCTATTCCTAATTGAAACCATAACAATCTCAGCAATAAGATTCATTTTACAATAGTTTCAGATAATAGATTTACATAATGTTGGAAATTCCAGTGCTTGAATCGAGCAACCATTGCAAAATTCATTGAGGCAACTACTGCAAGGCGTTCATTCAAGATTTTTTCAACTATGTGATGAAAGACAAGAAAACGGAGCACCGCTATTTTAAAATTGGAACATTTAAAACCAATCAAATGGCGAAACAAAAAACAAACTTCTCTATTAACTTGTAAAAAGCGCGTCGAAAATTTTCTTTTATTTAAATTGCAAGAATATGGCATTCACATCAAGCGTGTCTCATTGCCAAGGCGTGACGTCATAAAGGTGCGTCCTCGACCTAAATAGACAAATGTGAAAATTGAACAGCTAATATTGAGGCTCTATTCAATAACAGTATTCTTAAAATGTCTGCTCTAGAAGACAATGTGTCTAAAGTTACGAAATACTTTGTTTATGCCATTTAAAACATGAATGTTGAAAGGCTTATTCACAGGCTATGCATTTAAAGTTATTAGTCATAATGTGGTAAATCAGCGTGGCGAATGTTAAGTTTTTTCTACGTGAGCTTATTGTATGGGAATTTAAGGCGCTGTTCAATCATGTAAAAGGCGATAAACGCGTGACTAAGAACTCTACAAGTTATCTATTTTACCCTACTGTAGGTTAGAAGTGACTTATAAGAATGTAGTGGAATTTAGCTATAAATCTACTAAAAATACATAAAGTCAACCAATTGATCAGCTCGCTTGCTTAAGGCGGGTTAGCGGGTTCAGGCTTAAATAATAACTAAATTTACTACCTAAAAACTAACCCTCTGAGGCCAACCAACAAACCATACAAACGGTCTAACAATTCAAAGAAAAGACACCCATTCAAGAAAACGTCTTAAATCAAGCGACAATGTTACAAAACGTTTTCTCAAAGGCTTTAACACAGTGGTGTTTCCTACATAATTCAGTCAAGAAAGCATGGAGCTATTCCGAGCTATAGATGGGCTATGTAGCCCATGTCCATTCTATGCGACAATTTCCGAGGCATCTAAATTGTCTCTCGTCATTCAAGGGTTAATTGCGTATGGACGCGCGGAAAATTCGAAAGCGTTTATGTGTGAGTTTTCCAATGTATGAGTAAGTAGTTTAACAAGTGCGGAGTTTTCTTGCACTTTCGAAACTTTGAAATGAGTTCAATTATCTTGTATTGAAGTAAATATTTGGATTTTTAATTTTGATAAAATCGGTCGGTCAAATAAAATCAGAATAAGACGGTCTGTTTACATAATTGACTAGAATTTTCACTCAAGCTGAATTTCTGGACATTGCTTCCTAATTGAAATAATATTGTCTTAACCCAATTAAATGCAATCAACTTCACCAGCAATTTATTCGGACTCTATTTTTATTATAAATATAGACATCACACAGCCGGCCGACTCTATTGCCCCAGTTTTTTTTGCAATAAAAACTTAAACTTTATTGTTCTTCCGTTTTCTCAGTTTTTCATAAATGTTTAAAGAAATAAAATAAATAAATCTGGTTTAGTTAACGCCGAGTTGTGTCTAACAGAGCGTGGTTGAACCGTTACTAATCGGTCAAACATTGTTATAATGTTATTTAAATATCATTGGGCATTAGTTCCAGTTGTTTTTATCTGTTAGTGAAACACGATTTATACAAGCTGTATGATATGGGAACACGTGACTTCCAAATATAAACTTGTGTCTGTTCAATTTATAATAAATATCCCGAACATGATAAATAAACTTGTGGGTTTACTACACTACAGATACACCTCTGCCTAACCCTTCGGGGATTAAAGGTATGATGTTATGTTAAGTGAACAAATGAAAAAAAAAACATTGTTGCGGAAAAAATTGCTAACATGATATCTCAACATATATGTATATGACTAAAGTTGTTGCATATTTTACTAACTATAAACAGGCATGACATCAAAATAAAAAACTTAAAATAAAACTGCTAAAAACGAAAACCATAATGGTATTATCATCATGTTGTTTGTAGCACATAATTATTGTCAACATAATTTATCCAATAAAAATAATTACATCAAAATACCTACAATCGTTATTTTCGCATAATGAATTTTAAATTATAGGATCGAAACACATTTAAGGTCAAAAAGTACTTTAAAAAAATACCTAGTTTATCCATTATACTTTCAAAAAGTGTACCATTATCGCAATCCAGTTTAAATCATTTTGCTAAGAGAATAAAGCTCAAAGTCAGATGTCGTAACTAACTCAAGAAACCCAGACTTGCACCTGAGTTGAAAACAGGTACAATTTAATAAAATATGCAAAAAAATAACTTGTTTTGTAATGTGAATTGTGCCGTATTTCTACGAGATTAGAGTACAATTTGCCTTGAATTGTGACTGGTAATTTTCTTCTACAGTAATCGCTCCACGACTGGCCTTCGTAGGGATTGCTTCCGAGTTCTTAAAGATCAAAGCTTCAACATGTTATTATCTGACCAAACAAGCTTTGTGAATACGCTTTACATTTTACATAAATAATTATAGTCATTTGGTACGTAAATTATTTAACTGTCACGATAAAAATTGGCTATGTCAAAGAAATATTTCTTTGTGAATTTGAAATTTGTCTCTTGACATATTTTTTTTTTTTCAAATTATTCAATAAAAGCATTATTTTCATGTTTTCTTTTTCACAAAAGTTTCGTAATTTAAATCCCCAAAACTTACATGCCATAAAGAATTTAACTGCGCGTAACTATGAGTAGGTATGCAACATAAGTCATACACAGTATGATCTCTATCAAGATTTCTTTCAACAAAGCATTGTACGACAAACCATTGTTAGCAAGCTTAAAAAATATCCTATAAAACAAGGAAGAGATGCATCTATAGATCATTAAATAAATAAAGTAGTCGACCTCTTCATCAAACTTATCTATACGTGGTAATTCTATGTTTATTTCCTCAACTGCTTTTGAATCTATGATCTCATTAATTAGTATAACGCCTCTAATCCTTGAAGGGTTAGTAGGTTAGGTACTGTTTAAAAACATAACAGTTTATCAATATAATGTCAATACAGTTTAATTGGCTATTGCAGTCAGTCAACACTATTTTAATACATTACTTAAACTCACACACTGACTTATTACTTGTTAAAATTTTAGGAAAACAAAAATACCTACTACAAAATATTGTAAAACATTTTAAAAGAGTAACGTCGGAGTTGCCCATTCTTCTCCATACAAAACTACCTTTTGGAAGGGGTGAATAGAATCAAATCTATTTTTTTGTACATTTTGACGGTCTAAAGTGCCTTTTATGTGCCTATTTGCAATTAAAAGATTTGAATTTTCTATGTAGGGAAAACTAATTTTCATGGCTGAGTAAATACAGCGTCATGCAGTTATTAGAGATTTAGTTTATGTGAAAATCATCAATAACAAAGAAATACCTACAAGGCAAGCAAAATATGTCATTCAAGCAGCCAAGAAAAACTCACTATGGTACCTAAAGTACAGATGCCAGCACATCATCCTACCCGAAACTGACAAATTTTCCCAATCAACTTTGAACTTTATGCTTTAGTGATAAAGTTGAAAATCTATTAAAGAAATTTCAAAGATTGTAGTAGGTTTTCGTACTGGCGTCTGTACTATTTCCGTCAACACACACGAAGCAATAAAAAACAACTATTATAATATTATAATTATTTTTGGTACAGATAATATCAATTACTTCCGACTTCGCTTATAAGTTAATCATAATCTGGAAGTAATCGTGCTCACTGCGGCCACGAAGTTTGGACTCTATGGTTATGTAAGGTCATTTATGTATTATTTACATATTTTTACGAATATGTACTGTGTATACGAGGCACGTGTACGGGATTATTTGTATGAGACAATAAGATTTCTAAGAAAACCTTTTTTTTTTTGTTTGTAAATGGTCTTTGTTAGCTAAGAAATCATTACAAAGACAGACTGTGTTTTTTGCTGTAGGTTGGCCAGTCGCATCTTCTTGATTCTTGTTTAAAAATTGTAGCAAATTATACCAGTTTGATTAACTTTGTGATTATGATGATAGCAAGGAGTGTTATCGATCATAGTCATTCACGCGGTCAAGGATGGGTAGACCTCTAGACGCACCTTGTTTTTCTGTCCTACAGTGTACACAACTTTGCATTTACTTGTGCACACTGCAGGACAGAAAAACAACTAAACGGGGTTATTTTTTTTATTTGATTGGGAGTGCATTAAATTTAACTGAATGTAACCAAACTGAACGGAAAACAGAAAAACTACTTATTTTTTTACGACAGAATCTCTTCATTTCGTGTAAAATGCTAAGAATTAGGAAGAACTTTTATTAGTAGCACATGGCCCAGTCTTTTAAGTGCAGCGGAATCAAGTAATGGGTCGGTAAAACGATGTGATGAAGTTTTATCGCCCATTACATAGTTATTGGTAGTTATAATTCTCACCATTGAAGACATTAACTCGGCTATCAAGTTTCTTTATCATGCCGCGTGTCATGGCGCGTCTAATTTCCTCACTTTACGGAATGTAAAGATTTAACATTGTAATTTGTGTTAACTATTGGGCTTTCTTGGGAAAATTTACCGTGTAGCTTGTGCCAGATGCTTTTCAGTTTTCAGAAACATTTTGTATCTATTATTTATTGACGACCGTACATTGTTTCTTGTGCAACCATACCATTTTATTTCTTTCCTTACATAAAAACTGATTTACATCCGTAAGATGTACTCGTAACATAAGATCCAGTTGAAAACCAGCGTCAGGCACAAGTTGTCTGGCATTTATGCTGAACTGTATTTGGCGCAGCCGTAAGGCACACAATACTATTCTAAGTTTCCTTGTTTTTTTCTGTTTTTGTGTGAATAATGTGTGCCTTAACCTGAGTCAAATAAATTTATTTTCTTTCTTTCTTTTATTCGAACAATTTTGTTTGTAATATGTTTAATTTAGTGATGATGGATGATCCAAGAGAAAATTGAACCTCTATAGGCAACTGAAAAAACAAAAGAAGGCGACTGGAAAATAGAAACAATTTAGGGGACAATTTTCAATAGTGTTTTAGCCATTGAGACTCACAGGCCACGCCCTATTTAAAAGCGATAATCGCTCGAATACGCGATATGTGATACATATGTCACTTTTTGTTCGGAAAATCGGAAAGCGCCATCTGTTGGCACGACCACGCGTTTAGGTTCACCGAACAATCGTGTATTTGCTTGACGATCGCTTTTAAATAGGACGTGCGTTTAACGTTAGTAATGCTACCAAACCATCTCATGATAAATGTTCTTTATACTACTGACTCAAAAAAATTGACACAAGGCACGAAGAGATTAACTGTCTCTTACATTAACTGTCTATCAAAACCACACATCTACATCATCTTTTTATCACATTTATGCATGAAATATTATCTTTTCTTCAATGTAATTACTTCTAAAACCTATTAGATAGATAGAAGAGTACATTACTCACTTCATTAAGGTGCGCGCACACTGCAGTGTAGCGCTCATTGAGAAAGTCTCATTAATTATAAGGCATTGCACTGATGATGCGTAACTAGCGGTTTAAGTGGCCTTGTCTATGGAGCTGCTGTATTTAGAGACATAAACTCGTTAATTATGTGAGAAGTAGGTATAAGACATGCATGTAGATAGAAAACCCCATGGTTTTGATTTTTCAGTTCTAAATGCCAGTGAGTCTCCTTAGCATAAGCATAATCAATCTATAATGTTCTCACTGCTAGGACTCCTTCTGCGAGGGAGCATGTCCAAAAGAGATACCGTGGCCCCTGGCAACGTAGAGGCAACAGAAGGAACACGGGTGGGTTTTAGTCAGTAAGAGTCTGACACGCCCTCCCGCTCCACCCAGAGCGGGAGACGTCATTTGATGATTTCCCACCCAAAAAAAAAAGGACTCAGGCCTCCTCACTGTGAGAGGAAGTGGGCCGTTATCCACCACGTGGGCCCAGTGCGGGTTGGTAGTTGGTAGATGTCACATGTCCTCGCATTTTTGGCCCTAGGACATGCCGGGTTCTCTAACGGTGTTTTCTTACACCGGTCTGAGAACAGTGGTAATAAAATAATTTACACAAAGTAAAGATCAGGGTTCGAACCTACGATCTAAAACTCGTTGGTCGCGGTCGTTACCATTGGGCCACTACTACTCTCACTCTCCTTAAACTCGCTTTTCCAAAAATGAGTTTATTATTTTGTTACCTACGCATATTTAAGATGAGAAGATCATTCAGTATTTAATGTTAAAAAGGGAGGAAAATAGAAAATCCTGTGTATTTATTGTGACTTTAACGTTTCTCTGATTTTAAGGCTTTAAAAAGAATGTTCCATTACCTATAATCGCATTTTTCCTAGGCTGAAATTTTATGCTTTTAAAGAAAAGTCTTTGCAGGCATAAACAGCATTCCTTTTAATAGCTTCAAAAAGTATCAAGGTAGTTCAAAAGGTGAAAATGTATGAAGGCTCGTGCAGACCAGCGCGACGCGACTTGAACAATACAATTTCTAAGAAAACTTCACGGTATAACAATAGCCGGTGTCGCGTCGCGCTAGTCTGCACGAAGCTTTAATCGTTCAAAAAATAAAAGTTAATACCTACCTAGTTTATGATATGTTGAGGATAACAGTGCATTTTCGAGATCAGAATCAAAACAGGTAAAGGTTCAAAACTTGTCATACTGGTTCTGTTATTAGCCTTAAAAAATTGCTGTATGCATCAGAAAATACCTTCAGTTTTATTTTTAGTGATGTCATGAAATTCATTGTTTGAAATATTTTTCTATTGTCGGCTAGCTCTTGAAGTAATATACTGATATCAAATCAGTCAACATTACCGATAGCTTCATAATTATGGTCAATAAACTCAATGAAGATACCGATTACTGACACATCGATATCACCTGTCTCTGTTCTACGTATGGCCATTATATACCTCGGTCCCTTTTACTCTTTCTTTAGATATTGTATCTTTAGAGTTGTTTGTTACAACCAAATCGTTGTCGATAATGAATTCTTGCATCATTTTATTTTTTTATTTTTCGATATACTGTTTAAGTAAAGTACTGTTATTTGATTAAGATTAGGTTTATCAGATAATGAATAATGCGTGAAGATTTAGATAGATACCTACTTATTGGGTTTTTTTTTTTTTTTAAACCTGGCAAGTGCGAGTCGGACTCTCACACGAAGTGTTCCGTACCACCGAACAATATTTAGTAAAAAAAAGCCGAATAAACACGTTTCTTGTGTGGAAAGTTAAAAATTAAAGTGTCCCCTTTAATTTATTGTTATAGCGACTATAGAAATAGACACTCTGTGGAAAGTTCAATTGTCTACCTATTACTGTTCATGAAATATAGCCCGCTGACAGACAGACGGACAGCGATGGCTTAGTAATAGAGTTTCGTTTGGCACCCTTCATAAATATACAAGTTTCAAGTTTTTATAGTCAAAACGGGTTTTGATTTTGACTGTGCTATTGGTCATGCATGGGTGTGTCCAAACTAGACAAAATATTTTTTTTTTTCATATTCAATGCATATTTGCATAATGAGCGGCATCGTTAAATACAACCTTAATTAGTTTGTACATAAATTTCATTCTTGAGAGAAAAAAATATACTGTCCATTGATGTAACGCCTTGTGTTTATATACTTATCATATAAGGTTTTATGTTGACTCTCAGAAACATGGATGACGTAATGGCTAACAGGTACAAAAAGTGCGCATGAGTTTGCAACCAATCGAAACAAATGACGCCTTTGATTGATTTTATGATTTTGGTTAGGTAAGGGAAGGTGCTGTAGCATTGCTGTAAAGGTCCTTTTTTGCATGAAGGCTCACAATCGATAAAAATGTTTTTCAGTTTACCAAAAACATGTTTTCAGCAAGAGATGTTTATTTTAGAATCTTATCGTTTTTTTTCCACTAATTTTATTATGTAAACAATAACACAACTGTGGAATACATTACAAATAACATTTAGATTTTCCCATATGTTAGATAAAACACAATACAAACTTAGTAGTTAGTAGCAAACTAAAACAATGGCACCTAAAATGCCACAGCGTTCCGCAACAAAACGTAACTTCTCAGAAGCGTCATTTTAGTCCGCACGCAGCATAACGTCCAAACTAACATTTTATTTGCATTTAATAAAGCTATTCCTAATCCCGTCACAGCTGGGACGTGCACGATGAATATTTACACGCTAAAATACGCTTTAAATGCTTCCATGTGGATTATATTATGAAAAACTGTTCACGTTTTATGTAAATACATTCGAGCGTCGAGCGAAAACTAGAAAGTTAACACACACACACAAACCCGCCGTCAGTACGTGCCTGCTTGTGTTTGCGTGCAACGGGCACGGTTTCATAATTTAAAACATTAATAAAACATTAAAGGTAAATATTGAAGTAATGTTATAAACATAATTAAAAGAAAACTTACTGTATCTGACTCCTCGATAAAACCAGTCTCCCACAACATGTTTTTCGTACAAACAGTTCAACACGGCCACAAAAAAATTTAATACGTAGAAAAAGTTTTCCAAGTTAACTTTAGTTAGTCGAAAAATATCAGTCCGATTCGGTGCAATGTGCTTTTATGAAGGAAGCTTGCATCCCGTGACGTAATTATTAGGAAAAACTTTTACAAAGCACGAGCGCGACTGCGACCGGGTCGGTGTCTCGATGCTGTATGCGCGGACGCCGATCTCCGAGGACGCACGAAGCGATCCGACTAACCACGAAGTTAGCCGACCTACTTTGTTCTACTTCGAAACTCTGTGGTCGAACGGCGATTTTTTTCACATTTTCCGATGAAATGCTGCCCGTGTAGTAAGTACTTGCTATGTACATAGGTGGTCTGGTTAACTTAGCAAAAAACTTATTAGAATGACTTTTTTCTTAGTTTATAAAAAAAAACAGAGTTTTTCGTTCTAATCTGTCTTATCGATGAAGCGTGGCTCTAAATATATTATTGGAATTGTCAGAGGTCACAAGATAGATAAGATTTAAGTTTATTGTTTTTAGATTGAACCGGTTTTAGCTGGTTCCATGGTAACGAAATATTTTGTATCTTATTCGCGATCTCCTGATTTTGATTATAATATGTAAGTTAAAACTGGTTCCCACAAAAACAAATTAATTATCTCGTAAAACAGGACTTCCTCTCTCCTACCCTTTTGCTGTGCCCTACAAGGTCCATAATTATCTTAGTTTTATAGTTACCACCTAAATACCTACACATTATGGTGAAGCAATAAAGATATTGAGTATTGAGTATTGATTGCGGGCTTAGAGAAGCGGTTATGGTAAATAAATTAAAAAAAAACAAGGAAAAAATGTTTTTGTGATTGGCGGTAGTGTTGAGGACATCAGACAGAAACGCGAATTTATGTTAATTTTGAATAAAGCAAGCGAGCGTATTAATTTACAAGGGAAATAAAAGAAATAGAGTTTAGGCAAACTACCAACAATATTGTTTCTATTTTATTTGGAAACGTGGATATCTTTCTAATAAAAAGACGAATTCTACCATGAAACAATTTTAATTTACTAGTAATATATAGGTACCTAGTCTTGCCATAAATATTGTCACGAAGAAAATTTTTTGACCAGTGCGTCTCTTATAGGCTGTAAGTCCTAAGTCATCTTTTAAAATACGCCACATGGTTCTGGGTGCTATCTTCATCTCCCGAGATAAAATCTTTTGCTTTCGGACAGGAGCTCTTCGAATTCTTTCCCTTACTGCTTTGACCACCTTTTTCGTACGAACACTACGTGGACGGCCAGATCTGTTTCTGTCACAAACAGAGGAGGTCTCATTGTACCTATTAATAGCCCAGTACACAAACATTTGACTAATACCAAGCATGGAGAGTTTTAAAAATTGCATTTGGCTCCATACCAACTTTGTGTAATGCAATCACAGCGATTCGGTTCTCTTTATCACCCCACTCCATTTTAATATCGCAAAATATTGTACAATGTATTGGCGCCAAAATTAGAAAACCCAATGAACAATCGTATAAAAATGACAGATTCCAAATTCAAAATTAAATGTAATATCTTTCTTATTTTTAATTGTAACAGTATTTATGGCCAGACTAAGTAGAAAGAAACTGTTCTATGATTTGATTAATTCAAACACCTTGTTCACTAAGTAACATAACATAACATCACGCATTGTTTCCCCGAAGGGTTGGGCAGAGGTGTACGTACCTATACACACACCCACATTTCCCCAGTTTTTTTTTTTAACTTTGCCCCACACTTGGAATTTCTCCTGTATTGTGGGTGCGTTTACAAACATTTCAACTCACATACACAAACGCTTATGTTTAAGTCCCATGTAATTGGGGGGCGAGCCTATTGCCATCAACCGGCCACTCATCCAGACTCCGGGCTGCTACTGAGAAATGCCAGAAAGAAAAACCCAATGACACTTTACCCGACCTGGGAATCGAACCCAGGACCTCATGTTCAGCAGTAGTGCTTGCGGCCACTAGACCAACGAGGCAGTCACTAAGTATAAATATCAGAATAATTACTGGTGAGGCATCTATTATTTTTTTTTTAATCGATTGTATGTGTTATCTGTTATACCCACACGATTTTTTCACTGAACACGGTTTTATCACATAACCCCGAAGGAATATGCAGAGGTGCAAATTATAGCTACCCTTATTATTTAAGTGAAAACTTCTTTAGCGGCGTTGTGCACTTTTATTGTGATGGGTAAAAAATGTTAAACTCGCGTCAGGACACGGACCTGATCGAAAATTCGTAAGACGGAGGGAGAGAAGACCGGTGCAAAATTATTCCCTAACCATTCCAAAATATCAAAAATGCACAACGTTAATATTCAAGTTTTCACTTCTGCGGCACTCCCGGAGTGCAACCCGTTTTTTTAAGTTAATTATGATACAAAGTCCCTGGTAGTAGAGGGCGAGCCTTTTGCACATAACCGGACACAGATCCAGACTCCGGGCTGCTATTCAGAATTTCCGAACGGAAATTCCCAATAACTCTGCCCGACTCAAAGATTAAACCCACGCTTAGCAGTTGCACTTGCAACAGCCAAAGCGGATACTTAGGCCCGTATTACAGAAGCTCACTCGAAACTCAAGCATTACTTAAAATTAATTAAAAGCCTTTTTATTGGTTGAAACTAGTTCTAAGTAATGCTAGAGAGTTGAGTGAGGTTCTGTAATACGGGACAATTTGGTTGGTTTGTTTGTTTAAAAAAAAAGAAAATGATAAGAACCTAAACATACTTTTTCCTAAAATTTTAATGTAAAAAAATATTTCATCGGCTCAGTTTTCGAGGAGATAAAGAGGAATACGAAACGTCGATCTTGTAATTTGTTTTGTGATATAATCGGTCTGAGCTGCCGCTGCCCCTATCGCACTCCACGGCAGCAGACTTGAGGTAAGACGACGGCAATTGATTCTTCAAATACCTACCTATTTTTCAAATTCCTTGCAGGCCCTGTTCCCTCTTAATAAACATTGGGTATGTAATTGTAGCTACAGAAAAATTGAAGACAGTTACCTAATTGAGTTTTTGTCGATATATACATCTTTTTGGGCTGACTGTAAGTACAGGCACCAGCACATCAACCTACCCGAAACTGTGTTTTTTTTTTCAATCAACTTTGAACCATATACCTACTTTAGTATTAAAGTTGAAAATCTATTAAAGAAATTTGACAGATTATAGTAGGTTAACGTGCTGGCGTCTGTACCTCTTGAGACTATGCTTCTTTCATAATTTCTTAATCTTTGATCTTATGCCTTTATAAAAAAGGGACGAGATGAAGGATAAAAAAAAAAATGCAGTAACAACTCTATCAATCCAAATGACAAACTTATTCCATGGTTTTAATGAATAAAGAGTACTAAGGGATTTCGTTTTATAAAAATTAGACACACGTCCCTAGCTCACACCTTCCTCCAATAAGGGTAGTCAGAAAAAAAAAACTGAAAGCATCTAGTTTTATCAACCTTGTAAAATACTGGTGTTAGAGTGCAGTTTTTGCCCGGCTTGGGCAGAGCACCGCCGTGTCCTCGTGGAGGCGATCGGTGGCGGGGATCTCTCGCGTCCGGCCCTGGTCCAGGCGGAGCGAGAGGGCATGGGAGGCCGTCACCTCCTTCTGCGAAGCAGTAATGCTCGCGAAGGAGGAGGCGGAGCGCGTGAGGGAGAGGCAAATTTCGCGCCCTCACGCCCCTAGCCGCTGCAGGAGGAGACGCCCTGGGCCACCCAACCACTTAACCACTTTGGCCACCGTAGGCGCGGGCTTGCGGACGGTGAGCAATGGGTAGCTTGCGATCCGGTAAGGACCAGGCCCGGGTCGACGGCGCGTTGTGTTCCACGCGCGCCTTAAAGAGTGTCAGCGAGTGAAAGGGTCCGATGAGACCATTGCCTGCCGGGGTTGCGGGAAAGTCCGAAAGGGATACTGTGGCCCCCTGGCATTGCACAGGCAACAGAAGGAACACGGGTGGGTTTTAGTCAGTAAGAGTCTGACACGCCCTCCCGCTCCACCCAGAGCGGGAGATGTCATTTGATGATTTCCCACTCAAAAAAAAAAAAAAGAGTGTAGTTTTGATATTTTTCACTTCTCATGACACACAAAACCATTTTACCGTCGAAATTACTATCAGCCCTCGACTTCGTCTCGGGCTGCTAAAAGTCTCGGATAAAAATGGTTCGTTTTGTGCACTTGTTGTAAAATCTACTATTGCCGCATCTACCTAAAATGAAAACAACGAATTATTTCGCTGGGTTTTCCCAACCACATATTTTGGTTTGCCCTTTAGGTTAGAGCCACGAGGTCACGACGTGCATAATAATTGCACCGCGCAGCCCAAAAAAACAAAACAATTTAACCAACCTACTTTATAATTCGGAACTTACATTATCATGTAATCAGTGACGAAACAAGTTGCTTGCGCGCGCGCAACCAAACACCCAAACTTCACGGAACATCTGAGACGTAACTAATTCGGTTTCGGTACCAAGAAACCGGCGTCGACCCCTTACGTCAAGCTGGTGATCGATCGAGATATCATCGAGGACTGACAGAATAATGAAGTTACTATGAAAAGTCACTCAGTCAGTCCGTCAGTCGCTTGATTGTCATTGATAATGTTCCTACTACTACTACTACTTATTGTTCTTTGGTTCTGGCTGGCACAGCGGTATTAAATGGCACCGCTATTGAAACCGCGACATCACGTAAATAAAGAAAGAAAGAAAAAGTATTTATTGGGACAAGCACAGGAGATCTCAATTAAACTAAACACACACTCATTAAAAATAAAAAAAGTAAAATTAAAATAAAGCAGAAAGTCCTGTGCGAGGCCAAAAGGCTCCTATCTCAGCATGAAGCGCTGAGATAGCGCATGAGCGCTGGTATTCTGATAAGGCCCGCAATGATGTCACGGAAAGAAATAAACACAAAAAAAAAGTGGATAAGAAATATAATAAAAAATAAAACATATTTAGTCCGCGTGACGTAATGATGTAGATCACTCTTATGGGTTGATTTCTTCAATTTCTAAAGGTTCCCACTGCAGGGACACGGCCTCCTCTCAATGAGAGGGAGTGGGCTATAATCCACCACGCGTGCCCAGTGCGGATTGGTAGATGTCACATGTCTTCGATTTTTTGGTTCTAGGACATGCCGGTTTCCTCACGATGTTTTCCTTCACCGTTTTAGGAGCAGTGGTGATGAAATAAATTACACAAAGTAATGCGCCTGTCTGGGTTTGAAACCACGACTTACTGTTCGTAAGTCGGGGCCGCCACCACTGGGCCACCGCTGCTCTAAATACATTATATTACAATTAAAGAAGTTATTATTCAAATAGTTACTGAACATGGTGTAAACAAAGCTGTGTTAAATAGACCATATTCATTTAATAGTCATTCTTGAAGAAGTTTGAATAATGCTAATCTTTTGTAAGTAAGAAATAGCTATTTGTGGTGAATCTAGAATTTGTATGTAAGACCTTCATCATACTTGAATCTACATAGCATTAACAGAGCCTCCGCAAGTGAAGATACTTTAAAATCAGACCTGCTACCAACCATTGCTTACCAGTCGGTAATAATAAACTAAGTACCTATACAAATTGTAAATCACAGTTCCATGATTGATTGACTGACATATCTGAATAGATTATAACGAGACAAGATTACATTTTTTGTATGTTTGTTTGTTTGTAATGAATAAACTCAAAAATTACTAGACCCATTTAAAAAAATATTTCACCTGTAGAATCTGTGTGCTATATCACTGAGTAACATAGGCTATAATTTATAACGGTATCACGTAACTGGCAAAATCTAATTAATAATATACTTAGTCTAAAAATATGTGATGAAAATGTATACAAAGTCTGTTCAGGTTAAATTCTAATTGAAACTAGGTATATTTGCAAAAATCATTGACTCAAATTTATTTTTATAATATTAACCTCAATTGTCACATTAAAAATATCCTTAAGGTGATTTTATTTGAATTTCGGGTTTAATATTCAAATTATCAAATCGAAGCACTTAACTTGTAACTGGCACTACGAATTGTCATCCACAGGTACCTTTTCTGATCCATTGTCATGTTTGACAGATTTATGTTCAAAAGAAGTGCGTCAAGAAAATTTATTGAAACTTCACCCTTGATCGGTTCCAACGGGGTCTCGATGTTTGTATATGGAACGATGTGTTTGAATTCGAATTTCACAAGCTACAGCTAATCTTTTAATAAATTTATTGAATACCTTAAATCCTATGCGTCATAATCTAGACCGTAATTCCTAGAGCATAATATGCTAATATCCAATCGAGTTCCAACAGTATCTACCAACCAAATCAAAATCATATCTCTAGCATCCGTTACTTGATCCTTGAAACTAAAAAACTAACATACTTCATAGGAAAAGCCCACATTGAATATTTATCATTTCATTGTACGCAAACGGTTTAAATAACACTCGCATTTTTCCAATATAATCTTTTAAGAATACGGATCTTAATTTAATTGGATATTAATTACTGCTATTTAATAAGGATACGTAATTATTTTTATTTATTTATATATGTGCTACTGCAGTAACTTACTTAATCTGTGGTTAATATGATGGGTGGCCTCAATGACGCATGTGAAGCCGGAGATCTTTGATTCGATTCTCTAACTAGGTAAAATAGAAGGCTTTGAGGACAAATCTTTTAAAGGAGCCTGGGATTCATAGAAGAGAACCTCAGGGAATGCGTCCTTTGATTTCGTAAACTGTAGTTATCGCTATTATTATCAGCGAACTGTGTAAGCAACAACTTTTTTATGTATTTAACACAATGCTTCAGAAAATACATTTATGTTTCAAGTCCTGTACCCAATTACGTAATGCAAAATCAATCCGAATCTGAATCGTTTTGAAACAGATTTCTAATCCATTGCTCCGTAAGTTCGATAAAAAAACTGCAGAGCAACGTAAATAACGCAATGAATGTTGTTGAACTGTCAAAATGAAACAGATTTGAATTTATCGTTTACGAAAATATGTTGCGTAATTAGAAAGCTGGTATGTCTACATTGTGATTTCCAGCCTTCGGAAGATATATCTCTTTCAGCCTATTACATAGTTACTGAAATTGTTGTAACACACTAAAACTATCTTAAGTAAATGCTGAGCTGGAAAAGTATCTTTCAAACAATTCCACATCAACAGACTCTAAGAAAACGGATACGGGAAAACAATTTACTGTTCAAGACAAATGTCGCCAAAGTGTGATAGGAAAATCCTCAGTGCTAGGTAAGCCATTAAATGCTTTAATAGCCTTTGTAACTGTTCTTGGTATTGTGAAACAACATCACACTGCACACAGAATATGCACAGACAACGAAATTTTATAGCTGGGATTACACAATGTAGGATTTCACAATGTCATAATTTCAGATGGTATATCAACTCAGCCTTTCGCAGTCCACTGCTGTACATACATAGAACTCTTCCAGGCTGAGCCACAACACCCTGACTACAGCCTTCCACATCCAGTCTGCCCCAGCCACCTTTTAAGGTCATCGGTCCATCTAGCTGGGGGCGGCCCACACTTCACTGGCCCATTCCAAATAGTATAAATGAACCTTCCAATAAACTGGGGAAGTTAACTCGCTTGAAAGATGGATTTTTCATTGTAGTTAGTTGTTATAAAGGTCAATTTAGACCACCAGAGCTTAGACGAAACGAACGAATGCACATTCTGTCACCACTCTACCACATTTCTTCGTTGCTGTAGTAGCTGCAAGCGCTCCTGCTGAGTGATGAGGTCCTAGATTAGATTCCCACGTCGGTCAAAGTATTATTCCATCAGGAATTTCTCAGTAACAGCCCGGAGGGGGAGGCTGGATTTGTGCCTGGACTTGTGGCAATAGGTTCGTCCCCCATTGAACTTATCACAACTGGCGAAAGTTTGGTGTACTATGTAGGTACACCTCTGCCTAACCCTACGGGGAAAACTGCCGTGATGTTATATTATGACTTATTTTTGTGTAGACTGGGATAAAGCTTTCTTTAGTTTGTCTATCCATACTAAAAATGTCAAGAATAACAAGCAAAGAATGCTAATCATTATTGCTATGGCTGTCAATGTCCATACTTTATTTCAACTTATGTTACATTTTATTTATTGTAGCATTTGGAAAAAAAAATATTAACATTATACTGTTTAACTCACATATATGAAGTTCTGTGCCCGGTTGATGGCAGTAGGCTCGCCCACTCTTACATGGGACTTAAACATTACTGGCGAAATGTTACTGGCGAAACGAGATACAGGTGCCCAACCCTTCGGAGAAACAGGCTTGATGTTATGTTACGTAGTTTCACGATTTGTGTTTTGTTTGTTTTGAACGCGCTAATCTCCTGAACTACCGGTTGGATTTGAACATTTTTAATTATTAGGAATAAGGCTATCAAATTGAAAAAGAATATTGATTATATTGATGAAGGCTTCTAGGTTATTTACCATTACGCTAGAACCCATAAGCCGAGCAAAAAATTCAAAAACCCGACTGCAAAAATATTATACAGGTTGGGAGGGACACCAAAGCGACACAAAAATCTGCAGTTCCATACATTTTGACCGCGTAGGAATTGAAATTTTCTATGAAACAGCTGTTTTTTTTTTTAAATAACCGACGAAAAATTTCAATGGAGGGGGGTTCAGAATCATGTACTGAATCCATGGTATCAGTTTTCGCGTCGATGTCCCTTCCACCCTGTATAATGCTTGTTTTTATCTTTTCAGTTATGCGTTTTTTTGCTGTCGAGTTTTTTATTTTTTTATTTATATTATTTTATACTTTTTAGAACACTCTTGTGAATAAAATATAATTTTACTTACTACTAATACAACATATAATAAATAAAAACTGGTGCGACATAAACATGGCCATAATCCAATGATTTCATTCGCTGACGATAGCACAATAGGTACTAATCAAAAGTAAAGATGATGTGACATTCGAAAAAGAAATAAACGACAACTTAAATTATATAATAACGTGGCTAACTGAAAACAACTTAAAAATAAATCTTGAAAAGACAAATTACATTTCATTCGAACAACAAACAAATAATAAAAAACTTGATATTCGTTACGGTCAGAAAACTATCAGTGAAGCAGAACACACTAAATTCTTAGGTATTTGGATAGATAAAAATATGAGCTGGAAAACACATGTTGAAAATACATGCAAAAAACTTAGCCAGTATTCATATGCTCTCCATAAC
The DNA here is from genome assembly GCA_963853775.1 of Xanthia togata. Taxonomy (NCBI): domain Eukaryota; kingdom Metazoa; phylum Arthropoda; class Insecta; order Lepidoptera; family Noctuidae; genus Xanthia; species Xanthia togata. Next base: position 5,281,493 of record OY970794.1, read on the forward strand.
CTAAGGAAAGTGTCAAATCGGGCAACTTTATTAATGGCGTATCACGGGTATGTTGCATCTACTTTACGCTACGGGCTTATATTTTGGGGGAACTCGACGGACAGAGAAATGGCGTTCAAAGCCCAGAAACAATGCATTAGGGTAATGAGTGGTATACAACGCACAGAAAGCTGTAAACCACATTTCCAACAGTTTCAGATATTAACATTCCCGTGTCTTTATATATATGAAGTGGCTATCTTTGTCAAAGGGAATTTACATCTTTATACACATCCAAGAAGCACACGACACAAAAATAAAATATGCGTAAGACGTCATAAAAAAGCAGTATTTACAAAAAACATTCTGGGCATGGCACCCAAAATATACAATAAGTTGCCAAAAATTATCACAGACCTAAACAAAATGGACCAATTCAAATGAGGTTTGCACGAATTGCAAAATGTTACTATTCAATTAATGATTATTTAAATGAAAGATGACTGATTTTATCTGAAATGGTTACAATATAATGATTATGTAAATTTTGATTTGACTTGTGTATTTTTTTTTTCTATTTTTTTAAGTAACTCAATTATAATGTATTCTGTGTAGGTAATTAATGTTGCGATTAGTACCACATTTATATTAATTTGCACACCTCATTAGGTTATAATACAATGAACCTTTTATACCTGTAACACCTTTTCAATGTACTATGCAAATAAATTATTTGAAATTGAATTTAAAAAGTAAGAAAAATCGTTAATCGAAAAAGAAGTAATAGCGTGGGTAGGTTATACGATATGACAGGTGAGTCGGGAGGACAAGAAATTTGAAGCAGATGAAATTGCGGGCAGCAAGCAGCAAGTAGTATTTTATACTTTGACGTGTCGCATTCCTACTCCGCACATTCTTACCGACATCACCTGCACAATATTTTCTCCCTACATTACTGCCTGATGGACAAATAAGTTCAATAATAACACTATGTTTCCTTTCTCGAACATGGAAGTCAATCCACGTAGTTGACTCATGTTGCAGTGAACGTGAGCAGAACTTAGAAATTATTGTATTTATGGATTAGTACCCGTATAGCATTGTATGAGGTCTAAAATTAGCTGTAGGTGCAGGTTGTTAAGTCGACGACCCCATTGAAGCAGTAGGTACTATCGAAGAACTTTATAATTAACAAAATCCCGTGAACACGATGATCACATTCGTTACCGCCCCGGTTCTATAGCGGCCGAGCGCTACAAGCAGAAATAGTCCTTACGGGGTGTATAGATATGAACTTCTTCGATGGTACTTAGTACTGGGATTTCTGACTACATTATTGAGCTGTTAGTCAAATACATACAATGCTTTTCGAAAACTTGTAAGGACAAAGAGCCGCATACTATGTATTTGACTTTTTAGGATTCCCTACCGGAAGGGTGTCAAATGGAACCCTATTATTAACTAAGCCTCCGCTTTCCTTCCGTCCATCCGCCCGTACGTCTGTCAGCTGTATCTCATGAACCGTAATAGGTAGACAGTTGAAATTTTCACAGATTGTGTATTTCTATTGCCACTATAACAATAAATAATAAAATAGGTTTAAAGTAAATGGGGGTCCCAATACAAGAAACCCCTGTTTTTTTTTTACTAAAGTACAAAACGTAGTTTTCAATACTGTACGGTGGTACGGAACCCTTCGTGTGCAAGTCCGACCATGGCACGGCCCTGGTTCAACTTTTCAAACTACGGCCCTTATTCAACTTTTCAAACAACGGCCCTGATCCAACTTTTCAAACTACGGCCCTGATCCAACTTTTCAAACTACATCCCTTATTAAGCTTTTCAAACTACGGCCCTTAACCAACTTTTCAAACTACGGCCCTAATTCAACGTATCAAATTACGGCCCTAATTAAACTTATCAAATTACGGCCCTTATTTAACTTTTCTACTACAGTGCAACAATTATGCCTGTTTATTTGTGTATTATACACAAACATTGTAACCTGTAAGTAAATAGTTGATTGTTTTCCCGAAATGTGATACTTAACATAACATAACAACATCACGCCTTGTTTCCCCAAATGGTTGGGCAGAGGTGTACCTGTAGTAGGTACACCCACATTTCGCCAGTTATGTTTTAAGTCCCATGTAATAGGGGGCGAGCTTATTGCCATCAACCGGGCACAAATCCAGACTCCGGGCTGCCACTGAGAAATTCTAGATAGAAAAACCCAATATCACTTTGCCCGACCCGGGAATCGAACCCAGGAAATGTTATATTTACTCCATATATATTCCTGCTCCCAATCGCCCAGCTTAGTATTCCAGCTTCAAGCTAAAGTTTGCTATTGAAATCAAAAGCGTAAAAGACTTCAACGCTGCCCTAGCACATGAAATTGCGTTTACTCCGATATGAAAACGTAAATGCCGATTCAATACCTTAAAGTTGGTAGTTACCTTACCCTGGCGAAAATACTGAGTTGGCTAAAACCATATGCCAAGCAGAAACCATTATGCTTATCGTTTTTTTGTAGTCACAGCAATTACCAGTACTACCTACTAAAATTCACCAATGATGATCACAAAAAGTACCTTTACAATAGGCCCAAGACTTAGTCACATATATATTTTTAGCCGTTAACTTGTTGTTACACCTTGCAAGTTCGATTGGAAAATCCCAAACAATAATCTTGCTACAAATAAGTAATTTAACTTTTAATCCGCGATAGGGTTGGCATACAATGCTTGGTTGAATCATCATTATCAGTCTGAAATCCATTTTCTAACGAAATACGATTACTGTAAAATAATTCCTAATGATTTTATTCGCGGCAAAAGGATTGGTGATATCATTAATAACATAATATTAGTTATTAATTGTCTTATATAGGTATTCATTCAGATTATTATAAAAGATAAGCGATAAAACGAAGCAAAATAGCCCATATGGCATCGGAAAGACTATCTAGGCTACCATTTATCAGGCTGCAGAGAAGGGTTCCAGAGAGAGGAACCTGCAAACAATACGAGAGATGCACAAGAGTTGCGCATTCTGCATGAGGCATTCATTCCCTTGACCATACTCTCTCATCCTCTTTAGTGCAGCTCACGGCTGTTCTTAAAACAGACTGCATTATCATCAAGAATTCTATATCATATCGATGATTCCGAATTATATGAGTTTTGACCAGAATAGCGCGCTGAGGAGCCGGCAAGCGCAGCGTAGTACGTCCACCCACAAGGTGGACAGACGACCTAATAAAGGTCGCAGGAAGCTGCTGGATGCAGGTCGCTTCCAACCGGCCAATTTGAAAATCATTGGGGGAGGCCTATGTTCAGCAGTGGACTGCCCATGGCTGAAATGATGATGATGATGATGACCAGAATAAAATTCAGTCACGTCGACAGCGTTGGCGTTGACCTCGCAAAGGTTTTCCATGGTGCAGGTGTTATTGTAGAGAGAGCACGTCAAGAGGTAGGGCATCGTTTGAGGTGCACATACACTGTGTGTGTATTAAAAGTTTAAGTGAATTTTGTCGTTAACGCATGCTTTGACCTTCTGTAACTGAGGGAATACACAGAGAAAAGCTTATTTTTCTTTATATTTTTGGTGTACTTACCTAAATCTTTTACTGGAGTTCCATAAATTAATAAACTCCATAGATAACTAATAATATGAGGAGGTTGCAGCCCTATCCGTAGGTAAGGTGTCTCTTTTTAAACTTAATTAAACTTGGTTTAATGGTTGATTTAAGTAAATAAATGAATACAATTAAGTTAAAAGGCTTTGTCAAATCCAATTGTAAGTACATCCGCGTTGAAGCATAGCTAGTAATGATGACTGATGATTTTGTGATGTTGAAGATTTTCTGGATAGGAGCAGTAAATTAATAATGAATCATGATGCGTACTATTGCCGATTAATGCGGAAATAATTTATGATTTATAAAAGAGATAAATCAATATATAATTATGTTGTAATAGAGCAGTAATACTTCTGTACTGTGTCCAAATAAATATTATTCTTTCTTTCTATAAATAAATAGCTGGCTTGGCATTGTGATTCCTATTTCTTAGTGGCACATTCCATTACCGAGACTTGACTCAACAACCAACGATTAAATTAACTATTCAATCATTTTAGAACAAAAATCATCGCTTTGAAATTGGGTATAAATATCATATTTCTAAAACGTATACAATTAAATTGTGTTATTTTAGTATTCATAGACTTTTATATGGATTTCAAACCGGCTTCAACAAAATAAAATAAATAATATCTTAAAAGCCCGACTGAAACGTGTCTGACAACTTTTACGGGCAGATTTTTTTTTAAATATTAAAGACAACATGTTATAAATTAATCATTAAGGATTATGTTTCATGTTATTAGTGCTGTTTGTGTAAGGTACTAAAATGAATAGTAAAAAATATATCATGTAGAGTTGAGCCACAATATAATTGTGTTGCTAATCCAAAAACATTTCTTACCATTTAGATAGTAGTACCTACTTAAAATTCTAATGAGTTTTCAAAATCTAAAACGATATCAATTTTTTTTTCAAATAAATTGAACGAACAAGAAATAAATGAACAAAAAAGAAAAAAAAATATGAATGAATTTTTGATGAATGTTTGATTGAAATACATATTTGAACGACAAAATTACATAAGACAGTTCCCTAAAATGTCCACCCTTCACTACTTCCTAGAGTTTAAGCTTGTATGAAGAAGTGGCGCAACAAACTCCCTAGCAAAATTGGTTCCGGGGTATATCGGGGTTTAAGCTTAAAATTAGCGCTTAGCATCCCGCTAAGCATAAAGCTTCGTGCAGACTAGCGCGACGCGACAGAGCGACGCGACACCGGCTATTGTTATACCGTGAGGTTTTCTCAGAAATTGTATTGTTCGAGTCGCGTCGCGCCGTCGCGTCGCGCTGCTCTGCACGAGCCTTAATGCTGACGCTTAAACCTTTTGCTTCCGGCTCAGTTTTCTGTATGTACCACTACTACTAGCACTATTCTGGAGACAATAAACATTATTCTTTTCTATTCTATTAATTACCATGATAGTTGTTTGTGTAGCTAAATCGTAGAAACACGACTTCGTTAACGAGAAAAGCCATTTTTTTCTTTTTCCTTAAATATTTGTCTTTCTCCGTATGATTACGTTTATTGGAAAATCCAAGGACGCAACTGAAGCGTAAACGTAACTTTAAAAGTGTTTATTTTGAAAGTTGGCAACGTCGCAAATAGATGTCAAATATTTCGCTGTTTTGATTAATTTGACAATATTACTGTATGGAAATACGAAATGTGGCTAACTAACGACCTAGAATATTAATAATGAATTGCAATAATTTATAACACTGATTTTGATGTTGTAAAAAAGGCATTTGGAAAGTTACCAAATACTTTTTTTTTACATCTAAAACTAAATGTTCGGTGTTACAATATTAATTATTTCATTTCATAATCAATATTTTAGTTCGCTAGTTTCCCACATTTCTTATTTCCGTACAAATATACTGCCAAATTAATCAAAACAGGTAAACAAATATTTGACATCTATTTGCGATGTTGCCAACTTTTAAGATAAGTGTTCTTAAGTGAAATAACTACTATTTACATTTAAATTAAATTTGTTGTTGTCGACATGCACAATTAGTATCACCAATAGATATGAATAAACTCATAAAACTACCTAAATATTATGTGCAACACACACCAAATAAAAACCAAGACAGCGCTGCGAACAATACAGTGATGCATGCCAAAACTACACCTCTGCTCTATAAGTAATAAGTTTATTAGTACATAAGAAGAACAACACAGAACATAGCGTATACAAACAGTGGGTTTTACTACTAAGTTCAAATTATTGACAGCTTTCCGGGCTCCTAAACTAGGTAGGTACGCAGACCTGTATCTTAGGAGTGGGAGATTTTGCGGCTTCAATTTATATAATACAACCGTGACGTTTCTGTTTGCTTACAGTGGTTGTTAACACAGCAAATGGAGCGAATGATTGTGGTTGTGTATATGAGTGTAGTTTGTGTGTAGGGAGGTGTATAAGTGATGTGTGAGTGTAGCTTTCTTTCAATGTAGGTTTGATAAAGTTAGGATTCTATAGCCAATATATTTTCTGTTTCATCATATCTAAGTTAAGGATAAGAACTATGCTCTTAATTTATTTTGAATTTCTGTGCATACACGACACGCACACATTTACAATCAAACTACACCTCACTAAGTGCACACATGTTTACGAAACCGGCCTCACGTCACTATTGACAGTCCTATCTCTTGGTTTTATATTTGGTCTGAGTGCGACACGTGTATTTCCAATTTTAAAATAGTTCGTCTTTACGTTAGGTATACAACGAGCGTTTGTGCAAGGCCCACAGCATTTAGTAACAAAATACTATCTACAGTTACTCATGGAAAAATATCAATTGCAAAGTGTATCTTGCTCGTACTTCTGCTCCATTTCACCTAATGTCACCAACGTGCGTCGCATGGTCTAATGCCGTACATAAATCACGTGTCTGGTCCAGACCAGATCATTGGGGGTAATTGTCTATGCGTCTGTACCCCCAGGGGGACTTTAGAGTTATATCTGACTTCCGATCTTGAAATGTCAGTGGTTATATCATTATTTTGAACCTAGATAGAGATAAATATAATGTCTTCCGTATAAGATAGAAATCCGGGGTATGGTCTCGTTTTTTAGGGTTCCGTAGTCAACAAGGAACCCTTATAGTTTCGCCATGTCCATCTGTCTGTCTGTCCGCAGTTTAGCTCAAAAACTATTGGTACTAGAAAGTTGTAATTTGGCATGAGTATACACGTTAATGACGCCAAAAAAGTGGTAAAATAAAATTAAAAAAAAAACAAATTTTTAGGGTTACCCCTACATGTAAAGTGGGGATGATATTTTTTTTTATCGTCCTTCCCATAGTGTGGGATATCGTTGGATAGGTCTTTTAATAATATTAGGGGTTTGTGAAGATCGTTTTTTGATTAAGTAAACCAAGAGAGTAGGAGTGCTAGAGTCAAGTGTCCCCCCCTCTACCAACTAAATTGTTGTAGTTAGAAATTCAAATGTAACAGCAGTAGTACCTATATATAACGAAATTTAAAGGAAAACTATCACACTTAAGTGGGCTTTACAACTTTACGAGTAATAATCGAATCAAAAACATGTTCTCCCATATATTCCGTATGGGAGAACATGTTTTTCAATTACAAAGTTAAGTTTGTTTTTACGATAAATTCATTCCAACTACGGGACTCTTCATTGTGCGTGGTCCGACACGCACTTGGCCGGTTTTTAATGATTATGAAATTAACAACGTAACATAACATCACACATAATCTCCGAAGTGTTAGGCAGAGTTGTACCCTATTGTACACCTACATTTCGCCAGTTATTTTTAAGTCACATGTAATAAAGAGCGAGAAAGTAATGCTTAAATATTATTGAGTTAGAAATTGTGTCTATTATTAGAATGAATTGTAGATGTTAAAACTCAACATGGAAGCTAGCTCTGGAGCCATTTCTGGCGACAAGCAGCATCGCTGTGTTTAAGCTTATGGGTGCTGATGAAAATTACAGACCCTTTATTCAGTCCCCTTTTACTCTCTATTGAGGTCAGTGTTTTCTATTTAACGACCTTTGTGATCTAAACCAACTCAAAGATTAAAGACTCTTTCAAATACCAACAATTTAAAGACACCTTACTCTAAATTAAGTTAAAAATAGTTGTCACAGTAGAAAGATGTGAATTGTGTGTGGAGCTCGTGACTAAGTAATAACTGCCGCACGGGTCGATCCATCGAGTTAAGCTACGCTTGCTGGTCTGTGGATGGGTGACTATCTTTACATACCGAGACTCCTCCGTGCCTCGGAAAGCACGTTAAGCCGTTGGTCCCGGCTGTCAGTCGTAGGATAGGTAGTCAGTCGTTACGGATCGTCAGAAGCCCGAAAGTCTGACGACAAGTCTTACCAAGGGGTATCGTATTACCCAGTTACTGGGTTGTGGAGGTCAGATAGGCAGTCGCTCCATGTAAACTGGTATTCAGCTGCACCTGTTCAGACTGGAAGCCAACCCCAATATACTTGGGAAAAGGCTAGGCAGATTGAGTACAAAGATATGAATTAAAAAAAGATAAATAATTAAATGATACTCTAAAAAAAATATGTACCATCTAATGATGACATTTTATTTTTAAATTAATTAACATCTAAAAACTTTTGGGCTTCTAATGATGCACACTTTTTTTTTGCTTTCTAGCCTTTTCTTAAAGTTGGTCGCAGTAACTAAGCTAGGGCCACCCGAACAAATGGATTAGGTTAGGTTAGAACTATATCCAACCACGCGCGAGCCGAGCGAACGAAGCGGTGTACCTCGGCAGCGGCCGGCGAGTGCTACAATTAAATTTGCCGCTGTTACTTGGCTATTTAGTATTTTTAGGTCCCCAAAATAGGAAAGCAAAATGAAAATTATTTGAAGTTCAATTAAATTATACATGCAATTAAAATATTGACTAGATGACGGAGCATTTTTCCATATGAAAATTGCAACACTGATTGGTAAAAAATAAAAACCCAATTTTTATTTAAAACGACTTATTTACAAGAATCGCTTCAGGAAAAAGTGTAGGTAACACTTTGGTTCACGGTACGAGCCTGTTTCTTATGTACGTTTGTGGTTTTATAATATCTTCGGGTATTATTTTATCATTTTCCTTACCAGCAGTGTCAACCTTGACACTATTTCGAATGTTTACCGAGACATATAACTTCTTTAGAAAGTAAGGTGAATTTGACTCTTATGCACATGGTTCCTGGTCAAGACTAGTATTTACCTCATATGTCGTAATCAGTCAATAAACATAGCCTATTGCAGTCTATTTACCGGTCATACGCCTCTCCTACGTTGCGCCATAGCAGACGTCCGGGTTGTCATCAATCAAACTGCCTAGCCTTTTCCCAACTATATTGGGATCGGCTTCCAGTCTAACCGGATGCAGCTGAATACCAGTATTTTACATGGAGCGACTGCCTATCTGACCTCTACAACCCAATAACTGGGTAATACGATACCCGTTGATAAGACTGGTTGTCAAACTTTCGGGCTTCTGACGACCCGTAACGACTGTCAAAGACACTGACCAACTCCGGCAATCGTAGCTTAACCTGATGGATCGACCCGTGCGGCAGTTATTACTTAGCCATGAGCTGTCCGGGTTGTCATATAGAATTAAATGTCACTTTGTCAATTGACGTCCTCTCGTATCGGCAGGAGCAATACGAAATGATTAGCTCAAATGCAGTGGTAAAGAGTAGGCCTTTCCAAAATGCACTCGTGGCGAATTATTTGCGCAAATTTGTATTTTTATTTTTAACAAAATAATGAAAAAACATGAAATATTTTTACTGCACATAAATAACCATATAAAGGTAATACCATATAAAGGTTAAAGTGCCGTTGACGGCATACTAGTGGCACTGCCTCGGCCCGGCTAAAGTGCCGTCAGATATCCATTGTCATTTTCACTGTCACTGAGTCACTGTCACTTGTTATTTTGTTTGATTGATGAGGTAAGGTCGCTGTAAAACACCACATTTCCAAAACATCACATTCTCTTGTGCCTAAACTGACCCTGGTTGTGTGGTCACAGTTCTAACCTAACCTAACCTATCTAAACTTTCAGCCATTTTAATTTGCTACTTCATTTTTCATAAATTCAGTCAATGTTCTGATATATATAACAAGTGACAGTGACAATGCAATGCTTACGGCACTTTAGCTGGGCCGAGGCAGTGCTACTAGTATGCCGTTAGGCAAATTGCGGCATTTTATCCGATACGGATAAAGTGCCGCCAGCGGCACTCTATCACTTCCAAATATATATTTGCAGAAATAAATATAATTTCATTTCACCCAGCCGAACACAGTATCATCTGTCATAGAGACGTATTTATGAGACTTTATTGAAACTTAACGAGCTTTGTTTAAACTTTAGGGCCCTCGCCCACGGGCGACTTTTTGTAGCGATGCAGTCGCGATGCTCTCGCGCGTAGTATCGATACAGACGCAAAGCAGTCGCTAGCTGTGTGCCCGCGCCCACGGGACCAGATTCAGTCGCGATACAAACGCGATTCGGTCGCGATACAAACGCGATTCGGTCCCGATGCAAACGCGATTCGGTCGCGATGCAGTTATAACACAAAAATACCTTGCAATCTTATTCGAATACTCAGGAAGACGTGAGTCCCATATTACAGGACGCTCCTGAATTGGCGTAATCGCGGTTGCGCGTTTGTATCGATACAATCGCGATGCACTAGCGCGTTAGTAGCGCGTTGGCATCGCTATTGTAGCGCGTTGCAAATGCGACTAACACGCGTTAGAAGAGATGCTGTCGCGCGTTTGCTAAACGCGCGACTGCATTGCTACAAAAAGTCGCCGTGGGCGAGGGGCCTTAGATTTGGCTGCCAGTCTGGCGACAAGATTGGGTGTCAGTAGGTATGTAAAATAGCACGACAAACAAAAAACTGTCGGTCTTATTAAATATTATTAAAACGTAATAGGTTACCCTTTGTAGCAAATAGGTTTCAATTTTATAATAATCGTGACACTTAATCGCGTATACAACTAAAATGAAAACATAGGGCATCAAGGCTTTAAAGCTGTTGCGAGAAATCTTTTCGGTACGGGGAAAAAGGACCCAATTCTTTTTGGGACGAAAGCAAAAGTTGTAACCTATTATTTCGGTACATTTCATCTACCCCTAGGGGTAGATGCTATATACTTTTAACCGCTAAGCAAAAGTTTACCACCGGGGTCCACTTCGTAGGTACTTATCTTAAAGTAATAGGACAATCTCATGAATTACTACAATGTTAGAAGATTAATTTCCTTAATTCATAGATAGTTTGTAGGGTTCCGTACCCGAAGCGTGCCAAACGGAACCCTATTACTAAGCCTCCGCTGTCCGTCTGTCTGTCTGTCAGCGGGTTGTATCTCACAAATTATGCATTTCTATTGCCGCTTTAACAACAAATAATAACACAATAAACCTCCATACAATAAACTTTTGATTATGAAAAAAAAATTTTACCATGGCACCTAACGAGATTATTGTCTAGAGTTCATCGAGTAGAGTTTATTTTTTCATCTTCAAAAATGATGAAGGGATAGGGGGCCGTAAAAGTTGTCAGTTTTAGACCATTTTGTACGAGCTCTATCACAACAACTAAACAAGTTAGGAATTTGAAATTTCTGCATATCATATAATAATACAATACTATATACTAATCCACAATTGCTAAAAACGCCAATTCATAATGTATTTATTGAAATATTGGTGATTTTCTGCAACTGCCAAAATAATTTTGTAATTCATAGTATTAGGTTGGGGAAAAAGCGGGCGTGCGGACGGTGAGCAATGGGTAGCTCGCCCTCCGGTAAGGACCAAGCCCTGGTCGATGGCGCGTTGTGTTCCACGCGTGCCTCAAAGAGATGTCAGCAATTAAAGGGGTCCGATGAGACCATTGCCTACCGGGGTTGCGGGAAAGTCCGAAAGGGATACCGTGGCCCCCTGGCATTGCACAGGCAACAGAAGGAAAACGGGTGGGTTTTAGTCAGTAAGAGTCTGACACGCCCTCCCGCTCCACCCAGAGCGGGAGGAGTCATTTGATGATTTCCCAACCAAAAAAAAATTAATAAAAATAATAAAATGTTGAGGAAAAAGTTTTTTCGCATTATAGTATGTATGAACTTGTAATAAAATCTCTTTGGCTATACTATTTGTATCTGGCTGGTTTTGGTATCATTGAAAGTTTAAATTTTAAAGAACATAATTCCAAATTCAAATTAGGAAAATGTGTGATTTTCATTTGTTTTTCGTACCGTCAAGATGAGTGAATCTAATGAAGAAATTCGATACATTTTAAAATTTTACTACATAAAAGGTAAAAATGCAACGCAAGCCGCGAAAAAAAATTGCGATGATTATGGACCTAGTGCAGTGTCTGTGAGAGTAGCACAAATTTGGTTTAAGCGTTTGCAATCCGGAAATTTTGATGTCAAAGATGCACGTTGCTCTGGTCGCCCTATTACGGATAAAATGGATGCCATTTTAAAAAAAAGTGGAGCAAGATTGGCATATCAGTAGTTACGACGTAGCTGAAGAACTGGGAATTGACCACAATACAGTTTTGTCGCATTTGAAAAAAAATTGGGTACACAAAATAGCTCAATATTTGGGTACCTCACGAGCTCACTGAAAGAAACCTAATGAACCGTGTACTCATTTGTGATTCTTTATTAGGACGTAATGAAACCGTACCATTTTTGAAGAAGCTGATAACTGGTGATGAAAAGTGGATCACGTACGATAAGAACGTGCGAAAAAGGTCGTGGTCAAAGGCCGGTCAGGCTTCACAGACTGTGGCGAAACCCAGGTTAACTCGCAACAAGGTGATGCTGTGTGTGTGGTAGGATTGGAAGGGCATTATTCATTATGAGCTGTTACCACCAGGCAGGACCATCGATTCTGAACTCTACTGCGAACAACTGATGAGATTAAAGCAAGAAATTGAGAGAAAGCGGCCGGATTAATCAACAGAAGGGGTGTGGTTTTTCATCATGATAACGCTAGACCTCACACATCTTAAGCCACTCAGCAAAAATTAAGAGAGTTTGGCTGGGAGGTGTTAATGCATCCGCCGTATAGTCCTGACCTTGCACCTTCAGATTTCCACCTCTTTCGGTCTCTTCAGAATTCCTTAGGCAGTGTCAGGTTAACATCACGAGAGGACTGCCAAAACCACTTGTGTCTCTTGGTATTTTGATCAAAAGTCCCAAAATTTCTATAGCAATGGGATCATGTCCCTACCTACAAGATGGCAAAAAGTTATCGAACAAAATGGTACCTACATACTTTAGTTAAATGTAAATAAACAATATTAAAAAATGTTTTGAATTTTCTTAAAAAATGCGAAGTAACTTTTTCCTCAACCTCATTATGAAATACAAATTTATCTTTGCGATTTTCATTATGATGAAAAATAATAATTATTTCATCTATTTGCTAAGTAATGTATGGTGGTACGGAACCGTTCATGTGCCCAACTCGCACTTGGCCGGTTTTTTTTTTGTGTTACATTAGCCTAGTAAAGATTTATTTCAGTTAACGTCCTGCAGAGCGTTGAAAAGCCTCCCACAAGGTTAACCGATGACCTTGAGAAGGCCGCAGGAATCGGCGGTGCTTGAGGAGACCTATGTCCAGCAGTGATCGTCTGACAGCAGAAATGATGATGATAATGATGAACGTACAGTAATATTTTTTGGTGACGAAGGAAATCGCTTTTATGAACTGCTGGTCTTCATCCCCCATTTACCTAAGAACAACAAATCAAGCTGGTTCTCAGTACAAGTTATTCCTTAGCAATTTAATTGAACAAGCACTACTCCTGTACATACAAATGACATAATCATAACAAGTCTACGATCATTAAAATTCAGAACACTAGCGCCCGCGACTATTTCTTTACCGTATGTTTTCTAAGCCTTGCAGGCTAATCGCTCATTTACAAGAGCTGAGTTTCTCGCCTTGAATAGGCGATTGGCTATTGAAAGGAGACAAAAAGTAGACTGACTATATGTCATACTTTCATCTCAAAATGTGAGAATCACCTCAACTCAAAATTTATGGAGTAGTATCAAATCGAAATCGTGCGAGAAAATCGCCGGGCGAATTTCGTGTGATAGTTGTACACGAGTTATTAATAAAATTGCCTACCGATTCTATATGAGTGTGACAATCCCCTCACATTTCTCGCCTTTGAGCCTCGCATGGACATTCTCGCTTCTCGCCTCTTTACGGTCGAGAAACTTATTTACTGTAAAGGATCCTTAAAACTAATAATAGCCGCACTAGCCAGGTGTCCACAAAAAGCTACTATAGGCGTCTGTCACTCACGCCAAGGTCGAAAAACATTAAAATTTAATCATGATAATAGAAACTTGTTTTTGGTTTGTGCGTCTGATATACGATTGAATTGTTTAGTTAAATGATATGCATTATTTGAGATGTAACTTATAGATATGTTTTTTATGGATACTAATTTTTGTGTTCTTGCCACGAGGCACCTAAGTAGATATTTTCGAGGCGCCTAAAATTATTTCAAATTGATTGAATTTCAATTGATTGCTGCTAGGGAGTTTGTTACGCCAGTTCTTCTTCCCAGCTAAAGCACTAGGAAATTGTGAAGGTTGAGCGTTTTGGGGGACTATCTGATGTAATTATGACGTTAGATAAATGCTGATTCTCAGCCTAGTTTGAATAAATTACTTTTGATTTTTAGAGGCCTGTAGGTAGAATATAACAAACAATATCCTTCGAATTTATAACTTTACACAGTTTTTAGGGTTCCATACCTCAAAATAACAAATCGGAACCCTTATAGGATCTCTTAGGATCACTGGTGTGTCCGGTTGGGTGTCTGTGCATTTGGCACAGCCAATTTGCTCCGAATCTACTGGACCAATTTAGTTGAAAGGTAAACATATGAATTTTTGTGACCCAAACACGAAAGGTTTAACGAAAATAAACGAATTTTGAATATGGGGGTCACTTTTCAGGGGCAAATTGGAAAATTTAAACGTTTTCCAAACTGCACAATGTGATAGATCAAATAAAAGGGCTTTGTGAAAATCTAATTTTTTTGTATCATTTTAAAATAAATACTTTTAGAAATATTTAAGAAAATAGATGAAATTAACCATTCCCCCCTTAACTCCGAAACTACTGGCCCTAAAATTTTGAACAAAAAGTACAAAAATTAGTTCTATACTTATAGATTACAGGAAAACCTTTAAGAAGTCTATAGTTATAAAATAACATGGTGAATCTCCCAATATTGTGCGTGCAAACTTATATTTGCAGTTGGAATGTATGGAAGAACATGTTTTTCAACTACAATGTAAATACTGTCCTAGGGATAAGTTCATCACAACTGCGGAACCCTTCATTGTGCGTGGCCCGACACGCTCTTGGCCGGTTTTTATAGGTAAGTTTTTTTTGTAATGACAGAAAATAACTCTATAATCTACTAGATATTTGTTAAAGGCTTTACGTAGATTACTTCCATTACTTATTTCACATTAAATTACTCGTTTATGTTCCTGAGAGTTTAATGAATGCAATATTTCACGGTGTTAATAAAGGCCTTTTGTAGTCTAAGTAAAGAAAGCCAGAAATAAAGAAAATACATGAATTAAGTAAGTTATTCTTAACAGCCTTTGTTAAACAAACAGTGCCTATTACCCTTTTTAGGGTTCCGTAGTAAACAAGATACCCTTATAGTTTCGCCATGACCCTCTGTCTGTCTGCCTGGGGCCCAAGTCTGCTATTTTTATAAATTCGTCATTCCAACACGATGCCATTGTCATTTTGCTAAAAGTTCGTAATCTGCTAAATTCATAATGGTCGATCATTGGTTGATCATTGTATTCCACAAACTCGATACTCGTAACGAATTAAAAGAAATTGCTGCACAATGTCGTTCTCATGGTAGGTCACTGAACAAAGGAACTGTCAAAATTTTAGCAGATTACCGCCTAAGTCAGTCATTCATTTTTCATTATGTACGAGATTACCAATACATGCCGTTTCTTTCAATGGAGTGTCAGTGCCTGCCCATTGGAAAGTCATAATGACGCTAATATGTTAGTAGATTACCATACTTGTCAAAATCAACAATTATGAAATCAATGATAGACCATTCTGACACGATTGTAATAGCAGACTTGAGGCCTGTTCGCGGCTTAGCTCAGAGACTGTTTGTACTAGAAAGCTGTAATTTGGCATGGGAATACATATTATTCACACCGACATAATAGTAAAATCAAATCAAGAATATTTTTTTACGGTACCTCCCTGCTCTTAAAGTGGGGATGTTTTTTTTTTCGTCTATCCCATAGTGTGGGGTGTCGTTGGCTTTTTTTTCATTGTACTTGGATTTGTGAAAAAATTAACAGCAGCAGTATAAATAACGAAATTAAAAGGAAAACTATCACAGCTAAGTAGGCTCCACAGTTTAACAAGTAATAATCGACCAACTTAAATTTGTAGTTTGAAAAACATGTTCTGCCATACATTCCGCATGGGAGAGCATGTTTTACAACTACAGTGTTAAGTTTGTTTTGGGATTAATGCATCCCAACTACGGAAGCCTTCATTGTGCGTGGTCTGACACGCACTTGCCCGGTTTTTCATATAAAATGTTGACACCAGCGCCTGCGCCTATTAAATCACTATGAGTAAAATTGTAAGGAAGTAAGTTATTTATTCTGTAGGCTCTTTTTTAATCTTTTATTGTCTGAATAATGTTTTGAAATTAAATCATTATGAGATGAACTTATTTATAAATTCAATTCAATAATAAAAAAAGCATAACATGTGTATTCAAGGTATTTAGTTGGTATTAGATAGGTATATACTTGATATCTTGGTCATGGTACTTGGTCTATTAACTTAATATGACAGAGAGTCATACCTACTAAATAAGGTTTCAATACCTACATTTTTGCTTAGTTTGGAATTTGGGGGTACAAATAGAAAAATAAAGCTTAGAAAGGACTTTTAAGAGAAGATTTAAAAAAAGAATGAAACTACCAAAATAATTTACAAAATAATTTATTTTCCTATTACTCTCCCGAAGAATATAAAGAATATAAATACACAAATACACACAGTACATTTGATTGTGAAGCCTTAATTCTTGTAAAGGTTTTTTTTTTAAATAATTTGTTAAATATAATATGGTTTTAGTTAGCTTCAAAGCTTATCGCAAATCCGAAAACAGTTTTAGAAAATATATCTATTAGTAACAATAGTAATTTGCTATTATGAGAACTTACAAATATTATATTTTGAGTCCTACATTTTTATTACAAAAGTATAAATTCGTGTCAAAGCTAAAATTAACGAGTCAAATAACTGGCAGTGACCGTTAATTTTATATAATACAAATTAATATTGGTACATATATTATTCGGCACTTAACGCCTGATTTTACAATTGTAAGAAAAAAATGAGTTAGTTAATTTGTCATTAACAAACGCTCAATAAATCTTGCCTATCTTTGTCATTTTACTTTGAATAAAACGAGATGGCAATAAAATTATAGAACGTATTAAGCACACTATACATATGTGCACTTATTTATGTACATAATATGGACAGTTCTGTAATACACAAGACATTTGTATTTTTTTATTTTTTTTGTTGTCAATTGTAAAATCGGCAGGCAGCATTAATTCTAGAGTACCCGATCCTTACTTAATATATTAATTATTATAACTAAAGGCAGTGAGAAGCTAAACGGCTTGGTTGTCGCATATTAAAACATCCCCAGTTTTATAAGTCAGGTTCGTTACTAAGTTTAGTTACTTATAGCAATTGAATTGTCAGTCACTATTTTGTGACAAAAAATATTTTTTATTAAAAATTGCGGTATAAATATTTATATAGTACAGAAACAAACCAAACACAATTTTATAGTTTTTCGTTTTATTTACATTAACGACGAATTTTAATTTATGTTTGTTTTTTTTATTTCGCAATTCCAAGTTTTGCTTCAATAAAACAATTTTGATTCTGCGAAAATCAACCAAACTACCTGACTACGAAACCCAAATCTTTGTTACATTCAAATACGAATGCAAAACACAGACTGATTGTTTTAAATAAATAAATAAAAGCTGAAGAATGTAGAAGCGAGTACATCAAGCACGTGCAAATGGCACATGTTAGGCTTAAGATTACAGAGAGTCTTACAACTAAATTCGTCCGGGTATCAAACATTTTTTTGATAATGGTCTGTCGTATTTGATACGACAAGTGATTTTCATAATAACAAAGGATTTTAATTTTTTCACCTTTTAAAATTATTAGTAGAACCATAGTAAATTTATTTATTGTAACTATTGTTTTCTTTTTTTCAATTTAAGTAAAGTTCCAGAAATTTACTTACAGAATCTAAACATTTAACTTTCACAAATAAAAGGTTCTTTTTCATCTTTAAAAATACAGTAAAAGAAGTAAAAGCTACCAAAGTTCAACCCTATATTTGCTAAGCGTAATAAACCGAAGAGATTAATATTGTTCTTTAATAGTATCTCAACATAGGTGACAAAACCTTATGTAATAGAAACCTAATCATACATTTGCAATTCAAATTATTTAGGTCTCTTACATTAAAAATACGTTTGCCATAAAATGAAAATATTAAGTAGCGAGTTATGTATAATATGTAGAGATAATTATTAAAATTTTAAATAATACAAACTAAGGTAGTGCTAACATCACATTGTTTGCCTAAGTCTAGATTCAGACGTTTAGGTTGCAAACCTAATAGATGTCCTTGCTCAATTTGTCACCAAACTACATTAAGGTAGGTATATTACAAAAGTCCTTATGATTTTGATTCATAGACATTGATTGAAAACGTTCAATACCTCTGCTTAGGAACTTTTAAGGGATCAAGTTGTAAAGAAACATAATATCATGATTAACTGACGAAACTGACGTGATCTATATGTATATACATTTTTTTTAATAATTCAAACTCTTTATTTTTTTTCTTAAAGGCATTTTTTTGCCGCGTCTCATACATTATATGAATAAACAGGCTAAATAAGATCGAAAACTATATGATTATTTTTTTCTTTCGCAGTTATACGACAGTAGATTAAGTGCATGACATTAAGTTACCCGATATGTTTGCATCCCTAACAATACGAGGACTTTATCGAACTATTCAATTTAATTTTCAAATCAATGCTTCGAAATAACTAACTTAATAACCGACTATTTACATTTGAGCACTTGCAACACATAGTGCGTACTATGACACTTTCGTAAAAGTTTCGAGTCCAACGAATTGGAGTCCTTTGTGAGCGGTACAGCGGTTACCCGGAACCAGCGCCGGAACCAGCACCGGAACCGTTCACGTAGACGTCGGTTGCGGCTCGCTGACCTGCCCGGATCACGCTCTGCACGGTTTGAGCGGCTCCCTGGAATATGAGAAGAAGAAATTAATAGGTATTTGAGTATTATAGACAAGTCTATTATAAAACCAGACCTATAATTGACATTTTACTATCAGAGAATGTGTTTTGTTTTTTATTTGTATTTTGGACAAATGATCAGAATTTCAAAAAAAAATGTTATTCACTTTAAAACTTAAGTTAATAGTTGAAATATTAATAATTAATCGATTACGGTGAAGTTATGAAAATGTTTCACTACGATGTAGTGTATAGAAATATGTGTGGTCGTTATGAAAATTATTATGACAGTTACGCAATTAGTTACAACTTACATAAATCTTCAATACAAATCCTTGTGCTGAAAATTATCTTCAATCATTTACAAAATGACTTTTGGAAACACAATACAATATTACAAACACTACAATATATACAGTATTATTATTTAACACTAAATACAACAAAAATTTAACATATTATGACATTTGGTTATAATACGACAAACGATTTACACCAAACACAGGTATTCCAATTTTAAAACAATGACCTACTCAGCTTAAATATAATGTTTACCTGTATCGCAGCTCCCAGGAACTGTGAGAAGGCTCTTGTAACATTAATGGCAGCTGACACGAGTTGCCCTCGACCAGGTGCTTGCTCTGACGTCACAGACCTCGGAGGCTCCAGAGGTATCTAGGTGTAAGTCATAGCTGTTAGATATTAGCACGAACGACGAAGATGGTAAGAGCATGTATGGTAACGCTGAGGCAGTGAGCGGTGCTAGTGTTGTGTATGTTTTGTTTGAAGATTTTTTGAAAATTATTTTTAAGTTTTCAAATTTTTCATCTTGTTTCAAAATACCAGTGAAGGAAGTTTTATAGATTTTTCGATTTACAATATTTTTGTTTTTTTATTTTTTATATTGGCAGAAAGTGAATTTTGTAAAAAATTTAAAGGTATTAATTGAAGATTATAATTTAAAAAAAAAACTTCATACAAACATACAATGTGAACATAGAGACAAGTGCTTTGTGTGATAGTGGAAATTACAGAAGTGACTGAAATAGTGAAGTGGAATATAAAATAATGGAAAATAAAATATGACAGTGTAAGAACAATAAGAATTGAGTACAAGACATATTATGAACCACATAATATTCACTTCTATTTTATATACATATAAGTACACATAGATTAAGTATACATAGATATCTACAAATATATACAAAAATATACTACAAAGGATAAAGGACAAGTGTAGATAAGTGAAATGTTAGTCAAAACATGCATTTATATTACATTTTTTTCATTTTATATTAAATCTATTGAAACTGTACAAAAATTATAAGGGTTCAAAATCACAACAGAGTCAAACAATTTTACAAAAGGTATAGTGTACTAAGGTTTCATAATTAGATATTAAGATCATCAGTAATTTTAATAGGCAAGCATCCAGCAGAATTATTCGAATTTAGAAGAATTAAAATTTTGTTATTTTCAAAGCCAATCGTACTGTTTTACTCACCAAACGAATATGTTACACTGCACAAACACTTGTTATGTAACACTTTTTTATCAATTTATTAATAAATATCTACACATTCAATAGGGCGTTATTATGTATAGTCAACTGGTATATTAATATTATTAACACTACATTTTCTATCTACAGAGGTATTAACTACTCATTCATCTCAGGTTGAATGTTACCAAATCCCTTGGAAATGTTTCATGGAGTATGGTATGTTAAATGGCGATGGATGACGCCAAGGGATAAGGAATTCATTGAACTAGACTTTAGCATTTGTACTAAAATATTTTTTTAAGAATGTTCAATAACTGGTATGAAAACATGCGGTATTCATTCCAAGCTTTGTTAATATTTGAAAAGTCTAGTCAATTTCGGTAAAATTTTGTTATATACAACTGGTGTACTAATAGGGTGAACTGTGGATGGGAAAATTATGTTATTAACACTAAATACAACACATACAAACACACATAAATTAAAAACAATTTATTATACAAAAAAAAACGCGCTGCTTAACGGCACAATGTATATGTACAAGCCAATGAAGCCAATGTTTAATAAATAATTTAACTAAGAAAAACAAAAATATTAAACAAGAAAATCTAAGAAAAAAATTAAAATTATCTTAATTCATGTCTCACTATGTACATCTCACCTGATCTCCATTACTATACAAAAATCTATACAACGACAGACTTAGATTAAATAGGAACAAGTTACTAATAAGCACGCGAAATATTTTCAAAATAATTCCGTTGAATAAATCTGCATATTTAATCTAAAGTCTGTTCCCAACACCTCATCCCCAATCACAAAGCTTTAGTAGTAACGATGCGAAACCCACTCTATTCGTTGGTCTATCATCAGCGTTGCCAACGAACGGCCCAGAGCCAAACCAGTTGACCCTGTTGCTCGTTGACTGACTGGTTGACGCTACTGATGGGGCGGGCCTGGCTGAGGGCGCAGGCTCAGGCCTCTTATTAGGCCTTGGGGCTCCTGTTCCTCTTGACCCAGGAGCCGTATCGCTCCACTGCTGCCAGAGCCAAGCCAATCCGTCCAAGATCGGCCTCCGCTGCGCTGGCGGCGGCGGCGGCGGCGGCGGCGTTGTCGTCCGCCTTGTCTTCGGCGTGACTACCACTTGGTTGAGTAAAGCCTAAGAGGTTACAGTTAATTCTAGAGTTCCTAATGGATTATAGATACATACTGAAATAAAGGCAATGAAATAAGATGAAGAGATAGATGAGAGATATCGAGATAATGGTGCAGTAAGCGGAATGAAGTTACGAGTTGATTGCATCAGTGTAAAGTAAGTTAAGTTTTAAGATGTAAAATGGATTTTGGAAGAAATTAGTTTTCTTCCGATGTTTTAGGAGAAGTAAGAAAAGTTAGACTAACAGCGAGTCGGAGTTGCTCATCCAAAGAACTTGCCGTGGTGGGACCGAACCCTTGGTCCTTCAGCAAAGCTGCGAGCAATGCGTCGTTGCTCTTGCCGAATTCGGTGCTCAAAGATATAGGCGCTCGCGTCGCTTCGGACACCATGCCCGTCGATTGTGTCTGTATAATCAGCTTCTGTAGAGCCTCGTCCAAAGATTGTCCTGAAACATTTTAAGTTAGATCTTTCAAATATTTTTTTAATAAAACATATTTTAATCTGAGTCAATTTCTAAATTAAACTGAACTCGAGTCAATTAATGTTAGTGCTTCGTACACAAACATTAATTGACTGTGTTTGCTTTAAAGTTATGTTTTAATTAGATTGCAAGTTTTATTTATATATCTGTCAAATCTTACCTGTGATAGTGAGTTTACTCCTTTGTGTCGTAGTCTCCTGTGCGCCCTGTAATTTGATCAAAGTTTGTAACAACTTCTCATCATCCTGTTCACTTTTGAGATTGTCCTTAACAGCTATTTTTGCACCGTAAGGCAAAGCTGTCGTAGGTGCTGTATTTTTAACTTCCTTAACGTTAATGTTAATTGAAGGCTTCGGCGTTAATGGATCGAAAGGTTCGTTCAACGGTGATGGCGAAGCTAGTAGATTTGAGAGCAGTGTCAAATCATCATTGACACCATTTGGCAGTTTAGGACTCACATTTAGGTCAGGTAGTGTAGGTAAATTGAGTTTGGATGGGTCTTGTCCTGTGGCTTTAAGTAGTGCTTGTAGCAGCTTAGTGTCTTCTTGGAACTGTTTGATATCATCTTCAATAGATTTTCCATTGACAGTTGTTGTTGGTCTCTGTGTAGTTGTTGGTCTTTGTGTAGTAGTTGTTGGTCGTGGTGTTGTTGTTATAGTGGTCGTGGTAGTAGTTGGTCGTTTTGTAGTTGTGGTTGCTGGTCTATTTGTTGAAGGTATCAATTCGTTTCCACTGACAGCTATATTTTTCCCCGTACGGACTGTTTCACCGGTGCCAGTTTGTATCTCAGTGAGGCTCCTTTCTACAGCTAGCGCTATGATACGATTGGCGAGAGCCGCCTCGGGGTCTTCGTTACTAGGGTTTGTTTTCAGCACAGTTTTCTGGAAAACAGAAATCGGTCAATAGTTAACATTATACAATGAAATTTCTCTTTGCAGCTTTGCATTGTGCTCCTATCAAGACATGACTTTTACACGTTGAGTGTTATTACCATTCGTGATTATAAGGCGCTATTGACTAGAAAAATAAAGTGGCGTACACACCACACAATTAGAAAATACTAGTAAATATGTTCGAGATATTCAATATTGAAAAACGATTTTTAAGGAGACCTTCAATTGCTGTAATAATATCATTAGCACATACATAATATTTATGTTTTTTTATCTATTACATAGTAAAATACTCGTATTGCAACTTACCAAGTTATTCAAGAAAGCCAAATCCTCTTCAACGGAGAAGGTAGAAGAACTGGGCATTTCTGTTGTTGAAGTGAATCCAGTGAATGGAGCACGTCGGCCAGTCAGTGTTGTTGGGGCGCTCCTTATTGTTGTCGTTGGCT
The DNA here is from genome assembly GCA_963853775.1 of Xanthia togata. Classification (NCBI taxonomy): domain Eukaryota; kingdom Metazoa; phylum Arthropoda; class Insecta; order Lepidoptera; family Noctuidae; genus Xanthia; species Xanthia togata. The sequence goes on from OY970794.1 coordinate 5,305,047, forward strand.
GTCTTCCCCGGTTGAAAGGTGTGAATGTCGTGGAAATCCCAACATCAGTCACAGGCTGTAACGTAGTGGTAAGAGTTCTAGGAGCAAAGGTCTTAAACAGTGGCCCATTAGTTGTTGTAAACACGGGCCTAACATTCAATGGAGTGGTTGGGTTTGACCCTATTGACGTTGTTTGAGGGTTTGAAGCTATCCTCACGTTGGAAGTAACACCAGAAATGACTGGGATTTTCAAAGCGTTTGGATTTTGACCAGTCGCCTGTAACAGAGCCTGTAAAAGTTTCGTATCCTCTTGAAATTGTTTGAGATCGTCTTCAATTGTTTGTGTTGTTGATGGCATATTTGTGGTTGTTGGTCTAGTTGTAGTTGTTGTTGGCCTAGCTGTTGTTGTAGTAGTGGTAGTAGTTGTTGGCGTAGTTGTTGTTGATGGTAGAGTAATTGTTTGTGTTGTGGTAGGAACTCTATTAGTTGTTAGACTATCTAATGAGGGTATGTTTAGGGAAGCAGGATTTTGGCCCGTTGCTTGTAATAGCGCTTGTAATAATTTAGTGTCCTCCTCAAACTGTTTGATATCGTCTTCTATAGACCGTGCTGTTGTAGTTCCTTGCTGTCCAGTCGTTACTCTTATATTGCCACCGATATTTGGTATAGATAATGTTGTTGGGTTGTTTTGATTTGTAAATAGCGCCTGCAATAACTTCACTGGATCAGTGGTTTGAGTTGTAGTTGGTGCTGTAGCTGTAGTTGGTGCTGCTGTAGTTGTAGTCGGTCTTAGAGTAGTAGTTAGATCTCCCAACAACAGTGGATTAGCGTTTACATTTAAAGTCTTTGGATTGCGGCCCGTCGCTTGCAGTAATGTTTGAAGTAATTGCACGTCTTCTCGGTATCTCTTAAGCTCCTCTTCGATACTAATAGTAGTGGATTGAACTATGGTTGTTGCTTGTGCCGTCGTAGGCGCTCGTGTTGTCGTTGTTGGAGCCACCGTAGTTGTAGTTATTGGTACTGGAGTGGTAGTAGTCGTCGTAGTTGTTATGGTTGTGGTTGGCGCTGGTGTGGTTGTTGTTGTCGTTGTTGTGGTAGTAGTAGGCTCCGTTGTTGTAGTCGTAGGAGTAGGCGTAGTAGTCGTAGGCGGTAGAGTAGTCGGCGGATTTGTAGTTGCCGCCATAGTTACCGGAGCATTTGTGAAGGCAGACGACACTACTGTTATTTCAGGTACAACACTCGTTGTTCCCTGAGTTGTTGTCGTTGCGACATTCGAAGTAGTTTCCTGTGTTTCTAATTGTGTTGTCGGCGTACTCATCTCAGTAACTGTTGATGTTGACATTATCTGTATCTCAGATTGTACGAAATTTTGTGACAGTGGTGATTTCGTAGAAGCCAGTCTCTGTACGTTTGAATTTTGCTGTTGAACCGTTACCTCATCTATCGGTATAAATTTAAATACAGCACCTCCATCACCTTCTTCTGGCTTTTCCGTCCGTATTTCTTTCGTCTGTAATTGTTTTTGTACATGTTAAAATTATGCCATCACATTATTCTGTGAAACTTGCAACAGCAGTATCTATTTTATTGCAAAATACCAATAATGTAACCCCTCACCACTTACCTTTCCAAATGTAATAAATTAAACACTACTTTATTAAACCAAGTCCAAGTGTTATCGATTGCATATGAAAATGTGTGATAAATTATAGTGATTTTTAGTGACCACAGTTATTATAAAAGAGTAATATATAAATAAGGAAACGTTTATATAAATAATATAATTATACCTCCGGATCAATATCCAGTGTTAATATTCTTGGTTCGCGAGTAGAGCTCGTCATTTCCGATATGACCATCTCCTGTTTAGCGGCCGAAGATATACTATTAAGCAGAATCTCATCAATAGAAGGTAGCATTGTAGTTGTGCGTAAACTCAATACATGCGAGGCAGTGCTTTTTTCTGGCATAATTGTGGTAGTTTTTATACCGTTACTGCTTTTAATATTAAGTGCCGATGAAGTAATCTGCAATTACGAAATAAAATGTTACCACCTTGCGTTGTTATTAGAAGCGGTTATCGTGCTAAAGGCATGCAGAGCTTACAAAAAACCCGAAGTCCGTTCCGCATGCGCCGGCCGCTCCAAAGACTATGCACTGCCAGTGAGATACAAAGCACCAAGCGGAGCGTTCAAGCTAAATAACATAAAGTCAATACCATCGATTGTTGGTTATTTACAGTGTCGTTGGTTAATCTTTCCGTTCCGTTATTTGATGTGTCTGTGGATGTCACAGTATTAGTGGAATCTCGGATGGGGTTAGGCTGCGGTCTGACAATGGCCGGATTATTATGGATGGGGCTGTATGGATTTCTTAGACTCCACGGACTGATTGGTAGTATGTCAATTTTTTGCATGACACGTGGTACTCTAGTCCCGTTCGGGAACTTACGTATTACTGTGTTATTGGGTAGTACACCGTAAACGATATATGGGCTCGCCTCTGTTAATGATTCCAATATGTCTTCGTTAGGATTTTTACGTACCACTGTATTATTAGGTAATATTCCGAATATAACATAATCTTTTTTCGGAATGGTTGGTGATCCAACACTCAGAGTACTAACTGTCGTTTGTGTAGTGTTGCTGTCTGAAGCGTCGGTAGTTGTAGTGGTGTCTATGTCAACAGTAGTCGTTTCGACATTTAGTTGTGTTGTTGTTTCGGTGTCAGCTGCGCCTGTTGTAGTTTCCATTGTTTCTGTATTAGCAACTGTTGTGGTTGTAATAGCACTCTCTTGGAATCGATTTAAAAGTTCAATTTGTTGACCATCCGTTGTAGGTGTAGGAGTCGTACTGGTTATATCATTGACTGTTTCACTAGATTGGGTGTTAACTGTTGTTATGACAGAAGACGAACCCACTGTGCCACTGGTTGCTTCGGTGGAACCCAAACGAGAAGACATTGAGACGGTCTCAGTAGTAGATGGCACAATACCTGATTCTACTGTTTCTGACGGCGTTGCCGTTGTTGTGATACCCGTTGCAGGATTACCACTCGTAGTAATTTCAAACACATTGGTGGATAGGGGATTTACGATAAAGGATGGGGTAGTCATAGGAGTAGTAGGTTCAATATCACGAGTTGTCGAAGATTCAGTCGATGCGCTCATAGTGTTCATAATGTTAGTCAAACGTTCAGACAAATTGATATTTCCTGATGGGCTCACTAAGTCAGTCAATGGTGGTACTGTCGCTAACTCGTCATTGTGCTGTCGTATTATATCTTCTATCATCTTCAACACTCTAGCTTTCTTTGATAGTACCCATAATTGCAATCGCGATATTTGACTAGGATCCTGAATATCATCAATATCACGCGGTGGTGATACTGACGAGGATACCAAGGATAAGGATTTCAAAATAGGTGTTGTTGAACTGCTTATAAGATTATCAGATTCATCGGAAGAAAAATCTACACTTTGGAAGTTTGTGAAAAAAGGTATTGGAACCGGAACAATCTTGTTAGTAGAGTCACTGTTACTAATAATATCTACATTTACCGAGCCCGTTTCTGAGGAGACAGATGACGTAGCTGTTGTTATAGTCGGTGTTGCGTTTGGTGTAGCTACAGAACTAGGTCGTTCAGCACTATTACCCGTAGTTAAAGTCGCAGCTGTTGTCACCTGGCTACTAGATACAGACCTTGTGCTCTCTACAGCTTCCGTTGTAACAGGACTATTTACATTTGCGGAAGTTTGTGTGATAGTAATGGGTACATTTCTATTATCTACAGTGCTATTTACATTACCACTAGTGCCTACATTTTGGAGGGCATTACTGGATTCTATACCATCGATATCAATATTTTCAGTATCCCTAATATCCTCCAAACTGTAAGGTGTTGTGTTCGGGATGGAATCAGCATTGTCAAGTACAGTCGCAAGTCCACCTAAAGCTCTGGGGATCAAACTTCTTAATACTTTAGCCATATCTAAACTCTTTAGTTTCGATCTACTGTTCTCATCCATATTTTCTATTATATTTATAATGTTATTTGACAACATGCTAGTTAGTTCAGAAGATACTAAATTGTTATTGGACAACAAAAGATCAGACACAGTGTTATATACCATTTTCGGGCTGTCAGTCGATCCCTGAGTTGGTGTAGATGCAGTCGTGGGTTTGTCTTTTGGTGGTACTGTATCAGAGTATAACACTCTGATAGCGAATGGTCTCCTTGCGGAAACGGGAGTAGTGGGAGTAGGAATGGGAGGCTGTGGTGTATTCACAGGAGTGATTGTTCCGTCTTCTGTGTTTAGTGACTGTGTAACAGTTCCCCCGACCAAAATACTGTTAATCACATTTGGTGGACCTTGAACAGTGGGCTGTACAGATTTAGTAGTAGTGCTTACATCGGCGTTGGTTGACATAAATATGTCCTGACTCGCTAAGTCTTGGACACTATTTACATTAATGTTGCTACTCACGCCATTGAGTACTTGTTTAACATCAGTATTAAGGTTTTGTATTTTCGTTACTTCGGTTGTTGACGAGATTCGTGGTCTGGGTGTAGACGTGAGTATATCAGCTAGAGCATCGAATATAGATACTGTAACTGACGGCGAGTGTTGTGATGCCTCAACGTTCATCACGTGTGATGGCTTCACCAGACTCTCGGACAGTCTCAAGTCTGCCGAGGACAATGTCCTTCGTGTCTGAGTAAAGGAAATAGCGTTCAGGTCTGGCCCTAATTGTATCTCTTCTCCCTCTACCTGAAATAAGAAGTAATCTCACCCATATAAACAGAAAAATAGACGTTCTTGTGTATAAAATGTTCAAGTTGTTTGAAAAGAAATTGTTGCATGGAATGGAAATCCCGAGTAGTAGGAACTCGTGCATAGACCAAAGCCTCTTTATTTATTTTGGAATTAAGATAACAGTTAGATATGTTTAGAATTTAGTGTTAAATGAAAGTTAGCCATAGTTGACGTTATGTATTAAAACAAGATGTAATGTATACAATATTTAATGTCTTATTTTAATAGTATGTTAGTGAATGCTATTCTACATGTACGTACATTAGTTTGTTAAGTTTTTGCGTCAAATTAAATGCTTTCAAAATGAGGGGGATATATAGAACATCTTAACGCAAAAACTTGTGGATGTAAGTAAAATTTTGCCTTAAAGAGACTTTTACTCAAAAAATAAGCACAAAATGAATACTACTATAAACTTATCTTTACCCAAACAATTATATCTCTTTAAAACTAAATCATATCCATTTACAACAGGGTGAATGAGATGAGCAATGATCGTGACAATGATTTATGTTAACTATATGATTCCATTAACCAGTTCAATGGATGATTCATGAAAGTATGGCGTTGTGTTGTTCAGTCTTGACATCGACTCGGTAGTGTATATGTCTCCTTCGAACCAATTAGGCTCTTCTACAGACTTTGTCAACAGGTGGTCAGTGACGTAGAATTTCAGCCAAGCCTTTAGCAATAAGAAATTTCTCATTAATGATAAAATGACACGTTTCATACCAATGGATGCTAAAATGATTGATAAGTTAAATGCCAATCTGGATAGAGTAACTGCTGATTGTAATTAAGGCTATAAAATTAGTTTCCAGTGATATTCTAATTATAAATTATTAGCCTAACAATCGGTAATAACTCCAAATTGATAAAGATGATGATGATTAATATTATTTTCAAGTGCAACTGTAGATAATATAATTAAAATATATGTGACTTATGACATCTTAACGCCAATTTGATAAAGGGGCTTTGCGTAATATTATAATTGTAGAGTTCAGATCAAATTGTTAGTGGGGTTGTAATTTTGAAAAATCTGTAGCTTGGTATGGTGTTAACTTCTATATCATTTTACTTACAGTTGATGGTGTTATGGTAGGTACAGTGGGTTTGTAAAATGGTTTATCAAGATACGAAGCTCTGTACTTAGAACTGAACCTACTCTTAGATTTATCTGGTTCAGGCATTATCTGTAAAGTTTTGTAATAACATATGAAATAAATCAGAAGCACTTTTGGTGAAACATTCGATGTATAAAAGAGAAAGTTTTCATGTACTTACCCCATTGTTTGAGGCCTCCGTCGTTTTAGAGAAGGATTCGCTGAATTTCCTTATACTCCTTTCTCGGGGCTTAGGAGTAGTTGCTATATTATCTGAGTTAGCGTCTTTAGATTTGCTACGATTACGCCCAAACTTTCTTGTTTGTAGATTTCTAACAGGAGGGAACACAGTTGAGGACCCTTTTTCTTTTTCAATATCACTGGTTGAATTTTGGTCTTTATAATTGGCGTGATATTTGTATTTGTCGCTGTCTAGTCTTGATGAAATAGTTGGTGAAACGTTAACCAAAGGCATATTTTCAGACTCTTCCGCCATGTTCGTTACATCATTGCTGGTATTAGTCTCTAAAGACTCCTTACTATTGACAGATATTAAAAACATATGGTTATCATTATTTTCTGGTTGCATATCGATCCTAACAGCTTCTCCATCTTCGGAATTGTTTAGTAAAGCGAAGACAAGTGGAGTATCGACAGTTTCCTCTGATTTCTTTGTTACAGTTTCGGAGTTGACCTCTTTAAATGATTCCGTAGTAGACATCGTTTCATTTTTGACATTATTTCTCAATCTTGAATAATAAGAAGTCCGAGGCAATACAGTTCTTTGTGGTATATTTACTGCGTTTTCACTTTTTGCACTTTCTGTAGATGAAGTTTCAGCACCACTTACGGATTTTCCTTTAAATTTTCTAGAATAAACTGGAGGTCGAACGAAAGGCTTTTTTAACGTGTTGTTAGGTTCAACTGGTATGCTTTTTAACGTTTCAGTTTTGGGTGATTCAGTGCTGGGTGCTTTAAATTTTCTGTTGTACTTGAAAATCGGTTTCTCGGTACTTTGACCTGACGTAGTGGTAGCTGTTGACGATGGAGTTAGGGTGGATTTTCTAGTCCTAGCAGAATAAGTCCCTCGGGGCTTGTACTCAGAATTTCTAGTTTTTGACACCTCTGGTGCTACAGTTGTTTCAGATACTTTGCTTTCTTCTTTGTTTTCGTTTTTTGACTCCTCTACTGTAGTTTGTTTGTTGCGAAACTGTAATTTTTATATTTTACAGATTTTAATTGGACGTAATGGATTAGCACAACAAATTAGCGACACAATTATTGTTTGAACAAATGTGTGTTTGGAATAAGTTGTGATTGTGAGAGTGTTACAAGTGAATGAAATAATGTTGAAGTATTTGAAAGTTAAACGCATCATTTAAAAAAATGTTTTGAGTAAATGCAACCTCTTTTAAGAATCAGTTAAATAAGTAATGCATAAAAATAATTCAAGTAGTAGTAATAATTAAAATATTTAAAGTATTTATTATGTAAGTTCCCCTTTCAGTACCCTAAAATATATTTTTACCCTTGAGTATTTGTTTGTGCCTGGCCCTGTTTGTGTAGACTGTGATGATGCAGAGTAGGTTTTGTAAACTTTTTGTGATGCTTTCGGTGACAAACTCTCGGCGGTTGGAGAGCTCACTGGTGTCTGAAAATGAATTAATCATTTTTACGCTAACACTAATTGTGAACTCAGTTTTGTGTTAAAGTCACTGCGTAGTGATTTAGATTATTGTATTTCATTGTTAAATAAACAATTATTGATTCTACTCACCGATGCATTCTTAGCTTGTATTAAAGCCTTGAAACTCGCTGGATAGTTATCATCTTCGGCAATCTCATCTGAAACACGTGTTTTAGGCAGAGACACAGTTGGTCTAAAGTTCATCTTCCCTCTAACTGGACGTCGTATAACCTTCGTCACTTTCAACGTCGTGGTCTTCGCTTTGTTTGGCTCTGTGCTCTGTTGAACAATAGTTTCGACGACAGTTGGAGCGGCAGATTGATATTCTGCTTGACTAGTAACACTCTCTTTATCCTGACTAGACTTTATTACTTCGTTAGCTGTAACGAGTCCTTCAGCTGTTAAATTCGTATCGGTTTCTGAAGGCCGAGTTTTGTATCTCAATTTCCTTGAATTCCTCAAGTCAGCCGATTGGGCAGTTCTTGCCGTTGTGGGCGCTTTCTCAGCTACAATTAAAGTGTTGGCTGTTCCTGATACGTCGAGATCTAGTGACCTGGCGTTGGCACGAGTATTTCCTCGCCCACGTGGTCTCTTAGTTGCCACACTCTCAGTTGTTGAAGCTACAGAGCTTCTACGTCTGAATTGCGTTGTTGTGGCTGTGTCTTCTTTAGGTATTTTTGTTATATCATCCAGGTTAGAATTGATTACTTCGAATCTGCTTTCGTCGATATTGGAAGAAGTCAGGTCAACAGACGCTTGAGTAGGAGGAGATGTTGAAGAAGGTCTTCTGCTGACGACTCTCGACCTGGTCCGGGTGACAGGTTCTCTTGTTAGTGAAGCATCCTTGTTAGTAGATTCAGTGTTAGCTGGTTGACTGCGCGTTCGAGTCCTTCTCGAATCGAATCGTTCGTTGTTTGCGCTTGGAGCTTGAGGTTGTTCAGGGGTTGGAACAACCTCGGGCCTAGTTCTCGTCCTTGTTCGGACGACATTTTTTTCTTTCGCAGGAGTTTCATCTCGTCTCCTATTGCTCCTAGGCCTGAATGTAGGCTGCACGGTTTCCGATTGATCAGAGCTGGCTACACTATTGCCATCTGAAGCTGATGATGTTTGCAACCTTCGACTCCTCGACACACCTTCCACCTGGAAAGTAAAATAATAAATTTTTAATGTGTGAAGTCACTACCAGCACTTGCTTATGTCATCGCAACCACAAATAAGACGAAAGAGAAAATAAATAAATCTTCACAGCAAAGATTTTCCTCAGACATGTGACAGAGTCAGAACAAATAAAGATAACAAGAGAAAGTACTATCAATTACGCACGTAACGCTTAATGAGTAGCACTGAAAACGAAAGTGCCATCTGCAACAATGCATTATGAAATCTTGAATCTATGAACACAAAGAAAGTGCGTTTGAACAATACTGGACGGTTGGTAGCCGGTCATTGGAACGCATAATTCAGTTACTTCGTGCGACATAACAGCGTTAACAGTTACTTGCATTCAGTTAGAAGTATAATAAAGAGAAAAACTGTTTTGTTTATTTGACAAAACAAGAAAAGACGATATTCATGATGTTAATATAAAATCAGTTCACAATGTAAATGGTTGACAACAAACTGACGGACAATTGTGACAGAAGCCTCGCGAATTCGTGACTTAACCATAATAGTATTGATGAAATTATTATGAAAAACCATCTTTTATTTCTTATACTATATTTTTTTTTTTAAACTTATTTGATAACCTTTTCAACAGTCTATCTTAGCGTAGTTACAATACTATAAACATAATTGCTGTTCTACAGCAAAATACAACATAAATAAATAATTAAATAATTAGTTAGAGAAATACAATACATTTAGTCATACACTAAAACAAGATAGTACATAATGGTGGTCAAAAACCAGGTTGAACAGCTGGCTCCCGAACTAAGTAAAAAGATACTTGTATCGCAGGAGCCGAAGTTCCTCATAAACATTGAATATTAAATGTTATCAAGTTGAAGTGACTCGGTAATTAAATAATTCAGGTATCCGTATTCAGAAATTTATGAGATGATCGTAAGAATATTTTCTGTATCTTCGTAAGACAAATTCTGCAACCAACTAGTTAGCTATGCTTTCAGTGCAAACTTGGTCAATGTGTAAATATCAACTTACCGATGTATCTTATTATAAAGACGAGCGCTTAGGACTGAGTAATAGCGGCGGCAAATGGGGAACGACATCGGACGGTGTCACAGACCGGATGACCTCGACGTCTTAGAAGGAAGTTTGGGTCGAGAGGTAGGAATTAGGATGGAGTGGCGGCGTAAGACTACTCGCATAATGAAGAGTTGTCGCACAGTAAGGACTTGAGTTTCAGAGTAAAGCAGGGGGTGGTTGGATAATCTCTACGCTTAAAATGCATAACACATTCATCACTTTATTTGGTACATGCTCGAACAAGACCACCACCTTGTTAAATACCTAGCTCTTAATCAAGATAATCTAGAGCTTTATGGTCTAAAAGCCTACAACTAGTACCTAACCTTCATTCAAGCTCAACTCACATGGTCTATAATTGTTATTATTTTATAACAAACGAGTCGCGTGCTCGCACGTGTTCATGAATTTCACACACGATTTTTTGACAAAAGATTTGTTTAGGAGGATGCGCAAAAGAAACAAACAAAAAATGTGATGAATGGTTATATCAGTTTTGTTACTAAAACTGGGTTATTTTTCATGTTCAATAATAAATTGGAGTTTTTTTTTAACGGCCTGTTTAATAAAAATCTTCAATTTTTATCTCGTTTTTTACATAAAATATTGTAACTACCATTCGACAATTTTTAATATTCGTTGGTCCTTTGAAAATTAAATACTAATGTAAACGCCTATTTATGGCGTCTACAGGAGTGCAAATATTTTTTTACAAGAACCAAAAAAACCTAAAATTCTTCTCAAAATCATTGCCAATCGGGTTCAAATATTACCAACAATACTTGTAGATGTATTATAATTGTAAATCCTGTAGTTAACATACATGTACAACGAGGTAACTCGTAAAAGCAGATAGTTTTACTATGCAATTTGAAAGAATCATTTGAGAGAAAATGATTCTTTCAAATGTCATTATTTATCTACACAGTCGTTTTCTCTTGCAGCGTAGAGATAATTGTAAAAGGCTTGGAGATCTAATGGTATTACAGTTCATAAATGCAATACTTGAGTTGTGATGAAAGAAGCTGCAACTGCGTGAATCGCAAAAGACGGCACCGTCGCTATTCCTTCATAACACATTAACTCTTAAAATGTCGATTGCACCCCATGTGTGCAAATAACAATAAAATTCTATTGTGTCGCTAATTGCGTGCGCGACGGGTTAAATGACATTGTTTATTCTGTAAATAGGATATCGGAATCACACACGTCATATTAAAAAAAAAACATTAAAAATAAACTAGATGAAGTTGGTCGTCGTTTCTATCCGACTAGTCCCAGAAGAAAAAAACTCAGAGGTCGCAGTCTCTTTTAAAGTCCAGACATAATCTTAGTCAGGCGATATGAGAACCATGTAGATTAGTGTCTGAAAGGGTATTTTGAGGGAAAAAAAAAAAAGATTTGAGTGGACTTGTCGAAAATATAATCATATTAACATAACATTACGCTTGCCGTCCCGAAGGGTTAGGCAGAGGGTTCCAGTTATGTTAAAGACCCACCACGAAGTAAACACCCATGTAGTAGGGGACGAGCCTATAGCCATCAACCGGGCACAAATCCAGGCTCCGGGACTATTCCGACTGTGCCGTTTTTACAGGTACGTCAAAATACGTCGAAGTTTCCTAGTAAGAAACATTTCGTCCGCGATAATTTTCTATTGTCATATCACAGTTGACAGCAGCGACTATCTCTCTTCTTTAACAACAGGATTATGAATATGGCTGTGAACGATCTCACGTTTCATTTTAATTTAGCAGTCATCACGTGTGAGATCAGCAAAATACCTAAGTATTACTGACAACTTCGACATAAGTTATACGATTACTAATAAGTCACACTATCAAATCTTGAATATTATAACAATTTGGACAAGTTCGAACAAGAATTTTCTTAGAAATAAGTCCCACTGCACATAAAATTTACGAAAATAATTTTTAAATGCACAAAACAGTCGAGTTGATCATTTGTGTCGGCTATTAACGCCATAAAGCAAAATAGCAACGCCCAATCTGATCTGATAACTGAGATAACAGATTAGCCTCCATTATCAGTGCCCTGCGCTACTATTAAACTCTATACAGGGTGAATATTATGACCTAGGCCTTGTTCTAGGCAAATTATTTGAGTTTGGGCTACAAAACTGCATTGTGTGTCTGCCTGAGACTGTAGTTTTCCAATGTTCAACTGTTTTCCATGGTCTTAGTTATCGAACTACAGCAATAATTGCTTTTTCTTTATTTTTGTGAAGTGCAAGCTAGGGAAAACCGTCAAGACCTTTATTTTAACCTGTTCTTATTACCTCCTTCACAATATCATTGTTTTCTATTAGCTAATAAAATATGCAAAAAAAAACATTTATTCAACATCACATTATCTCCCAAAACTTGAGCCATCACCATTATTTCTCCATCCTTCATCAATATACATATTTGGCCATTCTGACTATAAAGAGGTTACAACGGGCTAGATCTACTCAACTTTGCGTGAAAATCACACACCCTATACTCAAAGTGAGAGGTGGTACGTAAGGCCCTATCCGCATGGCCCTATTTGGACCATGTGAACACACGTGTGCTCTAACATATCGCCTTAGTTTATTTAATACACGAACTGTAAGTAAGGTTAATGTGATCATTAATTATTATGCGAGCATTATTTGTGTGCGAGCTGTAATTATACGTGCTTTAGTTAATTATTTGTATGTTTAAGTTATGTTTTCTTGTAGTGAAAAGGTTAATGCCCTGCATAGCTCTCTAATCGTTTTGTGAAACACGTGTATTTTAAAAGTAGAAAGGGTAGCAGGGATTCGTGTAATGAAGTAACTATATTTTTTATCAAATTCAAATTTATTTATTTCTTCAAATATCAGGATGTACAAGAACAGCTTGGACAGTGGCCTCTAAACTAGGCATTTGTCTGTATCTTGAAGGTCGGGATTGCGACATTATCAGGGCTATAGATAGTACACAGTGATTATTATATTATAACAGGAGATCATAAACTAAACTAGGTCTAATCAATCAAAAAAATAAAATCGTTTCTGCATAGCATGGAATCTTCATGTTGGGACCTTTTGAGTATCGCAGTTGGAGAAGGAGAGTAAATGGAATTTCGGTGTACAAGATAATGTATATTCAGATGACTATGAATATTAGGCACAATAACGCTTCTTACATTCGTTATACAGAACACAAGTTATTGCCACGGCGGCGCTGGGAAAACGACTGGCCGCTAAACTATATGCGCGGGGAACATTGTATTTTGCACCGTTAGCATTACTGCTACCTGTAGTCCCCTACGCCTCGAAGAAAACTTACATCCTACATATTCCTCATTCTTACCAACCAAATCCCGACAGTACTCTTTCTCACAATTTACCCGTGTATGCGACCCCAGGTCCGTTTTTCAGATGATTTTCATTCTCGTCTGTTAGTGTGCTTTATTATCATTGATTCTTATAAAAACTTCCGACTTAACAATATAATTAAAATTTAATAGGTTTAATAAAGATCTAGGAAGAATAATAAGAATAAGAGCAACGAGCCTAGTGGTCTATAAAATGTACAATTATGTAGATCTAGGAACATAGACATTTAACCCTGCAGTGGTTGCGCGGATTAAATATGTAATCCATGGTCGTCTTAAATTAAATTTCTCATAAACCATTCAAGTCGACATGGTTGGCGCAGTGGTTAAGCGATTGAAAGCTGCGCTGCGTGTCGCGGGTTTGATTCACGCTCGGAATAAATATTTCTATGACCTACAAATTAGTTGTTCCGGGTCTGGCTGTTTGTCTATGTGAGTTTAAATGTTTGTAAACGCACCCACAATACAGGAGAAATCCCTAGAGTGGGGCAAGGTTAAAAAAAAAAATATATGTAACCGGGTCTCCATGTACTTTAAGTGTAGTTAACCCCTACCCCCGCTCGTCAATGAAACACACAAATGAAAACCACAAATGTGTTTTTGTGTCAGGAGAGGGTGTTATAAACTCGGCGGTCTATGTACTATCGAAGAACTTCATATCTAAGCAGTTTGAAAACAAAATCCCGTGAACACGATGACCACATCTGTTACCGCCCCGGTTCTATAGCCGCCGATCGCTGCAAGCAGAAATAGTCCTTACGGTGTATAGATATGAAGTTTTCCGATGGTATGTTATCCGTGCGACCACTCACGTGATTTCTTCCACTTCTTAGGACGCGACCACAGCGCGATCACGCGTGGTTAAAAGTTTGGATGGTCTAAGAAAACAATACGCTTATATCAATTTACATAGTACCCCAATTATATCTATAACAAATAGTGCTTTCGTAATATCGAATGAATGCTTACTGAGTGGAATTGTATCGAAGTCGTGCCGCTAGTTCGTAGAACGTAACAGGTGACACTATATAAAGGTTCAATTTCATATATACCATCACGCTTTCAATGTTTAGGGTGTTAGTAGGACTATTAGTGTCAAATTGATGTCTAAAGTTTCTTCAGGCTTAGAAGTGTTGTCAGCAAAAACACATGTAACATTTCGTTAAACTCCATTACTAATTCGAACTCCAAATTACAAAACCAAATTTGCAGAGTAAGCCTTTTCGTGTGCCCTGGTTTATTAATAGTCAGTTAAGTAGGAAATTGGTTGTTACAGCTCATAGACTTAGATCGGGACACATTCCATGTAATAAGTTTGCCTTTTTGATGAAGAAAACTAACTCGCCTAATTGTTTGGAGTGTGGAGTTGTGGAGGACTTACATCACTTATTGATGGAATGTGTTCGATATGACTCTCATAGAAGGGATCTGTTTGGGGTCTTGAAGTTGAACAAACTTGATATGGGCACATTCCATAACATACTGTCTCAACCAAACGGTGATGATGCGAAGAGTCTGTTCGGTTTCATGGCTCAAATGTGATCCGTAGTAGTATGTGTTTAGGGTACGATAGGACTGTCATACGCATTGCGGTCATAAAAGACCATAAAAAAAAGAATAAAAAAAAATTTTAGAATAGAATACTCGTTATTAGGTACGACATTAATCTTCATTATCATTTCAGCCGAAAGACGTCCACTGCTGGACATAGGTCTCCCCCAAACAGCGCCACTTTGACCGGTTCTGTGCTTCCCGCAAGTCTGTGCAAATCGACAAGCTTCTTACACATTGCACAAACTTTTAAGCATATTGCCAAACAAGCAGTATTGATTTATGACAGTACCTACCTGGCAGTTTATAGGTCTCTATAACAAGAGTTAATAAATAATACTTATGTAGCTACTATTCAACGCTGATGACATTCAAATTCGATCTAAATTAAGTTTACTAACCGTACCTAATTTATGTTCAGGAAACATATAAAAAACATATTTCATCACGGATCAAAATGTCATTAAACTAATACTTTTTCAATGTACATAAATGTGTTTACTTTTATTGGTCATAAAAACGGACAAGTTTATAAGTTTAAATCAAACGCTCGTCAGTACTTACAGTAGCAATACATTATAGTTAAAGTACATGGCCTTTAATTTGTTCATTGAAAATGGCAAATTATAGCTAATACGTCTTTTGAGATATTCAGTTTCTGAATTAAGGCTCGTGTAGACTAGCGCGTGTTGTCACGCGACGCGACGCAACGCAGCCGGTAATTGTTCTACCGTAAAGTTTACTTAGAAATTGTTTTGTTAGAGTCGCGTCGCGCCGGTCTGCACAACGCTTTATTAGTTATCTTATCGATTTCCTCATATTTTTGTTCTTTTAGCCATAACGAATTTTATAATAGGTAACAAAACAAAGCACCCTCAAATTGTAATGTCACACCAATTTAAAACAGCTGTAATTTTATTAAATGAAAACCAAAATGCGTGAAAATCATTATCTTGTTTTGCTCAACGTGAAGTTTTGTCGGCAAAATGTCTCAATATGGTTATTTTCACAAATATTTCTATCGATGGCCTTCGGGCTCGGTGGGCAGTGGTCACGACGAAATGTCTGGCATTACACCACTCGATATAATAACAATAGGTCTCTATGACAAAGTTGATTTAATTGGTTTACCTGTATATACTATGAATTTGAAATTATTGTGTTTAATAATTCTGTTGTTGAATACTTGGAATTTTGAATTACTGTTTCGTCTAGAACGAATATTGAGAGGTCTTCCTTATTTAAAATTATCTTACCTTTTGACCTTTGTACTTTCGAAACTTGAGACAGCAATCGAATAGAGTATATTCTTTCTCCACAACATTTGTCCATGTTCCGATTCTACTGCAGGAATAGCTGAATATCTAAAGAGTTTAGGGCTTAGTATATCACTTCCCTCAACTTCACTTTAATTTAACCACCTTGTAAGCAGATACAATTTTAACAATAAAACTATCAATATCAAAATAAATGTAAACACCACTTAACCGAAACAAGGTAACTATCTATGTGTAACCAGATCTATTGAGATAATAAGAGAACAATAACTTCCATTTGATTAGATCGTTGAAACCACAAAATAATAATAAAGATACATAAAACCGGCTTTCATCATTCATCCAGCCTTTTATCAAATGTTGGCCCGATTGAACCTGATGCAGTTGATTATCGAAATTGTCAGGAGAACTGACAGTGTCTTGGTGTAGGTCTGCGTAGCTGGTTGCGGCTGACCTGGAAAAACCTGGAAATGGATGATCCATCTGTCCCTATGTCTGAGCCCTTATGTCCGAACCAGATGAAACAGAAGATGAAGAATCTAATCAAAAAATATTGTCGGGAGATGTACCACCCGGTTAGGGCAGACAATATTCTTTTCCCGCGAACTTAAATTCACCAAATTGAACTTATTAACAACTGGCAAAATGTCTACCTTCGAGATATTAAGGCGTGATGTTATGTTATGTGTTATTAAACAGTAAGAGTTCACATGAACGCGTTGGTGGTGTTGAGTATTAACAGCGTGGAGGTCGCGGCGCAGGTCAACACAGGTTAAAAAAATATTTAGTGTTCGTTGATCACGAGTACAGTAGTACTTTAGCTCGACGCCGACCTATCGAGTGATCGCCAGCCCTTTGACAGATTACGGTACAAACTTTACGAGTACAAGAGATTAGTAAAAGATAAAGGCTTCATTATTTACTGACATCATGTTATATCGTGGGGTTTACTGCGATCGAATCATTCACAAAGTGCTGCGATAACGCTGGTCGAGGGGGCGCGCGGGTCGTGTGTCGCGTCACGTCCGCGCCGCGCGGTGCCGCTGCACTCGGTGATGCTTGTCACACAACATAACGTAGAATAGTCTCGATCTGATAACTAGCCCCATAAAACATACAAATGTACTTTTCAGGGGCACTGAATACAAACACTCATTAAAAATGTTCAGTTTTATTCTAGTCGGTAATTGACGAGGTCATTGGAACAACATCTTGAGGTTGTTAGTAATAATGTTAGTAGTATACTGAAGGGTAGCCTCAGTTGCCCCTTTTCCCGTTGTCGTCATGAGAAGTGTAAGTTGACGGACGCGATGATGGGCTTGGCTTGCGCGCACCACAGTGCGCCTACCACCAGCAGCAATATCAACCTCGTCTGCAAACAACCACCCGTCACTATAATAATATGCTCTGCTCAATTAGTAACAGCAGTCCGAGATGTTAGACAAATGTACACCAAAAGGCACTGGAACAATGAATTTACAGTACAAGTTTTACTGTAAAACGAATGCACATAACATTATGAGAACCAACTAAACTAGATTTTTTAAATAATATTCATATTGAAGTATTAGGTTATTATTGGGTCCCCACCTATGAAATTTGCCTTTTTTTCTCACAAATTGAGAACCTCGTCACTTCTATGATTTAAAATATTCATCAATTGCTTGAGATATTATATCGAATAATGACCATCATAGACAACTACCAATAGTAAAAAACCTTATTACTTGTAGTTTTCTAAACATAAAAAATACCTTTTCACTTCTCATGCTCTGAAAGTGCTTAATTGTGCAGGATATGGGCTGCACAAAATCGAATTTTGTGCACAAGTGCATTAACGTATCTACTCATAAATGTAGGTATCTATATTAAGGCAAAGAAAATGAGCCGTACAACCAAACACATTATGAAGTTCATAGATAGAATTTGTTATGTTATAATATTTACTTTAATTTATTTGCCTTAAGTATGTGTTTTTTAAGACAAAAATATAAAATATATTAACATTTAAATTCAAGTACGGTAGGGTATTTAATTAACTTAAGAAAATTATTATTACAAAATAAATTTAATAGTAGGCTGTATATGTCTGTAGCCCAAACCTAATATCAATGACGAAAGATTTAAAAAAAAAATAAGCGGCGGGAAACAGCTCTTGTTTTTTCGTGCGTTTATTAATTTCTTCAATTTGATAAAATTGTTAAAAATTAAAGAAATTTTATTTTATTTCCTTGCAATCGAAGTGAAAAGCAGAGTTTATAACTCGTCCACAAAACCATTTTATCCTCGAAATTACTATCAGCCCTCGCCTTCGTCTCGGGCTGCTAAAAGTCTCGGATAAAATGGTTCGTTTTGTGCACTTGTTGTAAAATCTACTATAAAAATGACTCCTCTTTTTGTTAGCAGAAATGACCACTACTTGTTTTAAAACTCAGCCAAAACTTATTTTTGTCGCTTAATCTAAGTGGCATACGTTATCTTAGTTTTTAAACATTAGTGAATAAAAGTTTTAAAACATTAGTGTTCATGGTTGTTAAATAAATTAAGAAAATGTTAGTATGAAAAATGCAACTTCTTTAAAATTCTCCATACAAAATGCCGATTTCAAAGGTGGGGACTTAATATTTTAAGTTGTTATAATTATGTGAGAGTAACTTACAAGTTTAGACATTATCCAGTCCGCTCAGCTAGTGATTGCCGGAGTCGCATACGCTTACTTTATATAGGCCGTTAATGGACTCGTCGTTAAGAATTATATATTGCCTAATTAATTTAATTTAATTAATTAATCGTTAGCGATGACGAAAAACCAACCGCACTGTTATCTTAATGATAATTAAATAGTTGCACGACGCGACTGTCAGCTCGCATTACAAACATTTCGAATAGTAGGTATATCTCGGGACCATGGGGCCCGGACCTTTGGATGGCGTACAACTTATCCGTTAGACAACTATACTCAAAATGAAATGCCACACTAACCGATAATTATTATAATTGGTACCTAGTCATCTTTCTTTGAGCCTTTTATTAGTACTTTGTGTACCTTTGTGTTGCGGGTGGCATGCAGGTGAGACGAAGTAACTGCTACCAGACAGGACTGTACATCTTTCAACATTAGCAATCGTCTCGTGAAGTCGTGTTGGTTGGCCAGACTACGGTCTAGAGACCTGCTTCATAAATTCGATGTGAAATCAAAAGATTGCTTATGGCTAGTTTTTCATTCTCCCTACATTCTCATTTTTGTTACTTAGTTCTTGCAACCACAATGTATTGTTGGATTTCGGAACATCCTCAGACGTCTGTGACGTGGCAGTCTCTAGTTACCCGACTAGTTTCGGTTTCAAAATGTGTATCGAAACAATCAAAAACACCGAAAATAGTTGTAATGTATAAAGGTAAACGAATACCATTCCTTAAAGGGGTAGTTACGGGTCTGGTCTTACTGACTTACCGACTCGACCGATACGAGGTTTTTTGTGTATGGAAAAATATTTCCGTTCAGTGCTAAAATTAATGAATATTACTTACCTGTTTATTATATTTTTAGAAGATGAATTTATTATTAATATTCTAGTTCACTAGTTAGCGATACCTATTTCATATTTCGATTATTGCCAAATTTATCAAAACAGCGAAATATTTGACAGCTATTTGCGACGTTGCCCACATTCAGAATAAACTTCTTAAGCTAATAATCAAGTTTAATGTTAAGTTGAAGAGTCGTTTGTTTGACCATTGCAAGATGAAATAAATCGCTATTCACCATCAGCTTTTAGGCAACCAGCGTATCGTAATAATTTATATATAGCATCTTATCTAAGAAGAAATAAACAGAGAAAGAAAAAGTATTTACTGAGACAAGCACATGAGATCTCAATTAAACTAAACACACACTCATTGAAAAATAAAAAAACAATAAAAATTAAAATAAAAGCAGAAAGTCCTGTGCGAGGCCAAAAGCCTCCTCAGCATGAGAAAAATGCAATGACAATTTTATCAAAGCTATGGGACTCGACTAAATTATATTATCATAGCACTTCACGGTAGTTTGCTTTACAAGAAATGACAACCATATTCTTAGTCGTATTGAGTGCATTTTAGCTTGTTATTTTGCCATCTCTCGCGATCTGTTGGGCAGTATGTTCATTAATTGAGTACCTTTATATCCTACAAGAGGCTTGCACCTATAGGTCACTAGTCATTTCAATATATTGGCTCAAACCACATTATTATTTTAATTAAATCATTTACATTACTTTTAATAAATTACTGATCAAGTACACCAACTATTAGGTTACATATTTTACTCGGTCTTTGAATAACTATAGGTATTATATTTTTTACCAGTCTTTGGTTACAATAGATAATCATTCAACTGTGAACGAATATTTTGTGGTAAAATAAGTTTGTATATTTTAGATTATATTTTGATACTTTTCTAGTGAGACATCAATTATAATTTGTTTCACTAATATTTTTGTCGTAATACACTTTACTACATTATTATGGTGTTGAGCGTGAGACCACCGCCATAAAATGTTCAATATTTCAATTTACACAAAATCATTTAAAGATGCGCCATTAATTTCGCAAAACTATTATGAGAAACTCGGGTCATTTCATATCTTAGTTTCCCAGCAAACTTACAAACAGACATACATACAATTATAAAAACATTACAGGTTATGAAATAACCGCTAGAGGCATTTAATTTGCCTCACGCAGTTGATTCACCAACTTGTGATTTGGCTTATATTGCAATATCGGTAACAGTCACACACACACATACATATGAATAAATACACGTGTTCATTGAAACACGTATTTTCGAATGCATGTGCAGTTTGACAACTTAAATTATGGCTTAATCTTTAAGCTCTTAAAAGCTTAATATTTCCCAGATTAATCCCAACACTCTCACGTACGAACTTACCTAATGAAAGATTTATCAATGATTACCTACTTTAGGGCATTAACTTAAGCATTCATTTAATTATGTTGTCTTTAAGATTGATGATGTGAAATCTTATGATTTTTTGTACGTCCATCGATATTTTCATCAATTGTGGACCGATTTTGAAACTGATTTTTAATTTCGGAAGACGGTGGCAAAAAAAAAAAACTAAACCAAAGAAACCAACTTCCGTTTATTTTTTAAATATATTTAATTTAAGTGACATGTGCAGTGTATAAACTATGCCTGTAACAAAATTCAATTATGTTTTCATTTAATTATGGATAAAATAGTGTCACCAAATGAAAAACCTATGACGAAGTCAGCAAATCATGTAGTTCTTCATTTAGCAACTTGCCGATTGTTTTTTAAAGCATGCCACGTGGTACTATTGAAACACCAACTTATGTAGTCTTTCTTAACTTAAAAAAACATCTAACTGAATAAAAAACCAGATTAACACGCACTTCATTTGAACTTCACATTGTCACTTTGTTTCAGTGCCTTGTTTACCTTCATCCCCCCCTCCTGCTACCGCTTGCGCACGCGCCGTCTTTTGTTCTAACAAGTGATTAATCATTAGTAACTGTATCACTGTGTGATACTTGAGACTTTTTTATTGTTATTTTATGAATGACAAAATTTGTAGTCTAAAGCGGTTGGGAAAGAAATGTTGCAGATATTTTTTTTGCTTGATATGCATATTTTGTAGGTATTTTAATCTAGATTTGCTAATTAAATTTGTATCTCGATGACTTATTCTGTGTCTGGCTCCAGTGTCCAAAAACAGATCGTGTTATTTGCAAATAGTATTTGGTAATGCCTAACCGGACCTTAGTATAATCCAATGACAATTTTACGAAATATTTTCTGTAAGATACAAAGGTCTTGTTTACTGTACTCGCTAATTAAGGTAGGTACTCTCAATATAAAAGAATATTTATAAAGTTAACTGTTGCATTTCACTTAACAACAAGCCAAGCTGTTGCCACCCAAAAACTAAATTCCGGTGCCCAAACAACCAGTTAAAAAAATCAAGAAACAAGCCTCCAATTAAAAATCAAACCAAAAATCGAGTTAGCAACAATCGATTGAGTTTCGAGTAAAATTCCGCTGACCGAGGTCTGTTTCACAGGACGTTAACCCAATGTATTAAGAAATAACGTTTTAAAGGCATAAAGCAAAATGCTTGTGCCTAAAGTCCAGGCTGCTTGGCAGCTGGTGTCAAGGTCTGTGGCTTTTGAGTTGTCGACGAAAGCCAGGAGCTATGTTCGGAGTTGACTTTCGTTTTCTGGAGGTTGAGTGGGGTACTGTGGTTGGACATTAAGTGTGTAGGTACGTTGTAGTAACATTTGAACAACGAAAACTGCTCTTACTGCTACCGTTTGAAAGCGTTATCAATGACAAATTGTTACAACCATCTGCGGTTGATTTTATGTAATAGTGGTTCATGCAAAATTTTGCTTCTACGAAAAAAGCGTGAAACCATCATTTATAATTCTTGTAAAATTTTGGTTTCATAAGTAATTGAAAAGGGATGTTCCTTCTCTTGCCTGTGCAATGCCAGGGGGCCACGGTATCCCTTTCGGACTTTCCCGCAACCCCGGCAGGCAATGGTCTCATTGGACCCCTTCACTCGCTGACACTCTTTGAGGCGCGGCTGGAACACAACGCGCCGTCGACCCGGGCTTGGTCCTTACCGGACGGCGAGCTACCTATTGCTAACCGTCCGCAAGCCCGCGCCTACGGTGGCCGGGAATCCGCGATCGATTCCCGACGCCCGGGGCGTCTCCTCCTGCGGCGGCTAGGGGCGTGAGGGCGCGAAATTTGCCTCTCCCTCACGCGCTCCGCCTCCTCCTTCGCGAGCATTACTGCTTCGCAGAAGGAGGTGACGGCCTCCCATGCCCTCTCGCTCCGTACCATGGCCTGGACCAGGGCCGGACGCGAGAGATCCCCGCCACCGATCGCCTCCACGAGGACACGGCGGTGCTCTGCCCAAGCCGGGCATACCTCGACCGTATGCTCCACCGTGTCCTCCGGAATACCCATTACCTGCTATGTAAATTAGAGAGATAGGAACTATTAGAATATCATCCACATATACTAGATGGGAAAAATACGTATTATTGAAGCTAACTCAAAAACCCCTCATCAGATCTTGACCAAATTTATATGGGACCACTTCTGAAGTATGTCCTACCAAAAAAAAAAAAAACATCAAAACCAATTCATAATTGGCGGAGTAATCGCGTACAAACATACAAAAAAAAAAAAAACACAGTCGAATTGAGAACCTCCTCCTTTTTGAATTCGGTTGAAAATCCTTTCAAATCACAACGTAGCACAAGGTTCAAGACTTCTTATCTCATAAAAAACCCAAGACCACTTGGACTTTTCTTATCAGATTTCCTTTCTTTATGAATTTATTTCTTTATGATGTATTTTCTTTCTTTTCTTTATCCTTCCATTGTCAACTAGCCACGTCCTGCTTACCCAACTAACAGACAAACCCATGACTCACTGGTCTAAGAGATTGTGCTTAAAGTTAGCGGGACAAGTTTCAGTCGCCCGCGCATGTGTGAGCAAGTGCGTTAAGCAAGTATTGCGACATTCCGGTACATGGATCAAGATATCGACGATTTATTAAGTGCGCTTTTTGAGTAATACCTATATAAATATTTAAATTAACAATCCACTCATGGTCCGAAACGCTTACTTTGATCATGAAGTGATAGCTAGGTACATATGTGAGTTTTTTGGCCAAAGAATCAGTATTGCCATATATACTCCAGCCTTCCCCATTGAGCACTTTTCCTGTTGACAGCAATGCGGACGAGTTTTTTTAACGCCCTATGATTCCCCCTTTCCTTTTTTGTAAACTCGAACATATTATTATTATTATTTTAAGACTCCTACCATATATATAAATTATGCAAACATTATCTTGGAAATTCAAATAAACTAAATACTTGTGGTATATTACTGTAATCCAAAAACTCAAGATAAGGTCAAGTTTTTCCCATCAATGCAAATGTGTTTTAAAAAAGTCATCTAATGTGGCACTAATGATCATCAAAAGAAACAGCAACGTCCTTTTAATAACGGCAAACTGTAGCTATCTATCTTTTGCCCCCCCCCCCCCCCCCTCATAATCAGCCTTTAATGTCCCCACTACTGGAACACAGGCCTCCTCTATGTGAGAGGGGATGGGCCGTAATCCACCACGCGGGCCCAGTGCGGGTTGATTGACCCCTCATATGAAGATTATTGAGAAATTAAGGTTCTTCTGTCAATGTTTTTTTAAGATAATAATCCTTTAAAACAACATAATTATAGTCAATAGCTTCATGAAGTTTTTTTTTTTTTTTGGGAATTATATCGTTGTCTTCTTCTAGAGCCTCTCCGATTACTGAAGGATTTCCATCAACACCGACTATTTCTCCTTGTTCTTTGCGAGATAGAGCAGCTCAGTACCACTCGTGTCACCGGGTCACTCACACGAATATTTCTCAACCATTGCTTCATAAGCTCGAAAAAAAAATCTGCTGAACAACGTTAAAAACGCAATGAATGTTGTTGAACTGTCAAATGAAACAAATTTGTCATAATCGTTTACGAAAATGTGTTGCGTAATTAGATAAGGACGATTTAATTTGACTACAATTACAGGACTTAATCTCATGATTTGGACCACATTGTAAGTAGAGCGCATACGGCACAGCTTTATATAATAACACGGACTTGACCGGCGCGGGCGCAGATATACATTCTGAGAAACTACACGATCCAATTAGATCAACGAGGCTTTGCGATTTGATAGCAGTTCGATCTGACTTTACGGCTAATACATTGTAAATACTATTAAAATATAAATGTTGTTATTTATGTATTCTGATTGGATAAACAGCTGTTAAGGCCTCCTATGACTTCGAACTGTTATTTAAAGGGTAGAGTCACTGTTATCTTTTGGCGTGCTTTTAAATAATCTACCTTACCATTTCCCAACTATTTTTGGGTCGGCTTCCAGTCTAACCGGATGTGGCTGAATACCAGTATTTTACATGGAGTGACTGCCTGTCTGACCTCCACAACCCAGTTACTAGGTAACACGATACCCATTGGTAAGACTAGTTGTCAGACTCTCGGGCATCTGACTACCCGTGATGGCTGTCAAAGATCTCTGAACAGCCTGGACCAACAGATTAACATGCTTTCCAAGGCATCCTTTGACGTGCTTTATCTTGATTTAAAAGAGTATCCATGGAGTTTCTGTCCGTTCTTCTCCATAGAGATCTACGTTTTGGAACGGGCTTCAGCTTCAACTTTCTGACTAACTGACCGACTCCTTGACAATTCAAAAGTGCCTGTAAATGGTGAAATAAATACTTTGAGTTTGGGTTTATTCGCCTTTAACTTAGCCACCTACCGGGCCAAAGGAATCTATAGTTATCAAGACAGACTTATTCATCGATTCGAGAAAAATTGATCTTGCCCTTTTTTCTGCGGGGAAATACTGATGGATAGCCCTCCGTCACCGAGTATGGAGGGTTATGTCGGACTCATCCACCGTACGACTGCGATGATTAAATCTACTGCGAACAAATATTTTCCCTCAGCAGAGCCAATACCCTCGTACATTGTGCCAATACGAGACAAGAACAAGACTTTTATCGCGTTGCCGTTATAATTTTATTTTTTTGGTCATGTCTTGGTTTAGCGCCACTTGAACGTATTCGGAAGCAGAATAATTCATAAATGCTTTCAAGGCAAACTTTAAGTATTTTCCTGCCAAATTGTTAGATGAGATTTAAAAAATACATGGCAGTGTTGATTGACCAAACAAGATTACGATATCTTTACATTACTGCTATTAAGATAAAACTTAATTGGATATATTCAAAACTGTATTAATTAAATCTTTGCTGAATCTATTTCCTAACGAACTGTCTTTCTGAATTGTATTCCATTAATCATCTCAAATAATGTTCAATACGAATGCGAAATAATTTAATTACACTTAAGATTTAGATTACTCGTAGTATGACCTAAGCACATAATGGTAAATTTTTTCAGGGGCATTTAAAATTCAAATTAAAACACGATGTTTTATAACATGACAGTTTGAGGTCTAAGTGAATTATTTAAATATTATTACCTTCCTTTAGTTAATAGTTTGTAAAACTAGATATATGTGGTTCCATTTTTATTATTAAATGTCAATCAAATAAATCCAATGTCATGATTTCGTGACGTCAAAATAATATTTGAAAACTAATTACATTATTGCCAAACTGTATCTACACGTCTTTTCGAAAGAAACCTTGAATTGGACAACAAAATCATCTTTATAATGCAAATATAAGTATACCTAATCTTGTTTCACACACAGACATTATTTACGATAAGGATTAGGCAATCACTATTCCGTCACCACTTTTTAGGGTTCTTCCTTATAGTTATAGATAGTGCAATAAACGACTCTCGACAAACTACGACAACCTGAATCTGAATCTGAATCTGAACGACGACGCGCCCCATCCGCTCCGCTCCGTACTAAAGTACGGCTTACAGTACAGTAATCGCGGAGCGGGGCGCGTCGTCGTGGATTGCACTATCTGTACTAAGACTCCGCTGTCCGTCTGTCATCAGGCTGTATCTCATGAACCGTGATAGTTAAACAGTTGAAATTTTCACAGATGATGTATTTATGTTGCCGCTACTTAATCATTTAAAAAACTTAGGCTCGTAGAGACGTAGAGCTCGTAGCTAAATATTAACAGCCGCACGGATCGATTGTAGGTCAAGCTATGCTTGCCGCGGTCGGTTCTTAAATGGGTGACCATACGTTACATATCGGGACCCCTCACTGCCTCGGAAAGCACGTTAAGCCGTTGTTGGTCCCGTCTGTCATTCGTAGATCTTTGACAGTCGTTACGGGTCGTCAGAAGCCCAAAAGTCTGACAACCAGTCTTACTACGGGGTATCTTGTTACCCAGTAACTGGGTTGTGAAGGTCAGAGGTCGCTCCATGTGACATGCTTGTATTCAGCTGCATCCGGTTAGGCTGGAAGCTGACCCCAACATAGACGGGAATAGGCTAGGCAGATTGATTGCTAAGTTACGTCTGGTTTACTTGGGGCAATAAGCCCCGCTCTCATTCTTGCCTATTACCTAGCTAAATATTTTACTCATAAAGCTAATACTGACACAATAGATAAAAAATAAATTTTAAAATAAATACGTGTTGCAAAAATCTTTGAAATAAAAACTCAGTACTATTTAGGTACATTGCAATATATGTAGTTACGAAAACGAAGTAAAAGGACCGTAGCAGATGACGCGGGCTTTCTGCCTACCCCCATTGGAAGAAATCACGAGTTTATTTATGTATATTATTTTAGTATTTTTATTTGTGTATGTGTAGTTCACCTTTCAATACAAGGGCACTTCACCTATGAATCTTTAATAACTAACCTATTTATACAATATGTAAATAAAAGCTGTCCGATCCGAAAGGGGCGTATAAGCACTACAGTAACATTACCATAAAGTTATTGAAAATAAAAAGTTCTTTCTATTTAAAATTTACATTTTTAGTACCAAAATTACCCCAAATCCATTAATAAAATTATAATTTTCAACAGGGTGTCACAAGTTATGGCTTTTAGACACCTACTAAAAGACGGCCGCCCGCGCTCAATGTAATTCCAAATAGAAAAAAAAAGGGTTTTTTTATTTTTCCTGAAAAGTTCCACATAAATACACTCTTAGTACGATACCTACCGTCACGGATCGGACAGAGTTTTTTTACATGTTGTATATTAAGTAATGTTACTTAAACAAACATCTTGATGTTCAATGACATTACATACTTAGTTCATAACACATAGGTACATTCTAATTCGTGACTTATTACAAGTATAACACACGATATATTATTGACTAATCAATCAAATGAATGACTGATACAATTGGGTTACATTGAACCTAATTTAAGTGCCTAGTGTTAAATCACTTTAATACTAACAAGCTGCATGTAATATAAAAGATATCGGCGAAATGCTTCCACCATACCTGTACGAGTACTGTAGTCGCTAAGCAATATTTTGTGGAAATTACAGACACAATCATTCCAACTTTTTCTATAAGATTGGCAATGCGTCCATCAAATTTTATTTTCACGGTTTATATAGCTGTATTCACTAAGAAAAACCTACATTTAAAATGAACCCTCCGCGAGGGCTCCCGGTATCCCATATGCGAGTAGGTGAACCTTTGGAGGGCTCCCGGCACTGAACGTGTTAAGTAATACCTACCTAATGTTTTATTTTTTGCCGAAATTAGGCAAGTTAGGAAATTAAAACCAAGAGTTCTAGGTGGATGAGATGAAAGTCAACACACAATGCGAAGATATTTCTTGGGAGACCATTGAACGGAAACATCACAATTAAGTAAACCTAAATTTCTTCAAAAAAAAGCTGCGTTCTTTAATTTTACTAGAATCAAATCATGCAAAACTGAATTTCGGATGGAAATGTCATTGAAAACAAGCTTTATTTCGTACATAAGTAAGAATGGTAATAATTGATTGCGTCTAAATGACTTTTAGTTTGTATAAGTCGATCGAGTAATATTCATTTCCTAATTTATGTTATAGTTCTGGCTGTATTTGTACCGACCTTTTTTTTATTTTAAGTGCTTATTAGTGGAAAATTTTAAATGGCCTTCAATTTCATATTATTTAAGAACACTGTATAATTTTGCTCTAAGTTTCCCGAATATAATAATATAAATTAATAAATGTTCTTACATTCAAATATTGAAATGGCACATAAGTATCGTTCGGTAATCGATGAAAAAACCCGGCGACAGCGACATCGGCTGTAAAAAAACTTTTGCATTGACCACACACCAAGGTTATGTGCCCACGTTTATTTGTAATTATGAACTTAATCTTTGTCAGGTCAAGTTTTAAGACTGAATTTTGGATAAATAATTGGTTTTTAACATAAGCTTGTACTATTAGTGGGTTTGCATCTATAGTGCAGCGGATAGAATTCAAATACATGACCTCGCTCAGCACAATCAGGCTATAAAGGTCTTAATGCTGGGGTACAGCCTTCCCTCTCTGTAAAAGGGAGTGGGCCATAATCCACCACGCGGTACCACCACCAGACATAAATATAGGGGTATTTTGCCATTTATTACAACATATTTTGTGACACAAAAATTGTAATTAAGTCTTAATTAGAACTTAGTGTTCATCATAGTTATTGCCATAATCCATAGGTAATTTGTAAGCTTATCCATTAACATCAATTTTAATTATACTTAAGCCAAACATAATTATCAAGTAACTTTATAATGCTATTAAATTAACCAAACCTTTACATGCAGTTAACATTATTGCCAATTATTAGATAAAGATAATATTAATACCTAAGGCGACTAAAATTAATATATTTATGTAAGAAGCGAATATATGTAAGAATAATGAAAGTAACATAAATTATCAAAGGAAGCTAATATGAAACAATAGACGGAAGAGGCACTACGCCACAGGTGAGTGAAAACAGCTTTAGTTTCCGTTAGAAGTTCCACTGCCTAAATTCATTTCTATGTTAATTGTTTAGTCTGAATACTATCTGGCGCAACTTGAAAGAGAAATAGATAAGCAGAGAAAATGGAGATTGGTCGAGAGGTCGCCATTGGGACTGATGAGCATGAGATCCAGAGTTCGATCCCTTGGTCATAATAATAGTTTCACTTTTAGGAATTTGTAAGTAAAATATTTGAGTTTCAAAATATCTACCTTAGTACAGTCTGTTGTCAATATTATCTGACCCACCCTAAAAACAAACGAATTTGGACCCTCTGACATTAACAATAAGGTTTATTCAATTTAAATGAGCTTAACAGACAAGCGACGCGACGGCTTGATGAACAAATACAATAATAATACAGACACGCAAATTTGATCTTTAAAACGTTAGCGTTAGGTTATATGTTATAACTACTTGTTATAATATAATTAGTGTAATAACTTATTTTAATAACTATCTTCAAGTAATTCTGGTCTCGTGGTCTGAATATAAGACTGGGAAAAACAAGTTGCGAGATCAAATCCTGCGACAAAATAATTGTTTTGCTTTTAATTTAGAATTTATTACAAAACCATTTCTTGTTTATTGTAAAGAACTATAGACGGATAACCTTCAAATATAAACTTTCTAAAATGGTAATATTTTCGCATAATTTGTAATAAGTGGGTAGTTGAAAAATAAATATTCGTATTCATTATAAAACCTAAGGGTATGCAGTGACTACGCGCAAACATATTTTACCTTGTCTTACTATATTGCAAAAACAACGTCTCTTTAGAATTTTTTATTTTCTGTTTTATGTAGTTTTTTATTATCATGTGTGTTATTATTTATTAAAAAAGGAACTGATAATAGGTGGACTGTGTTTTTGAACCGACATGTTGTTCGTCGCCAATCCAGCATCAAACCGCTAAGCCACAAGCACTTGTTAGAAACGTGCGAAATTAAAGATTGGGTTGTAATTATGTAGTGTGACTTAAAAGCTTTTCAACTTTAATGTCAACGAGATAATGATTAAAATAGCATAACAAAATGATACATAATGCCGGTGGCTCCGACAATGTTGGGTGGGTTTACCTTAACGTTACGTGTTAAAGATCAAATTTGCGTGTCTGTATTATTATTTTATTTGTTCATCGACTAACTAGTCTGATATGCTCATATAAATTGAATAAACCTTAATGTTACAAGCACAGGGTCCACATTCGTTTGTTTTTAGGGTGGGTCAGATAATGTTGACAACAGACTGTACATACCTACCATAAGTGGCTTGAACAAGTGTTAATGTGTATTTCTGCTAGGTTCAATATAGGGTACCTATATTGAGCCTAGCCTACTAACTACCATACTTAAACCGCTTGTACAAATGTAATTCAAAAGCACACGTGTTAACGCTTTGCTAATCCAAAAACAACAGCTTTGACATAACTGTTGCGTGAAGATCACAGAACAGTGTTTATGTTCTACTTTGGCGTAAATCCGTAAGAACTTAAGTTACTTATTCCATTTAGTCCATAAAGATCTCTCCTTTTATGTTGGGCTAGGTCTGCATTTATGAAATGTAACTATTTCACATATCGTAAATCATACCAAAACAAGACTGAAAAGTAACTCTGCTCCAACTCATTTAGTTACTGACTCATAGTCCATGACATTCTCTGTTTTGTTACCGTTTACAATCTCTTAATTATTTACTAGTAAGTGTTTATTTTTTAAATTATCCTCTACTAACAGCGTCCGCGATTCACCCGCATAAGTCACGATTACGTGGAAATATCGGGATAAAAAGTATCCTTTGCGTTAATCCAGGTTATAAACTATCTGTGTGCCAAAATAAAATTCAAATCAGTTTTGTAGTTTTTGCGCGAACAAGTAACAAACATCCATCGATCCTCACAAAATTTCGCGTTTATATTATTATAGTAGGACTTTTCATCTTAGTAATTGTCATCTTTACAAATGTCATCAGTTTTATTCTTAATGATTTTGAGAATATCACCACGAAGTCTGCCTATCTGAACTATAAATTTAATACAGTGATTATATTATTAAGCATAGTTTCCCTCATTTCGATATGTGCACATTATGAAGACTCACACTGTATATTTATGATTATAATTTTCTAACTCCATCTGCTTGTTGATTAAAACCTTCTCGATAATTTCAATGTTAATCTTTCAAACATTTCCGATAGCATCATTAGCTTCTTTAATATCCTAATTAATTAACTGACTTATTTCACAAAATATGTATAGTTATGCGTATAAGCTCATATTTGAGCGAAAGTCGACCAGTTTGAGATCACTTTCATGCTGAACCAGTTGGCTTTCTTCGGCATTAAGTAATAACATCGCAGGTGTGAGCGATGAGCGATCAGCGGGTCGTTAATAATGAGGCGAAAACTGGGTCATTAGGATTCATTACTTTCGTTTAAGCTGTAGTACAAGTTGAATTATAAGATTTTTTGTGGACTGCTCTAGGCTGATGAAACGGCCTTCTCAAATATATTTAAATGTTTTAATTTCATGTACCAAAATATTGACGCAAGCAACCACAAGATAGTAAAAAGTAGGCAAAGAGGCATAGGTCTTTGCTCAGTACAACGCTCCTTGTGAAGGATCCCTCAGACAGGCGCGACGTGACGGTGCGACCCGACTCTGATAGAACAGTTTCCATGAAGTTTTCATAGAAATTGTTCTACTAGAGTCACGTCGCGCCTGTTTTTGGGAGCCGTTACGTACTGATTGTCACGAATAAATGACAATGGTCAGTGCAATCCACTTTTTTTTTTGGTTGGGGAATTTTCATATATCTTCTCCCGCTCTGGGCGAAGCAGGAGGGCGTGTCAGACTCTTACTGACTAAAACCCACCCGTGTTCCTTCAGTTGCATGTACGTTGCCAGGGGCCACGGTATCCCTTTTGGACTTTCCCGCGACCCCGGCAGGCATCGGTCTCGGACCCCTTTCAGTTGTTCTGACATGTCTTTGAGGCGTGCGTGGAACACAACGCGCCGTCAAACCGGGCCTGTCCTTATCGGACGGCGAGCCATTGCTCACCGTCCGCAAGCCCGTGCCTACGGTGGCAAGGAATCGGCCTGCGATTCCCTGCCACCCGACGCCCAGGGCGTCTCCTGCGGCAGCTAGGGGCGTGAGGGCCCGAAGTTAGCCTCTCCCTCACGCATTCCGCCTCCTCCTTCGCGAGAATTACTGCTTCGCAGAAGGAGGTGACGGCGTCCCATGCCCTCTCGCTCCGTACCATAGCCTGGATCAGGGCCAGACGCGAGAGATCGACGCCACCAAGCGCCTCCACGAGGACACGGCGATGCTCTGCCCAAGCCAGGTAGACCTCTACCGTATTCTCCACCGTGTCCTCCGGGCGATCCAGTCAGTGCATGCCTGGTGTTTATAAAATAAACAACAAGAAAGCCATACAATGTAAAAGAAACAAAGAATCTATACCTACACATTATAAATTAAAGTCGCTTTTCGTGTTTGTCTGTGTGACCGCGTTATTTTTGATGAAGCTTTCTCCATCATCTTGAGAATTCATTCCGAAAGATTTATGTGTATAATATAGTATTACTATCAAACTTGCATAAATTAATAAAGTAATGTCGACGATTTGGTCGTAAAAATCGTGAAAACGAACGTAAAAACAAAATGTATTTATTTTAACTCGATTCGCTTCATCTTATCACTTGCGTCGAACCTCGTAAAGGCGTTCAAGGTTGAATTTGCCGAAAGTGACAAAAGCCTTGCCGGCCGGACTTCCCGGGACAAAGCAGCCGCGTGCTAACCACGTAACTTGTACACTGACGATAATAGGCAGGTTTGTGTTACTACATGTACTTGTCAATGCGTCAGCAAGTTGAACGAATTCTGAACCAGATTTCAAATTAAATTGTTTTTCCATACTTCTGAACAAACCCCCTCTTCTTTGCTGATCCTCGATCCGCTCCAAACGTTTGATGAAAATTAAGTTGGAAAATAATTTTGAGGTGTTCACATAATTGTAGCTATTATGGTAATGTAGAACTTCTGACCTCAATAGTCCTAACATTATTGTATACGTTTACGACCGAAACAGTATGTTGCACCACGTCAATTCATGCTCGACTCGTTACGCAATTTTCTTCCAAACCGGAAAAGCAAATTGAAAAAGTGCATACCTAATTCTCTTTGTATCGCCAACCAAACAATTAACTAACCGTTACATTATCATTTAACAACAAATCAAATCCAAGTTGTCGGCCAGCATAAAAGGATACAGGCCGCGCCAGTCGGCCCAAGGTTTTATAATGAACTAATGAAAAGACCTTGCTACTGTAACGCCCCTTACCGCCCACTTGTTAGGGTCTAGTCTAGTAGTTTAGACACTAACTTTGATTATTGTTTTCTTCCTTTAAAAGGCATGTATTTATTGGTGACAATTGAGCAGGCAAATGTGGGTCGCCTAATAAGTGGTTACCAGGTGGATACCTAATAGGTGTGGTATCGCCTGCTGACGTGTGCATTCTGCAATACAAGAGGTGTGTCGCTATCTAAGAGACGAAGCTGAAGTGTCACATGTTCCTGTAATTAGACCACTCAATCAATCTGCCTCGGTTTTCCCACTGTTGGGGTCGGCTTCCAGTCTAACCGGATGCAGCTGAATACAAGTACTTTACAGGGAGCGACTGCCTATCTGACCCAGTAACTTGGTAATACGATACCCCGTGGTAAGACTGCAGGTTGTCAGACTTTCGGGCTTCTGACGACCCGTAACAACTGTCAAAGATCCACGAATGACAGCGGGGGCAACGGCTTAACGTGCTTTCCGAGGCACGGAGGTGTCTCGGTATGTAAAGACGGTCACCCATCCACGGATCAACCCTGGCAAGCGTAGCTTAACCTGATGGATCGACCCGTGCGGCTGTTTTTATTTAGCCACAAGCTCCTCCTTTAATTAGACTATTATTATCTTCTCTTTTTTTTAGGGGTTTTATCGATGTGTGATAACTTCACCCTGTAACAACATGACAATTAACTAAATCTAAAAACAGTTTTTCATTCTAACGTAACTGTTATTACAACTTACTTTTAAACAAAAAAAAACCAGTTTGTTCAGTATCCTAGCTTGTTCCAATATAGGAGAAGCCAGGATAGCATTATTATTATCTTAAAATCATCAAATTTATTTTCTATAATAGTCAATCGTGACATTAAAAGCAGGTAAGTCTCTACAATGAATGATTGAAGTATTATTTAGATAATTATTACCTGTGTCAATAAAATAACCTTTAACATAATAACACTACATGTTATTTGAAAATATTCTAAAATACAATTATTTTTAAAAGCCGTGGAGTCTCTTGCCGGCTCTTCTCCATAGGAAACGACCAATTGAAACCGTGTACCTAGCTTCTGACGTTTCATCAATGCCCATGAAATAAAATATTCTTATTTGAAGGTTGTAAATTCAGAACTCAGTCTTTAGTTTCACTAACTAACAAACATAACAACATAAATATTGTAAACAAAACAATTATTTATTTGATTTATTTAAAACGCAATTATGACACCAATTGTTATCAATATTACTATCAATCGATTGCACCAACCATTACCTGAAGGAAATAGCCTATCACATTGCGCCTAAGTAAATACCATTGTACTTTTTGTCCCCATTAATCTTGTACATAGCATATGGCGATGCCCTGCAGCTTACTTACAAAGCGAAGGAAACAAGTTATATGCTTTTTACTTGAGTTGTGTTCGACCACAGAATGTTTATCATTATAAAAAATATATGTGACAGTGTGTGTTTTCTTTCCCCTCAAAAGAAAAAACAAAAGACGCTTAAGAATACCAGTAAGTCATATATTTTCTTTTTAACAATTTCGATAAAGCTTCACGAATGAATGTTCGCTGTGTAACAAAAGCTCGCACAACGAATGTTTGCAAAACAAATGTTCAAAGAGAATACTTGCAGTGGGTCCATTAAGCACACGTTTATAAAGTTCGCAACCTGCGAAGTCTTCAAAGTTGCTGCTCATTGTGTCATTCTATGTAAAATTTCTACAATTATTAAATCTGTAATTTACCCATTACCCTTCCATGTGTTCTACAAGATCATATTTCATTTTTAAAAGAAACTTATCTCGTAAGATACTATCAGTAGAGTCACGTACTGCATGTAGTCACGATAATACCTAATTTAATCTCGACGAGCCCCCATTCACATGTGGGATGAAGATCTACGTAACAACAAACAGAAATATAGAACCAATTAGTGTGAGTGTTGCTTCACAAAAGTGTCCTTGGAAATTCTTACCTGTTCATCTCCATAGGTACCTACTACGCTTTGGAATGAGCAACTAGCTTGATCTTTCTGACTGACCGACTCCTTGTCAATTCAAAAGTGCCTGTAAATGGTTTAATTGATTTAGAATTTAACAGACTTAAAATAATAATAACAATATATACAAGTTTATAAAAGGGGAAATCAGAATAATTAATGGTTTAATTGAAATAAATGCTTTGAGTTTGAGTTTCAAATTTGGCAATTGGTTTTAAATATTTTCTTGTAAATTCACAGACTTAAAAGTAGCCAGAAATCACCATAATCGGTTCAGTAGTTTAGCAGTAAAGCGCAGCAAACAGACCGATAGACACGATCGTTTATTATAAGTATTAGTGCTAATAGCACCCTCTTTGTCTGTCCTCGAAAGGATTGGAAGCGTGAAGTTACGGTTATTGCGTTAATTACTAATGATTTCTGATAATTAGGCGATTGAATTATAGATAACTGCATAATGGTTTCGTTCTCGTAAACTAGAGTAGAGTTGAAACTAGACCTGGAACTTAGATAGTTTATTTGTAAATCAGTGATTAGTTAAAAGGAGTGAGAACAAAGAAATAACCTTTTTATGACTTGGCCAGGTAAAATTACATAGTTGTTATCTAAGTCTATCACCATAACAACAATGTTAACAGCATTGTAATGTTGTGTTTCATCAGTTAGAGATAATCATTATAGCCAGTTCCTCTGTGTTTGAGGATTCCGGTTGAAGTTCGCTGCCACCTTCTGCCTGATCATTACTTACCATCAGGTAAGATGCAGGCCAAGAGACAAGCAGTTGTGAAAAAAAAAAAACTGCACCATTCATTTAAATATTTACAAAAAATTTGTGGATTCATTTGTCATGAATACTTCGACTGGGCCTCGTATTAGAACAAACAAGAAAAGAGAACATAAATAAACGGCCTATAATTCTAATCCGTTAATCTTTGTTTTCAAATCAGCATAAAAATATCGTAACGACCATCAAAATTTGCATTTTCCCATAATATGGCCGGGTCACCTTGAAATCTTCAAGATCACTTACATAACAGCTTACATAGATTTTCCGTTACCATAACAACGTTACGTAAACTCGCATGTTAGTAAGTTTGCCACAAATGGTCAGTGACACCTTCAGTTTCACCTCATCTGTCAACAATCCATACCATGTATGGATGACACTTTCATGTATGAACACGCGTCTTATCAGGGGCATCCTAGCGAAATTGAGTTTGTTTGTTACGCTTTCACGCTAAAACGACTGAACAGATTTGGATAAAATTTGACACATCGGTAGACCATGACCTAGGTTAGGACATAGAATACTTTTTATCCCGATTTTCCCACGGGGTCGATACACAACAATTTGACAATGTTTCAAGTTTCTTTCTTACACCAGATGAGATTTCCCATCGGAAAAAATTACTAACTTCTGAACAATCTTTCATCCCCTATTGAACCCCTTTAGGGGATGAACTATCAAAAAACCTTCTTAGTGCTCACTTTCCATACATAAGGAACTCTTGTGCATTAATTCATGCTTCAGACGTACCTATATATTACATTTCTGCTGGGTCGTGAAAATGTGTAAATTTTGTAAACGGACATATTTTTTTTTTAATATGTTTTCTATTTATTAAATTTCTTTTTTATTTACGTTTAATTTAATTGTCAGTTACATTAAATAGGACCCAAACTGTCGTATGTTCGCCTGTTCAGTTTGGCCGCTTATGTAGTATCCAATTATCCATATGTACTATGTATCTTTGTAAGCTCATACTACAGGATTACTTTAGTAATCCTTACATAATCAAGATTAGCTATACTTTCGTAATAGTCTAGATTTTTGAGGCTAAGTAGGTCAAATAGAACCTTTTGTGTGTGATACAATGTGTAACATATGACTTATTGTTCTTTTGGCATTGGAATGTATGTTTAAGTAAGTTGCAAAATATTCTTTTAATGGTTTGCTAAGTTCGATTGGCGTCGGAAGCCGCTTTTGTTACTAAAGTTCGTTAGCTAGGGTATTATTATAGATGCTATCTATAAAGTTAATAGTACCTACTCTTCGATAGTTATAAGTGCATTTAGTTTTGTATTTTTTATGACTGTCATTACAGAAGAATTGAAATCGAATTATCGATACAATAACGATCAAACTGATTTATGAAGTTAATGGTGACAGATGAAAAGTATTAAAACTCAATTCAGCGCGACTGCTGAACATAGGACCCTGGGTTCGATTGCCAGGTTGGGCATACTGTTATTGGATTTTTCCATTAGCAATTTATTAGTAACAGCCCAGAGTTTGAAAGTTGGCGTTGTGATACCTCCGTGCCTAGAAAAGGACGTTAAGATATTGGTCCTACGCCTGATGTCTCTCCGGTCGTGTTGCAGAGAAGCCGAGGATTGGCAGCCGTCCCATCGGACTATGAGAGTGAAGGTAGAGAGAGAGCACCTGTGCCAGCGCCTACACTTGTGCACTATAATATCTCCTGTGGAAGGCTAGCCTCTTTTGATATTGGCCACCATGACCGAAATACGGTCTGGAGGACTAACATGTAACGACTCAGAATAGCCTTTTCCAGAAGTGGCTTCAATATCATGAGGATTGTGTAGGGACGTCGAAGTTCGTCGTGGACGTGGTACGACAGCAGCTCCCCTGACATCATCTCTGTCATCAGAAGACAGCCACCGCGCAGACAACGATGCCACACTCTGCTAGAGTGACTGTCACCTGCCAGTTTCACCTTATCCAATCTTTTCGGTGATTCCAGTAACTTAACTAACAAAACTAGATGGCGCCACTTGCTTCTTCTTCTCTTTTATTGAACCTAACCCACATTCGCTCCAACGCGTTCGTTTGCAACCGTCTCACATAATTTAAAAATAAAGCATCGGCCAAAATCTTTACATCACATATCCTTTAGTTATCAAAACTGGGCTAATGATATGCGTAGGATAAACAACAAAGTTACAAGTGTAACATCACTGTAACAATGTCACTTTAACACAACACCCACGTTCTTTTTTATTGTTGTAGTTAGCAAATGAAATCTGTCAGTAACACTGCTTTGTTCAATAACAGCTGGGTATTAAGCAGAATAGCTTTGCAGACTAGAAAGCTAATGGCAGATACCCAATGATTATTTGAGCTAAAGTATTAGTTAATATGCATTTCTTTTCAAATATGCAGACATCAACTTTTTGAAAAGAAAACATTATATGCAGTTAAAAATTTCCTTTGAAAAATTCGAAAAAAATAGCATAAATATCGGAAAACAAAAAAAAATAACTGACTGGTAGAATTTTGTATGAGTTTCTAACAATAACAGTTATTATAGAGAACAAAACTTAAGTTTATGTGCAACATGAAGTGAATATTAAAATATATTATATGAACGTAAATTACGGTTCAAACTTCAAACATAGAATTACTTAACTCTTTGTTATTTCTGTTGTTAGCAATGTTGAAAGTAGTTATGCAGTAAATACTTTTAAGTGGTCTTTGTTTCAATAACTTAGAACAAATGTGTCATTTCCGAGTACCTAAAGTTAGTGACATTCATTAATAATTATTTTATGTGAAATTGTCATTTCCTCAATAAATCTTGAGACACGATGCAGTTAGGTTTTTTTACAGGTGATATATTCACCGTTCATAAGATTCCTAAGCTTGTTTTTAACGAATAGATCATATTTCAACTATCATAGTAATTTTATTCCAGGTAGGTACTATATGTTTGAGCCGTTTGGGGTTGAATCTCTTGGACCGTGGAGTCCGAGTGCTCACCGAGTATTTCGGGACATCGCCAAGAGGTTGGACTACTCTTCACGTGACCTTATTTTTAGGCCAAAGAATCAGCATTGCCATCCAACGTGGCAATGCTGCCAGCCTGTTGGGCACTTTTCCCACTGACAGCGATGTGGGAAAAGGATAGGAATAGGAGGGATTGGTCCA
The DNA here is from genome assembly GCA_963853775.1 of Xanthia togata. Taxonomy (NCBI): domain Eukaryota; kingdom Metazoa; phylum Arthropoda; class Insecta; order Lepidoptera; family Noctuidae; genus Xanthia; species Xanthia togata. The sequence goes on from OY970794.1 coordinate 5,344,879, forward strand.
TATTGGTGCCGATTCTCTGGTCACAAATGCCTCTAAACGAAACTAAAAATCACCAAAATTTAGTTTATTCCTGTCAAACGATGATTTCCCATTCTGAAATAGACTAAAGTGACACAAATTAACTATATTTTAAATTATAGTTTGACAGCACTAAGATAGCGAGAGAGAGAGAGAGCACTGAGATTTTAATTGAGTGAAAATGTCAATTTTGCTATTCTGAATTTGACGTTTTATCCAAAAAAAAAATTGTCTAACTAAATCTGACCATTTTTAATCGTGCTTAAAAATGGTGTGTATTAATATTAGTTATCATGAAGTAAAATTCACACGAACACCTCGACTTCGGGTGCAGAAACAGTACTGTACTGGATTTTTTTCTTTTCTTTTGCTTATATCTCGAAAATGGTGTGTCCTATCGCAAAATTAATGACAATATCAACCCCCTTTATAAAACCCTTATACCCCTTATACTCAACACGTAGGTACAAATTTCTCATATTTTCCATACAAAAAGGGAAACATTCCATATAATACACGTCGACGCTGCCCACCCTGCGCGCCTCCGGCACTAATAAATTCACGGAGTAGGGCAAACAACTATGTACCACGTGGAGTCGCGATTGTTAAATTCTATTTTAGTTGTGTCAAAATAATTTTTAATGTAGAGAATTTTTATTGCAGAATAGCTTTAAGATTCTCATAGCCCATAGTAAGGAATTTTAGTGATAGTTAGTTTAGTTCGGTGTACAAGAGAATCGGCACCATAGGCTGCGGCTAGGGGGACGATACGGGCTAATTATTAGCATACAGCCTATAATATTAGCATACAGCTTATAATATTCCCACTGCTGGGACTCAAACCTCCTCTTGGTGAGAGAGAGTGAGCCGTAGTCCACCACACGGGCCCAGTGCGGTTTAGTAGATGCCACATGTCTTCGAATTTTTGGTTCTAAGACATGCCGATTTCGTCACGATGTTTTCCTTCACCGCTTTGAGAGCAGTTGTACTGAAACATTTTAAACAAAGTAAAGCGCCCATAGATATAAATATTTCTGTGAAAGCGCCTGTCAGTGTTCGAACCTACGACCTACAACTCGTAAGCCGTGTTACCACTGGGCCACCACTGCTGTATAATATTTATTTATTAATTAAATTATTTATGTACAGACGCCAGCAGGTCAACCTACCTGAAACTGTCAAATTTTCCCAATCAACTTTGAACTTTATACTTTAGTGATAAAGTTGAAAATCTATTAAAGAAATTTGACAGATTGTAGTAGGTTGATGTGCTGGCGTCTGTACACATAATAAAATACATATAGATGCGACATAGTTATAATAATTACTCGAATTATTATAACTATGTCGTATCTATATGTTTACAAATGTACTAAAAAGGTAATACTTACTAATATTATTATTATTTAGAAAGAAAGAATAGAAAGAGAAATAAGTTTTTTTGTCACAGAAACACGTGCATACAAACAATCAACAATATAAACATACTAGCTGCGCCCCGCGGTTTCACCCGCATAAGTTTCGATCCCGAAACAGGATACTTTTTATCCCAATATTCCCAATATTGGGATAAAAAGTATCCTGTTTGTCCTGTTTGTTTAATTTTTTTTTGTTTGTTAATCCAGGTTATAAACTAGGTATATGTGCTAAATGTTATCCAAATCCGTTCAGTAGATTTAGCGTGAAGAAGAGACAAACATACACACTCACAAAAGTCACAAACTTTCGACTTTATAATATTAGTGTGATAAACATAACATTCGGCAGCTGCACGTTATGACCGTGACAAGAAGGCTTCCACTCACCATAATGCTGTGCTATGGGGGACTCACAGCACAGCGAATTAATAATCAACGCTGCATTTTCCAAAAAAAATAGTCGCCATTACATAGCAAGCATAGTCTACGTAGGCTTTTTATAAAAACAAAACACAAACATGTACACAACTTTCACGTACGCCTTTTAAGATTAAATTGAGACCGATTCGATGTCGACATCGGTAAATTGGTTCACATAAACCTATAGTTGACAGTCTGACTAAGGCTTACCGGCTGTAATAGCGATTTTATTACCATTGTTATGTTCTTTTATAAAGCGAAAAGGGATGAATGAAAGGCAACTGCATGCATTCTCGTCTCACCGGAGATGAGAATGTAGAGATTGAAGAGATACAAGTATGTGGTTTGGCAAGAGAAGGCAGTGTTAAGAGGGAACAGGGCCCGCGATTCTCCATACAAACGTATTCCCCGTTTTTCTTCCTGAATAATGCCTCTAGAGCTGTCATTTTTTTTTTATAAAATTAGGGTCTCTATAGGCATGTCCCTGTCATTTCCTTTTTTTCAGCAATTAATAAGTAAGGAAACTATGACCCTCCAAAAATTACAAAAATGCCCCATTTTTACCTTCGTGATTAGAGGACTACCAGACTAATTCGGAAAAGGTTTTAGCATAAAAAAAACTAGACTAAAAATAGACATACTCTTTCTTAAAATTTTAATGTAAAAAATTATTAATTCGGCTTAGTTTTCGAGGAGAAAAAAGGAGAATGCCAATAGTCGTTTTCGTCAAAAATTTTGTGATATAATCGTTATGAGCTGCAGTTGTCCCTATCGCACTTTACGGGGCTTAACTGGGTTATTCGGGCGCAGCGCGACGGCAATAGTTTCTTCAAATATATTATACTAGTATTGCTAGGAAGGAAGCAGACACTGCGACTAAGGCGAATAAAAATGTCTAGACAAAACCTTCCACTGCGCAACTGTTCCAAAAAAAATGAATAAAGATTTTGGTAAATTATTATAACGTTCTTTTACGGTCTTCTTCTTTTCGTGTGGTTAGTAAACTAACCTGGTGTCAGAGTGTTAAAGCCGCCCACGGGCCTCTGACTTGGCTTCACATGCTTCGAGAAATATCTCTCAGGCATGCCGGTTTCCTCACGATGTTTTCCTTCACCGTTTTTTGAGCAAGTGATAATTATACAATACGCACATGAATCCGAAAAGTCAGAGGTGCGTGCCTTGGGTTCGAACTCGAGACCTACGACTTGTCAGTCTGACGGCCACACCACTAGGCTATCACTGCTTACAGTAAGATAGTCTTAGTTTTGTAACTTGGTAAGTATGCTTAACGTAATGAAAACGTATGAAACAGTAACCAGTATCTCATCTATCTTTGACCCACAGAAATCTTATCCAAATGTTTCAAAACATTCCAGACTGTGAAGCTAATATTTTAAGGTCGTGTTGGCATATTGCTAACAATTTAATAATGGACATGTGTCTATTTCGTACATCGGTTGCTTCACTAAAAGCTTTTTCATAAAAGGCTTCTTTCAGATTCATGTATTGATACTATATCTTGAGCTTCAATTCATAAGCAACTCCTTGACATTTCCGATATGGTACCAATTAACTAACACCAGTATTTAATGAATATTTATTTGCTTTTTAGTTTGGGATACTGTTCAAATTGTCAATTAGTATTCGTAGATTGTGGATTTCGATTAGACTTGTTAGGATATGGTGCGGCTACAGCATTTCGATTTTGGGTTTTGGAGTTAAATTTGAATTATTACCTAATGCTTGATTTAATTTTCTTATTTTATCATAACTTATCTGAGAAGCCTATCTTTTAAAAAAGAAACCCATATCTTTATATATAATTATAATTATCTGAACGTGTGCATGTCACTGACCGATTTTGATGATTTTTTTCTTGTGTTTGAGTGGACCCTGAATGGTTTAGATTCATAATTGGACCCGGTAGGTTGCGCTGCCATCGAGTTCTAGGAAACAGGACAATGTCTGTCCGGTCAGATAGTTTTTTTAAATAAAATTATATCATCCAGATAAACATGCACATCCAAACCGTTTTATCGGCATTACAAAATCTGATAAAAAACATCTTCAACACGGCCTATTTACACGTTGCTATATCTGAAATACCTAATCTTGCCTCTCTTGAGACAAATCGTGAGGCATGTGTTCCGGTACACACAGAGATTCTACAATAACTGCCTTTTGTCACGACTTTCCCTACGATATTGTTACTGTGGCAAAATATTGCTTGGTTATCTGTCAAGATATGATTGATGTTCATATTTTGCCGTAATTTAAAAGAACTAAGTTTTTTTTTTTTTAGAAACTTAGGAGTTCTGATTTCTTTCGATATAGACTATTCCAATATAGCTAACTAGTTTGGCAATTAGTTCGAGGGGCACATTTGATCACCGACTTAATTAAACTTATCACTAAAAAGCTTGTCAAATTTTAATCAAGGCTTTGATTTAAAAAAATATTAACACTATTTCAAGGTGACAGTTAAATTAATTTACATGAAGATGCGACCTTCATCCTTTTAGAATTAGTGTCCCCTCCCACGGTTATTCCCATATTTATACATACTTATGCCTTAATAACAAAGTGGTACGAATTATAATTTAGTTTTGGACTTGAAACATTCACTTATGACTCACAAAGCGACTGTTTCGATAATTATTAAGAGACATAACTCAAAAAGGAGTTTAGTTATTGGTGGTTTTAATCCGGTATTTTATGGTGTCCAAAAGTTGTGAGTAGCAAATGTTTTCGAAATTGTACGATTATATTTCAAATAGATATTCTAATAAGAAGAAATAAATAAAACATATAAGTAAGTAAAGTACTAGGTGCTTGCACAGTTTTAATTATAACAAATAATTTTGCTTGATTTTCCCAGTTTACTATTTAATTCAGCAAACCAGAGGTAAGAAAAATAATTTAAAAAATAAAAGCGAGGCAGTCTTTGGGGACTGCCGATAGAAGTGAAAACTAGCGTGTGGTGAGGATGACGCGAGTTTCACGCTTTTTGTTCGCCCAAAAAGTACACTTATATACACAGTATACATATAGCTAAAAAACAGAATTATAATACATATGTAGGTACAGGTATATAAAATAATATACCTATAAGCGAAATATTTAGTATCATTGTTCGCGATCTCCTGACTGATTATAATAATATTATATGTAAGTTAAAACTTATTCCCAAAAAAACAACAAAATTATCTCGAAAAACAGGACTTCCTCTCTCCTACCCTTTTGCTGTGCCCTACAGGGTCCATAATGATCTAAATTATATAGTTACCACCTAAGTACACAATATATATATTTTTTTTTTTTTTTAAACGTTGCCCCACACTAGGATTTCGCCTCTATCGTGGGTGCGTTCACAAACATTTATAATCACATACACAAACAGCCAGACCCGAAACAACTACTTGTAGGTCATACAAATATTTGTAGGTACCGTGCGGGAATCGAACCCGCGACATGCAGCGCAGCAGTCAATCGCTTAACCACTGCGCTAACCGTGCCGTCACACATTATGGTAAAGCAATAAAGAATTGAGTATTGAGTATTGAGCTCATGGAAAACGTTTGGTGACGACGACGCGAGTTCCATGATTTTTGTTCACCCAAAAAGTGCTCAACGCGTCTAAAGAAGTTTTCATTTCAAAAACCGTAGGCGACGGCATAATGCTACGGTTGATGGTTCTAGAAAACTTTCGTCACAAAATAAAATGAGGTCACGATTACAGATATTTAAGACACAAAACAGATGATACACTTAAAGTCGAAACATTAAGAAAAGTGGAAGTGACCAACTACTAGAAAAAACCTATGATGTAAAATGAAGAAGTGTAGTTTGTAAATAACATATCAATCAACCACATCCAGGACAGCTAGTTAAACTAGATTACAGATGTCAAGATAGTCTTTATGATGTAACCGCCAACAAAACTGGTCCGACCATGACGCCCCAGTACATAGGAATTCAACACCATCATGCTTACGTAATACAACTTGTTAACTAATAGCCTAGGTCTGTTTCAGTACCTAAGATTAACTTATTTGGCAATAGGGGTTTATTTATAAACTTTGCTTAAAGTTAAGTAATGATTAGCGACTGTAAAACCACACATTTTCCACGTTTAAATGTCACTTTTATAAATAAACAGCATAATTTCATACAAATTCTGTTCCATTCTTAATTTAATCTGTGAGTTGTATGGCTATTCAGACATCGTAAAACAGACTCAAATATTTCTAACGGTATCGCTAAGTAAAGCTTATATAATGGATACGTAGGTAAGTTGTAAGACAGTGTCCACTCTGATCACATTTTTTTTCCGAACCTTGGTTCAGTTTTTGTTCAATTATTGTTTTTGATAACTTTGACTATGAAACTGTCTTCGCTCAGCCTAAGCAGCTTAGATATGTGTGCGAATAGCTTACCATGTAATGACATCGTTTTTTAAATAGTTAATGTAAGCATTTCATCGATGTGTTCATTGAAGTGTAATTAAACTTTATTGCGTACCTATCTCATTTTTTTTTTAAGTAATAAATTATAAATCACGCTGTAGTGTTTGGTAATTAAAAAAATATTTGAAGGTGATCTAGTAACATTTAGTATTAGAAGTAAAAACAATAATTATAATATTACTACACTTTTTATTATTCAATATTATACTTTAACGAAAAAAAAAAACATTGGGTATCTGGTAAAAAGCTTTAATGAGAAGCAATTGACTACAAAACTACACACTTAGAACTTCTTTTGTTTTTAATCTAATAAAATCTTTACAACACGTATAATCACCAGTTCCAAACTTCCTTGTCACGAACTAAAAATCGTAATCATAATAGATTTATTAAAGTAAGTAGTCCGTCCGGTCCACATTTCTTTTCACCCTTCACCATGTAACGAGGAGTTAAGTAACAGAGATGGTAACCCAGACGGACAGATAAAATGATCCAAATCTATGTAACCAAATGGTCTAGAAAGGTTGGAAGTGCTATCTTTTATCCTAGATTGTCTACAATGGGTGAGTTTCGTAACTAATTAGCACACCCACACATTCTAATTTTAGAAGCCTTCGTTTTATCCTCATCTCATAAATAGCCATTCCCCTACTATGTTGGATTCGGCTTTCAGACGCAGTCTAACCGGATGCAGGTGAATAACAGTAGTTTACATGGAGCGACTGCCTATCTGACCTCTGCAACCCAGTATTCGCCTAAACTATTATTATTGAACACGGCTTATCGACACGGGCAAGGCATTCCATAACCGTACTGCATGAACTGTAAAAGATTTGTCATAAAAGCTGGTGGAATGCAGTATGAAACTTGAATTTCTAGTCTCAAGTTTTCCGACGACCTCTACCGAGAATATCTATTATGTGTGTCATGAAAGAACTGGAAACGTTATTTCAGATAAGAGAGCTTATTTTTGTTCTATCTCTTAACGGAAAACTACTTACTTACAAGTTTAGTACGTAAATTGTTAACAATATTACTCTATATTACTTGAACGCTCTATTTATAGTATTATTATGACCGGGAAAATTGTTATTTGACCAGAAAGCAGATACATAGTTTACTGTTGAAATGTACTAAAGTATCTGCTCACCTCAGGGTTACGGGATCAACTTCCGCTTTGGAAATACAATTTGCACATTTTAATTTGATTTTGTGAGTTTTTTGTGAAATAAACAATTTTAATTATAATTATGGTAACTTTGTGAGTGTCCCAATTTTATACAGGATCCAATCCAATCACTATAGCCTATTGCAACAAAATTAAATCATCAATTTAACTATTTGTCCACACAAAGCTAATTTATTTCAGCAAGTCCACACATCATACATGGCTACACATATAATACGACATAACTGACCCATTGAACAATTTTTACGTTCACTTTCTGCGCATGAGTATGCATACGGTTCCGAACGGGTCACGATTTAACCCGAGTGTGCACGATCGAAATGAGATCGATTAATTTCGAGAATATAATCGATTTAATCTTGATAGTCAAATGGTAAATGTAGGGCTTAAGGACTTCAGTTTAATAATATTTAATAACTTTGATTACTAAGTTGTTAAAGTTGTGATGTAACAGAGGACTGTCTAAATGGTTTGAACTAATTGATAAGTTAATTCGTGTAAAATGGATCTATATGGCTCTAAATTACAAAGTCAGGTGCATTGTGCACCGAATAAAAATCTAAATGGAAGTTCCAAAATTGCAATTAATGTTTATCTTAAGGATATTAAGTATATAGCAGACTGTAATTAGTATATTACGAAGCTATTAAAATATTTAATAAAGATGTAGTGACTAAAATTGAAAAAAGCATGCTTAGATGGTTTGGTTATGTTGAGAGGATGAATGACAGGCGACTAACAAAATGTATTTACAAGGCAGATGTGACTGAAAACGCCGACAGGGGATGCCCTAGGAGGACATAATATAGTGACCTTAATGCTGATGTTCTTCAGAAAACACAGCTGCGTAGTACTCGCAACCGGCGTGCGTGTATAACCAGATGTATGAACGTAAACGAGGCAAAAGGACCGAAGGGTTTCCGAGGTAAGGATCGTAGCAGGTGGCGTTCTGTAGTTTCTGCCTACCCCCATGGGAAGAAGGCGTGAGTTTATGTATGTATGTATAAAATATTTAATAACACAAAATTATTTAATCGAACATTTAATAATAATGCCATTTTTTTTTTTTTTAATTTATGCTAATATTATAAAGAGGTATTTGTGAGTTTGTATGCATGTGGTAATAATCGGAACTTCTGATCCGATTATGAAAATTCTTTCAACTATGGGAATTAAGATTATTAGCGAGTATCATACAAGAAAGTTCACGTGGACGATGTCGCGGTTAGAAACTAGTGGAATAATAAAACCAGTTGCAATATAGTGCCTATATTATTCATATTGAAAATATACACTGTTATGCATACACATATTTATGTGATGTGATAATCATAGATCGAGGACCACGTTGGCATAATTAAAACGGAGTTACAATTGAATAAAAATGTGTGGAGAAATGAGAAATGGCATGTGCAGATCAAAGATTAAATGCAAATGGCTCAAACTACCTTCATAGTTTAGAATACAATAAAAACAAAATGTTTTATTTTGTAACAAGCAATATTGTATTTAGTTATAATATAATTATGTTATTGTTATAAAGGTTTTATGACTTACTAACAACAGGGAACAAGGTGCCGAAGCAGACGCGCAACCAGGCAGTTTGTATGAGATCCTTGACCAACCTTCACCAATGTAAACATTCTAATAACAAATTGAGTCTAAAGATAAGTACCACTTAAGTATGTCTCGACTGCCCACTTGAGTGCGGTCGAACAACACTCGCTTCCTCATTCTGAGAATGATCCATGGTTTCATATAGAGCTAATTTATGAATGCTCTTTGGAAGGGCTTCCTATATGGGAAGATAGTTTTAAGATTATGTTGTGTTTTCTGCTTTTAATTGGTGAAGTTACGATGGGGTCGGCTTCTAGTCCAACCGTATGTACCTGAATACCAGTATTTTACAAGGAGCGACTGCCTATCTGACCTTCAGAACCCAGTTTTTGCATAACACGATACCCCCTACCCTAAAGCTACCAGATTATGATTTTTAATTCACAGAGCTCTACGAGAGCTACAACCAAAAATACTGAATATAAAACTTTCTTTGTTGTAAATCATGTAACCATGCTAACCTTTTAAATTATTATACAACATACTTTTAACAACCATAAATCAAAATCAATAGACTTTTTTTTTCGAAATCTGTTCCTATTTTTTTAAGTTGAGTAGGTATGCTAAGTTATCTAACTTAGGTCTTCTGCCAACGTAACTTAATCCTTTCACTAGACCGGAGACTGTAGATATGTTTTGATAATTTATATCACTTCCTATGAAGTTCCGAGTAGTCCTAATATTTAGGTTTTTATTATGAAATGAAAAGGTTAAAAGGCGAAGTTCTGATGGAAGCTAAGCGAAGATAACATAGCTTCTACAAGATCAATAAGGCATGTTGAACTCTTATTTATTTTAGAACAAGGATTTAAAAGACCTAAAACCAATAAAAAATAAATAATAAAAATGACGATGATTAAGCTAAATAGTGTTTTAGTAAACCGTAATCCTAACGTTATATTATTCTCCTAATGTTATATTATTATATATTTTTATAAATGCGAAAGTGGCTTGGTTTGTTACGCTTTCACGCTAAAATGGCTGAACAGATTTAGATGAAATTTGGCACATGCGAAGACCATGACCTGGACAACGACTTAGAATACTATTTATCGTATTTTAAGTCCTTCTCTCGTTTTCGTTTGTTGTTTTGTCCGGCTCCGAGCAAAACAACCGAACTATTGAGACTATGGGGGACTATGAGACCGAAATATGGGAGAAACCGCGTGGCGCAGCTACTGAGTTATAATGGCAGTCAAAAGCTTTGGTACCTACATGGCAAAATGTAGCCCATATATCTCAAATTATTTTACTGCTTCAGTTTTATCAAGACAAAGTTGTTTACATTGAATTTTTTACGTATTTGTTGCGTAGACACTACTATGGAACTGCACCTTAACAATTAGATAACGATTGTATGCTTCAAATTTTGAATATGCTTGCAATTTATTAGAGGAGAATTCAGTTTGTAGCGGGCAATTCTCTTTGACATTTAGTTGTTATAATCGCAACACGTCTTCCTTATGTTATTTATCTTGATCAATACTGAATACAATACAGAATGTAGTGTCTAAGATTTAGTTTTAATTTAAGAATAGGTATGCTGCACCCAGAGTGCAAGCAATGTCCGTATTTTTAAGAACGTCCACGTTCTATATTTAGTTACTCTAATTTACAATTTTTTGACAAAGATTATCGCTGAGATGAGATTACGACTTGAATTTGAATGTTTTTTAAGTAAGAGAATTGGTCTTCTCAACGTCTACCTAGCCTTTTCACAATTATGTTGGGGTCAGCTTCCAGTCTAACCGGATGAGCTGAATACCAGTATTTTACATAGAGCGACTGCCTATCTGACTAACACAACCCAGTTTTCGGGTACGCGATACAACTTGGTAAGACTGGTTGTCAGAGTTTCGGGCTTCTGACGACCCGTAACGACTGAACGACGCAGCGAATTGGTCATCTGATATTACATTATTTTCAAGATATCTCTTTTCCGAGAGCGCGAAAACCAACTCAAATTAAACAAGTAACTGTTTCATTTAAAAAAAGAATTTATGCAGTCGTTTATCCTTGACCACGGACACTACAGGATTCGTAATACAGGAGGAAATAAAACCTGAACAATAAACGCAAGATAATCGTACATAAGTGGACATCTAGTTTCATTAAAGGTTATAGGGTTCAGATGGCAGTAGCTACATGTAAATGAGATATAACATAGGTGTTATAATATCTCATTTACAAGTAGCATTGGCTGTTGTCTGACAGGTCTTCACTGGTGTTATTGTATGTGTTTAAGATTAACTTTACTATACTTACATATAAATATAGTGTGTTTTTCGTATATAGAAAACGATGGTAGTTTTTTTTACACTCAAAATCAACGTTACTGCAAGATGTAACTTCAACATGAGTGATGTAACCAATATTTTGTAACCATATTTTGATTTAAAAGAGTGAAGTTTCTTGCTCGTTCTTCTCCATAGGAACCTACTGCGCTTTGGAATGGGCAACTAGTTTTATCTTTCTGACTGACCGACCCCTTGACAATTCAAAGGTGGCTGTAATTGGTTTATTTGAAATAAATTCTTTGATTTGAATTTGAGTTTGATATTTTTCTTTCTATTTGTCAACCACTTAGATAATTTCATGTTATTTCTAAGAGATCTCACAGTCGAGGCTTCATGGCCAGAGCCTCAAGTCTGCTATTATAATAGTGTCAGAAGGGTCTGTCATTGATTTCATAATTGTTGATTTTGACAAGTTTGGTAATCTACTAATATATTGGCGTCATTATGACTTTCCAATGATCAGCCACTGACACTCCATTGAAAAAAATGACATGTATTGGTAATCTCGTACATAATGACAAATGAATGACTGACTGAGGTGGTAATCTGCAAAAATTTTGACAGTTCCTTTGATCAGTGAACTACCGTCATTGTACAGTCATTGCTTTTAATTCGTTACGAGTATCGTGTTTGTGGAATACAGTGATCAACCAATGATCGACCATTATGAATTTAGCAGATTACAAACTTTTAGCAAAATGACAATGGGATCGTGTTGGAATGACGAATTTATAATAATAGCAGTAGGACTCACTCCAAATTTTACATGGGAACGATTTTTTTCATCACGTTAATTACATTTATAACATGAATTCCTGTGTGATCAAAATATAATATTTTACTGGGATAGTAGGCATGTAATTGTTATTACAATTTGTTAAATGTAATACAAACCTTATTCTAAGCTTAAATATAACTGAATAAATAACCAAAATTACCATTAAATAAACTGTACCAATTATTAATTGAACTCGAACACGATCTTCTTGAAGATTCAACCTGACCTCAGTGAGAGGTTAACCTCTCGCGCCCGACAGCTGACAAGAAAACATGCTCCGAGCCAGATTGAACTCAAATTAACTTGTCAAACGATGCAACTGTATCTTGATGAAAAATGTTAGTAGATTTTTGTGGGAATATCGGTCAGGGATGGGTATGGAAAGGTGCGTAATTAATAGTAATTTGAAATGTAATTGCAAGGTAATTTTGGTGTCAAATTAAATTTAAGTGGACTACATGGTAGTAGTGAACATTACGTAATAAAGAGCTGACAAGAAGGGTATTTGTTCCGAAGACAAATATTAGAGCCAACTACATATATGTTCTCTTTGTTTTCCCTTTTTGAGCAGGGCAGTTGGTAAACTAGATTATATATCCTTAACTACTTAAAAGCTAACAATTTTCATGAAATAATTGTACAGCTTTCAGAAGGCTCATTTAATTTAACGAGCATGACCTCTGGCTAACACAGTTCTGTTGTAACACCCATATCATCATTTTTAATAACAAAATTAGCATTAGTTTCAAAATCCAAAATCTTAATTTACGTAACAAACTCAAAATTCCCACGGAATAAACAAACGATTTATAAAAATTATTTAGTATCGATAATATCGTTACCGAATACGACCTTTTTAAAACTAAAGATGTAACAGAAGATTATCACTTGTCATAAATGTTACTTGTCAGTCTTCAGATTTACAAAAACTGTTTATGCAATATCGATAGGTAACAGTTTCTTAAATAAAAAGACATGACTATTTACGCTGGTTAGTAAAAAAATATCGTTATGTCTATAATTGGTCTAAATTTTATAATTAAGCAGTGCATAGGCTTCCGCGTGTTTTTGTCGCGACAATTACCTACTTAGATATTTTGAACTCTAATTGACTTCTAACTCAAAATTTCCGTATATTCAAATCACAATTGCCATTCTTTGACAGCAGTATGAAATGGCTACAACACCACATTGACGTGGGTTATCAATTTGCTTTAAAATAAAGTATATAATAACGTTTTTTTTTTTGTTTAAAAAGTGTTTTCTCGTTACCTATTTAACAACAGAATTTCTCAGGTTACGCAGTGCATGCAGCTTTTTTAACCGATTTCAAAAAAAGGAGGAGGTTCTTAGTTCGTTGCTTTTTTTAATTTTATTGTTTTTCCCGATTACTCGAAGTCGGGTGGACCGATTGGGAAAATTCTTTTTTTTTTTTTTGAAAGGGTATATTTCCTAGGTGGTTCCATTGTAGTCAAGTCAGGATTGGATGATGCAATCCTGGAGAAATCGAGGGAACTCTTCAAATATTATAGGCAAACCTATAGCGATTAAGGTATTTTTTATAGTAACTCGTGCATTTGCATTTTCATTTGCACTATTTGGTGAATTGGAACTGATGATGAAGATCACAGATGGCCACCGGAACTACTCAATAATAAGTATTTCACGGGTTGCGATTCCATTACTTTAATATGGTTGCCAAGCAATTTATGCTCGTCACAATGCATATAGTGAATAGGAGCTGATGGCGAAGTACAAGGAGAACTCCTCAACAATTAACGTCGGGAATACCAATATTTTCTAAAAAGGTGATGAGCAGTTGACATAAGGCTGTTTTAATTTCGATAAATTACAAACCGACCCACTAAAAAGCGTGAAATAAAAGAATTTTCACAAAAAAAAAACAACTGCAGTGCTATTCTGTAACCATCTCACCGTGAAAACTTAGGTGAAGTGAGCTCGGAGTGACCTGTCAGTCCCTAGCAGCAGGTGGAATGACAGCTCACTTCACCTAAGTTTTCACGGTGAGATGGTTACAGAATAGACCGACTGACATCAATTTTCAAAATCCACCCACCCACATGACGTAAAATCAACAAAAAAGAAAAAACAATTTATATTTATTACATAAACATTCGTAACAATTTCAGTGCACATCAGTCCTTGTACCGTTCGCAGCAGATGACCGGCTCCTTTCTATTATACCGAGGCTACATAACTTCGTGTCCAAACAATTAAGGTTTTAAAATGTTTTGCTGCACTTAATGTACTCTACAATGTTTTTAATCGACTTCTAAAAGGAGGAGGTTATCAACTCGGTTGTTTTTTTTTTTTTTTTTTTTTATGTACTTTCGGGCATGTTTCGGTCATATAGACGGATTTGCAAAATTCTTTTTTTGTTTGAAAGGGTATACGTTCGAGATGGTCTCATTTTCATCAGATCACGATATTCGATAATGGGATCCTGGAGAAATCGAGGGAACTCTTCAAATATTATAGGCAAACCTATAGCGACCACCATTGGTCCACCATTTGGTGGAGTGGAACTGATGATGGTGGTCTCCATAATCAGTTCCACTCCACCAAATGGTGCTTTCCGAGAGCAATTGCACGAGTTACTATAAAAAATACCCGAATCGCTATAGGTTTGCCTATAATATTTGAGATGGCCATCTGTATTTCTCAATAATAAGTTTCAATTCACGGGTTGCGATTACTTTAATATGGTTGCCAAGTAATTTATGCTCGTCACAATGCATATGGAGAAGTGGAGCTGATGGTGAAGGACCTGGAGAACTCCTCAACGATTAACGTCACTGCATCGGAAAAAGCAATATTTTTTAATAAAAAAAAGTGATGAGCAGTTGACATAAGGCTATTATAACATAGATAAATTACAAACTGACTCACTAAAAAGCGAGAAATAAAAACTTTTTTACAAAAAAAAACAACCAACTTCCAAAAAATAACTTTAATTTCGGAAGTCGGTGGCAAATAACGAAAATACAGAACCAAAGACACCGACTTCCGTAATTTAAGTTATTTTTCACTTTGTAGTGTTTTTTTTTTTTTTGAAGTAGGTTGTTAATTTTTGCGTGATCGTTAACGTTTTGGTATTGATACTAATAAGTTTGGGTGAGAAATCATGAATATAAATCATCTTTTTATAAGTACTTAGATATAATAAAATCAGCTTCCAAAGTAACATTAAAAGCAGTTGAATATTAATGCTTGTTACTTGACACTACAAGATAATTATGTTCAGGTCTAAGTTGTTTCAAGTAAAATAAATTAAGGGACGTAACTACCATTAAATGCGTTAAAAGTCCTTATAAGAAATTAAGAACAGAAAATTAGCAGTAGGTATCATCACCATTTGATCTCGTTTGATTTTCTATTGAACAAAATTGTGACAATTTTCTTTAATCGCACCAGTATTCCGAACTCGTATTAAAAATATCTATTTAATTTATCTACACTACTATTTAATTCTAAATAATATTTTATTAATAAGAACATAAATTATAATGTAGGTATATATAATTATTAGTATATATATATTTTAGTGATATGTATTTCAGAAGTATGTATATAAGTATATTCTTTATGTATTTTATTTTCTCTTCTACTCTTACACACGTTGTCTACCTACGTCTCTTTTTACCCTCTGTCCTATCGCAGGTATGCTGGAAGAGATTTCTTTAGAAATAAGCATCACCTTTGTACGTATTTTTCTGCTCCTTTTTTTCTTGTCTGTTTATATGTATGTACATAAACTGTTAAATAAATAACTAAGAACATCAACTATACTAATCTGACCTATTTCTTCATGAAAAAAACCTTACACATTAAGAACCTGTCATCTTCAACGGTACTCTTCGTATGTTTGACCTTCTTTTTTATAAAGGTCAGGTCATAAACGTACCTGTTTTGCAGAATGAGAGGTCATTTCGATTTTATACAGATGCATATTTAATTTATTTATTTTAGTTTAAATATTTATATTGATTTGCATAATTTTGTAATTGAGATTGGTTCCGGATGTTTTAATGTGATGCATTTTGTGTTAATGTCTTTGATACTGATCTATGTTTCTGTTATATCTGAATTAAGTGAGAGATTAAAAAATGCCTCGTTGGTCTCGTGGTCATGAGGTCCTGGGTTCAATTCCCAGGTCGGGCAAAGTGTTGTTGGGGTATTCCATCAAGAACTTCTCAGTAGCAGACAACAGTAAACAATAAAATAGGCTCGCCTTTTATTACCCTTCTCAAGTTCCTTATACATAACGGGCGAATTGTAGGTATACTATAAACACACGTCTGCTTTATCCATCGGGGTTTACTGGCGTGATGTTTTGTGATATATATAAAAAAAAGTTTTATTGTTCTGTCGTTTTGAAACTAGTTAGGAGGTGCAGCATTTCCGTAGTATTCATTCACCCATTGCAAAATTCTAGAAATTACATACTCCACTCAAACGCACACACCTCACACACACACACACATACCCTCGCTTACACACACCCACCCTCATTCACTCAAATCACCTTGTTTTTGATTATGTACTCGTATTGTTTAATTTACACATATTGTTTTTGAAAGAGCGGAGTCTCCTAATACAGGCATCTTTTGCTTAAAAGGAGGCTCCAATCTCAAATCTGTTGTACGTTTAAGGCTACCAAATAAACTATTTTATTTTTTATATTTTTTTATATTAGGACTTATAGCGTGCTAAAGAATCTAAAGGCTTTTCATTTGACTCCCACAACCAGGCTTAATTATCCACTTTTCGAATCCAGACCAACAGAGCATCTTATTGTTAATAAACTCGTGGATCTCAAGACTTATACATTATTTAAGACTTCCTTAGTCAATTTAGTATCCAAATTATTTGAATGATGCAATATTTGATTGCTTAAAAAGATTTGATAATACATGAATCTCGCATTTTTATCTACCGGTCATCTCAATTGTAAATATCAGTCTACGATCTGAGTTATTGCAAATCTTTTACAAGTGAAACGATAAATAAATATTATCATACTACTTCAATTTTATTGCACTGCAATTGCAATTTATTTTTTTAAATGTCATATTATGTAAATGTCAATATATCTCGCAATAGGTACACAAAGATAATTAAACGGTTTCAACGGAAGATTTAATCGATATTAATTCTTGCTATAAATATGCATAACAATCATATATATTTTTTAAACTAGGATTTTTTTCTGTATTGTGGGTCGTTTACAAACATTTAAACTCACATACACAAACAGCCAGACCTGGTACAACTACTTGTAGGTCATACAAATATTTGTTCCGTGCGGGAATCGAACCCGTGACACGCAGCGCAGCAATCAACCGTGCCGTTCAAAATTATTTCTTATTTATTTACTTTTAAGAAACTACATACTTATCCACTAGAGTAGTTTTGCGGATGCAAAGATAACCAATTATAGTTATTTGGCAAATACCAAAATGCAATATTAATGCTAAGTGGAGTTATCATAGATTCTAGGAGCTCGTGGCTAAGTAATAACAGCCGCACGGGTCGATCCATCAGGTTAAGCTACGCTTGCCGGGGTAGGAGACTCCTCCGTGCCTCGGAATGCACGTTAAGCCGTTGGTCCCGGCTCTCATTCGTGGATCTTTGACAGTCGTCACGGGTCGTCAGAAGCTCAAAAGTCTGAAACCAGTCTTACCAAGGGGTATCGTATTACCCAGTTACTGGGTTGTGGAGGTCAGATAGGCAGTCGCTCCATGTAAAATACTAGTATTCAGCTGCATCTGGTTAGTCTGGAACAGATCGATCGGACTTATCACAGATCCTATCTGCTACTTCCTACTTCCTTAAAATATGTGGGATGGTCAATTTTTTAAAGGGTAGAGTAAATTATACCTACAAGGTAATATTCGTGTCTTGAATATTATCACCAATTTTCCGCCCTGTTCCTCCAACTACCAAAACTTAATCACTTAAAAATAACCAGCTTTACAATCACACATTCATTAACCAAATCCAATTATTTTAACGCTTTCGATGCTGTTATTTGACACTAGCTGCGGCCTGTGGCTACGCCCACGTGGACCTTAAGTTACTTCTTATCATATCAGCTATCTGCCAGTGAAAGTTGTCGAAATCGCTCCAGCCGTTTCGGAGATTAGCCGGAACAAACAGACAGACCGACAGTCAAAAATGTAAAAAAATATATATAAGTACGAGTACCATAATAATATACTTTCTTGTGCTATTATATTATGTTTTTTACCCTTTGTCAGTCTTTGTGTCAATAACTATACGGGTGACTTTCAAATACACCAACTTTTAGGTGAAAACAGTACCAACAAACAAACGTACTTTAACATTTGAATTTTAGCTAGGATAATGATAAAGGATAAATACAATCTGCCACCTTACCTTGTTAGTAGCTATTTACAAGAATTAGCGATCTGTCACTAAGTGAAGTTCACAGATAATCTCACGAACACGATGCTAATCAAACTACAGCAAATATTTACTTAGAGTTAACACGTTCGTGATAATCTTTAAGTTAGCTTGTGCATTTGCTTTAGCAGTTTGTTTCGATGAGATAAAGAAATTCCTATTTTAACTTAATGTCTAAAGTAATTACTGATTCAAAATCGATCTGCCTAGCCTTTTCCCAACTATATTGGGGTCGGCTTTCAGTCTAACGGATGCAGCTGAATATCAGTATTTTACATGGACCGCTTGTGCAAAGTAATGACTTCTATTAATTAAAAAAAAGTTTTTGTTAAAACAAAAATTTGAATTTAGAAATCGAAATGAGAAATAGTTGGATTTTGATAGCCACTTTAACGAAGCATATTGTAAAAATACATACATACATAAACCGCCTTCTTCTCATGGGGGCAGAAACTACAGAATGCCCACCTGCTACGCTCCTTACATACTCCTTTTGCCTAGTTTACGTTCATACATCTGGTCATACACGCACGCCGGTTGCGAGTACTACGCACCTGTCTTTTCTGAAGAACATCACCAATAAGGTCAGTATATGTAAAAATTGTTTAATACATACTCGAATTAGGTATATAACGCGCCACGTGCAACTATGTGCCACGTTTTAAATGTATGTAGGGTTAATAATTATTATACTTTTTAAAATTCGTTGCAGTAATAAAAGTTTGGATTTTGCTGGTCGACGATACCTATTATACACTTTTATAGCCCGAGAAATTAAACCTACCCACATCAAATAGCTCTCCTCTAGACTTTAAACGCCAGTAAAAACTCAAAAGATCCTTGTCTCATTGAAATAAAGTCAAGGGCAGTGGATGGTACTCAAACCTGTCCATCTAGGAACCTTTAACGCCTTTGAGTAATGATACAAAGCTGGCCAAATAAAGTACATTAAGTGCACTACAGTGTCAACCAATTTGTTACACGATTTTAACCAACAAGTGATTTTCAATCTTGTACGAAACGAAGAAGAGTTTATTTTCCATTGTATGTTGGAACATTTCTGAAAGACGTGCAAATCGTTATACAATATGTGTGAAGTCAATATTGACTTTATTGCGAAGGAAATAAAGTATATAATAAAGGTGTTTTTGACTTTCGACCTTTAAAAGAATTTTACTGAATACGATAAAACTACCTTGTACAGAAAGTCAAGATTCTCTTTGGGACGAAGTAATTTCATTCGCAAGTTAGCCTCGATTTTTGTGAAAAATGTCGCTTTCTTTATTGAATATGGAATGTGGAGCCATCTGCGCGATATCCCTGTAGGAAACATTACCGCTAAAAACGTCAAAGGTCACAAGGTTTATGCAATGTGTAAGAGACAGCAAAAGTGCCAAACCATGTCTAAATAACAATGGCTTTAGAGAGTGAAAGTACTTCGATTCCTTCTTACGAAAAGTTTACTGAATTTGTCAGCTTTGATCTGATCCAGCCTGGATCTGATCCCTTGCTGTCCTCCCCCAGCGACGCCCCGAGGTCCGTACCCCACAGGGGTGCGCTTAGCGTGCAGTCGCTTAGTTCATAAGTGTTATGCCTTGGCTGGTATCTACAGGTTAGACTGGTTAAGCAGCCAACAACCTCCAAGGCTGTACAGACAGTAAGTCACAAAAAAAAGTCGGTAATCATTATGTTGGAAGCAGCAAGGATCTCATCAGGAAATCCCCTACCCAGTATAAGCATATTGAATACCTAGAAGCACAATAAAGGTTAATCCGTAACAATAGTATGTGAACAGGAAGACACCATGACAAGTGACTTATTCAAATAATTGACATTTTATATTGTCGCGGCATTTGCTTCAAGCATGACAGATAATTATAACGAACAAGAAAAAAATAATCTAAATGTGAATGTATAAGTAGCACAAGTATTATCTTGTCCTAGATAGGTCAAAAAGATAAAGAACTCCTGTATGAATATAATCCACTAGCTGCGCTTCGCGGTTTCATCCGTACAACTCTGGATCCCGTGGAAATATCGGAATAAAAAGAATCCCATGTTATGGTCTACCCATGTGCCAAATTTCATCCAAATCCGCTTAGCCGTTTAAACGTGAAAGCGTAACAAACAAACATACAAAAAAGAAAACTTTTCTCTTCATAATATTAGTTTAGAAGTTAGACATGAAGGCCAAGCGATAACTATGATGGAAAAGTCAAAAATGTATTGTAATGACATAAGCTACAAAAAATCTTATGTCAATCCACTTGCCTAAGCCCTCTTGTCTCAGAAGGGTCAAAATTTATTTATTGAAAACAATTGATTGCAGCCGTCATTGTCAATTAGGGTTTTCATAAAAATTCACGCCACCAGTTGGCGCCACTTTGACAAGATGTCTTCCATTTCGACAATGTATATAAAATAACATGATGACATTTTTCATTCGTTCATCATTCAGCCGCGAGAAAAGAAAATAAAGGAGCTTTGACACTTTTGACAGGACATAGTGGACGTCATATCATAGAACCCTCATTCACAGTGATTGGTTCTTTGACGATATGGGTTAGAAAAAATAAAATATAAATGATGTCCTTGAATGCGACACCGCATCACAAGTATGTTTTCTCAACGAAGTAAATCTTCCCTTTGGTAGAGAAAACCTACAAAAAAATAAAAGATCTTACATTAAAAACTATCTGTCAACATAATTATGATAATAGTCCAACGCCATAACAACACATACCAATCTAGCTTGACATTTGACAACAATACATTGTAATATTAACCAACCAATTACGTACCAGAATTGTATTAAAAACTAGTCAGTAACCGTGACTTCTCCTGTATTTTATTATTAGATTAGATTTATGAAGGCACTCGGGCTAGCTAGGCTAAATTACTGCATTCCGAAGTCGAATCTATTATGTTTTATGTATTAGCTAAGCTTTGTCGGTATGGAAATGAATGCTGTAATAGAATTTTAGAATTGGGTATTTTGTAGTCGGCTACGTGGCGTAGCGGCTACGAAAATGTGATTGTAGCACGTAGATGATGTACACAGATGCTACTCGCGTAGCACGTAGCTCATTTAAATTCTTTTAGACATACTTTGATCATGTTCTTATTATTTATAGTCCACAATAATATTTACACAGTTCTTGAATTGACATTATTTGTAGTACATACTAGTTTTAACTTGAAACTTTTAATTTTGTAGACTCAATTGTGTAATTAAGTTTTCTCAAACATTGATACATTTAAAACGTAATCAAGTGTTGGAATCACAATATAGTTATATAGTTGAAGAATAACCTTCATATTTACTTAACAACAATAAACTGCACTTACAGGTTAACTGGTAAAGTAAAAAAGCAGAACAAGATAACATGACAGTAATTACTAGTAAGAATTTCACTTGACATTCTACTTCGATAAGGAAAAACATCCTGGTGTACAACCGTACACTATTATTACAAGAATACATCAAATTGTTATTGTCTTCCGCGTAGTTTTTACTTCGAAAACCTCAAGACATGCTCTACAGGAAAAGGCAAGCTGCTTCAACTCAACACTGCAATAAATAGTTTCGACTTTATGCTCTTCATACCTATGAAGCCTCTTCATAATAATGAAAATGTCTAAATTCTTAATGATTTATTTTAAAATATTGATTTTTTGCCTGCCTGTACAAATCACCGTAATCGGGAGTGAAATATCTGGTATTATCAATTGGTTTCAGTTGACTCGGACCTGTCACTGACCCAAAATGTCGAATATGCCTTATAAAAAAAAAACCTGTGACCGTAACAGGACAGATCACTTTTAATTGAATATTTAATTAATCTGAAGAATTGAAATTAGTATCGTATGTCGTTTTTTAACGAGGTAGATGCATTTTTGATACCTATAGTAAGGTAACGATCACACACCAGTAGGTGGTCAAAAACTCTAAAATGCGTTTAAGATGCTTTGAAGTAAGATAAGGATTACACTTATGTAGATGTTATACTCGTACCTACTTACCTACATACTTACGTAGGTAAGACACAAACTTTTCAAGAGCCCACGTGGGAAAAAAACAATAAATAAATAAATAAATAAAAACTTTATTGCAAAAAAGGTGTTGCAGTAAATACAATAAAAACAGCTGCCCTTTACAAAAGTTAACACTGGTATACAACATAAATGGTTGGGGTACTGTCCTCTTAGATAGGCTACATAATAGCCTGTAGTAAAGAGAAACAATGCCGTATCCCTCAAGAATGGAGAAATCAATTGCTTAGTGTTTAAAATGGGAAAAAAAAATAGTTTTAATAACATAAAGCAAAAAAAATAAATGTGGAATTTGCTATGTGGGTGTCTATGTTTATGTGTGCGTGTGTGTGTGTGTGTGTGTGTGTGTGTGTGTGTGTGTTGGTGTTTTGAGAGTATGAGTGAAGCGTGTGTATACTTATGATAATGTAAATAAGATTCAGTTTCGTCATACGTTTTGTCTAGTAGTAATCAAATAATATGTATAACAACATAACATTATGACTTCAAATATTATTAATTCATTATAATATAGAGCTATTTGAAATCTAGGAAACTAGCGAAAGAAAATAACTCCTGCGTCAGCGCCTGTCATTTATTAAAACTAGGCTGAGTATCAGCACTTTTCATACAAAATTAAATAAGACAGTTCCCTAAAACGCCCACCCTACACCACTTCCTAGTGCTTTAGCTGGGAAGAAGAAGTGGCGCAACAAATTCCTCAAATTGCGTTCCCTGAAAATGAACCCAAGACGTCGCCGTAGGTACCGAAGCTGCTTGCCAAAAAGCTCAGACTTTTACTTTTTGTGGCACATTGACATATTGAAACAAAAAGTGATATACATTATTTCCTTATGGACAGATAGAAACTCGTATTTTATTATCAATTATAATCTAATCCATTTTTTTGCAACGAAATAGTATAAGGTTAATACATAGGTCTGCGGTTTGTAAAAAGCGGTTGACCTTTGATTTTTATATTACTTCTATTTACTAATTAAATAGCTATTGAAATTACGTAAAGGTTAAATTAATATAAATCATTTGAGTAACATTAAAAATAAAATATATTTTAAATTGCAATTGAGTTTAATAGCCTATCAAATTAAAATCGTGGAATGTATTAGACTTGTGTAGCTACTGCAGCAGATATTCAATATTATTACATAAAAAATAAAATATATTGATTAGCAGGTACATTTAATATCACGATTGCAATCTTTTTTTTTTTTTTTAATTTTAACTACTTCGACATGACGCAGTACTTTTAAAACAAACTCAATACTGATTTTTTGCAATTTAATTTATCCGACCAAATTTAGTCTACTCGGGTGCATCCGCTACAGAAAAAAGTATCAAGATTGCTCACAAAGTACGAACTATGCGAGCACTGGCGGACATAAAAACTACATCAAGTGCCCCACATATCATTACTGGGAAGTCCAAGAACAAGTGATATTTACACGAGGACGCCAACTCTTCTTTTTGTACTGCCTTACCTTCCCCTTTTGAAATAGATTTAAGATAAACAAGACATAAAAAAGCGGCGTGCGAGTTGGACTTGCACACGAAGTATTCCGTACATACATACTTACATAAACTCATGCCTTCTTCCCATGTGGGTAGGCAGAAACTACAGAATGCCACCTGCTACGATCCTTACAAACGGAGTATGTAAGTGTTACGTATCGGCGTAATATTAACACTTCTTATTTCTTTTACAAGTTTCTAGTTACTTTTCTAGTTTTTTTTTTCTTGATGTTCTATAGGCACACCTCTGCCTAACCCTTCGGGAAATACAGGCGTGACGTTATGTGTGTGTTAAGTTTCTTGTATGGGGCCCCAATTAATTAGTAACTTTATTTTATTTGTTGTTATACCGGCTCTGTGAAAATGTCAAGTGTCTACGTATTAAGATCCAAAATATACAGCCCTGTGACGGACGGACGGACAGCAGAGTCTTAGTAATAGGGTCCCGCTGGCACCATTTGGGTACTGAACCCTAAAAATGTCCAGTAAACTAGTTACATTTAATACAGTTTTTCAATGTTCCGCTCTATCAAGGCTGTGTTACGAATCTATTAAATAAATCATTGATTAGAGTACTTAGCTTGCCTTTTTAAGTGTGGCCTCAACTGTAATTTCAATTTGATAGTTCGAATTATGAGTTGAAATAAAAACATACGGAGCAGTATGGTTACTGTATTTTTATGTCTCGTTGCTTCCTTTTGTAATAATTCTGTACTGGACAATGTGATTGCGGAACGGCTTTATAAAAATAACTGCAGTTATTTATGTTCTTGCTATGGCTTATTTTATAAGATGCATTGATTTTATAATCACTCTTCGTTGGTGTTGCTCTTTTGCTTTTTTGGTATTTCATAAGACCATTTAAGAGGGAACAGGGCCCGCGATTCTCCATACAAACGTATTCCCAGTTTTTCTTCCTGAATAATGCCTCTAGAGCTGTCATTTTTTTTTGTATAAAATCAGGGACACTAAAAACTATGACCCTCCAAAAATTACAAAAATGCCCCATTTTTACCGCCGTGATTAGAGGACTAGCAGACTTATTCGGAAAAGTTTTTAGCATAATACTCTTTCTTAAAATTTTTATGTAAAAAAATATTAAATCGGCTTAGTTTTCGAGGAGAAAAAAGGAGAATGCCAAACGTCGTTTTCGTCAAAAATTTTGTGATATAATCGGTCTGAGCTGCAGTTGTCCCTATCGCACTTTACGGGCTTTAACTCGGTTTTTCGGGCGCAGCGCGACGGCAATAGTTTCTTCAAATACCTATTTTTCAAATTCCTCGCAGCCCCTGTTCCTTCTTAAGACTAATCTACATGGTCCTCATATGGCCTGACCAAGACTATGTCTGGACTTTAAAAGAGACTGTGACCTCTGAGTTTGTTTCAGCCTCTCTTCTCAGAGTAGTCAGATAGGAAACGCCGAACTATCTAGCTAATTTTATTTTTTTATTTTTAAAAGATGACGTGTAAAAGTGATTCTAATATCCTATTTACAGAATAAACAATTTCATTTTATTTCATTATTGCCGAATGAGTAAGCAAATTGCGGGAGATGCAGGGGTCAAGCAAGAGTTTATTGAAATAATAAATACATGGTGAGTCGGAGATTTTGTAACTTCTCGAACTTATAGTGCATAAGTAATAACATTATGCAATTTGTACATTATGGTTCCTATTTATAACCTTTGAAAATTTTTAAATATCACGGACTCATCAATCTGCCTAGCCTTTTCCCAACTATTTAGGGGTCGGCTTCCAGTCTAACCGGATGCAGCTGAATACCAGTATTTTACATGGAGCGATTGACTATCTGACCTTCACAACTCAGTAACTGGGTAAGACTGGTTGTCAGACTTTCGGTCTCGGTATGTAAAGATGGTCACCCGTCCACAGACCAACCCCGGTAAGCGTAGCTTAACCTGATGGATCGACCCGTGTGGCAGTTATTACTTAGCCACGATTTATATAAAACCTAATATTTAATTTTATTAGTCAATTTACAGTGGATTGATTACTTATCTAAAATTATATTTCTTGAACTTTATGATTAAAGGTTAATAAATTACTAAATGTTAAGCAAAGTTTATTGCTCAAAACCAGATTGGATTATAGGTTTATTGAAAAAAATTGATATAATTATAGCGCAATGTTTAATTTAAGTTTCTTATATATTCATTTTTATGTTAGAAAAAATATTAATGATGCTGATTGATTTTTTTTAAGGCTTGAATTATATTTTTTGTTTTTTACAGGTCCTGTTCAAAAGCCTTAAAGTAAGACAACTTAGCATAAGCATACATAATTAGCCTTAATGTCCCCACTGCTGGGAAACAGGCCTTCTCTCTGTGTAAGAGGGAGTGGGCCGTAATTCACCACGCGGGCCCAGTGCGGGTTGATAGATGTCAGATGTCGTCGAGTCTTCTGTTATAGGACTTGCCAATTTCCTCACGATGTTTTCCTTCACCGTTTTGAGAGCAGTGGTGATGAAATAATTTACACTATGTAAAGCGCCTGTCAGTTTTCAAACCTACAACTAAGTCACAGCCGTTAATAACATTTTAATTAGGTCGCTCCTAATGAAAACTTCCGACCGTCGAAAAACACGAAAAAAAACACTACCCTAACCCAAAATAACTCGACCAAAAGTCCTTTTTTTATTTAGACGTCTTTGTCATCAATGGATAAGTGTAACATGAGTGATACTATGCATTATTCCAAGTACAAAAACTGTGAGACGAGTAATAAAGTATGTATTAATGTAGATAGTTGCCACATAACTTGGCAAGCCACTAAGTATTGCCACATCTAATGGCCGATCTGTAAGCTACGTTCACATACCGAATATCGTAAAGCACTTTCATAAATCGCAGGCTGCCATGAACGTGTTATCCTTACTGATTTTATCGTTCGGTGTTGATAGTGCCAATTGTCACAACAGTTTTTCGTCATTTGAAAAGATTGTAAATACCATTTACTTTTAAAAGAGTAACCGTGGAGTTTCTTGCCGGCTCTTCTCCATAGGAAACGACCAATTGGAACCGTGCACCTAGCTTCTGACGTTTCATAAGTGCCCTTGTAGGTTTATGTGAAATAAAATATTTTGAATTTTGAATTTTTTGTAGAACTGTTATTAACTTATTAAGTTATTACGCAATAGTGCCAAAACGTTGTCTTTCGTCTTTTACAAAATTAAAATAAGTTTAGGGGTTATTTCATGTGCATTGTTTGGTACAAGCTCGAATACACCATATATATATAAATATGTTTTACTTTAAATAACTTATTATGTAGTAACCTTAAAAAACTCATGATTTTACATTTTACATTATTTCTTTTTCATTTTGGTTTTTTTTTTTTTTTACTGCCTCGTTGGTCTAGTGGCCGCAAGCGCTACTACTGAGCATGAGGTCCTGGGTTCGATTCCCGGGTCGGGCAAAGTGTTATTGGGTTTTTCTATCTGGATTTTTTCAGTAGCAGGCCGGAGTCTGGATTTGTGCCCGGTTGATGGCAATAGGCTCGCCCCCTATTACATGGGACTAAAAACATAACTGGCGAAATGTGGGTGTAATACAGGTACACCTCTGCCCTACCCTTCGGGGAAACAAGGCGTGATGTTATGTGTGTGTTTACATTTTCATTAGTTTATTGACAGAGGCTGGCCGGCTGTCTATTCGACAGGTAGTGGGCCGTTATCCACCACGCGGGCCCAGTGCGGGTTGGATGGTCCCATGTCTTCGAATTTTTGGTTCTAGGATATGCCGGTTTCCTCACGATGTTTTCCTTCACCATTTGAGAGCAGTGGTGATGGAATAACTTACAAAAAGTAAAGTGCCTGTCAGGTTTCGAACCTACAACTAAGTCGCAGCCGTTAATCAAATTTTCGTTAGGTCGCTCCTAAAGGCTCGTGCAGACCAGCGCGACGCGACGGCGCGACGCGACTCGAACAATACAATTTCTAAGAAAACTTCACGGTATAACAATAGCCGGTGTCGCGTCAAATGTCGCGTCGCGCTAATCTGCACGAAGCTTAATGAAAACTTCCGACCGCCGAAAAACACGGAAAAAACAACTAATGTCACATTTAATTAACACTAACATAATAATAATATTTATCAGGCAGTAATTAATTAAAAACGTTAAAATTAAATCAATGACATTTCATAAAATACTGTGTTTCATTTGCAAACTTGACCGAAACCAGGGTCGTATTCAGGCTGGGTGAATTCCATAAATTTCATAAATATTGTATAAGAATAATATGATGTCAACGTACGTAATTTTTGACGCAACTTCAAAGCAGATTTCATTGAATTGTAATGAAATAAAAACAACTTCCAATGCTGCTGAAGATTGCAAAAACTATCTTTGAATTGTATAAATTCAATCTCTTAGTATTGTATAATTGCATAGCACATATTGTGTGAGCTCTGTGACCAATATGTTGGGGCGCCTTGTTCAGCCCTGCGACTTCCTTGAAGCACGACCTAAGATGGCTGTTAGGCGTCCTTTTGGTTTTTATTGAACCTCGTATGTTTATGCAACGAGTGTGTGTGAGGTGGAGGAAAATGAATAAGGCTACAAAGTACTGCAATTATAAAATATTGTATTGAGACTTTCAATGGTTTTACAAAAGGTTTTTAAGAGACAATAACTTCTATATTAACTAGTTCCACCGTTCCTTCCACCATGAAAAAACAAAAATTGTTCGCACGCACTTCACTTTACTGTACCTTCTATAAACCTGGGGATACCATTTACTGTGTACGTTTTTCATTGACTTGAATGCGCCCTGGCGGCTGAGAGTATGGCATGCTCACTCAAATGTCTCGCTGGTGGTGGCGTGTGTGTTGGATCGTTAAGTGATCCTTCAAAATGGTTGAGCTAAACGGTTCTGATCCATGAGTCATGTTCGTGAACGGGCGCCGTCAGTAGGGACTGGTCATCTCTTAGCTCCCACGGTTTATTTTACTTTTGAATTGCTTTTATCTTTTTATTACGGACTCTTTTTAATAACAACAATGCTTTTTAAATTAATGATAAATTCACCAAACACACAATAAAATCAGCATCATTTGCCTCTGGCCAACTGCTGGAAATAGTCTTCTTCAATAAACACTCCATTGAGCTCAATCTTCCCTTGTTATCATCCGTCAGAGGAATCCTATTACATCCCAAATATTTGCATTTAAATAGGGTATTGTTTGTAGTGTTTCTGTGCACTTCTATACTAATCCTATACTATCAAATGAGCAATATTTGTACGTATTTGTTAACGTACTCGAAAACGGCTCTTACGATTTCGATGAAAGTCGCAATATAGGGGTTTACGGGGACAAAAAATCGATCTAGCTAGGTCTTATGTCTGGGAAAAATCTTTTTCTCTATTTTCACCCGAGCGGAGCCCAGGTACTAACTAATTTAAAAATAAAATCCAGCCTTTTACTGTCCCACTGCGGGGCAAAGGCCTCTTCTCATACAGAGAAGGCACGAGCACTGATCACCACGCTTGCGCAAGACGGTTTGGTGATTTCAGACTTATATTTACTATACTATAGTCCAGGTTTCCTCGCGATCTTTTCCTTCACCGATGTCAGTAATGTCCAAGATAAACTCAGAAAGTACTATATGAATTGAAAAATTCACATTCTTACTTGCCTGGATTTGAACCCACAACCTCGTGCATGAGAGGGAAGGCCTTAGCCACTGGGTCAGCACGACATAACGGTACTACTAATAATAGGTATTAGTAAAAATGAAACAATATTAATAATTTTAAATTTATGAGTTTGTATGCATCTTAGGAACTGCTGATCCGATTCCGAAAACTATTTCACTAATGAATAGAATAGAAAACATTTATTCGACACAGACACAACACAACAGCAACAAACACATTTAAAAAAAAGAGAACAATATACATAACAATAAAATTGCAGTGAAATTTAGCTGAGTGTGCCCATACCGAAAGGGTTACCATCTCAGCAGTTGTTGGACGTCAGACACCCAGCGCTGGTTTTCAGTTGGCACCCCGCAGTGACACACGGACGTAGGTAAATAAAATAGATACATACTTGAATATTAATACTAAAAAATCTTTAAGAAGGGGAAGGGGAAGGGGAATAGGAGTTACAGTACTGCAGTCATTGGTTATATGTTAAACCAAGTAATTTAAAGCGGACGAAATCGTGGGCTGAAAAAAGTAAATAATAAAGGCAGTTCTGCATAACGAGCCTACCTGTTGCTGCAAATTGTCAAGTACAACTAACCTGTTTAACTCGCCTATAACTTATTGGAAAAAGGTGTTATGCAAATTAAAATACCGAAAATTCCATACAACCTTAGTTTTTTCATACAAATAGAATCTAAGGCTATTGCTAAGGCGGTGTCACATACGTAATAGCTTCCTCATTCTTCGACATTGTAGTGTAGTATGTTGGATGTTGAATCTTAGTAGTAAGTTCATTAATTGGCAGATTATGCTTATATATCTATTGACTTGGAAGAGCAGGGTAGTTGAGAGTATGTCATGCTCACTTAATGTCTCGCTGATGGTGGCGAGTGTGTTGGATCATTCGGTTCCCTAGAAAATGGTTGAGCTGGATGGTGCTGATCCACGCGTCATGTTCGTGAACGGGCGCCGTCAGTTGAGACTGGTCATCTCTTATCTGCCAGAGCTTATTTCTAATCTTATATTTTTAATCGTTTTTGATTTTTATATTTTTTTTTTACATTGTTCTCACATATAGAATCAACAAGAGTACCCAGGATTTTGTAATTTCTATATTTATTTGCCCGTTCTTCTCCATAGAGATCTACGTTTTGGAATGGGCAACTAGCTTCAACTTTCTGACTATCGAACTGACTGACGCTTGGTCAGTTCAAAAGTGCCTGTAAATGGTTTAATTGAAATAAATGGTTTGAGTTTGACTATTGCAAGACATCACGATATATTCTAGCCGCAACTTCCACATTCTCAATCCAATGTTCCAGTCTGATTGATCGATTATGGACTATGGTGTAAGACCTTATTGGCCGGGAAATAACCACGTATGGCCAGCTAATTAGACGGTTGGGACAAAATGGATGGTTGCAAGTGGGTTAAGTGGTGACTTAGTGGTGGTATTGGTTTTACGGTTTTGTGCAAGGATGTAGCTGTACATTGTCATGCGCTTAAAATGAATTGGTTTTTCTATGGTACTAACTAGCAATTATTTTAAATTCATTCATGAATTTAATTCATATTTTTTTTTAATAATGTCTAATTGATGTTTTCTCAGTCTTTTCAAATAACATTTCATTTTCTAATGTTCTGGTCTCCACGAATGGCAGTTCTAATGTATGTACATAGTACACACCTTTTAGGTACATCCTGTGTACCTTTGGCAGGCACATCTTATTTAGCTATTATTTTCACTAAGAGAGTCAAAAACGTAACTTGGTCACTGATCAGGTCAAATTAAGTTTTGTCCGCTTCATAATATTAATTTTGTCCAATAAATTATTTAAGATGTTTGTCCATAACGGAAACATTGCCAACATTCCATAAATAAACAAAACTGACTGATAAAGTAAATGAATTCATTCATGAACGAAATTAAATCAGCGCTGCATAATTATTTATTGACGCATTTAGTTCATTCTACCAAATCCTTGCAAATAGATACGACCTCTGTAATATTTATGTTCCAATAAATTAACGAACGGTTCATTTCCTTGTTATAAATTACTGTTCGTTCAACCGATGGTAATTCAGTTTGACATGTTGACTGGAAGTGTTCATTTCGTGTGGTTGATCGTTTGCGTTTGATAGCAAATAGATCGTGTCGATAATTTTGTAGTGTAGACTAATTTCGATTTGAGTATGAGAGCAAATTGGATATCTCCACTCTGCGCCACCAAGTTAGCCCGCCAGTGTGACAGGGTGCAACACTCAAAATTCCAAATTCAAAAGTCATTTATTCAACTGGAACTGAGAATGAGCACTTTTTGAACGTCTAAATTACATAAGACAGTCCCCTAAAACGCCCGCCCTTCACTACTTCCTAGTGCTTTAGCTGGGAAGAAGTGGCGCAACAAACTCTCCAGCAGCACAGCTGTCTGTTCAGTTAGACAAACTTGATTCTATACAATAGTACAGTAGTAGTACACTGTGCCCTAGTGTAATAAATCGATTAGTGGTACAAAGTGGACGTTTAAATTGTAGACATTCCACTTTGTCCCTCTAGTGGAACAACTTGGTGGGGCAGAGAAAAAATAACCATACTCATTCGTTTTATACGAACTTAAAAATGAAATCCAATAAAATTCGAAGTCCAATTATTTTACTTTTGATCATCTTTTTTTTAAAATAAGTACTTAGCGCATGCGTTCCTTGCAATTGTCGAGCGCAAAGTACCTACTTATTGCATATTTTATTAGCCATAAAAAAAAACTATCATACAACTTTAAGTACCTACCTGAACTTGAACATAGGACAATAAAACAGTAAACAATAGTTATACCACTACTTAACTTTTAATTACAATTACCAGGACAAATTTGACCTCTTAATATGTCAATTCCATGTCGTTGAACCTACCATTATGTACAGAATAAATTAAAACATACATTCAAATATAATGAATGTTAAAGACATACCATATTAATTTGGTCTGTAGCTGAAACTGAAGCGTGACTTATTTGTTTACCTGCAAAAAAGAAAAACATTTTTATAAATATTTACATTACTCGTAGGTATTTATTTTTTATTTATCTATAAAGGTACACCAACAGCTTCTGCATACAAAATATAAAATAACAGTAGTTAATAGTTATGTGCTCCTTCTACTTTTCGTGTGGTTAATGACTAGCCTGGTGTCAGAGTTTTAAAGCCGCCCATGGGCCTCTGACTTGGCTTCACATGCCGTCGAGAAATATCTCTCTCGCATGCCGCTGCATGTGCTTATACAGTTGTCAATAACAGGTGAAACAACATTCTCACATACAGTGATAACCTAAGGTAAAAATGAAATGGATATATATTTTTTTAAATTTGTGGTAACAAATTATATAAACAGAAATATAAAATGATACATAACATCACGCCTTGTTTCACCGAAGGGTTGGGCAGAGGTGTACCTGTAGTAGGTACACCCACATTTCGCCAGTTTTGTTTAAGTCCCATGTAATAGGGGGCGAGCCTATTGCCATCAACTGGGCACAAAACCAGACTCCGGGCTGCTACTGAGAAATTCCAGATAGAAAAACCCAATAACACTTTGTCCGACCCGGGAATAGAACACAAGACCTCATGCTTATAAAAAGATAAATTAAGTTAAAAGTTACAAAGGTTGCAAGAAATACTTAGGTACCTACTAATACAACGAATCTTTAGATTGTGCGGGTTTCGTGCTTTAAATTATATTAATTATATAACATTAGTGCGTAAATAGATACGAGTACATGATCATAAGTCAGTGCTATCTGCCATGAAATCCGACATCAAACGAGAAAACTGTATTTTTCACGCTTTTATTAGCATTCCTACATTCTTTCAAACGTAAGGAGCTAACATAACTTTCCCTAGTCTAAAAATAAACTTCTTAAAAATTGAATTGATACTTGAAATTCGAAGTGAGTGAGATTTGTGCCCGAAAATGGGCATAAGTAATAACTTAGCCTACCCTTTCGAGTAATTCAAGCGTGATGATTATATTTTAAACAACAAAAATAAGCGACAACCTCACACAATAATTAAATATTTAAATGATCACAATATCCCACGCAGGCGATGTCTTACCTCTTTCTACCCACAGAACTACCATCGAGCTACTAATTACAATAAATACCATAGATCTACCGTCGTCATTCAGCAAGACTTTTCCCAACTATTTATGGGGTCTGCTTCCAGTCTAACCGGAGGCAGCTGAATACCGTCACATGGAGCGACTGCCCATCTAACCTCCACAACCCAGTTACTGAGTAACACCACTTGGCAAGCCTAGTTGTCAGACTTTCGGCCTTCTGACTACTAGTAATGAATTTATTATTTATTTATTTATCATAAACAGTTTATAAAAAAGAAAGAGTTTTTTCATATCAAAGATCCATGAATGACAGCCGGGACCAACGCTTACAGATAGTGCAATCCACGACGACGCGTCCCACTCCGCGATTACCGTACCTACTGTAAGTTGTACTTTAGTACGGAGCGGGGCGGAGTGGGGCGCGTCGTCGTGGATTGCACTATCTATAACGTGCTTTCCGAGGCACGCAGGGGTCTCGGTAGGTAAAGTTGGTTGACTTAGCCATGAGCCCCTTCCCTTAAAGCTACTTATTACTTAAAATACTATCGAGCTACTAACAACAAAGCTACCATCGAGCTACGAATAAAAACAAGTCCAGACAAAGTCGTTCAGCTCGCTCAGCATACTAAATGAAATCAAACTCGTTTGCCTTAAACGCTCCAGTTTTGTAGCTCCTTTGTTTAAGCTTTCCAAGCAATATTTTTACTCTTGTTGTAATTTTTTGAACGTGTCTTATTGAGAATTAAATATTTTATTATAAATGGAGGTAAAACGATTTAAGCCTTTACATGGTGCGATTTAATAGCCAGTGGCATACAGTGTTTAGATGATGCAAGTAGTTTGTTGCTTGAATTTTATTGTATGCCACAGGCAAGAAACTTGCATCGTGTGAATGGGGCTTGAGTTACAGGTTTACAGTCACATTTTTTCAGTTATTTTCTTGTTTCATTAACTGCTCTGGACTTTGAAAATACCAAATCAATACAATATTTATACATTATCGCAATAATTAAAAAATACACTAATACATAAAAACAGTAAAATAAATACCAGTTATAATAAAATCGTAAGCGCCTGCGCCTCGTCACAAAGGACAAGGTAAACAGCTGCCTGTCTCTTATCTAATATTTACACCAGTTTATGTATGTACTGTGCTTATGTATGTGCTTTACATGGCGTGGACATTTGACATTATTATATTTTATGGTTACTTTGTGACGCACTTTTAGGAGACATAATTATTGGCTATAATAGTGGTTTTAAATGGGGTGGGGTTTTATATTTGGGGCCAAGTAAATTGTTCTAAAAGGTTTTTGATCTGAAGCCGGTGAATGAGAATATGCAGTGAGTAGTTTTACAGAGCGAATGGTCAGCTTTAACATCAATATTTGTAGTAATGTCATTTAAAACACATCATAATATTCCTGCCTTTGTCCCATGTTATTTGGGGCAGCCTAACATGTTATTTGGGGTCGGCCTAACATGTTATTTGGGGTAGGCCTAAGTTATTTGGGGTCGGCCTCACATGTTATTTGGGGTTGGCCTAACATGTTATTTGGGGTTGGCCTAACATGTTACTTGGGGTCGGCCTAACATGTTATTTGGGGTCGGAATAACACGTTTTCTCTTCCATTCTCCCCTGTCAACCGTCACGCTGTCATTAACAACATTTTACCCTCAAATTCCGTAGTTAAAAGAACAATTTAAAAAGCCATTGCGTCTCGCGCGATATCGCGGTCTAAAAAGTGAAAATACGACCCTGTACCTACTATCAAAAATCTTATGAGTAGAGTTTATCTAAATAGGTACCCATATACTTATAGCTAAATATACTTTCTGAGTAGGATACCAAAACATACTTTTCAATATTCCTAACCAATTAATTAAACGGAACTAATCGGATCGTACAAACGGTAAGAATTTAACGTGAAACCATGAACGAAATCCATAGTTTTGTTACTCAATAGTAACTGCGTTAAATTAACCATTTCATAGTTTAAATCAAGCGTTATTAAAACCTAAATAGTAACTTGGTCTAACTGGTAAAATAGGCCTGGTTAAATAGCATTGCAATAAGTTCGTAGCCTTTGTTAATATGTTTAATATCCTAACTATGCGAAAGTGAGTTTGTTTGTTACGCTTTCACGCTAAAACGGCTGAACAATTTGGGATGAAATTTGGCACATGAGTAGACAATGACCTGGATTAGGACATAGGATACTCGTCGGGATCGAGACTTTTGATTATAAATAAAAACAATAAAGATTTTTTTGCACTGCATATTGTTCTGAAAGAGAAAAGAAACAAGAGAACCGTTGACTATTTTTTATAAAAAAAAATAAAGGAAGCTAAAATCTGTGAAAGGGTCTCCTATATTCATCTCAATTAATTTCTTAATTATTGCAAATTTTCGCAATATTTCCCCAATAGTATATTCAAATCAAATCAGACATTAAACACAGACTCAATCACATTATCTCAGATAGTCTTAATAAAAATACTGGTCCTATTATGTGGGTGGAGTCCGTAAAGGTAGACTAAGTCATTGAAATAAATTAATAGTAGGTATAATATACTAGCTGCAGATGTATAGGTAATATAAAATATCCGAACAGCCTTCGTATTGATGCAGAACCTTAAACGCTATCTTAATATGGCCTAGACTCAAATGTTCTTATGTATATATGTAATTCAAATGTTAACGTGTCAATCGCCTATGCCAATTCTGTCTATATAAACATTGGATTTCATTGCCACCAAATTACACGTTTAAGCATATATGTAAGCTTAATCAGTCCATAATGTACCCACAGCTGGGACTCAGGCCTGCTCTGACCGAGAGGGAGTGAGCTGTAATCTACCACGCGAGCCCAGTGCGGGTTGGTAGATGTCACATGTTTTCGAATTTTTGGTTCTAGGACATGCCAGTGTCCTCACGATGTTTTCCTTCCCCGTTTTGTGAGAAGTGGTGATGAAATTATTTACACAAAGTAAAGCGCCAGCTTGGGTTCGACCCATAGATATCCGTGGTTCGACCCGTTAACCTACAATTTGTAAGTTGGGCCGTTACCACTAGGCCACCACTCCTGTTGCACGCGTATAAACACACCAGCCGATCTATTAAATCTCCCCGTAAAAACTTAGCTGAAATGAACTTGGAGAAAGCTGTCATTTCCTAGAATCTGATGAAACATAAACTGCATTCGCGATATAGTTTTCAAACATGTAAACAAATATTTGTTTTTGGATAAACAACCTTCATAAAGTTTTTGCGCTAAAACTTCGAACATTTCTATAGGTTTTTCAATGGGACTAGTCATATTGAAATAAACTTAATTAACAGCAACATAAAATTGATATTCGATCATTGAATTCGATCGGTGAAATAACAGATCACTGCACCTAAGTTTTCACAGTGAGATTTTTATAGAACAGACTGGTAGAATCGCAATATTTAAGTGAACGTTGTTAAAATTTTGCTGACCCATATCATCAAAGAAATCTAGTGAACACCAATCACTGTGAATAAGGGTTTTGTGATAATGACGTCCACTAGGTGACAGCACTGAGACGTCAGGTCCGGGCACCTGTCAAAAGTGTCAAAGTGCCTAAATTCTCTTCAGTTGTGATTGAATGTTAAACGAATTAATGAAACGAATGATGAACGTCATCATATATTTTATAATGAAATGTTTCTTATACGTTCATGGAATGTTCACCACAGTGCACAGTGCACATTCATTCAATGTTCAGCGCTAGCCGCTATGTTCAATAATAATATGAAATGTTTACCAATGTATTAAACCAAAACGTTATTTACGAAATGCTGAACATCCTCTACTTTCTTTTGTTGTCCATAAGACACACCGCATCGCTAATCTCGAAAAACAGTAAACGAAATTCTTAAATTACGCAATGTCTACCAAGCGGTAGATGAAATATTTCAGCGTTGTCACGCGTGGCTTGCGCGGGCGCAGCGGTTTTACTCAGTTGAGAAAGTGCAGTGAGTTTAGTAATTGTTTTGATTTATAATACTGCTACTAACAGTTTATCTAAATATATTAATATAGGAGATAAAAATGCAGAACATAACAGAAACATAAAAATTTCACGTGTACTGGTAGGCACATTAACATTGTGAACATTATTAAAAAAATATAGATTTGAATGATCTAAAATGAGCTAGTATTTTTTTTTAATTATAATTTATTTAGTTCAGGATTTTTTTATTATTATTGTGAAATGGGCCTGCTTTTGACCTCGATCTCGCCTGGTGGAAAACTATGGATGAAGTCTAAGATGGAATTAGCTAGCTCAGAATATCCTGTTGATGAGAGCCTGTTCACTCTTGCTTTGAAGGCTGAAAGGTTATACGTGGAAGGGAACACAGACGCTGGCAGAGAGTTAGCCATTTATACTAAATTACTAGGCTGTTCAACAAGTAATGATACTCACTTCTTCAGATAAGCTAGTATTTTAAATTCCGTGACTAAGGCGATTGGTCAATACAGTAACCTTTTCTTTATCTATTTTTCCACCACTTCACGTGGACCAAACAATTTGATTCGCTTTAGTTCAGTAACAATTTCCATGATTCTCCGTTTTATTTATTTAGACTTAAAAGTTGAATCACTATAATTTGTTCGTGGATGCAGAAAATTGTGTTTAATCAAAGTCAAATGATTCAGGCTATTGATTGAATTGAATATATATATAATAATTGAATAGCACTGCAATGACAAGTTCAAAACTGCGAAAACATTCTTTCATTGTTATACTTCGAAAGACAAAAGATAAATATTCTCAAAGATTATGTTGCACTTTGAAAATGGAAACACAATTAAACAAGCAACATTTTTGCCAACAATGTTAGTACGCATTCGCCGAAGATACCCGAGTTCATTCGACCAAAACCGAAGAGACGTGTGAACAAAAAATCCTATCATTCCACGATGCATGATTAGAATATAATTAGAAAATGCAGTAGTAGGCAATTCATTTTTTATGATGTTTTGCGTGCCTAAATCAATTAACTAATGAATGAACAATTTAAATGAAAATAAGAGTCAATGCATCGGTGTAGAGGTGTCAACGTACTTTAGATTTTAATTTATGTATCATTCTCGCACAAATTATAAACTCGTGAAAGACGCTTCAAAGGATCCTGCCAATGAAAACGACAACAGGGGACGCCATAAAGGAGTCGCACAGATGAAGTTAAAAAGGTTCAGGTGGTGTATCTGATAAATCTGATAGATGTTAATCTTTTCTTTAACGACGACAATAGTGACACAGTCGACTAAAAAACATAAAAATCAAGCCTGTACTTTCCCGAACGTTTAGACAGAACTATACCTAGAGAACATTGTTTAATTATCTTTAGGAGGCGAGTCTATTGCCATCAACCGGAAACAAATCTAGACTCCGGACTACTACTGAGAAATTCCTGACGGAAAACACTAATAGCACTTTGCCTGGAAATTGAACCCAGGACCTCATGGTCAGCAGTAGCGCTAGCGACCACTAGATCAACGAGGCAGACCACTATAGAACAACATGACATAATATGATATCGTGGATTACGTGGTTGAATTCAAAATACAAAAGATGAGGTTGGTTTTAACTTTATGAATGTAGAACATTATTACATACGTGTTAGTACGAGCTTTCTTACGTAAGTACAAGTTACTTTTCATGTCAATACAAGATGTATTACATAAAATATTTATTTCACTAGTTCAGTATTTCAACATACTCGTACATACTAATTGATGACAATAATGAAAGCATTACTGTTAAAGGTTATTACTTTTCTGTAATTTACTCTAATTGCTATTTCATACCGGGTTTTGATATTCAATTCACTCGTAACGAAATATCTTCTTTACATGTTTGATAATAAAATGTTAATAATATTTAACTGCAAATTAAATGTAATTTAAAACGTATTACATGATCTGTCAATGTTTTAATTATGTTTCTATTGCATCTATACAAATAAATAAAAATGAAGTTTCTGTTTATAATGTCAAAATAACAGCTTTTTACTAAATGCATATATGAAAGTATATACGGTTCTTATAACAATTTTTTTTAAATATATTTGTCATTCTATTTGTTCCGGCTAACCTCCGAAATGGCTGGACCTATGTTGACGGGACTTTCACTGGCTTATGTTATACGGAGTTACTTAGGCTACTTTGATTTTAGATGAATAATTAGGGATCACGCGGGTGAAACCACACAGCACCTACTATATGAAATATAATTCACGGTAATGTGAATCATAATTATAACCTACATTGTTTACATAATTTTGTTTTGACCTACCATATTTTTATTAAATCATTAACACGAATAGCATCTGCAACATTTAAAATGAATCATCATTTTGCAATGTAAGACAAAAAAAGGTAAATGATGTCGAAGCAATTAACGGTAACGCGAGAGCTAAAGTGAAGTAAGCGATGTAATATGATTTAATGGCGTGAAACGTAACAGTTTTACAAAACGTGTCTGCAAATCAAAATGCAAAAAACTTCAGAAACATTCCTAATTAAAGCACACTGGAATGAATGGTTCTTAAGATAAAATTGACCGAAAGACCAATCATTAAGAGGAATCTCGGTCACTTGAATCGTTGTAGTTCCTTCCAATCTAACGTATTCCTCTGTTTCCTCCCTGGTTAATGATACTATAGTTTGACCGGGAACGCTGTTCCACGCCTCAGGAATCCGCGGCGCGGCGGGGGGCAGCGTTGACCAACCCCGCGATCAGCAGAAAAGCTTTCCCATACAGTTGACAAGACCATTGCGCTGTCAGGTTTTCCGATGACATTAAAATATTATAATATAAATATTATCACTTGCAATCTTAATTTGTTACTAACAGACAGAAAAACGCAGCTACAATCTCTCTTGATCCTTGATCACCCACGGATGATTTTTTGGTGAAAAACCTTATTCTAATTGTGTCATTAGAATAAGGTTTTCCAACACAAAATCTAGCACATTTACTTTACAATTTAGGTCTTTTCGTAACAGTTGTGGTCGGTTCGTGGTCGGTGGTCAAATGTCCCTTACTTTCCTTTAATGGCCGTTCCGATAAAGTGCGGGCTGTTAAGCTGAGTACTAAAGCAAATCTTTGATGTTTCAGGGCATGGGAACAGGGTGTAAAAGTTCACTAATCCACCATAGAAAAAGGAGGATCCTCCGATCAGACGGGTGTTGTGTCTGGTCGCCCGGGAGTAATTGATGTCGGATAGTCTTATATATATCGTTCGCGCGGTAAAGTCTTATTGCGCGAAGCAGATTGAGGTATCCGTACCTACCTATAAGGCTGCAGTTACCATTTATCATAGGGAGGTTGATGGTATATTTGCCAACCTCACCTAATCTCAAATTCTACCAAAAACCGTATATTGTTATTCAAAATTCAAATTCAAAATATTTTATTTCACGTAAACCTACAAGGGCACTTATGAAACGTCAGAAGCTAGGTGCACGATTCCAATTGGTCGTTTCCTATGGAGAAGAACCGGCAAGAAACTCCACGGTTACTATTTAAAAATAATTGGCTTTCACAATATTTTCAAATAACAGTGTTATTAGGTATGGGAGGACAGTACAGGTCTTTAAACAAGTACCAGGTACTTAACAGAATAATGATGGTCAACAAATCTACAGTCCACTAAGCCGAGCGTTCTCACATTCACAAAATAAAAAAGAATCTATAAAAACGTATTTTAAACGAAATAATGTGATTGCTATTAAAACTGTAACAAATCTGAAGAATGTAAAAAATATAAACATGGTAATTTGGGAGCAGTTAATAGACTCTTACATATTTTGCCGTTAATGAGGTGCCAGGGAAGCCACATGTTCAGAAGGAATTATTGCCAAACTACCTTGTTTTCAATGTAGTCTTTGATTTTATAATATGCTTTCTTGATAAGGACACGTTTGATGTGGGTTTTGAACTTCCCAACAACAACATTAATCAAGGCAATTAATCAAAATCTCATTTTCGAAAAACACTTGCCTCAAAGGAATTACGACACGACCGCTAAGAGAATATTTAGACGTCCACAATTATGTACTAACAATACTGCCAAATGTACGGCACATAATGATACAATGTTTCTCAACCCGCTATTATATTGTTATCTTATAAATCTCCTACATTTCTGAAACGTTACCTTTCACTAAACTAAGTTCTTCGATGAAGGATAATCTTTGAGTTAAAGATCAATCATTGGGAATTAATATTTTAGATAATGGTCAGGTTAGCAACTGTTGACCAAAGACCAATTTGTTGAGAAATAAGTTAAAATTAAAAAGGTGGATTTTATTTGAACTGTTACAAAAGTGAACTTAAAGATAGATAATTGCAGGATGTCAAGATTTGATCTATGTGTAGTCTTCAAAATTAAAATCTGTGTTCCAAATTATAAGGTTGCAATCACAGTGATTCTGCAATGAAATGGTATAAATTTGGTTTTTGATAAGAAACTATTAAAAAATTACAAATTGTACAACATTATTGGATTGATAACATCTCAATTCTAAAGATAGTTAACAGAAATTACTTAATTTACGCAATCTGTAGGGCCATTGTTTAACAAATGCCGAATAAAGATAAAAAGATTTTAATTAACTCTAGTAATGAATGAAAGTATAATGTGCGGTGTCTCAAAGGAATTTCCCACGTTAAAAAGGTACTTTCTCTGAGATGTTCACTCACATTGAATGGTAGGATGTAAATATTTTTGGAATTTTGGATTGTTACACAAATAATGTTATTGTAGTTTTTTTTTAAAGTATAAATTAAATTAATTTTGATTAATTTCTTCGTCTACCATCAAGTCAGTACGATTCCTGAAAGATTGCCTTCGTTTTAACGGACTTCAAAAAAGGAGGAGGAGGTTCTACATTGAATGGTTTGTCTTCAAAGATTTAATGAACTTTATTTGTCATGCACTACCGTCATCGAACTTAGGCACTTTGTTCGACGAAACTACTTTCCGCATCGCTGCTTCCCTGCGACTAGGAGCTCCTTGTTGTTCTCCTCATCGCTGTCACTGTGGCGAAGTTGTCAACAGCCTCGGACACCATGGCTTGTCTTGCAGCCGAAGTGCGGGTCACTTAGCGCGGCACGCGAACATTAATGACATCATCCGACGAGCTCTTGTCCCTGTCGGCGTTCCAGCTGTA
Source organism: Xanthia togata (assembly GCA_963853775.1). Lineage (NCBI taxonomy): Eukaryota > Metazoa > Arthropoda > Insecta > Lepidoptera > Noctuidae > Xanthia > Xanthia togata. Next base: position 5,388,088 of record OY970794.1, read on the forward strand.
TTAGAACCTAATGGCTTTGGCACGCGATGATGGCAAGAAACCGGACGGTATGTTATTATTTCCATAGAAGGTGGGTAGGCCTTTAGTGTGGGACGCAACGTGTGTCGATACTCTTGCGCCATCCCGTCTTCCTGGCTCAGCGTGCTGTGCTGGCGCTGCCGCTGCGGCTGCAGAAAACCTCAAGCGGTCAAGTATAATAACCATATAGGTAACTATATTTTCGAGCTGTTTGGGGTTGAAACCCTAGGGCCGTGGGGTCCGAGTACTCATGGTCTGTTCAATGAAATCTCTAAACGACTGGTTGACACTTCCCGATCCAAGGGCTGGTTTTTACCTTGGCCAGATGCTAAGCATTGCCATACAACGTGGCAATGCGGCCAGTCTCTTGGGTACACTACCAGTCGCCAGCGATGCGGATGAATTTTTCGACGCTATATTTTAGTTTGCATAATAATATATTAGTTTTTATTTTTACTCAATTCGAATGTTTCTAACTTAACTTGCTAATTAAGAAGCTATTACACTTCAATTGTTAACCAAAAGAAGCTGTTTTCGGGTACGGTCCGTAATTTTGGGTTAGAGTTCAAACAAAACAAAAACCGAAATACATATAACTGGATAGCAGTAATTCAATAACCTTGATACACACTCTTTGGTGACCTACTTTTAATTTTTAAAAAAAGCAAATTATTCTCATCACATAAATCATGTAGGCAAAAAGTTAACCTGACACAATATTGGGTAACAAACTCATTTTCAATATTAGCCTGTATAACCATCTTAAATGCAATCACTAAAATATTACTAAAAAAACATTAGGTACATAATTAATAATGATTAAAACTAATACAGCTGCATTAAAACTAATTGCTTCCTTGAGATAAAGGTTAGGTAAGTGGAAATTGACATATGGATATATAAAAAACATGTTTAGAGAGGTTTGGTTATGTAGGTCAAATTGTGAAGAGAAGGTTTGATACATTTATATGTAACAACTTCTAAAGATATTCTTATGAACTGTAAGAAATTTTGTGGAGAATTACCGTCTTGGCAAAAGAAATCGACGATATTGCTTTTTCATCAGTTACAACTTAGAAACTTAGTGACTGTAAGCCAAAATCTTGTACAAAATAAGGCAAACAAAGATCAAATATTAATTTAGAGTATATATAAAATGCACTCCTATCCATCGGGTAATCTGTTCTATCAGCACAAAGAATTTTTTTAGTACAAACAAGGCAAGGGAAGCAACGCGTTTGTGTCCTTTCCAAAAGGAAGGAAGGAAGTTTAATCTTTTTCAACAAGACTCAATTCTCATTTGGCTAAACATTTTTTGTAAGTTAAATAACATAGATATTTGGATATAGTCTGTAGTCAATATCCTCAAATGTGACAGGTACGAGGCTACGAACGTCATTGGTTACGCAAAAGTAATCGGTTTCAGTAGCCGTGGTCAAAAGTTCAAGCGTGAATTGGTTATTTAACTGTTCATCTCAGTAACAGTAAGATGAAGTTGATGATCGAACGACATTTTGAATAATTCTGTGAAGGTTTTCTTTTATACTTCTCTATTAGACGTCATCTTGGTAGTCACCCATTTCTAGCCATATATATATTTTTGTTTCTACATATTAAATAAAACCTTTAAAATTAATAAACTAGTTAGCTCATCATAATGCATTTTGGTCTCGATACTTATGTAAATTTGGTTGCAAAAGACTTCCGAAAATATAGGAAGTTGATGCTATTCAAATGTTTGACTCATTGTGGGAGAAACACTTCAATACTTTAATGGTTAAGTAGCGCTGCACTACTTTTTCTGTTTTAAGTTTGAATTAACTACCTATATGGTAAAATATTTTGGTAAACGGTTACAAATTTTGTCTCCCATTACACTAAATTATAGACAGATGTATAAGGAAAAGAATAATCTTATTTCGAAACATTATCTCCTTCAAAAAAAAAACACGAAGGCTAAACAGGACTTTCGATTACTTTCGAAAGTATGTAGTTCCAAGAAGTCACAATTGAGTCACGAACATATACATGTCATGTCTAATATCTCAAGTGGCTGATATCTGAAGTATTAAATAATTATCTATTGTTGACCCGACAGAACGGTAGGGGGTCTATCACAATGATTGATTATATTAAACTATGTGATATCAGCACTAATTCTTTATTGGAAGGTATCTCGTATATATTCTTCTGCATGTCTGTATGTTACTGAATTCCTCCTAAAAAGCTGGACCGATTTTGATGAATTTGTTTGAGTGGGTCCCTAGATAGTATAGATTCACAATTGGACCCGGTAGGTGGCGCTGCGATCGAGTTCCGGGCAACAGGACAATTTCTGTCAGCTGGTAGTTATATAAATTAATAGAGAGGTTAAAGTTATGTCTGTAGCTATTAGTGGTACAAGGTTGTAAGTAGGTTTTATTGCGGTGAGTGAAGTGTAATCTAAAAACTTCTTGTATTAATTTTGTGATGCGAGTTTTTAATGGATTTAAAATATCTGACCCTGATGAGTGATAAGTAGGTATATTATTGTTGTGAAAGGTACTTTAAGGACTTATTGGATGCTTGGAAACTGATAATTGAATTAAGCATTGAAAAATAGAACTGCAAATTATAGTGCAGAGTTCTGTCTATATTTTGCAGTTCTGCTGCAGCTGAAGCATTGAAGAAAAATACTACCAGCGACAAAAATAGACGTGTAAACAAATCTACATTTTCTGATTCACTAAAATCTTGAACTGGTAAGTCTAGATAGACATAGGTACCTTCAAATGTCCTCGATGTCAATCTTAACCTTTATAATACTGGTGTCTCATATTGGAGACAGATAACAATAAAATTCTATTGTGTCTGCTAATTGCGCGCGCGACAGATTAATATAGTTATATATAATTAGTACTCTGAATAAGGCATAAACCAAACGGTAGCATTCAATAATTATATGCCTAACGTTGTGCAATAATAAGTGATTAGGTACCTACTAGACTACTTAATCTAAGAAAAATGTGAACGTAACTAAATGAATTGCATAAACTTTTGACCATAGAAATGCTAAATCATGTTGAAAGGATCACAAAAAAGGCGAACATCATGTTGTGTAGAAGCTTTTCAAAAAAATACTGTTGAAGTATTAAAACGTGTTATTCTAAACTAGATTATAATATTCCAAAATCATTTCCTAATCAATATCAAATATTCATTGAACTAGGTTCAACCAATAAATCTCAGCGGCTAAAATGAAGAATCACTGTCCATACAAGACAGATGCAATCTATGATCGCATTGTGACAGGCCATTCACGGAGCGATCCCCGTCGGTCATCTAAAGACAGTTACATTATGACCTATTAGATCACAGTTACGCAAGTGAATGCACAGTCATACATTCACATCGTTGTAAATCATATTATAAATCTCTAAAGTGTGTCGAGAGGCATCTAATTTAGAGATTGTTAGAAAAAATTGCGGAAACACGTCTCCTACTGTAGTAGATGTTTTATTTGACCCAGCAAATTAACCGGTGAATGTGAGCATCGCACAATACATTGTTGTTGCACAAATGCAGCAGACGGCTTTAAGTTTATCTTTATGATCTTTATTAATACACCTATTGTACTAGTTTGTAGATGCAAGTGTAATGAAATGTCTACCTTTTGCAGATAAACATACTTTATTTGTGCAATAACTGCAGCTGCAGCTAGACTACTAAGACTGAAATATTCAGGAAATTGATCTACATAATTATAAAGTTGCTAAATTGGTGTTTAGAACTCAACTTTTTTATGAATGCAGAATTTGTTTTGTTTATTTTTTAATGTAAATAGATTCAATCAGAGTCATGTCTATATTAATTTCGGTTATTATATACAATTCGCCGGCTACTCATAAAATAGAAGGTGCAAAGTCTTTAAATTAATCATCTTTAATGATTTTGCTCTTCATAAGCTTCTACAAAAAAAGGTACAAAGCCGTAGCTAATTTATTTATAATTTAAGAAAACTTGTAACAGCCGGGTACGTGATTTCATTAGGATTATAACAGCTTCGCTACGGTGAAATTATTTTTGCTTTTAGCTTAGCGTTCGACTCATACAGTAGTGATACCACAGTGTTACTTAATGACTGCTCATAGTATTATTGTATCATAAATGTTGGATTATAGATGAAATGCGTTTCAACTAATAGGATTCTTGTAAGGTAAAACTTTCAACGGTTTTGATGAACCTGTCAGGTAATAACTCTCAGCGTTACCTAGGGAACACTATTGAGTCCAGTTATTATTTTTTTTGTTTATGAGAAAAAAATTAAGGTATACATGCCTAATATAGATATAAAATACTGACATTTCAATAGAAGGTTGGCTTTTTTGTGTAAACAGAGTTTACTGTACAAGCACCTGACGGATTTAATAATAAGAACATATCCTTGAATGAGATACTAGGTATGTATAATGTCAATATTGTATCATTAAACACGTGCAGTACTGTTAAATGTGGATTAAATAAAATTAGTACTAATCACACTACAACTGCAAAATTAAATGTACCTACATAAATAGGCTACAAATAATGAATATAAGCACATATACATCAGCAAAACAAAGAACACAATTCATAAGTTTAAAAAAGAAACATATTGTATTGATGGTTTTTGATTAGAGGTGCGTTTTTTGGATGTCATTTAGGGATTGCGGAACAAAGGAACAGCAAAGTGATTGTGTCACTTGCAATGGCAATGCCTTTCATTTTGACGGATCAACAACATTCTACGTGGTTGAGTAGACGATTTTTTCAAACATATGAAGCAACGCGAGTACAAGCAATCAGTTGGTAGAACTTTTAATATCTTAGAATTAAATACTAATCACAAACAATATAAAATCCTATAGTAAAGTTTAAAAAAATCGTACAAGGTTTTAATAGACGATTAATTTTCACTAACAGCACCTTAAATTGTGCTTATGGTTTTTACGACAAATTGTTATTACTTAGGTAGTACTTGGCTATATTTTATTGCTCTTTAGAGTCAAAAGCTTAATTAAGTTAAATATTTTACTTCTACATAGTCCGTTAAGAATATGTACATAATTATATACATTGTTACGGAGACCGAGGAAGTATCAAAATTAGTACCTACAAAAATATTACAGATTCCTCAAAACATTAAATATGGTTTAAAAAGTAAACATTTTTTGTCAACCTTTCTCTCAACTGCATCGGTTAAACTAACGGACACAGCAACCACAAAATACATTGCCATGTCACTTTAATGCACTACATATTTGAAGACAAAGCCTCGGTGAAAGATGGTGGCGTGTGTTTATTTGTCAGACATGCTCACTGACTACTAATCGAGGCGTTACTATCACTTTCTCGTACTTTGTTTTGTCACCAGATATATGTTTATAGAAACATCTATGTAGTGCTGTTGCTGTATTGTTTTATCCAAATTTTAGAGAGTAAAACTATCTTCTAGCTATTTTAGAGAGAAATGATAGGAAGGATTCTAGTTATTTGACTCTTAAATGATACTAGATGGACTTGATAACTTGGAGAATCAATTAAACTTGGTAGTCTTAATAACCTTTCGGTGAAAGAGATCAAGATGAAAATATGTTTGAGGGATTCAAAAATAGAACAAGATAATTCAACTAAACAAATAAGAAATAACATAAAGGTATCTCTATCATAACTCCGAATTGAAAGAAATTATTTCGCAAAACATGATTGAACTCAGCATTATATCAAGCAATACAAAAACTTTTATTTCATCACTAAGTAGATTATTAATAATAACGAGGAGTGCATTAGTAACACATAGCAAGATGTTGAATAGAAGATCAAAATCAATGCTTAGTAATTACTAATAAATAGCCTAATTTTGTAATCATGGCCATGTTTGCATGTTCATCTAATGAAAAACCTTTTGAAATCTTTGCATCTGTATATCGAAACTGATGAATCAATCGATAATGATATTTTATTTGCACAATGAATTTCCTTTATACTATAGAAATAACCGCGATTATATCTAATGTTTCCCATATTAACAACATTAATTTAATTGTTTCTTTTACAACTTTCTTTTCTGCCATATTATACTATTAGTTCTCAGGAATAGACGCCGGAAAAAAGAATAATTATATTTCCTATATGTTGATGTTACATGTTTAACAAATAATTTATTGTTTCCATGTTATGTACTAAAATTTGATAGGGGACACTTAGATAATCCAGTTTCAACTTCCTTTTATACGCTTACTATAAAAAATATGATACGTACTGCAGCACAATATTAACCACGCGACATTCCAGTAAAAAACTTCTGGGTTTACTTTTACTGTGAATATCCGTTTTAGGCATGAGTAAAGACGGGTTACAGCTCTAAGAAAACACTTGATTTATTGATTCCATTCCAACGCTCTATGCATAAGCATTAACGACAACTGACATTACGCATCTCAGTATATCAAAACAACTTTTTTTTCACCGCCTTTTCGACCTTAAACTTTAAAACATTCAGCAATATTACATGACAATATGCTAAGCAATCATTTAAGTCTATCTGTCTGTGTATGCACTAGATAACAACAATTTGTCAACAAACTCAAGGATCACAAGGTGTGCCGAATTGTCATGCGCAGTGCATAAAGTACTTATAAATGTCAAACTTTCATATTGTACTGATCTGTGACCTTAATCTTGGGAACGTTTAGTGCATGTTGACACTGAGCAACAATGAGGCAATTGCATCGAGGTGTAAGTGCACTTTGTTTTGAATAATTCAAGATGAATCGTTTTTAAATTGCTTATACAGGTTGTGCGAAAATTGTGGCTAAACTGTTAATATTAAAAAATATTATTTTTAGAACTGAAATAAGATTTAAAGTGTCTGAAACACAACAAACAAATACCTAAGTATAGTCAATCAATCTGCCTAGACGTTTCCCTACTATGTTGGGGTCGGCTTGCACTCTAACCGGATGCAGCTTATCTGACCTCCACAACCCAGTTAATAGGATACATGATACCCCTTCCCACCTAAGTATAGTAAAAAGCAAAAAAAACTCGTCACGGAAAGAAAAACCCTTAGCGTAATGCATTTTGCATAGATTTTGAGATAAGTACGCCAAAAGGTCCAGTTTATGACAGACTACTAGGTTTTCCCACTATAATTTAAATACTTATAAGTTAGTTCAAGTTCAAATGCTGCTAATGCCTGGCTGGAATGCCAAGAGTAAGAAAGCGCCTCTGTAACATTATGTTGCCAACATCCATGCCCAAAAGCGAAATAAAACAGCGGTAATAGAACAATGACAAGTGGTATGACACCGCCTATATCGCCGTCCATTCACATGTCATACTGAATATTACTGACATAAGACATGATTGAATACCATACAATGTACTGTCTATTCAAAAGATTTGTGAAACATGTAATAAATTCACTTTTACAGGCACATTAAAAGGGCAGTTACCGCGTGATTGATAAATGTTATATGTATTTTTTTTATAATTTAAGCCATTTGAATGGCACTTCAATTATAAAAATATATAAATACTGCAGCTAAAATTGATGATTAGTTGACTGGTAAATAAAACTAAAAAAATATACAGGGTGTCCAGTAAATAGCACGACATACTGCAGGGGGTGATAGCTTGGGTTACTACCTATCAATACAACACAATATATGTTCAGCAAAATCTTACATTTTTTTTTCACCACTTCACCACTGTAGGTTAAACTTAAGTGATAAGAAAATAGTTCTGCGAAAATTTAAACAAAAAATAGTATTTCTTGAAAACATTCTTGTCTTTGATAGAAAAAAGACTTATCAATGAGTAAAGTAACTATTCACGAATAATTTGATGTAAAAAAAAGTACTAGAAAAGGATTTTTTCATTACGAGATGCTTAAAAATCTGTTTCAAGGTAGAGATTTTTCGGTATTTCGGAAAATTTTGTAAAACTGTAAATCCGTAAGATTTTGCTGAACATATATTGTGTTGTATTGATAGGTAGTGACCCTAGCTATCACCCCCTGCAGTATGTCGTGCTATTTACTGGACACCCTGTATATCAAGGGATTTAAGTGTTCTATCAATAGTTTGTTCAGAATCAGCACTTAAAAGCGACAAAACGGAAATATAATTATGCAGGATTTATGTAAACAAACCGCCAATAAATTCATGTTAAAACGAGATTAAAGATGACCTTTGCATTTCGCAAATAGATTCCTTTTTGGTAAAATAAATGCATGTAAAATTCATTTTAGTTTGGTTAAATTATGTTTGACAGATCACCTGACATCCTGACTTAAAAACACACCGGCTTAGCTGTCATTAAATGAAATATGGCTATCTAAAGCATGACTACCTCCCATACATACCAATGAATAGTAACAACTCTAAATAAGATCATCATTTACGCATCTGTGCGCAAGGTAAGTTTCCCTAATTTGAATACATGTAACTCTTACGAGCCGTCATTACAGAACGACAAGCTAACTTCTAACATACACATTTACTATTTATAGACTCTATTCCACTGTGATACGGGTGGTTTTTGAACAGTTTTTAGTTGGCTGTTAATCATAATTAAATTAATTCAAATAGTTGGTTTTGCTTTACTTTCACTGAGTAATATGTTGACGTCATTGCACGTCACACGTGTAATATAACGCAGTCATTGCGTTTAAGTTATAATAATATTAGCGTATGCCTATGCAACCTATGAAAGTACCGTTTTTAGAGTTCCGTACGTAAAGTTTTCTCGCAACCTACAGCTTTCGCTAGAAAGGCGAAAAAAAAAGAAAAAAATCCTTAACTCAACAACAACCCAGTTTCAGTCGCAAGTTTCAGAATCATTGCAAACTACCTTTCTTTTTAAGATTCCAAAAACAAAAACGGAACCCATAAAATTTCATCATGCCCGTCTGTAAGTCTGTCTGTCTGTCCGTTCGTCCGGATGTTACACAGCCATTTATACTCCTTCTTTAAAAATTTCCGTATAGTGCAAATAGTCTTTTTCACTATATCGAAAATTTAAAAGAAGGAATAATGTAGTGGAATTATGGTAAAAATAATTAGGGGTAACACTCCCCAAACGTGACACCGAGCGATGAATGATAATCTATGCACGGTGGGGCATCGTTGGATCGCATTTAAAAAATATCATGATATTTCCAAGATACTTTTTTATTTAATTTAATAGTTTTTGCGGGGATTTTTTCAGTTACAACCGCAGATATTACTTTGTTTTTCATAGGTTTTTCTAGAAATACCAAAACTTATTTATGTGGTCAGTAAAATCAATCCCTTGCATTCATCTACAACTACGAAACCCTTCACTGTGCGTAGTCCAACATGCACTTGGCGGGATTTTGAAATATGTGTATCGATTATTAATTTACATATAACTTTATAAATAATAAATAAACTTGAGGACCGGTTGCCAAAACAAACTAACAAATTTTTGACATTTAGTTTTTTTTTGCTTGTGTCAATAAGTACCTATCCTAAAAAACTTATTTTTACTTTCATAAAAATGTTTGTGAAATCACAAGGTATACCAATTTTACTTAACATAAATAGCAAAAGCTACATTAACGCCCCAGGACATAATAAACCTTATAACTAACGATACCCAAATGCCAAAATATGTTAAACATGCTGATTAATGGCCACTTCTCAAAAATGTATGATTAAATTGATCTTAACATCACATAATGAGGCATCTAATGTCACGGGTCGACGGCGCGTTGTGTTCCACGCGCGCCGATAGGACCAATGCCTGCCGAGGTTGCGGGAAAGTCCGAAAGGGATACCGCGGCCCCTGGAAACATACAGGCGTTGAAGGACCACAGGTGGGTTTTAGTCAGTAAGAGTCTGACACGCCCTCCCGCCCCGCTCAAAGGCCCAGCGCGGGAGAAGATATTTGATAATTTCCCCTAAAAAAAATACATCTAATGTCATCTATATAAAGCAATAATTAACCTTGTAATAGAACTCATTATTTATGCCGTTTAAAAATATTATTGGGTGTAAATAGGAGTATCTACACACTTAAAAAACTCTCTAGATAATCCAAATATATATTTAAAAAAAACAAACAAACTGTAATCGCAAAAGATTGACATAAAGATCTGACTCCTAAACTGCCGTCAAGTCGATTTCCAACTTCTTATTAAACAGTGTCTGGTTATAATTTGAAGTCGGTTTTTGTATAGATACCTACAGATGGTTTCCAAAAATTGCAGACAAAAAATAGGACACTTGCAGAATAACAAACTCTGACGCCGGTAGCACACCTCCGCCACCGCGAAACCATAGCAGTGAAACTGCAGTTGTTCAATTCAATAGACTCGCGTCATGTTCCGCAACTCGAAATGGATGTGAAAAGCGGAAAATGACGCGAGTCTATTGAATTTAACTACTGTGGTTTCGGTGCTATGGATTCGCAGAGGTGTGCTACCGGGATCAATACCTACCTTAAAAAAGTAACTACATACTTAACTTTTCCAAGATCAAAAAAGAAGTTTCTAATGACACAACAAAACACTCAAAATCCATATAAAATACCGTACCATAAGCACAAATGAATTAACAACATTAAAATAAATGACTCCGATCTCCAAATAGAATAACTGGTTCCTCTATCTCAAGCTTCTGTCCGCGTGAAATTTACTGTACTCTGTCCCACCGCGTCGCATCGCATCGCCCGCCCGCGCTATTACTTCATTTTCGCTTAGCGTTCTTTCGGGCTTTTTTTCTTTTTGCTCGGCTCCTTAGGGACGTCGCGATATTTTAAATAGCTCGCTGCTTTAAATTATACCTGTTAATACCTTTCTCAAGAATGAGGCAACCAAATGCAAATGGATTTTTTTCAAATCCAAGTGGTAGTTCCCGAGATTGGCGCGTTCAAACAAAAAAAAAAAAACAAACTATTCAGCTTTTTTATCAGTATACGAGTATATAGATCAGTACACATCTTCACACAATGATAATTGACCACGAGGCCACACGACCTCTAAAGGTCAAGTTACAATAGCTGCAGGTAACTATGGGTCTATGACCATAATAAAGCGATACACCATAATTGATAGAGTTTAATTTTTTACTGATATGGTAACTCTTATAGTATGCTTAAGACAATCAGGTGAAAGGTACTTATTGTATTTGATAAATGATAGGTGTGATTTGTATTGTTTCGTGTTGAACAATTTAGTTTAAATGCGTGCAAATAGTTTTTGTCTTGATATTTATGATAGTGGAGTAACTTTTTCTCATTTTCCGGGATGAAATATAGCCACTGCCTTGCCAAATATTATCAGACTAGCAGCGCCCTGTGGTTGCACCCGCATAAGTTTCGATCCCGTGGGAGTAGTAATATTTGTTATTATATAATTAGTGTATACAAGATATAATGATTTTTTAAAAGAGTAACGGTGGAGTTTCTTGCCCATTCTTCTCCATACGAAAACTACCTTTTGGAATGGGCGACTAGAATTAGTTATTATTATTTTTTGTAAATTTTGACGTTCAAACGTGCCTTTTTTGTGCCTAATTGAAATAAATTATTTGACTTTGACTTTTTAAATTGATGTGATAAAGAAAATTGTTTCGAGCAAAAATTCACGTCTAGTTACCTAGCAATTTTCAAAAACACTTAAACTCAATAAAACAGCTCACTTATTGAGACAGTTTTCCTTCAAATGAACAAACAAATTGCCATTCGACTGGCAATATTAGCCAGTATTTATTAATATCCAGTTATTTGCTTGAAAATATCGCTTAGCTGCAACCGGGTCAAGTTTTCATAGCCACTTACTTAGATTATGATCTGATGCAACTACTTGGAACCGATATACGATAGTTCGAATTATTCAGAAGTGGAGCATGTAGATTACATGTGACTTAAAACATGATGTTAGGTAGAAGAAATCTTAACTATGTATAGCATAATAGCATAATCAGCCTATAATGATCCCCACTGCTAGGACTCCGGCCTCCTCGGTGAGAGGGAGTGGGCCGTAATCACACGGGTCCAGTGAGGGTTGGTAGATGTCACAATTTTTTGTTCTAGGACATGCCGGTTTCCTCACGATGATTTTCCTCGCCCGTTTTGAGAGCAGTGGTGATGAATTAATTTACACAAAGTAAAGCGTCTGTCTGAGTTCGAACCTACGACCTACAACTCCTAATTCGCGGCCGTTACCACTAGGCCACCACTGTTCTCTAGATACAATACCATGAAAAAAGAAAAATGTGTTTGGAAAAATGACGAATAAATTCGTTATTTTGAGAGCATTGAAAAATTGGCCACATAATTTCCTTATCTCACTTAAACAATCATGAAGTTATTTTTTCTGCAGACAAAATCTTCGCAAAAACTTTTTTTAAGCAGATAAATCGATAAGTATTGTTGAAGATTTCATTATTACAAAAATGTATCTACTACTCACATATTAAAAAAGTTTTCACAATCCTCTAGAATTACTCAAATCAAACAATAGACCTCAAAACAGTAACCAATAAGTACTCAATACATGCACAATTTAAAACATCAAAATTACATTCACGTTCGCGTTCCCTTGCATTTCTTAATCTCGTGTCAAATGCAGGACAGTCAATGTATCAACGTCATGCTATCCAGCTGTGCATGTCCTACGTGTGGTGTAGAAATCGTATTAGGTCAGTTGACGTGTGGATTGCAGGTGTGTTTTGATCCTTATCCTTCGCTATGTATTAGAAAATGATTTAAATATGACGTCACGTCACCTGCAGTTGCCGCCTGCGATCGGCTACGGAATGAGTGTTGATGTTTGCTATTTCATCAATTGCAGGTCGACTTATCCCATCACACGTAAAATATGTAGGTAATGTATGTAAATGACAAGTAGTAACAAAACGGAGCCAAATATTTTGACACCGTCGATCGTGACGGGAATCTAAACAGTCTATTTAAACGTTTTTACTTTCAATTCTAACCTCACATTATGAGTACAAGTCAAGAAGTGACCAGTAGATGTTACTAAATCGTGGAAACTAGGTTTTAAAACTAGTGGTATTTTAGTTTTAGGATTTTGTGAGTTTATTAACCTTCTTATGTCAAGAATTTGCAATTACATGACGATTTATTCGGACCGCTTATGCGTTGGGTAATTAATTAGTTGGATTGTGGGCTTGAAATTAAACGTTTATAAATTGTGAAATTAAAGCATTTTTTTAAAAGTTATTTCGTTTTTTTTTTTCTTTTCTTTTTCACCAACAATGAAATGCATTTCTCCCACAGATCTACTAATGACAGCCGGGAACAACGGCTTACCGTGCTTTCCAAGGCAAGGAGGGGTCTCGATAACTAATAGATGGTCAACCATCCATTAATTCAGTTTAAACAAGATTAGGAATGAATTTAAAAGCTTATTTTTAAACACGAACATATATAAGATATGCTTATAAGACGTTGCCTTTTTTTTTCGTTTTGAATCTAAACAATTTCACAAAACAGTTCTATTCGCGTAACTATGCTGAAACAATTATTTCAAACACATCTTCATTAGAAACCATTCTCAATTTATTAAATTATCATTATTATAATGGACAGACATTGCGTGCAAAAAATAAGATTATTTCAGCGATAGTTCAAAACAATACTAAAATGAGATGATTATCGCGATAATTGGGGCGCTAAACTGTGGGTTAATTTAGAATAAACGCATTAATTGACTTTCTAAGTTAAAAGTTGTGTTGCGCAAGAGTGCGGTGCGGTGGCTAGTGGATGGTCGCATATGGCTGTGGGTTTTCTTGTTCGACGTTACATACTTAGGTAATGCTCGTATTACTTTTTCTGGCTAAGGTGGTAATGTTTAAGGATTTAAACAGTACTTAGAGATATAAAATACGGGATGCAAAAACGATGTGGACACCGAAAACTAAAGACAGCAGAAAAAAGCAAGAAATAATTATTTTTAATATAGAAATTCAATGAATAGTATCCGGTCTTTTCCAAATTTTGGAGTGTTTAACATGAAGAATAACTTAAAGTACATTAGGTACATTATAATGGTTGTTTTTTGATTATAGCCTACAACAATCTTACACTCACTGCTACTAAACCAAACATAAAATCAATTACAAATCATACATTATAAGAACAACAGAACCGGATCTCTTCTATCAGAACCAATCTAAGATGTCTATCATTATAACAATTGTCATTTAATAAGCGCATAACGATAATGACCATTGACCATATCATTCGACCCTCGAATGGTCACCTTGACCGGGCAAAAGTGTAGTAAAATAACTACCTACTGTAAAATACGACGTTATGAAATCTGTGACGTCATTTATTGGGTTTTAAGAGATTTTATTTTCGAATCTTACCTACTTGAGGCAAAAAAGAATAGATTGACAAATAAGAAACAATTTCTCTCTGGTATCTTTATAATGCTTTGTTGTTACTTTTGAAATTTATCTTTCATTGTAAGTAGCTTTACAAATAGATACATTTTTCTTTGTCGATATCGAACTTGAGACTCATAGATACGAAACCATGCCCTGCTCCAACCTAGATTTCAATCAAAGATTCTCAAGTAAACAAATTTGTAAGAATATTATGAAAGAAAATAAAAAAAATAGGTTTATTTTTATTATTTATTTTAAATAAACCTGACAATTTAACTCGGATATTAGTGAAAAATTAATCCTACTAATATTATAAACGCGAAAGTTTGTGAAGATGGATGGATGTTTGTCTCTCTCACGCAAAAACAGAACAAATTTGGGTGAAATTTGGTACACAGATAGTTTATAAGTTGGATTAATACATAGGATATTTTTATCCCGATATTTTAATGGGATCGAGACTTATGCGGGCGAAACCGAGGGGCGGTGCTTGTAAAAAAAATACAAACAACCGACGGACGACGATCCGCTGCTATATTATTTTTTGAGAAAATAACTCGAAAAGTGGCAAAGTTAAGGCTTACGGTTGAATCTCCTACATTATATAGTCGTCATGGATTTAATATCAAATGGGAAGTCATTAATTAATTTGAAAGCAGAAACAAGAGAAAGCCCCAACCATGTAATGCGTTAGTAGGTACCTAATATGTACTTGTTATACTTTCTCATAATCATAGCTAGTTATTGGTACTTCTATAACTTGATTGATTTTTGACAAACATACAAACACTTGACTTCCAAGTGTCTATAAAAATAATGTAATTAACCGTGTGAATAAAAATTACAGGCTTAGGGCTGATTCTAAAGTCCGATATCTAATATCCTAGAAAGTAGTTTCTGCCAGCAACTTTGCCTTGGTTGTAGTTAACCATACTATAAAACATACTGACCTGCAGGTGAAAGAATTTTCTAAATTGGATCAGTAGTTCCAGAGATTACCTCCTACATCCAAACATACAAACTTTACGTCTTTACAATATTTTAGTTTAGTTTTTGTATGGAAAACCAAACAAAAAATACTTAATAATTAAGGACTTAATAATTATTGAGCAGAGTCGTTTTAATAGATTATTTTACATTATACTTACTACAGAAGATTCAAAATTCGAATAGATGTGCGCTAGGCGAAAAGTTTCTTATTGGTGCGAACGCGGTGCGAAGGGATTGTGTTCTGTTTTCGTCGTGTTTGATGAGAGGGATGGGTTGAAATTTGATATTTTTCTTCTTTTATACCCCCTCTTAATAATAGGGCCCCATGGCACCCGATTTTGAACCAAAAAAATCAAAATAAAGCTTAGTAACCAGATAATTAAACACCGGAACAAACCATTCTTCCATTTAGATTTCACACTGATTAATTTAAAAAAAAAACTTACTAAGCTAATTTGACACGATTTTCCTGTGGTTACGGAAAATCATTAGGGAAATATAATTAAATACCGCAGTGAAACTTAGGTATAGGCGTGGTATCCGCATTACAAAACTATTTTTGTACTGGTATGGTAGGTTTTCTGATCAAGTACACACGTCACTTTGAAGGCGATTATTATGTGCATATAATGTTTCGGCTTGTATTGAGGTTTATAACCAGTTACTGCAGTAAATTGCACTGGTTTTTGGACTGCCGTAGCTACTGGTTAACGGTCTAGTGACTTTTCATGAGAAATTTCTCAAACTCTAAGCATTTCTTTCAATTAAACAAATTACAGGCAGTTTTGAAATGTCAAGGGGTCGGTCAGTTAAAAAGATGTAGCTAGTAGCCCATTCTAAAGCGTAGAAGGTGCAATGGAGAAGAAGAAAAATTCTCGTGAACGATAGACGTGAACGAGAGATATTAGATTTTTCAAGCAGTAGCTTGAAAAATCTAATATCATTCATTCATTCATTAGAAAGTAGAGAAGATAATATAAAACCTATAAGGAAAGTTGCTAATAATGTAGGCTGTGTATCTGCTTATTGTTAACCTTTGTAATTGTCATCTCAAATTAATGATATTGCAGTCATTATTATAATTTATAATACACTTACAATCAAGAATAAAGAGTAATTTACATTGTCTGATTGATGGATTACTAACGACTCTCGTCGATACATTGTGTTCGTCTATGGTCCGTAATGGATAAGATATAAGAAAATACGTCATATTATTATGTAGTCGAAGTAATCCAACTCGTTTATCAAACGTAGTAAATCATGTAATTATTAGCGCAGAGACACATCTGGCGAAAAATACGTGACAGAAATTACGCGTGCATTGTTTTCTATGCAAATTACACGACGTAATTTCGGCCTGATTTTTCAATACAGGCGTAAATACGTCGAATTTTCCGACGCGTAATTTCAACAGATTTATTGCTAGACATTTGAGAAACCGACATTGTGTCAAGTCTTTTCAATATCATAACAGTTATAGCTAAATGATAACAGCCGCACGGGTCGATCGGAGCTTAAACTAAACTTGCTGCGGTCGGTTTATGACCACCCATGACATACCGAGACCCCTCCGTGCCTCGGAAAGCACGTTAAGCCGTTGGTCCCGGCTGTCATTCGTAGATCTTTGACAGTCGTTACGGGTCGTCAGAAGCCTAAAATGTCTGACAACCAGTCTTACCCAGAGGTACCCCATGACTGGGTTATGTGATAGATAGCATATGCTAAGCTGCTTTCGGTTAGATTGGAAGCTGACCCCAACATAGTTGGGAAAGAGGCTAAGCAGATTGAATAGGTAGGTATATAAGTTGACTAAGTTGACACTGTTGTTCTTCTATCTAAGACAAGGAACAAAAAACACTTAATGAATGTTGAAACTATGAGACATAATTAATGATTTAACATTGACATAGAATTTTAACTGTTAAAAATTTAACAATAACTCTGTGCTATTTATTGACTAATCGGTTACGATCGACATTACTAAGAATCTTAAAAGTTTATATTTTGATATGTTTAGTTCTGTTGTGTGAATACAAATACAAGTGGTAGAAAAAGTACCTTTTAAGTGTAGGTAATCGTAAATTACAGCTGCTTGCTAGCCAACAAACTAGCAAATACTTTTAAAACACACTGCTTATGTTGTCATAACTATACCTAATATTTATTTTTTGTGAATATTATATTATGTTGAAAGATAATTTATTGAAATAAGATATTCCAATAGCAAAATGCCTGATTTGAAAGTTTCAGCTAACTGACCATATTATTATTTTGTTCCACCGATGGTCTACTTAAAATAAACGATTTGACTTACTTACTTACTCACTCAGATATCTCGCTGATGTTAGCGCGTGTGTTGGATCATTTAGCTCCCTTCAAAAAGGTTGAGCTTAATGGTGCTGATCCATGCGTCATGTTCGTGAACGGGCGCCGTCAGTTGGCACTGGTCATCTCTTAGCTGCCATGGCTTATTTTAATTTTTTTAATGGTTCATTGTTTTTTTTTTCTTTTTATTACGGATGCTTTTACGAACGTGCACTTCTTTCTACATTGTTCTCACATGCATAATTGTTGTTGTTGTAACCAATATTTTGTATCAATTTTTTTATTTAAATGAGTATCCATGTAGTTTCTTGCCTGTTCTTCTCCATGGGTACCTACTACGCTTTGGAAAGGGCAACTAGCTCCATATTTCTGACTGACCGACCCCTTGACAGTTCAAAAGTGCCTGTAAATGGTTTAATTGAAACAAAAGCTTTGAGTTTGAGTTTACTTATATTTTTTTTTATATTTATAAATTTCCTTACATTTAAACAAAGCACACAATTAGACCTCTGGGGTCTATCTTCGCATGACATGGCCTGAGATTTGATGAACAAGCTAATAACTGCTATTTTATAATCGAGTTGATGTAATGTTCTTTCAGCTTACGCTTTATGTTTTTACTATTCATTGAGTCTCTAATGTCTACAGGTATTTGTTTTAGTAAATTGGGTATTGTGAAAGAAGCGGTACGCCTGCAATAAAAGTTATTTTTGCGTGGCACTTGAAATTATTTTGATTTGGCTTGTCGTGTACGACGCCATATTTAACTGGAATTTGAATATCAATGTTATCAAAATGTTCTATGAGGAATAGGTGACTTGGCGATATTAAACCAGGAACTTCTACATGAATTACGTATAACTGTTTATAAGACTTCAAAAAATTCACCTTGCCACTAGATTTCCTTTCTCAACATTACTTTAACGACCTTCATTATATTAATAGTTAGTTATTATCAGATTGTAACATGAATATAACAATAATATCGGATGTATCTTGAGTTTAAAAAGTTGGTACATACTGCATTGCAATGCATTCTCTATTGAATGCTGAATTAAATAATGTTATACAGTACAATTAAATTCCTGGTTTCTCAATCAAATTCAGATTGCATTTCGATGTTAATTGATAGGTATAATTAAAAGTTATAATGAAATAGTTGAGTTTTATTACGCTCATCGTTTTGAGTAAGTAATTTCGTGAATCATTTCATCATGTATCAATAAACCATCACGAAATATATTTTTTTACTATAGAGATAATATTTATTATATTTATTTTTCATATTTATTTTAGATATTACTCAATTAGTATTACAGTCCACTGCTACAATTACCTAGGTCCTTCCTACATTTCGCCACAATAACCGGTCTTCCGCATTACTCCCTAACTTGGTAAAACCTAGTCTAGGCTTCATTGAGCTTCGAACAATGATATAGCCACCTAAGCTGTTAACCTTTCATACCATAAATCATTTATACTCATATGCCTACGTTTATATGCTACAGGCAACAGAAATGTAATACATCTATATAGTAAAATTGAAATGCTGTTCGTTAGTAAGCGTATAACTTGAGAACGGCAGGACTGATTTGGGTATTTTATGTTTTCGAATGTTTGTAATAGGCCGGAAATATTTTTTTTCTAGTCATTTCTGTGTGAATTATTGAAAATTGGACCATCAGTTAGTGAGATATAAATGTAAGTATTTTTTCTAATCACCGCCTGACCTTCACGAAACGAAAGGCTCCGACTGATATTACGTCCTTGTGTCGGAAAACACTTACCTACACCACTTAGTTCTCACATTCGAGTAAAATTATGATACTAGTACATGTCTTTATAGGCGTACGTGGCGTTAAAGACGGAATTAGCGCGCAACGTAGTGTCTCCAGGCCATATATAAGTCTAAAACTTAGTGTAGGTACAATTATTTCCATGCAATACATACATTTTAGGTTACCCTTCTTATCGTATACTATTAAACGAGCCATATTTGTATATATTTGTAATCACGTTCTCGAAAACGGCTCTAACGATTTCAATGAAAGTTGCAATATAGACGGGGGCGTAAAATTGATCTAGCTAGGTCTCATACCTGGGAAAATTAGTTTTCTTCGTATTTTCATCCGAGCAGAGCTCAGTCGCCCAAATGTTGAAACAACATGGCTACCTTAGAATTAGTAAGTACCCTACTATCATGGCAGCATGGAAAAAGTAAGTGCCTACTATCATGACAGCATCGAATTAGTAAGTACTATAAATAGACTTAGTATGAACTATCCTATATCCTATCCTAAAATTTGTCCACCAATTATGTTTAGCCAGTAGACGTAAAAAACTAACTTATCACTGGACAAAAAAATATTTCATATCCACAATCCCGGAAACATTTTTGGCATAAGTGTGTTAAGATGGACTTTAATAGTAAAATAATTTACGTATTTATATAGAAGCAATAAACCGAAACATAATTAATCTTTAGACATCTAAGAACCATACAATATCTATCGACGATGAAATCTAATTAGTCATCAACTAATTATACGTTATTACAAGTATGAAAGCATACCTACTTACATTTAGGAAAGTGCTAGTAATATTATAAAAGCGAAAGTGAGTTTGTTAGTATGTTTGTTTGTTTCGTTTTCACGCTAAATGGCTGGACGGATTTGAATGAAGTTTGGCAGATGGGCAGACCATGACCTCGGTTAGGACATCGAATACTTTTTATCCCGATATTCTCAAGGGATTGAGACTTATGTGGATGGAACCGTGGGGCGCTGCTAGTAATAATATAACATAACATAACATCACGCCTTGTTTACCCGAAGGGTTGGGCAGAGGTATACCTATAGTACACCCACATTTCGCCAGTTATATTTAAGTCCCATGTAATAGGGTCCCAGCTTATTGCCATCATCCGGGCACAAATCCAGACTACTTTATTTTATTTTATTTTATTTGGGAAAACAGACAATCGTACATTGTATAATACATTTAGATCTACAGTATGCTATATTTAAATGTACAATCCACTACGTACATTTAAATATAGCATACTATACTGAGAAATTCCAGAAAGAAAAACCCAATGACACTGCCCGAACCGGAATCGAACCCAGGACCTCGTGTTCAGCAGTAGCGCTTGCGACCACTAGACCAACGAGGCAGTCACAATATAACAGTGAGGTAAGTGAGTAATAATATAACAGTGAGGTAAACCTGAGAGGTGAGGTTTACGTATCTACTATGTATTTTGATAGAGGTCATAGGATTTCACATCATAAACCATCACTAAATTAAATGTTACAAGTTTCGAAATTCTATGGAGTTTTACTTGATATCATCTAAAATGGTGACATAGGAAAAAATATTACTCGGCTTTAATCTGGTCGGTCTATGTTTGATGTTTATTGAACTACAGTTTGGAATACTCTATGAAATTACAAGACCAATTTTTTTTTTAATATGACTTCAGTTGTATTTCACTGCCTCGTTGGTCTAGTGAACGCAAGCGGTACAGCTGAGCACGAAGTCATGGTTTTGATTCTCGGGTCGCGAAGAGTGTTTTTAGGTTTTTTCATCTGAAATTTTTCAGTAGGATTTGTGCCCGGTTGCTGGCAATAGACTTGCCCCCTATTATATGGAACTTAAACATAACTGGGGAAATGTGGGTGTAATATATATGTAAGTGTTACAACAGAATACCTTGCGTTATAATAATATTAGAATTAAATGAAAGAAAATTTAAAACTCATATAAAAAGTACACTTTGTAAACAAGCATATTACAAATTAGAGGATTATATCCAAGATAAAAATGCTTGGAAACATGCTGGTCCTGCTCCATAGGACAATTTAGAATCTAGACAAAATCTAACTGGTTGCCAATTTAATTGTATAATATTTTTTTTTTTAAACATTAATTTTATATTCTGTGATTACTTGAACTCACACACTGACTTATTATTAGTATTACTTGTTAAAATGTTAAGAATATCGTATAATTTTACAATGTTTGTAAATATGTGAGCACCATGCATCTATCACATAATTAATTTATGTCATTCTTTAATTTTTCATTATTATTACCTATCGTGGTATAGTAATCTTATTTTAGGTGCATCGTCTTCACATATAATTATATAATTAATGTATACAGGATATTGTGAAAATATTTTAAAAGAGTAACGGTGGAGTTTCTTGCCCATTCTTCTCCATACGAAAACGACCTTTTGGAATGGGCGACTAGAATATTTTTTTTTTTGTAAATGTTGACGTTCATAAGTGCCTTTTTTGTGCCTAATTGAAATAAATTATTTGACTTTGACTTATTTGACTTTAAGTACACCTCTGCTTAACTCAACAGGGAAAATAGGCGTGATATTAATTTATGTTCTTTGAAACAAAAACCTTTTAAATATCATAATCCTAAACAAACAAGGAATTTCTATTCTCAAAAAAAACAAACTACGGCCCTAATGCCTAAGAAGCACTTAATGCCTTAAAAAACTGTTCACTAAGTTCCATATACGAACAAACCGGTAAGTTCTTCAGCCGACGATCTAAGGTCATGGGTTACAAACACAATGGGCTTCAACCATACGACCGAACCTTGAAGAAGCGTGCGAAAACTGCTAACCAAAGAATAATAGCACTTAATTCGGTTGACACTAATAAGAATGACTTCGTTGTTTACGTTTTTTTAGCAGCTAATAGGTTTAATGGTTTTTACAGTTATTTTTGTGAGTTCAAGTTGTTTAGTTCAAGGCTTGTTTTATGTTCTACGAGGACTTTAGATAAGTATTTCAACAGTTTTTGTGGACTGTCGTTTTTTCGCGTTTTAGGGGACTGTCTTATGTAATTTTGACGTTCGAAAAGTGCTGGTTCTCAGCCTAGTTTGAATAAATGACTTTTGAATTTTGTTTTTTTTTTTGAATTTTGGATAAATAACATAACATAACATCACGTCTGAATTCCCCGAAGGGTTAGGCAGAAGTGTACCTATAGTACACCCACATTTCGCCAGTTATGTTTTAAGTCACACACCGGGCACAAATCCAGACTCCAGACAGAGGCTGCTACTGAGCATTTCCAGATGAAAAATCTGAGAAATCAAACCCAGGACCTCATGCTCAGCAGTAGTGCTTGCGACCACTAGACCAAAGAGGCAGTCTTTTTGGCTTAATCTAAAGCCTGTCTGTCCATGAATATCTGCTGCGCAAGAGAGTTTTCTGGTGCGTTAATAACGACCTTACCATAACATAACATCACGCCTGCATTCCCCAAGGGTTAGGCAGAACTGCACCTATGGTACAACCACATTTCGCCAGTTATGTTGAAGTCCCATGTAACTGCGGGCGAACATATCACACAGGACACAAATTCAGACTGCTACTGTGAAACTCCAGATGGAAAAACCAAATAAAAACTTTGCCCGATCCGGGAATCAACCTCACTAAGAACGGTTAAAGTCTCCCACAGACAGGCGCGACGCGACATTGGTACTCCGTGAACTTTTCATAGAAATTGTGCCACCAGTGAATTTGCGCCGTCGCGTCGCGCCTGTCTGCGGGAGCCTTAACTTGGCCATTTCATAAAGCTTCTTTAATAGATACTTTTTACTAACCAGACTACAGCTAGCTGTTTGTAAACTATTCAAAAAGTAAGGTAATTATCATAAACTCGAGATTAAGTGGGGATATACCTATTATGTAGTTTTAATTTAGAGTAATTTTAAATTTAAAGCCTTTTTTTATTACAGCAACCATTAATGTCTTTGCAAAGTAGGACAGAGTATAATATTTAGATCCTATTATATGTGATCACACTAAAAACCATCACTTAAAATAATATATGCCATCACAACTCACTGTCATGTCCATTAACCAAAAACACCATCAAAACCAACCGATTAGCGGTCCATCATTCTAACAGCGTATAATATCACAAACATTACGATACCCAGTGGGCACTTAACGATATACAGTCGGCACTTAACGATATACAGTCGGCACTTAGCGAAAATAAGGCTAAAATTGCGTGTTGCTCTAAAAGACTGATTATAAGAGTTGATTGCTGTTGAACACCTCTGCTAGTACGTACTTATAGTGGATTTGGATTGGGCCCTATTGAATTTGTTATGGTGAACATGAAGAATCCTTGGATTTAAAATACGACACAATTTTTTTCGAGGGTGTATTTTTTTTTTTATTCCAGATTTGTGCCAACGATTCATCGTCAATTAAACACGCGCTTGTGAGCATCCAGATAGTTTCTATCACCTATCTGAATGATAGTAAACAGATTTTCATGCCTCTAATTTAATTCGGTGAAAATTTTCGATGAAAGATTTTGAGAGATAGTTGATCATTTCCTTCACTTCTGCAAAGATTGAATATTGCAAAATTTTAATACTTATGATATTAGGAACACAGCGGCTACACGTCAAGCTATACATTTCCAGTTTATGCTGATCTTGCATTGTATAGGATTTCCGTACAATGCGACGTCAGCTTATACTGGAAATGTATAGATTGATGTGTAGCCGTGTGTACATCAAAATTAATTAAATTGCCATTCAATTTAGTATCAAAGTAATAATACAATTTAAATTGCAACGTTTCCAATACTATCATAAATACATCTGTGTTAACGATGTATTTATAATGTCGTAGACAATAGTTATCATTATAATCGTTTAATTACTTCCTATGGTTGCTAAATTTTTAGATCAAAATCGCAGTTTCGTGACAAATAACTAAGTAACTGTATTTCAAATGTTAATTTGTAAATTAAATAAATTTCTACGTGCAAATTACTAGTGCTACCTTTTATTTTTATTTTTTTTTTGGTTGGGAAATCATCAAATGACTTCTCCCGCTCCACCAAATTATTTCATTATTGTTAGTAAACCTAATAAATTTTACAGTTTTAAAACACGTTTATTTTTTATTCACAATATTTTTTCTTTCTTGGGAACACAAAATAATGTAATAATTTAATAGCTACTTTACATATAATATACTAGAAAACTGTCAACATAAGCTGAGTTAAATTATAAGTATGCAAATAAAATACACAATATATTTAAGTTCACGTTATTAAAATGTTATTTTGACATTTATTGCAATAAATCTGTCAATTCAGTGTTTTTTTTAAACACATGTTTTCAAATAAAATAGATGTTTCAAGCTGTCCAAACGACATGTTATTGTAATTTGCCTTAAAAAAACTATAGTATTTTTGTGATTTAATTTCTTTACAGTGAAATAAATATACGAGCATAGGTGTATCATTTACGAACTAATAGTCTTAAAATAATACATCACAATCAACAAGAATAGTGCAGAAAAGGCTGGCAACATTGCCAAGTTGAATGGGAATGCCGATTCTTTGACCGAAAAATAGCGTGCCATCTGGTCTTGTGAAGAGTCGACCAACCTCTTGGTGATGTTCCGAAAGGTTAATTAAGGTCAGCACTCGGAATCCAAGGCCCTAGTATTTCAACCCCAAACAGCTCCAATATACAGTACGTTAAACTAACGAAGGACGTTCCCGTGAACCCACAATAGTATATAGCTTCCATACATTCAAAAAAAAAAAAAAAAAGAATTACCTAATACGTAAAAAAAACACCGTACACGCGCACTTGTCTTTCAACGTTGTTTTTTTTTTTGTTAGTAATGTTTTTTTTTGCGTGTATGTACGTTATACTGTTGCGGGTTACGGGAACGCCTTTCGTTAGTTAACATACTGTATAACTCAAACTGCAGTAATCACACAGTCACAATCATGCTATTATCGAAAGTGCCGTGACATGCAAGTTGCGTAGCATACAAACGCAAGGCAGAACCAATCACTTGCCTCGTTTACATTTAAGTAATCTGTGCTTAAATCGTATGTCGTAATTTGTTTCCAATTAACTTGATAGGTGTCATCATTTTTAAATGAAAATAATCATTTTCATTTTAAAATGATGACATCAATGACTTTAAATAATAGTTTTCCAAAATTTGTTTACAAGTCATTTTGACACCAACACATTGTTTGGCTCGTCGATTGAAACAGAAGTCAGACAATCAAGTAAATAATTAAATTATCGTTCATTGAACTCCACGTCAATGTTAAAACTACCTCGTTGGTCTAGTGGTCGCAAGCGCTACTCGTAAGCTTGAGGTCCTGGGTTCGATTCCCGGGTCTGGCAAAGTAAAGTGTTATTGGATTTTTCCTCCTGGAATTTCTCAGTAGCAGCCCCAGTAGGATTTGTGCCCGGTTTATGGTCATAGGCTCGCCCCTATTACATGGGACTTAAACACAACTGGGTGTACTAAAGGTACCTTCTGCCTTCACCTCTTTCGAATTATGTTATGTAAGTTATGAACTCCATTATTTAAAGTTTTGCTTTATCTTTATCCTAGGCAGTAGTGCCTTTTCAGAGCAGTGGTGGCTCAGTGGTAAAGGCCGTCTTACGAGTTGTAGGTCGTAGGTGCAAACCCCAGCAGGCGTTTTACTTTGTGTGAATAATTTAATCACAACTGCTCTCAAAACGGTGTAGGAAAACATCGTAAGGAAACCGTCCTAGAACCAAAAAATCGAAGATATGTGACATCTACCAAACCGCACTAGGCCTGCGTGGTGAATTCCGGCCCACTCCCTCTCACTAATAGGAGGGTCCGTTTCCCAGCAGTGGGCAAATTATAGGCTGCTTATTATTATGATTAGTGCCTTTTTAAGTTTTCACTTAACCAGACGTATTTTATACATTGCACAAGCTATTAGTAACTTTTGCATTCCCAACATTTTCACCTCGATATCTAGTCTCTTTTCTTGCCTGCCTCGGAAAGCACGTTAAGCCGTTGATCCCGGCTGTCGTTCGTGGATCTCTGATATTAGTTACGGATCATCAGAAGCCTGAAAGTCCGAAAAACAGTCTTACCAAGGGGTGTCGTATTACCCAGTTACTGGACTGTGGAGGTCAGATAGGCACTCGCTCCATGTAAAGTACTAGTATTCAGCTGCATCCAGTTAGACTGGAAGCCTACCCCAACATAGTTGAGAAAAGGCTAGGTAGATTGTTTTTTTTTGGTATCTTTCCTTCTAACAATTCTTTATTATATTAGTAGACGCTTCCGAATCTTACAGAGCACATAGTTTATTTGCAACGGCGACAGTAAATCGAATCCTTTATAACTGTACCTATCATTTACTTTGAAGAAAGTTAAAGTAACCGTGTCGTAACACTGTTGTTCACTTAGCTGCGATTATTTCAGTATATTTAGTTTGCAATTCCATTACGCATATTGTCTAGTCAAAAAAGAATTTGCAAATGCAAACAATTTTAACTTTCTCAAATTAATGTAAGTTTAATGACCGTTACAAAAAATATTCTAAATTTAAATAGTAATGTAATATTTACTTAATACGAAATAATTGTTTGTAATAAGTATTCTGAAAATAAAAAAATCACTCGTAAATCCATAAAAACGAAAGTAACTATATACTGGCTGTTTCGGTCCCCGAAACGATAAATTGCAATTTTTAATTTTTAATTCACATTGATGCGCCAATTGATCATCTACCAAATGCAATTGAAGTGATTGACAATATTACTACAAAATAAATTGAATGTTCGTTTCTAGGACACGCTGTAAAAGCTGAACGGATTCGGATGAGGCACACAGATAGACATGCACTGGATACTTTTTATCCCGATAGTACAGACACCAGCACATCAACCTACTACAATCTGTCAAATTTCTCTAATAGATTTTCAACTTTATCGTTGAAATGTAAGGTTCAAAGTTGATTGGAAAAGTTTGACAGTTTCTGGTAGGTTGACGTGCTGGCGTCTGTACGTTCCTGTGGATAATTTCCGACCTTCACGCGTGGGCAAGTAATTGTTCTGTAACATAACATAACATCACGCCTGTATTCCCTCATAGGTTAGGCAGAGGTGTACCTATTTGCATTTACTTACATATCTTATAATTAAACTATTTTTTTTAACAGAGAGTTCTATTCTTACTATAAGTGTATATGGCTCAATCACCCTTAATAACTTCATTATCAAATAACTAAATTGAAAACCGAACTCAATGCTTTACAATAAGCGCTCAAGCATGAAAATCGCGTGCTAAAAAAAGCGTAAGCAACTAAATAATTATCGAATGATTTATATGACGTGACATGTATTTGCTCATTTCGCTCACGAGCCTATAGAAAGCGGGGTGAGCGATCTTTCGCTTAATTCATTCGCAATGTTAACGCTTATTGACGACGCTAATCGATATTACTTATTATTATGTAATTGCAGTGAAAACTATGATTTCACTGTTCATTTTGTTGGTTTGTTTTTGTTTGTAACTTATCTGTTGAATGAATATGCTTAAATTTGTGATATTTCAGTTAGGTAAGTGTAAAAACTGTGATATTTATTTTATAGTCGGTTTTGATATATTGCATGGCGTGCATAAAACAAACATTGACTAACGTCAGAATCATTTAAACATAATTGAACCAAATGACCCTCCACCCTTTCATTGCATAAACGTGTTTGCTTACGATATAAAACATTATTAAGTCCAGATCTCCAATAAAACGGTATTGCTTTATCATAACCAAGAAACAGATAATTATGAACGTTACGGACCGAACTGGTTTTCCTTAGATTTCATTTATATGAGTAAGTGGAGCGTTGGCAGCCGTTTATCGGAGTTAAAACTAGGTTTATATTATGAAAAAAGTCTCGCTAGTGTCGCGAACTGTAGTTTCAAAGAAAGTAAACTTGACCCTCACTCCAGGGAATTCGCTGGACGTAAAGACTTTTTACGCTTTACACTTTAAAAGAGACCATGACCTATTACGAGTAGTTCGATACGACTTTTCTTCTCGGGGATCAATCAGCTAGGAAATGCTGGGGCCATCTAGTTTTAAAATATTGACAAAAAAACTGTCGACTAAAATTGTTTTAAAAGATACGTAGATTACAGAAATAAATATCGTTTTCATTTCATTTTATTTCACTGAAAAGTGTTAAAGCAAATTCTAATTACATAGTTCTTCTTTTAATCTTTTTGAAATTACTTACCCTTACTGTTTATTTATTTATATCTTTATTACTTATTTCAAGTAATTTGGAATCTTATTTATGATTTGCTATTACAGCTTTTTTACCGACTTCAAAAAAAGGAAGTTAAAGCAACAGAATATAAAAAGGTTTATACCAGGCTAGGCAGATCTTGACTTGTCAACTCTACTTTACAAATGAGGTGATCGTTTTATATCAGTCGTAAACGGTTTTATTAACGGGTGCAGTTGATTTGTTTACGATTTTATAGGTCATCCAGTGTTGCGTAACAAGGCAAGTATGTATGTATTAAGCTTCCTGAATTTGCTTAGACAAGTGTGATGCTGAAATCTTTCCGAGAAACAAGATTAGGAAAGCAATACACGTTCAGGGATCTTGTTTAACTTTTATGAGATTGACAGTCATGATTTTTTTTTTTAAGATATCGACCGTACGACACTATTAACTTAAACGTAATAACATTAATTACAAGTATCAGTTAAATATGAACTGACGTAAGATAACAGTTTATCGCTTTAAAAAATCAGATCAATCGAATTGAAATGTGACAAAAATATCATTCAACAAAATACATTCACTACAAACGCAGCGGTGCAAATAAACGATACGTGTAACAATATATTGCAACCTTGGTAGCTGACCGAGCGCGACACTGTTAACTGTCAAGTTATACTTAAGGGGGAAGCGATAAACTTGCCCGCAACATTAACATTTTCTAAAAAAATTGCAATTTTCGGGTTAGTATCAGGTTGGCTTTTGATCAAAATATGATTCGCGACAACAACAACTGGGTATTGACTGAATAATAATTATTTATTCACAAAATCCACAGCCTTTGTACAGTATTTTTTTTACTTGTGCATAAAGTTTTAATAAATAAATAAATAAATAAATCTTTAAAAATTCACTTAGGATAAATAAAGTAATCTTACAGCCAATTACGCATTTAAAATTTAATGCGGATACACATGCATCAGAAACAAAAATACAAATAACATAATAAAATAATTTAAAAAAAAAAATTGTATAAGACTCCACATATTTATAATTTTTTTCTCTTCTTGCTCTCACACACTATTTTCTACATTTCTTTCTCATTTCTCGTGTCGCAGGTCTGCTGGAAGAAATATCTTAAGAAATAAGCAGTACCTTTGTACTCATAATTATGATTATATCTTATCTGTATCTATTTTTCTGTGTATATTACATAAATAATAAAATAAATAAATAAAATAATAATATAATAAAATGTCATGTTTTCATGAAATAGTCATTCTATAGGGTAATTTGAACTTAGTAAATTCATATTTGTTACGGCCGCGAATCATATTTTCAACATACAACGTAATACTGACCCGCAAATTGAAAAAAAAACTTAAGAAAATTTAAATTTCACGGGCTTCCTTGACGCTTTCGCCTTAAGTGTAACTTGAAACTTACATAGTCATTATAAGTAGGTACCTCTGAGTGAAGGTGTGGCGCAATAACTTAATTGTTCCAACGAGTTATACTTTTAACTTAACTGGATCGAATCGGAAATACTTATCGATTTTTTAGATAAATCATATAAGTAAAAAATTTAAACTGATTTCGACACTTATGAAAATGAGAGCTAAGTTTGAATCAAGTCAAACAAGTTGTGACTACAAGTTGACTGCTAATTATAGATAGCTGACTCGTATCTCACTTTCAAAACGTCCTGTCTCAAATAGAATAACACTTATATCTCAAGACTGTTGCTAATAACTTACTTGGCTATAAGTTATAATAACTTGGCTACAAATAAGGTTTTAAATAACACGCCATCACGCCAAAACCGTTTGAAGTATTGATCTACAAACTAAGAACTATGAATACTAAAGATTTCTTAAAACACTTAACATATTTACCTATTTATAAACTACATATGTGACTTCGTTCTGACTTAAGCAGGTATCTAATATGCGAATTTTTAATCCTGAAGATACTTGAAAAATTGTTCCTTTAACACAAAGGTATAATTTAACTATATGCATTCCATGCAACAAAGCAAGCTTTAACATAAATCTGCGTAGGCGCCGATAGTCATAAAACTGGCTCAGGCGCAGTCGTCCCCATTTTAATTGGAATGGTTGAAAATGACATTTTAATTCGAGTGAAACAACGCGCATACATACATTTACTTAAATGGAAAACCCTTGTCTTATAATGAAAATTCGTTCTATAACACGATTTATGCAAGCAAGGAATTTGTTAAAGAAAAATCGACCCTGCTCAACACCTAGGTGGCATAAGAACAACAAGAAGGCATTGCAGGTACGTTGCCATCCAGAGACAAAGTTGGAACTCATGTGCCTTGTCATCTCCATCGTCCTGCTCTTATACCAATGTCGTCAAAGCATCATCATCAGATCATTATATCAGTCACATACCTGAGGGGTCCTGAGGGCGCTGGTGACGGCGAGCAGCGTCAGCGCCGCCACGCTCCACCACACACCGGCTCGCATCCTCATGCACTGCAATAAAAAAATGTGTTGTAAGTAACAGGCCACACAAAATGAAAAATTCATGTAGTAGACTTCAAGTCAGCACTTTTTGAAAGTCAAAGTTACTATCGAAGAACTTCATATCTAAGCAGTTTGAAAACAAAATCCCGTAAACACGATGACCACATCTGTTACCGCCCCGGTTCTATAGCAGCCGGACGCTGCAAGCAGAAATGGTCCTTACGGTGTATACATTTATTTATTATTTATTTATTTATTTATTTATCACACACACAACTATCATTACAGGCAATAATCCTAATAAACTAAATAGATATAAACTTCTTTGATGGGACATAGACAAATACCCAAAACGCCAGCGGTTCACCACTTCCTAATGTTTGAGCTGAAAAGAAAAAATGGCGCAAAAAACACTCCAACATCACGTTGAACATGTTTTTGATTTGGTTCGCAGTTTATGTCAATGGTTCACTTTTTTTTTTATATTTGGCTTTATGCTTTATAGCCCACGACTTCGTATGTGATCGAGGATGAAAAGGCCTAGGTCCTTCTCCAGGTTCCAGGTTTCCTCAGTGTTTTAGGCGTAAAAAGGTAACAAACAGAGTAACTTTCGCATCTTTTTAAAATAAATAAAATTCATCTGTCTGTTGGTAATGTCAATATAACTACTTACTCATTTTTTTTGTCTGTCTGTCTGTTTGTTCCGACTAATATCCGAAACGGGTGGACCGATTTTGACGGGACTTTCACTGGCAGATAGCTGATGTTATGAGGACTTTTATTTTAGAAAAAAGAATAAGATTCCACGCTAGCAAAACTGCGGGCACCAGCTAGTTTTTTGGATGATGAAGTAGTATGATTTATTTTCAGTTTCCATTAAACATTTTAATGAATCATTTATTCAGTACCGTGAATTTAGAATGTCTGACAACCTGTCTAGCTATAAGGTGGAGCTGACTCCTCGGACCTACACTGTCCTCCCATACCTAATAACACTGTTAAGTGAAAATATTGTAAAAGCCAAGACTAACCGTGGAGTTTCTTGCCGGCTCTTCTCCGTAGGAAACGACCAATTGGAACCGTGCACCTAGCTTGTGACGTTTCATAAGTGCCCATGTAGGTATATGTGTAAAAAAATATTTTGAATTTGAATTTGGTGTATACCTATTGAGAACAATTGTTTGATTCTTAATGACTACTCGTTGGTCTAGTTGTCACAAGTGCTACTGCTAAGCACCAGATCCTGGGTTTGATTCCGAGTTCGAGGTTGGACAAAAAGTTATTGGGTTTTTACATCCGCAATTTCACAGTAGCAGCCCGGAGTCTGGATTTGTACCCGGTTGATGGCAATAGGCTTGCTCCCTATTATATAGAACTTAAACATAACTGGCGAAGTATGTGTGTGAGGTTATGAAATTTGATTCTTAGATATAAGAAAGCCTTCGTTTTCCGAGAACTTTCAATTCATAACACTAACGAAAATGCGCGTTCTTAAAAAAACAGAATTAAATCGCAGTTGACTCAGGAAAGCCGTAGAAGAAACTAATACCTTAACCTTTTTACTGCCAACTCACGCTAAAGTGCCACAAAGTAACAAATGTCAAGATGATCGTAAAGTTGGTCTCTTCATATCGATAAATCTGCCACTCAACACTTTCACTCTCACATTTTATGGCAGCTTTCGATTTTTTACTACTGCTTTACTTCTGTGTGACCCTGGTAACTTATCATAGAATTTCAGCTAAATCAAAGATGATTTGAATAAGTTAATGTAGTCATATTTTTTATAATATTAGTTACTCTAATATATAGGAGTGGTTTTGCATTAGCGCCGTTTTACATTTTACATAACATCACGCCTTGTTTCTCCGAAGGGTTGGGCAGAGGTGTACCTGTAGTAGTTACACCCACATTTCGCCAGTTATGTTTAAGTCCCATGTAATAGGGGGCGAGCCTATTGCCATCAACCGGACACAAATCCAGACTCCGGGCTGCTACTGAGAAATTCTAGATAGAAAAACCCAATAACACTTTGCCCGACCCGGGAATCGAACCCAGGACCTCATGCTCAGTAGTAGCGCTTGCGACCACTAGACCAACGAGGCAGTTGGATTTTTCCTGACCTCTTATAATTTTTTAAATAGATGTGGGTTACATTTCACAAACAAAGCCGTTTTGATTATATATAACCAAGGTAAAGTAACAAAAATTAACGATATAAAATAAGGAATACAGCTGTTAGTTGTCTTAAGACCGCACATTGACCTGATGCATCGCTTCTGCAGTCTAAATACCAGAAAATAATGAGGGCCGAAACGATCAAACTGCTTAGAATACCGTTTTGTACCTTGATGGTGGCGACGTTATTGTGGTTTTATATTTTTACCATTGCTTTCATTCTGTGTGACCCTGGTACCTTATCAGTATCACACAATTTGAACTAATTCAAAGACGATTTGCATAAGTTAATCTGGTTTTACATTTATGAGCAAACACATGGAGAACGATTGAATAATGGCCAAGGTAAAAAAATATGAAAGTTTTGCAGTTAACAAAACTAGGCTTAATTTTAAATTAGTGTATTCTCCTTTGAAATGTGCTATCCATTCCTAAACAAACACGAAAAGTGCCTACGTTTTCAGTTGAAAAAGACTCATTACTCTTTTCAAAAATATTTAATAAAATAAAACCGCATTTTACATGCGACGTTAAAATAATTAAATTAAGTAAAACTAATTAAATTAGTCTCGGTATTTGTTTTAATATAAATGTGTTTGTTTAAGTGCAGTAATGCATAATAACATTATGACCAGTAGCCGTCTGGCACTCTAAATAAATAACAAAAGTTGAACTTTTATTTATTTTAATTTAATCATTCGACCCTGACACACATCTATATCCTGATACCTATCAGAAAATCTTAATCTGATTAGCCTTTATTTTATTTTTTCGTTCATTATCATTAAACGACTCTACTAAAGTGTAAAAGATATATCTAATATTACAAGACTGGCCTTGAATGAAACCAGTAGGGCCTTTCGGACTACCATCCAAAGAAAAATTCTCATTCTATTTCTTATCAATTACAACCTGGCCAATCAATTTGTTCGTTATAAAAGAACTATGATCAATATCTTTGCAAAGAAAGAAAAAGCCGAACGACGGAAATGAAACACTCAAAGCAGAAAATACATGAAATCCTGAATGAAAACAAAAATTAGAACTAATACGTCCTGTATATCTCACGGTTGTCCACAAGATAATCAGACACAATAAATCAATGAACAAACCCAAAATTTCGCAAGTCAATCGCATCAATTGATCGCACTCGTACGCACCAATAACCGATTGATCAATTATCAGGACACTGCGACCGGCGCGGCGGCGGCGCCCGCGCCTCCGTAGGTATGCGGTGCAACGCTTTCTATGACCACACGAGCCTAGATGCTATGTGGAGCGGTGTAATGGTGTAATGTTTTGTTTTAATTTTTAGTACTAGACTAGAAGAGGTAAAGACTTGCGGTTTAGTCTCGCAGCTAGAGTTGATTAGTCCAATGAACGTCTGCACGTGGTTTGAGATGGTTATTTCAGATGAGATCTGAAGTGCCATACTTTTAATCACCCATGTGACTACCAGAGATCATGATTACACCTATTTCATCTGAAGGGGTCCGTTGTTCCCTCGTCGACACAAACTATAGATACATTTGATAGTAAGCAAGGTTGGTTCGAATGCCCATAGCGCCGGACGAACTTAAATATTAAGATTCCTTCCAAATCCCTATCAAATATTGCAGTAAAAATCAACCTTCAGTGATTTAGCGATCTTAGTGTAACAAAAACCAATAGACTAGACTTCTTGAAGGGCAAACAACCTTAAGTTCTTTAGCAAACATAAAAGACTGATTTATTAGTTAGTACCTTAAATAAACAAAGGGCAGTATTGTCATACGATTCTTACTCAGTCAAATAATATTCAGATATCCGGGTTTTCCCTTAAGTTAACTAGAACACGGGCTTTTACGAAGGCAATCAAGCGGTTAGAAACGGATCAATAAGAAATGAAATAACTTGATAAATTAACATAATGTTTTAATTAGGCATTTACGTAGCCATGTAGGTATGTTGAAAAAAATGCGTGGAAAACTGCTGTCAACAGATGAAATATTTGCACCTAAATGCCTTAATTAGATTCTGTTAATCGAGCCGTCAGTCGACTTACATAGGCTGAGGTAATTGATTGGAATTAACTCACGCGCATAATAGCAACTTGGTTAATGGCTTTAATGGTCACTATAAATAAAGTGTTACCTTATTTCCTGGATTTTCTCATACCTAAATATTGTACATGTC
Organism: Xanthia togata; assembly: GCA_963853775.1. NCBI lineage: Eukaryota > Metazoa > Arthropoda > Insecta > Lepidoptera > Noctuidae > Xanthia > Xanthia togata. The sequence goes on from OY970794.1 coordinate 5,423,759, forward strand.
AATTTTAGACACATCACAAAACAAAGCTATTCAATAAATGAAAAGTCAGTCAATCATAAAACGTTATTTCATGCAGAGATTTTAATTTCGAGAGAAAAGCAACGAAGTGACAAAATAAATATATAAAGACCTCCAGACCGTATTTCGGCCAAGGCCGATCAAATCTCAACGGAGACTAGCCTTCGGCGCGGGAGATATTATAGTGCACAAGTGTGTGCGCAGCCACAGGTGCACTCTCTCTTCCTTCACTCTCATAGTCCGATGGGACGGCAATCCGACACGACCGGAGAGAGATCAGGCGCAGGACCAACAGCTTAACGTGCTTTCTGAGGCAAGGGGGTATCATACAACCAACTTCCAAACTCCGGGCTGTTACTAAGAAATTTCTAATACTTCTTGGGTTTTTCCACAATAACACTTTGCCCGACTCGGGAATAGAAGGACCCCACGCTCAGCAGTCATGCTTGCGACCACGACACCAACGAGATAGCTAAAAAATAAACAAAATAAATAACAATGGTACCTACCATTGTTGCAAAACCGAATACCTAGTCCTTATTCCACATAGGCCTAAACAAAACTATATAATACCGTAACAAATACTAATTCACGCACATGCACTTTTAAGCACATACTAATTGTCAACACGATCATAAAATTAACGTGATGATCGTGTACACACTTCTTTTGTACACCATTACCGACCAGTGAACAATAGTTCACTATCAATCAAACTGTTGCTCGACTAAAAGTCGTTAGGTTACCACCACTACTAAACGCTACTATTATAAAAACAAAAGAAATTCAAAACAATGGGTTCTGGCTTTGGTCTAGGAATTTTGTGGCAGGAAGCGTCGATGTGGATGTTACGGTCATTGGTCTATCCGGTCTGTTTCAGAATATTGTGCTGAAGTAAATAATTAAATTAAAAAACACGACTGCCCTGCCAAAAAACGAACTAAAAAGTAAGTAACAAGTTGTATTTGTTAAGAGCCTATATAATTTAGCATGATGGATTCTAACGATACCCCATACATCCAAATCTGTTCGGTGGAACAAAGCAACTCACATAGATAGATACATACATACATACATGAACCCTTTTTTTTTTTGGGTGGGAAATCATCAAATGACTCCTCCCGCTCTGGGTGGAGCGGGAGGGCGTGTCAGACTCTTACTGACTAAAACCCACCCGTGTTCCTTCTGTTGCCTGTGCAATGCCAGGGGGCCACGGTATCCCTTTCGGACTTTCCCGCAACCCCGGCAGGCACATACATGAACCCTGAAAACATTTCACTCCTTTTTGGGCAATCGTGTAAAAAGGACAGCTGGGAAAGTTCAATTTGCCCTTTATCACACGAGGCCTATGTGTCTACCTTTATGCTTGCATTCCTCTGCAAGGTTTACCGCCAATCATAGGTCTCCCAATTACCGCTTATATTCAGCTTCAGCATCTATTCCGTCTTATCTATCTATATAAATAAAAATTAAATGGTGTTGGTTAATAAGCTCATTACGTGAGAACGGCTGGACCGATATGGGTATTTATTATTTTAAAAGTAAAAAATAGAAAAAAATAATAGAAACGCTTCCAGGATTTTTTTAAATTAAGGAAAGTCGAATGTCTTTTTCCAATGAGATTGTTGTATGAATTATTGAAATTTGGACAGTACGGCGTCTGACGGGTCAGCTAGTAGTTTAAATATAATTGACGAGGCTAGTCCTCACTACCCTTAGCCATATTTCTACAACGACTTTCAATAAGATTGACAGAAGTTTTTCTATCAAAGCTGTCAATCCAGTAAATTTTTGACATTTCCATCTTCCTCATCGCTGATAGAACGTCCCTTTGTCTAGGCCCTCTGAATTGCGTCTATAGACTGATTTCTACAAGATAATTATAAAACAGTTTAAAGGCACAGACGTGCACACGTTTATTACCTAACGACGAATTCTGTCTCACACCAAGATGAATACTATTAAACTATAATCAAAATACCTTAGCGTACTACCGGAATTTATCATTAAATTTCATTGCACATCAAACGCGTCCATAATTATATCAATTTATAAAGTAACAGTGTTCTTAACACTTTCACTGCTGAGCCATCAAAGTGAGTGCAGGACCGGTAACAAGGAAGGAAAGAGATAGCTTCAGAAAAATAACTAAATACAATACGAGAGAAAGAGATAGTTGTTGCAAAAATTACTAGGTGCAGTCATGTGCGAATTTAACAAGATGGTATTGATGTACGTTTCGTACCTATATGATGATTTCCGAAGCTCTTTTGTGCTGCACTTTTGTCGTATTTATGGTATAAGATGGCAAACATGCCGATGGATTATCTAATGGAAAGGTTACAGCAATTTTCTCTTCTCGTACCACCGTTTAATGTACCGTTCAAATTGTCAATTACAATCTCCAACCAATTCAAAAATCTTTAGATTATTTAGGGTTATCTTGATTATATCTAGATTCGATAGAATTTTAGTGTGATACCTTAACACGAATGACCTAGATTAGTTCCAGGAAGGTATGTCATATGTATCTCCTTCAGACAATTTCTCGGTTTAGTGAAAAGGTATTTATGATATTAAGTCAATATAAAAAATTTATTCAGAATTAAAATATATACATAGCATCAAGCCTGTATTCCCCAAAAGATAGAGCAGAGGTGTTCCTATAGTATATTCACATTTCGCCAGTTTACAGTTATGTTTAAGTTCCCTGTAATAAGGGTTGAGCCTATTGCCATCAACCGGGCACAAATCCAAACTCCGTGAGAAATTCCAAATAGAAAACTCTTATAACACTTTGCCCGACTCGGGAATCGAATAGCAACGAATAAAAATCTAATAAATAGTGACATCAATTAAAGAACATACGAGTCTTCATCAAATAAATTCATATTAAAATTCATATCAATGGAAACAATCATACTTCCGCAAATCGGAGCGCGTTCGTTTATGTGTGACCGATCGACGGCCATTACGTAAAGCTATTGCAAAAATTCTTGTACAGTAATGTGCATTGTCCCAGATATACGTTAAATATCGTTTCGGTCAGTACTTTGTGGTGCATGCTTATTGTCGCAGCCTACTTTCGAAGGAATTATTGAATGAATAATCAGGTTCACAAAGGAAATTGTTTGTCCTTGTCGCTGTTTAAAGATAGATAGACAGATAGAATACTCTTTATTGTTCACCATACTTTAGAAATTTTACATAGGGTGACATAATGGGCGGTCTTATCGCTTAAAGCGATCTCTTACAGACAGCCTTTGGATGGATTAAAGGTAATAGGAGAGACAATACTGCAGGTAGTCTGTATATGGTAAGTATATAATATTACTTATATTTATATTATTGATATATTTGGTTTTCTGCTTACCTACTCTTGTCTTTTTGTATGCACGTGTTTGTTTTCTGTGACAAATAAACCTATTTTTCTTTCTTTTCTTTCTTTACTTATATAAAGCAGTGTGCACTGAAAGGTTTTTATAGGTTGGTAACGTAAACGAAGCAAAAGGAGTATGTAGGGATCGCAGCAGGTGGCGTTTGGCAGTTTCTGGCTACCCCCATGGGAAGAAGTCGTTAGTTTACATGTGTATGTGTAATTGTGTATGTTTACTATATTTGATAGACCTGGAATTCTGCGAGAATCTCTAGTCCAGAAAATAATAATAATATAATGGTCATATACAATCGTTTTAAAAAATCCTATTCGATCCGAAAGGGGACCATAGGTACTTCAATAAAATTACCAAGAAGTAATAAAAAATCTTATTATTATTGAAAATAAAAAAAGTTATTACTATTTAAAATTCACATTTTTAGTACCAAAATTACCCCAAATCCATAAAAAAATATAAAATTTTCAACAGGGATCTTAAGTTATAACTTGTAGACAACCGCTAAACGACGGACGCCCGAGCCCCATGTAATAAGCCGGAAAAATCCCCATAGAAAAAAAAAAACTGAAGTTTACTTAACGACACCCTCACGGATCGGATAGGGTTTTTTTACATGTTGTATAACAACATGAATATCTGAATTAATTAACATCCGTACCTACACAAAATTTGATTTGAAAGCAAAAGTTATGTAATAAGTATGACAGTGTTTATAATTGCTGAAACATTTTGCAAAGAATAATAATAAAAAAAAACACGTATCGAATGGCGCGAACTTTTAGAATATCATGGTCAGAATTACGCCTAAGGCGGCAATATTGCAGACCAAATCAGCATATTTATAAAAGTCAAGATTTTAGGTCATCTCACATTACAAGGCAAAACGCATAATTAAATCATTCAATCAATCTGCCTAGCCTTTTGCCAACCATGTTGGGGTCAGCTTCCAGTATAACCAGATGCAGCTCAATACCAGTATTTTAGATGGAGCGACTGCCTATCTGACCTCCACAACCCAGCTACTGGGTAACACTATACCCCTTGGTAAGACTGGTTGTCAGACTTTCGGGCTTCTGACGACCCGTAACGACTGTCAAAGATCTACGAATGACAACCGGGACCAACGGCTTAACGTGCCGTCCGAGTCATGGAGGGGTCTCGATATGTCATGGATGGTCACCCATCCACGATTACTGACAAATTAATGCTTGCACTGACAGGACAGGTCCACTCAAATCTTTGTGGTTCTTTTCTCAAAAGATCATTTCAGACTAATCTACGTGGTCCTCACATGGCCTGACCAAGATTATGTCTGGACTATAAAAGAGACTGTGACCTCTGAGTTTGTTTCGGCCTTTCTTCTCAGAGTAGTCAGATAGGAAACGCCGAACTCATCTAGATAATTTTAATATTTTTTTTAAGATGACGTGTTAAAGTGATTCCAATACAGAATAAACAATTTCATTTCCATGAACCGACCCTTCGTTCGACCCGTACGACTGGTATAATTTAACCACGAGACCATCCATTAATTAAATAATTATCAGATCATAATATTAGTAACAAAAACAATCCAATCAACCAATAGCATGCTAACATTAAATTACTAATTGGAGAATTGTCATTGCAGCCAACGGAACCGGAATGACTGCAAATGTCATGGACAATGCTATAGGAACTTAATATTATTAAAAAGTATAAGTATACACTAACGTGTCAAACGCAAGTGTTGAAGTAGGAATTATAGGTTTTAAGGTTCGTGCAGACTATGTGTCAATACTCAATACTCAATATATTTATTGCTTCCACGTGTGAACTTAGATGGCAAGTTTTTTGCCGTCCATAACTTTTATAGACAATGCAATAATTTACGCACCTATATTATTGTTTTTTTTTTTTAAAGCTTAACAATTTTCCGACTTTCCGTCAGACTTTCAGACATAATTTTTGATCAAAAAGTCGGACAAAAAACCCACATATATCAATACAACCGTGGAGGCCAGTCTGTATTAGAATTCATAGTAAAATGTATTACAATGTGTTTCCTGGCGGACACACTGGCCTCTGAATAAAGAGCCGCGTGTTTCCCAAAAGAACTTATAAACTTTGTGATTTCGGAAGGATACACATGGCGCTCAACGTGTGCTGTTTTGGCAAAAACAGTGCTTTATATACACTTATTGTCTACATTAATAGCGAGGTTTTTTTTTAAAAGAGGCAATTGAAACATCTTGCTTATGAACTCCACTAGATCGAGCCTGTCTCGTGGAGTTCAATTAGCACCTAGATCGATAGTTTTTGATTGGCGCAGTTTAGATTTTTACACGCGTAAAAATCTAAACTGCGCCAAGAATAAAAGCACAGGTTTGAATTTCTTAATTTAGTTATAGAAATAAAGCAAATACTCATAATGGCTTTTAGAGAAGAAAACCACAAATCAAATTGAAAATAGTAAATACATATTAACCACATTAGGGAAAATATAATTTGTTGTTATGTTTTTTTTTAACTCAAACACAGCATTTATTTACACGGCACTTTTGAATTGTCAAGGAGTCGGTCAGTTAGGGCTGATTTCATCAATGAAATTGAACGGGTTAGTAGTCGATTCGCACGAAAATTATTCGTACGATCGTGCGAATCGTCCCCTTTCAATAAAAATATTTTTTTAGTAGGCGATTCGCACGGAAGTATTTAAATTGCGTGCGAATCGACCCCTTCAAGAATTAGTAGTATGCGATTCGCACACTTAACAAAATGTGCGAATAATAAATCTAAGTACAGTCATGTACAATATTCTAGAATATTAATATTAAAATTCAATAATTCTCTATTCGCATCGCAGTCAGGCACAAAATACTAGTTAAGAGGTAAGATGAAAAGTTTTGTCAGTATTTAATATGAAAACTTATAATATGAACACCATAAATGAGCTACATAAATAAATAATAATGTTACATTTTTAAGAACTTTGTACCTATTAATACTACAGATTACTCTGTTTAACAAACTGTGATTTTGTGATTGTTTTAACTTCCAGTGATGCCAATGCTCCTATCATCGTAAAATTTTTGTGTTAAGAAATATTTATAATATTGTTGATTAGTTAAGTGTTACATTTTTAAGAACTTTGTACCTATTAATACAACAGATGACTCTGTTTAACTGTGATTTTGTGATTGTTTTAACTTTCAGTGATGCTAATGTTCCTATCATCGTAAAATTTTTGTGTTAAGAAATATTTATAATATTGTTGATTAGTTAAGTGTTACATTTTTAAGAACTTTGTACCTATTAATACAACAGATGACTCTGTTTAACTGTGATTTTGTGATTGTTTTAACTTTCAGTGATGATAATGCTCCTATCATCGTAAAATTTTTGTGTTAAGAAATATTTATATTATTATTGATTAGTTGATTGTTATTTTTTACCTATTAGAGCAAAATATTGTTGTTATAGTAACTGTGATTTTGTGACTGTTATTTTATTACATTTACTATAATACTCCAAAATTGTACTAGTTAATACTTAATAGAGAAAAAATATTTTGTTTTTGTTTATTTAATTGCCACATTTAAAACCATACCTTAGCTAATTAAAACGATTTTTATATTGTTATTACGAATATTTAAAAAGATTTATATATTTATAGTTTCGTTATATTTTTCGTTGTTTTTAAAATTAGCTTTTAGACCATTATAACGTTAATTATTTAATTTTGACTTACCTTTTCTAAACAACATTATTTTTAACAAGACTCAGGGGTTCATAAAAAGTTGATTTCGGTAAAAACTCTAATAAGTAGTAATTTGTGATGATTTAAGGTAAATGCAAGTGTACGGAAAAAGAGTACTTACTTGTAAAAATGCAAAACCAAATATTTGATTATAAATCGTACCTACTAACTGTGATTTTATTTGTAATCTTGGTTATAATTATGGTTTTAAGTTATTTAAACTGTGAATGATGTAAAATCACTTTCTGATAGATACAAAGTAAAATATAAAAACTTGATTTCCTTAAAAATCGTTTTATTTGTGTCCTGTATTAAAAGAAAGCATTTTGTACGTGATAGTACTTTTTTCTTGAAACTTTTCGATAAAGTATAGGTGTGTGCGAATCGCATACTACTAATTCTTGAAGGGGTCGATTCGCACGCAATTTAAATACTTCCGTGCGAATCGCCTACTAAAAAAATATTTTTATTGAAAGGGGACGATTCGCACGATCGTGCGAATAATTTTCGTGCGAATCGACTACTAACCCAATTGAACGCGATCAGCATTTCTAAAACGCGTTCAAGAGCTGTCAGTGTCAAAATGTATATAGATTATTGTACACTCTTGAACGCGTTTAGATGTGCTGAACGAGTTCAATTTCAATGGTGAAATCCGCACTTAGTCAGTAAGTTAAAACTAGTTGCCCATTCTGAATCGTAAATCTCTATGCAGAAGAACGGACAAGAAACTCCTTTAAATAATGCTTTAGTTTGAATACTATAATCATAAATCTTAGCCTAGAAATACCGATTATATTAAATTGATAAACGCTACCCTTACTACAATTATGTACCATAAACTTTACTTTAAAAAAATATAAAGTAACTTAAGTCTTTAAACTGCAGTCAACATAAGTTGACAAAAAAGGCTTAAGTCTAAGTTCTAACTTTCGATGAACAAAAAATAAAACCTAGAACGTTCGTGAACGGGTATCGAATGTCTTTCCAAAAATTCTAGCTGACGTGAAAGCGGGATACGTTAAGCAATAAATATAAAAGTTTTATTATGTTTACTATAGTCACGGCGCGTGGCGTCAATGTTTTCACTTCCCTTTGAGAGATAAGAATACCAGTTTTTTTTTTAAACCCCTAACGTGTTTACCATGTGAAGTTTTCTTTTTTTCTTTTATTATTATTACGAGTTTTCCATCTGTTGCATGCAAATTAAAAGACATAGTTCATTGAAAAAAATAACGTGAGTAATGTCATTAATAGTATTTGACTTAAATGTCGAAAATACCAAGATCCCAGATTTAGGTATTTAATTAAAATCGCCAAAGTAATAAATAACCTAAAAAGACAATAAACAATAATTTAAATAACTTTCTTCCAAAACACAATTTCTCGCGATTCGCTACACCAGTGGACACGTAACTTTACTTAAACGCTACCGACATCGACACGAACTGCTGTCGGTGTCATTACTGCTATTAATTGCATAATTATAAGCCCCCCATAACTGCGTACAGTGAAATCAATTAGCCATTGCAATTATTCCTATTACGACATGAGAAACGCGATGGCAATTTTAATGCGTTTGTCAAAACTAACATGGTTGTCATTGTGACCAAGTATATGTACTAAAGGTTCCAGTCAATGCCTACAAAGTATGGTTATGAGCCATGAAAGCTTCACCATAACTTACAAAGGTACTAATACCACAAATGCGAAAGCAAGTCTCTCGGTATGTTTGGTACTTCTAAGTCAGTTTAAGGCGACGATAACTGACTTTTAATGATTTTATACTGAGGATCACGTCTAAATGAGTAATTATAATGATTTGGAAAAAATATATTTTAAATTAGATGATGAATATAGATAGTGCAATCCACGACGACGCGCCCCACTCCACTCCGCTCCCTACTAAAGTACAGCTTACAGTACAGTAATCGCGGAGTGCGGTGCGTCGTCGTGGATTGCACTATCTGTACTTTAGATTATGTTTATACTATATAGTGAAAAACTGAGAATTATGCAAAAACTATCTAGCGTACTTTTATGAAACCTTCACCTATTAAAGATAAATTAATTATTTATCTTTTAGTATACGTGTTTTATTAAAATACCTTTTGTCTTATATATAATAAATTAATAATGAGTCTAATTTGGGACGGCGCTTCTTGACGGGCGAGTCCTTTACTGGCTGGAAGTACGGACGCGTTGCGTGAGCTCAGTACAGAACACGCAAGCTAACCACACAAGGTCACTGGCATTTAGTGGCGTCTTAAGGCTACACTTTTCTACCGATTCTCACAAAGATTAGCAGACACTGAAAAAACCGAGTATTTTGACAACCTTACGTAAGATTTAAAACTAGACCTGTGGATAGAGCTACAGGCAATTTGTACAAATTATAGCTTTAAACCAAGGCAGCCACTTTACTTCGTGTAAATTATTTCATCACCACTGCTGTCAAAACGGTGAAAGAAAACATCGTCAGGAAACCGGCATGTCTTAGAACCAAAAATTCGAAGACATGTGACATCTACCTACCCGTATTAGGCCCGCGTGGTGGATTATGGCCCATTCCCTCTCACCGGGAGGAGGCCTCCCAGCAGTGAAAACATTATAGGCTGATTATGCTTATAACTTTAAAAATACTCACATAAACTAAGACAACTTCTCAACTTCAACACCACTCACAAACTGATATAATGATCATAAAAAATACTACACTTCTGGACACATCTATTGGCCCACCTTGTATTTTCAGTTTCGTTTGGTCCTAGCTAAAATTTTATATTAGGTCGAGCAAAAAGTTTTTATGCAGTTTTGAACCTGGCACATTCACAATTTCATTCAATAGTCTTTTTTTGAATTTCGAACACAGAATTTAAAGAAACAAAAGACAATTTGGAGCTTGTTTGTTGATATCAAACAATCGAATACTAAGAAAACTTGGTTTTATTGGTTTACTTGGATTTAATTCTTGAAAAAGTGATTGATATCTTTGGTTTTGCAACAAACATTACTTATTCTTAACATTAAGGTGAGGTTCTATCAATAATCTATGGATACTTCACCTGAAGTCGCCGCCCAAGCTGTGGCACTTATTCAGGCTGGACACAGCCAAAGAAACGTGAGTGCTCAACTTAATTTAAGTCGATCTGCGGTCTGAAATGTTTATCGGAGGTACCTAGAGACTGGCGGCTTTGTTCGTCGCCAAGGAAGGCCACGATCTCGGGTCACAACTGAAAGGCAGGATCGATTCATCCTGACGACCAGCTTGAGAAATCGTCACCTTACCTCCATTGAGATACAAAACTAACTTCGCGACTTCCACGGAGTATCTGTGAGCGCTCGAACTGTTCGGAGAAGGTTAAAAGAACGCGATATGGTACCACACAAGCCAGCTAATGGGCCCAAACTAACGCGAGCCCACCGAACAGCGCGCCTTCATTTCGCACGCAGTCATTTAAATTGGACACAGCAAGATTGGAGCCGTGTACTCTTTTCTGATGAGTCTAAAATTTGTTACATGGCAATGATGGAAGGAAGATGGTCTACCGACGTAAGGGAGAGCGTTTCGCACAATGCTGCTTTGAAGAGAGGGTTGCTTATGGCGGTGGCTCATGGACTGTCTGGGGCGGTATATTCGCGAGCGGCAAAACTCAACTTGAGGTTGTTACAGGACCACGGCTGCCAACATTAAATGCTGAAAGGTACATTCGTGAGTGCTTAGAACCTCATGTGATACCATTCGCGGACTATGTGGGCCCAAATTTCCTTTTTATGCATGATAATGCAAGAGCCCATGCGGCCGGCATCGTCAGGGAATATCTTCGGGATGTGAACATCACAGTTATGGACTGGCCAGCCAGAAGCCCAGACATGAACCCCATTGAGCACATGTGGGACGAGCTAAAAAGACGTGTTAGGGCTCGTCAGCCAGTTGCCCAGACGATGCAGGAGTTGAAAACTGCCATAGAAGAGGAATGGGAGATGATCCCTCAAAATTTCACAGAGCGGTTGATAAACTCTATGCCTAATCGTATGAGAGCTGTGGTAGATGCCCATGGAGGCAACACGCGTTATTAAATTAAACCTTTATTTGAAACATATTTTTTACTCAAAAATCAATTGCCTTTAACAAGGCGCATATCCGACTTGTTAGGCATAGCTCCATGTCGTATGGTATTCTGAATTCAAATTTAAAACAATACGATCGAAAAAGATGGTAAAATGTATCAGGTTTAAAACTGCATCAACAGTTTTTGTTCAATCTAGCAATCATAATTCGGTAGGGGCCATCGAAACCTAAACTCTAAGGTGGGCCAATAGATGTGTCCAGAAGTGTATTAAGTTCGCGTGTCTACCCATAATCAGATTAAATATGCAAAGGAACCATCTCCGTCCAGCCCTATCAAATTACTGACACCTTGGCCGAAACAGTCAAGCATGCAAAATACTTCCTAAGGAACCCAGATGATCAGATACTGGCCTATAATGCCGGAATTATACGGTTCACGTATGCTCTTCAATTTGAATGATTCAACCAAAGAGGTAATAATTCAAAGTAGACTTCACCGTACATTTCTGCGCCTCCCAATCCAAGAGACCGTCTAAAATTGCATTAATATACCTAGAGATCGACATCCTACAACCTTGCGCGTACAATACATTTTCTTACTAATCGACCTGACTATAGAGAATTAAGATCAGGGAGATTATCTCGAGTCATCAGTGTTGAATGTATTGTTTTTATGATCTGATAAGATGCCGTAAGTGTTTGTTTTGTTTTATTGATCATTTAGCACGTTCTTGAGATTTTGAGGTATTTTTATGATAGCAGAGTTAGAATCTACAATGCCAAGGTTTTAAATTGACCTATTTAATTTTTCCATGTAGGAACGTACTCCATTTTAAACAATATTGGCACAGAAATCTAATTAAGGTCTTACCAAGATGCACAAAAATAGTTAAGAGAGGTATCCTTAAATGATTGCGCACACAATACATTTGTCATGGTTACAATGACAAGCTCTAAAATAAGATTCTTTCGACTGAGCTTAACAGTTTGGCAATAGGTATCTAACATTTACGACAATCACGATTATAACGCCATCTTTTACTTTCATCAGTCACCTTAAATATATTTAAAAACATCTCCACCCCCTTTACTTATCACGACTTTTGAAGTTTGAACTCCACCCCCTGAAAATATTTCATTACATATCGTGAAAGGTTATTTTAAATCCTTTCACATATTGCAACATTTTTTCTTCATCTTCTCTGACTGACTGAATTATGAAACATCCATATTAGTATACTGTATGTCCATGAAGATTATATTTTCATATTTTGATATTAGTGAAATATAAATTCATGTTTAATTTTGATATTGTTCGATTCGTGACTTTTTTTTAACGAAGACGCTTTGCCTTGAAATGCCGTTCAAATTCGAAACTAGCTAGGAAAACCAGAAAAATTGCAGAGTAAAACCATAAACCATATTAAACATGCATAGTGCATAGCTTATACCAAACATATCCTTGACTATCACGGATGTATAACTCTGAAGACTGGAACAATTCTAGCTGATAAGCTTTTTGACACTTCAATTATACTAGGAGACGCAACAAGGCAATCCTTTGTATGGTAATGTGGCGACCAATCATTGTAACAATGAAGGAAGAACTTATGACCTTTCTACTGTGGCTGTTATGATTGTTGATGCATCCGGATAGTTGGAAATTAGACGCTGGTTTGTTTTGAGATCATGAATACTTCGAGCGTCCTTAACAACAGCTAGTATTTCTACTTTTGTCGTGGGCAATGTTCTTATTTCTGACCAATGTCTTCGTAATTCTGGAATACAACTCAAACATACTTAAGAAAAGTGTGGTTAAATAGCAAAATTAGCGATGTGCGCAGCAAACAGTGAAGGTAAATAACACTTTAACGCTATTCCAAACATATGCACCAACAGAAGTAAGTGTCCGTACGTAACGCATATTTAAATCTAAGAACACAGAATGTACGGAATGATTACTCGCAGTTGTAACTTACTGCAGAGCCGAGTTAACTATTGCCACAGAGTAGAACCAACGACAAATACTAATCTATAGCTTTTACATCGATTGTTGCAATTTGCACTGGTAGTTTGACAAGCTGCTATTATTCATCAAACTTTATATGTAGGGATCTAGTACTATTAGTAATTTTGTCGTATTCTTAATTTAATATTGTCATTGGGTTTCCTTTTAAGAAATTCACCTAGAATTTCCTAGCAGCCCATATTCTGGAAGTGTGCAGCAGCAGTAGGCTTATTACGTGAGACTTCCAACATATCGATGAAATGTGAATGACCAAATATTTAAACCACTACTAATTCCTTCGGGGAAATACCAGCGTGATGATATTATACCTTTTGATTAAATTTTATGGCTAGTAGGGTAAGCTGACTCTCATAAATTACTCCATGGCGTAACATCAATTTTCTTCCCAGCCAAGACCGCAAAAAAATCTTTAAAATATCTCACCCAAGATTAATTAATAGTAGTTAATGTAATAGAATGCGGAGTAATCCTGAACCTGATCAGTATCGCTGGATCTTGTAACGTAAACGTTACCGTAGGAAGTCTTCGTAAAGAGTTCACTTTCTAAACCAGAGCGGCGCGGCGCCGGTTTGTGACACAGCTTAGGAAAAAACAGCGAGACAATATTGTAAGTGTTTACTTTTTTTCTGCGGAGTCTTCGGATATATTTCTGTAGACGTAAATAAAAACAGTGGTCAGAAATGACAAAAGTGGTGGTGGATAAATTATTATGTATTGTTTGTTTATTATTACAGCTTTTTTAATACGCATACATCATAACACAGCATCAGCAGTCAGCTAATATAATCATAGTAAATAAAAATTTGCAGTACTTTTTTTGTGAGTTATGAATGTGCAGGCTTAGTGCATTTTACGGTTAAGTTGTAAGTCATAAAATTTTCTATTTATTAAATAGCAATGACCGGTACTTTTATTTGCATGCAATCCGATACATACTAAACACACATCAAGTTAATAAAAACAAACTTTCTAGGCTTCGGAAAGAAACAGTTATTCCTGGTTGGTTTTTAATTTCTTTATTACCAAACAATATACATTGTACTGTCAACACGAAAATGAGACGAAGAAATATGTAAACTTTGATCAACTGATACAATCATGTAGTCTGTGGTAACCACCGGAGCGCACCGTATTCTTTATTTTACCGTTTTAACATATCAATGACACTTTCGCCGACGTAATAATAACGTAATACAAGACTTACTGCACGTGAAACTGACAGCTGGACGAAACATTACATACATTTCTTTTAACTACGCATTCTCACGGCTATTCGTTACATTTCAACTAGTCTGTCAAGTGCATTATTGGTTAATTTCTAGAGAATATTTTGGGATAGTTACTTTTCTGCCATTGTGTTTTGTATTTTTTTTTCTTTTCTGTTGTTGTTGTGTTGTATAGACAAGATAAAAGTTACGATTTATGGTAAAAAATATGTGCCGACAGTGAAGCTAAAATATTTTTTAATTCGTAAAACGAAGTAGTTTGTATGTGTACGGACTTATTTCTTCTAAATTACTTGATGAATTACGATGCATTTTTCACCATAACCTAAAAACATTTCTTGAGGATGGTCTAAATGCATAATACATTGCCTCTTTATTAAACTGAACTTGTGCGGAGCCAGAACATATCATTAGTATTTTGTACAATAAATAGCATCGTTTGACAGCCTTTAAAACAGTAATTAGAATGTAGTTGTCAGTAATCGCACATCATTATCACAAAGATCTGCTAAATAAATAAACAAACTTGCATATTGCATCATGATGCGATAAGAGCAATAGCCTAGCGACTTTGAAGCAAAACCGGTGAAGCGTAATCCAGTAGCTCAATCTACTACTGTAACAGATACTGTGAGATCATTCACTTATGAAGTTACTCGTACTTATGACTGTACTATACTGCCCAGCTATACATTTAAGTAGTACCAGAAATTTCGCTGTACTCGTAAAGAAAGCAGCAATTCCTTAAGAGGGAACAGGGCCCGCGATTCTCCATACAAACGTATTCCCCGTTTTTCTTCCTGAATAATGCCTCTAAACTATCTTTTTTTGAAACTATGACCCTCCAAAAATTACTAAAATGCCCCATTTTTACCGCCGTGATTAGAGGACTACCAGACTAATTCGGAAAAGTTTTTAGCATAAAAGAAAATAATAGGAACCTAGACATACTCTTTCTTAAAATTTTAATGTAAAAAATTATTAAATCGGCTTAGTTTTCGAGGAGAAAAAAGGAATGCCAAACGTCATTTTCGTCAAAAATTTTGTGATATAATCGGTCTGAGCTGCAGTTGTCCCTATCGCACTTTACGGGGTTTAACTCGGTTTTTCGGGCGCAGTGCGACGGCAATAGTTTCTTCAAATACCTATTTTTCAAATTCCTCGCAGCCCCTGTTCCCTCTTAAAGTGTTTTATACTTAACTAGCACTTTGCCCGCGGCTTCGCTCCCGTGGTCTTTCCCACGGGACCCGTTATTTTCCCCGGAATAAAAAGTAAACTAAGCTTTCTAATTGTAAAAGAATTTTTCAAATCGGTTCAGTAGTTTCGGAGCCTATTCAATACAAACAAACAAACAAAAATCTTTCCTCTATTTAATATTATAGTATAGATTTCATTTTGAATAAACGCAAAAGCCAAAAACCATAATATGCTCCCCTGTATCGCAAAATGCGTGTAATAATGGATCAACGATTGAGCAGAAAACAATATAGTAAAGTGCTAATATGATATATAATGTGCTAATCTAATAATATGATATAATGTATAATGTACAGTGATTGGCAATCAGTCTACACGTCCACTCGTGGTAATATTCCCTAGAGTTTATTTTCATAAGACAGCTCAAGCACAGATGAGTCACTTACCACTTGTACAGTCTATACCACTTTCATATCATTATTCGCTGGCGTCGAGGTTTTAAGACTTAACTCAGCATATACTTGAATTTATACTAATATAATAAAGCTGAAGAGTTTTTGTTTGGACTACCTCTTGATTTGAAAATATCATTTTGTATATTTTTATTTTGCCCAATTCTTGAGGAAGGTTATGTGCTATTTAACATCACGCTTCGACCGATAGGAACCGAGCAAAAAAAAAGGCAGAAAGCCATTACTTTGTTTTTGCTTAGCGTTAGCAAAAATGAAGTAATGGCACGGGTAGGCGATGTGATGCGACGCGGTGGGTCGGGGACGGAGGAAGTTTTATAAAAATGTGGCTGTTATTTTAGTATATTGTGTATCTTACGACATCCACGCGAACTAAGTCACGGGCAGAAGCTAGTCAAAATTACTCGAAGCACAAAGTTGTAACAATCTTTTACAATTCTCCAAAAACCATGATATTTGAGATAAAGCCATTATAATGTGAACCATTAAATATAATAGCAGTAATTCAAGTAATTTTGAAGTGTTATGATAGATTACAGATGTTAATTTAGATCCGTTATCTGGGTCAAGTTGAATCGCCGCAATATCTAGTAGAAAGTGGATTACGATAACTTGTTTTTACAAAAGGGGAATGTTTCGTGTTAGTGTCTAAGTTTGGATACTAGAGTTGAGTGGGGTTTGTGTTTGGTTTGGTTCTGAGTTGTTGTTTTTTTTTTTTAATTTGAGGTAAATTAAGCATGTTATCATGTTGAATGATACTTTCATAGGGTATTAATTTGAATGTCAATTATATAAAGCTGTGAAACTTGAATAATATAATTTTCATGAAAATCTTATTTTTATACTTAACATAAGATATTCTAAGTTCTCACGGATATTAATAGAATTACTACAGACTTTAAATAAATAATTTTATTGCATTCATTAGTAAATAAAAGCAAATGGGAACACTACTTTCCTCTTCATAACAGTATGCTATCACATTCTTCCTCGTAGCTATCGGTCGACTAAAGCAGTACACCGTTTTTTACCGACTGCGCCGTCGAGTGAGTTTACCCAACTTGTGACGTCACTTGCCTCTGGTTTTTGTTATTTTAAACTTACAAAATGAACTACAATATGTAATTGTAATATTAGTAATTATAAGTGTTTATTTTATATTCGATTTTTCAAAGTCAACTTTGCGAAGGATTTGCCTACCTAAAAGAAATCTAATCAGAATACAATGTGGCTACTTCGTCTTCTTAGAACCCAAAATCAATAGACTTACTACACCACATTGGTTCAATTTTTTTTTTAGTTTAGATACGACTCGAACAACTGCATTACCAGTTGCTACAATTCACAAAGCAGAAATAGGTTGTTAACTCGCCGACTACAACCATAACTTATTCGTTTCAAGTCATTTCGAATAGTGCCGTTAAACTCTAAACAATACTTTTAACTTTTTCTGTACACCAACAAGGAAATAACAGATTCAATTTTATTAAAGAGACGTCAATCGAATGTTTATAAACTCGTTTTTAATACTAATACTTGCATCGATGTATTATTTATAGAAATGACAGAATTATAAATAGATACATTTGCAATGCAAACGAAGAAAGTGGTGAAATTATTTGACCTTGACTCGAATGTATAGCACGAACAAAAAATGTATGCTAATGTATAGTATGAACAAAATGACGATAACGATTAGCGCGCGTTGATGTCTTTTATATGGAAGAATGAATTGCAGCGAAGATTTTCTATTAGAAGACGGAGAAAAATTGTTTGAGATGGAATCATATTAATGCATAATTATTTTGGTCAAATGAATTAGATACCAATTAGGTAAATTATAAAGACGCATTTTCATAGAGTTAAGGATCTTAAAAATTTGATATTGTTACTAAAAATTATACTTACAAATGTAGGTATTGATTTAATAAAATGTTAACCGATGTTAACCGTGTGCACCTACGGAATATTTTGCTATTTTAAGATACTTCCAACAGCCATAAAAAATCAAACCGTGTTTTGCTTCTAACAAATGATATTACACGTCTAATAAATAATGCAAACTATCAATCGACTTGCTTATAAGCACACTCCAAATAATTAATTACTTATCTTCCTTATCATAACCTGCTCCTCAAGGCGTGGGACATTGCCACAAAGAATGTCACTTTTACAGCAATTCCGATGACTGTGTGTTTGAATAAGGATGCAGACAAACTTTCACTGGCGGTTTTTTTAGATTCTGACAAAGATTTTAGGGGCCTCGCATACAGACAGCTGTGAGGTGCTATGGAGAGAATTTCTACTTCTTCTGCGTGGTCTCTGAATAGGTTATTATGGAGGAATTTAATGAGTAGCGGCCCGGAGTCTGGATTTGTACTCAGTTAATTATTTAATTTATTAAACTTTTTAAATAGGCTAAGACTTATTTAACTTAACAGATGGGTGTAAATTACCAGTATCGACTTACCTGTTTATACCTGCCAACTCATAGTTAACCAAGAAAAAAAAAAACTACCCAAAGTTTTTCTATTCTATAGGCTTCATACTTTCGATTGGTATTAAATTTATTCGGTAAACGAACGAGTGCAATTTTTGAAAAAAAGTCTTTTTTGATTTTTTTTAACCCACTCGCGATATATTTTTTACAATTCTAAATTTGATATAAAATACTTTTCATCCATTAACCGTATGGGTCGTAT
This sequence comes from Xanthia togata, assembly GCA_963853775.1. Classification (NCBI taxonomy): domain Eukaryota; kingdom Metazoa; phylum Arthropoda; class Insecta; order Lepidoptera; family Noctuidae; genus Xanthia; species Xanthia togata. The sequence goes on from OY970794.1 coordinate 5,442,607, forward strand.
GGGTATGGGTCTTTCGGATCTTAGGCTTTATGTTTTTGAATGAGTTAGTATTATTTAATAATAAGGGGCGAACCTAGTGCCACCAACCGAAAAAAAGTAAAAACATAAGACTTATAATCAAACACTCACTTTATATCGCCTTCACTCGCTTCACATTGTGTGTGTTTCTTTACATTTATGGTATGAGAACTGCTTTGTCCACGGTCAGTTGCTTTGTGACAGACAGTTCTTTGTTATGCTTAAATATAATATATATATATAATAACCAAAATGTCTCTGCACAAAATGTTGGTGAAAAGTTAATTTGCAATTGGCTTGCTTATTCACAAAAATATCCAAGTATATTAATATGTAAGTATAAAGCTGCTTGTCATGAAGAGAATGTTATATCATGAGTATTGTTTTTTTATATTTTTGTAATTTTTAGACAACATTTTGTTATTGAATTATTCATACAATAGATTTAAGTAAAAAACTTATCATAGGTACTAATGTTTGCTTACAGGATTCTTGCGAAGTTGTTATAATGGAAATAATTGAAGTAGCTATTAAGATATTGAAGATTGCAAAAGACTATTATAGTTGAATGCAGTTACTTCATTACGTTGTAAATCGAAGTTATCCGTTCTCTATTCGCTCCCACATCTGAAGATTTATTGATAACACATAATTACATTTTAAAATACAAATAACAGCTAGATATTTCCATTGGTTTTCATCAACCGATTGATCTATCTAGTTGAACTAGTTGTACATATCATAATTAAGCATTGGGATAGATTTCAAAGTGTTAAAACGTTTGATTTACCTAGTGATTATGGTGGAAAATAAGTTGAGATTTATGATGTAGCTTATGTCAATGTCAAATGTTTCTCAACGATGAAAGACCGGATCGAATAAGAAGTGCATCCGCTGAGCATGCACCTTGAAAAGGGGTCTCAGCTGCAGAATGTGGATGACCTGGAGCCCTAGTCTGCAATTTTTATAAATTCGTCATTCCAACACGGTCCCATTGTCATTTTGCTAAAAGTTCGTAATCTGCTAAATTCATAATGGTCGATCATTGGTTGATCATTGTATTCCACAAACACGATACTCGTAACTAATTAAAAGCAATGACGTTCTAATGATCAAAGTGATCTGATCAAAGGAAATGTCAAAATTTTAGCAGATTACAGCCTAAGTTTGTCATTATGTACGAGATTACCAATAGATGCCATTTCTTTCAATGGAGTGTCAGTGGCTGACCATTGGAAAGTCATAATGACGCCAATATGTTAATAGATGAAATCAATGATAGACCATTCTGACACTATTGTAATAGCAGAGTTTAGGCTCTGCAATGGTGTTATGTTGCAACTTGGGAGAGCTTTGTCTGCAGTCAACAGTCATAGGCTGAGTTAATAACTCAATAAAACCCAGCCAAGCATACACGGCACGAGCAAGAGCATTTTGGCCCATTGGTAACGGCCCCGACGCGATGTAGGTCGTGGGTTTGAACCCAGTAATAGGTTTTACTTTTTGTAAATAATTTCATCACTACTCATCTTCCTGCCCTTATCCCATGTTACTTGGGGTCGGCGCAACACGTTTTCTTCTTCCATTCTCCCCTGTCAACCGTCACGCAATCCATCCATCGTTTCTTTGGTCTTCCTCTCCCTCTCCATCCCTCAACATTTATATTCATCACTCTTTTAGTCACATGCGATTCTTCCCTCCTCATCACATGCCCATACCAAGACAGTCGATTCCCTTTCAACTTTTCTGTAAGTGGCGCAACTTTCAGACTTCCTCTAATATACTCAATAATTATATACTCAAATAACTTCATCACTAATAATCTCTAAACGGTGAAGGAAAGCATCGTGATGAACCTGGCATGTCCTAGACCCGAAAATTCGAAGACAAGTGACATCTACCAATCCGCACTGGACCCGCGTGATAGATTACAGCCTACTCACTCTCAAAGAGATATGGCCTGTGACCCAGCAGTGCCATAGGAACATCATAGGCTGATGATGCATACTGCATACATGTCGTAGAATTAAAAACTAAAAATTTGGAATACAGCATTAAATACATATACTCATCCATTTCAATCAATCTGCCTAGCCTTTTCCCAACTATTTTGGGGTCGGCTTCCAGTCAAACCGGATGCAGCGGAATACCAGTATTTTACATGAAGCGACTGCCTATCTGACCTCCACAACCCAGTAACTGGGTAATACGATACCCCTTGGTAAGACTGGTTGTCAGATTTTCGGGCTTCTGACTACCCGTAACGACTGTCAAAGATCCACGAATGACAGCCGGGACCAACGGCTTAACGTGCTTTCCGAGGCACGGAGGGGTCACCCATCTAAAGACCAACCCCGGCAAGCATAGATTAACCTGATGGATCGACCCGTGCGGCAGTTATTACTTAGCCACGAGCTCCTCATCCATTTGCTATTACATAAATAACAATCACTGTTTTCTTTACTTTTATGTCATATATACCTAACATATCTTTCCTTTATTACTATCAATGCCTACCTAACCACCGAGACTGAAACAATATACTATGAAGACTTTAATACTAAATGAAATATAGTTTTTTAAGTTTCTGTATAATTTCTCTTCGGCTAATGAGTAACGACTTGCATTGTCTTAGTCGTGTCTCGGTTACCTGCCTCTCTATCGGTGACGACTGTATTATTGTTACGTAATGATAATATAGTTATTATTGTGTATGTATATTTATAGTTTTATACGTAAGTTTGGTAACGATAATTACTTTTGTTTGGTTAAGTCCGATAGAGATTTTTGTACGAGTCAAATTATGTAAATATCTGTTTATGTTTTAAGATTGCATGCAATAAAGAATGTATGTCTGATCTCGGTGGCATCTTTAACGGCACGCACTCAAGACAGTAATGACGCGACAACGCGATGCGACTCCGGTGGAACAATTTGTATGAAAACTTCGCGTAAATTGCGCCTCGCTGTGAGCCTTCACTCAGGAATATGATCCCTGCTTTTTAGATATGTTTCACTAAGGGCTTTTATATTAGAACCCTTTTCTTCTAAGCAGATCTGAATAAAACTAGATCCACTACATGCTTTGGAATAATGAAAGTACTGGCCAGTTTTTTTTTCAAAACAAGACACTTCCTTTAGAGCATAAAAACGAAGTAATTATAGCGTCGCGTAGTGTAGTGGGTAGCAAAAAGTTGAGTAATTTCTGATGTTGATATTACAACACTTTTTAATGTGTCAAGCTTTCAATCTATAACATCAATTCTTGGGAAAGGGTTATGTCCACCAGCGGACCTCGTTGCTGACAAAAATGATGAAGGAAATACATACAATGTTGGTTTCAATTCTAACTGTAACAATGTTGGATATTTTTAAGGATTGTTGAGAATAAACTACAGGGGATGGACCGGGAACACTACCATAGATATCGGTTACCAAAATTAACGGCTTACTATACACATGAAATATTAAATTAGGACTTCTAATCCTTTTACCTAACTTTTTACTTCTTATATTTTCAATAGAAGCACATGCTAGTATCAAACCGTGTCACCGCTCAATTCGTGCTCACTTCCAGTATTGTTACGTGTTACAAAATATGTTCTGAAGCATTATACATAACATAATATTCTCGATATTACTATCTGCTGTCTGATGGTGTGGTGGCACGCGAGAGGTAGCGATCTTGAGGCGATAATAGCAGCCGAGTTTATTGATGCAAATCTTTAACTCTGTAGTATTTTGATGGATGAAATGTGAGTTTATAAAACGTTTTTGTATTTGGACGAATATAAAATATATTAGATATTTTATTATCACACAGGATAAGGAAAATTACATAGGCACACACCACAGAAGAAGAATTTATATGCAATATAATTAATTCTTATTTGGTGATTATTGGCTTACTAACAAAAATATTATTGTTTTTAAATTAAACTAAAAACGTATAGTGTTACTTAATCGGCTGGCAGAAACTGTACTAAGCAAAATTAAATAAGTTCAGTAGTTTCTGAGATAAGCTCAAATAGACAGATAATATGCTTTTGTTTTAAGTTGTCTGACATCGCTGAAGCACGCCAGAGGCAGCGATTTTGATGTGATAACAAAACAACGTGCCTTTTATCCACCTTATCGTATTTGACCTTTCGACTCTGTTACTGTAACAATTTGTATGTATGAAGTGCTGTTATTTAAAGTACATCTTCGTTTTTTTAAATAGTTTTGTTAGCTTGAAAGTGATTCGTATGAATTGCTATACCACATTTAAATTAAATATACTTTCTGTATTAGTCATAACATAAGAGCACGCCTGAATTCACCGAAGAAGTTAGGCTTCACATTTCACCAGCTCACGTAGCATGCCCACCGTAGAAACAAAAGACAAAATGACAGATTGTAGAAGAATTTCGGCACGATGTCAAATATGGAGAAACGAAATGTCACTTTGTATAGAAAGACATATTATATATATCTTTCTACACAAAGTTACATTTTGTTATTCTTCGTAGAGTAGAGAATGAAGGAGTCATACTATACGTGCAGTTATGTTTAAATCCCGTGAACCCACGAAGAAAACAATGCAACCTCAATCCAATCCTTTTTCAATTTTAGGTAGTTTTCATAATTAACCCCAAAACCACCAGAATTACAATCAGAAAAATATTAAAATTTCATATTTTTAAAACAAAACAATATCTATCGTTCTTTCTACAGCATCAGAAGCAACGTAAAACACCACCTTTCTTTTAATTTCTACAACTACAAATTCTACAATAAATATTTATCATCAAAACCGAACGATTAACATGCAAAATATAAATCGAATCTCAATATAAACACTCAAGTGAAATGTTTGCCGGTAGCTGCGCACACGCACTCACTTTCTATATCGAGCGACTTAAAATCGATAATATGGAATGTCGCTTTTTTATCGTACCTCGTCATTACATAGGTACATAAAAGTTGTATGTAGCTAAATAAATAAATGTAATGAATGAAATCGAAAGCATTGTGGTTTGTTTTATAAATTAGATTTTTTTGTTAGTTTTTTCTTTGTTTCAGATTTCAGATTTTTATTTAGATATAGGGAAACGTGATATTTCTCGATTTTAAATCACGTAATAAATAGAATACTTATTTAAAAAAATTAAAGCAGTTTCAATATCAGATCAACTGAAACAAAATCAAATCAAAACATTATGAAACAGGCTTGAAAATGTAAAGGAGGAGTTGGAGTTACCTATTTAAATAATAATAATACCTACTTTTATTAGATTAATTTAAGCACTTTTTTAATTCCTTGCAAACTCAAGTAATTTAAATCAACACATACATTCCATTTAAGTATGTAACTTATGTAGTCATTTCTGAGAAAAAAGAAAACGCTATTTACTGTTTACTTTGTCCGTAGACCAAGAATCTACACACTACGCTTAGGTATTCAAAAATATTTCAACCGTGTTATATTTTTGTTAAAGAATGCGTTTCAGACTAGATTTAGATCAAAACAGATCTAATCTTGCGCAATCCCCGCAGTTGTTTCAAAAATGAAAATATTCGGCATTGGTCATAATTGGCCGCAAGGTCCGAACATTGTCGAGTGCTACCATTTGCTACCAATGCTACTATTTTGGCAAATGGCGGCACTAACAGTTTGAGTTCGATTCGATCTAATTCTTGACCAACGACATTTGAGTCGTGTAACAGCTAACAGCTGCTTTGGATCCGGGTAATTGTATTGGTAACTGAAGGCGCGTTTACATTCGGTAGAGTAAGTAGGCTAGTACTGGTTTGGTACAACTAACCTAAATTATAATCTTTATTCATTTTGATATTGTATAAACCTAGTGCTATGATTCAGGTGCGTTTAAATTAGGTATGAAATTGTATTTACCGTTCTTAGCAGACTGCTGTCTCACTCTTCCAGTGTAAATACGTCTTCTATTAACAATATTTACCAGTGTTTTTTTATCTTCTAGTCCTCAGTACGGCTAAATATTTAAATCTTATAAGATCAGTCTAAGTTAACTTTGTAATAATGCTCTAGATTTCTTCAGCATTGAAACAAGTAGATTAGAAAAATATAGACACAGACAGCATGCTTTTCAATTTAGCTTTCTGTTATTTAATAGGTGACTTTCAAGTAAGGTAATAAATTATGTGCTAGATAATAAATGTTATTGCATTTTGTGCTACATACTACATTGTAACATTGTATGTATCGTAAATATTGTGGTAGTATTTACGAAAGTAAGATTAGATTTTCCGGAGTTATGTTATACTTTTCAGATTTACTCGCAAAAGTTGTGCTTGTAGGAAATTACTTTTAATAGCGAATAGAAAGGTAGAGTTATTTAACGTTGATTAAAACAATATTTAATTATCTCAGAAGTGAAATGTCGCAACGCAGCGCAGTGATATAGGGTACCTACCACCGTATACTTTCATAAAACAAGTTTTTGCACAAGCTGCACTTGGCAAAATGTTACCGAAGCATATCATTATGAATTATTTCACATGCCTTACAAGTTTTAACGTGTAAAATTATTTATCTTATGAAAATAAATAAAGTATCTAGATATTAGCTCAGACAGTGCTCAATCGTGACTGCTGCCACACTCATGGTCGAAACTTTAGAAAGCGAAATATTTATCATTGACTCACTACTAAAATAATTACGCAGAACTAAATTACGTGAAACTCACCTTTCAGTAATATTTAACTGTCTTCAACTTCAATTTGTAGTAAAAAAGCACTGATTAATTTATTACGTGGAATCCACCATTATTCCATGTCACTTGTTGAAAACACCGATACCACCTTCACTTTAAGTTAGAAAAAAAAAAAACGTTTTACAAAACACGCACTTCCCGCCAAAATTCTACATTATTCGAAAAATACAAATCGATAGATCGATTTCCGTATCAGTTGACAGATGTCAACGTCCTCGACGCAATCCGGACACTGGCGGCAAGTGTCGCCGTCGGTTCGGACTTTACGCGCCAGTGCACTTCGATTGCAATGAACAAAAATAATTATTTTTATTATTCGAACGTAGGGTTTATGATGTTTGAATTCGTGGCGGGAAGCGTGTGTTACGTTGCGAGCGTACGTTCGGAAATGTGCGCGGAGGCCGGACGGTGTGCGAAAAGCGACTGCGGTCACTGCTGCTCTCGCGACACTCTCTGCCCACCAGTGGCCGCATGTGTAAATGTTAATCCGTGATATTATTTAGTTTAACCGATAAACATTGAGCCGTTGCATTCGATACAACAACCCCTCTACCGTTCACTTTTTGCTACACCTTGTACTTTAAACAGCTCAATGAATATTGGTCGGTCTCAAATGGAGATAGGCCAGTTTGCTCGCACAATGCTCGCTTTCAGCTGTGATTTTTCAGTCTAGTTTCAAAAACGAAAGTTGACATAATTAGTTTTGTAAAAATATTTTTCATGTTACATGAACAATGGGTAAGCGTGTTTGGACATGGTATTATAGAATCAAGAAAGCGTTCGTACATAACCGTTTTATGTTAACCTAAATTTGAAAAAATACGTCTTTAACACTAAAACATATAATATTAAAAAGTTGATAAACAAATAGCTTTTCATCCTGACTACAAAAAAGGTTTTTTTCTTTTTAATTTGTTGCAGAATTTAAATCATTTGAAAGTGCATAAAAGAAAGAAAACTTCAGAGCAACACCACCCTACTGAAATTAAAGCGGTTATTTAAAACAATAATGTAACAAAAATCTATGACCTTAAAACAATTATAAACATTTTAAAACGAGATATTTCAACATCGTAATAAATGGTTTATTAAATTAAATACATACCTAATGAATACTAAGTAGGTAATTTGAAATATTTTTCAGGTGATTCAGTGAAAATTCCGATGCATTTACATTTACTCTCAAGTTCGGCCGTTTTGTGTAGATGTGATGTGCATATTTTCCCCCAAATTGTTTTTTCGTGTATTTTTCTTTGCTTGCGTCATGTGTACCTACCGCAAATATTTTTTTATATTTTTTTTTTCTTTCACTGAGTAGGTACTACTTTTAATACCAGTAGGTGTATCCTCCTGAAACGGAGTGAACCTTATTTAAATGATTGAGGTCTTTAAAAGTAGGTTGTCTTTCATCAAGAAGGTATACAAGTCCTGTATTCAGTCAAGTACCTAGCTATAAGTCCTGTATTTGCGGACGCAGTTATTTGCCCTCGACAACTGGCAAGAACTGATCGACTGATCCAGAGGGTTCAAAACGCCGGCGCTTGATTCTGCTTCTCAATCCCAATAAAAAAATCACTTAACGCCATTTCTTACCGAGTTTAAAAAAGTGGTTTTATGTTTGCCGGTATTTTTTTTGAATCCACCCCTTTTCATAAAGCTCATATGTGGCTGCCGCCATACATATGCGCCATATATAGTGGACCCTTCAAGAGGGCCACTGGCATTACGTTTGCGCTAAAGTGAACTCTCCAGGCCCGGCAGTCTTGACATATATAGCGATCGCTATGCTTGACAAGCACGAAAAAATCCCGTACTTGTGAAGCACGCGCGCATCTAGGGTCGCCATTACGACTTTGCGACCGAATTCGGTAGTATAGCGATCGCTATATACGTCGAGACTGCCGCCCCAGGAGACCTCCCGGCACTGTACGTGCTAATGTGTCTTCATCGAAATTTGAAAATGCTTTGTCATTTGCTAGAGGAAGCTCGCGCACTGGTCCCATATAAATAGTAACTTTGCTTGGGTAGTTTTTGAGTTAACATTAATACACAGCAATATATATTCATGAAATACTTATTTGGTGTATGCTGATGATGTTCTAAATCTTCCTATAACTGCTGTTTACATAACAAGTAGTGGTGTACGAATTGGGGTAGGTACCAGAACTAGAAAGTGAAAAATTTCCCTTGACAATTAAAAATTCCTCAGAATAGACAAGATTTTGACGATGTAAACAGTGCACTGTCAATGGTTACGGATTGGTTTACGACAAATAACCTAGTTCTCAATGCCAAGAAAACGACATGTGTAAAGTTTGCCCTTCCAAATGTTAGAAATCTAGGACCCAACATCGTCTTAGATAAAGAGGTGCTTGAAACTGTAAACTTGGCAGTTTTTCTGGGCATAACAGTAGATGCCAGACTACTTCAATGGGGCCAACATATATCGAGCCTAGCGGGAAGGCTCAGTTCGGCCGCCTACGCCCGTCAGGAAAGTAAGACAATACACTGACGTTGATACAGCTCGGTTAGTCTATTTTAGTTATTTTCATAGAGTTATGTCCTACGGTATTCTGCTGTGGGGCAAAGCTGCAGATATTCAAAATATATTTGCCTTCCAAAACGAGCTATTCGAGCAATTTACCAGCTAGGTGCCAGAGTTTCTCTGAGAGATTTTTTCAAAGATATCCTCACAGTGGCATCACAATTCATCTTCGCCAACATCATATTAGGCAAAATATACACTTATACACTAAAAACAGTGATATTCACCATTTTAACACTAGAAGTAGGGATAAACTACGTGCTCCCTTTCACCGGCTTCATAAGGTTCATATCACATTTGTGGGGCTTGGTATAACTTTTTATAACAAGCTACCCTCTTCTTTGCTAGATTTGCCTTTTAATGCGTTTAAAATTAAAGTAAAGTCCAACCTTTGTTCAAAGGCATACTATTTTATTAAATGATAAGAATAGTTGATCGCTGTGATTAACTCAAGACAATGTTTAAATGTTTTTTCTCCAGAATTAGTTTACCTACTGACAGGTGATATGAGTTTATATAATTGTTTATAATTTTACTTTATAAGTCAATTTATTTTTATTTATTGTTGACATAATCTACTCATTAGAATGTTTTTTATGAGTTGTATTGCAATATGTGGTTAGCTAGCGACCTCGACAATTATTTATTTTACCTCGATGGTCCTAGTTTATCAATTATAACTTCTAGTTACAGCTATATGTAAGCAGGCACGCCCTTTATGTCTGGAGGCTTTATTTTCTTTTTTAGATATTGTTTACGTTTAGTTATTTTTATTTCTGCTTGAGTATAGATCTCGATGTTTTTGGTTGGCGTGTGCTAGCTGTCCTATGACTATTAATTTATAATTTAAATTATTTTTTGCGTAATGTATACTGTTATGTATCTTGCATACTGTTATATAGAATCATTTTTTTCTAACTGAACAGACAGCTGTGCCAGCTGTTCCCAGCAAAAGCACTAGGAAGTGGTGAAGGGTGGGCGTTTTGGGGGACTGTTTTATGTAATTTTGACGTTCGAAAAGTGCTGTTTCTCAGCCTAGTTTGAATACGTGACTTTTAAATTTTGAAAAAGTGCCTGTAAATGGTTTAATTGAAATAAATGCTTTGAGTTTGAGTTTGAAAATTAAAAACACTTTATTTCTGAAAAGAAAAGCGTAGTTTTTTTTTTGTTTGTTTTCAGCTATTCTATCCATCGTGAAATGCAGGTTGGAGTCTCATTTCCCACGAAATGTATGGGAAAAGTTTTTGCGATTTCTGACTCTTCTAGTACTCAAACCTCAGTTGGTCCGATAGAGCTTTTTGATCCGTATAAGAAACTGGGTCGATTGGCATCAATAAAACTTTTTGTGATAACTGCCTATTTTCTTGCTGACTTATTTTTTTCAAATTCTGTGAATGCAGATCAAAATGTCTCAAAAAGTTAAGGACAGTCTCCTAAGACCGTTTTCCTGTAGCTACAACGGTTAAGGTAGCTGTCCTTACTGCCCCATCTTAAAAATCCAATAATATTAGAAGCTTTCAGGATTAAATAAACTGGTGGTGTATGAATTGGTGAGAGGTAGGTACCAGAGCTAGAAAGTGAAAATGAAAAACACTTCTTATAGTTATTTTGCACTACTGTTTTTTCGGAATAAGGTTTTTTTTTTTTAAGTACGAGTACTTAGATGCTTTCAGGATTAAATAAATTGGTGGTGTACGAATTGGTGAGGGGTAGGTATCAGTACTAGAAAGAAAAAATTAACAACACTTCTTATAGTTATTTTGCACTACTGTTTTTTTGGAAAACTTTATTTTTTTTGTAACTAATTACTATTTTTGATAAGTATTCCAGCACTACAGCCGACCTATTTATTACCTGTATAAAGTAAGCTGGATCGCTAATAGAAGAGAATCCGCAAGTGGACAGTGCTCGCAGCAATTCTTCACTCAATTTCACAAGACAGCTGCCTTTATTGAATGTTTTGACTCGCTTCCAAATCAATCAATCAACTCAGCTTACCCCCGTGCTGGACATAAGCCTCTCCCACGCTGCGCCACAACACCATGTCCTCGAACCTGCCCAACCCAACCGGATCCTTCTTACAGCTTCTTTCTCTACCGAGCTGGATGACTACATCCAAAAGTTGGAACAATATTCCCCTCCCGATAAGGAATCTTAAATGTCTTGGCATCTTTAGAATTTGACTGCGGCAGTTTCGCCTCGCAAGGGTATGGCTGTTTCAAACAAGTCATAATATAACTGTAGTGTTCTACCCGAGTCATTCTGTTTTCTTAGAGCAACTCGTGGTCACACACCTGTGAACAGAGGGTATAATTCAATAATTTCTGGATCTATTCTTAGATAATAATTATAAGCCGTTGGTCCTGCGTCTGACCTCTCTCCTGTCGACAGATTGCCGTACCATGTACCATCGTATAATGAGAGTGAGGGAAGAGGAGTGCACCTGTGTCTGCACATACTCTTGTGCACTATAATAACTCCCGCAATTGGTCGCCATGGTTGAAATTCGGTCTCTCCAGACATGCTTATTTGCTTTATTTATTTATTGCAAACATATTTTAATCCAGTCAAATCGATTATTTTATTCACACCTATGCCACTATAATCATAATAAGATAAGTGTTAATTTATACTATATTTATCTATTTAAATAATCAAATATAGAATTCGAACAAAAACGCTTCCTAATGCAAAACTTGACTATAGAATACATACATAATTTAAATTGCCTCCGCAAATAATTAGTTACCACTTCTTCAGAACACCAATAATTCGCGTATTTATCTCATCTGCTCGACGTCCATATCACCATATGTCACAGAGATTCAGCAGAATATCAGCGTCAAGTATACTCGTATAATCAAAGCAGCTCGTATAATCTCGAAGCAGTAATGCTCGCGAAGGAGGAGGCGGAACGCGTAAGGGAGAGGCAAATTTCGCGCCCACACGCCCCTAGCCGCCGCAGTAGGAGACGTCCTGGGCGTCGGGAATCAATTGCCGATTCCCGGCCACCGTAGGCGCAGGCTTGCGGACGGTGAGCAATGGGTAGCTCGCCGTCCGGTAAGAACCAGGGCCGAGTCGACGGCGCGTCGTGTTCCACGCGCCTCTAAGAGATGTCAGCAGGTGAAGGGGTCTGACACGACCTCCCGCTCCGACCAGAGCGGGAGAAGTCATCAAGTTAGTCAAGCCAACCAAAGAAAAAAAAAAGGATACTCGTATTTGCCTGACGCATGCTGAGCTGCACCCCCTTCTTTATTTATGTTCGTTATTTAATTTAAAATGTGTCATAGCCAAAAGTGTTTTTAACCACCTTTTTTCTCTTTTTATTTACTTTCTTGAAGGCGTCCGCAGACAGGCGCGACGCAACAGCGTGATGCTATTCAGGTAGAAGTTTTCATAGAAATTGTTCTATCTATTAGAGTTGCGCAGCGTTGTGGCTCGCGTCGCGCCTGTCTGCGGATGCCTTAATATTCATGTAATTTGTAATTACAATTTGAATATTCAAGTAGGTAGGTCAGTAACCAACTAGTTAAAATCGATGCAAAATTACCAATTGTGTTTATTACACCATGGGCAATAACTCTACATTGTATACCTTAATTACCATGGGATACCACTTTTTTTGGGTTCCGTAGTAAACAAGGAACCCTTATAGTTTCGCCATGTGGGTCCAAAAATGCTGTAATTTGGCATGACCAAGTGGTAATGTGGGGATGTTTGTTTTTTCTCGTCTACCCCATGTTGTGGGGCGTGTCGTTGGAAAGGTCGTTCAAAACTATAAAGAGCAGTGCTAATTTTTATTAGAGTCATGTATGTGTGTGTGTGTGTCCCTCCCAGCTATATTGGATTTGGATTTGTGAAAGAAATCACAGCAGTAGTAATAATGAAGTTAAAAGGAAAACTATCACAGCTAGGTAGGCTTTACAGGTTAACGAGTAGGTACTTAATAATCGACCAACTTAAATTTGCAGTTTGAAAATCTTCTTCTCCCTTAAGGAATGTTTGGGAGTAGAAGTTTTTCAAATACAATGTTAAGTTTAACTGGAACCCGCAAGTTTCGCTCGCAAGTTCTCTTATTATTTAGTTTTCTTATTTTAATCGTACTTATTTATATGTTGTTGTTCTAAGAGAGCAGTGGTGGCCCAGTGGCATTGGCCCCGGCTTAGTTTGTAGGTATAGGTTCGAACCCAGACAGACGCTTCACTTTGTGTAAATTATTTCATCACCACTGCTCTCAAAACGGTGAAGGAAAACATCGTGAGAGAACTGGCATGTCCTAGAACCAAAAATTCGAAGACATGTGACATCCACCAACCCGCACTGGGCCCGCGTGGTGGATTACGGCCCACTCCCTCTCACTGGGAGGAGGTCTGTGTCCCAACAGTGATTTTTGGCTGATTATGCTATTTATATTGTTACGTCCATTGTTCCTATGTAAATCAACAAACTACTCAAATAGTTGGTGGAGTGTTGCGGCTTCATCCTCGACATACTTACCTATTTTTTCACGAGTTTCTAAGGTACCTAGGTAGGTATGATGGGTTCCCTACTTGAAAACAACCTCGACAGATCGAAATCTCGAATAACTAGCAGCTCGAATCATCGGCAGCGCGAAGGCTTATTATCTAAAAACATAATTCTCGAACGACTAATCTATTTAAAGAATAGTTGGATTTTAATTTGAGTATATTATAATGAAAAATATAGGTACATATGCATAGAAATATAAATAAACTAACAATACGTATATTTATAGACATAAAACAAGTTGTACAACTAACTTTACGTGGCATTCTCTCATAACTAACCTCAAATCTGAGTGGTTCTTTCCTCAAAAAGACAGTCTCAGACACTAATCTGCATGGTCCTCCTCATTATGGCCTGACCAAGATTACGGCTAGACTTTAAAAGGGTGTGACCTCAGAGTTTGTTTCGGTCTTTCTTCCCAGAGTACTCAGGAAACACCGAACTCATCTAGTTTTAAAAGCTAGGTAATTTAATTTTGACGTGTAGGTAAAAGTGTTTGAACCAATTTACAAAAATAAATATCATTTATCGTTACCCATGGTTTTCTCTAACCTTAGTGATAATGGAGGAACTATAGGTACTTTTCAATATCAAACAATGCAGATAACTAAACGACTAGCGTGAGTTTAATAGAAAAGGAAAACATTGCAAGTTGTCGACAAGTAGGTTTGCTCAACTAAATACGAAAGGCGTCCAGTCTGACATAATCATAAACCTAAGCTTTAATGCCATAGAAATACGAATAACTGTGTGTCAACAAAATGTCAATAAAAATAATGTAATGTAACAATGTAACCAAAAGAATTCATCTATGTAAAAGCAGTTTTTGGACGAATAAGCATCTGTCAAGATAAAAACTAATTTCAGAACGTAAAACAACTGTCAATCTTAATAATATCATCATTCTGTCGATTGCTGATGACGTCACACACATAGAATGTCAGAGGTCACGAACATTTTGTTTGCTTCCGTTAAATTAAATAATAATAACTGAAACAAAATGTCAAAATGATTCTTTAATTGACTATAAAAATGTTTGTATCAATAGCTTTTTTTTTGTGTTAGGTACATTTCTCTATAGGTAGGTACCTGTTTAATATTTCCTTTCTTTACCCCTAAAATTATTAAGTTGTTTGCATCAAATATCTCAGCTAGGTATATAAATAAACTGCCCTGCTGGCTGCTACTACTGCTGGCTTTGAGTTTGCTTTTTTGCGTAAGTATGTTTTTCAATACATAGGTAGATTTATTATTCGTTCGTAACTTGATTGAAGCTGAACATAAAAAATCTTAAAAATGTTTATGACCACTTAACCACTTTACAATACCCATTACGTCACTTTTCTTAGAGTTTTTTTTTTTTTTGAGGCTTAGAACCTTGAACCAGTAATCGCTCGAATAAATCGAGCATTAGTTCATCCGGGCTTCTGAAACCTTTGTTACATTCATTTTCGCTACACCATGAATCCCTCGAACATCATTTCCTAAACGAAACAATATTAGTAAGTAAAGATTTCACTTATCCCAATGCAAAAACTTCTAAAGGCCTTGCTCACTCAGCCGTGAACGACGATTCACTGTCGTCAGCACAACTTTTGCCATGAAAACAGTAGATTTTTATAATGCAACCTCTTTTCGCTACAGCTAAAACAGTACTATTATAAGCGTGATATTTTATTATCTTATCGGCGTAGATTATGTACACAAGTGTTGGTTTTGTACCGTGTAATGGACAACACATTAGTTACCAGCACTCCAATGGGTACCGTGTGATTACTACTGAATACAACGAAAATAATATAACCAACAAACGTATGGAACGTAAGGATTTGACATTGAGTTTCCATAACTTAATCAAACGAGGTACGGTACAGTGTTCTATGTTTGAATTTGTTTTTAATGGCCAATGTCATTACCAAGTGAGTGATAAAAAGGTTTCAATGGTGAATTTAACGCAGTGACTTGGTGTTTTATTCTTCGATGTTTTATTGTTTTACTTTGTTTTATCATCTGTGATTTTAGGATCATTACCCAATGTGATTTAATTTTTCTAACTGAAAATAAATTAATACTTAATATATTTTCATGATTTTTTGTATTAATAATAATTTAAACTATTTGCAAACTTTTAAATCATCAGTATCCAAGAGGAAAATAAAACCTTGAGTCATTCTTATACCTTTCAGACAAAGAATATTATAATGCTCGTCCACAATAAAACGGTAAATATATTTAAAGTTTGACATAGGTAATTATTTATAGCATTATTATTACTATTTCAGGTGGGTGGGTCGTCTTAGGTTCATATTTACCACACTTTGGATAGTTACATTACTTACAAAAAATTTATAATTATGGTTCAATACTTTCCTAACTGTGCAAGTTTTCCTGATATTAAAATACAATTTGTACTCTTGTCTTAAAACATAGGAAGTTTGTCTGTTAAAAACAGTAAATTGAACTTAATCATGTTACAAAGTTAAGTTATATCATTCCATCTCAGAATTGACCACGAAATGAATCTATTTCATCATCTGTCTATGTTGATATAGTATTATTTTTTATTACCCGCAAAATCCACTTTTCTAGCTGCCTCTCAGTTCACCAACACTAGTCTACAACATTAATTGTATCCTTATCATTCCTAATTCATAAGCTGTGGATAGATTACTGTAAGACTATAATCCTCATAAATGATTAACAGTACAGTGATGACATAAGCTTTTTTTTTTAAGAATAAAAAAAGAAAGAAAAGTTAAAGTATTTATTGAGACTTGGACAGAAAACACTAGAAAAAAGACAAACACTCACCACCACACACTCCACCACCACACCATAACCACTTCTCATCACTTGGAAATTACTTAGCACTATTAGCTATCCAATTCAACCAATCCAATAAACTACCCACAAGCCTCTCCTGGGTTATACGAACATAATCAATCAGTTACTAATTACTAAGCCATCATTATTATTTATTTATTTTTGGGATATAACATTAAATGTGTGCCGTTAGTATAGTGGTTGCAAGCGTTAGTGCTGAGGTTGGGCAAAGTGTCATGAATTTCTCACTAGCAGCCCGGAGTCTGGACTTGTGCCCAGTTGTTGAGAATAGACTCTCCCCCTATTACTTGGGACTTAAACATAACTGGTTAGAGTATAAGGTACAATGGTTGGTTGACGTATCCGTGTGGATAAAAACCCCTTATTAATAAAGTATTAAAAAAAACATAACTGGTGAAATTTGGATGTACTATAGATACACTTCTGCCTAACCCTTCAGGGATTACTAGTGTGATGTTGTGTGTTATATAAAATGGGAATAAAATAATCATTCAGTGTTGTAGTAAACAATTTCTAACACTAACAAAATGTATCCATAATTTATTGTGATAGTACTATGGAAGAACTTCATATCTAAGCAGTTTGAAAACAAAATCCCATGAACACGATGACCAAATCTGTTACCGCCCCGGTTCTATAGCGGCCGAGCGCTGCTAGCAGAAATAGTCCTTACGCTGTATAAATATGAACTTCTTCAATGGTACATAACCTACTGCCACAACTGAACAAATTACCATTCATAGAGTCTTGTCCATATTAAGTATAATTACTATTTAGCTTCAAGTGTTCCATCCTGTCATTCAATGATATAGTTTTTAGGGATCTAGTTACCTTTTATAAGGAATAATGCATAATGTACCTACATATGTAGTTTAATATTCTACAATAGCTTTCGCTGACTCAAAGTCACATCAACTTTAATTTAAATGAGGTATGCATTGGAACTGTCATTGTTAGTTAATCAATATTACTGATGACATCAAACTCCTTGTAGGTGGACTGACTGTGGTAACAGGGTGTTTTTTTAATATACTTTTGGGGTTCTCTCCAGTGAGGTTCCTGGAGGAAATGGGTATATTGCCTCTAAGTCCGCATTTCTACAGTATTTTTTTACTTGTGCCTAGAATTTTAATAAATAATACAGAACCCTAAAAAAGAATATTCCTGCAATATTTTGGCTATAGGTACGCTTGGGCTGTGGGAGACATTTTATGAGTTTTATTTCTGGGCGATATATATGGGTTTTTAAGGGATATCTGTGGGTTGTGTGAGCGATATGAATGGGTTTTAGTAATTTGGGCCCATAAAGTGTTAATTATTGTTGGAATCATCTCGAGACCATATTAAATTCTATCATGTATTTAAATCTTACAGATGAACAACTTTACGGGTACACAAACTACGGGATGGATACTCCCACCCCAGCGGGAGATGCCTCGGGCGATTGCCTGTCAGGATTCTTTCAGACCATGGATTCCCTAAGTCCAGGCTTAGATTCGGATTTCGACGAGAGCCTAGCTGTACCTGAGTCACTGTCGGTCATCGAGGCTGACAAAGTTGATAATAAGGAGGGAGGGAGTAGTTCTAGTGGTATGTTATTTTGCTTATTTATATTATAACTAACTATGCCCCGCGGTTTCACCCGCATAAGTAAAAAATATCCTAGGTCATCTACCCATGTGCCAAATTTCATCCAAATCCGCTCAGCCGTTTTAGCGTGAAAGCGTAAGGCCTCTGCCTCGAATTTTGCGGGCAGCGGGGCGGCGGCGGCGGCGGCGCGGGCAGTCACCGCTTGACTGGAGTGCACCGCTCGTTGCCCGCCACCGCGCCGCTGTTTTCGAGAACCGGTCCATTTGATTTTACGCATAAGATCCTGCCGCTCCCGCGCCGCCGCCGCCGCCGCCCCGCTGCCCGCAAAATTCGAGGCAGAGGCCTAACATACAAACATCCATCCATATCTATTTATAGTATTAGTAAGGATGCAATAAAATGCGATTGACGGTCCTTCACCTGCTTTTTACGTAAGGAAATTCTCATGGATTGCCTAATCCATAGCAAAGACGAAGGGTTCCGTTGGACTCCTAAAGGCTGTTCCTTCTTCCAACTTTTTCCAACCATCTGGCAGAATCATTCCCGATCTGACCTTGACGTCTGTAGAACTTTCCAAAAATAAAGGCAATATGCAGGCTATCTTAGCCAATTCGAATCACCATGCTATTTTAGTGCAACACGATGCAAAGTGACTGTATTGTTCATAATCTGCGTAACATTCGTGTTGTTGTAGGTATGTATTAAAGCAGTAAATCTAAATAATTGCTTACAATCATTCATCATTGTTTATCAGCCCAAAAATCCTCCGTATTGACTACGAGAGAAAGATTAAGATAATTTTTTACATCTGTCTCATAATCAGTGTTGTCACAGTCTGTTTGATATAGACTTGTCACTTATTGTTCTGGAAAGACTAAGTACTGACACTTGATAAAATAAAGGTAAAGTGAAATGTTTGCCTCTTTTATTTTTGTCTTTTGATAAGTAAACTTTTATTTAATTGGCTGCCAAAAATAAATCTGGAACATGTTGTATAGTTAGAAATGATTAGTATTTACATATCCTCCCTTCCCCATCCCTCCCGGTCCCTTCACATTTTGCATTGATCCAACGATGTCTTTTGTCGGTGCCCAAATCTATACATAGCTCAGACGCCACATAGTTTCTTTCTATTTATTTTCGTTAAGAGGGAACAGGGCCTGAGATTCTCCATACAAATGTATTCCCCTTTTTCTTCCTAAATAATGCCTCTAGAGCAATCATTGTTTTTCATAAAATCAAGATCTGCTGAAGACGTCCCTGTTATTTCCTTTCTTTCAGTAATTTATTGGTAATGAAAATATGATCCTTCAGTAATTACAAAAATGAAATTTTTACCACAGTGATTAGAGGACTACCACACAGTTTCGAAAAGATTTTAACATAATAGAAAAAAAATATAGGAACCTAGACATACTCTTTCTTAAAGTTTTAATGTAAAAAATAATTGAATCGGCTCAGTTTTCGAGGAGAAAAAAGGGAAATACAAAACGTCAATCTAGTCCATTTTTTGTGATGTAATCGGTCTGAGTTGCAGCTGTCCCTATCGCACTACGGAGGCAGACGGTAAGACGACGGCAAGTTTCTTCAAATACGTATTTTTCAAATTCCTCGCAGGCCCTGTTCCCTCTTAACGCAGACTATACGCGACGTCAACGCCTGACATCCGCCCATTGAGAAGACACTCATAATGCAAGAGTCTGTTGCACATTGTATCTGTATTTCACCTACTTTTATCTGGAAGTAGAACTGACGTACGTAATTAAAAATTGATTATACGCACCATCTGAACCCAATGTATAAAGGAAATAGCATTCCTATCTCTTTTTATCTTGTGATAGAAGCCGGTATCCTCTGATTCATATGAAAAAATGCATAAGTAGATAATATTAAATTAGTCACATAGCTATTTTGATAATCTCAATATATCCTTCTCGATATTCGATAACTAGAGCAATTACTTGGTTTCAGTGTTTTTCCATTGGCTAAAATGTCACTACTAAAGCGTGTTAGAAAAGAACATGCAAGCAATTACATAACGTAGATACAAAGCTGGGTTTATTTTGAGTACCTACTAATAAAAATCTACCATTTTGGAAATATATTATTTAAAATTATCCATAAGTAGAATCTTGCAGCTGCATTGAAGTATATCCTGTAAAAGGTTGTCTAAATGGTTCTGCTGCTGCTTTTATAAAATTCCAATGATTAAGTTATTAATTGATTTATCTAACCATTCATATAGCCTCTAATGAGACAATTGACACTGACCTAAAAATCTAGTGTAAATTATTGTTAGGTATTGATTAAATGGAACCCCCAAAATACAAATAATAATTAAAAAGTATTGAAATATATCTCGTTATCAATCATAATAAAACTGATAACGGCTGGCGAATCATGATAACTATATTATTTTACTTTTACTTTGCTCAAAACAGAAAAGAAAACATGAAACTACTTTGGCTGTGTATTTTTGTATACATTCATTGGATAATCCAATTCTTATTAAGGCAATTAAGCAGTTCCTTAAGGGGTGCGATGACCCAAAAACTTAAAGCTAGTAATGGATTCCTGCATTCTCCCTTGTTTAGCCTATGGCACCCAAACATGGGTTTACATAGAAAAGGTTAAAAACCAAATCTTGTCCGGCCAACACGCACACGGAAAGAAGCCACCGACGTCCGGGAGAAAACAGAATAAACCGATGCACTACAGGTCTACAGTTTTGCCTGAGGCAGAAGTGGCGATAGGCCAGTCATGTAGCAAGACACAAGGACAAGAGGTGGACTCTTTTAACAACTAAATGGATAGGTCCGCTAGACAAAAGGAGCGTGGGAAAACAAAGGAAAAGATGGACCGACGACATTGCGGGAAAGAATTGGATCATTATTGCCACAGACAAATGCAGATGGAAACAGATGCAGGAGGCTTTTACCCACAAGGGATCACACGTAGTAAAACAATAACTTAAATTTTAAATATCAATTTATATATAGTTGTGTGAGAAATAAAGCCGTAATAATAAAAGGGGATAAGTTAACCCGCGACATTCTTGTCCGATGAAGCGCCAGCCCGCGCCGCAGCTGAGCGCGTAGCTTTAAATTCCCCTTATAATAAAAATGATCTATCCTTGATCCAGCCTGTCCCATCTTGCTGTCCTCGTCTCAGCGACGCCCTAAGCCGAGGTTCGTACCCCACAGGGGGTGCCCTTAGCGAGCGTTCGCCTAATTTTAAATTAGAATAGTTTTGCTCCTGGCTGGCTTTGAGTGTAGTAGCTTAAGGCAGCCACAGGACAGTCCGGTTAAGCAGTAAATACCTTAGTGGTATACCTGCGAGATGCCATAGTTAAAAAAAAAAACGCGACATTCAAATTTTCTTACGTTATTTTTGCAATTGGCAGTTAGTTGGTTATAATTCTGTAAATAAGTACATATTTGTTGCCTACAAATCTCAAAAAAGTAATTTTAATTTCGCGGTTTGCCTGGCGCTTTTGTCATAAGTTAATTTAACGGTTTTTTTTTAAAGTTAGAACACAGCGAGGACATAAGACAGTCTCGATAAATGAACGTGACAGTATCGGCAAAAAGGTACGCGTGGCTGTCTCGCTAAATGGATAATTTGTTGCCACTTAAGCCACGAACAAACACACGCCGCCAAAACGATCCATACTCAGTTGGTGCTTTCGCACTTATGTACATTTTGTACCTAGGTGTGATGTTCGGTCGGCAATGTTCCGTGTTTCGGTGTTTCGGTTGATCGATTTTCAACCTTATTTATATGTGCGTAAGGGTGAAAAGTGGTCAACCGTCAACATTGTCGATTGTACTTACTCTGTCCGATAAATTAAAGTAGACATGCTCTGCGCCAAAAACGACCTTATTACCAAAGGGCAAGACACCCCTAGCCGATGATACTATAAAAATATCTTTGTTTTTCAGCAATAACTCAAACAACAGTGCCATTTAAAGCGGTCCACAATCCGCCTGTAAAATTCAACTCCGTGCACAGAAAAGTGTTCATTCCGGGTGTGGAAATAAAGGTCAGATTGGTGGAGAACGAAAGAAGCGTCACAACACACTTGCTGAATCCTAATCTGTAAGTAAAACATTTTTTTAACATAACATCACGCCTGTTTTCCCGAGGGAGGGGTGTAGGAACCTACAGTACATCCATATTTCGCGGTAATTCAACAGGAATAATTTAATAATAATAAAAATAAGAATAATCATTATTACAAAATAAAATTCAGAAAATAATGATATTGTATTACTGTAACTAGAATATTTAACATAGTATTAAAACAGTGGTCCCCAAACTAGCGCCTGTATCTTGGGGGCCTGATTACAGGGGGCGCGCCTTGCCATCAAACGGGCACAAATACAGAGAAGGGGCTCCACCCTCAGACCAAATTTACAAAGAAACTAAAAACTTTTTTAAAAAGAAAAGAAATTCCAAGCCAGCGCTGTCAACAGTGATGTGAGGCCGGTTTCGTAAACATTGTGCACTTAGTGTGGCTGTGGTGTAGTTTTATTGTAAATGGTTGTATTGTGTGGTAATGTGTGTGCGTGTGAGCGTGTATGCACAGAACGGACGTGTAGTTTTGGCATGCTTCACTGTGGTTTTTTATTTGGTCTGAGGCTGCTACTAAGAAAATCCTAATGGTAAAACTCAATAACACTACCCGACCTGGGAATCGTACCCAGGAGCTAATGCTTAGCATTTTTTTTTTATATACCTCTTTAACCTTTCTAAAGTTTAGCTCTCGGCGA
Organism: Xanthia togata; assembly: GCA_963853775.1. Taxonomy (NCBI): domain Eukaryota; kingdom Metazoa; phylum Arthropoda; class Insecta; order Lepidoptera; family Noctuidae; genus Xanthia; species Xanthia togata. The sequence continues at coordinate 5,465,637 of OY970794.1, forward strand.
ATTTTAAAATCGTTAAAAGTCGACTAAGTCCTAAAAATCATCAGTATTTTCCTGTTACTAATAACAAGTTCGATCAGAAACCAGAAACCCTGTTGCCAAGCAATATGTAACACATGTATCTAAGTTTTACTCTCGGTAAACCACTTTTTTGTCTTTGGCATAGTAGATGCCAAAATGCCAACTGGTTTTGGCGTACAGACGCCAGCACGTCAACCTACCGGAAACTGTCAAATTTTCCCAATCAACTTTGAACCTTATGCTTTAGTTATAAAGTTGAAAATCTATTAAAGAACATTGACAAATTGTAGTAGGTTGACGTGTGCTGGCGTCTGTACTTTTCCATGTAAAGGTAGTACCTAGAAGTAAAAATAAACACTAAATTAAGGTCTATTAAAGTTCCATGTTTCCAATTGATGTTATTTCCACTTAAAAACAAAAATCAACTTTATAATAATGTAAATTAAGTTGATTTAAGCATGACTAGTGGGTACAGCCGCCAGCACGTCAACCTACCCGAAACTGACAAATTTTCCCAATCAACTTTGAACCTTACGCTTTAGTGATAAAGTTAAAAATCTATTAACGAAATTTGACAGATTGTAGTAGGTTGATGTGCTGGCGTCTGTACCAATAACTACCTAAATTAAACCGATCTAGACACTAGCGCAATAATGCTGCAGATTTCAATTATTTCATGTAGATATGACTAAGCCTATTTAAACAATAACTAAAATTAAAAATCCTTTAGATAAAGTAATCACTCAATATTATCACATTGTCATGTTTCGTGATCTTCGTGTATTGTGTGAAGTACACTAGTGTCATTGTATTTCAGTTTTTATCTACTTAAAAAAAGGAAGGTTATTTTAAAGATAACACAATGCGGAAAAAACAACGATTTAGCACCAATTTTTCTTACGAAGCTGTTTTATTAGAAGATTTGTTAAGAACTTGTACTGCCTCGTTGGTTTAGTGGTCACAAACGCTACTGCTGAGCATGGGGTCCTGGGTTCGATTCCCATTATAATTTAAATTGTGTTTTGCTTAATGTAAATTATCTTGCATAACATTGTATAGTTTTTTTTTCTTTTTTTTTTCTAATGAACATAGCTGTGATGCTGGGGAGTTTGTTGCGCCACTTCTTCTTCCCAGCAAAAGCACTAGGAAGTGGTGAAGGGTGGGCGTTTTGGGGGACTATCTTATGTAATTTTGAAGTTCGAAAAGTGCTGATTCTCAGCCTAATTTGAATAAATTTTAATGACTTGAATTTTGGGTCGGGCCAAGTCTTATTGGGTTTTTCATCTGAAATTTCTCAGCAGCAGCACAGAGTCTGGATTTGTGCCCCGTTGATGGCAATAGGCTTGCCCCCTATTACATGGGACTTAAACATAACTGACCAAATGTGGGGTTACTATAGGTACACCTCTGCTTAACCCTTCGGGGAATACAGGTGTGATGTTATGTATGTATTAGAAAATAAATATATAAATACTATAGATAACAAAAAAAAATGGTAAGTACTGAATAATATTTCAACTTTATGTTAGGGTTTTTTTATATGACGTTAGTAAGCTTACCGCAGTAAATCATTTGAATTTTCAAGATCTTAACAGCTTTAAAATAATAAATACTTAAAGCATACATTACATAAATTCACGCCTTCTTCCACCCATGCCCATTTCTACCTACACCCATAGCTGTAGGCAGAAACTACAGAACGCCACCTACTCCCGCCGCCGTTTACGTTCATACATCTGAGGACCTAGTTTGAGTTTCTTTTAACCATCTCGAACTTACGCATCGACCGCGTTCGGCGCTTCGTTTGGCAGCCGGCCGGCCTTCACCAGTGAAGGGCCAATCGGAGCGCCGAACGCGGTCGATGCGTAAAGTCGAGATGGTTCAAAGAAACTCACACAAGGCCCTTTGGTCACACATGAGCGCCCCGGTTGCTAGTACTGCGCACCTAACCTTTCTGAAGAACATCACCAATTAGGTCACTATAAATCGACTACTAAAAGCATAAAGGTAATACTTAAAGCATAATAATAGTTGATTAATACTTGCCTAAATCTGATCAGTAATTCTTGCAGCAGTGGATGAAAAAGGTAATTTCCAAAATATAATCTTAAATGTGCAAAAATACTTATCTAACCGGAAAAACGGGTATTAACAGAAACACAGCTGATGCGATTTCCGTAACCATGATATGCGTTTATCTGCGATATAAATATTTATAAGCGCATATAAACACTGTAATAAAATACATACGTACATAAATTGATGGTACCATTGACCTCATCGATCGGGTATTAAACCTAGCGGGCCATGCATAAATGACGTCACATATTAATAGGGAGGGAGGGGGTTATTAAACTGTGACATCATGTGACAAGGGGGGGACGAGTCATAAGCTTCGTGATGTCACATGTATTAATCTAATCTAAAGTATTACAACTTTAAAATATTACCAACTCTTTCAATGCTAACTATAATAATTTTATAAATGTGAAAGTGAGTATGTTTGTTACGCTTTCCACGGGATCGAGACTTATGCTGGTGAAACCTCGGAGGCAGCTAGTACTGTAGTGGTTACACCGCCACATACGAACTACGCATCAAAGGCATGACGTCACACAAATCCTGCATCGCGCAATTAGTGTTTACCGCGTGAACGACATATATCCGACATCAACAGTCGGGTCCATCCAGATGTGAGGTCTAGGAAATCAACCTACTTGAATGTAAACTTTGAGAAATAAATTTATTCTTATTCTTATACGAACTACGCATTAAAGACATGACGTCACACAAATCCTGCATCGCGCAATTAGAGTTTACCGCGCGAACGACATTTATAAGACTATCCGACATCAACAGTCGGGCAGTCGGCCCGCTAGACACAACACCCGTCTGGTCGAAGGATCCTCCCTTTTCTATGGTGGATGAGTGAACTTTACACCCTGTTCCTCATACCCCTAAAGTAGTATTATAAGGTTTAATTTAAAATTCCAAAATATGTGATCATACCAGGGGACACAAATATGACCATGTGTGACATTAGTAAGATGGATGGCTCCTAGTACACACGTTCCATTATAGTCGAACGATGACTAAAGGTTTATAGTACCGGCATTATGAGTCTGAATCATACAATGTTATTCATTGTACTTACACTTATACAGTCTTCACTTATCTATAATATGGAATACTGGCGTTAAACTTGTTACTATCACACCTGCGCGTTCGCTGATTGGCTTTACGACGTTATAAATGTTTATTGTTCAGATAAATGGCATTTTCTGTTTTGTTTAGCGTTGTATGGGAAATTAAATAGATAAATTGTAAGCTGATAATCTTTGTTGATTTAAAATATTAAAATGTTGAATGTCGTCACAATGTTCATTCGGTTTTGGGGTGGGATTTTTATGTGGTTTCATTTACACTATTGACAACTACGTCACATACTTTTGAAATAACATCATGAGGAAACCAGCATGCCTAAGAGATATTTCTCAACGGCTTGTGAAGCCAAGCCAGAGCCCATGGGCGGCATAAAAACTCTGTCAACAAGAGGTCTAATAAACATCCGAAGTTACGGATGCTTCTTATTCCTTATCACCTACAGACATAAGAATAGTTTGGCACCCAAACTAAGAATGAATCACAACACTATTATTTTGACAGTTGTCCTTACACCCGATGTGTTTTTGCCCGTCCGAAAAACTGAATTAATCGGGTGTAGGATTCAGTCCAAAGATTCTATTTTCGGACGGGCCCGTTCTTCGTTGACGGACTTACAGAGTAGGCCCCCGAACCTACGAAAACGAAAAAGTACTCCTTTCTTAAATTCAAATATTATTATTTGTAGGACATAGGTAAACAAAATAAGTACAGGTGTTAATATTAATAACATGAACGGTATGTCTTGCCGTCAACGTCAACTTGCGCACAAATATTCTAATTATAATTTCAAACTAATTAGTATAAATAAAAATGCAACAAAAACATTAAAATAAAACTAAATTATAATAATTCAAAATTAATACTTACTTATCTAAAAAACATGCGATATTTGATTCAATTATAATTTTGTTTTGTTTGATATGTATATTAAACCATATAAAAACATTAAAATTTTATTTAATTTCATCATCATCATCATTTCAGCCGTAGGACGTCCACTGCTGAACATAGGCCTCCCCCAATGATTTCCAAATCGGACGGTTTGAAGCGACCTGCATCCAGCGGCTTCCTGCGACGAGGCCGTCTTAATTTTTTTTTTTTTTTTTTTTAAATATAAACAAATTAAAATATAATAAATTATAATAAAAAATACTCTTGTAATGTGTAATATGCTTTTAATTTAATAAATTAAGAACAGCTTTTTTAAAATGGTGTATGTCAAGATCTTTTAATGGAATGGGTAACTCGTCATATATTTTGCGTGCCTTTCCTAAAAAAAAATTGAATATAGCGCAGTGTTGTGTGGAATCGGAAGTAATCATATTATCTGTTTAACTCTTCCTACTTCAGACCCACTTCTAGATTACTTAATGGAATTAATATTATAAGAGCTTCCACGTGGAGTGCCAACATAAGTACACACGGCTACACATCAAGCTATACATTTCCAGTTTATGCTGATCTCGCATTGTATAAGATTTCCGTACAATCAGAGGTCAGCTTATATCCTACGTACCTACGTCAAGCGCATACCTTGCAGACATGGTTATCTTTTACTTCAGAATGATCTATAATCGTATACTTCTGTGACGACAAGAAAGAGAAAGAAATATAGTCAATCAATTAGGTACCCTTAGCACGAGAACTTGAAACATTTAATAACAACACAAACTTGATTCAGATCTGCAGCAATAAATTTCTGCTGACCTTAGCAGTGTAATTCAGCTCTATAAACGTTTTTTTTTTTCTTTTAAAAACTCAAGCATCAGCTAATGAAACACATTTAACTATCTATTTTTACGAGGCTGTTTAACTCAAATTCAAAATTCTAATAAAGTACAAAATACAAGGGTACAAAACATCAGAAGCTAAGTGCACGGTTACTCTTTTAAAAAGTAAATGGTTTTTACAATGTTTTGAAATTACAGTGTTAATAGGTATGAGAGGACAGTGTAGGCCTATCAACAAGGGTTTTGTAAACATTTATAAATTAACAAAATTATTTATTCCAGATACACAATCTTCCTTCAACATGGCGAATTCAACTGGTCGATCAAGAAACGTTACAAACACATTCTCTACCTTCACCAACAACTCACTCTCTACAGGGCTTCTCTCGACATCCCCTTCCCCAGTAAGACCCATAAGACCAGGAGAGCCAGCTTCAAGAACACCGTGGATACTGAGGAGCAGGCTGAGAAGGTGGCTATGCAAGCGATGCCTAGGAGTAACTCGAAGAGGCAGGTTCGGCCTAGGAAGAGGAAAGGGGCGCTGCCTAGGTGAATATTTTGTTTGAATTGTTTATTTTTGAATGATTGATGCCTGTTTTCACTGACAGCTAAATGAATCCCTAAATAAAATTCCACTGTTAGATTTTCAACGCTAGGCTCAGAGCGGAGTGTTGAAAACCAACAGTTTTGAAACGTGTGTTGGTGAAAACGGGCATTACTTCTCTGTATCTTCATATTTATCTGCTACGTCTCATTTAATAAACTATGTATTTTAAAAGGAAATTTGTAAAAATTCATAAACCTCATTCTATATTCAAGTCACAGTCAAATCTCGTGATAATTGGCATCATTAGATATGTACAAAAACTAATGCTTTACTAAGATTTTAAGAACCAGGCGTGAACCAATCCCAAAGAGAAATCAAAATTTATGAGCTAAGTAAATATGACAGAAATCCTTTATAGTTCTAATTTGATTCTGGATTTATTTATTCACAATGGTTGGGGGGTATCTTCCAAAATTACAGATAACACTATTTTATCGTAGGTTTCCAAAAAAGCCCGAAGTGATGGTCACATACGAAGGCATACAGCTAAGAATGAAGCAGCTCGAAGAATATCTATACAATCTACTAAACATCTCAATATACAGGAACCACCATGAAACGGTAAGAACCTTCATAGACCGATGAGTAAGATTTACCTTCAAATCGCCACAGTAGCATTGGTTATGACACAACATGACAGTCAAATCAAAATCAACTTTATCGTGTAAGATACAAGGTCGATTATGGATTGTGTTTTTTTTTGTTTTTTTGTATTGTTTATTATCGGATACACGTCACTAACCTTTACGAGTTTAAACTATGTTTTTTAGTACCTGTGAGTTATAGTAACTTACTGTTGAATGAACTTTGTAAAAAGAAGTACCTATTATCACCAAATCTATTTTTTGCCGCCTAAAAGCATCACTATGTTACGGTTTAACGCCAGTAGCACACCTTCGCCGCGAAACGGTAAACCGCAGTAGTTCAATTCAAATGACTCGCGTTATGTTACGCTATTCGAAATTTGAGTAGCGGAAGTAGTCATTTGAATTGAACTACTGCGGTTTCGCTGCTATGGTTTCGCGGCGGAGATGTGCTACTGGCGTCAAAGTTACGGTCAGTACTCTGCATTATCTGACCCCTCTTACAAAGAAAAAGAGGGGAAGAGGGGTCGGGTTATACAGACACATTAGACTTTATGCCTTTAAAATTTACAAGGCAAGGTTAAAACCCATTGTTGTTACTGGTGCCTACTTCATATTGGAACTTTAAACATGAATGGCTCAACGATGACAGAGTAGCGACTGGCAAGAAAGAAGTCCTGAGTTCTATGACCACCTGTAATGTAGAATACTATTAATTTGCGCTCCACATTGCCAGATTTCTGAAAAGCTTTAGTAAAATGACATTTAAAGGCTACTCTTACCTTATCAATCTATTATCTTCCAGGTAAAATTCCTCGAAGTATCAAACCTATCGTTCATATCGGAGCTAGGCAGCAAAGGCAAGGAGGGCATGATACAGAAACGAACAGGCTCCACTCAGCCCGGCCAGGCGGGGTGCAACTGCTTCGGATTGCTCGGCAACATGGTTTGTGTGAGGTTAGATAATGGTAGAATTTAGTATTTTAATATATGTATCTGTTTTATCTCTGAAAAGCCCTACACGGAAACATAATTAAGTCCACGTTATCAAGTTAAAATAATAATAATAGTTCAATCCACGACGACCCGCCCCACTCCGCGATTACTGTACTGTAAGCTGTCCTTTAGTACGGAGCGGAGTGGAGTGGGGCGCTTCGTCGTGGATTGCGCTATCTATATTATTATTAAATTATTGCAAAGGCCTCTTCTCATACAGAGAAGGCACGAGCACTGGGGCCCAAGTCTGCTATTTTTATAAATTCGTCATTCCAACGCGATTCCATTGTCATTTGGCTAAAATTTCGTAATCTGCTAAATCCATAATGGTCGATCATTGGTTGATCATTGTATTCCACAAACACGATACTCGTAACGAATTAAAAGAAATGACTGCACAATGACGTACTCATGTTAGGTCACTGATCAAAAGAACTGTACAATTTTTAGCAGATTACTGCCTAAGTCAGTCATTCATTTTTCATTATGTACGAGATTACCAATACATGCCGTTTCTTTCAATGGAGTGTCAGTGGCTGACCATCGGAAAGACATAATGACGCCAATATGTTAGTAGATTACCAAACTTGTCAAATTCAACAATTATGAAATCAATGATAGACCATTCTGACACTATTGTAATAGCAGACTTGAGGCCCTGATCACCACGCTTGCTCAAGACGGGTTGGTGATTTCAGACTTATATTAACTATAAGTCCATGTTTCCTCACGATGTTTTCCTTCACCGATGTCAATAATGTCCAAGATAAACTCAGAAAGTACGTATGAATTGAAAAAGTCACATTGGTACTTGCTCGGATTTGGACCCATAACCATGCATGAGAGGTGAGGCCTTAACCGCTGGGCCAACAGTATGATGGCCCAGCGGTTGTATCAAGCGGCTTTTATCAAGTTAGAACTAGAATATAGTTTATTATCCAGGTAATACAGTAATCAGGGCCATAACTAAAATATATTACCTACAGCTAGCATAATCAGTCTACAATGTGCCCACTGCTAAGACACAGGCCTCCTCCTAGTGAGAGGGAGTGGGCCGTAATCCACCACGCGGGCCCAGTGCGGGTTGGTGGATGTCACATGTCTTCGAATTTTTTGGTTCTAAGACATGTTTGGTCACGATGTTTTCCTTCACCGTTTTGAGAGCAGTTGTGATGAAATAATTTACACCAAGTATCACTGGGCCATCACAGCTCTCTCATTACTACAGCTCATTACCTATAGTTACGTTACAAAGTATAATTTGCCAGTGAGCCCCGATCTTGACAGATCGTCTGTATCTTGGGTCTCGGGGGTAGAAAGCTAGAATCTTGCCTGAACTTGCTCACAAAATTACCTAATAACATCAAGCGCTCGCGCTATTATAAGAAAAATCATGTTTCAAGTTATCATGGCTCTAAACTTAATCAAGAGTTTTCAGGTCACGGTTTGATCAATCACCATTTGACCATTATTGACCCCTCACGTATTGCATTATTGAGTTAAATAATTTTAACACTATTATAAAAGCACGTTTGCCTATACTGGGTATAATTAGTTGTATAACTTTTATTTTTATCGTGTTTAAGTATCGATATCTATCATATCTGTGGAGTTTTGCTAGGTAATTTAATGTGACCTTGTCTATTTTAAAATACTTATTCAGTTAGCAGCTGTAATCACTGTCGATTTATTTTCTTCCAGTTAATAAACTTACCAACATGTCCATTGCAGGTGTAACTACTTCTGCACGGGCCTGGTGTGTGCAAAGTGGCAAGAACGATGGTTCTTCGTCAAGGATACCTTCTTCGGATACGTGCGGCCGAGAGATGGCGTTGTTAAGGCTATCATGCTGTTTGATCAGGGGTAAGTGATACCAACTATTTATTTTATAGTTGCCATGCAGTTATACTATTTATTTCATGTTTAAAGTTATTCTAACGTCATTTCTTGTTGACTTTATAGTACACTAGGAAAACTATCTAACGTATATTTTCAGAACACTTGGAATAAAAAAGTTAAAACTACTTACTTACAGTTCAGTAGTTATTTTTATTAAAAAAAGTTAACTACGGGACTGATGAACGTGAAGTCCTGGGTTCAATTACCAGGTCTGGCAAAGTATTATTGGGGTTTTCCGTCAAGAGTTTCTCAGTAGCAGCCTGGAATCTGGATTTGCCCGGTTGAGGGTAATAGGCTCGCCCCCTATTACATGGGACTTAAACATAACTAGCAAAATGTGGGTGTACTACAGGTACTCTAAAAGAACTTCATAACTAAGCAGTTTGAAAACATAATCCCGTGAACACGATGGCCACATCTGTTACCACCCCGGTTCTATAGCGGCCGAGCGCAGCAAGCAGAAATAGTCCTTACGGTGTATAGATATGAACTTCTTCGATGGTACACCTCTGCCTAACCCGGTGAAAACAGGCGTAATGTTATGTTATGTTCAGTAGTTATTTTTAAGCAGAAATATTGTATTTATGTTGTCTTGTTTTTCATTCCACGCAGCCCATTCAGTAAATTTTGTGAGTACATATATGTTAGTATGTGTGAATTGTGCTAATTGTAATAATACTGTCGAGGTTTATATGATTCTTGGTTTAAAAATACATACAACTTTACCTAACGTAAATGTGGTTTTTGAATGAAATATGTCATTTTAATAACTCCATTTCATTTATCATGTATATTAATGAGTTAATAGAAAGTTATACATGATTTTGTAATAACACCAAATGCATAATGTTTAATCTACATTTCAGTTGTTTATTACCTAATTTATAGTGGCTACAATCGCTTGACCAAAAGTTATGTTCTGACATCGATAAAAAGAGATAACATAGAAAAATACCCTAGCAAGGGCGCCATGTTCTAGATACATTTACTACACATTGTAACAGCGAATCAATTTTCACGCCTCCCCAAAAATATTTGTCCCAGGTTATAAGAACCTGAGACAAATATTTTTTGATATCCTGATAGCTTAACCTACCTCTGAGTTTGTTTCTTCCTTTCTTCTCAGAGTAGTCAGATAGGAAACGCCGAACTCATCTAGCTTATTTATTTTTATATGACGTGTAAAAGTCATTCCGATATCCTATTTACGGAATAAAAAAAATCATTTCATTTCTAAAAAAATGCCATGGATAATATGAATATACCTACAATTTTTTTTTTAAACATAAAATAATATAAATTCACGAAATTTCGCGGGTATGACGCACATGCCGGTAGCACACCTCCGCCGCGAAACCGTAGCAGCGAAACCGCAGTAGTTCAATTCAATAGACTCGCGTCATGTTCCGGTACTCGAATCGGATGAGAGTAGTGGAAAATGACGCGAGTTTATTGAATATGACTACAACGTAAAGCCAGTAAGATATCAATATATTTGGCGGCCTTAGCAATTGAGGCTTATAATTAAGTTTCACTAAAATTCGTGACATAATTTCTGAAATAATCATCCCGTCAGAATAGAACTTGCCACCCGCCTAATGTCAGACAGTCACAATAACTTGCTCAACGATCATTGCAAATTATTCTTCGCTCGAATTAATCCTCATCATATTCTCCAGGTTCGAAGTATCAAGCGGCATGTACTCCACGGGGTTGAACCATGGTCTTCAGATCCTGAACCAAAGCAGACAGATGGTCATCAAGTGCTGGACCAAACGCAAGAGTAAAGAGTGGATGCAGTACCTCAAAACTGTTGCTAATCAGACTGGTAAGTTTATGAGTATCTTAACATCACCACGCCTTATTTCCCGGTAGGGTTGGGCAGAGGTGTCCCTATAGTAGATACACCCACATTTCGCCAGTCGCATGTAATAGGGGGCGGGAGTATTGCCATCAACCTGGTACAAAATCCAGACTCCTGGCTACTGATAAATTCCTGATAGAAAAACTCAATAACATTTTGCCAGACCTGGGAATCGAAACCAGGAGATTTTGGCAAAGAATGCTGCCTACCTTTACCAAAAAGTTTAAAAGATTAATTGACGGCTTTTTTTTTAGTCGTTTTTTATTGTTTTTTTTTACATTGTTCTCTCATATAGAAGCAACAAGAGTAATGTACCCAGGATTTTGTAATTTCTATATTTAAAAGAGTGTCCTTGGAGTTTCTTGCCCGTTCTTCTCCATATAGATCTACGTTTTGGAATGGGCAACTAGCTTCAACTTTCGGACCGACTCTTTGAAAGTTCAAAAGTTGCCGGGCTGCTACTGAGAAATTCTTGACGGAAAAACCCAATAACACTTTCGCCGACCTGGTAATTGAACCCAGGAGCTCATTCTCATCAGTAGCACAGTCCATAAAATGTATATATGGAGTTTTTTTCCTGTTTTTCTCCATAGGTACCTACTACGCTTTGGAGTGGGCAACTAGCTTAATATTTCTGACTGACCGATTCCTTGACAGTTCAAAAGTGTAAAAGTGATTCCAATATCCTATTTACAGAGTAAACAATTTCAATTATTTTTCACAGCCCGAGACTTCACGTTCCCAAACGTGCACCATTCCTTCGCGCCTCCCCGCGCGGCGACACCCGTAGGCACGCTGGTCGACGGCTCCGCATACCTATCAGCCGTAGCCGACGCCATGGAACTGGCCAAGGAAGAGATCTTCATAGCCGACTGGTGGCTAAGTCCCGAGATCTATCTGAAGAGGCCAGCGCTTAACGGGAGTTATTGGAGACTGGATACGCTTTTGAAGAGGAAGGCAGTAAGTTTTGCTCATTGTGAAAAAGACTATAATGTCTAGGGACCACTGAAAACCTCAAAATTTGCAAATATAACAACCTTATTGACACTGTTGAAACAGTAGAAGTAAGTGCTTGCCTATTTTTCGGGACATCGCCAACTGATTGGTCCTTAACAATATTTGGGCAAAGAATCAGCAAAGAATGCTGCCTACCTTTACCAAAAAGTTTAAAAGATTGATTGAGGGCTTATTTTTAATCGATTTTGATTATATTTTTTACATTGTTCTCTCATATAGAAGCAACAAGAACAATGTACCCAGGATTTTGTAATTTCTATATTTAAAAGAGTGTCCTTGGAGTTTCTTGCCCGTTCTTCTCCATATAGATCTACGTTTTGGAATGGGCATCTAGCTTCAACTTTCGGACCGACTCTTTGACAGTTCAAAAGTGCCTGTAAATGGTTTAATTGAAATAAATACTTTGAGTTTGAGTTTGATGTTAATTTGTTTCAGGCGCAAGGTGTAAAAATATTCATAATGCTGTACAAAGAAGTGGAGATGGCTCTGGGTATCAACAGCTTCTACAGTAAAAGTAAATTAGCTAGCGAATATATTAAGGTAAGAACGAGACGATCATTTAGGCTGATTTTATACCTACAACAGTAGCTGGTACTCGAAGAACCTTTATATCAGGCCCACATGTAATCTTGCTGTTATTTGACTAAGATCTATAACCAAATGTGCTATTTTAGAAAAGCTAGTGTTAACACTGTCGGAGGAACTCGTGGCTAAGTAATAACAGCACACGGGTCGATCCATCAGGTTAAGTTACGCTTGCCGGGGTTGGTCCATCTTTACATACCGAGACTCTTCCGTGCCTCAGAAAGCACGTTAAGCCGTTGATCCCGGCTTCGCATTCGAAAGTCTGGCAACTAGTCTTACCAAGGGGTATCGTATTATCCAGTTAACTGGGTTTTGAAGGTCAGATAGGCAGTCGCTCCATGTAAAATACTGGTATTCAGCTGCATCCGGTTAGACTGGAAGCCGACGCCAACATAGTTGGAAAAAGGCTAGGCAGATTGATTTTAGTGCTAACACTACAAAATACTTAATTCTTCTACACTCTGTTATTACACTTTGTAAGCAAACCTAACTTATCGTCAAATATTTTCATTTTCAGGTGTTCCGTCACCCGGACCACGCGAAAGCCGGCGTCCTATTCTGGGCTCATCACGAGAAGATCGTGTGCGTTGACCAGACCGTCGCGTTTGTGGGAGGCATCGACCTGTGCTACGGACGATGGGACGACTTTAAACATAGGTAAGCGTCAAGGGACTGTTTATTTTCTTCCCCCTCCTCCCTCTCCATTATCAAATGATTATTCCATTCATTGCTGAAAATTGCCATTCTTAAAGCCTACGAGAACACGATGTATTTTTTTTTTGGCATATTGCCTATCGCTAGTATTTTTTTGGGTATCGTAGATGCGTACTTAGTGAAAGGGGTAACTCAGTAATCAAAGTCAATTATAAGTAACTATCGCGTTTAATCAGGATAAACACATCAAGTTAAAACTATTGCACTCGCGAGTCGGACCGTCGGGATCGAAAGGGACGTGCCCTTGACACAATTCGCGTTTCCTGACTGCGGACCGGAACCGACGCCGCCGTGCCTCGCCCCCCGCGCGCGCCAGCGCACCGGGAGAACCATCCCTTCGCTCTTTCAATAGACACAATATTACATACGCCAATAAACATTCTAATATTCTATATGTTTGGATGTTTGTTACTCAATCACGCAAAAACGGATGAACGGATTTGGATGAAATTTGGCACACAGATAGTTTATAACCTTGATTAACAATAGGATACTTTTTATCACGGTATTACGTCCCCGTCGGATAATTTCTGGCCTCCAAAGGCGAAAGCTAGTTTGCAACACTTTTGGTGGATAGTTTTAAGTCTAAGCTATACGTGAAAGTCAAATAATTTATTTAAATTAGGCACAACACAACAATTAGGTACAAAAAAAAATTGTTTCTAGTCGCCCCTTCTAAAAGGTAGTTTTCGTATGGAGATGAATGAACAAGAAACTCCACCGTTAACGTTACTATGTTACCATGTTAGCTATGTTTTGCTTACCATGGGATACAATCTCATACCTCAGTCTCCATTGAAACTATTAAACAAATTAGACCGGCACGGCACCTTAATCAAATATTTTATTTTAAATATGATTTACAGGCTAACAGACCTCGGCGACGAAGTCCAACCCAAGAGCTTCATAAGAACAAAGAAGAAAACATCAAGTTCCCCGGGCGGCGGACTCTATCTACCTCACTCGAACGGACTGGAGGCTGCGCTGGAACTGGCCAAGAGCTCTAAAGATCTTGTCATCAGTTTAAACGAGTAAGTTAGAAGTTATCTTATGTAGCCATCGACCATAAAGTAACATCGTACTTGGCTGGCAGTCTCTGCCGGGGTTGCGGGAAAGTCCGAAAGGGATACCGCGGCCCCTGGTATTGCACAGGCAATTGAAGGAACACGGGTGGGCTTTAGTCAATAAGAGTCTGACACGCCATCACTTGATGATTTCAAAGGGGTGGCAGTCTCGACATAGATAGCCATCGCTATACGACAGAATTCGGTCGCAAGGTCCTAATAGAGTCGGCAAAACACGAGCACGGTAAAACTCGTTGTCAAAAACTGCCCCGTTGGTCTCGTGGTCGCAAGAGCGACTGCTGAGCGTGGTATCCTGGGTTTGATTCCCGAATCGGGCAAAGTGTTATTGGGTTTTTTCCATTAGGAATTTCTTGATAGTGGTGTGATACCCACGCGCGTGCCTCAGAAAGCACGTTAAGCCGTTGGTCCTGCGCCTGATCTCTCTCCAATCGTGTCGGATTGCCGTCCTATCGGACTATGAGAGTAAGGGAAGAGAGAGTGCACCTGTGGCTGCGCACACACTTGTGCACTATAATATCTCCCGCGCCGAAGGCTAGTCTCCGTTGAAATTGGCCGCCATGGCCGAAATACGGTCTGGAGGACTATTTATATATAAAATCCCGTCACGCGCCTCTATGGACGCCATTACGACTTTGCGACCGAATTCGGTCGTATAGCGATCGCTATCTATGTCGAGACTGCCGGGTCAGCCCAACGGATTAATCGCAAACGGACATAATCTATACTACTCGTAATAATAGAGCAGAACAGTTTTTTTGTTTGCTTGGACGCGGTAATCTCTGGAACTGCCAGTTAGATTTGAAAAAATATTTTTATTTGATAGCCCAATTCTTGAGGAAGGCTCTTTAACATCACGCTAGGACCCTTAGGAGCCGAGCAAAAAGAAAAAACGCTAAGCGTTAACGAAGTAAAACCGCGGACGGGCGATGCGATGCAAGAAATTTCACGAGGACGAAATTGCGGGCCAGAAGCTAGTAGTAATGAAATGAAATTGTTTATTCTGTAAATAGGCTATTGGAATCACTTTAACACGTCATCTTAAAAAAAAAAAAAAAAAAAAAATGCTAGATGAGTTCGGCGTTTCCTATCTGACTACTCTGAGAAGAAAGGCCGAAACAAACTCAGAGGTCACAGTCTCTTTTAAAGTCTAGACATAATCTTGGTCAGGCCATAAGAGGACCATGTAGATTAGTCTGAAATGGTCTTTTGAGAAAAGAACCACACAGATTTGAGTGGACCTGTCCTGTCAGTGCAAGCATTTGTCAGTAATCGTGGAACTCAACTCGACGAACAAGAAAGGACATTTGGGTAGGCCGCATAAACTACTCAAAATGCCAGACCATCATTAAAACTAACTGAGAAAGAGTAAAAATAATAATAAAAATATCCATATAGTCCTCACATTCACAAAAATTAAAAATATAATACTTTACATTATTATATACTAATATAACATACCTATCTGTAAGCCTTCGAATTAGGCATCGCATGTCCTGTGCCTGTACAACATTATGGCATAGAAGACCACCTAAAGCAAAAAAAGAAACAACACACAAAAAAAAGCTATTCCTCTTGATAATTTTACATCCGTTTGACGTAATGCGACAAGGCATCCAGAATTTATCTAAACACCCAACATTAACAATTGCACATCTCCATTCACAGCGCCACACTAAAAGACGACACCCAAAAAGAAAAAGACGAAGAAGAAACAGTACCTGAAACGAGCGAAACAGAAACCATTCCCCAAAACCTCCCGGTCTTAGAACCGGGAGACCAGCTTCTCATCAATTCCACACCACAGAAAACACAAGACTTGACGAAACTCGAGAGTCCAAGCCCAGAAGTCCAAAGAAGAAACGTTGTAGAAAAAATAACAGACAGAGGCAAAAATATTATTAGTATCTTATATCCACCGTATGAAGAAGAGAGAAACGAGAAAAAGTTTGATGACTCGGAAAGAAAAAAAGCTGAGAAATACGCCTTATCGACCGATCAAATCTTACTTACTGATGCCCTGGGCATCAAGCCAGTGGAAGCGTCAGGTCGGCATGTTAGTCAACCTACTCCACTAGCGAAAGTGGTTGAAGGAAGAGTTATTACGGAGAAGACGAAGGAAGTATTGGAGGATATTGAAGGAAACTCGAAACTGTGGATTGGAAAGGACTACACCAATTTTATTGTTAAGGATTTTAATAATTTAGATCTGCCTTTTGTAGGTGAGTTGACAATGATATCTTTTTTTTTGTCAGAGTTTTTTGTAATACTATTGGCAAATTTCTCCGCTCCGCTCCTGTGCACAGGTAGCCTTAAACTGTTGAAACATGCCAGATTGGGCATTATATTTTTCAGTTCTCGCGTCGTCTTTGCAACTTTTATTGTAGATGTAACCTATGCCGCAGGCAATTAAATCACACTGCGTAATCTAGTTTTACTTTGTACCAAAAAGTTCACTTTATTTTCATTACATACAAAGAAAAAAGAAAGAAAGAAATATCTTTATTCTGCACAAATACATTTAAAGAAAATATACAAGTACAAAAGTAGCCAAAAGCCTCGTATTCAACCAATAAATAAACGCTTGAAAATGTTGTTCATCGGTTGATGTCAAGGCCTCTGACCAAATACAATATTGCGTAATATCAACTTAAATATGTAATATTGCCTATTGTCATATCTTAGCGAAACAATATCTTACCCCCAACATAATGTTTCCCAGACTTAGTGGACAGAAACTCAACCCCCCGCATGCCGTGGCACGACGTGGGCGTCGTGGTGCAGGGCGCGGCCGCGCGGGACGTCGCCAGGCACTTCATACAGAGGTGGAACGCTATCAAATTGGAGAAGGCGAGGTTAGTTACATGATGGATACGTTTGTTTTACTAAACTAAATAAATATTATAACAAAAACTAGCTACGCCCCGCGGTTTCACCCGTATAAGCCTTGATCCCGTGAGAATATCGGGATAAAATGTATCCTATGTCCTTCTCCAGGTCATGGTCTACCCATGTGCCAAATTTTATCTAAATCCGTTCAGCCGTTTTAGCGTGAAAGCGTAACAAACAAACAAACTCACTTTCGCATTTATAATATTAGAGATAACAATATCACAAACTAAAGTAGTAAACGCATATGATTTTCTGAACCCTTAGACTGAGTCAAATAAAATTAGCTTACGAAACGTCACAGACGAGTCGGGAATCAACATCTAATCGTGATAAAAACGGAAACAAATACTCAATGTGTTTTTCTTTTTTTGTTTGTTTTATTTCGACACAATATCAATCTTGGGCTTGTCTGTGAACTCCACAGATAAGCCCTTCTACGTTCTATGTTATAGGGTTTGGTTTACGCACTTAGTACTTTAGGTGGACCATTGTGGTCGGAGGATGCTCCCTTTTCTATAGAGGATGAGTGAACTTTACATCCTGTACCTCATACCTCTATACTAATATGGATGAGCAAAACAGCAAAACTTTTCACACAACAATTTGAAGTTTTTCCCTTATGTTTTTTTTTTTTACTGTCTTAAATCTTGACATAATTCAGACAAAACCCAAACTACCCGTATTTGCTACCGAAGGCGTACATCGACATCAAGCCGCTACATGATCTGGACAAACTCCTTCAATGTGACATCAACAACGTCTCCTGTCAGGTAACTATTGTTATATTTACTGTAATTTTATTGAAAGGATTTGTAATAGTAAATTGCATGTAGGTAAGACTTCTCTGTTAATATTATTTCATGATTTGCGACATCTTCCCTCTGTGAGTTAATTCGTTGTGTAGCATTCTTAAAGGATCACAACAAAAACTGACTTCTTAGTCCGAAACGAACAGAAAGGAATATCTTTATTTTGCATTAAATATTTTACAATAGACGCCAGCACATCATCCTACCCGAACCTACACATCAAATTTGAACCTTATGCTTTAGAGTTAAAGTTGAAAATATATTAAAGAAATTTGACATAATTATTGTAGTAGGTTGTTCTGCTGGCGTCTGTACATAAAAGGTCATAAATATAAACGGCTCCACATATTTTGTTTACTTACTGCAGCATGCAAAAAATCCTTAAATAAAAATTATAAACAAAAAACACTTATTAATAGTAAGAACACTTGATCAAAAATACTTAAAAATAAATTTCAATTATTACTAGTGAGATCATTGTGTTATCATAAGATACTTTAAAATTTAATTACATAGCTTTACAATATTAGCTCATATCCTTGAAAACACAATTATAAACCTAAATATAATAGTAATTTAAAAAATCCGCTTCCAGGTGCTTCGCAGTCTATCAAGCTGGTCAGGAGGTTTCCTAGACCCGGACACAGTAGAACAAAGCATACACGAAGCGTACGCAGACACGATCACTCGCGCGCAACACTATGTATATATTGAGAACCAGTTCTTTATCACGCAGTCACGATCCAGCCAGGCTGTAAGGAACCAGGTAAAGAATCAGGTAACCCGCACTAACCAACACTGACATTCTTTACTTTTATTTCTTTCTTTCTTTAAGAGGGAACAGGGCCCGCAGTTCTCCATACAAACGTATTCTCCGTTTTTCTTCCTGAATAATGCCACTAAAGGTATCATTTTTTTATATAAAATCAGGGTCTCTATAGGCATATCCCTGTCATTTCCTTTTTTTCAGCAATAAATAAGTAAGGAAACTATGACCCTCCAAAAATTACAAAAATGCCCCATTTTTACCGCCGTGATTAGAGGACTACCAGACTAATTCGAAAAAGTTTTTAGCATGAAAGAAAATAATAGGAACCTAGACACTCTTTTTTAAAATTTTAATGTAAAAAAATATTAAATCGGCTTAGTTTTCGAGGAGAAAAAAGGCGAATGCCAAACGTCGTTTTCGTCAAAAAATTTGTGATATAATCGGTCTGAGCTGCAGTTGTCCCTATCGCACATTACGGGGTTTAACTCGGTTTTTCGGGCGCAGCGCGACAGCAATAGTTTCTACAAATACCTATTTTTCAAATTCCTCGCAGCCCCTGTTCCCTCTTAATTAAAACAGTTGACAACCAATTACAAAAAAAATGTAAGTTACATGTGTCACGACAAGGGACAAGGCGTGACTCTTGCGACAATGGAACCAGTTCTATTTCACGCAGTCGGCTCTGAGGAACCAAGTAACACGCACTAACTAACTCTTGACATGTGTCACGGTACCATCTACAAGGTGTCACATTTGTCACGGTAAAACCAGTTCTTATTATCATGCAGTCTTGCTCCAGACAGGCTGTGAGGACCCAGGTTAAGAAGCAGGTAACACGCACTAACTAACACTTGACATGTGTTACGGTACAAGCCAATGGCGTGACACTTGTCACGGTAGAACAAAGCACCACTATCAGGTAACTGCTAAAAATACACGTGTCGAGGGATCTATCAAAATTTATTTTATTTATTTATTACATAATGTACACACAGTTAAAAACTAATTTGAACCTACTGCTGACCGAATTACTGCTACTAATCGCTTTTTACTAAGCCCTTTAATGGTGCTTTTGCAGCATCGTTCATGTCCGAAGTAATTATGATGCATATGCATTTCGATTTTATCTTATGCCTAATGTTAATCAAATTTACACAATAAAAATTTGACCATCACATTGGCAGCAGAATCAGTCAGATTCTATTTTTTCTATACAAATAAATAAAATTGTAGTGTCTGTTTGTAATTTCAAAATAACAGCTTTTTACTAAATGCATATGACAGTATATACGGTACTTATAACAAAGAAAGAAAGTAATAGTAGATTCTTTGCCCAGGGAGCAAACAACTATTTTTAAAGCGAGAGTGTTTCGTTTGTTTGAATCCAGAGCGGAGCGAAGTAATCTGATTCTAAAGTAGAATCCTGAACGCAGCGAGGGATTCAAAGTACGTCACTCGAGCTTAAAATAGTGTGCTCCCGAGGTGAACACTCTACTTTTCATCACCCTCTATGAGAAAAAAAATGTGTGCGGTCCGACCTTATCTCTCACGTATGATTTAAAACCAAAACAATTTTTTTGCAGCCGCCATCTTTGATTTACGTTTTGACCTCTTTATCGACTTTAGCAGCTTTAAAAACTATAAAAACGATACTTGAGTGATGAAATATTTGAAAATGCACATGCGCAGTTGCCATCTTGGATTTACATTTTGATTTTACTATCGGCTTTAGCACCCTCGAAAACTATGAAAACGACACCCATGACAAACAACTTGAAAATATTTGCAGGCGACATTTTGGATTTACATTTTGACCTCACTATCGGCTTCAGCACCCTCGAAAACTATGAAAACGACACCCATGACGAAAAATTTGAATATTTTCGTAGCCGCCATCTTGGATTTACATTTTGACCTCACTATCGGCTTTAGAACCCTCGAAAACTATGAAAACGACACCCATGACGAAAAATTTGAAAATTTTCACAGCTGCCATCTTGGATTTTCATTTTGACCTCATTAACGGCTTTGGCGCCCTCGAAAACCGAAAAAGACACCCATGACGAAAAGTTTGAAAATTTTCGTAGCTGCCATTTTGGATTTACATTTTGACCTCACTATTGGCTTTAGAACCCTCGAAAACTGAAAACGACACCCACGACGAAAAATTTGAAAATTTTCACAGCTGCCATCTTGGATTTTCATTTTGACCTCATTAACGGCTTTGGCGCCCTTGAAAACTATGAAAACGACACCAATGACGAAAAGTTTGAAAATTTTCGTCATGTGTCATTGCCGCCATCTTAGGATTTTCATTTTGACCAAATAATTCACACTTTCTCTCTCTTTCTTGCCAGCCTTTTACTTGTTCATACAATGTTCGTGATTGATCTCTTTGGTGATTGGAACTTTTACTAACAATATCCACAATCCAAATTCAAATCTATTTTGCTCCCTAAGAATCAAACAGCTATTTTGTTCCCTGTTTACGAAGAACAAACGATGTGATGAAAATAAATTTATTTGACTAGGCACGCAATATTCACACAAAAATATAAAAAAATAACTTTAAATAGTTTGTAAAAAAAAAAGTTTTTTTTTGTACTGGCACACAATTGTGCAAAAATTCCTTTTTTTTTTCTGTTCCGTCTCATCTCCGAAATGCCTGGACCGATTTTGACAGGACCTAACTGGCAGATAGCTGATGTTATAAGGAGTAACTGAGGCTGCCTACTTTAATTTTATAAAATGAAGTACGGACTCACGCGGGCAGCAGCTAATTACGAATAAAAGCCATTCTAATTTGCTGATCCTTTCCACAACATTGAGTATGCTAACGTCTCTTCCAGATAGGCGAAGCGTTATACAACCGCATAATGCGCGCGGTCCGCGCCGGGCAAGCCTTCCGCGTGTACGTGGTGATGCCGCTGCTGCCGGCCTTCGAGGGCGAGGTGGGCGCGCCCTCGGGCACGTCGCTGCACGCCGTCACGCACTGGAACTATCAAAGTATTTGCCGGTCAGTTACCTTGCATTATTATGACCAAACTATTTATTATTATTTATATTATTTATTTATTTTCCCACGCTCAAGTAAGATTAAAATAATACTGCTAAAAGAGATGGTGGTAGGGCCCCAGGACAATATTGAGCAGGTAATATTTCAATGGGTGAATGTTTTATCACGGCAGAACTACCTATTTTCCATAGCTTTTTTTTTTTTTTAAATCTTGTCTTACAACATTGTAATTAATATGTTAAAGCTTGTAATTAGCAATTGTCAGTTGTTTACGAGTACTACTTCGATACCTTTTACGTCTGCAAGCTTTCTTAAAATTGTAAAAATGAATAAAAATAAAATACTCGTCTAATCACGTTCTCGAAAACTGCTCTAACGATTTCTATTAAAGTAGCATAGGCGTTTACGGGGGCGAAAAAGCGCGATCTAGCTTGGTCTCAAATCTGGGAATAGTTATTTATCCAACATGTGAGGAAAGTTCGTTTTTCCTATGAGTTTTGATTTTGAGTCTTGAGCGAACGAAGGATTGAAAAATAGAATCACGAGCGCAGCGAGTGATTATAAATTTCAATCCTGAGTAAGCGAAAGACTCAACAAAACGAATAGCAAATGAACTTGCTCACAAGTTGCATACAAAACTTTTCACCACTCCCAGCAAGAAAGTATTCAGTCATCATAGGTAAATAAATTAAATAGACACAAAGCAAATCAAAATAATTCTTTATATTTTAAAATATCTTTAAAACTTAACTTAAAAAAATCAGGCAAGGTTAGTTCCTGAACGGGAGCATTACTTTCCTCACTGTTCAAACAGTGAGGAAAAACCAACTTTCCTCACTGTTCAAGCAGTGAGGAAAAACCAACTTTCCTCACTGTTTTCGTAGAGGAAAGACACTTCTTTCGTGCGGGAGTGGTGAAAAATTAATTTACTCTATTTTCACACGAGCAGAACTCGGAGAAAGTTTATATAATTACAATAGCAAATACGCAAATTAAGCAATTCAAATTCAAAATTTGCTAATATGGGTAATTACATAAAGTTGTTAAAAATAGAAAATAGTTTTTCTCGCAAATAAATTTGATTTGAATTTGAAGCACAGCGTAAACGCTACGTCAAACAACGTCTAATGCAGACGAGGCACCCCGTTAGTACACAAGTCGACGTCACACGGCTACACATCAAGCATTTCCAGTATTAGCTGACCTCGCGTTGTACGGAAATCCTATACAATGCGAGATCAGCATAATCTGGAAATGTATACATACATAAATACACGTCGTCTTCCAATGGGAGTAAGCAGGTGGCTTTCTGTAGTTTCACAGAACGCCTGCTACTATCCTTATACAGTCCTTTTGCGTCACGTACGTTCACAGCTGTTTTGAAATAACATCGAGCAGTGCTTGATTGAGATAGGTAACCTAAATGGCGCAAATACTCCAATCTTATTGGGACTTATATGTTTGAGCTCTGAGAGCTATGAGTCATAATAAATTAAAAAGATACATTAAATTTAGAAAAATAATTAAACGGTCACAGAAGGCTATTAAAAAACAAAGTCTTTTAAAATTAAATCTTTCCCTTAGAAAGGAACGTGTTATCCTTTCCAAAAGTTTAAATAGTTGTACTGTTGAGTTAGATGAATGTAGGGAAAAGTATGATATTGATACTAAGATCCTTTATAATGATATACTACACAAGGAGCAGTTGCTGAAGGATATTTTTCAGAAATATGAGAATTCACAACTACAACTAAGTGAGCGCTTGTTTGAGGCTGGGGAACTACTGGATTTGGTAAAGTGCAATGCTGAGAGGTATGAGTCTTTGACTAATAATATCTCATGCAGCTGTGCCTATGAACCACCACCTCCTCAGCCTCAGCCTGACTTGCCTCCTCCGGTGTTGGCTCTTACAGCAGAAAACTGTGTTAATACTCAAAATAATAATAAATCTATATTTTTCTGTGACGAATTAGGTTCGGGCTTTGCAAAAATGTTATTCAATTACCTTAGCCATAGTTTTACCAATCATAGTTATCATAACATAACTTTTAAACAAATGATTAAAAGAATTGCAAACACAAACCTAGATAATTATTCTACAATGGTTTTGCTATTAGGTAATAGTACTGGTATTACCAGAAAGGACATAGTGGATGGTGTGAACACCTTAATAAAGTTAAATATAGGAAAGCTTATGTTGTGTGCTTTACCTTACTCTGATACTTTATCAGTTTATGAAAATAATTATATTTATAAGTTAAATAGTACTATTCACAGGCTGACATGTTGTCATAGTGACAAATTATTGTTTTTGACACTAACAAGTTTGTTAGTGGTTTTAAGTTAACTCAGAGAACTTTATCTCTGTCTTGGGAATGTAGACATATGATTGCTATGTTGATAGCATATAATATTAATGAGGTTATAGCTAATATAACAAATTTTAGTATTAGTGACGAGTCTGTGTTGTCTAGTTATACTAACAACATAGTGATTAATAATTATGAGTCATCATGTTGTACGAAGGAGAATCCACCTATAATACCAACATCTTTGGAGGCCACTAGCAGTCAGATAGGGTATTCTCTTCCTGCTGGAATTCATACAAACTTTCTAGACTCTTCTGTTGTAGTTGTGGAGGTCACTCCGGATAACTTTTTAAACTAGTTAGTAAGACAACAGAAGTTACCCCTTCAAATAACCAATTATTATTAGAGAATAATAAAAAGGTATCTTCTGGCAATATAACACATAATAATAATAAAAAACCAAAGGGGGGGCAACATACTCTAAAATTATTCAATCAAAATATCCAAGGTTGCTCTTCCAAATTACTGGAAATAGAATTATTTTTAGAAAATACTAAGTTTGATGTTGTTTGTATAACAGAACATTGGTTAAAAGATCATCAAGTAATGTCAATTAACTATGTAAATTATTGTGTAGTTAGCCATTTCAGCCGAAAACGTTTGATACATGGAGGATCATTAATATTAGTAAAAAATTCTATTAAATCGAAAGAACGAAAAGACATAATCGGACTGTCTGTTGAACACACCATTGAATTGTCCTGTGTTGAGCTTGATAAGCATGTTATAGTATGTGTATACAGACCTCCAAGTTACCAGAATCTTTCAATGTTTGATTCTGTAATGGAAGATGTGCTAAAGAAACTAAATGCTAGTAGTAAGTCAATAATCATATGTGGTGATTTTAATATTAATCTATTAGAAAATAACTCTAATACTATCAGACTATTAAGTCTTTTCAGGTCATTTGACTTATCAAATGTTTTTATTGAACCAACCCGAGTGACAGCTTCTTCTGCCACTTGTATAGATAATATTTTCTGTAACTGTGATTACTTACATAAACAAATTATAAATAAGTTGCCATCTGATCACAGTGGACAAACAGTTACATTTTGCTCCTACCTACCTTTACAAAAAATTCAAATAAGGTTTAGGCCAATTACATGTAAAAATCTAGATAAATTAAATAATGCTTTGGCAAGTAAATTATGTATTCAGAGTTTTAATAATATATGTGACCCAAATGAGTTCTACGCCGAGTTCTTTTCACTATTAAACAAACAATTTACTGACACTTTTCCACTAAAGACCAAAACAATTTACACAAAGTTCTTATTTAGTGATTGGGCGACTCCAGGTATTCGCAAAAGTAGGGAAAAACTTTTTGAACTTTATGGCCTAAAGCAACACATGAATAATACAAGCTTTCATCAGTATGTTGCAAAATATTCTAAAACTTTTAAAAGTGTGTGCAAAATAGCTAAAGCTCTTCACATTAGCAATAAAATAAAATCAGCTGATGATAAAATAAAAACTACCTGGCAAATAATAAATAATGAAACCGGTAGGAAAAAACAACGTAATACTGAATTTAATTTAGAGACTGCTCATGGTCCCATCAACTCAGATGTAGAAATAGCTCAGGAATTTGAAAACTTTTTTGTTAATATTCCCCACAAAACCACTGAAGCTTTAAATTCCTCACCCGCGCTTTCTGCTGCCTTACTTAGAAATAATGTAAAGGCATGCCCTTTGGAGTTTAGGTTTCAGCATACAAACCCCCAGGCTGTTATAAAAGCTTTTAAAGATCTTAAAATTAAATCAACAGAGGATCTGTGGGGAATGTCTGTAAAAGTCTGTAGATCTGTCATCGAAACCATTGCGCCTTATTTAGCTTTCATATTTAACACTAGTGTAGACCAAGGCGTCTTTCCGGATCTCATGAAACATAGTAAAGTAGTTCCTTTGTTCAAATCCGGTGATAGTAAGGAACCCAACAATTATAGGCCTGTGTCAATTCTGCCAGTTCTCAGTAAGGTGTTTGAAAAGTTGATTCTCAACCAAATGTTACGGCACTTTAATAAAAATTCCATCTTTCATGATCAACAGTACGGTTTCACCAAAGGGCGTTGTACCACTGACGCCGGTGTCGCCCTAATAAAGAACATTTTTAACGCCTGGGAAGAAGCACAAGATGCCATTGGAATTTTTTGCGACCTCTCGAAGGCTTTCGATTGCGTAGACCATGAGACACTTCTGCTGAAACTGGAGCACTATGGGATTAGGAATACAGCTCTTGATTTACTAAGATCATACCTGAAAGATAGAAAGGCTAAAGTTCAAGTCAACGGCACAAACTCATTAGGGTCTGAAATGGTAATGGGCGTTCCTCAAGGTTCGATATTGGGTCCATTCCTCTTTTTAGCTTATATAAATGATTTACCCCAATTATTTCAAAATCAACCAAAGATGGTGTTATTTGCAGATGACACATCATTGATATTTAAAATAAACCGACGGTCACAAAATCTCGACGACGTGAATAGCTGTATTGTTCAGGTCCAAGATTGGTTTACGGTAAATAATTTGGTACTAAATAATAAAAAAACAAAATGCATTAGATTTAAATTACCAAATGTTAGAAGCAGCGAATGTGACATCATATTGAATGGAGAAAAACTGGAATTTATTAATCAAACAGTTTTCCTAGGAATCACGCTAGACGAGAAATTACAATGGGGACCCCATATAACATCTCTCGCGGGGCGGCTAAGCTCGGCCGCTTATGCTGTTAGAAAGATAAGACAGTTAACAGATGTAGAAACCGCGCGTTTGGTCTATTTTAGTTACTTCCACAGTATTATGTCGTATGGCATTTTACTATGGGGTCGGGCTGCTGACATTGAATCCATTTTTATTTTACAAAAGAGAGCTGTCAGAGCCATTTATAATCTAAGTCGTCGCGAATCTCTCAGGGAACTATTTAAAAAGATTAATATTATGACGGTACCTTGCCAATTCATTTATGAAAATATTATGTATGTGAGAAAAAATCTACATCTTTTTAATAAAATAAGTGATAGACATAATTTTAATACTAGAAATAAAGATAAAATAGATCAACCATTTTTCAGACTATCTAAAGTAAATACATCTTTTATGGGGTACTGTGTTAAATGTTACAACAGAATACCTTGTGATACATTAGAATTAAATGAAAGAAAATTTAAAACTCATATAAAAAGTACACTTTGTAAACAAGCATATTACAAATTAGAGGATTATATCCAAGATAAAAATGCTTGGAAACATGCTGGTCCTGCTCCATAGGACAATTTAGAATCTAGACAAAATCAAACTGGTTGCCAATTTAATTGTATAATATTATTTTTTTAAACATTAATTTTATATTCTGTGATTACTTGAACTCACACACTGACTTATTATTAGTAGTACGTGTTAAAATGTTAAGAATATCGTATAATTTTACAATGTTTGTAAATATGTGAGCACCATGCATCTATCACATAATTAATTTATGTCATTCCTTCATTTTTCATTCTTTTTACCTATCGTGGTATAGTAATCTTATTCTAGGTGCATCGTCTTCACATATAATTATATAATTAATGTATACAGAATATTGTGAAAATATTTTAAAAGAGTAACGGTGGAGTTTCTTGCCCATTCTTCTCCATACGAAAACGACCTTTTGGAATGGGCGACTAGAATCAATTATTATATTTTTTTTTTTTTCTGTAAATGTTGACGTTCATAAGTGCCTTTTTTGTGCCTAAATGAAATAAATTATTTGACTTTGACTTTGAGAGCTCGCCTACTCTTTGGCCAAAGAATCAGCATCGCCATTCAACGTGGCAATGCTGCCAGCCATTTGGGCACTTTTCCTGTTGCGGATGCGGATTACGGAAACATCTGTATTCACTCAGCTAAATTATTATTTTCTTTTTTCAGGAGCCGCGAAGCCATAATAACCCGTCTCTACGAATCAGGTGTACCAGACCCATTCGAGTACATCACCTTCCATGGTCTTCGCACCCACTCGGTGTTAGGAGACGAGCCTGTCACCGAACTGGTGTATGTGCACTCCAAGTTACTGATAGCTGATGACAAGACCATCATATGCGGCAGCGCGAACATTAATGACAGGTCCATGATTGGGAAGAGGGATTCGGAGATAGCTGTGCTTTTACAGGTTAGTAATGCAGCTCTAACCGTGTCTATACTCCTTTGGTTTAGGTAGTTAAGAGGGCTTATCCTAAAAGTTGGCAACGTCGCAAATAGCTGTCAAATATTTACCTGTTTTGATTAATTTGGCAATAATACTGTATGGAAATATGAAATGTGGCCTAAAATATAATATAAACTAGTGAACTAAAATATTGATTATGAAATGCAATAATTAATATCGTAACAAAAAAAAATTATTTGTAAACTTTCCAATTGCCTTTTTTTATACCTGAAACGGTTACAACATCAAATTCATTGTTATAATTGCAATTCATTATTCATATTCTAGTTCGCTAGTTAGCCAAATTTCATATTTCCATACAGTAATATTGCCAAATTAATCAAAACAGCGAAATATTTGACATCTATTTGCGACGTTGCCAACTTTCAGAATAAACACTAAACAAATAACCGTGTGACAAGACAGCTGTCACCGACTAACCGTAATACCTGTCACTTCAGTTGTCTTGCTACGTCACAGTTGTACTCTCTAATTTAGCAACGTTATAATTCATTGACGTTTAGAAAACCTAGCTTTTTGGGCTTTTTACAATAGACAGATTAAAGAAAAGAAAGAATTAAACCACCGACACAAACATTCACTCCATTTCCTCATTTCCCCAAATATATATTTTGAATGGACACTGATTTAAAGACGAGTTATGATTTTTTTTTTTTTATTTGTTTAGAAATTTGAAATTCCTCATAATTATCTCGTCTTTGTATCAGTGTCCATTCAAAATATATATTTGGGAGCCTAGATGTTCTGTAATCCAATCGGAATAAATACACACCGCCTTAAGAATATGTTTGATTTACAAATTATTTTGGTAACACGTTTGTATGAACTACGCATGCTCCACAGGCCCCTTAATCAAAATAGGTTATATTTGACAGCTATTTACGATCAGCACAACCAACTTTTTATTTATTTAACTTTTACAAAAATATACTGAACGAAATTGATGATTGATTGAACAGGATGAACAATTCGTAGACGGCACCATGAACGGTGAAGCGTTCCCTTGCGGCCGGGTCGCGGGGGCGCTGCGCAAGAGACTGTTCCGGGAACACCTGGGCCTCATGGGCGAAGACCTGGACAAGTACGGAGTCTCCCTGGACGATCCTTGCTGCCACGAGTTCTATAGGAACCTCTGGAAGGCGACCTCTAAGAGGAATACTGACTTGTATGAGGATGTGAGTATTTTTTGACTATTTTTGAACAGCTGGGACTCATGGACAAAGACCTGGGGCCCTACCACCACCTCTTTTAGCAGTATTATTTTAATCTTACTTGAGCGTGGGAAAGAGATGGAGCTAGACGTCCTGTATAGCTCCACTTCTTTCTCGCACTGAAGTAATATCGAAATAATACTGCTTATGGAGGTGGTGGTTGGCCCCCTGAACATTCCTTGCTGCAACGAGTTCTATATGAAACACTGGAAGGCGACACCTAAGAGGAATACTGATTTATATGAAGATATAAGTATTTTATTACTATTTAGTGAACACCTGGAACTCGTGAACGGAGACATAGAAAAGCTCGGAGTATCCCTGGATGATCCTTATTGCCTCGAGTTCTATAGGAGCCAGTGGAAGACGACCCCTAAGGGGAATTCTGATTTTTATGAGGGTGTGCTATCTCATTTTATAACGTACTAGCTTCCGTCAGCGGCTTCGCCCGCGTGATATCATTATACTGATGAAAGATTTTTTTAAATCGGTCCAGTAGTTTTTGAGTTTATTCATGACAAACAAAAATACGAATAAAAAAAATGGAACAAATAAACAATTGTGATCGCTAACAACCGCCTTAGTATGGAATACTGTGTCGCGGCCATTAGCGCTAAATCGTTTCTCTTATTGTAGACTAGTGACCCGACTCCTGCTTCGCACGATTTTACCAATGTGACAGGTCACAAATGGACGTACAGACGCCAGCACATCAACCAAGTACAATCTGTCAAATTTCTTTAATAGATTTTCAACTTTATCACAAAGGCATACGGTTCAAAGTTGATTGGGAAAATTTGACAGTTTCGGGTAGGTTGACGTGCTGGCGTCTGTACTCTTATCCTTTACAAAAAAATATATCACAAATAATATCTTATTTCCAGGTGTTCCACGCACTTCCCACAGACGCTGTCCACACATTCGCTGAACTAAAGAAATACCAAGAAGAGAACCAAAACCTATGGAATACGGACCCGGCACTCGCCAACAGGAAAATAGACCTTATTCAAGGTTTTCTAGTAGATATGCCATTAGAATTCCTTTGTAACGAAACCCTGACTCCTAGAACTACGAGCATGGAAGGTATGATGCCGACTGCACTATGGACCTGAACCCTTGAACTTCGTAGGGGTAAAATATTGCCATAAGTCTTTTATAATACTGAAAGCCAAGTCACGTCATTGATCAGTAAACTAAGCTTATCAAAACGCGTGTATTCCCGGAGGCAACTTTTAATGGGGCGAGTAGGACCATGCCATGTACCAGGCACAATAGTTACTCAGACTCCGGGCAGCTACTGAATATTTTCTAATGCGAAACCTCTTTGCCCGACCCGGGGAACGATCTCGCACTCGAACAACGACGAAATTAACGACTATAGTCTTCGCGTTAAGAACCGAGTCGTCGGCGTCGCGCGTCGGGCCATAAAGGCCATTATTCTATCTCGCTCGCACTTATGGAGCAGGTAGCAAATTATCGATAAGACACCAGCCCCCCTAGCCAAGTTGCAAACGATAAACGTGAACGCTTAGTAATCTCCAATAGATTATCAACTTTATACCTAACAGCATAAAGTTGAAAATCTATTAAAGACTACTGAGCGTTAGCGACCGGAACGAACGAAAACACTATGTAATCTTCAATAGATTTTCAACTTTATATCCAATTACACAAAGTTGAAAATCTATTAAAGACTACTGGTAGTTTACGTTTATCGTTTGTGACTTGGCTAGGGGGGAAGGTGTAGCACATTCTTATTACAACTGACATTTACGGCCCGACGAGTCGGTTCATGACGAGAGTACTATAGTGGTGCAAGGTTCTTTTGACGCCTGAATGACATTGACAAGCGTTTCACATAGAAATGCTACGCGCCAATATAACCTTGTAGTGTTATAGGTACTGACGCTAGCAGGTCAACCTTGAAACTGTCAAATTTTGCCAATCAACTTTGAACCTTATCTTAAAGTGATAAAGTTGAAAATCTATTAAAGAAATTTGACAGATTGTAATAGGTTGATGTGCTGGCGTCTCTACCAATCATAGTTCCTTCAATCAATCAATTTAATATTTTATTGATTTTTCAGATGATGATTTGGCTGCAGATTATTAATTTATTGAATGGGCTTTTAGTATGTGGATAGAGAAACTGTTTTCGAATGTAATGAAATTAGAAATTCTTTGACTTTTCACCGTCCAGTAACATTAGTTGCAAAAGCTATAATGTGTACTAACTTCGGTGTTGCCTTTATTAAAATTGCCTTACTATTTCAATAAGTGTAAATGTTGTATATTCCATAATAATTATTGATGTGTGCATAATAAATGGAATGCTATGTATACGTACCTCTTAAAAATAAGTATTATGGGAGTTTTTGTGCAATCTTATCTAATTATTAAGTAATTAATATCTTTGAATGAAAAGAAAGTGAGTAATTGTTGATCTGAAGTAGTTTTCTACAGAGATTCCGTATATTTTTTATTTAGGTAAATATTTATTTTAGTTACCATGTCCATAATATGATACTTATAGCGTCCGTAATAAACGCGATCGTCGCCTGCATTGCCACTTTTTGTTCGGGAAACCAGAAAGCGCCCTCTGTCGGCTCCAAGATGCTATTTTAGAAAACTTTAAATAAATCAATAAATAATAACGTTCAATAAAATTAAAATATCTTCATAAAACGAAAACTGCGTGTTAAATTAATGTCGCCATTAAAGCCCGTCACAGACGTTGCTATAATATATATTAATATACTTTGCTTTTGATTTTTTTTCCATAGTGTTTGGTGCTTACTAGAAATATATATTATAGTTCCGTCTGAGGTCACTCGAAGATTACTATGGAAATATATCGTAATATGTCTTGCTATAATATATTATTAAAGCTACGCCTGTGGTGGGCTTTAAGCGAGACGCTGTATAGAAATAAGTCATGATTTCGCTTGTATTTTCATATTTTAACCGCGACATTTACCCTCTTATTCATAAACGTTGTTTAAAATTAAGAAACGTTTATACGTCAAAAATGTATGGTTAAACAGGCGCTAATCATTACTTAGTAACTTTAAGCAGCGTTTATAAATAAGGGGGATTGAGTATAGTACCGACACTACCGACTACCGAGCTTAATTTAAAATTTAATGTAAAATTATCCGAACCATTAACATCTTGTTTTAAAATTAAAGTTAATTCATGTTCGTTATGTTACAATAACTTAATTATTTTGTATAACTTTATTTTCGACGTGTAGGTATACAAGGTATAATTGAATCAGTGCCGGCCAACTTTAGTCATATTAATTAAACTAATTAGTCATTCACCTAATAATTTTGCTAGCGTTAGTTTTATTTGAATAGGTAATAACCTCATATTCAACAAAATACTGTCAGCAATTTTATTAATGTAACATTGATTAGTCATAAATAGTAATATTATTGTAACATTCGTTTCTAAATAAGCATTATCATTCCAAAGCTAAAAAAATATTATTACATACAGGGACTCGTTTTGGTTCTTTTTAGAAAGAAAGTAGCGAACGAAGTTAAAAGAGAATGCGCTGGCAATGAAGTATCTACCTAACAAAAATTTTTTTTTAACCCTGTGACTCCATTTACTTACTGCTTTCGTAGTATTCCATTACTAACGTACTAATTGAAACTCTATTGTACAGTATTAAAATTATCCAACCTTATTACATAAAAAAATACATAATACCTACATGCATGAACAAATACAGACATTCTCATTCCTTAAGGGGCCTGCGGAGCATGCGTAGTTCATACAAACGTAATACCAAAATAATTTGTAAATCAAACATATTCTTAGGTTAGTGTGTATTTATTCCCATTGGATTACAGAATATCAGGCTCCCAAATATATAATTTGAATGAACACTGATATAAAGACGAGATATGAGGAATTTAAAATTTCTATAGAAAACTTATTTTTCTTATAACTCGTCTTTAAATCAGTGTCCATTCAAAATATATATTTGGGAGCCTAGATATTCTGTAATCCCATCGGAATAAATACACACTACCTTAAGAATAATTATGTTTGATTTATACATTATTTTGGTATTACGTTTGTATGAACAACGCATGCTCCGCCGGCCCGTTAACCGTCTACATAATATCATTCCAATAAAAACCACCGGTTTACAATAAAACAATATTTTTAATACGTGGTTCGTAAAAAATAATTATAACCTAAAACAAATGTATATTAGATAGAAAAAAAATGAATAAGGCACAATAAACTTTATTTATGAAACTACTCCTTACGGGCAGCCCAGAAGGAACACTTTTAAAAAGTAATCCGATCTTGTAATAATTTCCTGCATTATTTTAATTTATGATAATGACTCCAATACTACAGAATTGTGTTTGGTATACTTAACTATTTTACTTAGAGGCTTCGTCCACTTTGACTCGTAATGGCTGTATTTTCTTAATAATTAATTTAATAATATCCATTTGAGATTGTACGTGATTCCTGCTTTGGTGCAAATACTATTAATTTATTTTATGTTAGTGTGGTTTCATCAGAGATTTATGAATTATTATTTAATGTTATTAATAATTATTTAATAGAACTATATTAATGTTTAAGATGAATCTGTGTAATTTGTGTTGTCTGGTAAATAAAAAATCTTTTTTATAAAAAAGTTTTTGATTTTTTGTAACTGCTTAATTTTTAAGCTTTTTGGTAATTTATGAATACATTATTTATGTTCTATTCTGCTATTTTCTATTATTCGATTAATTTTACCGTTTTTAGGAACTGTAAACAAAGGCCCACACTGTAATTGCGTAACACACGATCAATTATAATCTAAATTTTGAAGGATATTGCTAATCCATTGCTTCACATACCTAGTCGATTTTTTTTTCCTAAAGTAAGGCCATTTTAATAGGTAACATTTGACAATTCATCAAAATTCAACAACGTAACCTTGTAACGCCGGGCATAAAATAATATATTTTTTCGTTTTGTTACAACTGCACAATTGCTTAACTTTTTTCAAATACGATTACATATTTATTGTAATAATAACCGATACGAGTAATTTAACGATTTGCTTTCACTAAACTGACAGACATAAAATGTTACCTATTAAAATGGCCTTACATAACAACGTAAATAACGCAATGACTGGGTGAACTGTCAAAATGAAACCTACTGCGATCATTTGACATTTCCTAAGACCACAGGATGACAGGACCCGACTTGACAGTCGCGTTTGCGAGCAAAAGTCTAAGTATTCATTTCAAAAGGAACTTTTGAATGACAAAATGTACAAGAAAATAGAACTGGTTCTAAGTATTTATGGGATACTATTACCACAGCTGCCATCTAGTCCTATGTAATAAAAATAATACCTACGCTTGACAGCTCCATAACCTCGTACGACTCATCGTTGCTTGTACATTCATATTGACATACCTGTATTACGCTTACAAAACTAGATGGCAGTATTCGAAACTACCTGTATGATAGATACATAATGCAACAAGTGGTTTGGGCTTCGAGCACGGAATAGCTTCGAGGCACTCTAAACCGCGTCACGTAGACTCTTTATTACACGTCCCGTCTGCCGGATAGACGGCGCCGGCGCCCCGGATACTTCAATTCCACCAATGAAACTGAACGCGATCAGCACATTTAAACGACGTTCAAGAGCTGTCAGTGTCAATATTCCACAACAATGATACACTGACAGCTCTTCAGCGCGGTTTAGATGTGCTGATCACGTTCAGTTTCGATGGTATAAAATTCGCCCTTAGTGATGGGTAGACCGGATAAATTATGCCGAGAGGTAAATATGTCAACCGCACATCAGTGGTAATACTGGCACAACGAAAATGGCCCTTATCTACTGTTACGACATGAAGGCGCTGTCTATATCAAATTGTAACCACTGGTGTGCGGCTACTGATACGCGTGAAAGTTGTGAAAGCTTTCCATTAGTTAGGTACCTATTCAATGTCAAATTTCTTTAATAGCTTTTCAACTTTTTGTCTAAAGCATAAGGTTCGAAGTTGATTGGGAAAATTTGACAGTTTCGGGTAGGTCGATGTGCTGGCGTCTGTAGAATACGTGCCACTAAAGATGAGACTTGACACAACACGTGGTTTGATTTGCGCACTAGACGATTTATAGGTATCTATCTGTAGCGGTATGCGGTCTGAAGGCGGGAAGGGACAGCGGAAAGAGCGCGGGAGGCGCGGTACGGTGCTCGTCAAGTCTCATCTTTCGTGGCGCGTATTGCAGTCATACGCTTACCGGCACAGACTACTTAGAGATACTACTTACCGGATATCGGTTACCCGGCGACTAAACGGTACTTGGAGTCATGGAGTGCGTGAAACCGGGAAGCAGCCGGTTCGATCTTTAATCGTCGGCTAAAATATCTTTGTTTTTTTTTTATGTTACTTATAATGATATAAGTACAAGAGGGAAGAGAAGTACCTAGGAGATTTTTGAATTCTGAATAAGTAAGCAAAATATGTGGAATTTCTTAGATACCTTCTTGCCTTTTATGTACTGACCATATTTTATGCAAAATAAAGAAATTCTAATTCTAGGTAGGTAGATACTTATTAGATACAGTTTGAAGATAACGGATTGTCTGTATCTGATTGGATCTTGGCAAAAATATGAATTGCAAAATAAAATAAAAAGAAAATTGTATTTTTATAATTAAACCACAAATAAATTTTAAAAAATACCCTTTAGAAATTATGCCTCCCTACCTACCTATCCGACTGTGAAAAAAATAGATTACAAATTACTCACAACTACAGAAAAGTACCTTCAAGAACTGTAAACATTTGAGTGGCCAGTGATATTTGTGGAATTGTAGTAGGTACTTACCTACTTTCAAATAATGCTGCAAATCTATTATTACAAGAAAAATCCTGCAAAATCTATTATTGATGGATTAATGCAGACATACCTAATTATGTACTTACTCGTAGGTACATATACCTACCTACAATCAAAGGATTTAGCTAACTGCATTAAAAACACAAATAAATGCAGGGATGAGCCAATTAGATAGTAATGTATACAGGATACTTACATTACTATTGGCTCATCCCTGCATAAATTTGTATTTTTCAATATAAGTAGGTAGGTACGTAGCTAATAGCCATTAAAGTAGCTATATAAAGGACAGTAAATTAAAATTCCTTTACTTAGGTAGGTAAGTAAGAGTAACTAGATAAGAATTTTAATAGTTCCTACATGCAGAGTTAATCAACCAGGTGGCCTGCAACATGCTGATAAGTAGTCTCCATAAGAAGAAGTCGCTGAGAAATTAGTTAGAGTTTATAAGAAACCCTTTCAGGTACAGACGCCAGCACGTCAACCTACCCGAAACTGTCAAATTTTCCCAATCAACTTTGAACCTTATACTTTAGTGATAAAGTTGAAAATCTATTAAAGAACTGTGACAGATTGTAGTACTTAGGTTGACGTGCTGGCGTCTGTACTTTTCCATGTAGAGGTACTAGAAGTAAAAAGAAACACCAAATTACGGTCTATTTAAGTTCCATGTATCCAATTGATGTTATTTCCACTTAAACAAAAATCAATTTTGGGTACAGACGCCAGCACGTCAACCGACCCGACACTGTCAAATTTTCCCAATCAACTTTGAACCTTATGCTTTAATGAGAAAGTTGAAAATCTATTAAAGAAATTTGACAGTTTGTATAGTAGGTTGACGTGTTGGCGTCTGTACTTTTCCATGTAGAGGTACCTAGTAGAAGTAAAAATAAACACCAAATTAAGGTCTATTTATGTTCCATGTTTCCAATTGATGTTATTTCCACTTAAACAAAAATAAACTTTATATTAATGTAAATTAAGTTGATTTAAGCATGACTAGTGGGTACAGACGCCAGCACGTCAACCTACCCGAAACTGACAAATTTTCCCAATCAACTTTGAACCTTATGTTCTAGTGATAAAGTTAAAAATCTATTAAAGAAATTGGACAGATTTTAGTAGGTTGATATGCTGGCGTCTGTACAATAATTGAATAGGTAAGTCATAATAAATGTTGAAGTTGTAGCGCAAAATGAACCTTATTTGTTTTTCCAAAAAAACATATTTACTTAGATAGGTACTATAGTACAGCCCGATTCAAACTTAATGGCGGCTCGGAACATGAGGCGAGTCGCTGCGCAGTAACGATTTCTTGGGTCAGCGGGGGTGAGGGGCTGGAGTACTGCGCAGCGAGTAAATAACTAACTTCCGAGCCGCCATTAAGTTTGAATCGAACTAAACTTACATCTTTGGAAATTAAATTGCCTACGGAGAATAGAAAAACAAGAAGCTAAAAAAATAAGAAGAAAACGGTTTTATTAAAAGCTAGAGGGTAAAAATAAGGACCGATTAATCTATCAGAAATAAGTCAGAAATTCAAACAACTAATTGTTAAAATATTCAAAGGACTTCGACGAAAACAACATAAAAACGCGTTGCCCTTCTTTTCATTTTTTTACAAGAATGAGCCCCCCTTTACCACTTAGGTATGTACCTACCTAGGTATGGAATTCCATTTGCGCTTGACTGCATTAATTAAGATCAAAAGAAGTAGCGAATAGTTAGGTACCTATGTGCTTATCTACACACAATGTCATGACATCCACAGCCTTCTGCCTACACGACTAGGGTTACCATCCGACCGGACCTAACCGGACATGTCCGGCTTTTTAACCAACTTATCTAAAATAATAGAGAAGTACCT
Source organism: Xanthia togata (assembly GCA_963853775.1). Lineage (NCBI taxonomy): Eukaryota > Metazoa > Arthropoda > Insecta > Lepidoptera > Noctuidae > Xanthia > Xanthia togata. The sequence continues at coordinate 5,503,938 of OY970794.1, forward strand.
ACGTGGGATGGAAGAAAAATATGTTGCGCCGACCCTAAATGAATTGGGATAAGGGAGAAGAATGATGATGATGTCCGGCATTTTAACCCCCCTTTTTTAAGTCCCTTGTCATTTGTCCCAAGTGTAGGTACCTACTAGGTACTTAACAAATTTTTCTTTAGAAAATATTAAATGTAACCTACAGCGAGTAGGTATATTAGGTACCTAAGTACTGGGAAAAGAAAGATAAACTAGAAAAAGTAAAACGTCCAGACTTTTTTGCTTATCAAGACAGACTAAGTATTTGTCAAAAAAAAAAAAAAACAATAGGCATTTATTCAAACTAGGCCGAGAATCAGCACTTTTCGAACGTCAAAATTTCATAAGACAGTCCCACAAAACGCCCACCTTTCACCACTTCCTAGTGCTTTTGCTGGGAAGAAGAAGTGGCGCAACAAACTCCCCAGCACAGCAGCACAGCTGTCTGTTCAGTTAGAAAAAAAATGATTCTTTAAAATAGTAGGTAGGTACCTATGCAATTTTTTTTTCATTACCTAAACACTATAAACATAATTTAAATTATAAATTAATAGCCATATTATGTCAGTATATTATCTTGTATATCTGTGCGAGAAATGTAGGTAGGTACTCAAGCAGAAATAAAAAAAAGGAATTTTCTTTCGAAATCGTACCTAAGTATAAATAGTCAGTCACTATAGCCGTGCACCTACTTAGAGGGTATGTATACCTACATGAAGATATTCAGTGACTATTTATTGAATTGAAACTACATGATTAAAATAAATTAAGTAATTTAAAAAAACACCTTTGTTTTCAGAAATAGGTACCTACCTACCTAGGTAGTTGCTTTTTCGCCATTTCATATAATAATAAAAAGGAGTACGTACCTATTTAAGGCACAGATACTTATATGCGAGTGACCTCGAATTTTACTGACTTTTGGACTCGCCCATCAAGGAGCGTTGTCCCAAATTCGAGGCATTATTAATATAATATACCTACATAAAGCAAAAGGTATTTTGATGAAACACGTATACTAAAAGATCAATAATTAAATTATCTTTAAAATGGTGTGTCAGAAAAATACGCTTGATAGATTTTGCGTGATTCTCAGTTTTTTATCCGCATTAGACATTCTACATTTACAAATTAATTTTTCTATGTAATATAAAATAATCTAAAATCTTCATATATTAAGTTATTTAAAAAAATCTCTAATTTAACATTATATTTTTTCCAACTTATTAACACTACTCGTTTAGACGTGATCTTCAGAATAAAATCATTAAAAGTCGGTTATCGTCGCCTTAAAATAGCTAATAACTTTTACCTAGTTTAATTTTTTTAAATGTTAAATTTATTTTAGTTAAATCAATAATTTTATTTTGATTTATAAATCTCTTTTGATCGTACAAGTTACTGTGCTGTGTGGGGCATAAAGGATAACTTTAAAATAATTAATGTCTTCACTTGATGTCTATGGCATAGAGCGAACATTATTTTTATCGAATACTGACTAACATGTTCACTACCTACATTTCGCACGCATTTTTGGGCGGGAGAAGCGTGAGAAAGAGACGGCACCATTAGGTTGGGGTGGATTTGAAGCAATCACTTTGATAGATTACAAGGGAAAATGTACCGTGTATCTGCTATGTAAAGATTCGATTAGCATTGGATTTGATATCTAAACAGGTAATACTACAAGCCAATCAGGTAAATGGTTTCAATGAAACAGCTGTAAATAATAGAGGAAAGGAATACCTACTTGGGAATTAAAGGAAATCCCTAATGATTAGTTAATAAGTACCTACCTACCTAGAAATAAATAACAATGACCTAATTTATACAATAGAATAAAATGGTTTTTATACCTTAGCGCTTACCTTTAACAAGTCATTAGCAGGAAGTTAGGTTACCTACTAATTTGAAAAGAATTTAAAAAATCGAATTCAAACCGAGTAGGTGACCGGAAAGACATAGATAGGTACGTACTTACGAACGAAGCAAGTTAATATTAGATATAGCTTGTAAAATGGGTTAACTTCAAATGACGCTAGGAACGTAGATACCTACTCAAATAGATAGGCACATAAGTAGGTAAGTATTACCGGAATGCCTACGATATCATTTTCATTATAAAATAAGTACCTAGGTATACCTACATAATTAAGATTTTTTAAAGGGTACCCCTTATGTACTTAGATAAATATTATAAGTACTGCTATGTACCTAGAACTTGATGAGGAATTGAGAATGACGTCATTGATATACCTACCTACCCTTACATTGGCTTTGGTAGATTCCCCGTAGTCAGGGTCTTTTTTTATAAGTACTACGTACTGTAGGTAGGTACCTACCTATATTACAAGGTGTGGTAGTGGGTACCTATTAGTGTTTTTTTCTTCCATTCACTTATGTTTTACTAACTTATAGAAATTATTAATTACCTACTTATGTAAGTAGATACTCAGATGTGTAGTCCTCAGACCAATAAAAAAGTACTTTTTTATTGGTCTGAGGTGTAGTCATATCTAACCAAACTTTGAAATCACTCAGATCATAAGTGTGTAATCGGAAATATGATAATGTTCAAAAAGCTAGAGGGTGGAACGTGTCATTAATTTGGATGCACTTGTTAGTGTAGAATGAGCGTGCTCGCGGCAGTGTGCGCGCTCGTGTGTGCACCGTCATTACGCTGCATTATTTGTTACGTTAGGGCTGGGATGGGCCTGTCCCTATCGCCGCCGAGTCCTACGCCATCCTACGCTCCCTTCTCGCGCCGGTATTTGAATAGGCTCGTGTTGCGTAACGCGCGGCCAATGACAGCGCCCCTGCACATGCACGGGGCGGAGTCCTTACGTCACCGCGATCTGCCCCCGCGGCCGCGCAGCCGCCGTGACGTCACACCGCCCCTCGCGCCGCGCTCCGCACCTTTAGTGCGCGACGACAGCGCCCATGCTGGCCGTGGCGTCGCACGGAAACTCGCGACAAAACACTCGTGCGCTCAAAGATGGCGGATGGGTCGTCCGAGGACCGCGCCGGACCGAAACAAATGAACGATTTAACTTTTTCCGCGCCCGTTAAAGGACTTGGTGACACAAAAAAGTGCAGTGGCGAAACATTTGACGGCGATAGTGTAAAGTTATCGTTCTACAGGGAACTAGAAACGAGTGATTCGTGTGAGAAAAGTGATACGCGCGGCGTGGCCGCTAAGCGCGCCGCGGTCGGCGGTACGTATTCCCGAAAATTGTCTGATGCGAACACCGTGGACGGCGACGACAGGAAGAAGAGATGTCTGGACCGATACGACAGCTCCGAGTCTTCTGACAGGTGATTTGTTGTTGATTTATGTTAGCAAAACATGCGCTCGCATTTGTTTCGTAAGTTTGTTTCGTAAGTTTGTTTGCGGCCGCGATATTCTGAGAGTCAATGCTCCAGTGACCGGAGGCTGTTTGATTTCGATGTCATGGCCATTGTGAAAAACTTTGGGTGTTACTAAGCGGCTCTAGTTCGGTTGAACGCCCTCGGAATAGAATGCTGCTGGGCCGCGATGCCGCGACGCGACGTATTACCATTTGAAATTGTAGACTGACAAAAAATTGGCCTCGTAAGATATTTCGATGCTCATAACGGAGTTATTACGAATAAACACGATACTTTACTTTTAGATAAGATCTCAGTAACATAGCCTCAGTGCTATCTAATTGTTACAAAATTGTTTAGATGGTCACATATTTCGTACAGCTAGCTGGCTGCCAAAAATAATAACCTTGGCTTTTAATTAGCTTCTAGCTAACAGTAAAAGCTATACAAACGTGAAACGTCTAGGTTTGATCTTTTCTCGCAAAACTTGTCTGTCACGTTCACTCAGACCAACAAAATTTTGTTGGTCTGAGTCTGTAGCTTGTTGCGAGTGCGACTACCGTACGTTTTTTGTAAGATCATTAATCAAGGATCTACATACATGTCTCTCTCTTACAAACATGAAAATTCACTCAAGTTATGAACTTACATGTTTACACACATAATTATTTTAATAAGACCATTTAAATTTCAAGTCTTAGTAGCGGGTGAAACTGCTTAATTTCCATCAAAATGTACCTACATGCCATGTTTCTTATTCTTTATGCGTGTATGATTATATTGATTACATGTAGGCCATAATTTTATGCTATCATAAATTCAGAAAACTGCAGAATTACTGCCTTTCAAAAGATGATTTTAGGTATGTAGGTCCTACAATAGGTATGTAGAAATTACCTACATCATACTGTAACATTTTCACTGAGCATAGTAACCAACAACGTCCTGTCTGTATTGAATGTTATTAAATATTTGTATACCATAGCAAATTAGATTGATAGTATTTTTATATTAGGTAAACATGTTTGTATTTTTTTCTTTCTCACAGTTTGAAATTCAGAAAACAGCACAAGAGTGGTTTGGTATTTGGGTTCTTGGCTATTCTGTAATAAAATAAAAATTTAACAATTCAACAGAATTAATGCTATAAAAGTTTTTCTTTTCAAATCTTTTGTCATGATGTGTTTTCACTTATTGTATAGATACTATGGTTTCCTTTGTTTGATTATGTTTTGTTAAGCTGTGAAACTTTTCTATGCTTGGCATATTTTAAGTAAATAAGTATGTGTAGGTTCAACTATGAAACTAACTGTTTTAGTTCACATACATATAAGAGTTTGTAACATCCATAACAAATACCAAGTAATTCAATTTATATCATACACATTACCAGAACAGCTGTACTGACCAGCTGTTCTGGTAATGTGTATGATATAAATTTCTTCTAATGAACTTGTAACTAATTAATAAGAATTGATTAAAAAATAAACAAAATGGTAGAATTTGACAGTTGCTTAAAGCAAGAAAACTAGGCTTGATCTCACCAATCAATTTACAACAAGCAGTAGAGGGACATGTTTTAAAGCAAACAATCTCTAACACTGTATTTATTAAAGTCCAAATTAAATTGCAATGACACTATAACCTAAGTTGTGTATGTTCTCAACCAGTCACTCGCATGCAACATGATTTTTGATTTATTGACTTTGACACTTAGCATTGCATGAACGATAAGGAAATGATGCAAACATTTCCATTCAATTTTAATCTTGCTCATAAAAAAGGTTTTTATTATAATAACAAAACATCTTACTGAACTTGACTTCATTATAATAATATCAAGGTAAACTTTAGTCATTATCACCTCATGACGTACAATTTTACACACAATATGATAAAAAGAATTAACCTCTTGTATTTTTAGATGATATCAAACTTTGCTTTTGTTTTTCGTTATCTGTTTGTGATATTGATACTGATAAAACATAGCGACTTGGATTACTAATACTTAGTTTGGCTAATTGCACAAACCGAGAGTAGAGACAAGAAAAAAAAAAAACTTAGTTCAGAAACAGGAAGCCCTAGCAAATAGTGTGGCACTTTTAGGCGATAGGCATAATTATACCTACATTGGGTTTCTACAGACAGTGTTGCAAAATTGTAAAATAATTGTCGGTCTTTTTGTACACTCAACATAAAAAGCAAATGATAATTGTTTGAAGTTACAGTCATGCTTACTTATTAAGTAGGTTTAATAAGTATATCCAAATTATACAATATAATATTTATAGTTATTAAAAGAGTATTTAAATGCTTATAGTAGCATTTAAATAATTATACTGTGTTACTTATATCATTTTTAATTCTAGATAATAAAACTGCCAACTATTTATTTTGCTTTTAATAATTTATCAATATTTTAGAGATTAATTTGTGTTATGTAGGAGGTTACGCACAATGGTCCACCTAACGGACTGAGTGCGGAAACCAAACCCCATAACATAGAACATAGAGTAGGAGGTTATGAAATTTAAAAAAATATTATATTGCCTATTTTCTCATGATGTTTTTTTGAAATCTTGAGTAGTTTGTGCAATATGTGCATGTTCTTAAGATACATATTACCTATGTATCTTTTACTTAAAAATTAAGCTTATTGCACTTATGCCTGTATTTAAATGACGTGTTTCACTTAAGTTTTTTCATTATAGTGCATAGAACTTTATTGTGCAGCAACCAAATAATTTATTTAAGAGCTTCCGCTTGAACAAATTGTGTTAAAGTTTCTTAGTACTTAACTTACTTTTGTTGTTTAGAATATTATGCAAAAATTTAAAAAGTTTGAATGGTTTGCATAAAAGACAGTAGGTATGATGCCCAGGGTCGAGGCGGGTTATCACTGCCCTTTGTATGACAATTGCAATGAAATTGCGACGTATGGGACTGATTTAATAATAATTTGTTTTTTATGCAGAAGTTTTCATGATTATAAATTAAACCATTTATTTACAACAAGATGCTTTAACCTAAAAATAAACCCTCAAAATTTCTTCTTAAAATTTTTGACTCACTTTATGTTAGTCTCACATCATCAGCAAGGCAAGGTTACAACAAGGTGATTGACTTAATTACTATTAATAAATGTGATCATGATTCAGAGCCAGCATCCAGTCATAGTACAGCATCTAGTCAGCCTTTTTTTAGAAGAGTATGTGGTACATATACATCAGCCAGCTATAATCTATCTGAAATTATCACAATTTTCCTTAGATTTTTATGTAACTATGGTAAAGCCAAAAGGAAAAGGTTTTTAGTAAGTAGGTAGGAGTAAGTATATGTATGTTCCACTGTAGCACCTAAACTACTCACCCGATTTAGATGAAGAAGGTGTCAAATGTCAATAGCGATGATGCTTGGGTAAATATAATAAAGCAAATAATACACGTATTTTTTGCTTTATTAAATTAATTTAAAAAAAAATACTTAGATAAAACGCATTAAAATTGGGGAGTGGGGGTTGCTTACGCCACAAGTATAAAATCTACATACTAGTACTCGTGACGTCATGGCACATTTTAACTCAATGTATCGCCGTAATCTTTTGTAAAATACCTGTCCAATATTTTTTAATAACCTACCTGACGAAGTGACGACTGACATACAAAAAAAAAACAAATTTCAAATTTATTTATTTGTTAATAATCTTGTACATTAACAGATTGGACGGTGAAAACTAGACATATGCCTGTATCTTGGGGGTCGGAGTCCTCCCTATTGATCCGTTATTACAGTCCAGGTGGCTTCCGTGCTTAGGTTACATTTTATACGAACAAAATCAATGCATGACGGATGTTACATCCAAAAAAGTGGGGGCTCCGATTATTTTTTTCTTCTGCTCTTTGTGACAAGCTTTTCTCCTGTGGATATGACTGGTTCGTATTTAAAAAGATCGAGCTGAGTAGAAAAGGAAAGGGAGGCCTTTGGCCTGGAGTGGGACAGCACAGGCTGAAAATAAAATTAATAATTTTAATATATTAATAATAATAGTATAAAATTAAATTGAATAAGTAAAACTTGTAACTACTCAACTCCACTACCGATTTTATAGGCGAGCTGTAAAGTATGATACCACATTTAGATAGCGTCACTTAAGTGGTGATATGTGGGTCACCTATTACCGTGATAACGTGCGCTGGCGACATAGTACGAATTTAGGTGTGGTTGGGACTTGGTCGGTCAATAAATGGGTAGAAATACCTACGTCGATTGTTTTGTAATTGTTTGGCTGTTGCATGTTCTTTTTGAGTTGTTGTATTGATGAAAGCTTGTTATGGTATTCTTGACTATTATATTTGCTAATTGTTGACATAATCTACTCATTACAATGTTTTTTTTTATGAGTTGTATTGCAATATGTGGTTAGCTAGCGACGTCGACGATTTTTTGTTTTACCTCGATGGTCCTAGTTTATCAATTATAACTTCTAGTAACAGCTTTATGTAAGCGGGCACGCCCTTTATGCCTGGAGTTTTTTTTTTAGATATTGTTTACGTTTAGTTATTTTTATTTCTGCCTGTTCTCGATGTTTTTGGTTGGTATATTGGCGTGTGCTAGCTGTCATTATGGCTATTAATTTAAATTATGTTTTGTATTGCGTAATGTAAATTATCTTGCATACTATTCGAAAAGTGCTGATTCTCAGCCTGGTTTGAATAAATGACTTGTTTTTTTTTTAACAGTATTAATGTCTCTGTGAGCACTAAAATCTACTGTTTTCGGGATATTTATTCACATGCCCCACTGGTGCCGACTGCAATCCCAGGGTTTTTGTACCCGATTGACAAAAAAAGAAGGTCCTCGATTCGAGTTTTTATGCAATTTTTTATTTTGGTTTTGCTTGCTTAGCATTCCTTACTTAGTTCAGATGTTGAGTGCACTATATTTCGTTTTTAAGTTTAAGTTAATGCCTTGACTTCTTGTAGTTTTCTTCTGTCTGCCATGATGTAAGGCTTGTAATCCAAGCTTTAGTAGGTATGTACCATCGAATAAGTTCATACTCGTATCTATACACCGTAAGGACTATTTCTGCTTGCAGCGCTCGGCCGCTATAGAACCGGGGCGATAACAGCCGGTAGATTCTATAAAAATCTCACCGTGAAAACTTAGGTGAAGTGAGTTTGTTATTGCTTGGAATTGACACTATTGACAGCTCACTCCACGCTCACTTCACCTGTTTTCACGGTGAGATTGTTACAGAATAGCACTGAAGATGTGGTCATCGTGTTCACGGGATTTTGTTTTCAAATTGCTTAGTTATGAAGTTCTTGAATAGTATGTTTTGGTACGCATGATGGTAACGTGTTTTCAGAGTCGGAAGGGTGTGCCTAACTGTATTTTCGCTTACTCACAGTTGCATCCGAGTTTTTGAAGTAATTGGAACTGAACTAAGTAAACACTTCTAATATACTTAAGCATACAAATCCCAATGGATTTGTATGCTTAAGTATATTAGAAGTGTTTACTTTTTTTGATTTTCAAGTGTTTTTAGAACTTTACGGTATCGGAGTAGTGGAAACTTAAACCTCATACTTAAGTAATCTTTCAAGTTGAGCTGGTACTAGCGAACCACTTACGTTACCATGTCAAAAGTTTTAATAGTGCATAGCAGTGACAGGTGGCCGCAGGTGCTTTTGAGTGCCGCCGTTACGTCACGTCACTTTGCTTCGAACTTCTATCTGACAGATAAGGTGCTTTATACCGACACGAAATAAAAAATAATTCAAATCTGCTTTACTAACACCGTAAAATTGATGACTTCCAAAAAAGTTTAAATATTATTTTGCCGAGTATGCTTCTTTTTGCCGCTGACTGTACCTGTCATTCAAAAATTATTAAATATTTCAACGACTTTCATTAATTCAAATTATCCTTTTACCCTTTTTGATTTTGGCTATCTCAAACGAGCTTCCGTTAAAAACTGAGAGCTTTAATAAATAAGCCACTAACGAACAGGACTTTCCTCTTGTAACAAGTAATATTTAATTAAGTACTGTAATCACAACGCTACTGTATTTGTTGACATAAGTATTATCTGGGGTTGCTGAACTGAGATGCACCTAGTTGTATAACACCCACTTTGTGTCATTGTTCTTATTGATAACTCCTATTTTGATATATTACGTTGTACGCATTTGTACCTACCGTTTACATTTTTATCGTGTAATGCTTGGTTCTAATCGACATATTTTGACGTGTTGACCAGTTTGCACAAATTGTACTGGGTGCTCAACTCTCAAGTTATTGCAAAACAGAATATGATCTGACCGCATTCGATCAGAAGTAGGGGTAGCTATAATACTTCTGAACGTTTTTTTTTTTTTACATTATTTTGGTCTCTTGCAGAAGGAATATGGCATATTGAAAAGTGTGTAACGCTACCTAAGCTAGACCTGCCGATATATTAACTTAGGTGAAGTGATCTGTCATTAGTGTCAATTAGAGATGCCGCGAATATGTTGTTAAAGCGAATAGTCGAATACCGTTTAATCGCCATTGCCTATGGCGAATAGTCAAATACTAGCCTTTATTACTCGACATAAAAAAAAAATAATAAAAAGTTTATTTATTCTCAAATAATAATATAGTTTTTTTTTTTTCTGAGGCAGATTTGATTTGGGCACGCCACTATTGCGGCGATAAGTCCCCTCTTTCAGGAGTGGCTAAAGAGGCGCCACGGCGTCCTCACCTTCCGCCTGACGTAGGTTCTCACCAGACACGGAGGTTCCTGTTTCGGATAAGGCGGGAGGAAACCCCCGGGTGTCATCACTGCGTGGATCGCCTGGAGGACACGGTGGAGCATACGGTGGAGGTCTGCCCGGCTTGGGAAAAGTACCGCCGTGTCCTCGTGGAGGCGATCGGTGGCGGGGATCTCTCGCGTCCGGCCCTGGTCCAGGCCATGGTACGGAGCGAGAGGGCATGAGAGGCCGTCACCTCCTTTTGCGAAGCAGTAATGCTCACGAAGGAGGAGGCGGAACGCGTGAGGGAAAGGCAAATTTCGCGCCCTCACGCCCTTAGCCGCCGCAGGAGGAGACGCCCTGGGCGTCGGGAATCGCAGGTCGACTCTCGGCCACCGTAGGTGCGGGCTTGCGGACGGTGAGCAATGGGTAGCTCGCCATCCGGTAAGGACCAGGCCCGGGTCGACGGCGCGTTGTGTTCCACGCGCGCCCCAAAGAGATGTCACAAGCTGAAGGGGTCCGATGGGACCGATTCCTGCCGGGAAAGTCCGAAAGGGATACCGTGGCCCCTGGCAACGTAAAGGAACACGGGTGGGTCTTAGTCACTAAGGTCAGACACGCCCTCCCGCTCCGCCCAGAGCGGGAGAAGTCATTATGATTTCCCACCCAAAAAAAAAAAGGCCCTTATCCAGGCTAGTGGCAAATAATCCCAATAGCTATTTACCAACATTCAGTAGATATCTATCTATTCCACAAATATAACATTACTATTTTACTGTAAAACTAACTGTATGGTTTGGATATCAATTGATAAAACGTTATCTAGGGTTCAATAAATCGATAAGGGACACTTGAAGCGCTTGGTGTTTTATCGTTGTCGTAACTCACGTTAGTTTGTCGATATTACTATGTTGTAATTATTTTAACGTAGCAACTGTTATCTTCCACTCTATCCTGTAAAAATCTCACCTTGAAAACTTAGGTCAAGTGAGCTGTCATTCCACCTGATGCTAGGGGTTGTCACTGTTAACAGCTCGCTTCACCAATTTTTTTAAGGTGAGATTTTTTATATTAATATATGAAAATTCTCACCAAATTTGTTAGGCCACTGCAGACACAACTTGTCGAAGTGGGGGATAACTAACCCCTCCAACACCCAGTGCGAATGCAGTGCTTCTGATCAGACCATGCCACACTTGCTGAAGTGTCCTAAATACCCGTTGTCAACCCGTTGCCCTAATGGCACTGATGCCGTAACCAAAGCGGCCACCTACTGTGCTCATACAATATAAAAAAAATACAAAGAAGAAAAAGAACGTGAGATATTTACATAAAATAGATCGGCTGATCGCTCTTACACCATGACCTGTAAATCTAAAGTTCAGAGAATGAGTAACATGCAGCATATTCCATAAATTAATAATCATAAAACATTTTGTGAGCCTGAAATTGACCCACTACATGGCAAAGATTCTTCTCATCCAGATTGAAAGCACTGTATGCATTGATCACATTTTTGTTCCAATTCTGGCGTGATATATTTTCAATGTTATTGATTCTATAATAATCCAATGCCAACAGTACCCGATATGTATTACTTATTACAAGAAATAAATTGTAATTGAGAACCAGGAATCATGCTAAAACAATTCAAATACCAGCTCCATAAATTATTTTCAACACAGGTTTCCCTACCATATTATAGCTACTCAGTACTCATTGCTTACTAGAACTTATAACAACACAAATATAAAGCTACCATTATGTTTGCCTCGTTTTAACTACCGAACTGGCGCGAAAGTTTTAACAAGTGACGTGGAAGCACCTTAGAAAAGGAACAAAGTTAGTTGCCGGTCGGTAGGTAGTAGGGCATTCACGCGAGCCTAAGCCACAAAGGGTGAGCTGTAAAATAAAAAGTTAGGAGTTCTAACCGGGCGTGCCGGGGGGACAGCGAACGGGTTCCCGGACGCGCAATGGTATGTTACTGTTTATATGACGCCAGTTTTCAATGGCGGCTGGTTCAAGTTTTAAAACCTTGTGACTTAAAATGCGAAGAAAGTAAGTTTTTAGTCTTTACCACCTGTTTTCACATTGAATGGTTTTCTTTTGTTAGTGTAAGGTTAAATGTTAATGCAAAACATAAATAGTAATAACAGCAAAAATACAGAATATTTTTGCTGTAAATTGTATATTTAAATATAATACATGAACGTGTTGTATATTCAGAGCAGAGTATTTTACGTAAAACTGCATGAACATTTCTGTTACAATGTTTAAGAAATTTACCTCACTTGAATGAACAAGTATTCATAAAATCAGCTGTTATGTCCCATCAAATCAGCTGGATACAAACCCTTATGGCATGTACTTACCTCGGTGCTGCTCGACCGGTCCGTCGCTCCCCGCGCGCACTCCTCCCCCCTGTCATTAGAAGCGTGCGCGGGCGCATTGGCCCTCGGCCGTTGCGCATGCCCCGACTTATGGGCTCGGAACGGTGGATGTGATTTGATTTGAATTTCGGAACAGTCTGCCTTTTAGTTTAAGACCTTGTAGAATGCAAGTAAAAACTTAACGATCAGAAAAGCATCGGAATTGGAAATATGTATTTAAAAAAAAACGGAGCGAGGATTTATGTTTATTGGAATAAGCTGGAGTAGATTGTATTGTATTTTAAGGCCATCAGAAGAACTAAGAATACAGCGGAGAAATCGTCAAAAGTATTGTATTTTTAAACGAGCAATTTGAAAAGGAGCTGAAACAACCTGAACACGCTAAAGCTTTTAGAGATCTTCAATAATGAAAGTGAATATAGAAACCAGTAAATCACACAAAGGACCTAGACCTCGTAAAGCTCGCAAGTTCAATTGCAATCTTCAGAAAAAGAAAAATTATTATGGCCGGAGATGATACGGAATTCCTGTCTTTGTGATTATCACGGCACAGACAAGTTTGTAATAAAACGACACTGGTCCGGTCAGGTAGAAACTGAGTCATCAACGCCAACCGTGGTCGTTCAACTTTCATTATTGTTTATTTATATTTTTATTGTTCGGTGTTTGACGCGTGCGTATTGCCGACATTGTCAGTCGAAGAGGATATGAAAATCTACCCAAAATGGCTTGCAGGACAATGATTTCTGTACATCGAAAAGGCAAATTCTTAGAACAATCTAACGAACTCTCTATATCTTGACATTTTAATACGTACGAGTATTGCCTTAATTCGTATATTTTTTGCTGCTTGTGATTCCTCTACTTGATATTCCAAGTCTTCTTCTATATAAATAGCCATGGAACATGTTCATTTACACATTAACTTTACGAAATCTTTATCTTATGAAGTCTGTAGACGCAATACATTTGCGTAATAACTTCTAAATGGCGCCATTTCGCGTATTCATAATCGCCATATATAAAACAAAAATAATCTTGTTAATAAACGATATTTTTATGAAAGATAGGCAAATTGTAGTTCAAAAGTACACATTAATTAATGTTTCACCCTCATCAACTACCGAAATCGCCATCATTTGTCAGCTAGAAAACGTGCACCGTCTACCACAAGGTTCTATACTCAGCCCACGGTAATTTTACTTAACGGTACTACAAACACTAGTTACAAATCAAACCGTGTGTGTGTACTTCAAGTAGAGTCTATGCACGCTAGCCTAGGCTGGGAGAACGTGGAATGTGAATAACCTTGGAAAAATACCAACCTATCAGGTATTATCTGCCTACCTATGGTTTGTTTACTTTGAAATTGAAATAATGACGAGCACTAGTTCTACCTTTAAGGCAATATTTTTTCATTGCACCAGCAATTTTATCAGGCATCAGAACTAAGATCTCTTTGTCTGAGCATATGGCAGGGCGATAACTTACACTGACATTCTCCTGATTAATGTTACTATTGTAACATCAAATAAGGGACAACTACCTAAAGTGGCAATTTATTTACTAGCAGCACTATTTCTAAAACATGTTCGAGTCAACATAATAGGTGTTAACAAATAGAACGAGAAAAATAGCCAATTAAAACAGGAAAACTTTTATCACGAGTTTTTGTCTGAACCGTCTGTGCGGAAACATCATTTGCACATATTTCATGGTATTTAATTGTGTGATTAATGAGTTTAACTTATCAAACAGGGGAACCACATCCTTCCCATACAGAAATTACAATTGTATCTCGTAGGTATACCAGTTCTTTACGTTATCATTTTCATAGATTGGGTATTATTAGAAAAATACTAACCTATATTTCTGCTGTTCAAACTGAAATTCAAAGGAACTCGAATACACTCAAACATTTCATTAGAACCAGAAAAAAATCCAACATCACACGTACAATTAAGGTAGTAATTAGGAACACCAAAGTACTTATGAGTACAAGTTATAAGTTTTACACCCACAACCACATTGAGCATTTCACATGAGATACGTCATAAAGAATCAGTGCAGTCAAAGGGCATGTGATGTACAAACTGGTTTCTCGCTAATGCAATTATCGGTTGGTTCGTCGAGACTGCTCTAAGTGACCGAATGGATACATGAAGAGTGAAGACTCGGCCCGTAGCGTTTAAATGAGAAAACCTTTTATGTTTGTGGTAGTCGGCTCCCATAGGCACACTTTGTGAACAACGAGAATTCTGTTGAAATGAAACAAGATCGGAAGCTTGTTCTAAATGTGAAGAAGATCATTTCAATGATTAAATAACAATAGTTGCTGAAGTCCTGAACAAGGAAATAAAAATACACTTTGTTACCTATGCTATTTATTCTACTTGCTGGAAACTGGAAAAACCACGTAGAATTCATATAAAAACCCTCCCATCCCTCTCTCCTGGGGCAGTCGGTAAAAAATTGCCAGAAACGGATCTCACGTATGATTAATAAAAAACCTTTTTGATAATGGTTACTGTTAGCTGTTAACGAACAGGTTTCAGGTTTTTCTACACTAACCGGATGCTTGATCATCATATTGCATGGTTTCTAAATTCGTCATTACAACAACGGAACTGCCGGAAGTAGTTACCATACTTGGGACTTTCTTGATGAGTTTTAAAGCTGTTAAAATATAAAGGTTCTTCAATAGCGCAGGAGGATTCGATAAAAAATATCAATTGTTTCTGATTTGGGTACTAAAGATTTTAATAGCTTACGATTGGAGACGGTCTGCCTTGCAGGATTATAGTTCTTAGTTTTTTGACCACATCGAATTCACGTAGGTACAATTTAAACATATTCTTGGAATCCTATCCTTTGTTTTTCTGCGAGGTCAATTAAAAACAGTTTTATATTTGTGTCTTCTATTATATGTATGTGCAATTTTATTTTTCATCGCTTAAATATCGATAATACTCGGTTATAATTTTATGAGGTATTTTTCTTTTATATGTATAATATGTATAAGTGTCAGCGTGCAGCTGCCTCTTTGCAGCCGGGACACACCTGCTTCGGTTGTCCCAGTCTCTTTCACCTTTGACATTTGACAAAAAAATTATGGCGATCCGATTATTTATTGTGCTTATAGATTCTTTAACTGTAACCTATAACGAAATTTTTGTAGCTTTATGACGGTGTACAACTACTGCACTACCCACGCCCACGCAGTCTGTAATTGACTCGTACACATGTCACGAACTACTTTTTAATGGTCAACTATCTCTTTGTTTCGAAAGAGTACGATAATCATCTTTCTCGGTAGAACTCCCACTTAGAAGCATACATATAGAATTTTGATTTGTATATAGTACTGATCCTTGTCAATTACTGTCATTAAAAATTTAAATACCGATTACAAAATTTTGGGGTTAGGTTAAATGTGTTTTATATATAATTAGCGAATGGCCGGGCGATCAGGCCGCGGACGTTTCTTTGGTAACCCTTTGTTATTATTTAAATTATAAACGATTAGTCTACCAAATACTACGCCTGAGGCGACGCGTGCGCCGCTACGTCATCCTTGCATTTTTAAACTGCGATTTCGTGATTGTTTTTATCTAGTTTTTATTTGAAGGACGGACAAGGACGACCCCTGAAGTTAGTCAAAACAACTTTTTTGTGCAGTGCAAGAACAAGTCGTTATGAATATTTTTGTGAGCAGTTAATCCTAAATATACAGCTTATGTTATTGACCTTTAATGTGGGTATTGTATGATTAGTTCTTGATAATAGTCTGTCTGAAGTTCGTAATAGCTCCGTTTATACATTAGTAGAGCCAGACAATGAGAGACGTCTTCCGAACCGAATACCATTGGGGACCCGCCGGGAAATCGTAGTTAGACAATGCATCTGACTTTCTGACTGAACGCCGAGAATATATCTAGAAATACATTGCATGTCTGTCTGGATATTGGGTGTTTTAAAGAAACACTCCTTCCGTCACATCTTTACCGTCTACAAAAGATAAAAAGCCAGGTCAAAAAGTATAATCTCAAATCTGCACCCCTGTTTGCGACTGAATGCAAAACTTTTTTATGTAAAAAAAAACGGTACCTAATTACTGTAGATGCAATTATCAATCATGGATTTTTTTCACCAATGAGGATATACTTAACGTGAGAATTCTTCGCAAAACATCTCATATTACCCCAAATAGCTTCCAACATTCCGAAATGCGTTAGTGCTATCTCGTTTCAAAGGCTGCTCTATTATGCGGTACATACGTATCTATGTGCATGAGCGTGAAGGCATTCGAGGGCCCTTCATATGCGCAGGCAGCTAAGTCAACAATTTATTGGAGCCCATCTATCAAGACGAACGTCGTCGTATTGTCCAATTGCATTCCTCGTATTTAGGCAGAGAATTTAGTAGAGACAAACTCGCAATATCCCTTTAAAATTCTCACAAATCTTCCAAATTAATCATTATAGGTATATACTTAGTCTGGCCATAAATACTGTTACAATTAAAAATAAGAAAGATATTACATTTGAATTTGGAATCTAATTTTTATACGATTGTTCATTGATTTTTCTAATTTTGGCGCCAATACATTGTACAATATTTTGCGATATTATAATGGAGTGAGGTGATAAAGAGAACCAACCAACATTAGTCAAATGTTTGTGTACCGGGCTATTAATAAGTACAATGAGACCTCTGTTTGTGACAGAAAAAGATCTGGCCGTCCACGTAGTGTTCGTACGAAAAAGGTGGTCAAAGCAGTAAGGGAAAGAATTCGAAGAAATCCTGACCGAAAGCAAAAGATTTTATCACGGGAGATGAAGATAGCACCCAGAACCATGTCGCGTATTTTAAAAGATGACTTAGGACTTGCAGCCTATAACCATTAGCCACTGGTAATTTTTTAACTGATAATTTTAAAAAAGATTAGGGTGGTAAAATCGAAACAACTACTGAAGCGGTACGCAAAGGGAAGTCACAGATTTTTTTTGTTTACGGATGAGTTTTTTTTTTAGAATTGAGCAACATTTTAACAAACATAATGACCGTATTTGTGCTCAAAGCTCTGAGGAAGCTTCCCAATTAGTCGACAGAGTGCAATGTATCAAAACATCGGCACAAGTGTATCAAGATACCATTCTTGAGAAGGTAGTTAAGCCCCTTAACAACACCATATTCAATAACCAAGTATGGTCCTTCCAACAAGACGGCGCCGGGTCATAAAGCTCGGTCCACGTAGTCTTGGTTGGAAGTGAACGTTTCGGACTTCATCAGAGCTGTACCCTAATTACGTAATGCAAAATCAATCCGAATCTGAATCGTTTTGAAACAGATTGCTAATCCATTGCTCCGTAAGTTCGAAAAAAAAAACTGCAGAGCAACGTAAATAACGCAATGAATGTTGTTGAACTGTCAAAATGAAACAGATTTGTCTTTATCGTTTACGAAAATATGTTGCGTAATTAGAAAGCTGAAGACTGGCCGTCGTCTAGTCCCGATCTTAATCCGCTGGATTATGATTTATTGTCAGAGAGTACGATTTGCTCTAAACGCCATGATAATTAGGAGTCCCTAAAACAATCCATACGATTGGCAGTGAAGAATTTTCCCATGGAAAGAGTGCGTGCTTCTATTGATAACTGGCCTCAACGTTTACAGTACTGTATTGCAGCCAATGGAGACCACTTCGAATAAGCTTTTTATATTTTAAATTGTTTTATTTTTATGTATTAAACTAACACACTGTAAAAGTAATAAATATAATTTCCAAAAAAAAAAAAACTTCGTGACAATATTTATGGCAAGCCTAGGTACAGTATGAAATAATGTTCTATATTAAACGGAAATAGATTCATCACGTAAGTACACGGAGTAGATAGCTCTCAGTTCAGTCAGTTCTGCGGTCAACGATCTGATAACTACGGGATATGATTGAATTGAAACTTGATAGATTGAAAATGTGGCTCCGAAGGACCTGTGTAGGGTCCTAGGATGGCTTCATTGAAAGATATGATTAAGTGCTACACTTCAACCTGCCTTTATGTTTTATACATTTCAAAAAGGCTCTATTTATTCCTTTTCCAAATTGGAAAAATAAATTGGTAGATAAAACCCCAAACAGCAACAATTTAATTGTAACGTTTGTAACGTTCAGAGAATAATTTTACTTTTGACACGTATGTAGGTAAAACACAGTCAAAGTCTAATACTTTGACTATTTTTACACCATGAACTTTCAAAACCAAACATACAAAAGGCTGAGGGTTTCGGTTTGTTTCTTCTCAAATAACCAATTTGGATTACCCACGAAGCCGCGACCCTGACGAATCTACGTTCCATTTCCCGACGTCCTCGCTCCAGAATTGTGCGTTTCCATGTCGCGATGTATTATTAATTTGCCATTACATCGGTCTAATTTCGCGTGATATAATACGAGAATATTTGCCCCCAAGCCGGGGGTAAACACCAATTAATCCTGGCAACACGATACATTTCTAGGGTGGAGTGGGGGACCCTCTGATGGCAGATTGCTGCATAATCCCGCTGCATTTCTACTGCTTCCGATGCAATCGGCCAAGAGAGGGCGTGTTCAAGGGGGATCGCTCTATGGACATCACAGGGGCTAATATATTTTTCTTTACATCATTGTTTGTTGGGGAATCGATCAAATTGTATGTGAAACCTTAATGTATTGTTCGGGTCAAATTCCGCGGATTTAAATTAAAACATGAATAGCTGGTAGGTTTTATTATGATATAGGATTTTCCTTAAGATAAAATTTTGTTACGCAAACTAATCATGATAACTAAATTATGCTTAACTTTATGAATGATAATGGGTTTTCACAAAGTTTAATATGTTAAATACCGTAGGGCATCCACTAAACTAAAGTTAGTTACTCAAATATAACCAATAAGGGCAACTTTGGGACCCCAACATTCTCCATTTTTTCAAACGCTTCCCTGTCATCTAAACATTGTTTAATTTTGCTACTTCACGCTTATTGTCATTATGTTGAGCTGACTTGACAGTTCCAATCTAAGTGCTTTTTGTACGCTCACAAATATCAGTCAGTTTAACATCCAAGCACGTCGGTACTTCGGTAGACAGAGTTCCGAAGTCGTTCAAAGTTACGATTGCCATCTCGCCCCCTTCTCGAGACACCAAAGGTATTTGTTAATTATCTCGAAACGCAACACGGTTAGACGTTAACATGAAACTACTAAATTAATTTTCTTATCTCTAATCTTTACATAGAGTAACTATACCGAACTGACAGTTTTCGCATACAATTAGTGAACGCCCGAATAAATATTGGATTATATTAACTAACACAGCATATTATATGCTGGAAGTAGGATTTATTTTTACATTGTGAGTTTACAAGTCCGTGTGAAAACTTGTGCTTATCTTTTGTATACGCTTCACGTTTTTTTCTAAGGGACAAAGCGCTCTGTCGGATTTTTTACGAAACTAGAGTATTTTGACAAAAAAAATAAGGCGCTGGATTGTAAAGGACTAACAAAAATTATCAAGCTATAGGTAGGTACCCCAGAGTTTATTGATAGGAATACAGGTTTACCTGATAAAATCTAAATATAAAAAAGGACATACTTATGTTTTTATGGCGAGTAATTCCGGATTTTTAAAAAAAAAAATAGGTACCAGCTATAATGAGATAATTAACAGTAAATGGATCATTAAAATGAAGAGAGTGTGGCTCCTGGAGTGTGAGACACAGATGAATTGGAAAGGAAACTACATAGACAGGGTCAAATTAAATTATTATATCAAATAATCCAAATCAAAATCCTGAAAATAAAATACGATTTCGTAAACCTAATTTGAACGGTTGACTCTGTAGCCCTGCTTATATAGATATATACTTTATGTTTTCTTTTCTGCCTTAGTCTTGTTTACTAAAAGATCATGTTGTCTAATCTACATAATCATCAATGTTTCAAGCACTGAAGCCAATTTCTTAAACGCTAACAAAATGACATAGTGTAGTAATCTGCTCGCTTGATGTTCAAAGTATTTGACTATACACCTGCGCGAGCGGGTGCTTCAGCAATGTATGTATAATCGTAGAATGTTCCTCCAACAGACGCATTTAGATGTTTATCTAAACTCGTTATTTCGATAATTGTTGCGATTAAATTCTTTATGACGACTGAAATCACCTTTTCAACTTCATAGTCAAGACAAGTCGCTATTTAACTTTTAATTACTTATTTTAAATGGAAGAGGTTGCCTTCGTTTTGCAACAAAGTAAATAAGTGTCCATATAACAGGTCCACATTATAAAGCGCAGAACATTAAATTGATAATCTTATAAAAATACTTTCGAATCGATATAGTCGAGTAGGATTCCGTATTCGATATTCGCTGCGATCGCCCACGATAAATCAGCGTTCCCTGCGCCAGCTTGACCATTTTATTAAATTCCGCGATTAAATACCCGCCAGCGACGTTAAACGAAAACGTTTCGATATTATCGCGATATCTCGACACCTCAACTCACCTCGCCCTGTTTATAATTACGAGTTCGCCGGTCGTCCCCTCGGCGTCATTGTACGGTTGTACCGCGGTATATGCTACCCCGATCCGAGCGAGTTCTCGATTAGCAGCTCCGCCCGACCCATGCATACCATACAAACAACACTTTTTGTCATACAAGGCATCTTCCTTTTGCGGAGGTTTGTTATGGAAATTATTTACATTTTCAACTAGAAAAACGATACGTTTGCTGTACTTTTGAGTTTTTGCTGTTTCGATCTTTGTACCTTGATAAGATGTAATATAAACGGACTTTGCAACGCTTATTGCAATATCGTGTTGGAAAAACTGACCCGGTAATTAGCTAGCTTCTTAATACAGTCTTGGCTATTTGAATCTTTAACTCCTACTAGTCTACTTATGGGTTATTCTCTTAAATTGGCATTGTATTTCAAACCATGATATTTCAGTAGAATCTACTGAAATATTTTCCTAAATTCGAGAATTAGAATTGTCATAATAACAAAATAATATCTGATATTCTTTTGTTATTATATTTCAGTAGAATCTATTGAAATATTTTCCTAAAATCGAAAATAAGAATTGTCATAATAACAAAATAATATCTGATAAGTTTAATGAGTGGGAGTCGTAAAATCTGAATTACTAACGGTCTCTTCATAATCAAATCACGTGATAATAGTGTAAAATAAACGCTGATTCTTAGAACAGATATCTAACATTGAAAATCTATTACTGATCAAAATGCACAAAACATTTTATATAGAATTGAAAGTAAATCATCGCCAATATGAAACGGTGCCAACATGAAACGTTCGCGAGAAAATTTAAGTGCTCTATTACATAAAGCTCTATTTCATGGAAACATCAGTTTGCATAAATGTTACTTACTATCGAAGATGTGCTTATAGTTAAAGATATTATTTTGGAGAAATCTTATAAAATGTAAACTAACTGCAGAAAGAATATTATGGCGTGCTTTTGTTGTAAGCAGCAATAAGGATGCTGTGTCCTTAACGTCTATCAAAAAAACTTAAAAGTTGTGTTATTGATTCGATAATAATGAATGCAAATTATAATCTTATCAATCTTCTAATACTGCTGTATCATTCACATTCCTGAATTCATCATTCACATGTAATAAAAGTTTTTCCTCCACTATGGTTATCCCGATACCAAACTCCACCAAATAAGTATAATAAAATATCGCTCTAAGCGACAACCCTTCGTAAGGAGTTGGGGTCCCCTTGCAAGCAGGTGTGGCTGCCGATTTACGGAACCCTGCCAAACGTGGCAAGTTACGAGACCTGTTCAGCTATTGACAATTTTTGTACAATATGAACTGACCCTTCGGAGATGGGGCTTATGGAGTCACGTTTTTTACGTTACGAGTACGTTAAACACCATTCTAAAACCCATCTTGGGTTTTAGAATGGTGTTTAACTAAACGAGAAGGATTATCTAAATAAAAAAAAACCTTTATGTAGTTTGTTTTGTTTATCATTATGAATATCATATTAGCTAAGAGCCTGTTACACGGTGTCCAGTCCGGATAAAGAGTTCCTTATTATCTTCCAGTAAAAAATGGATCAGCAACCTCAATTGCCTACACTTTGTATCAAAATCCGATTCAAATTTCTAACTTTTTTAAACATATGAATAATTTGTCTGCACAACAACGTAAATAACGAAATAAATGTTGTTAAATTGTCAACATTAAATTTATAACTACATTTATGTAAAAGTTAACAAAAACATATAAGTTAACTGGAACTAATCGAGAGTTGGGAGTTAGTAAACCAGTACCCTAATTACGTTATACATGATCAATCGGAATTTGAATCGTTTTGAAACGATTGCTAAACCATTACTTCATGAGTTCGAAAAAAAAATGTGCTCAACAATGTAAATAACGCAATGAATCTTGTTGAACTGTCAAAATGAAACAAATTTGTTGTATTCGTTTACGAAAATGTTTTGCGTTATTAGAGAGCAGACCATAAAAGAAACTTGGAGTAAAATAATATCCTCATCTAAAAGCCAGTTTGTACACCTCTCATGAAGTCCATGACTTCTACATTTCTTAACAAAAGAGAACACATTATGTGTGAATGTTTATTTTATGACGTGACACTAACGTGATCTTATAGTGGACGTGCGAGAGCTTTAATGACGTCATTAACGTCACCAGCACTAAGTGGACGCGAGTTTGGGAAATTACGATTATGGCCGAGGCCAGAAAACGTGAGCAGCTACAAATTGTATGTTAGATTAAAATGCAAGAAATTGAATTAAGACCTCTCTATAGATTTATGTCATTCTTGAAATTCCTTGTCTAGCTTTGGTTGACATAGGCAGGTGTAAATTTTGTCACTCTTATTTTTTGGGAGTTCTCAATAGCAGCTTTGAGTTTTGAAGGTTAAAATTGAAAATGATTAAACATAACCGAAACATAATTCAATCCAAAGTCCAATACCAAAATAACAAAAAGCTTTTGTTAGACAAAGCTCGTGAAGTAAAAAGGCGAGTGCTGACAGCCCCGCTGCTTCGCTAACAGCGCATTTATATTATAACAACACCTTGTTCATAAGTCAGGGCACGCGACAACAGAAAGGTCTAACGTCATCGACCTAGGACATCTGCTCCGTAAGGCAGGTTCTAGAAATATCACGTGTCTGGAAAATGTGGCGTGAAGAATTTTATGCGTCGACGCCCGGTGCAGCATGCGTGAGAGATTTAATATGAGGTCCTGTCCGGTTATCGATTGGATACATTATTTTATAGGTTCTTTTTTATTTTTAGTTCGCTTCCTGTATCGAGACTGGAAATAGAATCTTGCTGCTTTCTTAATCATGCACCTAAGGGTTAATAGTGCGACACCATATACCTACAAGAACCCATTAAACTAGATGGGCAAATTTCAGCACAGTGTTCAATACGTCTAACCAAAGAATTGAAGCAAAAAAAAAACACTGATTAAAGTGATCTTATTGTGACTTATATTTCCGATAGCGGATGAATTCTTTGTAAGTAATTAAGTATCTAATGCGTTTTTCTTATTATTTTTTACCATTGTCCTTATTTTGGTGGTCTGATTTCTAAAAGTTTGTCCATCTATTTAAATCGGACCTTATATGTATATTTCAAAATGAGTAAGCGATCAATTTTTTTGGAGATCGTAGAATAAAGTGACGTGAAATAGTGCGTTCAATATTCTGCCACTACTTAATTCAGGGCATTTGATAATCTCGCGCTAGGGGAATAAATTTAATTATCTGCTATCAACAATGAGAGAATAAAACATCCTTTTGTTAGGTACTCGCGCAGTTGTCCTGCCACCCTCACCGATATAAAGTTATCGCGTTTTAGTGTCCATTAGCGATGCGAACGTGCCCCGTCAGTGTACAGCTGCCTTAATACTAATAGCCTGATAAATTGTTATTATTGTTTCTGCGATAAAACGCAGGGATGTCCGTCATCAAAAGAAAGTGTTTGCAAACATCGAACTTATCGAAGATTATTTTGTGTGGACGTATTTATTGTCGTATTGTCTGTTCAGTTCAAGAGTAAAATGAACTGTTGTTTTATTGTCGTATAGTAATGATGGGCAGCTGCGGCGCCGCAGGGGAGAAATGTCATAGCTCCACTCATTATATGGACAGGACAATGAGGATCCCTGCGATGAACTCATTCTGGTATTTATTTTCTCTTCCGACAGAAACACACCCTCACTATGTGCGTGCGTGCTATCGACCCACTATCAAAATACGCTGGCCTTTTCGCCAACTAATTTCGATAAGATAAAGCTCTATAAGTCCTATTGATAAGTCGTCACGATTCGTTTTATCATTCGCAAAATCCCGAAGATTAAAAATAAATATGTCTCATCAATAGTCATCAACTAAAAATGGTTTGATATATCAACACTGTTTTCAGGGTAGATTACTCGTACAAGCACAGTACAAGCGTTATAAAAATAAGGACAAATGTGTTTTTCTTCGGATACACAGCCAGGGAAGCGCTACAAAAGGAAGGCGATGAATATCTGTCAGTTATGGCAAACGCTTAAATTGGAAGCTATACCCCGCGCGCAGCTTGCACGAAAAACAAAGAGTATGCTGTTAAAAACTGAAATCGATTACACAATTACAAAGACTGCGAGGTAGTAGTTTGATTTATGCGTTGTCCACGGACGACGATTGCATAATTGAGGCGCCTGCACTTCAAACTGGTTCGATATTTCATAGTAGCATTTCGATTTTATACGTTTTTTTGCGGCGGGCGCGACATTAATATGCATTCGAAGCGCGTGCCGTCGGTCAGCTGTTTCTTCTATGCGGCCGCAAGCTGCGCGCGCCGTAAAAGGAAACAAGACTCGTGGATGGATTACGCCGATTACATCGCAATTATCCGAGCGAGCCGAGAGCTGCCTACGTAACATTGGAGCACTTTCGCGATCTTTGTTCCGGGCGACATTGACCTTGCCGCGCACCTTATGTAATGTTTTTTCGGCGTCCGCTCCGTTGCCATTGAACTTCGTGTTCTTTTCATATACATGCGTAAACACGCGTCAGTGATTACCTTGTGAGGGTTTATTATCACATTTAGCACCGGCACGAACGTTTTGTGGACGTAAAATAAGTATCGTCGCGTTGACTACACACAACACTCACCGCCATTGGTATGGCCGCGTCGTAACGCGATATTCGCATGCGCTGTGCGATCGTTTTTATCGCTCGCCCATGCCTTGACGAGCTCTGCAGATGGCATTCACGATGCAGGCTTGAAGTTTTTACTGTCACCGCCTCGAGCTACACTTGGACAGTTATGTCGCTGACTTCTCAAGAATCTTTAATTTTCTTTGGTTATGTTTGCAACGATGGAAATTTTATCTACGTTTGGATCTGGGGAGTCCGGTTTTCTAATGAGAGCACGTCGCCCGCATTATTAGTATAACTGTGTTTGCGCTGCGGGTTGAGGACTTCACCGTGTACTCGAAATCTTTTTCATTTTACGAGCACAGCGTGAGTCTTCCGGACCCTTGACTCAACTATAACTTTGTTTATCTGGACGGCTGCACGATTATGTGATAATCCCACACTGGTGCTCACGGGTTGAATATAAACCGAGAGTAATTGTCTCATTGTCTATACGTCACTTAAATTAAGATACTACCGCGATAACACCCGAGAAACGTGACGTATTTGGATAATGAGTCAAGGTGCAACGTACATAATAACGAAATTTCATTGTAAAGCCGCAGAAGGGGCTGAAACATTCGCGGCACGTTCAGAATGAGGCGTTAGTGACAAGACTTCATCAGTCTTTTGAACAGGACTTAGCCTACGGAATACCTACAGACATGTCCTCCATTCCACTTTGTCGCTTTAGGGCTGGGACCGCAGATAGGCGCGACGCGACTCTGGTGGAACAATTTCTATGAAAATTTCACGGAAATTGTTCTACCGGTGTCGCATCGCGTATGTCTGCCATTAAAGGCTCCCTTTAATGATAAGTGGCTGACGTGTGCGGCAATCCTAAACATGTTTTATATTTCGGGAAATCACAATGTCAATTTTGATTCCATTGCCATTGTCAGTAAACTTGCGATGTAAATTAGCGATAAGATCCGTATCTACAATTCTACATACATATCATACAATTTTATCAAATCAAGTATTTGAACAATGACTGCAATTTTTGTTACAAATCTAGATCTAGATAAACTGATGTTACTTAATTTAGTAGTAAGGCCGAAGTTTTGATAACATTTCTTTTTGTCGTCACTACTGATACGGTAATCTACTCCAAAGTCAGCATGAACGAACACGGTATTTCCATTAGACGTATTATATTGTAAGTACATAGGAACATACATATGTAGTTATAAAATCATGATATAGTCGTTGGGGTTGATCTCAGGAATGCCTTCACCATTAATTATGTACGGTGCTCAGCAGAACAGGTAGCTTCGACACTTGAGACGTCTGGTGGCATCACAAGACTAGCCCGCGGCGCCGCCTGCCTCTGTAGGTGGTTTTGCAAAACCGAACTATTGAACCGACAACAAAAGGGAGTTTCTAGAGTTTGAGAACTCTTCAGAAATACTGAGGTCAAATGTTTTGTTTAGTTCGACTACAGAAATGAAAAGGACTACAATTGAATGTAAAGACTATGTTTGAGAATGAAACTAACAAAAGAGAGAAAGAAACGCTTTCTCATAACGAGTCTTTAAGCTTTAGGAAACATTGTAGATACACGGGAGGCACTTTGGGCCATAAGGCGAATAGCCATAGATTTAGATGTTTAGCTGACTTCAAAAAGAAGGAGAAAAAAAATAGTGACATTAAAAATATTAAAGGTAAGTAGTCTAGAACTTTTGAAGTTAATTTTCGATAATTTTCCATGAATATTCTGAAAAATACGGGCGGTCACATGGCCCATGGGCGGTATTGTATAGATACGGATTTGCAAAATTCTTTTATTTTAAGTTTGAAAAGATATGAGGTGATCCCATTGCCATCAGGTCAGGATCTAATGATCGGATCCTGGTGAAATCGAGGGAACTCTTCAAATATTATAGGCAAATCTGGGTATTTTTTATAGTAACTCATGCAGTTGCTCTCGGAAAGCACCATTTGGTGAAGTGGAACTAATGATGAAGATCACAGATGGCCTCCGGAACTACTCAATAATAAGTATTTCACGGGTTGCGATTCGATTATGGAGAAGTGGAGCTGATGGTGAAGTACCAGGAGAACTCAACGATTAACGTCCCTGCATCGGGAAAAGTAATATTTTGTAAAAAATGATGAGCAGTTGGACTATTGTAACTTAGATACATTAAAAACTGAATCACTAAAAAGCGAGAAATAAAAATATTTTCCAAAAAAAAAAACGACATTAAAAACACTACAAAGTGTAAAATAACTTAAATTTCGGAAATCGGTGGCTAATAACGAAAATACAAAACCAAAAACTGTAGTGTAATTCAGAAAAACGTTTTTTAAAGACTAGACACGGCAATCACTCCATGTAGCACAAGAAACTAAAATGGTTGATAAACTTGCACACTTGCTAATCAACGCACGGCCAGTGCCGTTAGGTTCTGGCAAGCAAGCATGGGAAAGTAAAGATCCGGAAGAGCTAATTATTTTTCACCGAAACTTCAGTAAGAGGCCGCAGAAAACGGTTGAGTGTTGACCCATGCTCCCGTGAATAAACTGACTTGAACCCAACACTCAATCAAACACGATAAGACGAAGGATTAACCTTCAATAGCACTGACAGATAAATAATATTCTATCCGTCGAGTCAATGGCGTCTCGGCACCATAATTTATCCCTATTACAACACTTAAGTTGTGGCCATAAGGTCATAAACGTTAAAAATACTTATGTAAATTAAGCTTTTAACTCCCATATACTTGTCATGATCTTACCATTAGTAATAGGTACATAAAGATAAAATGGACACGTGACCGTATTGGCTTAGTAACAAAACGGTATTAGAATCTTTATAGTATATAAGATGATAGTACGAAGTTTTTATAGCCTAGAGAAAATGTGTGGGGGTAGGGGGGGGGGGGGGGATGACGTGCAGTACGTGTATGCTTATCTCAATACATTAGCATGTTTGTCGGGACACGGCTACTGCATACATGTGTCTACTACCGTTATGGTCAGTTTTAACTAAGCACTTTAGTAGGAAGCAAGTCTTGTCAGTCAATCCTCGTGAACAGTTACATCAAAAGATCAGAGTCAAAATTTGACCAACATTTTGTGGACGACGTCACTTAATTTATATAAGCCTTAATTTGCAAAATCGTATGCTTTATAACAGTAATTACATTAGGGTTGCATGTGAATAATTCAAAGCAGAAATCCCTGTCATCGGTGGAAAATTACCGCTGTCGTCGCCCCTTCGCCACCCCCACGTCACTATCACAAATGCATCGCTGCCACTGCATTTGAAACTGCATCTTTATCATCATTTAATTCTTTCCACACCGTAAACTCGATTAATAAGAAAGCAACCTGGTTTATGACAAAAGGAAAAACTTCTCGTAATAAAAAAATCTAACAAGTGTGCTTAACAAGTTATCGTTAAATTAGCGACGATCGTAACATCAGCTCACACCTGCCCCCGACGGTATCGCTCAGCAAATCCGAACGGCCCCGCGAGCTTTGTCGGTGAAATAATAATCAATCATACACGAAAATAAGCTCGACCCATTTTATGACTTATTCCTTTGGTATTAAGCACTGAAATCTCTTGATAATACATTGTATCAAGTTATCAACAGCTGCAAAAAAATCGCAGAAACTCCCCAATGAGTGTAGATTAATTATCGGAAAATTAATTGGCAGTGCTATTTGAAGTATCATCGGATGTTGGGAATCACGCGAACGTCACTTTCATACGCTCAATGACGTATTGAGAGTATCTTTATTACCGGGACATAGAGTCACGGTTCGAACCGACTCGAGTGTGAAATAGAAATGGATAGTCGTCACATATTATCACGCGATTGCCAACTTAGCTCACGTACGAACACAAAAAGTGATCCAGAATAAAACCGTGGGAAGATTAGTGGACGCAATGTTGCTTTTTTGTGTCACTTTGATTTATTGTTTTAGATGTTGTCTGTACCGAATAACGATTGTAGATAGAGCTAGTATACTGCCTCCCGTTCCTGAGTCAGTGCCCATACCATGGCAGAGAACAATTCTTAGGCGATTGAAGAAGCTTGCTATTGTGGTCCATTGAGCTTTATTGTTCTTTGTAATCGCTTTTAATTAGCATTAAAAAGACTCTGGAAAAAAATCGCAAAGCTCACTTAAATCTCCGATTTCATGGCTAAACTTCAGGCGAGAAATCCAACCATGCTCAAGAAAACATTTTACATAACAGCACAAGAGGTTTTGCTCTCATATAATTTATTAGCAAGAAGTATCAAGAACCTATAAAAAGCATCACTAAACGGTAACTAAGCACCAGTAATTCATTGCGATATGCATCTGAATCCCGCAAGTTGTTTGTGGGAGCGATTTAGACTGTCATGGTGGAGGTTTTGATCCGCGACGCACGCGAGGGAGCCGCGCCGTATTGGCGAAGCCCTAGGGCTGTCTCAGTCCCCACCCGCCCGTCTGAAACGTTATCACGGTTGAGGTTTTGCCACGAAAAGCTCACGAACAAAAAGCTAGAATGTAAATGATTGACGTCAGGCTTGCAGACTGTTTTAATATAGAAGAAAATTACACAAACTGCATGGTTACAATACGAGGCCTTGTAGCACAGACCTTGCATTTACATCAATCAAGCCTTAGATAAGTGGTCGTGTCGATAATGAAGCGTCATGTTACATCACCTGGTAAGTGACAACCCCGTATCACTTCGGACAAGTTACGTTTTGATTGAATTCCTTCTATATACAGTACCCTACAGCCAAAGAGAGTCGGCAGCAACTTCGCAACTCCCCGTCGGGCAACATTTAGACGGAATTAAGTGCACTTAATCGTCGGCGCAGGCGCTCCGCCCGGGGGAGCACAATTTGAGCCAGCATTTATAATGTACGGTTTTTTATGATGGCTCCTTCCTTGCTAAAATTTTGTTAGTCAGGGAGTACTTACCGCAACGCCCCACCGAAGCAAGTAATGTGGTCTTCCAGATACGTTTGCTGGATACCTACATGAATTTCGGGAGCTATGCAGACAAGCTGAGTTGAATGCGCGAATAGCTCTAAGCTCATCAAAATTACCAAAAATTGTCTTGACTTGCATATCGTCTTGACTTTTAAAAGTTTTTATATGTTGCTAAAATAACTGTCCTTTTTCTTACAATCGTTTCAAAAGAAAGCGAAACACTGTCTGACATCGCGAATAATTTTGCGGTATTGACGCAGAAGTCGTACAACTGTTGTATGAATGAACTGCACCATCTGCCACTGCTAAACACAGATTGTATTTACCTGGTTATGTCGTAATTATATAAGTACATACAGACGTCACAACTTAACTGAGACATTGCCAGCAGTTGTGTCAAGTTACGGAGAGGGTAACACAGTACAATTTGCTTATTAAAATTCATGAGATCTCGGACCTGACTACGAATGAATTTCAGATTCTCTCACTTCAATTATTACAGTAGTAAATTCAGCAAATAATTCGCCTCCGGCAGAATCAGCTTCGACATCGATATTGGAATATGGGGAATTGGAACGAGCACAAATACTTTTGCTACCGTGAATGTTTTTCTGCTTCGTTAAAGCGCAAACGGTTGGTTGTTTATTTTCAATAACACTTAACGAACCGCGTATGTCATAACAGTTGCATCGACTTTCTCATTTCCGACGGCGTTTACGCCCACCTTTTAGGCCTGGAGGGCCTCTGTTATTTTTTCTTATAAAATACAGGCCGAGCGCCAAAGTGCGTGTTCTTTTGTGGATGTTTTTCCTCACAATGGGCCGGTTTCATTATGCAGGGCGAGTGAAAAAGGAACGAAACAGATGTACGGTGGTGGTGCATTCGTTCGGTGAACAATAGTCACGAACGTCGGCCGATCGATGCCTCGTCTTTTGTGAGGACGAAGACTAGTGACACGGCTTTAACAGCTGGTGTGTCATGACTATACTATAGTATAGTTGTGAGTCGACGCAACGTTCAATTTACCGCGAGTGTCGATGTTAATGGTGCCGGTGTGGTGCCAGTATTTACGACCACAATGGATTATATGACACAAGGTTTTTTTTTTCATATATAATTATTTTATTTCTTACCACAAATTACAGAGAAAGTAATTAAATAGTCTACAGACACAATTTTATAATTAATTTGTGGAAGACTGGTGCCTAAAATAAGTTTGTTACAAAACTTGTATGTCAGGTCACCAGGCCCCCTAAACAAAGGTTTACATTTATATGTTGTACTGGAGACGATCTGATTCGCATATAATATTCCAATAAAAATCTCATACATTATAGGGGAGACTAGCCCAAAACGGGTATGCTAAGGTTGATGATAAAATAAAACAAATTATAGATGTAAATTGAACTTTTATTTGTATATTTTGAAATGTTTATTTAATAAGGAATATAAAATAAATGACAAATGTAATAATTTTCTACATTAAGAATAAAAAAATAACAATAAACTTTACCTTTCGAATTACCCGGTTTGCCCGTAGGGGGGGCCTAAAGCAGGTAAGGCTATTGGGCAAAGCGGGTAGGGACTAAATTAATGAGATCAACGTCAATCAATGACTAAAACAGTTTCATAACAATAAATTCCAAGAATACTGGCTCATTGATCCAACCATTGTCGTTGCAAGTAGCTGTTGATCCTGGTGGAGCTCCATCTAAAAGCCTGTCTACCATTAGTTTTCGGCCAAAAATGAGAAATGGAGGTAAAAAAGAACCTGCTGCATTACAGCAGCATACAACAGTCGTCAGTTTGCCTCGTTCGACGCTGGATATAACACCAACTTGTTTTTTTCCAGACCTGCATAAGACTCTTGGAGGTTTGTTGCATGTAGTTTGGATGCCGGTTTCGTCAACATTGTAAATTCGCGTTGCATCAAAGTTGTGCTTTTCGATTTCTGCTTCAAGTAAATCATTAAATCTTTCAACTTGAGGTCTGTTGAAGCCTCTGGCACGTGCAATTGATGTTAGTTCTGGACAGCGCAGACTAACTTCGGAGTGACGCATCTTAAAGCCAACGTACCAATCGTTACCTGCGGCACCGTTTTTAAAAGGATTTGTAATATGGTTTCTCTCAGCGTCAGTCCAAAAACAGATTATCCATATGAAACAGATACTCAACTAGTTCTGATTCTTATCTGTTGTAAAAACCGATGTAAATCTTCCTAGTTTCTTTTTTGGACATCCCTTCTTTACATGTCTCTGTAAAGTCGAAAGGTGGATGCCATATTTTTTGGCTGCACCATTGACGGAATTTTTGAGAGCTTCTTCTATCGCAAGCTTCATAACTCCTTCGTCATTCATTTATTAACCATCTGCAAAAGTAAAATTAGTTAACTAAATGGTAAAAGAACAAAGAACTAAAAAGCACTTATTTGATTTAGACAGGGCAAATCGGGTAAGGGCAAAACGGGTAACCACTTTACCCCTACCCTTTTTGCCCACAAGCATGTTTTTTTTTTCAATCGACTCTTAACCTTAAAACCGAAATGATATTCGCCAACCTATTGCACAAATAAAACGTCTATTTATTGCAAAATAATAACACAAAACTAGTAAGAACATATCGTGAACCATTTTCGAGTATTCAAAAGTAATGTAACTCGATTTTTTTTTTGTGGAAATAGCAAAAAACTTTGTTTTTGTCTTACCGTGACTTCGTGTCCGCGAGAGAAGCGCACCGACTGCCTGTGATTGGCAAGCTGCAGGGGCCCCGCGCTGCACGCAAACATTCTCACTAGCAATAACGGCGCGCAATTTAAAAGGCATACCTGTTTTAGGCGGGCTACCCGTTTTGGGCTACTCTCCCCTAATATTACAATATTGCTCATAAAACTTGACTTATAAAATAAAAATAGTGGAATAAAGTAATTTATTAAGAATCCCGTGCAAGGGACTAGTGATAGACAAGGGATATAATGGCATTTAAATCTTTTAGAATATATAGTTCTTGAAAGTTACTGATTCAATATCTATAATACAAGTCAAATTAACAACGTTGTTGTTGTACCTACTACAATGAAAAGTAGAGTTTAATGCGCTTGAGAATGCACTGAAAATAGAATAAAATTGCAGTTGACTGTCGGAACCATTTACTTGTACCTAGATTAAGCGTAATCGTCCATGAGCTGAAGATCCTGTGGCGCCATCTACATCGCCACATGCGAACACACTACCTACATGTGATCACACTGACGTCACGCAAAATCCTGCATCGCACAAGCAGAGTTTACCGCGCGGCTGGTATATTAGTATACAACGTCCCGACAACAATCGTTGGGCAGTTGCCCACCAAACGCAACACCCTCCCTTTTCTATAGAGTGAACATTGCATCCTGTTCCTCATACCTCTAATTATAGATTACCTAAGGTAATCACCTTAAAGCGTAAGGATTACCTTTGGGTACTTACACTACTAACCCTAAATTAAAATAACACACAAAAAGCACGAACGAAACTAATTCAGTCGGCGCAGCTCAATTAACCTTTCTTTCAAATCACACCAAGATACCTACGCACTGAAACTTACCATTATCTCTGTGAAATAATTCTTCTCAGCTAGTTGCCTTCCGAATATCAAAACAATCCCATATCGACAATAGAGAACTCGGAAGAGGTTCCATAACATAACGGTACAGAAATTAGTGAATACAAAGAAGACCGTCTGTCCATCATTATTATATTGCCAGCTTATATTTGCGGTCGACTCGTTCTTATTTCCTGAGACATAAGGCTAATTTATTTTATTATATTGAATAGTGTTGTGATAAAGCCGGCTCCCGGCTGACGCACTCGTCGCGTGCGTGCGCGCCGCAAGCTAAGCGGACGCGGCGAAATTATGTGCACTTATCTACAGGCCGGTCGTTAGTCTGTTTCGCGTACCTTGTCATGCTTCGTAGCTTAGTTCGCCTGTTCCGGACTAAGCTGTGAAATATACCGAGCGATAGTTACACAAAAAAAAAAAAAACAAGTGCGTCAACTTGATTAAAGATTAACATCTTCAGAAATGCCGAGAAGAAATTATTTATTCCAAAAACCAGTTCGCATAACGCGGCGTCAATCTGCGCCGCACGATCAACCCGCACAGTTAGTGATCAACCTTGATTAATACTGAGTGAGCTTGTAAGTCACACAGTTCATACAAATTACGAACCGCGACTCCCGTTATACACCGCCTCCCGGTTACCCAAGATTTTTTTAATTAAAACATTCTCCAGCTGGGAAACGTAGAAAGAAAAAGGCCAACGGTTACCGATGGAAACGAAAAAAACCTTGCCCCCTCCTTTTCATCCCTAATCTCGTAATTGTCGGTGGATTTTTTGCGCTATGAAAGAAAAAACCGAACCCTTTGTGGATTTGTACCCTCGCAAGTCGCACGTGCACTGACGAATCTCTTTAACCAATCGCAAACACAAGCCTGTGAATTGTATTTGTCGAAATATTGTTATCTCAGCGCTCTATCTATACTCACCAGTTTGAAAAATCGCTCGGTGTTATCACTCCATCAGGGCGATGATGAATAATGAATGCTAAATAATGAAGAGGAAGTATGGGCGGTCAAATATTAATTTTAACCCCTAAATGTCAATTGGGCTATGGAAGGCGACGAGACGATTCGTTAATAGGATTGTAATTAAGCCCAAAGGGGGTGAGGCGAGGGCACGCGGGAAGCGCAGGTGCAAGGATACGGGCGTAACCTTTACAACAGCTGTTCGACACTATGAAGGAAATGGCTACAATCGCTCTGATGAAAAATAAGAAGAGTGCAACTCTTAATCTATTTCTAAGTTAAACTGCCTCCCCATAGCCCATACACATGTTGTTTTCAAACGTTATTTATGTTCAAAATTAATCGTACTATATTTAAAAAAATACCGAGTCTGCAGGTGTAGACGACCTGAGGTGGTGCGAATATATTATTACATGTTTCGTAAAGAGCAACCTGCAGTGCGTTCATTGTGTTTACATAACAAGTACTGACCGACGCACCGCAATGTTAATGGGACTAATACCATGGGATCTCATACAGTGCTCGCCCAAAGGCCATTTGAATATTAATACGCGGCGGCGTATTCGTTTAGGCGTACATCGCACCGTGCATACATTATTCCGTTATGGGATTATAAATAATCTGACTTTGTAATGGCGTTAGACGTTATAACGTGTGAAGACTTGAGGACAACGAATAAATCACCATTATCTTCATTATCTGTCCATACTGGCGAATACGTAATGGCTACGTTTACAGTTACGTGGTTGCTTCATGCAT
This sequence comes from Xanthia togata, assembly GCA_963853775.1. Taxonomy (NCBI): domain Eukaryota; kingdom Metazoa; phylum Arthropoda; class Insecta; order Lepidoptera; family Noctuidae; genus Xanthia; species Xanthia togata. The sequence continues at coordinate 5,539,932 of OY970794.1, forward strand.
TACTAATGTGTAATTCCAAGAATATACTCGATTAGCTAAACAGAAAAGGTCTAGTCAACACATTGCATGAATTAGTCGTTGGTCACGAATGAACTAAATGACTGCAAGAAAGTCTAGACGTAAAGTAATCAATATTAAACACAAGCTAAAAATAAGCAAGCTTAAAAACCAAATAAAGAATTCTAATCCAGGCTTGTAGGTGCCAATAAAGATTTCAGCTGTAAAAAGACCAATAGAGACAAAACGAGAATTATTCAAATACATTCCGGTTGTTTTCTCACCCCGAAATGTTCGTTTTACCATTTCCCGGTATTTCCGATAAGGCACACTGCTGCAATTCACGATAAAGGGTATCCATCCTTCACTTCCGCTCCTCGAGACTCAAAATCCTTTGATAAATTACTATTTCATCTCAGGATTTCGAATTTCTCGCCAAACTTTTTGAATTCGCCACCCTTCGGTTTTAGGGATTCGTTTTGGAGGCCAAAGAACTTTCGCTCCAGTGCACTTAATCCTTACTAACACAGAAAATAATAGGAATGAGAAGATTCCTCAATTCTGACCATTTTAAAGACCTATTATATAATTTGATTATTTTAGCAGGAAGAAATTGACCTATCTGTACTAATTGAAACGGCGTCTAAATATTCCAAAATACTTCAGCTTTTAACACGTCACATAAGTCAAAAATCAAGGAGCGTTCTATAGCAACAAATAAAATTTAGTTACATAAATTTTTCAGGTACAGAAATAACAGATTACTTCTATACAGAACCCATAACGCTCGCTCCTAATATTTTTTCGCTAGGGGCCAAATGGCGGTGCCGTGGGAGCGGTAATCCAGCCCGGACTGGACACAACCGGGGCTTTTTAATTTGGGGCCCGCCCGCTGTGAACGGATTATCAGGCCGGGAGACTCGCAATTAGTCGTCGTGCCGAGGTCCAACGTCACTTGCTTTCGCCGAATTTTCGAGGATTACCGTGAGCCCTGACCCTTAGCTCGTTTGTAAGCTAAGGAAACTTTTTATGCGACCTTTATTTGGTAATGTGTAGATCGTACGATGCGTATTATTACGAGCAGGTCCTTGAAAACTTACGCTTATATAAATTACGAAGTCTTGTACTTTCTTCCGCCACAAAACCGCAGCAGCATATTCCAAGTTCAATTTATAACGGGCACTGAACGCGTAAAAACAATTTAACTTTGAACAACGTGTCCCGCGGGGCGAGCGCTTTCCGTAACGCCACTTGCACAGCTACCGAATATATACCTAAAACATATATACATATTACCCATCTGGATATGACAGAAATGAGAGAGGAAAAATACGTATTGCCTTTTGATCTCAAGGTTAAGCTATAAGGATTAAAAATAATACTTTTTGAGAACTTCGAGAAAAGGGGGTTACTTAAAAGCTTTAAGGGTGTAGTGACAAAAAATTTGAAAAGGACTGCAATGATGCTGTAATAAGCTAAGGATTTTGGAGAGCCAAAAAGGGGAACAATGTTTAAATTAAAAGTCTCAATCTATTTTTAATAACAAGTAGAAGAGTTATCCTCGTCACTTGTTCTATAAAAGATGACAATAAAAGAGTTCGAAGTCTCCTGAATTGGAACATGAAAAGCTAAATGTCGCCTCGTGGGAACGGCGCGGCGAGTTTTAATTCGTTTATTTTCTTATTATGTCCTTTTAGTACGTTTGTTTGCGGACCGAGCGGTGGATTATGAGATTATCCTTGCACTTTGCGGGTTATCGTTCACCCGACTTTTATGAAATGCATTTTATGAAGAGCTTAACTTTCCTAATAGGTGTTGCATGTATCGATTTTTCTTTTATTTTCATTGATAGACTGCTTTTTGTTGGTTTAAATTTGTGCTGTCTGTTTGGGGGATGCTCAGGCAAAGTTTTGTTGTCCATCTACAGTTCGGATCATTTCCAGAAATAAATACTTATTCGACTGGTTACCTACTTTGGTTTTCTGAACTCAATTCAAGTTTCTCCCCTTCTAATGAGACTTGATTGCTGATCGATTGCTTGCCACGTAATAACTTACGGAGATTCACGATCGTATCTACGGTCACAGGGAAGCCATATACGGTATTTACTTCTAAAGCTGCTGTTTCCATTAAATCTGGTGTTCCATTTCACTAATGATTAAGACTGTTTTTAGCTTGTCCTTCTTCGTCTTTATAAACTTATAATATGTATAAGTACCGTGATCCATTTTCAAATTTATTATTTGTTTGAATTCGGTTTTCGCAATACCAGACGATCCCCCGAACTTCCATGAACTCCGTAATTATGTAGTCTTTTAGAACAGCCCGGGATAAATATTTGATTGCTCCATCTTCAATACGATGTCACAATGTAATTACCTTATTAATTATGTATTTTTCTCCAACAGATCGCGCTGGCGATTCTAATCGTTTTCTGTTATCAGAGATCAGATAAATTCTTATTTTAATTAATTCAATAGATCATTGGAATTTGTCCAAATAAAATGTTATCTCGAAATCTTGTAGGCCCATCGTTATCTTTAACATCGGTATCAGTATATATTCTCAAACTTTTCTAACAAAATGTAAATCATGTCCAACAAATCACAGAACGGCATTACTTACCGAAACTATTATAACAGTACAGTTAACTGTTGTTTTACGGCATTTAAATAATATACTAGCTTTTTACATATCGACGTCACCCATTCATTACGATAACATGTGTATAGTGCGTAGTGCACAATGGGTATGCTAATCGCGCGCTGAGATTACGATTAAACAATAATAGGGCCGGTCGGCCGTGCGCACTCTGCCGACGATCGATACCGTACCATCTGGCTGGTTCTCGCGATCGCGTTGGTGTTCTGTAATTGTTGTACGAAAAATACGACGAGATTATCATTATATGGATTGTTTATTTCCTTTCTTATGGATGCTGTTAATTGTGTTTATGTTAGCGACATTAACATTAATAAAAATAGCGTTCGAATAAGTTTACTAGCTAAAAAACTATATTTTTAGAGTATTAAGAGTGAAATTCATTGAAACATGTGAGTGAGAACTTAGACTGTTGACAACAGCTGACAGTACAAACCACGCGATGCATTTCATAGAGAACAAGTCAAGGCATAAATACATAGGCACAAGATTCAACGCACACGTTTCTCAGAAGCTACATAAACAAAGATGGTTGACCTAGACCGGGGGACTCGTGTTTATAATCGCAAGATTTCTAACAATCGCGTGCACAGTGTAAACTAGTCTTTACTTGTCAACATGTTATTAGCGATGATTGAGATGTTTTCATTGATTTTTTTGTCTGATGTTCTAAGTCATCGATCAAGCAAATAGACAGTGTGATGGGCAATTTGACATGTCAATTAACGAAATCGTCGAATGACTAATGCGTGGGCTGAAAAATAAATACCTTTAACCTGTACTGAAAATTTCTATTTGGATTTAATCATTAAATAAATTATGGTTGACAGACTTGCCACGATATTCGTAAAACATGTTTTTGTTTGAGATTAACATTTTTACTTGAATTTGACAACAATATGCTGCAAACGAGTTTTATATTACTGACATTATTTATAATGGAGTAATTAAAATAATGAGCGTGACATGTTATTTTAGGAATACAGAAGTTTGTTGATCTGTAGTTATCATTAACTTTTTTTTCCTCAACCAGTATATTATTTTGCTGACCGTGAAAAACCACCCTACAAATTTGTGATTACTTTCAGCAAGTACGGAGAAAATTTTCCTTCTCCATAAAATCACAATAGAAAAATTTAAAACCTACTTAGTCAATTTTGCACACAATAAAACCATCCCTCCGGTCTCTCGTGAGTTCAATATTGCATTAATGAGGTTCTCCAACAATGATATTTAATTCTGCACTGAATGCCAGTCGCGATGTCTTTAACAACCCTAGCAACTACACCACACATCACCCTTATAACTATCTTTATAAGGTTGAAAATTAATATGATTTGTTACTCGGTATGTTAATGTTAAGGGTTGGCAGTACGGGGGTGTGTTGTCGGCACGTGCGCACGCATTTTGCGTATTACCTAAATAAATAGTAGGTTCTGCTTGTTTTGTTTGTGTTTGGCGGTTCTCACGAATTTGTTTTCGTAATTAATTCTTAAGCCGCCAAGAATGGAGCCCATCTGCTGCGATGAATGGAGATTTCAGTAGGAACACTTTTAAAACCCTAACTTTATTTTGAAATGGGGCTAAACGGAATAACATGTAATCAAAGACACTGAACCCAATCAAAATAAATACCTACATGTCATTGATTTGGATTGGATCTGAAACGCTTATTGCTGCATTTAGCCCGGTCAAATATTTGAAAGTCACAGTTGGTCCAGTAAATAGATAGTTTGCTATAGAAACAGTATTGAAGTATACTTCGATCTCGATCCAATAATATAATCGATTATGTACCTGAAGCTTAAACAATTTAAATATGTATTAATATTCAGACTGCGGGTATCTGAGTATGTCCCATTTGACATTTGGGCCAATGAAATAACAATAAATCAAAACAATCGCAATTATTGTGCTACTTACATAATTAAGCTACTGTCCATATCTAAATTATTACCTAGTCTTTGTTTACCTTACATAATTGGATGTCTAATATTTCAAACTGGTTTAGTTACAAACAAAACGAGATAACAAAACACTTGTAATCAAACTCATTTAAATACTCGTTTCCGGGAAAAAAAATGGTGAAGTCAGCTGTCAAAATATTTAATTTCACATATAGGTGCACGGTTCCAATTGGTCGTTTCCAATGGAGAAGACCCGGCAAGAAACTCTACGGTTACTCTTTTTTTTTAATACATGGCTTTTACAATGTTTTCAAATTACAGTGTTAATGAAATGACAGCTATGGAATGACAGCTCACTTCACCAATTTTTTCACGATGAGATTTTTTTGCAAATACATCGGCTGGTGTTATGTTCAGTGTGACCAGTTTTATAACTAAAACCTATATCTTGCGATTAAAATTTTAGTGCACGATGCTTTACGCGACATTTCGTCCTAGTAATAATTGCAAGGACCATTATCCAGGGTACCTAGACCTTATAAATGCGTCCAAATCGCGAAAATACAAAAATAGATTTAAAAAAATATTATTTAGCAGCTGGCCACTCTATGTCCTACTCCTAGTCAGCTAAAGTAAACCCAGTGGACCGTAGAGAATACTACATTAGCATAATCCATGTGCACACGTGTGCGTGGCACGCGACTCATTCATCTCGTCTGCTCAACCCTTTAGTGCGTCCATTGTAATCACTGCTGATATAATGAGTTTGATTTGATTCATTCCAGTTTTATGTTGACGAATACTGTTGTTGAGTATCTCGAGGGGAGGGTATCGATCGAGGAATAGTGACCGAATTGTGCGTGTATCTTTGTGATTGTATTTTTATTTGGTAGGTTATAGATAGATGAATGTTATTGCGGTTTGATCCCTTCCCGCAGCTCGTGTATCTATCACCGATTTGGGTTGGTAGAAAGAAATAGAGTGGTGTCGGTTATGAAAATAAATATGAAGATCTTGTAAGAATGTAAATAATTTTGAAAATTTTAAGGCTTAGCGCTGTTACTCACATCAAACACATTATCTTCGTTTCGTATTATATAGGAGAGGAGATCAAAGATAAACCTCCTATTCTTGTTGACGCTCAAATCTAATAAAGAAGAAGCGAAAAGAATTTCCCATGAGCTAAATTAAATGTGCAAAGAGTCACTTTCAGTAATAAAATATTCGGCGAAGCTGGTAAGCTTGGCCTTCGGCGGTTATGACGAGCCGAACTCAGCCGCTTGGCGTGTTCGCACACCCTACCCTACTATAGTACCCTTGTTTGTGCAGGATGTATAGCACTGCTAGATATGCCTTTTAAATTGCTCTAAGATGAAGCAAAGGCAAACACAGACATGCAGCGTTTAGGAAATGAAACTCCGAGCTTGAGCGCTAGCCTTTTGGGTTTGGACAGTTTTCGAATAAAGCCTTAAAGCAACTGATTATAATTTGATATCCCGGAAAATCATCATGAATACCGTGTTCAATCCATTACATCAATTAAAATATTACTCAAAACACGCAGAGGTTCAGCAAGAAACTTTAAACATTCCATCTAGTAGATTTGTATCTTCGTAGCCATCCCTCCCGTGTTCGCATATTGGGTTACCAGGCCCAAGTGTCGCCGGGGCTCGTAGGGCGGGGCCCGATATTATCGACCTTTATACTTTATTGACCATTTCGCGATTGATGGATAGTTTTAATCAAGTACATCGCTATAATTAAACGTTTAAGTGAAATTTTAAATGTATAATTGGCAATTACGATGCGAATTTAACACCTTCAATGCAATTATGTATATCTGATGTAAATTTTAAGTTAAGGGAAATGCAATTTTAGCTGCAATATTAATAGTTTCTTGAATGTTTATGGCTCTTAAACTCCTTTTTCCGTTCTGTCCTTCGAATGTATTTCCTTAAAATTTCATCCATAATTTGACAAAAACTTCCAATTACCTGAATAGGACCCGAAAAAGTAACCAGGATAGGGAATTACTGAGGGCTTTTTTTTCTGAAATCGTAAAACCTAAATATAATTAAATGTTGATTTATTCGCTTACCTATTAAAAGCCCTCTCAATCAGTAGCTTCTAAATCACCAATTTACGGCTAATTAACTATTTCCAAAAATGTATCCTCCTTTGTTTTATCAGCACCCCACGAACGTACTGTAGGCCCCATGGATATTTATAATTTTATGGTGGGCCCCGTTGGGCACTCACACCCCTCGAGATTCCCAGCGCTATATAATTACAACCACGTAGGTTTCCTACTTCAATTACTTTATTAAGTAACCATTGTGTACCGCTAGTTACTCGAAACCATTGACTTTTAAACTTAAATTGCCTCTTAAAATCTATGCAACTTTATTAATGTTCCCTAACCCTTTTCATTTAGCTGTTTGTGGATAAATCATTTTTTTGTGCAGTTATTGTTTCATCCTCAAACTTGAAGGCCTATGCAAAATAATTTACAAAAAAACGCGGTCTAATTTTAACAAAATTTATCAGAGCAGCAGTAGATAAACGGGTTAGTTATTAATTTGTAGTGCATGTGTGTGTGAATCATGTTTTGTTGTTAGTTTTAAAATATCTTGGAACAGCTGAGGCTAGCATGATTAATTTCTGTAGTTTTAAAGGATAGGAACATTTTGGTGGATAGAGAATACAGATTAGATTTTGTATAAATCCGTAAGACCTCTCTTAGAGAAAGAATCTCTCTCTCTCTCTCCCTCTCTTAGAAATTAATCATGCTAGCCTCAGCTGTTGAAGGAAATCTCTCAAAGACTCTTTGCTGTCCCAGAGCTAAGGCATAGTGACATGTCAGGGCTTACTGTGTCCTCAACGTGAATACATTCACATCAACCACATATTCATCTTTATCACTAAAGCTTTAAGTCGAAATTACGTTACCTCGACTATCTCAGCTTCTACAGCAGAAAACGGTAGCGGAGATTCAGGGGTGTCAACTTCTATGAATGAATAAGTCAGAAATGTCTTTATACAGCAAAAGTTTCTTTAAAACACATTAACATGAATATTTTATACCTTATGTTTTTATGTAAACGTGTTTATTAGCAAATACATTTAAGTAAAGAGCTAAATCATAATTTCGTGTCTGTATTTCTGTTTATGGCTTGAGGCAGCAATTACTGAAAAGATTTATGTTCGCTTTTGATCGGATTGAAGTAACCTTATTCGCGTCAAAATGTTTGACCAAAACAAAGATTTTTTTAATTTTTGGTACAAAAACAACGTTTTTGTAGGGCTATTAAAGTATGATTGGAGTTCTTCCTCAAATTACAGTAATTACATTAAAGACTGTGTGATGTGTACACCTACATAAAAAATGTATCGTTAGAAGGTAGCTGACATACCTAAAAATATTTCTAAACGGCACGGCAGGTAGGTACGAAAAAATTCCATAATAATAATAAATCTAATTTAACTCTCCAAAAAGTTTCGAAGCAAAACAACGGGTTTGAACGATATCCCCGGCACTTGGACGCCTTAGAATATTCAGTACAAAAGAAGCAAGAGCAAAAGGACCAACCCTAATCCGGCAAGGGTCTGATTGCTCATTAATCACGAGCGCCTGTAATTACCGCGCCGGCGCACAACGGAGCCGCCGTAATTTGATTTTAGAACCTAGAAATAATGCATCGCGCCCAAAATGGCTTTCGTCAGAATCACGGGTAATTGAAAATAAGGGTCATTTATTTTTATAAATTTTGCTCGCTACATTTGCTTAGTGTGCATGTTGTTCATTATTATCACTTTTCATCATAAGATAAAGAAAAACATTTATTGATATATATAGAAGAAATACACTAGTACTATTAGATAGTAATTAAGATACTTATTCCAATTAAGTACTTATTTACTGCTTCAAGTTCCTTATTTCCTGCTTGTTGGATTAAAAATAGTAGTTTTTGTGTAGACAACAAATGAATGCAACGCAGCGCCACCACGCCCATATCAAATTCAAAGTGCCTAACTGTCAATCTTTTTGCTGGATGCACGTATCATTTATATAAAGTAACACAAAAAGTTGTTATTACAAAAACAGCGATGCAATTAATATTTCCATAATGTGCTTGCAAATTATGCTTGCTTTGGAGTCAAGAAATAATCGCAGGCTCATCGAAGTGTTAACTTTGTGTAAGGTATAATATCATTACTGAATGCATTTTATTGAATAATTCTATAGGAGCATGATTTATGGATTTTAATACCTCTCCCTGGGTGTTTCGACCACCTGCCCCAAAAACCGGATACAATAAATTATAAGAAAACAAAACTTGTATTCACCCTTTTGAATCAAGGGGATTGTTAGTCTCGTGCCATAAACGTTGTGCGTTTGATCAAACGTTTGTTATGTCCTTACGAAGAAGAATAAAAATAGAAAATATATGACAAATATTACCTTTGTCTAAACTCCTCAAAGGTAGCAAACTCCAATCAAAAACATCAGTTTAATATGGAGCTGCGATGGCCAGAAATAAATCTCTTGTGGCGCGAACGAAGTTTTTAGTTTTCATTTTTTTGATGAATGAATGACTTCCCTCGCATCCTTTTGATAGTCAAAATTAGCTCGGGAACTAATGAACTTGTTACGGACATATATCAAGCTGCAGAACGTGGTATTTGATCACATGAACACGAATAGGAAGGCAATAAATTGCAGCTTACGAAGACACCGGACAAGACAAATGCGAGGTGTTAGTTTGCGGTATGCTCTAACTGGCTTGTTGACTGGAAATACAACAGGAAACGATCTGAACAAGCTCTGGACACCGCTGGAAGTTAAAATAAAGTGGATTAACGGATCGGAGACTGGGACACGACTGTTGCAGGCTTTCCAAACAACTCGTTACACATGACGCAAGATCTGGATCTCAAACCCGTTTGCGCTTGTTATCAGTGTTTACATCGGGATAAAACAAGTTCGATTTCGATGCTTTTACTGAAGACACTCCAGATATGTAACCATCAATTTCAAATATGGGTTCCTCTATTGATTTTTTAAGAGTTTCTGACGCATTTTTTGGTGAATGTAATCAATCAGTTCCTGGCTGTAGGTGTATATTTTTCGCCAGAATTTCAGTATCGGTTTGCGGCTGTGACTGGCCCCTCCAATCAGGGCGTACGCGACAAGCATATCAGCTTTGGGTTAAACAAAATTTACCAAATTGTGTATGTAATGTGGACGCTGCACTCGTTTAGTCTGCTCGTTAATGAGTTTTCGGTCAATTGAATTAATGCAAGCCCCTCGGAATTTTAAATTTTCGTTATAGTAAGCTGATACTTTTGTAGCATTTGAACTGCACCTATGAATGACTCTTAACATATATTTTCTATTAAAGTTGTATTTTCTGTTCTTTTAGTATCAAAAAACTATCAATACGGTGGGCGTAATTCTATAAACATAAGATTACACATAAAGCTTGTCTAACCACGTTCGCTTATTTTGAAACATGAACCACTGACAGAATCTTCAATGTCTTTACGTCTTATTTTATAAATGGTTTTTAACTTCGCCGTCGTTGAGCATAGATTTCGCTTCCTGTAATTGGTCTTCTCCACAAAATATTATTTCTTGATCTAATTGCTTCACTGTTACAAAAACTCCCAAGATGTATCTTTTCAATGTTATCGGAACTCGCACCGGGTACCAGGCAACCAGAACTGAACAGGAAGTCAGCGTGAAGGGACCATGGGGGCTTAGTACGCTCACGGAATATTAAACAGCTCTTACAACTTCTGAAAGCTTGGTACGATAACGAATTTTCTTTCGATCGTACTTTGAACACTTGCTTGCTGTCTCACTGACACAATATGCGAGTGACAGAGATGGGACACCAGAAACGATTGAACGTAGTACAAATTACCACAGTATTGATATTTGCAGTGATACTAATGAACGGAATTGTTGTTCTGCTAATTATATTTGAGAGGAGGTGAACAAAGCTAATGTGGTGTGTTTGTTACAGGTAATGCAACACATTTGGATGACGATGCTGAAAATTGAATCGGAGCACGATTTATACGCTTGATGGTAATGTTTAATATGGAATTCTTGGTTAACCGTGTTATTAAAATAAGTAATCGATTTATAACTTATATCAGTTGTGGATAAGTATATTATAAGAACAGTACTTATACAAGTTTTTATTAATTATTCTTACAGTAAAGCTCGAAATCACACAGTCCAAGCCAAAAGGGCGTACATTAGGCGTTGTATTCCGTACCGGGGCTAATCGCCTGAGGTCAACGGCAGCGCAGGTACCGGGATTTTTTGTATCCCCCCCCCCCCCTGCCTTCTCCACGACATTCCTTCCTAACCCCGCGGGCTACCGAATTTAACGTTTTAATGTCATTCTTTCGAGGAAATTGATTTACTTCGATACTTGGATAACCGGTTTTTCGTGTTGAAACAAAAATGTTTGTAAGTGATTATGGTGTTGATTGATTAGTTCTGAATGTTCTGATTTTGGCGTTCGATATTATAGGAAGGAATTGAAATAAGTGTAATGTAGGAAGGATATGTACTTAGTTTATTGAGGTAGAATGTATGGACATACCATCAAAGAACCTCATATTATCTATACATCGTAAGGACTATTTCTCCTTGGAACCGGGGCGGTAACTGATGTGGTCATCGTGTTCACGGGATTGTGTTTTCAAACTGTTTAGTTAAGAAGTTCTTCGATAGTACAAAATTAAAAACACGAACGCCACGTAGAAGATGAGCCTAGCTTTTAATTTATACTAAAAAGAAGAAAAATAACTACCTATTTTATTTTTTCCTCTTATTTGCTCCACTGTACTTTAACACCCACGCGTGTGTATCTTTCATTTTTTTTTTGGTATAGATGTCATCATGTAAAACGCTTTTGCAAAATGTCACACTGCGCCAACGTCTAGTTTTTCAGAAAAAATATCCTAATTTTTTAAAAAAAACAACTTTTTTTAATAAATTTGTCATTTTGCCACAAATACGAATTTCACTCCTACATGGTTCCGTTTTACGTTCAGACAAAGTGACAGCGGATTTAAATGGTTTTTAGTAAAATATTGTACGTTTTTAACTGGAATTCATTTGAAAATAGCTGCTACCGCAATTAACTCAATTATGTACCTAGCAAATAATATAATTAATGAAATAAAAAATAATTCCGTATTTTTTGTACTCTTTTAAGACCGTGGGGAACGAAACGTAATCGAATGTAGGTGCCACAGGGCCGATAACGTTATTCGTTTGACATTGACAGTTCTCACTCATCCGTATGTACAAAAGGAAAACATATTCATTGATATTAGGAAAACTTTGGATGCAAGAGCGAGAGAAGCGAGCTCGGGACTTGGGGCACCCCGACTCGGACAGGTTAGGTTAGAAGGGGATGGCAGACCGAAGACCCCGCTATCCCCTTCGTGGTTGGAACCCGCCATGTGATCTTCCCCGCCCTTAATACTCCCATTATCACGACACGGTTAAAAAAAACTATGACACCAAATACCGAAAGAAACTGGCGATTTTTTTCTCATCACATTTCGGTTTTCAAATATACACTAAAAAGAGTCCAATCTATCAAAAAAAATGCTACTATAAAAATGCGCCGGGTGTCCGGGTGTTAAAGTACAGTTGCTCTTATTTTTTAGTGTGAATTACTTATTTTATAGAAGTCACTTGCCATAGTCTCCGACTGACATCAGTGATATCCTGTATAATATCTGTGTCACCTGTCGATAGTCTATGATGAAAAGTTTCTCTTTTGTAATGATTCCCACTCTGTACAGTTAGTTAACTTTACGGGAAACTATCTGTAAGGTCACATTCGCACGGACGTAAAAATATTGCGGCGGGATTTTATCGCGCACTGGGTTTTCAACTCTCGGTGTAAAGCCGAGCTTTGAGAATCCAACAGAGCGCATCCCAGAGCGTCAAAAAAGACACTGTTGGATTTTCAACTCTCGGCGCTCAGCAGTGAGCTGAAAATCCAGTGCGCTAAAAATATCGCCGCGGGAAAAAATCGCCCGTGCTTCCTGAGCTAACGGAAGTTATGAAATTAAACCATAAAGTTATTGTGATAGAAAAGTTTAATAAAAACTCTTTTTAATGGAAAACTGTTCAATAATGACCATATAATTATGTCATACTGATAATTGAGGTCTAGAACGCGTTTTTCCCATAAAAATTATTAAAATCACGGGAACACTTGTCTAGAACATAGCTGTTTATTTCACACATCCATGTAGCTACCAACTTAAGGCTCGTGCAGACCAGTGCGACGCGACGACGGCGCGACGCGACTCGAACAATACAATTTCTAAGAAAACTTCACGGTATAACAATAGCTGGTGTCGCGTCGCGCTAGTCTGAACGAAGCTTTATTAGTATTTTCTTCGAAGAACTATGAATTATTGAAGATAAGTAAAAGTCGATAATCATTAAAATGATGTAGGTAGTTACAAATAAATTATTCATAGACACGAATCGTTATAAATTGAAATTTTATTCCAAACTTCAGTGTTAATCTTTGGATTCATTTTATTTAAGGTCAAGCTAAGTCAGGTCTTATGTCACAGTATATGACGCTTTATTTACATACTGACAACGCAACAGGTCATTTAAAAATATCTTCCAACATTCAAAACAAATTGGGATCCGATCGGAATAAGCCATTCTTTTGTACTACAACGTTTATATGGAAAAAAAATAGCGTCAAAGGGATGGTGCGATTGCTGAAAGAAAAAAAAGGCCATTTACCGTTACAGTTCCGACTTTGTTTGTTTTCCATTCGGTTATTTTCAGCGCTCACCGATATCGATAGTATTCGATGGCCTTTTATTTTAATACGAAAATATTTTGTAGTTTGACGGATTTGTAACACCAATAGCCAGGCAGTACAAAACTGATTTTAATATCGGCTTTACCTTTCCGGAATTAAAGTTCTGTGTATTTTATTTTATGTCCTGTGACACAGTATAAATAAATAACAGTATTGTGTCTTCACAGAAAACGGTCGAAACGACGCGCTTCCAAATTATTAAAGTGTTTATCAGTACGCAACAATAAAAAGCGCGCAGATGTTACCCACGGACGCGGAAGGTTTATGATTATCTACCGAGCGGTCATAAGTAAATATTTCAAGGTCACTGCTGAGACATAATACTGTTACGTTATTATACTGTGCCTAAAATCTCCACGCCACGCTATTTAGTGTCAGATTGTGGAGTTATGTTCGCTAGTTAATCTTTACAAAACAAATAAACAAAGCAAGTTTAATTAAAACGTATTGCGTAGTATACTGGTTGGAAATGAATGAACGAAGGCGATACTAAACACAGAAACTAGAGATTCTCAAAATAGCATTTTATTATCAAACCGTTCAATATATTCTGTTGTTTCGTAACGTCAGTCTGAATAACATAATTTATGCTAATGCATTTAAAATCTGATTTCAATACTATTCGTCCGTGTAGGAATGTTTAGTTGAACTAATCTTTTAATATGTAGGTGGATTTAAATATCACACCGTTCTCATATTGCAGTTCAACAGCCGCCAGTCCCTTGAAATACGATGCCTATAATATTTTATACATTAGCATTTATAACTGTAATTGTACAAAATATAAATATCTTACATTTTTATCGATGTATGATATTTATATATGACTTCTTCAAAGTTAGGCAGTCGTTCAGATGTAGTCATTTGAAGTTGTAAATAAGATTTTATGCTAATGTCCAATTTTATGTTACTGTAAATCAGTATTACGTTTTATTACCCAGTAAAAACTACACTGAGTGGCAGATTAAAATTTACACATCGAAAACATCTTCGTCGACATAGCATGAAATTAAAAACTTCAAACCAGTAATCGTTTACATATATTAAGATATCAAAAGCTCATAAACCAAGTTACCAACTACCAGCAAGATAGCTTAACAAAGCATGAACAATGAATCAGTTTAAGCCAGGCTATTAGTTGCGTCAGACTCAAGTCCTGCGTCTGCAACACTTGAAGTGCGGTAAGCGGGTCACGCAACTGGAACTCGCCCACAAGTTGTGGTTGTGGACCACAACCGATAACCAAATTTCCATAGAGAACGGAAATAGTATAGTAGGAAATAATCATGCTCATTGCCGATTCACTCGCGATTAAAAAAATCTATGAATGACCGATCCCGAGTGGAGACTCGGGATCGGTCATTCATAGATTTTTATTCACCGTTTCATTGAAGTCTTGAAAACGAAACTGGTCTTTGTTGTCAATCATCGAGGCCGATTCACTAACAATTACACTTTGCCTAGCCTTGGCTCGGTCATTCATTTATTTTCGTTCCATTGATCTGTTTTTAGTAGTGGGTTACATAAAGTCTAGTTCGTTCTTGAAGGCGTAAACGGTGTTAATTGCTGTAATAGTAGATAATTTACTGTACCTAGTCATTCGCAATAATTCCCGTTTAAGTATTAAAGTCACATCGATCATTTTCAATTCCACCTTTCTACCTTGAACCAATTCAAGAACAATGTAGAGCTTGTCCATTCTGAAATGACACGGTTAAGCTTCGTGTAGACTAGCGCGACTCGACACCGGTTATTTGAAGTTTTCCTAGACATTTTATTGTTCGAGTCGCGTCGCGGTGTCACGTCGCGCTAGTCTGAACGAAGCTTAAAGGCTCGTGCAAACCAGCGCGACGCGACGTCACTACGCGACTCGAACAATACAATTTCTAAGAAAACTTCTCGGTATAACAATAACCGGTGTCGCGTCGCGTTAGTCTGCACGAAGCTTAAAGGGGTAGTGAAGCGCCTCATTTCAGAATGGACAAGCTATACTGATTCATTAAAAGAAACTTAAACGTTGGCCATTTTACGGAATACTCGTAGTCCAAGGCAACATTGAATCAGCCATTCATTGATCTACATTGTATTTGTATTCATTCCTAAAACTGTATAAATTCCGGGTAATGAGGGCAGCAATGAGGGGTCATTGCTAATTCATTCCCCTAATAGACACGATCAAGCTGGAAACGTCATCACGACGGTCATCCATAGAGTTCTATTCCATGGAACAGTTGTGTTTGTCGTGTTCGTATGATACCATAAACAAGGCAAGCGTCCATTCTTTTATGGAAGTGAATCCATAGCGACCGCGAATATTGATGACATTGAAAAACGTATATGTGTATTCATCAGTCCGGATTAATACTTAATTGAATTCATTAGACACAAAGCTGACCAGCAATTCTTCATAAGCTCTAGTAGGTACTTTCATTTAAAAAGCATAATTGCTGATTTATGTATTATAATTACCAAGAACAGAACAAAAATACCCAGTCATTTACATCACATTCTATATTCAGTACCGTGACTTTAGTAACAAATTAATATATAATTATTGTTGGAGTATCACTCGTTCATCTTTTGCCGACGTTTGATTGCAATTTTTAATATCACAGCGAGGGGTCGGTGTTTCGCGAATTATGCTTTAAATGAAACGCCCTGGGAATTCCGGGATTGAACAAAGCACTGTAAAGAGTGATTGGAGGCTTTCTGCTATGTCATTCCATTGGTGAGTGGCGATAGTCTTCGAGAAATCAACTTAGTCACAGCCTGCACTTTTTGTTTAGTTCGGTGACGCATTTAATAATTTTTCTTAGGTGACTAACAGATTTCTTCTTCATCTTAAATGAGGACAGGAAGTGCGTATTAATTCAACTGATACCTTAGTTCATTATCACCAGTTGTAGCTCTCCATATTTATATTTGAACACTAAACCTCGGCCCATCATCGTCTTGATAATCTACATCAAATATTTTGTGCTGGGCTTTGGAAGTTCGCTCTTGGGAATGACTTAAACATTCAGGGATTAGACGAGTAAATCTGTATGCTTTTACTGTGTTTTGAACTAAATCCAGGTATTAAACATCTGTGGAGATTAAAAGTAAAAGAAATTAACCTTTTAGCTGTAACAACAGTTGAATAGATTCAAGTACTATCTGTTTCTAAGAAGTCGTTTATTCTGTTCATAGTTATCTTTAAAGATCTAAACACCACAAACTTTTTTCTAATTACTTCTATGAAAACAGGGATATTATCAACATGGAAGTAAAAATGTAATAATTTGAACTGCGTGCGCTGGGTGCAGTGGCGTTGACCCTATCTTTGTTTACCGTCTGCATCTACCGCTGTATTATGGGTTGTTTATCTGTTCCGTTGAAACACTAGTCTCAGCTGTATTGATATACGGATCTCTGAATGCTTTGATTCATCATCCAGTACCATATAAAGGTTTCTGTTAGCTGGAATATAACGAAATCTCGTGCCAATATTGGTTTTAGCTTTGATCAAAAACGCATATATGATTTTGAAGGATTTTAGAATGAATTCCCCAGTAACGCATACCCAAAGCTTTCCATCATGCGTACTTAACGGTTCCTACGTTTTTTATGGCTTAAATAACAATTCTACTTATTAAACAAATTGTTCCGAAACTGTATTTCTCGTTTAGTAATAACAAAGTAATAATGGACCGTGGGTAGGCTGGCGTGCTCCGCTGTGGCGTCCAAGTGACGTGGCGTTTGACAAGTCACGCACTCCAAAACATAACTTGTGTGTGAGAATAAACAACTGGGAGCACCAAGTGTTCCGCTACAGTGGGAATGAGCGTGGAATTCCGGTGGGCGGCCGCCACCACCAGATAATTACTATCATTCACCGATCGCTACTTGTCGCGTTTCCAATTTTCTACTACCTTAAATTTATGCCTCAAACCTGTCCAACCGTATCAGGGTATTAAACTAATCACAGAAAATGTATATGCTCCTAGATTGGCTCCTGGCTCTAACGACACTTGATGAATTGCCTCACTATTACCAATGCAGAAGTTAACAGCTTTATACACCTGTTCTGTTATTAATAAACAGGTTGAATTAATGGAAATTGTTTGTATAAATCTTTCTCAGAGCGTAGGATTAAAATGAACATACACCATTGATCGAACGAACTGTACGGAGTCGAGTTTCACAGTTACAAAGAAAATGTAAAACCAAGTTTCCTATTAAAGCAAGTATCGATAAAGACGGTGAGTAGGTTTTGAGCAATAAAATGCAGTTATAAATAAAGGCTTATAGTACACCTACGTTAGCAATAAACCTTCAGTGGTGACTGGTTACATGCCAGGGTCATCATTGTAGGTCGATGCAGTTGCTTGATACAAGCTTTGCCTTTCATATGCACCAGTGGGCACAAATGTTGAGATGACAGCGGATTAGAAAGTGATTCATGTATTTATGCATGGCGAACCGTGTGATGAATGGTAAACCTTCATAAAATATTCAAAGTGCTAAAAAGAACCTTTGAATAACATCCATAAACATTGAGACTTTCGGCGTTTGAGTGTGACTTTGAGTCGGAATGACAAAAAATTTCACATAGGCGCGTACTATTTGAAGACATTTTATGACACAGAACTCGCAAGGTTTCCAGAAATGTAACTGTGATCAGTTTATGACTTATGTCGACCCTCTACCGTCAAAGAAAAAGACGACGCGGTGAGTGGCGGTAAACACGAGGGTTTATGGTGCATGCACCGCCCGACCTTGAGGCTCCTAGTGTAGCATTATTGGATGCCCGAACAACCAATGATATTACCAATCATCATGATTACCTACATACAATGTAGACCGTGGAGGGATCCAATTTCAATGTCTGGTAAACATATTGAATGGACATATCGGAAAGCTGAGAATAAAAATCTAGGTTTATTGTCTGCACGTTGTAGGTAAAATGTTGCAATAAGTTATTGGACGGGATGCGAGTAGTAAATGGTTTGTTTCGTATCTTTTTACAAAATAAACATTAAACTGATGGCTTGTTAACAGTGGGATGTCGATGTGTGTCGTTGTCGTTCGTTGCTTTCAGTTCTCCGAAGTCTTCAAATACGTCTGGGCTGTTGATTTCTTCTCTTTTCTGAAACGAAGAACTCAGAAAATATTTGTTTTCACTAACAGCTTCAAATTATAACATACTGAGAATTATTAAAAATAACTTGTGCAAGAAACTGTTATTATTATGTAGGTTACTTGTCTTAAACACAGCATGGCGGAACGTGCTGTACTAAAGTGGGTAGTTCATGCACCAAGGCACTATCGAAGTATGAGCTACTGAAAGTGGCACTGGACGCACCACGCACCGCATGCAACTTAGTACCCAGTGATTACTTGCATTTCATTAACGTCTTTACGACGAAGCCGTAATTATTATGTCCGTTATTATAAGAAGTTATTACATCGTCGGCTTCGTGTGAAATAGCTGACCGAATATTCATTTGATTCGAAGTTTACAACTTAGCAATTCTGTATGCTTTTACAACTTTGTTGATTGATATGGTAGAAAATATGCTGTGTACCGATAGTAAACGGCTTCCTTAATAAGGACATAGTCATGTCTCGTTTAATGTTTAGGAGTTATTTCTTTATTAACGACTTCATACCGGTCCAGTCTTTAATCGCGATACCTTGTTTGGCTGAGGTGTCAAACACGCTCTTGCTATCTCACAAGGCGTTGCCTATCTTGTCTTGTACTAAGAAATTTTGTTACCCTGTAAAGCCAACATCTGATGCGATAAAATTCACAAGTAATTTCTTGTCTTGACTAAGATAGCACTTGTCTAGCCGTGTTCTCAGTTTTATATTAGTGTTTCCAGCGAAAACAATAAGTCTTTGTACATTTTTGCATTTTATTATTCGCCAGCATTGATTTACAGCGCCCCCTTTACATCTCCACTTTCAACGAAACGTCCTTTTGTTCCGAACGACTAAGTTTTTCTATAGAGCTTTGTCTTGACATTTCTATTGTTGAACATTTTGTTGGACTGTAAAATAAACAGTTTGACTTTATTGCCCTTGGTTTCTATTGTTGTGCACCGATTTCCGTAATCTATTGGTTCTTTAAAAATTTGTACTTATTTGATGATTTCAAAGTCAAAGAAACCGAGGAACGTTTCGTGGACAGCAGCATTGTTTTATTTTACTGTGTAAGTTTATATTGCTGCCAACTGAACTAGGGAGTCATAAAATGTTTTTAAACCGCGAAAAATAAATTCTCTCGAAATTTGTAGCATATGAGAAATTCAACACGGGAGAAATGTAGCATTCAATGGTATTTACGAAAAGGAAATCGTGAAGCTCGTGAACAAACACGTCGAGTGTCGGTAAAAGTCAAATCTAAATTGTAAATAGTTCTATTGCACTTGGTAACACAATTCCACCCAATCCAACTGCAGATAACCTATTTCCTTCTATAAAGGAAATAGCATACGGCGAACGATAAGAACAAACCAAAGCACTTACATTTTTCTTTCTAGTACAACATTGTTACATGAACTACATAATACGTATGTATAGGTACATAGTTACTAACAATATGTATACAATACAGTTACTACACATGTAGGTATTAAACGGTTTCAATTTACTCGACCGACATCAGCTGATTACTACGAGCGATGACGCAATGCGCTCTAGTACGATTGTGTGCTCGTGCGCACACGATGCGTTTGATAACCATATCGTACGCAACACGTCACGATTGTTACATTATTATTTTTTTTCATTTTTATTTTTATTATTTTATAAGGTACGGCGGAAACTAGTAAAACGCGAAATAAAATTAATTTCTACATACCTTTATTCAATTTCACGTAAAAGTTTTTTATGACACGTCTTTAAAATGTGGTATAGCCTTGTATAAACTATTTATGGTGATACTTTTTAATTAGCTCAATTAATTTATGCTATTGACATTTTATTATGAATATTCATTTCATTAGTCGTCTTGTGCCACAAAAACAAAACAAAGGCATTCGTTGGCGGGTAGTGACATGACACCTCAACCGTCAAATAAAGGTTAAGTGTTCCGCCGTGCCCCTCACAATGCCAATTATTCATTAATATGCACGGCTAACGTCTGAAGAATTTTGTCGTTAATTATTTTGAAGAGAAGTCTATAAGGTAAATGTCGGTAGGAAAGTGTTGAGAATGAGTGTGGATGTTGATGTGGTTTATGTGTAACACACGATTATATTTATACAAATTAAGAAATGGCCTATTCTTTGGCCAAAGAATCAGCATTGCCATTCAACGTGGCAATGCTGTCAGCCTTTTGGGCACTTTTCCTGTTGACAGCGATGCGGAAGAATTTTTTGATGCCCTATAATTAAGTCCCCCCCACTTTTTATATAATATATATACTTGTACATATTATTATTTTAAGTCTGTTAGTTTTTAATCATGTAAATATGTGCCAAATTGAAATAAATCCTTAAATAACAACAATTAAGAAATCACCATGGTTTGTCAAACCATAAAAACCATGCGAAGCAGAGGTAGCTAGTAATCAATAATAATGATATAACTTACATAACGTCACGGCTTGTTTCCACGAAGGGTTGGACAGAGGTGTAAGTACCAGTAGTACGCCCACATTTCGCCAGTTATATTTTTAAGTCCCATCTAATAGGGGGCGAGCCTATTGCCATTCACCGGGCACAATTCTAGACTCCGGGCTACTACTTACAAATTTCTGTAGGAAAAACCCACTAATACTTAGCCCGACCTGGGAATCGAACCCAGGTCCTCAAGCTCAGCAGTAGCGCTTGCGACCACTAGACCAACGAGGCAGTGTAATTATATTTTAACAGCAAATCACACAAAGTCTATGCAAATAATTATAATATATTACAGCAGGCTTTATCTTTATCCTTTCAGTGCCTTCGTTTTTTTTGTATTACCTACGTAATAATCTGTTTATACTCTTCGGATAAGAACATCTAACTAGATTTTTTAGATACGATAAAAAAAAATCGGCAATCTGGAATGTTTTAGCTGATAAAACAACATTTATCGGCAATAGTTTATCGTACGGTGTAAATGGGCTCGACGCACTGTGGATCGATAAAAGGCTCTTGTAGACATTGGAGCTTACATTTTAAAGTGTCTGTTTTTTGCTTGAAATGGCTTCTAATTGGCAACTTCAATATTTTTTTTCAAAAAAAAAATGTATGAAGTGTTTATATCTCAGGAACGGAGAGAATAACCGTTATATCCTTGCACACGGTGATGAAACTACGAGTATTTGTTTATGACTTTTTAACAGGTTTTTTTTTAAATGTTTTTTTTTTAATAAAATAAAATCGCACTGATTCTCGTTAAATGAAGTAATTATGTAGACACGAAAAAAAATATAAGTTGCCAATTTGCCTACCAGATTGTATCCTATGATATATTTAAGTATGCATAATATTGGCTATTAGAAGCCATTTCAAGTAAAAATCGACAAATTATAATTTAAGCTCCATAGTCTTCGAAATCCTTTTTTCGATTCACAGTGCGACGTCGCGTGGGCAGACACATGCTTATATACAAGTGCTCGTACTGTGTTACACATTGACCTATGTTCTAATAGGGCATATTGGCTCTTAGTTTCTCTCATGTTACAGATTTTTGTATGGCCATTTAACAGTTGAATAAAGACTGACGAGCTCCATTTATTGTTACTTCGTGAATCATTCCAGCACATAGGTACAAGCTTCCAGCTCACAGCGACGATTTGTAGGGCTGTAACATTATGTAAGTACCATTGCGGACACTGGCGATGAACCACTTTTCAACCTTATTACTAAGGATATAAGGGCGAAAAGTGGTTCACCGCTTATGTCCGCGGTTGTAAGTACATTTGTCGCTGATTGAACGGTAAAACGGAACTTATCATCTTCCTGCCCTAGTCTCATATTACTTGGGGTCAACGCAACACGTTTTTTCTTCTTCTATTCTCCCCTGTCAGTCCACACTATCATGCACTCTTTTTCTTTCATATCATCCCTCATCACTAAAAGTCACTCAAAGTGCAATGGAGAGAGCTATGCTTGGAGTTTCCCTACGTGATCGAATCAGAAATGAATAGATCCGCAGGAGCACCAAGGTAACCGCCATAGCCCGAAGAATTGCCAAACCTAGTGTCAATGGGCAGGGCACATTGCTCGCAGAACAGATGGCCGATGGGCTCGATAGTGGCGACCGTGTACCGGAAGACGTAGCGTTGGAAGGCCTCCCACAAGATGGACCGATGACCTTGTAAAAGCTGCAGGAATTCGCTGGATGCGGGAGGCGCAGAACCGGTCGAAGTGGCGGTGCTTGGGGGATGCCTATGTCCAGCAGTGGACGTCTTTCGGCTGAAATGATGATCCCTCAACACACAACCCATTCATCTTTGGTCCTCCTCTCATTCTCTTCTGAATTCACACTGAGGTAATTCCCGCATAAGACCTCTACGAAGATTGCTGCTTTAGATTTGACAGTCTATTTGAAGCTTTATGCCGAACAAAATTGTTACTAAACGAACACATGTTCGCGACACGACCACACGTTACTTTTTAACTCATGGTCTCTTCAAATATCGCATATTCATAGATGAAATCCACAATAAAAGAGCTGTCAGTTACAGCGCGCTATGTAAACGCTCTGCGTCGCGTGGGCGGACACATGGCAGCTCACACGTGTTCAAACGACAGAACACGACTGACGTGTGATTATTGTTCTGTAATGTGTTAGTTAATGATTCAATGAAGCCAGTTCAAGTGTAAGACTGGCGGTGGTAAAGGATCTCAGCTCCGGCAATCTCGATAATTGGTTGTGAAAATTTCACTATGGGATTTAAACCCAATCGAATACTTGAAAAATCATCTCATGAATTAATCAATCTGCCTAGCCTTTTCCCAACTATATTGGGGTCGGCTTCCAGTCTAACCGGATGCAGCTGAATACCAGTATTTTACATGGAGCGACTGCCTATCTGACCTCCACAACCCAGTAACTGGGTAATACGATACCCCTTGGTAAGACTGGTTGTCAGACTATCGGGCTTCTGACGACCCGTAACGACTGTCAAAGATCCAAGAATGACAACCGGGACCAACGGCTTAACGTGCTTTCCGAGGCACGGAGGAGTCTCGGTATGTAAAGATGGTCACCCATCCACAGACCAACCCCGGCAAGCGTAGCTTAACCCGACCCGTGCGGCAGTTACTACTTAGCCACGAGCTCCTCGGTCATCTCATGAATTAATAACAATTTATATATACCTACCCTATGTATGTTTGCCTTTCATAATCCCTTATAAAATAAAACTTTGAACATCAAAGCCATATCTTAAAAAAAAGAGTAATATTTTGCTATTACGGCTCCTAATGTCATCATAAATCTTCTTATTAATTTTAGCATCTTCTTGATGACAAAATTATAATCACAATACTATTACAACAAAGTACTCAAAGAGAACAAAACGAACACGCTTCGTAACACGACTCCTAACTCTAAAAGGTCTACACCGAAGGCAACAACAATGAGGCCTACATATTCATGTACACACTGCAAGTCTACAACTACACACTATACAGGACTACACCAAGCATCTCTGGACAAGCAACCGATACTCGCAGACGGAATTGAATGCAAACAGTTTGCGGGTACAATAACATTCTCCAGTGGTCTGTTTGCAAATTGTACCTAACATGACTATAATACTGGTATTTATTGTGCGAGCTGCTGTGAACACTTCTTGGGTAGTTTGAAATTAGGTATGTTTGTTTGGTTACAGTCAGATGTAACTGCAATTGAGGGATAATGACGGTAAAGAATCCAGGGATCGAAACCAGTATGATCAGTACGGGTATTTTTTCGGTTACAAAATTTATATTTTTTACAGGTATTTTTAAAGATTACCGAAATAAAAATTACGTCTATCTTACACGTGCCGTTCGGAATTAGTCAAAGGGCGCGCATTGACTGTGTATGTCTTAACGGTAACCTAAAAGAGATAACAAATGTTTCTTCTTCTTGGTTACCCATAGTGGTAACATTAGTCTTAGAAGTAACCAAAATTCTTCGATGCCTGTACCGTAATTTATAAGGGTTTTGGTCCCTGAAAGAAACTGTAACCTTTCGTACTTACTTAATTTTTTTTATGCGTCATAATAATGAATGGTATTCTTAACATAATAATAATTACTAATATGGCCCTCCCTTTTCATTAATTTTTACCGTAATATTATAGGTTTGGACCACTTACCCCTGTGGGGAAATATTGGTCAAACAAAATCCTATCACTAATAAAAAAATATAAATATGCACAAACTATTACAAACATATTATTTGGTCTCGAAAGACCGTGGGTTATTGCAATTGAAATCAACTTACTGTAAAACGAAGGTGACGTTGTCTAGTAACAGAACCATTCAATGCGCAGAACTCGGGAACAAGCTCTAGTTGCGCTTGCGTCACCTTCCGACCAAACTCGAGCAGACCGCGTAGGTTTAACAAAACCACATGTGAAGAATGACCTGACACGTCCGCGTGATGATCGTAATGATCTATGAGCTAGAGAATACAATCCCGGGATCACGACATCCGGGCCGTTTTCTGACCCCGAAAATCCCGGGACTGTAATTGACTAATCACGATTTTCGGGATTTCCACAAACAGCTCTAGATTGCATTCCGTAGTCCGTTGCGCCTTGACAATGAACTTACCTAGAATATATTAATAGATCAGTCTCTTTACTCTAGAGCTAACTAAAACTAGTATCTAAAAGGCTGGAAAAAATGGTCTAGTATTCATTTAGTCGTTTATTTATTACATAAAAACAAAAAAACAACCCTTAGAAACGCCGTACGATACGTAAGTACTACTAAATGAATCAGGGTTGGCAAATAGTTATTAGACGTGAAATGAGCGTGTTTGAAAATGGAGGAGTTCGTAGATATCACTTAGACTTCTTACTTATATAAAGTATCTATTGTCTATTCCTCCAACCAGTGTAGAACCTGAGCGAGCGTTTTCAACTGCTGCTTATGTTGGCAATAAACTGAGAAGCAGGCTTGGAAGTCAAACATTGGATGGTTTGATATTTCTGCGAATGTATTTTCCAATTTCTAAATAGTTTGTTTGTTTTGTCGTGTTTTTTTTTTTTTTACAAAAGTATAGTTATTTTGTTTTGTCTTTTTCTTTTCTTACTATACAATGTGGATCTGGACTTACGACATTAAATTAAACCGAACACAGTACTAGTCCATAGAAACATTTTAAAATACGAAGATTAGTAGTTAATGGAAAATTGAAAAATTGCAATTTTCAAACAAAATAAATAGCAGAATCAACTGCATAAAAAGTAAACACGCTTTATCTACGAAAAGTCACTAACCTGTTGCGCGGCCCGATGCGGGTCGCGGCGGGGGGGCGTATGACACCTTTCTCTGTCTCTCAAGCATATTGAGACGTAGAGGATAGAATCGTACGTTTTGCACAGGTTCTTGACCTTACAATGTTTACCTATTATTACGGACTCAGATCTACATCATGTTGAAAAATAAGAAAATGAAAAATAATTTCCTGTGGCTAAAGTATTCATTGGATTTGATTGATTTTTTGTATACGGGTAAAGAACATGACACTCTTTATGTGGTTTTGAGGAATGTCAATCGTCCTGCTCCACATTGTATAGTGATTTGTGTTGTGCAACAATATTAAAAACATTTTTTATTAAATTACTCAAGTTGTATTCATTTGAGCCCAATTAGAAACCACATTGTCTAATCCCGGGATTACGCATCAAAAATCCCGTAATCCCGGGATTGAAAAACATGCTCGGGATTGTATTCTCTATCTATGACATTCCTGCACTAATTCATTCACGGGCCATTCAACGTAATCAGTTCGTCTCTTGTCCACTACAACATTACATAATGTTCAGCATGCTGTTGTCCGATCATATAAATTGCTGGGGAGTTCTAAATGACTTGGAAAGGGTAAAGAACTGTACCGTTAGTTGGCAACGTTTAGAGGTCTGAAGAATTTTATCAATGCAGCCTCGTCTACGTTTGTATCGTTACGCTTGTTGAGTTCAGAATATAATGAGTGGTTGTTTGGAACTGTACACAGAATCAATTGTCGTAATAAAACATTAAAATCTACATACTTATTTCATGCATCGCGTGGGTGGGTTGTAAAAATTTTCCGTCCGTCACTATCAGTTTTGCATAGAAATTATCCTCTTGATATTGACATACAAGAACCAAGTATAACATAATATCAATATTCATAATAATATAACAAAACTACTTCAATTATTGAGTACAGACTTAGTTGCGTGAAAGCGGGTATTTTGGTCCATGGCCGACGCGGTGGCTCGGCGAATGCAAGGCCTCTGCATACTGTTGCAACAAACGCTGTTACTGCACTAATGCAACTACTAGCTACGTTCACCAACCGGTATCTGGACGATTTGTGTTAGCCCTTGCGGATTTGCATGCTTATCGCTCCACCAATACGCGAAATATTGCCTGTGGAACCGTCAAACTTGCTTGAAGACCGCTGTATAGATAACATCTGCGTTCAATTGGATATATAAATTAATACTTGATAAAATCTTCTGCACCATTAAATCGAAGTAGGTTCTTAATGCCGAAGGAGGTTAGAAATAAGTAAATAAAGGTTGTAGATACCTGCTTTACAATGAATGGATCCTCGGTAGCTTACAATACTGCGGATGGAGGAAGAATGAATGTTTATGCATTCCACTGCATTGATTTCATCTCGATGTCAGAGAGAAAGAAAATAGACTGTGGCAGCTGTCTATCAACTTGCAAGTTGTTTTATTCAATAGACCGGAATTCGTCATTTGATATGTGTAACATGTAACTTGTGCATGTTCAAGTTCTTATCTCGACTATTGTATCCCTTAGTATCTATTTAACATGTTCCTAGTGAATTAAAGAATATTGTCGTGTTGTTAGTCAAAAAACCATTCAATGCTCTCATAATATATTATGTCGATTCTAGATTCGATGCAAAATCTTGTGATGCAGCGATGAAATATAGCGCACTCACGCAAGCAGCCACAACAGTACCACGATTAATCGTCACATCACTAACTTAATGTTTTACGACTTACTCTCCCACTATTTATATTCTAGAGCCTTTACTTTTATTGCTATTTTATGCTCAAACATCATCAACGCGACGGGAGGTGTACTAATTAAATTCGGCACTTAAAATTCTATAAGCTGGACGACGAACTTGTTTGTATGGTAATATAAACAAACAATGGTATATTTTTGAAAATAAATATCACTTAACGAAACCATAGTTCGAAGCGTAAGCTTGTAGGGTTGGCAAACCAAATATTCCGTGCACAGTTACCTGGAAAGGCAAAAACATCTATTCAAATAGTTGGAAATGAAATGCAGTGAGCCCGAAAAATAGTCTGACAAGACGTATCGTGATGTTGCACCGATAAGATATTTATTCGTGTCTATCTTTAGAACTATAGTGATATTCCGTGATATAATGTTCTTAACATACGGGTACTGAATGCTTTATTTTTTATCAACGTAAGTAACAGAATCATCAAATTAATTACGCCTCTTAGTTCCGCTTCTAACATAAAGTGTAAAAACTTGACGAATACCATTTCCTAAAACATTTTTTACGCTGGTAGATATAAAAGCTTTCTTTACTAGCATTTGAGTTCTTGATAGTAATATTCTGTGCAAGTTTTCATCCCGTTTAACCCTACGTCTGCCCCAAATTGGTATTTACGGCGCACCAATGACCTGCACCACGTTCTCATGTTACAATACAGTAATAACATTTCCCATGGCTTTTGTTCGTACGTTGACAAGTCTGCTCGTAAACTTATTAAATCAGAAACACTACTGTTTTGTACTGAATGCAGGCTAAAGTAAACAACACTAATAAAGCTACCATTGAAAGCCGGATTCTATTATATTTTCCTTAGTTTCAATAAACATATTATTCAAGTATCTAATTATACCAAAGCTTCTAATTTGACATAAAGTGTTTAATTTATGAGAAACTCGACAGATTTTGTAATAACATTTACTAACCTGTTAAATTAAACTAAAACCAATTCTAACTCAACTGGAAATCAATTCGAATGAATCGCACAATTGAACTCCAAGTTGTGCCAGCGATATCCCAGACAATATCAAGCGATCTCGACAGAATTAACACGAACCATTGAACCATTCAATTCCTAAATCAACATTAATAGCGATAACAGAACACTGAACGGAGGCAAATATTGGGAGACGGTGACTTGTTGTGCTTTTGAAACCTATGAAGTGGAGGGCAAACGCTGTACCTTGCGTTAAGCCGACATAAAGCCTTCTGGACAATGAGGAGCGAGTATTTCGGAACTGCGTGGGCCGTGTGCCAGCCGTTTATGAAACTACCTGTTTGTAATATAATTTGAAAGGAGCTCAAACGTCTTTCAAATCTGAGGGAATTATATAAGCGATTCTTAGAAACATGAATGGCGTTAGTTTTGAATGTATTGTTTTAAATGTCTTGATTTCTGGGGTCTGATTTCGTAAGTCGAAAATATTCGCAACACAATAGAATGTTCTTGTGAGTTGTTCAGTTCATGAGTAGTGACAGTATCGTGAACTACCTTCGTGACAACTTCAGACGTCGAACAAACTAGACGTCTGTGAACAAGCTGGACAAGACAAAGAAAATTGAAACGTTTACATCAGTTTCTTGCGGTTTGCGAAACGGCACTTTATGCAACTATCGCCTTAGGCATAAGTTTCCGTAAACACAACCAGGAATGAAGACACCCGTCTCCCCTTCTACCGACACACATTCCCTTCATAGGCGAAAGTTCTTCTCAAACTGGTCCTGGTAAAACCGGTATCTTGGAACTGACTTGCCATGGTGTCTAACTGCCATTGAAATGTAATGTTTATTGACTAGTTCAGTACTTAATCAAACTTTGGAGATTATGACCGAATGGTGTGCTAAAGATGTTATTTTATAGTGGACTGCCGGAGATGAATTCGGTAACTGAAGTGTTTCTCCTAATTAATTTATGATGTTTACGTTTTGTGTACTTTAACGGTAGTCTTCTTTCAAGTACGGCGAGTCATGTCGGGAAGTAGCGAATGGGTTGAACTTGCTGTGAGTGAGTGTTGCAGTCAATGAGCTTTAAAGGAAGGTGTAGTTTAGAACCGTGAAAAGAGACCATGTGTATCTGATTTTATACTTATAACCATAAAATGTATACTCTTATCGAGCCTCTTAATCGCAGCTTGACCACACACACCAAAATCCGTCATGGTTTAAATTCTATCTAAATTATTATGATTGAACCAATCGCTTGGCATTAGTGTCAATTACGACGGGTAAGTTAAGGTGAAGTTTCTCGATACAAAAACGTTTAACTTCGAAATATTAGTTACGATCACTAAACCTCCGGTACCAGGGCTTATGATTACATTGTAAATTAATGCAATATTTTTAAACAGATTCACATGGAATGAGCGGTGTGAATGCATTTAGGGTTCGGTCATCGCACCTTGTCCACGTCGCGTCGGCCTCATGTAGGTGTCGCGCTCCGGTGACGTCGATGCTTATCAACCGGCAATTAAAACGTTGTTTCGCGACCTGTTGCTTCACCTCCCCTCGCCCATTCCTAGTTCACCGCACAATCTGACCGACAGACAAACCCTTTTCACTTCAAGCGATTTATTTACTAACAAACTCGAAACAGTATCGCACGCCGCGTAAGCAGACTTTTAAATATTCCGGGACGTTTCTTGTACATAGGTAGGTACTTGCGAAGGTGAACAAACTTTTGCACAACTGAGACAACATCAATTACACAACAGACCTATATTGTTTACAACACACGATCTCATAGGCACGTGTTTTCCAATAAAAACTTTGGAGGTCAAGTGTAGTAGGCGTATTTATATCAGAACGAGGCTATGTGCCGCGTCTGCGGGGGCGGTCATTAACTGGGTCGCGCGGGGACAAAGACCTCAGCCCCCGGTGAGGGGGAAAACGTAGGGTGGTTTCGCTTTCCTCGGGTGGCGGCAACCCCACCCGCCGCCCATCGGTTACGCGAAACACCCCGATCTTTCCGCGAACTAAAACTGGGTAGGAAGAGCCTCTACGATACAAATGTTTACTCTCTGCGTTGCCGATGCGGGCGTACACCTCAAGGGGATTAATTTAGAACTTCTCGAGCATTAATTCCCGTCGTGAGCAGTTTTCCCTTTTTGCGGCTAAACACCGAAACGCCTGGAGATTGAACTGTCGACGCGATTACGGCGTGATTTTTTCTCTTTGTTTTTTATCGATATCAACTGGGCGGACATGACGCTTTGTTTTGGCAGTTCGTATGAGGGTGACCTGAATGAATGAATGCATAATGTTATTTAATTATGCAAATGATCGACACAATGACGCGTATGCGACAACGACATCGACCTGCGACTCACAGGAAATCGGTGTCGGGTTCCGAACATGTGGAGGGCATCGCTGATCTTGAAGAAGGCGGTACTTGTAACCAGCATGAACAATGGCGTATTTGTTTTTGTTTAAGTTATAAGGAATTTATCTGTGGTCCATTATAACGTGATACATCATTTGCATTGTCATTTACTGGTTCCGAGTCCCTTTAAGGCGACGGTAACCGACCTTTAATGATTTTATACTGAAGATCACGTCAAAACGAGTGTAACGTGTTAATGAGTTGGAACAAAATATTATGTTAAATTAGAGCATTTTCTTAATAACTTAATATATGAATATTTTAGATTATGTTTATATTACACAGTGAAATTAAATTGTAAAGTTATGTCTAACGCCGATAAAAAACTGAGAATCACGCAAAATCTATCAAGCGTATTTCTCTGAAATCTTCACCATTTTAAAGATAATTTAACTATTGATCTTTTAGTATTCGTGATTTATTAAAATACCTTTTGTTTTATGTACTAATTTGGGATAGCGCTCCTGGATGGGTGAGTCCTATTACTGACTGGACGTACGACGCGTTGCGTGAGCTCAGTACAGAACACGCAAGCTAACCACTCAAGGTCACTGGCATATATCTGCGTCTTAACAGCGTGAGTTTCAATTAAGCATATTTGATATTCAAGTGGGAGTTATTGTAATTTGTCTATATTCTCGCATAAGCGCATATTGTCACTATTTTAAATGAACACAAGACATACATTATGGAGCTAATTAACTGCTGATGACAGCACATATAGTAATAAAAAAGGAACATAAATTCTAAAACCTACGATACAATAGGTCAACGACGTCTTTTAATTTATTTATACACCTAAACAACCGTAACGTTGAATATTTAGCATCATCATTATGTTTTTTTATGACTCAACGCCCTAAAACGAGTAAAAAAGTAGGTACTGATATAATGACGAGGCCTCGAACGAATTTCGCAGTTGACCAAAGAGCATGCGCCAATTTTACTAGAAGTGTTTTTGATCGATAGCCCACTGACTGCCACACTGACAAAATAAGCGGATTAACACAGATCTGTTGAAAACGGATGTGGCTCCATTTGTTTTTATATTTTCAAAGATTTCCCATTGCGGTTCACTGTTCAGATGCAACTTCCCTCATTCCACTGACTAATCCTTGTATTCTGGCACAAATTACTCTTCTTTGGCCATTTTGTTGAACATATTCCAATTCTAAGCTTTTCGAAATATAAACTTTACAGCAACAGTCTCTGAAATTCGAAATAGGACCAAAATTTACAATAAGCAATGTCTTCCAGCGTGGTTAATCGTGACAGACTGTCTCTTCTTAGGATTTAAAGACATATTGAGCAGTAAGTACCCATACTGTAACGGACTTGTGTTTCGGTATGTGAATTATTAGTTATGGTAAGACTCATGAGTTATTGTTACGTATTCTATTGTTTGTGTTATTCTATGCATGAAACATTATTCATAGTCACAGAGAATCCTAATGTCTGGATATAAATGCGAAGCAAGTACACTCACAAATCAAGCGACCCAACATTCCATCTCTGAACAAATATGTGTAGACTGTAGCCCATATAAACGCGTTCCGGATGCGGGATTATCGCCCGCGACTCAGCAGAGAGGGCGTATCCGTCGCTGTAGGTAATAAAATAAAAAAATATACTGCACTATCTTTTCTAGCAAAATTAAATCCGCGTAGTCTACGTCGGATGACGCGAATGGCGAATTCATAGTTGTGGCGTGTTGCGGTAGGTCAGTCACTCAGTCCTAGCGAATCAACGATTGTCCCCGACGACTCCCCGCCGGACGACGGCGGACGGCCGCCCGGCCGGCCGGCGAGTGGCGACCGATCCGATAATAACTATCGACATTGGAAAAATGTTACGTAACATTGACACGCTAAAGGTTCAAAGGTTATGAAATTTTCATGGGAAAATGTTTGATATTTTTACGGTGGAAACGATATTTTATTTCATTTCAATATTTGTGACTTGACGTAGGTTATTTTTGTAAAATGGCTGTTAATGGAGCAGATAAGTGAGATTGACGGTTTTATTGCTGTCTGGTTGGATTTTCGCCTGTTTTCCAGTCACAAAAATATAACTTTTGTTTGTTACTTATTCGAGTTGACACCAAAAATATCCAAGTTGAAATATCAGCGAATTCGTAGGTGACCACTATCAACAAAATGTTATATAACATAACGATGTCTTAATGTTTTCCCCTTTTGTTTCAGGTACTTATTCTCCAACTATATGGTTTGCGAACGGTAATTAAATGCATCTATAAATGAAACGTGCGTTTGCCTACCACCCACATACTAGAGTCATTGCCGGTGAGTTCACTTGCACAAGTATTGGTTAACTGCGTTCAAGTTGAAGCGATCAAATTGATCTGCATTTTGACTCTTTAAGCAAATTGAAAGCTAAAATTTACAAATGTCTTCCGAATTTAGATTAAGCACTTTCTGTCATATAATGAAACATGTTTTTACTTTTTTTCTCCTCAATAGTTTAAGTTTCCATTTTGCCTATGTTTTTATACAACTTAAATTTACATACAGGGTGTTTGGCAGAACGTTGAACATTCGATTCGCGACATGACTGAATGTCGCGAATGGATCGTCAACCTGAACCATATTGTGTAGTGCGTTATGGCTATTTATGCATCCAATAGGTACCATCGAAGAAATTCATATCTATACACCGTAAGGACTATTTCTGCTTGCAGCGCTCGGCCGCTATAGAACCGGGGCGGTAACAGATGTGGTCATCGCGTTCACGGGATTTTGTTTCCAAACTGCTTAGATATGAAGTTCTTCGATAGTACAAGCAAGACAAGTAAAATCATTTCTATCTGTATCTACAGGGTGTTTGGCAGAACGTTGAACATACGAAAATGGTGGATAGGTGGGGTCATCTGCTACTTACTCAATCCATTTTTTTTTTTTTTTAATGTAAGTTGAAATTTATTTTCAAGTATTTTTTACATATTTCTGTAAGTTTGAGGACTTATAACTTTTTTTGTAACTAACATCTGAGTAAAGCAATAGCTTTATAAGAATCTACCAATATTAACAATAAAATAAAAATGCCTGTTTAATCCATTTGTGATAAAAATTACACTCTAAAGATAAGAAAGTGGTGAAACTAGGGCCAAATAAA
The DNA here is from genome assembly GCA_963853775.1 of Xanthia togata. NCBI lineage: Eukaryota > Metazoa > Arthropoda > Insecta > Lepidoptera > Noctuidae > Xanthia > Xanthia togata. Next base: position 5,574,089 of record OY970794.1, read on the forward strand.
TTAGGGCTGAGTAAGTAGCAGATGACCCAACCTATCCACCATTTTCGTATGTTCAACGTTCTGCCAAACACCCTGTATAACTTTCATTTAACTTTAGTCACATAATTTTAGTTTTAGTTCTAAGTTAAATTCTTATTGTTTTCTCTTGTAGTTTTCCTGTACAACCAAAATTTTGTATGCATGCGGAGTTCACCTATAAGTGATTGTTACACTAATTTGTTAATTTTTTTACCTTATCTGTTACCCTAAGCATAATAACAGTGTAAACAGTTGTTGGTGAACCAATAAATAAATAAATAAATAAAAGTTAGGACCTTTAACTACGAGATATTTTTTGATGTAATTAGCAAATTTAAAGTATTTCTTTACTAATGAAATATCCCATTCCTTTAAAAAACTGAAGAGACTTTCATTTTTAGGGTTCCGTAGCCAAATGGCAAAAAACGGAATCCTTATGGATTCGTCATGTCTGTCTGTCCGTCCGTCACAGACACTTTTTTACGAACTATAAAAACTATACTGTTGAAACTTGGTAAATAAATGTATTCTGTGAACCGCATTAAGATTTTCACACAAAAATAGAAAAAAAAAATACTTACCATTCTTAGAACTGAAACTCATTTTTTTTTCATCAAACCCATACGTGTGAGTTATCTATGGATAGGTCTTCAAAAATGATATTGAGGTTTCTAATATTTTTTTTTTCTAAATTGAATAGTTTGCGCGAGAGACACTTCCAAAGTGGTAAAATGTGTCCCTCCCCCCTGTAACTTCTTCTTCCGCAATCCAAGAACTTGTAGATTATGTTACTTACTGCTACGGAACCCTTCATGGGCGAGTCCGACTCGCACTTGGCCGCTTTTAAATTCTTTTTACCTATTGTGTTGTGGTATAGTAATTTTATTCTAGGTGCATTCGTCTTCACTTAAAGTTATATAACTAATGTCCTATACAAAATATTGTAAAACATTTTAAAAGAGTAACGGTGGAGTTTCTTGCCCATTCTTCTCAATGCGAAAACTACCTTTTGGAAGGGGCAACTAGTTTTTTTTTTTTTTTTTTGTAAATTTTGACGTTCAAAAGTGCCTTATATGAGCCTAATTGAAATAAATTATTGGACTTTGACTATGAAAAAAGTTCGTCGATTCTAGAAACGTCCGTTAATCGAATGGCACTGCAGTACTCTGTACACATGTACTCACAACTTAGATTAATCAAACCTTTTAGTTTAATAGATACGATAATTATTATAATAACTATTACACATTTAATGCAGCGCAACATTTTGATGATGATTATGCTCCCGTCGCTGCTTTTACCGCCGTTTCTCAAGTCAAAAGCGGAAGCGATTCACGAAACTGCGTAAAACTTTTGTTGTGAGTTCTCTCCCAAATTCTGTTGATTTTTATGTAGTGAATTATTTCCATGGGTTACCCAATTAGCAGCGCTTATGTATATATTTGTACTTTTACCGGTACACCATAAATGGAATCGGAATCGACTACATTCCTGTTACATTCACAACGTGCAAAGCTGGCAATACAATACTACGCAAGGTGTCGAGTAGCTCTCATTAGCCACATAGGTAGGTCGCCTACGTTAATTTAATTAACGCCGACATTAGTTGGTATACAGTTAATTACTAGGAAAATAGAACTAGGAAGTACAGTTCGAGTTAAATAACTTCGCCGCTCTGAAGTTAGGTTGCGCATGCGCGCTATTGTTTTTTAAGTAAGATTGACTACTGCTCAGTCATTTGTAGCCTACTTCAGAGCGGCAAAGTTATTTGACTTCAACTGTTGTTTGAATTGGGACATAATTCACATGAATTGAGGTTACAGTTATTAATTAAATAAGATAATATATCTAAAGAGTTCAAATATGTTCGAACTAAGAAGATAATTCTAATGATTAAGCTGAAATGCATAGTTTGAACACTTACTAATTACGCAGGACCTCCGAAAAGATAATAATTAGAGTATATAACCACAAGATGCCACAAGTGTCGGCAATCCAAAGTAATTATCATGTACTGCCGTAAGTACATTATGCCGTGGGCACTATTTTTTACATCCCATCACACATTGGCAAGCTGCCAGCCTGCCACCAAGACTGTGAACGCTTGTAGACGATATCATTTCGTGCCGTACTTTATTAGAGTGATTTCCTTGATGAACATGCTTTCTGCAATCAGCTGACTTATTATAAGCGTGCCAATTTTAGCGATCTGTTAATTTAGAGCAAGAAGATAATATATTTTTAGCAGGGTTCTACAGTCTGAAAGGTAAAGCAAGGATTGCTGAAGCGTGCACACAGTCATACTGCTGATGCGGCACTAAGGCGCATCTATAAACTCAAGCTAGCACGTACTTTGGCCAAGCGTTATTACCGTCACTGTCGCACAACTGTCAAACTACAATTGCAAGATAGAGATGGGAACATGTCTACGGCACAACACAAGCTAAGTAATGTTTATAGATCTCTTATCTCTAATCTTTACAGCCTGATTGCTGGTTTTCTTGCTAGTGTCTTGTTGCTGGTTTAATTGACTATTCTGTTATGTTTTAAAACAGCCCTGAATGTAGTCGTATTACAGATAGTGCAATCTACGGAGCGGAACGGAGTGGGGTGCGTCGTCGTGGATTGCACTATCTATAACTTCCTTAAAGCTCTACCTTTCACGCTCTAAACTCATGACTTAAACCGCAGACAAAACAATAAACCGCGCTTTATCTCGTCCTCTCCGAGTGTGATTTATTTATGTTCGGCTCGACCGATAACTGCGCAACTATCTGGATTCGAGTGAGTCGCGTCCCCAGTTCCCCACGCATGGGCCGCACTTATCTCTTGTCGTGTATTCCAATCGATAGTCGATACATCTACATATGTATACGAAGTATTTTACGAGTCAATATTCATTTGGCGTTCGGAAAAAGTATGTTAACCGTAATCACTAACCCTTTTACTTTAGCAATCATGATTTTAACGTCAACGAAACCCTATTTTTTGAGGTAAAAACTTGTCATAACTTTATGGAGCGTATATTAAATAAGAAAAATAAATTTTGCGTTGGATTTGGTTTCTTTCTTGAAAACTTTCGGAAAAGTTTGATAACCGTAACCCTTACTAATGAACACTGATTAAAGTTATCATGAATAACACCAGCGTAGCCGTATTTTTTTTTGTAAAAGCTTGTCATACCTTTTCACAGCGTTTATTAGTAAGAAAAGGAAGGAAGGTTAAAAGAAGATCTAGTGACAAAAATTGAAAAGGGTATGCTGAGATGGTTTGGTCATGTTGAGAGGATGAATGAAAGGCGACTAACAAAATGTATTTAGTGACTGGAAACGCCGGAAGGGGACGCCCTAGGAGGACATATATACTAACCGTATTGGTGATGTTCTTCAGAAAGGACAGGTGCGTGCGTAGTACTCGCAACCGGCGTGCGTGTATGACCAGGGCCTCAAGTCTGCTATTGCAATAGTGTTAGAATGGTCTATCATTGATTTCATAATAGGGATGATTCCTGGGTCAAAAAAAAGAAATTCTATTTAGTCCGTCAGTCAGATAATAAAAAAATATTAGACACGTATTTTTTGCTTTATCATATTAATAAAAAATGACTTAGATACAACGCATTAAAGTTGGGGAGTGGGGGTTGATACGTCACAAGTATGTATAAAATCTACATACAAGTGACGTCATGGCACATTATAACTCAATGTATCGCCGTAATCTTTTGATACCGTAAAAAAAGAAAAAATACGTGTACGTTATTTTTTCATAATCTACATTACGGACAAAAAACATTTTTTTAGTCATCATCCCTATTGTTGATTATGACAAGTTTGGTACTCTACTAATATATTGGCGTCATTATGATTTTTCAATGGTCAGCCACTGACACTCCATTGAAAGAAATGGCATCTATTGACCTACCATTAGAACGTCATTGTGCGGTCATTGCTTTTAATTCGTTACGAGTATCGTGTTGAGTTTGTGAGGATCGTAGCAGGTGGCAGTCTGTAATTTCTGCCTACCCCTAAAGGAAGAAGGCGTGAGTTTATGTATGGTATGTGTGTAAAAGTATAAACTACTGATAAAGAATTGTATCCGTGTGCTGTGAACCACTGTTATTGAACGAGATGCTTTAGAAAAAAAACAATGCCCAAGAATTAATTGTCCTACTTCACTACTGCAAGTTCTTCAGCACTGTTACAACCTAAGTAGGTACAGCAATAACGTAATAAGGTTTAAAGGTTAGAGCGTAATTAGTGATAAACTAGAATGGTCGGAGTATTGTAAGTTGTGTACTGGTATTGTAGCTAGGGTTGCCAGCTTGCCATGGCCATGCACTTATCGCACAATGGTAATTAACATTGAATTTTTTTTTCCATTACCGAGGCAGGCCCTACGGAACGCTGGCGCGACGACCTACTCTTTCTTGACTGATTGGCCGGAAAAGGCAGCAGGCAAAGATGAATGGCGAAGTCTGGGGGAGACCATTGCCCAGCAGTGCAGAGCAGTGACAGGTTAAAAAAGAAATATCGACGCCACCGGCCCAGTGCTGGCGAGATAACCACAGGGGCCAGGGGCGAGATAACTTGTTAAAATCAACAATTATGATAGACCATTCTGACACTATTGTAATAGCAGACTTGAGGCCCTGGAAGCGTACCGCGAGGGCCGGTTTGAGATGGCGCGAGAAGGACTTAGGCCTTTGCCTAACAATGGGACATTATAGGTAAAAAAATAGGCCGTCATGAGGACTTCCGACAGAAGTAACAACTTAAAACTTTTATTAGCGCCATCTATATTCTATGGTAAAGCACTACGCGAATCAATAAGTTTACCCCCTACCAAAAATCGCATAACGCCTACAGAAGTTTTCACTTCAAAATACTCTTTAAAACGATATTTTCCGGGACAGGAAGATTTTTAACGAGGTATATTGCGATGTCACACATCTTCGAATTTTTTGTTCTAGGACATGTCGGTTTCCTCACGATGTTTCCCTTACCGTTTTGACAGCACTGGTGATGAAATTATTTACACAAAGTAAAGCCTGGCTGAGTTTGAACGCACAACCTACCACTCGTTAGTCAAGGCCGTCACCTATGGGTCACCACTGCTCCCTATTTATTTATGTTCCATCGAAGAAGTTCATATCTATACACCGTACGAACTATTTCTGCTTGCAGCGCTCGGCCGCTATAGAACCGGGGGGGGTAACAGATGTGGTCATCGTGTTCACGGGGTTTTGTTTTCAAACTGCTTAGATATGAAGTTCTTCGTTTAGGTACTGCTTCCATTTTATCCATTGTTTTGTTTGAAGGGCTCTTCAATAGTGATATAGCAGCCCTAATGAACTCATTTCCAGTAGACTCTTACAAGTCGTGCCGAATCATCAGTAGTGTAAAACATTATTCAACATGTTTAAGTAATTCATAGTACTAATTGCCAGTACGTCTATATTCGTCTGATTTATGAAGCTAGGATCAAAGGTCGAATGGAATATACGACTATTACATACTGTACTCAAGTACAAGAGTATAAGTAAGTAAACATATTATTTATTACACCTAAGTTATATCTTTACTAGAGAGTGGGTGTGTAGGTGCCTAGGTGCTTAGTTTTAAAGCCGGTATTATACTGAAAGCATAATGTGAAGTAGTACAGAGTGTCGCTTTTGTTTTGTAAGGATTTAGACAGCTTTGCCGCCTGTTTGGAAATCGTTGTACCTGCCTTTATTTGCGTCAGCCACACCTTTTTAGGACGATTTATTATTTATCACTGGAACCCCTATGCTAAAATCTACTGCGCACTGGTTTCTATTTCCGTACTTTTTTTGCTTTATTGATTTCGCGTCTAGTGTGTTCGATTTAAGAATTTTAAGATTTTCTTTTCTTGAATGTGTGTTGGACACTTATGGATGGATTAACTAGCTGTCGACCGAGTCTTCGCCGCTAGTGTTAATGATTTGGAAAAATATAATTAGAGCATTCTTATAAGTAGGTACATTGATATTCTAAATGAATAATGTAGATATTTTTTTTTCTTTTTTTAGTTTATATTTCTACGTGGCAATGCGGCCAGTCTCTTGGGTACATTACCAGTCGACAGCGATGCGGATGAATTTTTCGACGCTATATTTTAGATTTTCAATAGTTTTAGTTATATAATTTTGCAATTTTTATTAATTATTTGCTATAAGTTGTTATTTGCCCCTTTATAATGTATGAATAAATATAATGTGGATTATGTTTATATAACATAGTGAAATTAATCTGTAAAACTGAAAATCACGCAAAATCTGTCTAGCGTATTTTTCTGAAACGTATTTTACCACTCAATGTCACTGGCATTATATAGGTATGTATACGTCTTACGACGCGACCTTGAGCGAGAGCTTGCGTGTTCCGTATCTACTGAACTCACGCAACGCGTACATCAAGGAGCGCTGTCCCCAATTTGACGCATTATTAATATATTATACATAAAAAACAAAAGGTATTTTAATAAAACACGTACACTAAAAGATCAATAATTAAATTATCTTTAGCGTTTTGGGGGACTGTCTTATGTAATTTTGACGTTCGAAAAGTGCTGATTCTCAGCCTAGTTTGAATAAATGACTTTTGAATTTTGATTTTTTTTTTGAATTTTTAAAATGGTGAAGGTTTCAGAAAAATACGCTTGATAGATTTTGCGTGATTCTGATTTTTTTATCCGCGCTAGACATAACTTCACAAATTAATTTTACTATGTAATGTAAACATAATCTAAAATATTTATTTATTAAGTTATTAAGAAAATGTTCTAATTTAACATATATTTTTTCCAAATCATTAAAACTACTCGTTTAGACGTGATCTTCAGTATAAAATCATTAAAAGTATGGTAAAAAAATGCTTACATTTGAGGGAGCACAGCTATACAACAAAATACCATCACGCATAAGGAACCTGCACTCATTTAATGCATTCAAAACCCAGCTTAGCCATTGCCTGATTGCAAATCAAATATTATTTGAAAAATGAATGCTTTGGATGGGACAGGTTTTAGTTTTAATTTTAAGTTTAATTAGTATTTCTGTTCATGGATGTTGTCGAGCCTAATTTTTTTTTTTATGTGTTAGTTATTGTTCTCAAGTAAGTGACATGTAATTGTTTTTATTGAGAATAAAGTTTCTTTAAACCTAAAAGTCTGATAACGTCGCCTTAACTCTAATAGATGATTGCACAAATGCACACTCACAGCGTAAAATCATAAATCTATCATGGAAAGGCTAAGGCTTAACATAGCGGGATTATAGTTTATTGGCGAGTGTGAGGTTATCTTTAATAGCACGTCTAATATATCGTTAACTCATCTGCACGGCCTTTTCCTACCTATGTCGGGGTCGGCTTCCAGTCTTACCGGATGCAGCTGAATACTAGTATTTTGCACTAGCTTCTGGTCGCGACTTCGTTCGCGTGGAAGTCGATAAAATACAGCCCATGTTACTCGCTGATAATGTAGGTAGCTTTCTTTCTATAGGTGAAATAAATCGGTTTAGTATTTTTGAGTTTATCCATTACAAACAAACACAAAAAATCAAATCTTTTCTCTTTATAATATTAGTTTAGATGGAGCGACTGCCATCTGACCTCCACGATACCCCTTGGTAAGACTGGCTGTCAGACTTTCAGGCTTCTGACGACCACCTCCTTCTGCGAAGCAGTAATGCTCGCGAAGGAGGAGGCGGAACGCGTGAAGGGAGAGGCAAAATTCGCGCCCTCACGCCCCTAGCCGCCGCAGGAGGAGACGCCCTGGGCGTCGGGAATCGATTGCCGATTCCCGGACACCGTAAGCGCGGGCTTGCGGACGGTGAGCAATGGGTAGCTCGCCGTCCGGTAAGGACCAAGCCCGGGTTGACGGCGCGTTGTGTTCCACGCGCACCTCAAAGAGTGTCAGCAAGTGAGCTGGCATTGCACAGGCAACAGAAGGAACACGGTTGGGTTTTAGTCAGTAAGAGTCTGAGCGGGAGAAATCATCTGATGATTTCCCATCCAAAAAAAAAAGAGCCTTCTGACGACCCGTAACAACTCTCAAAAATCTACAAATGCATGCAATGCATACAATGGCACGGAGGGGTCTTGGTATGTAAAGATGGTCACCCATCGGCAAGCGCAGCGGCAAGTGTAGCTTAACCTGGTCGATCGACTGTTATTATAACTTAGCCACAAGCCCGAAATAAACTATTTAAGTATATTATTAAATAGTCCTGCACAATATCCAGTAAACAACAACGTTGCTAAACTTTAAAATTGCTTTCAAAATTTATGTCCTATTAACTGTAATAGTAGTTTTTAGATACTAACCAGAGATAAGAGAATGGGTGTCGTCTGGGTTTCCCGCGTAAATTATCAATTTATGACGACTCAGGAAATAGTTTTATGGTCTGTAGTCTTATTGTTTATGGTCTGAGTTATATAGTTTTCCCATAGCCAAGCTATAAAACATATTTCCTATTTTTTATTGTTCACATAACTTAACATACATAACAGTACATAAGTGAGATCTTTATCTTAAAATTGAGACAAAAGAAAAAATAGGGTGATAATTTTTTTTTTACTGTCGTTCAACGTAAGTACAATGCGAACGGGAAATAGGTTCACGGATCGAGAAAACGGAAATTAAACTATTTTTATTACCTATGTTTGCAAATGGCTATGTGTATTAGAAAACAATAATCCGCGGGCTATATGTAACCAAGATAAAGTAGGTTCGGCTAAACATCAAGTTATAAGCTGATCTCGCATTGTATAGGATTTCCTTACAATGCGAGGTCGGCATAAACTGGATATGAAGAGTCAAGGGAAAGAATGATCAGTCACCCCAAAACATTTTTGAGTGAATACTGCCGTCTTGTTCGTTAGACGCTAAGCTTACCTAGCCTGAATCAGAAAAAGCCTAATAACGTTCCAAGTCCCGAAAAATTAACTTTTATTTTTTGGCATAGAAGTTAATAGTGATCAAAGTCCAAAAGACTGATCGTTATTACAAGTTTTTGAACGAACATATAAATGTCAAATTGACAACACGCTTCTTTTGTCTTTGAGGTTACCAACTAGTATCCCTATGTAGTCTGTGTTTGTGTATTTGTCGGTAAATAAAGCAGTAAATCTCGGACTTTTTGCTGATATTAATTTAATTACTAATTAATTAATTCACAACTAAATTAGGTGACTGATCATTACATTATTTTTTATTTAGAACATTACAATTCAATTTCAATTTATGATTATTACAATATGTTTTTTTATATGTTATAAGTTATAACTTATAATTTAACATAATATTATAAATATATTAATGAGCAATGATTTTAGATTAGACAGCATTTGTGTTGTTTGTCATTTGTACAAACAATTATAAGTCTTCAAAGTAAAATAAAAACGTTTTTCTACCAGTTCTCCTCAGTGACTTTGATTATTCTTTCCCTGTACTCTTCATATGTATAACTTGATGTGTAGCCGTGTCTTGTGTACTATTATTATCATACCTTTAATATTAGCAAAACGTAACCATGTACGTCTAGGTTTATATATTTTCAATTTCATAGCAGTCCAGTGTATGCATGTATGAGCTGCACTGTAACCCATTCCCTATTATTAAAAAAAAGAATCCATCGCCGCACTTAATCTTCGCCGGAGCACGCAGTTAATTAAGCAGTGCACTCGAGTGTGAAATATCGTTAAATAATAACTAGCCCGGCTAATTAGCCGTTTCGCTTATTGTAAAACTTACAGGCCAGCTTTCTTCTCACATTGTGATACGCTTTCTTATGTTATTGGCTCTGCGTCGATTCCACGTGAACAATGCTAGCTTTTACATTTGTCGTAAACAGCTGTGGACTGTAAAAAACAATTTTCTCTCTAAAATGGGCGATTTTGAACCATATTATTAGGTAGCAGCGACCCACAATAGCATGAAAGGGCTTTTTTACATGACATCGGCAAGTTCGCCCTTCGAAGTGATGCATCAAGTTACTGCAACAAAAGCGATTGATTCGCGCTCTCAGGATCAAATGGGGCGAATTTCGGGTGCAAGCCTGGGGCGGGGCGCGGGGCGAGTGCGGGGGCGCGGGGGCTTCGAGCAGGGGCAACAATGCGGCCCGGGTATCGATCCACCCCGCGCGCCGTCTGCCCGACGCACCGAGCCTACGCGGCCACCGCTAAGCTCCTTCGCTCCTATGCAAACCTAGTACTTTTGCTTTCTAAAACATGCCACAAATACATGCGGTCGACCCTGCAATGGTGTGAGAATTAATTCTAGATATTATTTGTGGTACAAGTTAGTTTGAGATAGTTGTCAGCGTCAAGTTTGTGCAACCCTATTTTAGTCTCGCCTTTACAATACGCTCTGTACCAATTAGGGAATACTGCATGTTGGGTATTTTATTTATTTATGTTCTAGGCAAGGCAATCTAGCTATTTTAAACTGGATTTCCTAACACAGAGGAATCACTCACCTACAAGACTTTCTTGTAGGTGAGTGACTGTCCAAGATCATTTTATAAAAGCTTGAATTGAACTTCAGATCGGTTTAACATGAAAAAAAAAACAAAATTGCCTATTTTTTGTCTCCATAGGCATAGAAAATGCCTGTAGTTGAAGGCTCCGCTCTTCCCTTTCATTATAAACGTACCTACGAGCATAAAAAGGTATATTGAGAAACAGAAAGGACAAAAATAAAAATACAATCACTTTTTACGAGTGCGTGTGTGCGCGAGTGTGTTGGTGTGTGTCTGTGTGTGTGTGAGAGAGAGAGATTTTGAGTGTACATAAGTGGCTAAATAAGCGAATAACATCACCAGTAATATTTATTATTAAGTCTCACGTTGCAAAAGTAACTGTGCCATTATAAAAACTCGAAAGTAACATGGTTGTATATTTTTTTCGCTACATATTCCATGTTCATCTTGGCTTATGGAAGACGTTATAATATACTAAGAGATATTATTCTATCAACTCACAGAAGTACAGGGTCATATCAGCATGACAAAAGCCTCAACCCACTCAAGCAAATGCAAAACCAACCCTTCCCCACTTCCTAACTTCATCCCCCGCAAACATATTCAGCAATTAAACTATCCGCATCAATTAAACCCTAAAGCTAATCCCTATTCGAAACTAACACTTTGTCGATGCCCCAATGGGCCGACAAACGCAACTTGCGATAACCGGTCCCTCGCCGACTAGATACAATGAACTATGGACTAATATTTGGGTTGCAGGACTAACCGACCCTGATGGAATCCTCTGAAACTGCTCGATACCTGGCTCCAATCGTGCTGAAAGGATTAGTTAGTGGAAACTGTGATTAAACTTTACAGTTTTGGTTGCAGAATGTTGTAACGGGCTTTGGTAAAGTAGAAATTAATTGCCAGGTAAACTAACTGGGTAACGTGAACAAAGTCTGTTTGTTATCATGATATCTGGGATTTAGGACAGGAATTCATGAATAGTTACAGGCTTATCTAACACCTATAAATTATAAATTCTCTGAAGTTAGTTTCAAATGTGTTCTGTGAATCCTTGTATTGCAGTTGGCATCCTTTTCTTCCGCATTGGCACAGCTGCCCGAATGCCTAAGTGACAAATACCTAATAACTAAATCACGCTTTTAGCACTTTCGGTTCTCCGAAACCCCATTTCGTTGCAGTAGGGAGAGGAAATAAACCTCCAAGACTGGAGGAAGGATTCTGACATTATAATCAATCAAACCCGTTTCATATACAAGCCACTTCCTTTTACAACCCCTCTTACATTATGACAGTTTAGTACCTACTTCATATTTATTGAAAGTATCATTAAATAAAGGGAAAAACAAATAAATACAGGGTTACATTAAAATACATAGCAAAACTCCGCTGATATCTACACAAGATAAAAGAAAATAAGAAAGAATAATTAACAAAAAAATAACTGATCTTTTAAGCTCAGATGTTTTTTTTTGTCAATTAGCGTAGGTGGTAGCGTAGTTACACAGCCTACGGTAGTTGACGAAAAATACATATATCCGGTTATTTTTTTGTTTTATTTATTTGAACTTTTCACACTCAAAAAAAGTACAAAGACGGACTTATTAGCCTTAGGCATTCTCTACCAGTCAACCAAGGGTGGTGAAGAGAGATAAGATGGCAGGTGCGTGCTCTGTTTGAAAGGAACAAAGAAAAAACATTTTTTAATAAAATACCTATATCCTAAGAAATAATTCTAATACACATACATTATATATTTAATAAAATATATACCTATATTTTACAAATTCAAGGGAGAGTTTTATCATATTTAGTTATCAATACATGTCTACGGAGTTTCGCTACCTTATTTATTTTGACCCTAGTGAGTAGATTTCACTTCTCATTAGCCGTAGGATTCAAGATAGGGCCTAAAATATTCGGTGGCCATTCCACTAGATACGTCGGAACGATATGCTTGTTTGTATTTTAAGGGCCCCGAGGTCTTTAGAATTGTAAAAGTGAATGTACCGTTAAATTCCTTTCAGTAGTTTTTAAGCCCATAGCGCGCAGATTTAGGAATAGATAGCCGTACTTACGTACCACTTAGGATTTACACGAGTTTCTAGGAAACCGCTAATATTTTGTCTGTGGTTATTGAGGGTCTTCATAAACACAGAATACATTATAACGGGCAGTTAATTTTTTATTAAATTAAACTATACTACTATACTATACTTTATTAGTTGCCAAAAATTTGACAACATCTGGTTTGGAAGTTAGTGGGCGTAGAATAAAGCCTGGTACAGACGCACCGCGCGCCAACTTGGGGAGCGTCAGTGAAACCTAATAAAACTGGTTATGGTCCCTACGTGACGCGTGCGGGGTAATGAGTTTTCGGAGAAAGCGCTGCATTGTGTTCTGTGTAGTTCCCGTACAGCGATGTACCTACGCCACGCGATACGCCAATGTGCACCGCGTTTAACTGCATAATTGTAATTGGGAACATTAGTCTCTAGACTGCATTGTTTTGATAAAAAAAAATGTTCGTTTAATTTTATTGTGACCCGACCGCCCACACGCCTGCATAGAACTTTATTTACGAAATTTGTTTCGATGTGCAATTAAAATCTAATAAAGGGATGATTTATGAAGCAATTTATTCGAAAACGAACTAGGTAGGTATGCGTGCGTGTCGGCTAATATTTCCGCTAGTATAATCTTGCTGACATGAGAATTAATTGTAGCATTAACGTATTAGTTTGACTTTAATTAGTACTTAGTAGGTATTAGGCGTTGTGCCAATAACATGTAAAATATTTCAACATTACGATTTTGTGGCATATCAATCGAGAGTATTGGTACAATATACAGCGTGTAGTCATACATGTGTGGTCATATTTAAGGATGTGGTAGACCATCAGCCTGAACCATGGGACAAACACCATCAAATTATCTGCCGTCCCATACATTTGGGTCGAGGAGTTATTGAAGTTTATTCATATACACCGTAAGGGCTATTTCTGCTTGCAGCGCTCCGCCGCTATAGAACCGGGGCGGTAACAGATGTGGTCGTGTTCACGCGATTTTGTTTTCAAACTGCTCAGATATGAAGTTCTTCGATAATACTTACACCCTTAAGTTTGACCACATATTTCTAATGCATGCATTATGCTTCACATCAAAAAATAACTTGTACTATGAGTATAAGCACACGTTCGCACGGACGTAATAAAGTAGTACGCACTCTCGTCCCAGCAGGCCTAACATGACACACGCGACAATTACTCGCTCTCGCGTGAGTAATTTTTGTCTATTTCGGTCACTTTCTCGTTTTCTGACAGCGCGTCCATACAAAATAGTCGACTCCTTCTGTCAAAATTGATGTTTACTCGACAAACCCTAACATGGCACCTTAGTTATCTCGATTTTTGACAATTCAACACGAGATAATCTCCGATTTTTCTATCATTTAGTCGTATTTACTCGTCGTCGATTTTGACGACGAGAAGAGTAGACAAAAATATGATACAAAAAAAAAAACTCCAAAATAACATGGCAGTTTCATTATTGTACTTATTTAAGTCATCATTTTATTTTACAATATATTAATAATGAAAATACTTAGTTTTAAACTACTATTTATATTGAAACGACGTGTTTTATATGGAATTTTTCGTTTTTTGTATGGAAAATATGAAAAAATATTACCTACATGTTGAGTGTTAGGGGTTTATGGGTTTCATAAAGGGGGACGAAATTTTCATTATTTTTGCGATAGGACACACCGTTTTCGAGATAAAAGCAAGAGAAAAGAAAAAAAAGACAGTATTGTTTTTGCACCTTCGAGGTGTTGGTGTGAATTTTAGTTCATTTTTTAATCGCGATTAAATACTTAGACAATCAACATTTTAGGTGAAGAACGTAAAATTCTGAATAACAAAATTGCCATTTTCACTAAATTAATAGCTCAGTGCCGTCAAACTAAAATATAGTTAAGTTGTGTCACTTTAGTCTATTTCAGAATGGAAAATCGTCGGTTGACAGGAATAATCAAAATTTTGGTGATTTTTAGTCTAGTTTAGAGGCATTTGTGAAAAGAAAATCGGCAACATTGAATGAATGAAACGGAATCTCAAGCCGATGTTGCTATCAAAAAAATAATTTGTTTTTAATAACTTGCAACATCGGTTTCTCGTCGCGAGATAGAAGTGTCAAAGTGCCTTTTTCGAGATATCTCGTCGTTTACGGTCATGTTAGGGATTAGAATGACGTCAGAATTGTAGACAAATTTCGACAAAACGAGATAGAGAGCTTTCTCGTGCTTGTCATGTTAGCCCTGCAGAGCGTTGAATAAAAGCCTTGTTGCTTGTTGCTTGTTGTTGCGTCTTGTTGCTTTTGAGCCTAGAGTTGAAAATCTAACAAAGCAGAGCGTTAAAAATTCAATGCACGACAAAAAATCAAATCAAAAAGAAGAAAAAAAGGTGGTGAACCTGGGCTTAGTAGATGTATCCCTAATTTCCTTAAGTGTATGACGTAGCAATAACTTTATTTATGGCCGACAGGGTCATTTATCTTCAATCAATCGCCAAGGCTCGACTATAGAAAGAGTACGCTCCACACATAACTGACGTCCAACGCTTCCCAAGGTTCCATCGGTTTCTTTTTTCACGTACTCTGTAACGGTACCTACTGACAGTTTTAGTTTATTTTAATTACTTTTATCACACTACTATGATGTTTATCGTAGTTATCATTTTGTTCTCTTGGGTCAAGTTGAAGGGTACCGACCCAAAGACACGTGTAAGAAAAATCCTTGAAACCGAGATTACACGGTACGTGTAAATTGTAATAACGTGCTGTTAAAAATTACACTTGCTGCCTTAGATTCGTTTTACAACAGTCTTGGACTGATTAATATATTCTGTCCCATTTCTGATTCGTAGAACTTTTTACTTATGAAAAGATAAAATAACATACCTACTTTACTTTACTCCATTATTAGATGTAAATATAGGTCAACAAGAATAAGGTTTCTCATAGTTCTGATGTGTACTATCGTGTTTCTTCGATGAACAACAATATCTCCCAATGATTTATTAGACTACAAACTTTAATGAGGGATGAAATAATGACTGGTTTTGTCAACTTCTCGATAACTTGTCGATCTATGTCTCCTAAGCTTGATCATACAAATGTCGCCATATTTTTATCGTCTTCTTGTTCATAATCAATATGTCGTATACACGATGATGCTATTATTTTTATTGTGTACCGGTATCTTTTTTTTTTGCTTTAAAAAAACACAATTTTTTCACAAATCACACAGTTGTAACACAAATAAAATTATTATAGAGAGCAACACAGAATATGACTCTATCAAAGAGTCATAAAAAAGGAAATCGAAAAAAAATACAAAATTTTAAACAGCTCACCTCAATGCCTTGAATAGCATACCTATTCATGACCAACAAAACTAAACGAATCAATTACCACGTTGTGAACGTGAACCTCAATGTTTGTCGTTTTAATTTTAAAAGCCACTCAAAACCCTTTGACGGGACCTAAACTTAACATTCCCTGCATTCCGAGGACGCGTGATATCGTACCGCGTTGTCCGTCCCTTTCTGTTTCCACATTTCACCCCTTTACTCATGTCATGACACTTATGACAGGTTGAACTGATAAGCTGAAGCGATCGCCACGAGTTTTTGTCGCACCGTCTGAACTTGATTTTAAAGTCATGGTTATGGTTAGCGACTAGGGTTAACATTACTATTTTTTTTTAAGTTCTGACTAAACAAAGACAAAACAAAACAAAGTTCGGACAAATCACAAGATCTGGGCAAAGTCTTAACGGAAAAGCCGGACATTTCCGGACAAATCCGGACGGATGGTAACCCTATTAGCGACGGAACTGATTCGAAGAATGTGTTTTAGGAAATTGTTTTACCTTATTTGGAAGACACTATCTTCACTCTTTCAAGAAAACGCACCCAATATTATTAACTTCAACGTAATTGTTATTGTAAATACAGATTAAAGAGGCGTTGCGGTCAATTAGCCACATATGGAAATGTAGTAACTGCAAATAAAGCCGCACATGTTCTGTCATTCATCGACCTTCTGTGTACGTGAACAAAGGGTCGCACGCTCACGTTCGTGACTTAATCGCCAGAGCAGTATGTATGTGGCTATTCCGCTCAATTAGGCCTGCGGACCGGGTTTGTCTACTCCGCAGACGCTGCACGCTGGAGCTGTCGGCCGCTTTGATTAAAGTTTGATTGGGACCTGTCACTCATGCCACGGATTTAGAACGCGCTCGCGCATTGATGTCAAATAAACGTATAAACGCGGTGGCGATTTTTGATTGATCTCTTTTATTGTTATTTTTCGTTATGTATTTGAATATTTGTTGACTTTTGAACGAATTCATGTGTGCGATTCATTTCCCCCTCTGCTTTGTGCAATTAATTCTCGTGTTGCTAGAATTTGCGTTGGACGTTGACTGGAACTAACCAGCGGAAAATGAGGATGCAGTGTTTTTATTAGGTTTTAAAACTCATTTCATGTCAATCTACACTTTTTTTGTTTTACTGCAGTATTTTTGTCTTTAAAAAGCAGTGAGATACATAGATTGCATTGCATTTAAGAATGTACCACCTTTTTCGTATTTATGCGTTAATATAGCGGCCGAGCGTTGCAAGCAGGAATATTCCTTACGGTGTTCGAAATGCGTGTCCGCGATAGTACATATCTATTAAGTTAAACGTATGGCAACAAGTCAATTCAAGATTTACCGAACTACAAAACTGTTACCGCAATCGGCAAAGAGAAATAAAAGGAAAAAACTAAATAAATTATTACCTAATTCTCGTAACACGGCAACAACGCAACGTTACGAATGTTTTCCCCTCGGAGCGGATTCGGGGGAACTCGGGGTATTACGGCACAGCTTCCCGACAACTTTTTATAACTCGTAGTAACACTCGGAGAGACGCGGTGTTAGGTAATTTCTCCCCTCGATAGCCCGTAACTGTTTTGTAACGTTAACTTCAACCAAACTTAGCAGAAATTGACAAAGTTATGCCAAAATGACTTGTATGGTTTCTTTCCTACCATAACGCAAAGTTATTAAACTCTCAAAGTTAAATGTCGTAAGAGGTCAAGACTTCTGTTACAAACATTACTTAATAATGTGTTGTTTGTTTTCCGTCTGGTGTGGAAAATAAACAAAAATATTATATGGTCGCTTTCCACGAACTTCGGTGGAGGGAAAAAGTTTTTTACTCCATTACCTAGAAGTATTTTTAATGCACGTTGCTTTCAGTATTACTCATGGTCAGAGTGCCATGAAAGGCTTAAAACATTTCATTTATGATTCGATTCAACGAAGTGATTTAACTTGTACAGTCATCTGCGTTCCTCAATATTCGGGCAGGAATGTTTGTTTAATATGTTATGATAATTATCCAATAAAAATTAACGTCTCGGAAATGATAAATAGTTAGTATCGGCGCCCTTTAACAACCAAAATATTTAATTAAGATGCTCATAAATACAGCCAGTGGCGCTTCGAACTGGTTTAATTAGAGAGATATTTTAAAAATTACCGTCTTCATTATACTTAAACTGACACATATTTTTTCTGACTTGTACACTTCTTGTTTGGGATTATACATAATTTACTGCTACATACATTAGTTTTAATTTATTAATAATGATGGTTTTTGTACTATTTATAACTACAAAATATTCAATTTCTAAAAACCGGCCAACGGAACCCTTCTTGTTCTACACGAAGGGTTCCGTTGGCTGACAGACCGAAAAAAAACACGTTTCTTGTATGGGATGGGAACCCCCTTTAATTATTAGCTTTTTTGTTTTTAGCTGCAATTGAAATACAGAATCTTTGAAAATTTCAACTCTCTACCTATTACGGTTCATGAGATACAATCCGCTGATAGAAAGACGGCCGGACGAGAAGTAGCGACTTAGAAATAATAGGGTTCCGTCTGGCACCCTTGACACCCTTTTGGTTCGGAACCCATAGATGTACTAATCAATGACGGAACCTTAAAAAGACGTACTATGACTTCTCATTGTACGATTTGCACCTTGTAAAAAACCAGAAAATCAGTATCGCCTTTTATATACTCACTGCAGGTGCTTCATTAATACAGTCCATCGACAAATTGATACTCCAATATGTCTACTTATATCACGGTAATTAACATTTATAGCCGATGTTTTCATTAAGCTCTGTTGAATACAGAAAAAATTTACTAGTCAAACAACTGTTTATTGTTTCCGGTGTGTATTGTTTTGACAGATGCTGCTATTGGTCCGCTGTATACATTACAAACATAACATTGCGTTTACGAAACCTCATCATTATCAAGTGACAGTTCAATTTGATTCTTATGTCGTCAGCCTAGTGATGTGATCAGGTCACAGTGATAGTTTAGACGGAATATGTAAGTTGTTTGTTGTGTATTGAAGGCGTGGTGTCGTCGCATCTATTTTTAGGTTTACGAGTTCAGTCCCCTTCTCCCCTGTGTCCCCTCGTCGTGTCGTTCTTCATCCCTGCTGGGCCAAGTGTGAGGGCTCTCACGTAAACGTCTTATAGATGTCGTGTTGAATTTTACGATGCCTTTTGATTGGATAAGTTTATCACTACCATTTTTTTTTTTCAAAACCGTTTCATGATGACTACAGACGATTTATCATCTTGAACGTTTCATTTGACGTTTTTATGAATCTTATGCGTATGAAAATAAATTAATTTGGACCAGAATGTAATACACCAGTCCTCATTCCATACAGCTATAGAGAACATACGACCCCATGGCGTGTTCTATAAAAGTTCCCGTCAAACGCTGGCAGTATAAATCGCGCGAGACACGAACCAACTCGATCTTGACCAACATTTCCTAGACGTGACGTAATCTTCACAACTGTGAATTAACCTAGATAACATTCCGGAGTAAACGTATGGATGAGCATCACACACGCTTTTATCTCCCGGAGTTAACAGACAATTTAAGTTGTTTTAAAGTCTTATAGACACATAGAAATGATTTTACTTGTCTTGCTTGTACTATCGAAGAACTTCATATCTAAGCAGTTTGGAAACAAAATCCCGTGAACGCGATGACCACATCTGTTACCGCCCCGGTTCTATAGCGGCCGAGTGCTGTAAGCAGAAATAGTCCTTACGGTGTATAGATATGAATTTCTTCGATGGTACCTATTGGATGCATAAATAGCCATAACGCACTACACAATATGGTTCAGGTTGACGATCCATTCGATCCGTTTTGTCATGTCGCGAATCGAAGGACCAAGTATCTGAGGAATTCGTAGGTTCGAAAAATAAAATTGCTCAACAACGTAAATAACGCAATGAATGTTGTTGAACTGTCAAAATGAAACAGATTAGTCGTAATTGTTTTCGAAAATATGTTACGTAATTAGATAGCAGAAAAACACAGATCATACAAATTATAACGCAGAGTAAGATAATCAGAACTCAACGATTACTTTTCCTAAATGTACGCAACTTTTGGCCAACAAAAAATTTATGAGTGTCGAAATAGAACATTGGAACGGGATGCAGTCGTTAAGTCGCGCCGATACACTGATATTGTTTTGTCAGTTCACTATTCGAGAAATATTAGGTCACCAGCTGCTTTTGTGCAGATAATCCAGCTGCAACATCTAATTGATGACTTACCTAAACCTGTTCCGTCTGAGCGTCCGAAACCGACACTGCAGCTAAAAAACGTATCAATTCTAAACATCCATATTAATCATTATGTTAGAAGTTTTTCAGAGAACATTAAAAACGATTTACAGTGTTTCGGATGTTTTAATTTTGAACGAAATAATGAGGACGGGTATTATAATTATCTTTGCAAGCTTTAAATCGTCGTCCGTTGTCGAGGGAAAATTAACAACTTAAGCATGAGGTAGGAACTTCATTTGAATAGGTTCTTACGAATAATCGGTAACAATATACCGTGTCTATTTAAGAGATGCCGTGGCCATATATAGCATAATAAAATTAAAAAATTCATATAATTCAGTCAAAAACATTATACTGCAACAGAATAAATCAAAATAGAATAGAATAAAATACCAATGCAATTAAAATGGGTACTAATTACAAAGGTCACAGAATATAAATTACAATAAAATGTCAAATGCAATTAAAATAAACTAATGAGTAATATAAATTATACGGGGCACAGAATCGAAATTAAAATAATAATCAGCATATAATGTTCCCACTGCTAAGCCACAGGCCTCCTCTCGATGGGAGGGAGTGGGCCGGTATCCACCACGCGGGCCCAGTTCCGGTTGGTAGATGCGGTTTCCTCACGATGTTATCCTTCACCGTTTTGAGAGCAGTGGTGATGAAAAAATTTACACAAAGTAAAGCGCTTTTCAATAATCGAACCTACGGCCGACAACTCTTAGATCGTGGCCCATACCACTGGGCCACCACTGCTACCATATCTAACTCCTTATCATCTCAACGACTAATCCTTTAAGAGGGAACAGGGCCTGCGATTCTCCATACTAATGTATTCCCCTTTTTTCTTCCTGAATAACGCCTCTAGAGCAATCATTTATTTTTCATAAAATCAAGGTCTGCTGTAGACACGTCCCTGTTATTTCCTTTTTTTCAGCAACTCATTAGTAAAGAAAATATGACCATCCAAAGATTACAAAAATGCCGCATTTTTACCGCCGTGATTAGAGGACTACCAGACAAATTCGAAAAGTTTTCTTAAAATTTTAATGTAAAAAATAATTCAATCTGCTCAGTTTACGAGGAGAAAAAAAGGGAATACGAAACGTTGATCTCGTATTTTTTTTTGTGTGCTGAGCTGCAGCTGTCCCTATCGCACTCTACGAAAGCAGACTTGAGGTAAGACGACGGCAATAGCTTCTTCAAATACCAATTTTTCAAATTCCTCGCAGGCCCCCTGTTCCCTGTTAACATTATTCCTCCACGTGTCTCAGTGATCTCGGACCGAAGAACCACGTAGCTTTTACTGTAATTGATACATACATATCTTTAATCTGGTGTTTGTAAGTCGGTCCCCCACAAGTATGCGATGTTAATGGACAATTATTTCGGCAGTCGTCGGTCTCACGCGACGCGTGGCGCGTGCGTGCTCGCTTATTATTGTAAGCGGAGGAGAGCGCGTGTGACGGACGGAGGCTGTCCGATGTGTGAGCGGGGAGCGGCTTTCAATGAGAATTATACATGTGCGAAAAGATTGGTCCGTAAAAAAAAAAGAGAATCACGAAATGAAGGAAAAATTGATGAATGTCACTAGTAAAGATGCTAATTTTGCAAAATTTCTCTGGTGTATGTCAAATTTGTAGTAAACCAAATAGACCACATAAACTGTCCTAATTGACTAATACATTCTCAAAATAATTTAGAACATACTGGAACCCAGTGGAATATCAGAAACATATCCATACTTTAGGATTAATGTTGGCAATAGCATAAATATTCCCGTCGTCAACCCTTCAACGCTTCCTCTCTTCCCCCGGCCCACATCGTCTGGTCGATAAGGCCATGTGTGCACGCACCGCGGGAGTCCGCCCCCCCTCGCCGGCTATTTTCATTTATCACTCCGAGATGCTCAGCCTTTCCTCGCCGATAACGATGTCTCAGATAAAGTAAAAAATCTATTTTACTATGTATTTCGGAGATAAAATGCTAGTCTTACATACATACAAGCATTGCAGATGCTACTAAAACTTGTGTGATCTAAACTTGGAGACTGCGGAATTGTAGTCTAGTCTAGAGACTACCGAGTACCATAGAGGCCACTTTCCTTAATTGATTCTCACGACTGTCGCGCGAATGTTAGCAGCTGAGGCACTATTCCTTTTATTCAGAGTAAAAACACAGACATTGCGTCGCGTCGCTTCAAAACGACACATCATGCAGACTACATCGTTAGCTATAACATCCATGTACAGCTACAAATATTAATTGAATAACATTGTGACTAATTTACTAGAAGAATGTTGCTCGACAATCGACTACAAGAACATAAAAAAATCGGTCGCCATGTTTTAATGGACCCAACGATGAAAAAAATTGCCAAACGTCCAATTTCGTTAGAAAAAGCGTATATTTTAATTAAATTACTATTTTAAACACCTATTGTTCCTATAAACATTTCGTAATGGCTTCTTTAGAATTCGGCTTATCAGCTATATTTATTTTTATTGAGTTCTTAGAAAAAAACAAAAAATGCTATAACAAGGCTTCTAACAAGCAAGCAACTTCATTCTCGCTTATAAAAAAACCTGTCAAATCACAAGCAACGATCGATCGAGGGACTTAGTAAATCTAATAAGAGAGTTTTTTGTGCGCGAAACGAATGAGGTGAAACGTGTTTGAAATAGACAGGGGATTAAGTGTCCCCTAGTAGGCGCGAGGGGTTCAATGCATGCGCCGGTTGTGGCAGGGTTACCAGCCAGTGTATGACGCTTTCTCTTACAACACCAAACTCGATTTGGAAATAGGTTATTGTGTCGTTTGTGGTCGAAGTGTGACTAGCTATTCATAGAATGGCTTTAGTGTGCTGTCCGAAATCTTGCAACATGAACTTTTTCAAGTTTTAGTTTCAGATATTTTCATCTTAAAATCACCTCTAAGATAAAAACCAGCTACAAATTAGTCCAAAGTTCACTTCTTTAACAAGCGAAGCTCAAACCCGACACTAACATGATATGGGTGTCACAGCAAATCCTGGCCCTGACGAATGGTAGCCCTGCGAACATGCGCAGTGCGTGCTTTGCGAACGCTCTCGTGGATCAATTTCACGCGGATCGATTACTCTTTGTCGTTGAGAAAAAGGTCCTTGGCACAGCGCATGTGTTCCAGTGGTTCAACTCCACGAAGATTATAACACGTGTCGTTTATAGACGCATTAACGATATGTGTATTGCATCGCCTCTGAGGCTGTGACATAGTTTATACCTCATCCTTGATACTGTCAGGCTCGTATTTACAAACTCGGTTAACTGAACTGAACGAACACGGGTAACATATCAAAGTAAAATTATCATAGTTAACTGGTCTACCATATCAGACTTTATCGCCAGAGCCATCTGTCATTTACAGATCATCAGATAAATTGCTACACATGTATACAGTGTACACGTCATTAACCTAATCGTTTTATATTTTGAACTGCGTGTGGGCAAGACCTGGGAATTGTTCTCACGATATAACTCAAATTAAATTTAAACTTATGATTACTTCTGTAACGGAATTCAATATGAATATATGTATGTATATTTGTTCATACTACAGCTCTACTTTACTATCTTCATGTTTTCCTACCGGACCAACGATCTCACGTACTTACTAGTGAACTTAGTGGTCCTTTCGCCTGTAGTTCCCCTCATACTATTACAAATATATAATATATTGCAAATAGTGTACAGTTAGGTCGTTACTACTAAATGCTGTTTCACTGTCCCCATACCATATTAGTGTAATTAATCTACTGTGTTCTTAATTAGCCTAATGCCTCAGGCTTTATGTGGACATTTTTTTGCTGCTTTTATTGCAAAAGTAACCGCAGCAACAATTTGGTTGGTGAAAAACATTGGACATAACGAACTAACCATTAAGATAATTAAGGATAATTGTGGCTCAGTTATTGAATGTTATCAGATGATAATGACACTGTTTATTACTGAATCGTGTTGGCTCGCGCGTTCATTCGATTACATGTAGGCTTTCGTTCAATAATGAACGCTGTTTATTGGATTTTCATGTAATATTCGGTGTTTGTGAGAAGTAATAGTATGTATTACTGAAAACACAACAGCAGCAGTATTATTAGATTACCTAAGTGAGGCTAATCGTTAACTAAACTGAACTAAACAAATAACAAAATCAAACTGACGTTTAGTACTATTATTTAAAAAATCTTAAGAACAAATCTTTACTCCATGTCTCCAAAGACCGGAAAACTAAGATGAAAATTCTTCTTACATTACTGCTTATTCAACACAAGGGTAGTGCCGTCGGTAAACAGCGCAGGTACAAACAGCTGGTGGGCCGAGAGCGAGACTCGAGCTCGTACCATTTTGATCGGCGCAGGCGCACGCTGAGCGGCAACGCCGCAGCCTCTCATGTTTATTTTATTACTAGCCTTTTTATTACTGATCCCTTCGCCTTTCGGTTTGTTTAGATATGGTTTGGTTGAGTTTGGATGTTGGCTCGCTAGAAAAGGTTTGATATGCAGTTGTAGCGTGTGTAAGTAAAAGTAGTAAAATTGTAGTTATAAAGACGATAATGTTATACACTCGGTGGCTTTAAACAAGCTGTAGGATATTTGTAAGGAACTGAGAAGGCACTGAGCGCCATGATGAAACTTTACTTCACAAAACACAAATGTACAAGCTGAGAAGCACTCTCTATGAAAATGCCATAAAAGATATTCCACCATATTTCCTTTATTACCTTTGCACAGCTCCAATGCGTAACTTCCGCTCTTGTAGTAGTCAGATAGGAAACGCCGAACTCATCTAGCTATTTTTTATTTTTTGGTATGACGTGTAAAAGTGATTCCAATATCCTATTTACAGAATAAACAATTTCATTTCATTTTATTTGTCCGTAGGTGTGTCCGTGGCATCACAGTGGGCCCTATCAGAATAGCGCGGTGGTATTTAATTTGTTTTAAATATCGCCGTATTATGCTGAGATAGGGGCCTTTTGGGCCTCGCACAGGTCGTTATTATTTTGTTAGTTTTTTTATGCTCCTTTTTTATTTTATTTTTATATAATTTTGTTTTCTTTTTTGTTATAAAAAAAAAATTAACAATAAAAATAGTAATAATACGTTATTATTACTGTTTGTATTTCCTGTGCGTGTCCAAAGAAAATATTTTTCTTTTCTTTTTTTTTAATTTTCAACCACTTTGCATTGGATTCGTAACTATTTTCGTTGTCTATATACCTATATCCTTATTAAGTTTTCAAAGCATAGCTCTAAGCCAAAGTGTAAACGGTAGTTTTCGAATGGTGAAGAATGGGCAAGAAACTCCACCTACATCTATACTACTCTTTTAAAATGTTTTCACAATATTTTGTGTATAATTATATGTGAAGAACTTTATTATAGGATACTAATATATTTAGATTTTAGATACGTAAAACAGATACAAAACGAACGGCGAAAATCTGAGCTCCAGTTCCAGGTAGAAACAGACACCACACGGCCGTTCAATGACGTGTATCCGTAAATAGAAAAACAATATTACCGATACAAACGTAACACTTACGATTTTATTACATCACTCCCACGGACCGCAATGTTTTGACCGTTTTAATTACGTGCGATAGGTAGTAATAATCTCGCCAACAAGGCATCAATGTTTACAATCCAACAAAGGTAGTACAATGAAGGTCTTTCAGAGTATTTCGCGGTATGCACAACAATAACAGATGAGCTAAAACACGTGGTTGTATGAATTTCGCTTTTGTGCTGTTCACGGAAATGTGCACGGTGCTATGGGGGTGGGACTCGTCCGGATTGTGGTGCAGTTAGTTATCTATATTGAGAGCTAGGGATTTGAGTTAATAGCGCTTGTGGTTTGGAATTGACACTAAATGTGATCATTGTGACGGTTTGAGGTCAACCTTTCTGAGATTACTTAGACAGAATAGTTTGAATGCGTTTTGATTTAATTGTCGCTTAGATCATGTTCATACAACAAAATTTAATGGGAGACTAGTGCTACAACGAATACGAATAAAATAAAAATAATGAAAAAGTGTTTATTCTTTACAAACTAAAGGCACATTACAAAAAAAAAAAAAAATATAATACTCCTTTACAAATTAGCCAAAAGCCTCATATTCTATATTCAAAACAGAAAAGTTTGACAAAGTATCTTGCAGTATAACGGCGAATACGAATATTTGTATTCGCCAAATACCAACAAATTACCAAATATTCGTATTCGCCGAATACTGACATGACTTTCGTAATTAGTGACTTCCTAGTAATCCCATATAGATTTTGTGTTGCGACCGAGTTGACAGATAAAGATTCATTTATCCAACTTAATAATATTATACATGCGAAAGTGTGTTTGTTTGTTTCTTACGCTTTCACGCTAAAACGGCTGAACAGATTTGGATGAAATTTGGCACACGGGTAGACCATGACCTAGAATAGGACATATTATACTTTTTATCCCGACATTCATTCGATCCCGTGATCGAGAATTATGCGGGTGAAACCGCGAGGCGCAGCTAGTAAAATCATAAAACATTCAAAGGTAAAATATTTCTCGATAAAACCTTCCACGGTGGCCTCAGAAAGGCTACTTATTTACAAAAGCAGGAAGTATACCTACAGACAGAAAAAAGGAATCGTTTTTTGCCAAAAAAAACTTGTAAATATTATGTTTTGTAAATAAAAATTATTCAATTACATGTTAGTTTTTATGCTTAGCGTGTTGTTTTCCTTTCACCTTTGACTAATAATTGCGAGCTTATGCATCTAATCGTAATTTTAAATGCATTGTACTGTACCTATACAAAGTTTGCATGAAATAAAGTATTTTTTTATGTTTTATTATCGTATAGGTAATAGAGGGGCAATTCCCGTATTTTTTAAAGAACGTTCGCAATCGCATCTCATTCGTAATCTGTCAAAAATACAACCATTTACCAACATTTTCGACATACCTATTTGACAGATTTCGACTTGAATGTGAACGTTTCTTATGTATGAGAATTGGCCTTCAGGTATTCGTATTCGTCTAATAGTACAATCAGTATTCGTATTCGTAAAAGTAGTATTCGTTGCATCACTATGAGAGCCTGATTTAAAAAAAACATGCTTCGTATTAAATACTGCAACACAATTTATCCAATAGAATCCCTCAGTCGCATGTTGAATGTTTACAGAAAAGAGAGAGAACTAAAACAAGGTCAATGTCTCACGAGCTAAAAGTCACACGTGGGTATATTATAATGATTCATCTACATCTGTTCAGGTATCGTACTGCGGCACATTTAGGAAAACCCAGCTCTTATCGGTACCATAGCGGTAATGCCACGCCCAAGTACCAAAACCTTACTCCGAGACACGAGCATATAGGTATAGAGGCGACAAACCCCGATACACGTCGTCGTGCGGTACGGTACCGGACACAGCGCTTCCTCGCCCGTGCTAAACGTCCGCCTACGCGCTCGCTTCCTGCGCAGCTCGTCGCCGCGCGCCTTGTCGCCACGCGGCCGCTAAGTGCGCGGAGCGAAGGAACAAGGATTTGGAAAATTCACTTTTCAGTTGTGACGAATTTGGGAGAAAATCTTTAGGGAATGAACTTTAGAGGCAAATAATGACGATTAGACGAATAATATTCAGAAGGTCAAAACTAATGTTTTTTTAGGGCACATAGTGATTATTTTCTCGGAAACAGCAAGACATTTTTATTGGATAATGCTGAAGACGGAGGTATTCAATCAGTTTAATCCCTCGCGCCACTGCCGCCACCACAGTAATTTAAACCGAAAATGTATATAATTGTATAAATGCCAAAAATAATGCTGATAATTCACAGTTATTATTAATCGAGTTGAGTTCCGCTTTAGTTCATAAAATTTTATTTAAATATTTTTGTATTTAATCAGTAATAAAACAGTTGATTTTAATTATATTCTATGAAAAGAAGAAAAATACTGTAATTAGTTGTTATTGACACGAGATTTGGTTGATTGTTGTCCAATTTAAATAAACGCTAAGTCACGTGTGTTAACAAAGTTTTTCTTGGGTATGGGTAGGGTATTTAAACAACAAAATTTAATATAAATGAAAAATTCTCGGTTTCCCCAGTAGTCCCGAGAAATCGAGTTCGAGAATTGTAGAGTCCCGAGAAATGAAAAACCTCGAGAAACTTTAAAAACCCTACCCGCAGGAACGGATGAAAAATAAGAAGATCTATCATCTCCTCTAGTGTCGATCTCATAATGAGTTTATTTCAAGTCCATCCATTATGAAACGAAATCCGGATACTTGATGCATGCATGCATACATGGTTTGATATTAGGGGCAAATGATTAGCTTATGAAGGAACAAGCGCAGTTCGAAGAATACACCAACAACAACATAATAATATGGCAATGTGCCCATGTGTTCTTGACAATGACTTTGTTTAAAGACATTAGCATATTTCGAAACATGAGTAATGTTTGCCAATGTCGGCTTGAATTATGAACGCTAAAATATTTTTATATGCTAATGTATATGAATATGATCTTTCTTTTATTCTATCTCCTTTGGGTAACGTTTTTCATTATTTTGAAAGAAAGAAAAATTGGTTATTCTGTACAAACAAAACGCACATTACAAAAAAATATATATAAAACTAGCTCTGCCCGCGGCTTCGCTCCCGTGGTGTTTCCCGCGGGAACCGATATTTTTCCCGGGATAAAAAGTAGCCTATGTTACTCCCTGAAAACTAATTTTTCTAATGGTAAAATAATTTTTCAAATCGGTCCAGAAGTTTCGGAGCCTATTCAATACAAACAAATCTTTCCTCTTTATAAAATTAGTATAGAAGTATAGATAAAATACACACATACAAAGTAGCCAAAAGCCTCGTATTCAAGACATTTTTTTAAACTATTTTCTTGTTTTTGGTTCGTGCTGTTCTCCTATTGTTTTTAGAATATTGGCATAGCTTGGAGTCAGAACATAGTTTGGCTTGAAGACTGATAAAACTCGGATCAGAAAAACCCACTGTTAGATCCATGATTAATTTACTCCTGAATTATTGAAATATCCAAAAAATAAAAGCTTGCAAGATAAACTCCAAAACCATTCATGCTCCCACGCATATGCAAAATACATATCGAACACGATCCGCGGACCAAATAGCCCGACTATAACGGTGCTTTTGATATGCACCTAATGCTGACAGATATGCGGGGTAGGAAGTCGCCGTAGACACATTAGAGGAACCTGTCTCGTATCGGAACTGATTATTTCAATACGCTGTGGAAACAGTGTCATGTGGTTTGTGTTCGTGGTTATACTTATTTTCACACACACACACACACACACACACACACACACACACACACACACGACACACGAATCTTGTTTGCGTGCGTGCTCTGTTAATGTAGTTCAATTCAAGCACTTATATTGATATTCTGGGGTAAGACTTGATACCGAAATCCGTAGATGCAGGAGGCACAGAACCGATCGATATGTCTAGTAAGTCCAACTGTGCTTGACTTTCGGCTGAATGATGTAGGTAATGACGTCGAGACTCACATAGAACCAACTTCGCAGTTACCTAACCAGATAACTCTTTCGTAAAGTGTAGAAAAATCTTAAAACATGACATTTCATGCTAACTTTTATGTCCTACTTTCTACTGCATGTAATCTGACTGAAATTCAAATAACATCCCGCCCTTTACACCGTATGGAAATCAACCCCATACCTTCACAGTATACGTTGTAAACGTAATTTAAGCTAACATGTAGGTTTTTGTTTGCAGGTACGTTGTCCGAGCCCAGTCTGCGGTGGCCAGGCGCATGCGCGCGAGCCCCGTGGGAACGCGGCCGCTTCCTCGAATGTACCGCGCTAGCCACCGGCCTCTAGTTACATGACCGGTTGTACTAGCAAAAGGGTTGCCCTCGGAGTTACAACAAGTGTGATGGCAGTGCGACAGAGGGGACGCTTTATCACTGAAGTAAAATGTACAGCCTTGATTTTTCCCAAAATAGCCCAGAACTTTGGTATGATCATCTTCTATTGCTGTCTCATGACAGCAGACGATCGGATCGAAGAACACAAACTTTATAACCAATAGTGAAACTAATATATCTCTCGAAACTCTAGACCAATTTTAGAGTGCAAAGTCACCCATGCATTAATCTATATTAACATAACCTTATAACTAACTAATGCAAAGGATCAAACCTAACACGTCTTATTTCTCACTCGGCTGTCATAATACGGGTCCGCTGTCTGTCTCAGCAAAATATCTCATCTGACTGGATACGGCGCGGCGCTTCCTCAAACACGAACCCTCCTTCAATAACTTGGCAGCCGTGCGTTCGGATTACAGAACCGGCTACCGGTTTTCATATCGGTTATATTGCTCGAGCAGGGAAGGGTTATGGTTTGGCTTTGGCACCATTATTTATTTACACCTCTACAGCCAGGGGCTAATGGGCATAATCATTATTAGATTCGATGATGGAAATATTTTTTAGCTTCTAAATTAGATTCAGGTCGGTAGCTAGTGTAAAACCACAGTCTTACCGCAATGGATTGTGAAACTGGCGCCATTGAAATCGAAGTTAACTACAATTGCATTTGTATGGTTTCAAAAAAATATGACTGACTACGAAAATCGTACTTCAAAGAAGAACGTAAATATAGACTTACAACCAGCCTCAGCTCACATCCACTAATCTAATCCGCTAAGGTAGGCATACATATTTCCCCGAACTGTAAAATAATATACGCTCAATATACACATCTGAGATCAAAGGTGCAACTTGCGCGTCACCGTTAGAGACACAAGCTGGTTTTGAAACGTTTGCTACTCAAAGGGCTAAGCTAATAGATTGAATTACCACAGCCCAACAGACGAAACCAATAGGAAAGCTGGTGTAACACTATTCCTTCTTAAAAAATGTGTGTGTCCAGAATCCTTAGCATTTCTATATGGCCTTAAAGTGCAGCATTATGGTGTAAACATTAAAGCAATCTTGCTACCAGTTCCATCCGAAAGATTGTCTACAGTACCTTAAAAGAATTTTGATTAAAAACTTCATTTGACATTCTTTGGGACCATTCGCTTCGTTGACATTTGTAATCACTTTCGTTTCTCCTGGAACAACAAGTAAGCTTTCTGTCGAATCTTTAAGTAACATAGTTACTATAGTATTTTCTCGTAAAGTTTCTAGTACGCTATTAGTTGTATCCCTTAGGCATGCGTGTGTTGTTTTTGTACGATGCAACGTAGCGTCTAACCTCTGTTGAACTTGTGGTATGTTTAAAGTTGCCAGTGTTTCCAAATCTATAACCATGTATATTTTCTTTTCATTTTAAAACATGTAGGTTTCACTATTTTAGTTTTAGCAGCAATGCTTATAATGTCAGAGTTATTTGTAGCAAGCTTTTCAAAGCTTTTTGTGGAATAACTGTTAACTTATGGCAGCATTCGCAATTCTACTTCCGTATATTAAAAGGCTATAAGTTATGCTTAGATATGTTCGCTGTGTATCGCCAAATTGAACGGAAACGGATATTCGAGACGTGAATTGTAATTCGACATAATTTGACGACAGGCTCAGGAAATGTCGACAACATACATTGTTCAAACTTCAAATACTTTCTCCGCCGGTTAGAATCAAATTATGTTACTTATTTCGGTTATACATAATATTTATTCATTAATCGTTAAAGGCTACGGCTTAAAACATTATAGCGTTATCATTACGGCTTGGCATAGTTCCATGGAAATCCTTTAAAGATAGATAATCAATACGAATTTGGTTCATTTTAAATGTACGCAACTAAACATCTTATAATAGAAACGTGAAACATACATTTAGGTAATCAAATATCTTGGACTACCAGAAAAGATTTATTTTAACGAAAAAACTATATAGCAACTCTCATTACTCCAATCTAATCTTTCGAAATTCCTCTCGAAATATCGTGCCCAACTCCAGTGGAGCTTGTGAAAACATTCCGCGCTCGATCTCTGAGGCGAGTCACCCTAGAACTCGAATAATACCTAATGGATACGTCAATAAGAAACTCAACACCGACGAATTGAATTACAGAACCCCAGTGACTGCGTTTACACACTTTAAATATTTATAATTGGATATCATTCCAAAGGGTTCCTTTGTATAAAAAGTAAAAAACTGCCACATTTATTCTTTTTTTCCGCTCACATTTCCATTTCACTCATTCCGTTTCTGATTCGGCACATGATCTTAATTAAGGCGCTAATTAAAGGAATATTGAGAATACAAAACAAACAAATAGACCGCGTACGACACTCGCTTTACGGCTTCATTCGCCGAAATCAATTTATAATCACTATTTTTACAGCAGGATTAAAGGGATATTCGAGTAATATGGGTCGCCTCCCGCAGTTTTAATCGATTCCAGTAATACTTGAAATTGAAAAACATACTTCGTGATAGATATTTTCAGTCATAAACGTGTCTTTTAATGCAGTAAATCCTTCCATGTTTGTAGAATTTTCATAATATCCGTCTGGTAGGACTGAGTGGTGCAGCGCAGAGATATTTTCTTTTTTTGTGCCGTTGAGCTCTCTGTCGTTTTTGCTAGCAAAATCTGCCTAATGATACCGAGAAAATGACGTGTATTTGCCACAAAATTTCCCTTGCCGACAAACACCAACTAACGTATAGCTTGGGCTGGCTTATAAATAGGGCAGTAGATGAGAGAATACTTCCGGAGTGCGATGGAGAACGAAGCTTTGGCGAAGCCGTCTCCGTTATACCATAGAATTAAATGGGACAGAAGGACCATTTTTAATAAATGCAATATTAGAAACTGAGATTTTGATTTGGAAGTTATAGAACCTTACCGTGATGGCGATTAAGGGCGTAACCTAAAAGTTGGCAACGTCGCAAATAGATGTCAAATATTTCGCTGTTTTGATTAATTTGGCAATATTAATGTATGGAATGAATTGACCACCTGACGCTGATTTTCAGCTGCAACCCACGAGTGCCATACGCTAGAATAGCGTAATTTCGCGTAATTTTGAATCTTTGATATCTTTTAAAGTATACTTTATAATATGTTATGATGTCAAGGCATATTTTAATCTAAATTAAAAATCAAATTTAATCATTATTTTGTTGGATAAAAATGAATATAATACCGGTTGAAATAGCTTCGGAATTCAATGAAATTTTTATAAAATTCTGAAAGATAAAAATATTTACTGTGGCTGTGGGTCATTCTTAGAAGATAGACATGCTATCGCGGTTTTTTTTTATCATTAATTTTATGTATATTTTGCGATACCGCGGCGCACGCCTGTAAAGCTCCCAGTCGGCATGATTTTTTCCGACATCTTTAACAATCATCATCTTATTACAGTCAATTTACACAAAACCTTAATGAATATACCTAAACCTTCCTCATGAATCATTCCGTCCATTGGTGAAAACCGTTTGAAAATCCGTTTGCTAGTTTTTGAGTTGATTCCATTCAGACAGACAGACGAGGCGCGGCGGAGGGACTTTGTTGTATAATAAATGCAGTAGACGTTCTTAAATTGCCACGTGGGCGGTCTTTGAAATGATACAATCGCAAGCAAGGAACTTTAAGTAAAGTTAATTATGAGAAGAATACAGTATGGAAACAGCTGATGTTTTTTTAAATAACCGACAAAAAAAAAATAACTCAGGGTATCAGAATCGTACTGGCTCCATGGTATCAGTTTTCGCGTCGATGTCCCATGCCACCCTGTACTTACAGCAGTTGAAGTTCGGACTCAGTAAACCCACTGCGATAGCTATAAGCTAGAGTTATATTTACTTCTGCTCGAGTAAGTAACTATTTCGTTTGGCGTAATGCGAGCGTGAATATTTTATCACACGTAGCATAAAGTAAAGCTTCTGTATGTTTATATACTCTGTGGTAATACATCCACACATATTCTTGCAACGCAATTACCGTTGATGAAAGCTTAACGGCCATGCTTGTTATATTTTTATATACGATAGTTTCTGGTGTATTGTATACTATAATATAATCTAGTAACAGTGATTAAATAAATTCACATCCTTGAGTACTGTAAAACAATTTTAAACCTATAAAGAACGCTGTAATAAAATGTAAAAGGTTGATATCCTTTTCTGAACAGATTTTAATTCCTCTTCAATTTGGACGAGAGTCGCGAACTAAAGAAAATATTCCAGCAATTTAATAATGGGATTGGATGGTCCCGAATCCATTCGCTTATCCACTCTCGACAAAACGGGAAAGGGATAAAAAGTGACGAGGACCGATAATGACGGGGTTTTTGGCGCCTCACTTTGTAAAGCGTACACTTCCAGATTTGTTAAAATTTTACGTGGCCGCTCCGGTCACTCGTTACACCTAATTAATATAAATGTGTGTGTCATTAACTTGCGCACTTCGTATTATCTAATTAGATTACTGTTTGTGAACGCTCTCAACGTTATTCTCTTTACTTTGGAACGTTTTTCTCATACACAAAGTAATTTGCATAACAACGATGCCAATTAATTACATTTTTAGTTAAAATTCCTGTTTAGTCATTATAACTAACGTAGTTTTCGTTTGTTTGTTGCGCGGCTTATATCGTGCTTAATGACTTTTAAGTAAAATGTCTTCCTTAGTTGGAGAAAATCTTTTAATTCAGTTGTTTGACACAGAAAACATCTCGACATTTGCATAACCTCGCATAAATATTAAACGTTTTAACTTAAATATATTAATATTGCATGTCTGTGTAAAATAAAGCGAATGCCCTCGCTTCAAAGTTATTCCGACTGGATAGAAATGTTAAATGCACGCTTAAAGTTCAAGTTATGTGTTACTTAAATTTAAGTAGTTACCCATACTATTTATTGCACCATTAGTACAGTACGCGCAAAACATTTTGAGCTCTCGGAAGTTGCACGCGAGTGGCTGCGCAGTAAGTAAAAAATGTTACACAGCTTACAATAAATGATTTTGCACTCATCTGTGCCCTGCGCGGTTTAGTACTCGGGCCTACGTTCAGAGGGCTCATAAAGTTTTGCGAGAACTGTAGGTATTAACATACTTCTATAAAGTGTGTTACAGAAATTAAACAATAATATTAGTCGTCTGGACCTTGTTCATTTATCGATAAAATTCAAATTCCAATACAAAATAACGATCACTGTCTATCATAGTTAATGTCACTAATATAAATTGGAGTGACTACGGGCGTACCACTGCCCGATTGATTGGAAAATTGTCTCCGACGCGACGCCGCGCCGCAATGTCGATGTCGTCGCGCCTCGACCGACGCCTTCCTCCCGATGCTCTTTTCAATGTACCTACCTCCATTTATTAAATTGTGAAGCCACTTGTTCTAGTTATGCTATTTTGTTAGGTTGAGCGTTGGTCACTTCACTGGCTGTTGCTGTATCAACGAGTAGGTTGAAGCATCCGAACCAAATCGTACGATGTTTTACAACCACTCTATAAGTACTTGTACCCTTATTACATAATCCACGATCAATAGGAATTTGAATAGTTTTGAAACCAAAAAAAATCCGCTCAACAACGTACATAATGCAGTGAATGTGGTTGAATTGTCAAAATGAAACAAATTTGTCGTAATCGTTTACGAAAATGTGTTGCGTAATTAGATAGCAGGTTGTGGAGCTTGAAAAGGCTCAAATACTACGTACCCGATAATAACATAGCTTTTAGTGGGTTCATTTAATATGGAATCTGTATGAAATAAAAAGCTTTCTAATCTGTTCTATAAAATGCACGAGAAAACCGTCGTTTCAGTCCCTCCCCTATTAAGGGCGACGTAAATCAGCATTTCCAGAGCTCGTAAAATTAATAAAACGTCTTGTGTTGTCGAGACGCGCCTGTGCACTCGTGCTGATTCGGTGTTTCCCTACATTAGCCACACGGTGTATAAAGACTTAAGACAACGTCAAACCTGAAAACTGTAGCTCTACACGTTGAGAGTTCATGACGTTTTAATTAACTTTAGCGCCGCGTGTCCGCCACACACGCCGCTAAAGTTACAGCCGGCTATTATCCATCGATGCGATGTATTTGCACGTACGTCTTACGCCATCGAGCTTTACACTTCCCTAAACCCTGACTCCAATGATCCACCTCCTCAGAAATTCCTTCTGATGCAACTCCGTACTTTCCCTCCTAAATTATGCAAACATCCATATGGAATGAAATAGGGGAAATAAGCTCTCAATATTGCAAAGAAACGACATTCTAATCGCAACGGAGGTCCCTATCCCATAAATTTTATATGGGATGGAAAAGCAACAAAATATTTACAGCGATATGAAGACAAGCGTCTTACGGATGGCGTTTATAGGTCAGAGCTGCGAGGCGGCGCACTCCAGTTTAATGCCGCCTTCCGTCGCGATGCTCTCACTGACTTTGAAATTGAACGCCGTCGGCGGAGGCAAGACGCCTCGGGTGATTTTCCACCCTCTCGCACTGGCTGCGTTCAAAACCCGCCTTCAGACATCAAAGTGCAAGATTTTATTATTGCGTTACAGGCCGAACGGAGGCAAAAAGCGCTTCGTTCCCACTCCACTACCGGAGTTTACAGATTGAATTCGCACTCCTTAACAACCTCGCCGGAGTGCCGTCTCTATTTGATTAAAGAAAACACGAATAATTTGTGCACCGACACAAATTATTGAGTCTTCAGTGTAATGAGTTAGGAGACGAGAGGTCTGCGTGTTCGATGCATCAAAGTGGAAAACATTGTGACATGAATAATTGCAGGTCTAAAACGTAATTACGTGACATAAAGCGTGGGTCGTTAGTGTTGACTGCCACACACGATTCTGTACATATATTTGTTTAAATGTTTTGAAAACGCAAGATGGTAATGAAAAAGCATGCACACAGTTTCATAACTTGGTATAGTTACACCTGTGAAATTACCAACTTATTAAACTTTTAAGCAACAAAATGTTTTTCTCGTTAGCGCTGTTATCCAATATGTAAGATCGAGTTTTGTTTAATGTTCTTAGGGTTGACTTCACCAATGACACTGAACACGATCAGCATTTCTAAAATGCGTTCAAGAGCTGTCAGTGTCAACATTGTTTTGGAATATTGTACACTGACAGCTCTTGATCGCGTTTAGATGTGCTGAACACGTTCAATTTCATTGGTGAAATCCGCGAGATTAGAGTGTTTTATGAGCTGTTTTTCTATGTTGTTAATCGCAGAAATATTAACATCGTTACACATGACTCCTCAACAGCCCTCTACACACATCAATTACAGTACCGCGTGTGTCTGCAAATCTTTTAACTGTTATGAACATGTTTTCTTATAAATAAAGATTTTAAATACCAACTTATTTGTATTTAACAGCCTAGTTTTTAGGACCCTCTTGAAAATAAATAGCTCTAAATAGTGAAGTTCTCACTTTTTTGGGGTTCCGCAAGGCATTCCACCTGTGGTAAATCTGTCAAAAAGGCCAACTTTACTATATTACGATATTTATTTATTTTAAATTAAAACAAGCTTATAACAAATTATTTTTGCAAGTGAGGTTAGCGTGAGAATAAAACTAAAGGAGATTTTATCAGCTGTTTATATTCCCGCTAAAGTTGTAAAAGTCAACTGAGGGCAACGAGTTATTTAATGGAGCTTAAAGGCGACTGGTTAGTGAACTGTTTCTGCACTTAAATATTACTAGTTTTCCATCTACCATGGTTAAGTAACTTGAAATCAGAGCTTCATTTTAAGCCCGATAGAAAGCTAAAAGTGACCTGTTTAACACGTAAAAAATATTAAAACCGTCCCTAAACATATCAAGACCGTCCCTAATAAAATATTTAGACCATCCCTAAAATATTATTAGTTATGATAGCTTTAATAATTTTAGAGATGGTTCTCTAAAATTATTAAAACTATCTCTAAAATTATTATTTCATATTATTATGACTAGGTATCTCTAAAGTTTTTAAGGCCACATCTCTCAAATTAATAAGCCCTTTCCTAAAAATATTAAGACCGGTCCTAAATTATATTAACCGACCTTTCCCCGGCTATTAAGGAACTGCGATTATTGAAATT
The DNA here is from genome assembly GCA_963853775.1 of Xanthia togata. Classification (NCBI taxonomy): domain Eukaryota; kingdom Metazoa; phylum Arthropoda; class Insecta; order Lepidoptera; family Noctuidae; genus Xanthia; species Xanthia togata. The sequence continues at coordinate 5,612,483 of OY970794.1, forward strand.
AATTCATGAATTGAATTAATAAAGTTTGATGATAGTGTTGTGGTGGTTAAATATTTGTATGTCCAAACTCAACAAAAGGGAAGGACACCATTTCTTTCATATAACCAGTTCAACGAAATAGTGGGACCATCCATAGATAATAGACAACTTGTAAATATTTTTTTAATTGTAAGGCCCGTTCACACGGCGATGGTCGGAACGATATTCTGTTACTGTATAATTTGTAATCATCCGGCTCAGTTTCTTGGCAGTTTCATAGTGCATTTTGTTTTTAACCTTATAAACATTGAGATGTTAACGTGGGCATCAGTACATTGCACCCGTGCAAGCAGGGGCGGGTTGCTAGTTAAAAATAATGAAAGAGTGATTGGAATCAACATAAAACTCGTTATCGTCACTAGCAGATAAGCTTATAAAATTATGCAATTCCATATTCAAAGTTTTGTTAAAGCACTACAAGTTATAACAATGGTGTGTCATACACGGCTTGTTTCAAAGGGCAAGGAAGGACGCTTCGGGCGACGCACCCGGCGGCCGTTGTCTCGCGATGCGATCAAGCTGTGTGATATTACCCTACCTACCGAAGTACTCAGGTGCCAATGTGTCACATTTGCATAGAGTAACGGTTCCAGTACAAGGAGGAATTGTTTGTGAATGAATCGGAGATTTCGCATTCCAAGATAAGTGAAATGAGATTTCTGAGGCGAAGGACGTTGGATTAGATGGAGACAAACTGGGCATTGAACTCAAAATTGTTAGAAAGTTTTTGTTCAATTATGCGGGAGCATCAAACCAAAAACAGAATAGTGAGAAATCTCACAAAATGCGATACCTACAAAATACACCCTTCAATCTAAAGCAAGATGAGAATTGTAATCAAACATTGCCAAGCCAACAGAGATTGATTTCATACCGACTCCGATTACAATTTCAATAAAGAACCTGTAATACGAATCTGCAGTCATAATGTGCATTGCAGACGTTGCGAACGTCGCAACACGTGTAAACAAAACAACCAGCAAGTACGTATCTCTACCGGCAGACGAACACAGGAACGCACTCAGGGGCTGCTCGGCCGAGTATGATAAATGGACAGCCCGTACACCCGCTCCAATTCTTCTCTTTACTCTGCCCGATGTGGGAGGGAGATATATGACAGTAATGGAAAGATGTGACACCAAAACCGCAAGGGAAATACGACGGACGCTGCGAAATTAAATATCCTTTATCTAACTTAGCTTCCTCCTTTACAAAATCAATAAAAGTTTGAGCAAAACTCAGTGCTCCAGATAGAAAAATGCGACGTTTAGAAATCTGCAACTTACAAAATTTTCTCACGTCTTCAATACACACATCAGCGGATCCGGTGATTCGATAATCCCGTCCTCAAATACGAGCCATTTATCGTTTGGAGTGATGTACTCGGCAATCTGCCGTGATAGATGAGTGCGATGCCATGCCACTCTTCCCTTCTGTCATATTTTATTCTAATGCACAGCTTTATCAAGCACTACGTAAACATCAATTTATTACACATTTAGAACAAAATTGACCCTAAATTCATATCTCGTTTCAGTTCATGCATTTTTTTTCTCATTTCCTAACTTCTACCGAGATCTATGCCATCACGTCACGGGAACGAGACACGTTTTTTGAGTGAAATTTGTAATTAATTTTACTTAACAAATCTCATAATGAAGCCCAAAACAATAAGATTAAAAAGTGGTCGGAAAAACAAGAGAGAAGCGACAAGGTACAGGTACTGGATTGCAAAGTAACTTTGTCGATGCCTGGATATGTTTGAGCTCTAACGCTCGGTAATAAGGATCATGTTTTTATGATGATGACATGAATTGAACGCAAAATTGTTTTGGTTTTACATTATCTAAAGGATACCACGGAGACAGTGTTGCCACAAAGCGACGCGGCGAGCGCTGAGAATACGCAAACAGGTGTCGACTCCGAGGTTATATTTGCATATAAATAGAGTTCCTGCTTAACTGTAACACTGCCGCGTCCCTTTCTCTCTCGTTCGATGCTATTCGCTAGAGGAGTACAGAGAGTTACGTCTCCTTGCACGCGCTATACGCAAGTACGAGCGGCTCCAGGAGATTCTATTTATGTACCGTGATGTAATATGACCAATAGACCGGTCACATAACCGCACACACGAAGACATTTATTGTCTCGTGACAATCGATAGGAAGTCGATCGATCAACTATCAAAGATATTATTGCGTCAGGCAGGACCTTCATCGCAAATAATTATTTCCTCTGATGTTACCATCACAACGATGTTTGGAATTCGTTTATTTTTTTACTCATCTATAGAGACGAAGAAATGTTATCTGTTAATGACATTTCTAATGCGAGTCTTTATATTCTGTAGGACGTGTTTTGTGGCTAGCACAACTTTTTCTGGTGGGGAAGTTAGTACAATGCGCAGCTGAACCGGTCAGGGCACAACGCCTAGGAAGCGGTCCTGGCATTTTATCGTCCCTAGTCTTCCTTTAATTCGCATGGAAAAAGTTCAACGTTTACGCATCACGAATAAACAAGGAGAGACATGAATAATTGAAGCGGAGATGGTCATCTCTAGAATATTAATATCCTTGGCGGTTCGCTGTAGCTGTGAAATTATAAAATAACTATCGTGCCAGGTGATTAGAGGGCCGCCGCGCCGCGTCGTCGATACGGCCTGTTCCGCGCCTCTTCCGTTAGCCGTTTTTTATCGTTCGTCTATTACATCATAGGAACATGCGCGTTCACGGTGCGTGACCCGTCTGCGTAGGCGCAGGTGACTTGCGAACTCGACATTATTTCGATATCCACCCAGAGAGCCTAACTAGTTCTGTTACCCGAGACCCCTGTTATTTGTATTCTTTTTTTGTTGGGCCCGAACATTTTCTATTTGTTCCGTCGGGCCCTTTTTTTGCTGGGTTGCACCGGCCGCGCTCGAAGGTTCGGAGCGTTTTTACTCGAGCACGGGGGAGCAGCGGGCGGTGGGAGGGCGGCTCCCCCCTGCGTCGCCGCCGAGCCGTCCTTGGCCCGAACGTTCACCTTGGCGCGCTGCGCTGCCGGCGCACCACAGGTAACAAAGTTCCGCGAACTACGTGATTTCTATGGCTGTCCGCCGAAAGTGGAGCCCGGAGTATCTCGAGAGCCACTCGGCCGGCGCTAATGTTACGGAGAAATGTGTAATGAAACACTGCTCTACCCTCCGGCTGCGACGCGCGACGACTCACGGACCTCCATCCGTGGTGTGCGTTCGCTGTACCTTTTACAGTATTAGATGCTCTAGAACACGAGATGATTGACGAGGACAAATCTACGTGGTGGTCCTTCAGAGAAATAGTTTTTTTTATTTAGTTGCTCCAATTACGAAACTTAAAATTTATATGAACGCCCCCGCATCGATTTTATTACCTCCGCCATTCAATATACACCAGCGACATTTGGTGAAACCCAAATGCGAATGCCATAGAAATTGTATGTTGATTGTACGTCTTAAAATCAAATTAACCACGAAGATTGTCCTCCAATCACTGTAAAGTATCCCAGTAGGATTCTCTTTGTCTTATTGCTGCTACATCGTTTAATGCCTTCGACTAGATTGGATTCCATGTATGTTTTTGTTATTGCATGAGTTTATTAAAGCAAGAGAGTATCTCAGCTATTGCTTATTTCATAACTGTAATGTCAGTAGCACACTTGAAACGTTCAGTATTTTAACTGGCACGAGTGGTAAAGAATATTCTCGGAATTGGAAGATAAGGAACAACTTTTTAAGTTGTTTTCACGGAAATAAGATAAATGCTAAGATAAACTTAGCCCGAGAGTGGGGGGTCAACTGTGAAAACTTTTTGTGACTCGCAACTGCATATCACAAGTATTCGTAGTGTAGTTCTGCTTCGCTGTTCAGAATTTGAACAATATGGGAATATGTAAGTAGTTAGCGAAGAGTTACTTGGTACCAATTTCTTTTCCAATTCTATTTTTACTGCATGTTTATGTTCGGTACGGTGATTTACTGCTTCAAAAGAGTATTTGTGGCTTACAACAGAATATAACGTTGGGTTATAGGCGTTTTAGTGCTTTTAGTGCCAGCCGATGCCTGCCTTAGGTTCGTTCACCTTTCCGCTGTCATATCAATCACGCGTTTGTATCACACTTAACGAGCTCCTGTACGTCTGTGCAGCGATATAGTTGTGGCGGTATTGCGCGGTTCTTGTTAATTATATTGTCGAGCGTGTCGGTGATCACCGCGGCGGCAGCGGCGGCTCTGGTGCAGCGGCTTCCACAGCTCGCCGACCGTAATCTTATCGCATTAGAGGCCGGACATAGGAAGGGCATTAAATTTGAACGATCGTCGTGAAGCGGCGGGCAGAACGAACGCGCCTGAAACCGGTCGGCCGTCCGTAAATAATGGATTAGAGGTGGGGAGCACGCGGGCCGGGGGAGGGGTGTGGCGCACGCACCGGCTGCGCGCGCGGGCGCGGGGCGCCGCGTGCGGGGCGCGGGGCCTGCGCCTCCCGTCAGCTGTTGCGCGCCCGGGACCGCCGCGCGCACAGTCGTACACCGCCGCCAATGCATCGGCGTTGATAGCGCACCGCGCACGCCGCTCGAATCGCGCGACCCCACTCGGTGACAGTGACACAGTGCTGTGCGTGACGATAGGAGCCGTGCCTGCAGACCAGTGATAATGTTGTGTTGTGTGTGAGCATACCCAGGATGTGCAGTGCGTGGACCGCGCCTAGGAGCTGACCACGGCGCTGCCGGGAGATGAGAAGTTATGTTACGCCACCGACCGAGGTGATTATTCCCGACCTCGGCCCTAAAAACACCATGCATGCGCGCGGCACCGTCACGGAGACGGCTCCGCCGGCCGCGGGACGGTTTTAGTGCTTTATTCAGCCAAGTTCGTAACACTCGGTAAGCAAAGCATTTTGGCGCTTTTTTAGGATTAACGAAAAAAATACCACACCGGCCGTAACAGAAAAAGTTCTTCGTTTCTGTAAATTTCAACAATGGATGTCGCCCTTTCGCTCAGGGGGACTCATTGTATGGAAGAAGGTGCGGTTCGTATTTTTTATGTATCTACCGTCGGTTTTTTTGGGCATTCATAATAAAAGAAACCGGTACCGTAAACTACTACCTACGTGTTTTTGGAGTATATCTCCAGGCAGGAATGGTTTCACACGTTTATATTTCAGTTCAAAGTCTAAGTTTAAACTTACTTTCTTCCTTCCTTTTAAATTGCCAATATGATTTTAATTCTTATCCCGTACATTCACGTTAATTATATTAGTTGCATTACGCATACATTAATTATATTGTAACACCATAATTACAATGATGTGTATTGAATTAAATATTACATGAGAAATACCTTATATTTTCCATATACGTCACTTTATTTACTACGAAACAGGAAACATTGTTGACAGAAATACGGTGAGTGACGAGAAAAACTGCTTTCATAACGAACTAATTGGATGTAATAAAGTCATTAACTGAGTCTTGTTTCCTTTAGTTAATTGGCACCCACGTTTACACTGCCCAGTGATGAAGATGAAACTAATAAAAGTCCAACGCGAGGCCTCAGTTCATATTTACATTATAATTCAGAGGATTTCATTGCTCATTAACGATCATGTATATGCAATTACAATTATTCTGTCATCAACTCATTGTTTCACAATTACGCATATTTAAGTTTACAGTCCATTAACATTTTATCGATATCGTTAAATTCTGTTCGAATTTCTTTAACGTCCTTGCTTCTTGAAAACAGTCTCTCGCGGTCTACTTAAACATTTATGACAATTTATGTTTCATATCGATAATGCACTGCAACGGCATTATCGCTGATGTCTCATACATAATAAAATCCCAAAGTTCTAAGTGGATCGGGATTTCAATGTCCAAATCCAAATCTGATACTAAAATATCAGTACTTTTAAAAATCGAGTGTATATCTTGATGATATATTCGAGATACAAGCAATCGAATGGAATGCTTTAGACAGAACTGCCGTTAATGATGTTAAAACACACCAGAGATTTATCGCTTCATTGTGTCTCCTTGCACTAGCCAGCATTAGAGCTAAGATATTTCAGAAAAAAAATGTGTTAGAAGCCTATTCTGGTTAGAACGAACGTCGCATTAAAGTGCACGTATAAGGCAGGTGTGCCTAGCACCTTGTGCTTAGCCTTCCGGCTTTATCCATTGAATATATTAGCTGCTCTTTGTTTTATATTTATATAACTATGATCGCTACCTCTTTGTTACTAGAATACAAAAAAAGAATGTTGATATTAAATAAGCTAGCATTAGCAAAGACTTGGCGTTACTGAACAACTTTGAAACTTCAATATCCTCCATATTTATAATGTTAATGAAATACGAGAATTCTATCCATCAAAAGATTCATCACATCATTCAAATTGACATAATAATTAAAATGTAAGATACATTCCTCAAAGTATCCAAACGGCAAAAGCATGATAAGGAATATATACACATAAAAGTAATAAGATAAGTAAATTCCGTTCATTACATATAAATAACTGAAGGTTAAATACTGTAATCTCTAAGCCAGTAAGATTTAATAACATGAAGAAGAAGTATTGCATTCCGACATCCCGTGTCACAAAGCGATGGTTAAGTAAAACATGCTACGAACCGTAAGGAAGTCATTGAAATTCTCAATGACTGTTAGTTATATATTTAGTGTCGATGGAATGACTCATTAAGTGCCAGGAACTGTGTGACGCTCATTTTGATTTCTACAGCTCGTCTTATGTAACGATCTGAGAACGAGAAGTAATAATTAAATGCCGCCTTGAAACAACCCTTCCGACGACGTTCCAGGAATTATGTTTTCTGTCCCGCCTGGTTTATCTGCAATACCCTCTTTTTTCTTCTTTGACTTCGTTTTCATATTGGCGCTTCACCTTGGCTTTGAACTTTTCTTTATCGGCATCAAGTGCAATAACATCAATTTACATAATTAAAGTTCGCTACTATATTTATTTCTTGAATGTTATCGATGTGATTATCACATGAATACGCTTACGCTATTCGCATTTGTATTGTCAGTTTATTCCGTTGAAGGCCTTTTCCTTATCGTTTTGATACTCTAGCTCGTATCTTGAATCTATTGAAATCCAACTAACCAGTTAGTCTTTGCATTCGTTCCAAAAAGTAACTCTACTATTACTAGATTCCACGTTAACAAAGTAATTTCTAAATGGTTGTTCATTATTCATTATCACGAATGAGAAACTTACTACTGGTAACAATATGTGCTTGAGCAGATGTTACAAATGGCGCAGGAAGGTGACCCATCGACACTGCGCTCAGATTTTTTGTTAAATTTGATTAATGACGAATCAAATCATACATGTGTAAATCAACAATCAAGTTCGTATATTAATCAATCATCGATCATAATGAAGAACTCGTGTTTTACCGCTATAAAATCCAAATATAGTTTTTTTACGATTGCGCTTCAAATGTGCCCGTCATTATAATTTGGACTCTGATATCTGTAAAGTTTTCGTCGTATATTTCAAAACTTTATATTATGCGATCGTGTATATTTTTTGTGTCAACTCTAACAGCTAAGGGTAATAATATTACTATTGTTGACACATTGATGACTTTCTAACGTTCCTCGTCGATCATTAAAGGGACGATAGTTCTTTCCAAATTCTCATTTTTTTGTGTTGGAAACACACTAGGGCGAGGTTTTTGTCGGCATTTTTTCATCGCTCGTAACGACCGTTTATATTTTTTCCCCATTCTAGCCATCAGCCGAAGTTTTACGACGGATCCCTTTGCAATTTTATTTGCTGCGGACCCTGTTTCTGTATTGTCACAAGTTGTTATTTTAATTTTCATCTCTGTTTATTCTGAGGTCTTTCTAACTTGGCAGAGGCTTCTTACCTCTATTAAATGTAATATCTAGACGGTACCCTCTAATTGCTTTTACAAGCTTTTACATTTCTGTTTGAATATAAAGCGTCTAATGAGAAGTTCAACTCATAAATATTACATCGTACATCAATTACATGTGAAGTCAAAGGTTCATTTACGAAGAAAAATGAGTTTTATAATTACCAAGTGATCCGTCACGTCCTCTCTGCACTCGATAGACGGCTGGTTGCATCGCCTGTGCATCGAGCGCATAATGCGATTTAAAAGCAATCTCGTCGTCTCTTACGCTCAATTTCCGTACCAAATGTCGAATGATCCGACGATTTCGCAACATATCTTGCGCTAGTTCTAGTGAACCTGGGATTAAAATGTTTCGCAAAATAAATCTATGATCGCTGAACTAAATTATTATTTGTCATACTTTCGCAACCTCGATCTTCAAAGCCGTAAAACAGCTATGACAAATTGGATTCCAGACCTTACTATGACTAGTCATAATTTATATAAGGAGTGTTCCATATTTTTGTCTATGTAATTACGAGCAGCCAAACAGGCGCTACTTTGCGTAATTTATTTCATCACCACTGCTCTCAAAACGGTGAAGGAAAACATCGTGAGGAAACCGGCATGTTCTAGAACCAAAAATTCGAAGACATGTGACATCTACCAATCCGCACTGGGCACGCGTGGTGGATTATAGCCCACTCCCTCTCATTGAGAGGAGGCCGTGTCCCTGCAGTGGGAACGTTATAGACTGATGATGATGAATTACTCTACCCATAAACAATATGAATGACATAATTAAATAATCAAATGAAGATGTTCATTTCAAAACATTTGCAAAGTTCGCGAGGCATTACATCCGTAAACGAGCTTCTGGTTTATATCTTTCATCTGCGTAGCCATTTCGAAGAAGAAATAAAAAAATCACAGAACTAAGGAACATTTTGTTGCAATCTCGTGGTCCGACAGTCACTAAACTTGGGCCGAAGTGAACTGGTTTCTCAACCCAGGAGCGGTGCCCTCTAAAATAAAATTCACCTGTAAGATTAATTGCACTTTTAAGATTGTAATTCGCAGGGATTGCCTTGAATTTAACAAATTTTATATGCGATTCTTTATTATTCATTAGCATCTTCTTTTATATTCGCCAATAAAAGTTGTCGTCAGCTTTAAGTTGTGTGATAATTTTAATTTACCTTTTAATTTCTTATTCATAAAAACGTGTACTTTTGAGTATGTCTGTTCTCCATTTTTGTACTTTTGCTGGATAATAATATCTCTTCCCTTTAATTTTCATATACCTTGATAATCGTGCGTGTAGGCCTGTTACAAAATTGACAGAGTTTTGTTTTCTATATTGTGAAGTTCTCCAGTCCTAGCCCAAAAATTTAGAATTTATTTAATGATAAAAATCTATCTACCTAGCCTTTCCCCAACTATGTTGGTGTTGACTTCCATTCTAACCGGATGCAGCTGCATACCAGTATTTTACATGGAGCGACTGCCTATCTGACCTCTACAACCCAGCTACTGGGTAACACGATACCCCTTGGTAAGACTGGTTGTCAGACTTTCGGGCTTCTGACGACCCGTAACTACTGTCAAAGATCCACGAATGGCAGCTGGGACCAACGGCTAAAATGTGCTTTCCGAGGTACGGAAGCGTCTCGGTATGTAAAGACGGTCACGGACCAACGTAGCTTATTTGAAGGATCGACATGTGCGGCTGTTAATTACTTACCCACGAGCTCATCACAATTCAATTTCTTTAATTCCTCAATTTCTTTGATGTTAGATAATTTATATTTAAACTAGTCACCTAGCTTAACTTAACCTTAGCTTAACTTAGCCTTCTCCTCATGTTTTACTTAGTCTTCACACGATTTTGTTTTACTGTTGGTTGATTATCAAACCAGTTCTGCGTGTGAATCTTGCTTCAATAAATCTACATCTATATGTAGTATGGATTTTAAATTAATATTAATGGCCTTCACTTTTGTATTATTTCCTATATCGATGTTAATCCTTTACATTAATTATATTTTGTACTATGTTTCGCTTTGTCCTCAAACTGTCAACTTGTTAAGCTTTTGAGCGTGTATTAATTAATTAATTAAAATAAAATAAATGTCTGAATTTATGTCTGACATTTTTATGGTGTACGATAGAGTATTCTATCTATCTATTTATCTATCGTTCCTGCATTAAAGATTATTTGTTACAAACATGCGTTTTGATGAATAGGAAATATAGCAGCTATGTTTATTTAATTTTCATTAAAAATCTCTGCATAGTTTCTTTGTCAGCTTCTTGTTTTAACAATTTTAAGAATTGCGCAATACTTGATCAAAAAGTTAGCACAAGTAACTTTCCTGTTTCGACTCCATTTACAACAACACAAGTTTCCTGATTTGTTTAGCTTTGTTTTTGTATAAACAATATCAAAGTCATAAAAGAAAATACTTGAACATAAGCCTAGCTAAGTTCATAAAAGTTTTATTGAGAACAAGGCATAATGTAATGTTAGCCTTATTATTCAGCCTGTAAACAATATAGGCGCTTGTTAACCGCAAGGCAATAAAAAGTATTGTAAGTTTGTGAATTATTATTCCTATCGGTTGTAAAATGTCAACGGCGATGGATATCGGACGCTTACGACTGTTTGTTCATGTGTTTGCCTATATAGTACTTACTAATTCCATACTTAATTCCATTCAATTGTGTAGTACAGACGCCACCAGCATATCAACCTAATAAAATCTGTCAAATTTCATTTTTATTATTAAGGCATAAGGTTAAAAGTTGATTGGGAAATTTTGATAGTTTCGGGTAGGTTGTCCTGCTGGCGTCTGTACATACTAGTTTTAGCTTAGACCACACTTACCGGTTGATATTCAATACCTTGATAAGTCATGGCTCCTTGGTGCCCTTTATGAGAACAGATGAATATCATGAACAGCATGATATTGATAACGATCAACTCATAGTATACTAAATTACAATAATATAATAATAATACCAGCTTATTATTGACCCACTGCAGGGCTAAGGCAGTATACAGAGAAGTTACAAGCATTGATCACCACGCTGAAGACGGGCGATTTCGGATTTAAAGGCATTCTCACGGTGTTTTTCCTCCACCGATGTCAGTAATGTCCAAGATAAACTCAGAAAGTATATAAATGAAGAAGTCACATTGCTACAATGCCCGGATTTAAACCCACAACCCCGTGCATGAGAAAAGAGGCCTCAACCATTGAGCCATCTCGTCATTATAATAATAGAAATAATTAAATTTATCATAGAAAACTAAAGCCAGTAACCTAACCAGTTATAAATAAACTCGAAATTATATAATGATCTGTTTTGATCCGCCCGCATACCTAATGATATCGTTATTCCATCAATAAAAAAATATACATGCTAAAATCGATGGACAGATTTTATAACCAAAATAATTTAAAGCCGTATAGTACCGAATCAGGAAATAATAAAAATTTTCATTCTAATACCGTCTAGACTAAATAATAAAACCGTTAGCATACACACATAAAGTATTTTTTATGTGTAACATCTTTCCTCTCGCTCGTGGGAGTAATTTTGTGAAAAGGGACGGAAATGTGTAACCGGTAGCCGGGGAAGTGCGCACTATTTGATTTGACCAATGAGCGCGCGCGGTGCTAGAGTTCGCCGTCAGATGGACGAAATGAACGATGACGATGGACGAAAAATCATTTCAAATATAGTCAAACACACCATCCAAAATATTATTGTAAAGAAAAGGATAATAAATGTATTATTGAAATCCCTAAAACGGCTTTTCCCTTGTAGTCCCCTTTAACCCTAACAGTATACTTATTATAAATTAAAGACGCTTTACGTGTCTATCTGTGTGACCGCGTTGTTCTTCTATACTACTCAACAGATTTTGATGCGGTTGCCACCATCATTTAGTCTTGATTCCGGAACGTTTATGTGTATTTTCCATTAACATAAAACTTACATATAATTAAGAAATCTCGATGTTTTATCGAGGCGTAAAACCGTGCGCTTGTTAGATATGTAAAAAACCGGCCAAGGGCGAGTCGGACTCGTATTTGTTGTTATAGCGGCAACAGAAATAAATCATCTGTGAAAATTTCTACTGTCTAACTATCACGGTTCATTAGATACAGCTTGGTGACAGACGGACGGCGGAGTCTTAGTAATACGGTCCCGTTTCACCCTTTGGGTACGGAACCCTAAAAAAGCTTCCTTCGCAATCAATTAGATTTTCCAATATGTGAGAGTCAAGTGTGAGTTAATCAGTGAATTTCTATAGTCCCACTCTCAGTAAGCGGTATAAGAGCCTTACAAAAAAAAAAATGTTAATAAAAGCGATATAACTTCCTTCTAAGTATCGCTAAATGTCCTTCAGAAGTGGCTTCAGACTCGTAATACAATCGTAACGAAATAAACACAGTGCGTTCACCTCGTGTGTCATAAGCCGCGGGTACACCGCCCGCCGCCGCCGCGCCGCCGCCTGCAGTCAGCACCGTCTCTAATACATATTAATTTTGGTTTTATTGTACGAATACCCTTAATTAAAAGGAAAAAATAAATACATGCGGTCGCGTGTATAATGGTAATTTGTCGCTCATCAACGGATGTCGTTCATTCGCTTTGAATCGCTTGTCGCTATTTATCGTTTTATGGCGCGATTTCTATTTGGATAGCAAAACAATTTACAATATTACACAACGAATTTATTTTATTTTGTGATGTTAATTCACGCAATGTTATCACTAAGTCAATCCTTATCGAGGGTGTGTGCGGACTGCCACATCTCACTTCCGACGGTACCTACCTACTGCAACAAACGGCTCGTCTATTCCGAGCCTAAAGCTTCGTGCAGACTAGCGCGACGCGACGCGACACCGGTTATTGTTATACCGTGAAGTTATCTTAGAAATTGTATTGTCCGAGTCGCTTCGCGGCATTGCGTCGCGCTAGTCTGAACGAGGCTTTAGTCGGCACATTACGCGCACGACATTCGCTAAAAATACGTGCGTCGGGACGCATGGCGGGCATAATAATCGTGTGTGAAGAACAGCAATACTAGAATCCAGATGAGAGGCGGTACTGCGTGTGATAACGCAAACTGACGCGTTTCTGACGTAATATCACTCGACGTTAACGATCATGAATATTTTTGCTACAGAAAATGTCGCGGATTTACCATTGCTGGCGATATTAAAAACGTGCATGAATTTTTGCTTCCATTTTAATTGTGTGATCCGACTTTCGTGATTTAAAAATTTAATTCGAACGCCACAAACATTCTGTATAGCATTGGAATGGAAGTAAAATTGAATAAAAATATGTCAAATCAAAATGTACATAGTGGAAACTATTTTGGTTGAATCAAAACCGAAACGATCATAAAGTTGTCGCGTTTTAATTTTCCATTAATACACCAACAAAAAATGGAATATTATGGATTAGTTTAATAGGCGTGCATAGTACACACGGCTACACATCAAGCTATACATTTCCAGTATAAGCTGTCCTTGCATTGTACGGCACTCCTATACAATGCGAGATCAGCATAAACTGGAAATGTATATCTTGATGTGTAGCCGTGTGTACAATAAATTCGTGGGTATGGTAATATGAGAAAAAACATCTTTTACGAAGTTGCGTAATAAAAATAAAAATCATAATCCCAGCGTGTTTCCTGCCCACACGGTGTCGATGACCGTGCGTGTTTAGTACTTTCATAAAAACGTTTGTGCTTAAATTATGTAGTGCTTAAGATTAATCGTCCATAACCAATTTTAAAGAATCGAAAATTAAACGTACTTTTAAGTTAATCACACGTTTTAGGATCTCTCCGTAATTAATTGTAGGTACCGTTTGTACGCAACATGATAATTTCTGTTTGTCTGTTTTTAGGGTTCCGTACCCAAAGGATGAAACAGGACCCTATTACTAAGACTCCGCTGTCCGTCTCTCCGTCTGTCATCAGGCTGTTGTATCTCATGAACCGCGATATTTAGACAGTTGAAATTTTCACAGATGATGTATTTCTGTTGCCGCTATAACAACAAATACTAAAAACAGAATAAAATAAATATTTAAGTGGGGCTCCCATACAACAGACATGATTTTTTATTTTGCCGTTTTTATAGATAATGGTACGGAACCCTTCGTGCGCGAGTCCGAATCGCACTTGACCGGTTTTTTATTAATTAAATAAGAACTACTTACGTACAAACATGTCAGCGGGGTATTTGCGTAACACATAAAATGACAGTTGATCGCAATGGGTTTCATTTTGACAGTTCAACCACGTTAATTGCGTTATTTACGTTGTTGAGCAGACACGAACCTACGAAGCAATGGATTAGCAATATCCTTCAAAACTCGGATTGAAACTGTGTGTTTCGCAAATAGAATATTTTGTACAAAACTCTGTAGTTGAACAGAATAGTAAGTATTCTTGTTTTCCGAAAACCAAAACTTAGATAGGATATTTACTTAGCAAACACCTCATACCCTGAAAATTTTAACAAGTACATAGTTACTCATCACTTTTCCGTCAAATTTCCACTTCAATATCTGCCTTTCTTTGTAAAAACGTCAATAAAACGACTATTATCTTTTATTTACATTGACACACCTATGCGCAGGCGCGGCAAGGAGCCGGTTTTCATAAAATCATTTTATTCATAGTATTTCAATTTCAACGTAACGGTTACAGAACGGATGCGGGACAGGTCCTGTGAATGAATCGATTCGATCATCGGTCAAGTTCACACATCGAATTATTTCAATGTCGATGGTACTCGATCAATAACTCGTAATTGCATGGAGAATCGTTTTAAAAACCTTTTAGCTTCTAGGTTTAAGATACTGGCTGATAGATTGGTTCTAGTCTGAAGATGGTTAAATTAATTTGTTTGAATGAAAGATTGTGGTGTCTGACTATCTGTATTCTTATTTATTTTTTGTTGGCACTGCGTTTAATTTAAAAGATATCGCATCTCTAATTTGATCGCGGAAAAAAAGCAACGCTGTATATACAGTGTCAATTTAAATTAGCTAGCGAAACTGCAGACGTGATTTATATCATATTCATATAATCATAAGTAGGATCTAAACTAATATTATAAAGAGAAAAGATTAGACTTTTTGTATGTTTGTAATTGATAAATTAAAAAAACGCATACAATAAGATTTTAAAAATTATTTCATTTACAGAAAGCTACATTATCAGAGAGTAACACGGACGTATTTTTTTAATTTAGAAATCCCTGCGAAAATTCGGTTCACAGGTGAATCGTTTAAATTTCGAATAACGCAATAAATGTTGTTGAACTGTCAAAATGAAACAAATTTGTCGTAATCGTTTACGAAAATGTGTTGCGTAATTAGATAGCTGGGCTAACAGCAGCGCAGGCGGGCGCTGCGAAGGAACAAGAAATTTCACGCGGGCGAAGTAGGGGGGAGAAGCTAGTGATTAAATAAAAACAAAGAAAGATTTGAAGTCTTTTTAGGGGGTCACTTGTAGTCGAAGTCTGTTTGACGAATTCTATTTTGTTTTATCGTGTTTCAATATCGAATCGATGCCCTGCACGGCTGCGAAGTCAAGCTAGCGATTTTGAAAATAGATATCATTAGTTGATCCTTTAATGGACTTTAGTACTGAATAGATTAGTTCTTAAAACCAATACAGCTATCAAGTGTAATGTACTATCGAAGAAGTTCATATCTATAAACCGTAAGGACTATTTCTGCTTGCAGCGCTCGGCCGCTATAGAACCGGGACGGTAACAGATGTGGTCCTCGTGTTCACGGAATTTTGTTTACAAACTGCTTAGATATGAAGTTTTTCGATACGTGACATATTATACATTTACAGTTCTGTCATCACTTGCTTAATAAACTATACTATCTTTTACTTACTAACATTTTGTAGACCTGTTAACTTAGATAAGATAGGAATAGGACTATTTAACTTGTTATCATTACTTTCTATGTGTAGTCAATTCAATGTATGATGTTATGGTATTCCGATTATTTTGCTGTCTTATCGTCATGAATAACTTGTTAGTTAGACTCAATCTAGGTCCTAGGAGCCGCGAAGTAAACTAGCTTTTATCCGTGGCTCCGCGCGCTTGTGTGTCGTAAATTATTGTATCTTATGTCCTAACCCAGGTCATTTAATTGAAATGCGTTCAGCCGTTTGACGAGGAAAGGTCAGACAGACTAACAGACACAACTACTTTCGTATTTATAATATTAGTATGGATTTTACATACCTCTCTTAAGCTTCGTTCAGACTAGCGCGACGCGACACCGGCTATTGTTATACCGTGAAGTTTTCTTAGAAATTGTATTGTTCGAGTCGCGTCGCGCCGTCGCGTCGCTCCGTCGCGTCGCGCTTGTCTGCACGAGCCTTTACTCCTATGACAATTTTTTTAAAGAGTATGCTTAAATGGTATGGTCATGTTGAGAGGATGAATGGACAATAAGGCTTTTGGGTGGAAATGCCGGAAGGGGACGCCCTAGAAGGACATAATAGTGACCTGATTGGTGATATTCTTTAGAAAGGTCAGAGGCTCTTGTGTAAGTATATTTTGACCATCTCGACTTTACACGCCGAACGCGGTCGATGCGTAAGACGAGATGGTTAAAAGAAAATCACAGTAGGGCCTCAGATGTATGAACGTAAAAGAGGCAAAAGAAGTATGTAATGATCGTAGCAGGTGGCGTTCTGTAGTTTCTGCCTACCCCCATGGAAAGAAGGCGTGAGTTATGTATGTATGTATCATCGAAGAACTTCATATCTATACACCGTAAGGACAATTTCTGCTTGCAGCGCTTGGCCGCTATAGAACCGGGGCGGTAACAGATGTGGTCATCGTGTTCACGGGATTTTGTTTTCAAACTTCTTAGATATGAAGTTCTTCGATATTACACCTGTCAACTTTTCAGAAAGTTCCAATAGTTTCTTTCTTCTCCTAGTTTATTTTTTCATAAACTTCCGTTAAAATATCGTACCTATCAAATCCAACACGAAAACGAATCATCTTATTCGGTAGTTTTGTTAGCCCTCGTGTACGGACCCCTCGTCCCAGTATCGATCGCTTTATTATTGTTATTGTATCGATAGTGCGTCCCGCCGGGCGGACAACGACCATTAATATTGTCATACATACTTACCAGTTAATAATCTTTCTGTAATTGGATATAGCAGATTTTATGATTCATCATTATCTATACAAACGGCGCAGCCACCGTCCGTTTACAAACGCTCGCAGTTATGAAAAATTCCGAAGGCAAATTGGCAACTCGTTCAATTGTTATAATTTCGAGGTTGATTGTTATTGTAGGATGACCATCATAAAACACACGTTGGACAAATCAGAATTCAGTCTGATTCTGAATAAAGTCTGTCTGATGAAGTCTTAATTTACTCTAACACGAAACACATAGAATTAGCACTGTTTTAAATATTTTTCTTGGTCACAAAACTACTACTCGACGTCTGTTTTCTTGTTTTGATTAGTAGCGACGCGCGTGGTAAGAAATATAACTAAATAGGTACTTCAATTTGCCGCGGCATTTTGTAAACGGCGTTTGAATTGTCCATCAATGACCTAATCAAATCGTACAATCTGCCTGCGACAAATATATAACACCACATCACGCCTGTTTTCCCCAAAGGGCTGGGCAGAGGTATAATAGTACACACGGCTATATATCAAGCTATACTGGAAATGTATGGCTTGTTGTTTAGTCGTGTGTAAGTACACCCACATTTCTCCAGTTATGTTTAAGTCCCACGTAACAGAAGGTGAGCCTATTGAATATTGATACACATTTTGGTTTCAATTTGTGTTATCTACACTAATGATAAAGCTGAAGTTTTTTTTTGTTTGTTTGTTTGCTTGAGCGCACTAATCTCTGAAACTACCAGTCAGATTTAAAAAAAAAAACTTGCATTTGATAGCCCAATTATTGAGGAAGGCTATAAGCTATTTAACATCACGCTACTAGGTCACTTAGCAAAAAGGTAAAAAGAATATAAGTTAGAAATAACGCTAAGCAAAAACGAAGTACCGTCGAAGAAGTTCATATCTATACACACCGTAAGGACTATTTCTGCTAGCAGCGCTCGGCCGCTATAGAATCGGGGCGGTAACAGATGTGGTCATCGCGTTCACCGGATTTTGTTTTCAAACTGCATAGATATGAAGTTCTTCGATAGTACCTAAAAGCGCGGGCAGGCGATGCGATGCGACGGGGTGGGTCGGGGAAATTTCACGCGGACGGAGCAGAAGCTAATGTCTAATATTTTTAGTACAGACGCCAGCAGGTCAACCTACCCGAAACTGACAAACTTTCCCAATCAACTTTGAAACTTATGCTTATGTGATAAAGTTGAAAATCTATTAAATAAATTTGACAGATTGTAGTAGTTTGATGTGCTTGGCGTCTGTACCTAACTTGTTTTGAATTTAGGTACAGTGATGAAAACAGGATAGAGGATGAAAAACAAAACCCTGTCTTTGCTGTCACGCAGTCGGTTGAAAAGGAAGGAAAATCGACATAATTATTTTGCGAAAACTTTGATTAGGAATATGACAAAATTCCCATTCTGCTAAAATCATTGTTCCGCTTTATCCTGGAAGGATACATTAAAACCTATAATAGTGATAATTTTTCCTTTATGATAATTTTTGTAGTTAGACGGTTATTACCCGATTCCTATAACTTACGGACCTTTATTGGTTAATATTATGACTTGTATCTTTACTAATAATGAAGCTAAAACCTCATTGCTTTGCATAGTAGACCCTCCCATGTAGCTATCACAGGTAAAATTTGATATGCACAGTTTGGCAATCAAAAAAAAACACGCGCTGCAGTCTTTGGGGACGATAAAAGTGGAATTGATATCTATGTACTATCGAAGGACTTCATATCTAAGAATTTGAAAACAAAATCCCGTGAACACAATGACCACATCTGTTACCGCCCCGGTTCTTTAGCCGCCGAGCGCTGCAAGCAGAAATAGTCCTTACGGTGTATATTGAAGTTCTTCGATGGTGCATATATACACAGTACCTATACATATAGCTTATGTGAAGCGTGCGGTGACGTGACGCGAGTTCCATGATTTTTGTTCACCCAAAAAGTGCTCAACGCGCCTAAAGAAGCTTTCACTTCAAAAATGTTACCACTGGTAAGCAAAACGATTCGTTTTTGTTTATAGGAACAGAGCACGAGTAAACAAAAATTCTGGGTACTCGTTACTATCCAAAAGGCTAGTTAATCATCGTACGAGCCTATTAGAGCCTAACTACACACAATGAGCGTTTATTCGTTTATTACAGCCATCGGAAATGTAAATTAATGTTAATATGTCGCGATAATAAACCGCTATAATAAAAGGTAGTTACCACCAGTAGTAGTTAGCTTAGGTGAAAGCATTCGTGTAGTTACGAATTAATTATTTGTTTACATAAATATTACCACAGAAGAATACAGATAGGACACTCCGCATTTTAGGTATGAACCTATAAGTAGGTACGCGGCGCGCTCGACTTGTCGAATTTTGTGGGCGTAATGTTTTGTGTGTGTTTGGCAGAAGATATAAGAGTTACGCGATAGAGAGAGAGGCAACTTCTAGAGGAATAAAACTGTTGGTAATTAGTGCTGTGTGACCTGTACCCTAAATACGTAATACACGATCAATCGTTTTGAAACAAAATGCTAATCCATTGCTTCATAAGTTCCAAAAAAAATCTGCTCAACAACGTCAATAACGCAATGAATGTTGTTGAACTGTCATATGAAACAAATGTGTCGTAATCGTTTACGAAAATGTGTTGCGTAATTAGATAGCTGAATTGCAGTTTATTGTGTCCTAGCAAGAGTCGCTAAATGATTTTGCGGAGTGAACCATCTGTGCTAATTTAAATGAAAATACTTGAAACTTTGCCTTTTTCTCTGTATACGTTGAAACTACGTGAACGATACACGTTGAGCCAAATTAAGTGACCCAGCATAATGACATAAGTATTTTCGACTTCAATCATTCATCATATTCCAGTGAACACCGTCTGGCAGACAACAAATTATTTCGTATCTCTTTTACATAACATTACAGCCACAATGTAACAAAGAGAAGCCGAACTGTGAAACACGTATTGCTAAGTCACGTAGTCCCGACGGCCTACACCACACTGTGCCCATATTAATTACGAAAAAATATTCATAACCTACCCGTATAATGTCCCCCATTACACTGATGGCACGTGATAGTTTTAATGATTTCAATTAATTACAATCGCGTGCCACAAAAACCGCACACTGTATGACTTACATTTATGTAAGCTGTCAAATTAATGCAATAATATTATACCAGCTCTTTTACTTACACTATTAAATAATGCTGGATAATAAGGGTAATAAATATTCAAAATATAAATGTTCAAGACGTTGATAAAACTATTAATTAAAATATTTTATATGTGCTGTAGCCGTGTCAGTGAAATTATGTGTACAGGTGATATAGTCCAGTTAAATTAATATTAACGGGGATACGCTAAGGTAGCCCCTGAATTTCAAATATTCTTGGTTTTTTTTAGCAATTTGCAGGCCAGCGTCAGATTATAATTATATTATGTTGATTAAAATATGATTCGCGACTTTAACTTTCCTTTAACTCCTTATTTTAGCATAATCTTCAAATGTCATGATTTCATGAAATAGTGATTCAATCGGATTACATGAACTTAGAGAGTTTTATTGATGGTTTTTATAATTACAATTCTATAAATAAACATTTTCACTTCTCATGCTCTGAAAGTGCTTATTTGTGCAGGATTATTATTTGGCTGCGCAAAATCGAATTTTGTGCACAAGTGCATTAACGTATCTACTCATAAATGTATCTATATTAAGGCAAAGAAAATGAGCCATACAGCCAAACACAATAAGAAGTTCATATATAGAATTTGTTATTTTATAATATTTACTTTAATTTATTTGCCATACGTGTTTTTTAAGACTTAAAAGATATTAAAATTTAAATTCAACTACGGTAGGTTATTTAATTAATTTAAGAAAAATATTATTACCGAATTAATTTAATAGTAGGCTGTATAGGTCTGCAGCCCAAGCCTAATTAATATCAATGTCGTAAGATTTACAATTCCGTTAATATGCGGAAAAACAATTTCCTTCAGTATTCAAAACTGTACTAATTTTACTTTGAATTTTAATTAAAGAAATGTTATGTTATACTACTGTGTTATTTCCTCGCAATCGAAGTGAAAAGCAGAGTTTATAACTCGTCCACAAAACCATTTTATCCTCAACATTACTATCAGCCCTCGCCTTCGTCTCGGGCTGCTAAAAGTCTCGGATAAAACTGGTTCGTTTTGTGCACTTGTTGTAAAATCTACTATTGATACGGCCGCGAATCATATTTACATCAACATACAACCTGTTATTGACATGAACCTTTAAAAAAAAGTAAGAAAATTTGAATTTCGCGGGCTACCTTGACGCTTACGCTTTAACTTAAATTGACCTAGGCAAGTACAGACAAGTCAAATTTCTTTAATAGATTTTCAACTTTATCAAAATATCAAAAAATTTGACAGTTTCGGGTAGGTTGACGTGCTGGCGTCTGTACATTTTTCTTTGTTGCGATGTTGCATGGTTGCAGCTCGTTACTAATATATTAACAATAATAAATGATGGTAGGTACTTACCTACGTTAGTGCTCGATAGCCAAGTACCCATATTATTTTAATTAAATGGTAATTCCTGGGCAACTTATTTGTCGGAAGTTACACACACTGTGACGTAAGTACGGGGAATTTTATAGATTAACTAGTAATAAATAAATAATATCTTTTAATATACTTAATAACAATACTTAGTATTTTGTGACTCACTCATTCATTAGCATTACGCAAATACTTAATTATAAATTTTAAACAGGAAGGATAAATTTTGAATTATTAATACATAATAATTTATAATTATTTAAATGTCTTTGACATAATATCTCGGGACCGGGACATTCGGTCCCGGACCTTTGGAGTACGAGGGGCCGAAGCCAACTCGCAGAGACCTCATACACATTTTTAAATATTGAGGCACCAACTGATGATTATCCCTGTATGCACTATGCAAGTACACCCAAGGAAAACCACCGATTGGTGCAGGACTAACAAAACTTAGTGGGTAGCTGCTATAGTGGATTGGTTACCTAGAACTTATATGGAAGGACTATGTCCCCCTGCCTGATCAATGTTATGTAATAGATACACAGATAAAATGGCAGTATTATTTATGATCTTTGCGATCATTGACAGTTTTTACCTATTTATTTGCAATAATTTACTTATTACATAATTATGTAAGGATCGCTCGTAGCAGGTGGCGTTCTGTAGTTTCTACCTACTCCCATGGAAAGAAGGCGTGAGTTTATGGATGTATGTATAGTTATGTAAAAAAATCTTACATGTGTACCTAACTGTGGGTCGTAGAACCAATTTCGCTTATAGTAGAATCGTTGGTCTAGTGGTTGCACGAGCTACTACTGAAGACTGAGCATGAGGCCCTGGGTCGATTCCCAGGTCGGGCAGTGTTATTTTATTTCTCTATCTGGAATTACTCAGTAGCAGCCCGGAGTTGAGATTTGTGCCCGTTTGATGCAGTAGGCTCGCCCCCTATTACATGCGACTTAAAAACATAACTGACGAAATGTGGGTGTATTATAGGGTGGTACACTTCTGCCCTACCCTTCGGGGCAACAAGGCGTGATGTTACATTATAATAGAATATGGATCGCTTTTGTACATAACTGCATCGGACAGCACCCTAGATCACCTTATTATTTCAAATCATTGGCAAGGCCAGTCATAATTTTTTCTCCATCGTATTTCACTCCAGGCCCGTTTTACGACATACTTCGTAATATAGAATATTTGAAAATGTTATCGGTTTCTCACGCGGCTATAAATCAGATCTTACAACAAAGTAGTTCAGTGTAACTCGAAGGCAAAACAAATGGTACTGGTTTAGCCACAAGTGGACATTGTTCTCTGGACAATGGGCATGCGGGCAAGGTTCAGGGTTCATTACCCCCCCACAAACGACCCCCATCTCACTGATACCATCAGAGCTTATTGAAATAATAATTGTGTGATGTTGACTTGTTGACTTTCATGTGTAATGAAACTTTATCAATGGTTCGATCTTTCACTTCTCAATTGCATACTTGAGATTACTGAGTATGTAAAGCTATAAAGAATTTGTTTCCATATCTGTTGGTACAAATGATGTGGTCAAGCTGAATATAGCACTCACTGATAGGTTCTATCAAAGAACTTCATATCTAAGCAGTTTGAAAACAAAATCCCGTGAACACGATGGCCAAATCTGATACCGCCCCGGTTCTATAGCCGCTGCAAGCAGAAATAGTCTTTACCCTTGTATACATTGATGATGATGATGATGATGATGATGATGATGATGTTCTTCGATGGTACTGTGAGTTATTATCACCTTTCATTCAAATTATTAAATCTATACATAATACATACAAATGAATATGAAAGTATAATTATACGGTACATATAACGCAAAAAAACAATTGTCTGTCTTTCTATCTGTTTGTTCCGGCTAATCTCCGAAACAGATGGACCGATTTTGACGGAGTAAATTAGGCTAATTATATTTTAGAAAAAGAATTAGTGTCCTGTCCACCCGGGGGCAACCGCGGGCAGCAACTCGTTGTCAATAAGCATATCTGTTCGAAAAGCTTTCTCTTGAAATATTTTCCACACTTAAATCAACCTAATAAACCTATAATTACAAATAAAAAACTATATCCACTATTCCAGTTACAATCCAGATTTTAAAAGCATACCTGAGAACCAAACCCCACATGCATCCCACGACATGTTCCATTGCACAGCTCGGAACAATGCGTGTGCGCATCGAATTGCGCAAGTCATTCCTATCGGCCCGCGGACCGTAGCATTCACTTTCGCCCACTGCTATTATTTATGTTACGACTGTGCAACTAACCGACATAGTTAAACTATTACTATACTAAACATAAGTGTACGGAGTTACACTTGGCTTTTCTCCTTGCGATACTAGACACAGTAAACACAGAACCAAAATATTTTTTTAACAAATCTTCTAGCAGTCACAAAAATAACTGCCAGTGTTAATTAATGAGGAACAGGGTGTAAAGTTCACTCATTCTCCATAGAGAAGGGAGGATCCTCCTACCAGACCGCGTATGGGGGGCAACTACCCAACGATTGATGTCGGAACGTTGTATACTAGGTCTAGTAAACTTTGCTTGCGCGATGCAGGATTTGGCGTGACGTCAGTGTGTTGCGCAGTCGCCCGTAACAATACTCAGGCATATTTGCTAGATTGGAAGCTATCCCCTTATCTAAACTAATATTATAAAAAAGTTTATTTGTAAGAAATAATCTCTGGAAGATCGGATCCGATTTCAAAAATTCTGTTACTAAAGCTACATTAATTGTCGAGTGCCATAAAATAGAAACAGATGGTGGTAGTGTTGACTCCAACGCGGACGAAGTCACGGGCAGAAGCTAGTTACTGATAAAAGCCAGCAATACGTTGCTATTAATTACATTATTATTTAATTGAGGTCATCTAGTCTAGGTTTCTCTGTCCCGATGCCTAGTACCATCGAAGAAGTTCATATCTATACACCGTAAGGACTATTTCTACTTGCAGTGCTCGGCCGCTATAGAACCGGGGCGGTAACAGATGTGGTCATCGTGTTCACGGGATTTTGTTTTCAAACTGCTTAGATATGAAGTTCTTCGATAGTACCTATAACTACTATAAAATCATAAATCAACCTCTATATCAGTTAGGGCACGGAAAGGTTTATCAAATGCCGTCTACCTACTATACTCAATTCCAGAGTCGAAGTACGCTTTTGTAAATAAATACTGTAGCTTCAACGTGTAAGTAAACGTTGCAGTTTACTTGTTCAAGTTGTTTAGACGTGTCGATCGATGTATTTGGGCTCTGTTTACCAAAGGAACCCACTTAATATAATGGTCCTACTACACTTTAGGTATCGAAGGACTAAAGGCGTGAAAGTTGATATTTGATGATAAGGACGTGATAAGTTGCTGCAGCAGTATTTATTCAAGACTAGCAGCGCCCCGCGGTTTCACCCGCATAAGTCTCGATCCCGTGGGAATACCGGGTTAAAAAGTATCCTATTGTGTTAATCGAGGTTATAAACTATCTGGGATCCAATTTCATCCAAATCCGTTCAGTAGTTTTTGCGTGAAAGAGTAACAAACATTCATCCGGGATGGATCCTCACAAACTTTCGCGATTATATTATATTAGTAGAGATGTTCCGAATAGTCGGTAAAGCCGACTATCCTGCCACTTAGTAGCCGAACATACAAAGTAAGAAATCAGATGGTTTCTTACTTTACTTCTAATAAAAAGCTTCACTTCAATTATTTTTTTTATTTTAGAATCAGTTTTAAACATTTTGAAACGTAAAAAAACCTTTCCTTTGGTAATCAATCAGTCTATAAAATTACTTCCTACTTGTAAAGAAAACATATTTATGACATTTATCAAACAATATTACTAATTTTAACTTAGTATCTTAATTACAAAACAACATAATATATTCTTATCTTCAATAAACATGGATAAATATTACTTCTTGATCGTGATCGGCTTGGCTGACTAGTGTGGCCTCTTTGCAACCGACTAGTCGGCCAAAGTCATAGTCGGCATCTCTAATTATTAGTAGGATTTAAAATATTAGAGGGATTGGTACTAAGAATGTTAATATATTATATAAACCGTGAGTAACGTATAAATAAAATTACTTGTTGTAATGTAATTAATTCGTTATCGCCAACTTAATACTCTGAAAATATAAGATACTCTTTCGGATGAAGTGGGATTACTTCAATAATCTCAGGCTCGTTACCGGAGATAAAAGATAAATCACGTTAAAATAATACTTGGATGTCTTCTCCGGGGAAGATAAGATGTTTTCTCAAAAGTCAATTTCAGACTTGAGGACCATGTAGGGTCCTCATATGGCCTGACCAAGATTATGTCTGGACTTTAAAAGAGACTGTGAGTTTGTTTCGACCTTTCTTCTCAGAGTAGTCAGATAGGAAATGCCGAACTCATCTAGCTAATTTTTTTTTTTTTTTTAAGATTACGTGTAAAAGTGATTCTAGTATCCTATTTACAGAATAAACAATTTCATTTCATTTCTCCGGGGAAGATGAGCAATAGAAGATAGGACGTAGAATAAGCACACAAGTGTACAAAAAGTTCGGTTTTTATTTTATTTGTGTCTACCTTTTCACTTTGATGTAATACACTAAGCTGTCAGGATACAAACAGTTTATCCATTTACAACTACTTTACCCGGAAAGCTATGATATAGCTGAGAACGTTGTAGGCTTGTGGACTGTAGATTTATTGGCTTTTGACCAATTTCTATTTTGTTAAGTACCTGGTACTTGTTGAAAGGCCTACACTGTCCTCCCATACCTATTAAAAACCTACCTGTTATTAGAAAATATTGTGAAAGCCAATTATTTTTAAAAGAGTAACCGTGGAGTTTCTTGCCGGCTCTCCTCCATAGGAAACGACCAATTGGAACCTAGCACCTAGCTTCTGACGTTTCATAAGTGCCCTTGTAGGTATTTGTAAAATAAAATATTTTGGATGGTGAATTTCATACTATACTTCAAAGCCCAACATCACCCACATGAGGAAACCACCGTAGCAATAGAAGCACTCGAATTTCATATAGTTTGAAACTGTCTCTTCCCTCGCAGCGGGGCTCCGGCACCCATTAATTAAGCCCATACCGGAACTCCACTTCCTCTAGCCAAGCGCGCACCGATTAAAACCACCCAAAATGTGACTTTTTATACGCGAAGGCTATTTATAACCTTTTTTATTGGGGATTTGTGGTGTGGGCTCAGTAGGAAGAATCGCTGGATTAATCTGGGATCGTGACAAAGTGTAAAAGTTTTGTAATTCCGTGTGGTTCTGCTTCCATTTTGTATAATGTATTTAGGCATCCATTTTGTGCCGGTAAAGTCATGGTGTTAAGTTGTTAACATAGTTTCCCGCTTTTCATTTGTTTTTTACACAGTATACATCGATTTTTATAACTGTGTGCTTGGAGCTGTCAAAATCGTAGGATGTTAGTATTGAATTCACCCGCACGATTACTTCCTCAGTGTCCCGATGCCTCTTCATACGGTCTGACACAACTCGCGTCGCCTCCACAGTTCTGTCTTATTATTAGTTAATTAGTTATGTCTTAGTTTGCATAATATTAATTTACTATTGTTTTTATTAAAACCCACATAAAAAATTTAAACATTAGTTATTGTTATTATTTAAACCACATACACTGTAAATTGTTGACGTTGACAGAAGCACAGTTAAAATCGGGTTATATATAATAATATGATATCAGTTGAGCAGTATGAGATCAGTTTCATGTATTAGAGTTATTTCATGTATGTGTTTCAATAACGCTATTTCACAGAAAAAAGCTTCTAATTCGCTTACAATAGATTGTTTTATTCGAAGGCTTGCAACTTCATCATCATCATCATTTCAGCCGAAAGACTCCCACGTTGGACATAGGCCTCCCCCAAGCACCGCCACTTCTGTCGGTTCTGTGCTTCCCGACAGCACGACAGCTTACTAACTACAAATTATAGCAGAACATATTTAAACATCATTCTTACTCCATTAACTTCAAACGATTAACTGAAATAGAACGATGTTTTGAATTAATTTAGCGTTAAAATGTATTTCATGCTTCTGTCGTGCACACAAGCGAGACTGAAAAATGAAAATAGACGCATGCTTTTCACTTTTATCGATTCACCTAAATAACTCGAGGTTTCTCTGATTGTCAGTACTAACAGGTTACAACAAAGAAGCTTACGTATCAAACCAGAATGGCGTGGGAATCAATTCTTAGCAAACTACGTTTATAGAATTTATGATGAAACCTGTTATCTAATAATTACGCAACACATTTTCGACAAATTTGTTTCATTTTGACAGTTCAACAACATTCATTGCGATATTTACGTTGTTGAACAGATTTTTTTTTCCAACTTATGAAGCAATGGATTAGTAATTTGTTTCAAAACGATTCAGATTCCGATTGATCGTGTAATACGTAATTAAGGCACTGATTAATATGCGATGTCACTATCGTATAGAATAGATTGTTTAGATTCCATCTGATATTAATGAAAGAAGACTGTCTGTTTGTTCGTTAGCCAAATATTTGGTAGAAGGGTGCAATAGCTTGTCTACTTTGAAATGACGCGCCCCACTACCTCATTACCGCATTACCGTGTGCGAAAAATGCGGTACTGGGGCGCGTCATTTCAGAGTGGACAAGCTTTACATAAAACTAAAATATTTTATTTAAAGTTTGATTTGTTTTGTCGGAAGAAATTCATTTTCTTACGGACCCGTAGTATGAAACAGTACCCTAATTACGTAATACACGATCAATCAGAATTTGAATCGTTTTGAAACAAATTGCTAATCCATAGCTGCTCTTCATAAGTTCGAAATAAAATCTGCTCGACAACACGTAAATAACGCTATGAATGTTGTTGAACGGTCAAAAATAATCAAATTTGTCGTAATCGTTTATGAAAATGTGTTGCGTAATTAGATAGCAGATTAACATCTCAGTATTGTAAAATGATTGTAATGATACGAATGTTCGAACACCCACGTGGGACTGGGAGATCTAAATCTGAGTCAGATACCTACAGCCAGGTCAATGCCCCTCGTTATGATGACATATTCGTAGATAAGAAAACATGTCAGCATTACAACATGACCTTTGAGAATTCAAGCAAAATATCTGATGCGACACGTCCGCTCCTTATAAGTACATATATAAATTAAAGTTGCTACGGAATTAAAATGCAGTTTTCACCATCATTTAGGGAATTTATTCCGTAAGGTTAAAAAAATCATAAAAACCGAAGCAGGCGCGAGTCACTAGTTATTAACAAAAAGATCATTCAAAAAGCTCTCAAACCATTTCATAACGTACAGTTATTACGTGATCTTGTCAGCGGTGGCTTCCACTTTTTATTCAAGCTGTCGCATAATAATAGGTGTAGCATAGTTATTAGCATCGTGCACTACGGTAATCCTTTGTTTTTTATGATCACGACTCGACACAAAGGCGTCGTCAGCGAGGCCGGTCGCCTGTCATCAGACACAAGGTCGCTGCACTCGGAATTACGGAACATATGCATGCAGTGCCCTTTATTTTTACCACTACTATTAGCTGCCAATTATTTTAATTGAATGAGGAAGAGTGTATTATGTTTCGAGTAGATTTCAGACTCAAAGAACCAAAAAATAAATTAAACATTTAGGGAAGTTAGGCAGTCGACCGTATCCGGTTTGATTACTCCGCGTTTGCAACCTTAAAACAAGTTGTAAAACTTGTTTTCAAACAGTCTTGTAAAAGACTTGTCAAAAATAGTCTTGTTCACTATTATTGTGCTCACCATTTTGAAATTTTTGACAAGTTTTGTATACTTAGGTAACTTGTTTTCGGTGTAAACTAGAAACGAAAACATCAGACATGTAGAATACAATGTTTCACCTTTAGGATATAATGTTTTCAAACATGAATTTCTATTTTGAAACGCGGGCTCCATCTCGGTACTTTTATCCGAAGCTCGGAATATGTAAATACACATATTTTAGTGCACGAAAAAGGAATAAAAGCCTGTTTTCGCAGTATCGTAGGTAGTTGAATGTCGGTGAAGTTCAGCGTGGGCGTCTAGTTGTCTGGATCACAGTGTGTGGGCGAAGAATATTTTTGTTTGGTCGTCTACACACGTGGCCGATGAACGTACGTTAATGTGTACACGTTTAGTTAGAAATAATATTTACTAGATAGATATAAAAGGAGTCGTTACGCTAACCTAATAAAAAGAAGTCCGTTTAAATCAATGATTCTGTATTCAAATGAAAAACTATTTAAGATTTAAAACTAGAATTTGTGGTTTAATCAAATCAAAGCACTCATTTTGTAAGTGGCACTACAAATTCGCACGTTTTTGATCCAAGTGTTTACATTTTCGTCAATTACTTTTGGAACATACTTACTATATTTCTGCATACACGTGCTTCATACTTCCGGGAATAGCACTAGTCTGCCTGTGCCGCGTAGACTTTCTCACGCATCTCAAATAGTCATTTAAATTAATTAACATACGAATTCCCGTTCTGTAAATACCGTACGCACGCACTGACCCGGAGCTGGTAACTGAACAGCTAGGAATTCGCGAGTTCACATCGAGATCCTTCCGAACAAGTAGTAAGGGACATATCATAATGTGACTGCTACATAGGCACGTCATGATATACCTAAGATAAGACCGCCCATTGTGTCACCCTATGTAAAATTTCTAAATTATGTCTGTGATTTTTATGGTGTACAATAAAGAGTATTCTATCTATCTATCTATTCTATCTATCTACATATGAATGCGTTATTCATGCACTTGACATACTTAACGCACAAAGAAATGACATCTAGGAACTTGTAATGACTAGATTATGTCACGATCGCAAAGTTCAGCCTATACTTATCACTTAAAGTTCAAATATAATTCTAGGTTTAGTTCTGCATTCTTGGGGCTTATTGGATAAGCACAGTCACAGAATAGTACAGAAGGTGCACTCCGCACTTTAGATATGAAGTTCGCGACGGGCTCGTCTTGTCGGGCAACGTTACGTAGTCAGAAGATATAAGAGTTACGATAGAAAGAGAGGCAACTTCTAGGTAATTAGCGCCGTACGACCTGAATTGCACTTTATTGTGTCGTTGCAAGAGTCGCTTTTTATTTAAATGATTTTGCGGAGTGGACCATCTACAATATTAATCTGTGACATTGTTTCGAACCCACACAATTGCATTGGCAACGTTGATAGGGTTCAATTTAGCTAGTTTATGTTTGCCATCTAATGAATCATGTTAGGGTTGTAAACTAGGGCACTATTCCAGTGGGTGATAACGTTGATAACTTCCCCCTTTATCTTATAGACGATATCTTATAATCCTGCTTGGCAAACCAAGTGCGCGCAACCATTACACGTGCCGCTTGAACTACCGACTGGGGATTATGCCTGACATTCATTATAGATAGTATTGTTATCTCACGCACGAAGCGACGTGCGCTTTACTTGTGGTTTCCAAGTCTACCAACACGCTGAAGAGATTAGCGTGAGCATATAACACACACAAACACGCTCTCACACACTTCTGACTTCGTCCGTTGAGCGGACGGTACCGAGAGCTTCTGCATTTACACACACATTCACAGCGTGTTTGTACACTTCGTTACCGCAAGTAAAGCGCGCGTCGCTCATTGGAATAAAAATACTGTGCCTATAGTTAAAAGTATGTATAAACTTGTAATGTGTGATAGTTTATCCAATATGAACAGTTATCGACGTGTCCTACAGTTCTATAAGTACGTACGCAGTGGAATAACAAAGTTATCAGAGCTGCAGTGCAACGTCCGTTCGTTTCGTAAACTGTTTGTGGTGTAGATAAGCTGGAACTTGAACGATCCCTATGTATTTAATAAATAATATTGGTATTGTGAAACTGAAAAATCCTGTAGCCTAATAATATAGTGCTGCTGTTATAATAAAATCTCTAAAATCCTTAAAGCTAAAATCAAAAAACTAAATTGATGTAATTTAGTAAAGATGAAAACTGGCATTATGCCACTTTTATCTCGCCATTTATAGATGGTACAGGTTTAATTTTAGCTCTAAGGAATCTGCTTATTCATTTAGGCCATTAACAAGAACTTTTCATCATAATTACTTACAGCTGAATTAAATTATCACAAAACGGAAACGTTAATGATACACGTGGTAGGAAGGTTTGGAGATACAAATCCATGATACTCGTACATCTCACCTAATCGTAGCCGGTTTGCAATTAGGCGTGTGACTGTATGACTTTGACTAATCAACTCTCATAGACCTAAAAATATACGAAACTGGCTTTTAGTGGTAGATTAGGATCATCAAGTTTTTTGATCGCTACATTTGGATTGGTCTTGGTATAAAATTATCAGGGATTAAATCAGGTTTCCCGTGTTCAAAACTGGGCCTTAATACATTAATAAAACTTATTAATGATAAAATAATTGGACTCCTCTGTACTCCAATAATTTATAGTTTCATCCTTAATATTAATAAGTTGTGAAGGGTGGGCGTTTTGTGGGACTGTCTTATGTAACTTTGACGTTCGAAAAGTGCTGATTCTCAGCCTAATTTGAATAAATGACTTTTGAATTTTGAATTTTTGAATTTTGAATAATATTTTGCTATCACATAATAGGTATTTGTAATTTTATTTTTATACATTTAGGTATTTTGGCATTTCCGAACGTTCTCACTGTATGATTTGAGATAGCGTTTAGTTTCCGCTATCGTTATTGTGCTTTATTGATTACAATACTATGTTGTGTTGCATTGAAACATCTATTTCTTCCAATTTATAAAAATCTTCATTTCAATCCAAATACTTATAGTATGTGGTCATCGTTCCACTCTTTAGGGATGAGCTACAATCCGTCGAGTTTGTTTAGTCTACGTGTGAATATTTTGTGGTGCGTATTTTTGGTCGTTGCGTTGCGTTGCGTTCGCATCGACCGCTTATGCGCTATGACGTAACTTGTGCGTTATTGTTATGTGTGGCTTGGCGATGAAAGATCAATTGCTGTATTATAGGATAAAGCGTTTTTGATGTGGTTTTCCTTTCATGAGATATTGATTTCAAAATCGTGGCGTAAGTTCCGTTTGAACCGTCAATCTTGAAAGTGGTACGAAAGCTAGACAGCTCTCCAAACACAAGTAAAATACTAGACAGTATCTCACCGGTTTTGTTTATACAAATTACTTCAACAAAGCAGGCATTTCTCAAGAAATGCCAATCTCTTTCAGTTAAAACTGTAAACGTTTCTTTTTCTGCATACATTTACACAATTTCTCATTACGTTATATTCAGAGAAACAATATCGTCTGGCCCAGCAAGGCATTCAGTCCATTAACTACAATCTACTTAATGATGCTTACACAAACGAAACGATAAAAGCAAAAACCGACTCAAGCCAACGTTATTTCGTAAACCGCATTACTTTCGAGGATATTAACCGAAGTACTAGACAAAGCTGTCTCTGTGGGTTCGCTTATTTCCTGCCCAGACGTTAACGGAAACTGGGACTGCAGCGTCTTTGTGTGATGCAACGTCAAATGAAACATTCGGATTTCTTTGTCACGCTACTATGGCTTCTATTCCCACAACGAAAAGAAAACTAATCCTTTGGATACCACCTTGTTTTTGCCATACAAGTATCGATTCACTGCTGCAGTTTTAAAAGATAAGGAAACGTTTTGAAATTCGGATTGGCATAACTATCTTCGCGCGGTTCCGTAGGCGTTCGCAAACTATAGCTTTTATCGGGCCCGACATGATTTGAGAAGGAAATTGAGTTTCTGAAGGGTGCTACGTGAAACTTCAGCCGGTGTTGCTTATCTCCTATATTGTAGCTGTCTTCTGAAACGGTGCAACGAATATATCTTCATTCATTAGTGTAATGACTTGATGGTTGTGTAGGTACTTAACCGTTAACGTAAAGAATTAATTTGTATAATGATGACAGAAAATTAATTATTCATGTGTTGAGATTATACAATGTGATAATAATACTTGCATAGAATATGTAACTAAATCGGAGCAGGTACAATGTTTTGTCCCCATTGACCCCGTTCGGCGCTCCTAATACAACTAAAATCGGTTTGAAAAAGCATTTGACTAACAAAATCAATTGAACTACGTTTGGCAGGAGCGTCATGGTGGGTGTGCCTGGTAACCTATTTATACCCACCCTAGAATCGAAACTATACGTCCACGACACAAGAATCAAAATCGTTTACCTGTCCGCACGGTGTAACCTTGTAACGCGGCGTAATGAACTGTAAGCCTGACGCCTCGCCGCGACCGAGCGACTTACGCAATCCCATGAATATAAAACGCGTAAATAAATAGCAGATGCGCGAAAAACTCACCCCGATACAGACAGACACTTAGCATAATAATCGCGGGTGGAGCCACGACCCCCCTCGTAGTAGAAAAGGGGGAGGCAGGGAGGGTGGCGGCACGGCACTCCCCTACAGTGACACGATTCTCACGCGGCGCGCTTCCTTTCAGCGCTGTAATGAATGGGTAACGACGTAAATACGTCGCCGATGACATAATCTCTGCAACACGACATTGAAAACCAGTATCGCGACAGTTATGCAGTTGGAAAGTGGACTGACCGGGGGAGTTGTTTCGATCTAAATATTGGCTTGTTTTAATTTATTGTTTTTTTTACGAACACAACGCCCTTTCGTTAGGTTGAGTGGTTACTCGGAACGCTGTTAGTTCTGCTCGTATTTGAAATAATTATCCTTTACCGAGAATCGTAACAAGTGGAACCTAATTACTGTTATGAAGTCGAAAGTGCAGAAAAAAATGCATGATATTAACGGACTGCCTTTTAAGCTTCGTGCAGACTAGCGCGACGCGACAGCGCGACGCGACACCGGCTATTGTTATACCGTGAAGTTTTCTTGGAATTTTCATTGTTCGAGTCGCGTCTGAACGAGGCTTTATTCAAAACTTATTTCGAATAACGATACTTTATGTATTCTTGTGTTTTAACAAATAGCTAAGGTGTTCATGTCTCTGAAATAAGCAATCTGCAATCAATTTTTATTAAAATGCTAAACACAAGAATCCATTAATTATGCCAATTGCATAAAATGAAAACCTCACTAAACCGAGGGCATTGAAAATTAATTACTCATACATATTTCAAATTACCATCCTTTTACGGCATATTGGTCAAAGGCAACATTAATCTCAATAATATATTAACAACTCATATACCGTGAGAAACATAAGATCTGGAATATGAGCTCGTAACGCATGCTGAACATTATCATATTGCTAAGGATATCAAACTAGACCTATGGATAGTATGGATACATCATTCTTTCCACTGACAACGCATTTCAGGCATAAAATAACGCTGCAGTGGATGTTTTAGGAACCTCGATATTTATGCTGAGAATTTATATATAACATTTCGATACGAAATTTAATAGTGCTGTGACATCAAGTGTTTTTCGTGAAATCGTGAGTGAATTTATATTATCTATCATACACATTAAAATGCTTATAAACAATAATTAACAGAATTAACTATTTACACTAGGTACTTATTAAATTAAATAACTAACTTAATATACAAAAACCTACCTTTCTTTCCTTTTATCTGTTTTTTTTTTATCTTTCTACTTGTGTGCCTTTTAGTCTGTGCCAAATAAATGTATTTTCTTTTCTTTCAAAAAAAGTCCTCTCTACTCGGCCGCATCGCAATCATCCGTAAACCTGCCTCGTTGAGTGGCAATGCAAATTCTTCAGGTAGTAGGTATTCGAGGGACAGATTTATAGCGTAATTCATTTAAATGTAAAGGATTATTACATTGTTTGGATCGCGGAAACGAACTCAGAGCAGGGGTCAAGGTCTATTTTAAAATTCAAATACAAGAATTTTCTCACGGTTCAATTTCGCACGCTTAGTGTTAATTCTAATGTACCTAATTTATAATAAATAAAACATTGCTGCTCTACACAAGAAAATATGCTGCAAGAATCAGTTAAATTCACATATTTCTATAACTGAAAAAAAAACCTGTAAAATTCAGTACTTTTTATCTCAAAACGCCTACAACAAATTGAACTAATCTGCAGTTTGAGTGTTTTGAGTGTACAATTTTTCCCAACTAATTCGCAACACTAGGGTTGCAGCAGCGGGCACCGTCCTCCCGGGGCGCATATGCACACAGCAGGGTTTCGCAACAACACACTGAAACCCCCGAGTGAAATTTGACAAGGACTTAAATCCCTCGAGGGGCTGCCCCAAGCACGACGATCAATTTCCAACGCTAAACGAAATAATATTCCATTTTACGACCCCAGAAAGTTTGGGACTTAATTTGGATAGGTTTTAAAGCCGTTTTTGTTGGGTATGATTTTGATTTAGTTAATGGCTTTTGTGTACATACATGTATGTGTATATTATTTTGAGAATTTCATTAGGCTGAGTTGTAGATTATTT
This sequence comes from Xanthia togata, assembly GCA_963853775.1. Classification (NCBI taxonomy): domain Eukaryota; kingdom Metazoa; phylum Arthropoda; class Insecta; order Lepidoptera; family Noctuidae; genus Xanthia; species Xanthia togata. Next base: position 5,648,755 of record OY970794.1, read on the forward strand.
TTTATTCAAAAGCTTACAAAATAATCGATCAAACTTGAAGTTAGAATAGGCACTTCAAATCGGTTCAGTAATACTATGAGCGATTGCGTTCTCTTATTCTTATTAATATTTATAACTTATAAACCCTTTTGCTTACTTGTGCACACGTAGATAAATTTACACGTATTCGTGCCCGCGGCTCATTCCGCATGTGAGGTCTTTGATAATGAAAGCAGATTAAAATCCGTTCAGTAGGTTTTAATGAATGATTCACAAACAAGTTCCCTTTTCATTGTGTTTTATTTGTTCTTAACTATGTAATCTTGTTTTAATCCATGTTTTCAATTTACTCAATTCGAAAGTAAAGGGAACATCAACTATTTGCTTGTAACGCTAAATTATAACATAACATCACGCCTTTTTCCCCGAAGTGTTGGGCAGAGGTGTACCTATAGTACACCCACATTTCGCCAGTTATGTTTAAGTCCCATGTAATAGGGGGCGACCCTATTGCCATCAACCGGGCACAAATCCAGACTCCGGGCTGCTACTGAGAAATTCCAGAAAGAAAAACCCAATGACACTGTCCGCTAAATTATAAACTTTTTCACACAGTCCGTGGAGGGAACGCAATCCTAACACCAGTTGGACAATTTCTAGTAGTAATAAGGATCAAATTTGTAAAATACATATTCGTTAGTTATAGTACAGTGTTGAACATCACAATAAAGTAAAAAATTCTCATAAAACGTACCTAACTAAAAATAACTAACTTTAACGGAGCCCCTGTCAAAACCTGCGGCACAGTTATTACATCAAATCCTAGGGGTGTTGAATCAAAGCGCTCGTTCGCACAGGGGTAACGCCATCTGCGTTTGACATGTATCATTTGCGCTTTTGCACACCCACTACTTACGCCACAGGCCGCGCGACGACAGTCCGACTCGACTTTAGTGCAACTGATGTTTACTCGATAATTGGCGTATTATTATTCACGACTCTAGTGATGTGATCGTGCAACGTTGTAATTGAATAATTCATGTCCGGTTAAGCAAAAACTTCTAATCCAATTAGTTCACACAAGCACTTATAAATATTTTATATCACGAAACCCAATTAAACTAATGACATGTTTACACAGCAAAACAATGAACCTAGTCCACCTGCAACGCAAAGAATGACAACAAAAAGTCAGCGGCTTGTAATTAAGCCAACTAATAGTACGCGTTACGTACCTACTTTGTAGTTAGTTACTATAACGTAGAGCGGCGTAGTAATTTCCGCGAACAATTAGTACGTCGGGGCGGTGACATTTCCGAGAAATTTGTACTCACGCCGGATTCGAAGCAATAGTACGTAATCAGTTACCAACAGAATTGTGACGTAGTGGAATAGTACAAAAGCGTAGTGTTCGTAGGGAAAATAATATGTTTTCACCAGTTCGAGTCTGCGACTGCGTCCGCGTGAATTTTCTTGTTTTAACATAAATAAATAGGTACTCTATGACACCTCTAAATACTGTAGCTTCCCATTAGTGAAGAAATTTTTAGTAGTTTCGAAGGTAACCTCCTACATATAAACTCACATTTTTTTACCTCTTTCTAATACCTATTATAAGTATTATTGATAAACGGATATCAACAAAATTCGCTGGAAATCCTCAGTAGACCCGCAGGATGGATTTGTGCCCGTTTAGCGATAGGCTCACCCTCCATTACATGGAACTTGTAACTGGCGAAATTTAGTTGTATAATATATTATATACCCCTCTACTTTCCTTTTTTGTGAATATTGGCGTGATGTCATGTTACGTTTATTAAAAGTTAAATACCTAATAAAACTTTCTTTGCAAAAAGTTTCAGAAACAACGAGAAATTTTCTTAACATTCGGTAAACGTAACGTAATAATTATGAAACTTGAAAAAGTTCCTAGGAAGTTTATTTTTTGTTGTTTTGCTAGGGGTCGTCGTACAAAGACGTTTGATTATGTTATCGTACAAAAGAAACCAGCCGGCTTTCTTTTCAAAATTATTATTATTATTATTGGTAGACGTTTAGGGGCATGAGGAACAGGGTGTAAAGTTCACTCATCCACCATAGAAAAGGTAGGATCCTCCGACCAGACGGGTGTTGTGTCTGGCGGACAACTACGTCCTGTCTAAAGAAGAATGGCAGCACTCCATGTAATTTGGGTGTCGCACTTAGACTTCGCGTAGGTACATTGTTACAAATACTCTCAAAAGATCGATCTCGGTCAAATGAAGATAAAAGGTAATTACAGCAAATATTTTTATTCGGTCCAGCCGTCCTGTAGTGATACGCTTACCACAGTATTTCATTTTTATTATATAGATGGAATCAAGTCGAATTGACTGGGTCGGCTATAAATAGCTTTATCAACACATACCGCAAAAAATTACAGCACGAATATTGTCAAGATTTTCGATAGAACTTGGCTTCACCCAACCACATGTATCGTGGCATTATCAACATGTTACATCAAAGGACAGGTAGGCATATTTGCGTAATCCCCAAAGCGTCGAGTGAAGCCAAGAGCTTACCTATAGTGTAGACCGCACACTGAGAACCCACACAATAACCTCTTAACCGTTTGAATGCTCGATGCAACATGTTTATATTAGTTAGGAGTGAGTATTAAGGCTCGTGCAGACCAGCGCAACGCGACGTCGCCAGCGCTACGCGAGTTGAACAATACAATTTCTAGGAAAATTTCACGGTATAACAATAACCGGTGTAGGTGTCGCGTCGCGCTAGTCTGCACGAAGCTTTAGAGTTAGGTTAGGACAAAAAGATTTGTGCTTGCATTCTCGGCCTCGCAAACTTTGTCATTTTTGTCATTTTTCGAAGTGCTGCAAAGTGTCTGTATTCTGCGTCCATCTTAGTGTCGATAGCAAATAAAATAGTGTCACTGTGTACCCAGAAAAAGCTAGGTGGATTGCATTATCAGTTCCGTCCATTATGTGTTAATGTTAGAACTTTTATACTTAATTTCAATGACGGAAACAACTACTCGACCGACCCATTTCATATTTGTTAACAACAATAAAAAAGATTTAATCAATTTTAAAAGGAACATCTATTTCATTAATGAATATAATTGCTGCGTCTGTTTACCAACACGTCCATTTCCACTTGCGCGTACGCATTCGCGAGGGCGACACGCTAGGCGAGCGGGTCGCGTCTCGTTAACTTGCCACGGCCGATAGCATCAGGTAGCGATCCCGCGTCACACAATAATCATGTCATTAGAGCCCTGTAAAACGTAACGTTGAATGTAACGTTACTGCATGATAAAATGGGATAGTAACGTAACGTAACGTTACCGCGTGACAACGTGATGGTAACGAAACGCTATAAATAACGTTACCGCGTGATAACGTGATGGTAACGTAACGTTATCGCCCCGTTGATAGTCTGTGCTAAGCCTTAAGTTTTTCAATATTTGAGGTTAAACAGGTGTTACATATGAAACTGCGTTCCACTGCAGTATCAACGACCCCGCAGGTCAGTGACATTTTATTAATGAAATATTGAACCAAATTGGTACGAGTATTACGAAAATAAATTGTGAGGGACGGACCATTTTCTTTAAGATATTGCAACCTTTCGCCTACCCGGCCGGTATGGAAAATTAATGGTTATAGGGGAAATAAGGGTGAAAACATAAGCTAAGATACATATTGAGATTAAAATAATAAATGGCTATTTAATCTAATAGTGATAAAAATGAGCAATCATTTTGAATCACTGAATCCAACAATCTCGGGAAAATGTGATTTTCTAGTAAACAAAATATTATTGGTTCGAACAATCCGCTATAGACAGGATCTTCACGAAATAGATTTGATTGGCCATTAAATACAATCGTTTTATAAAAGAAAATACTGCAGTTTTCCATGAAGGTTTACATCACCACAAGCGTGTTTAAACATATTAAGAAATCATGTAAATATCCTCCAGTCCTAGACTAACATACACTATTTATTGTCTATGTTAGTGCATACATTGGCATTGCACATAACGTGATCACACTAGAAGTCAGATAAATAATCATAAACAACCATTATGATATAAGTAATGATGTCTAGAAGTACTTACTTTGTTTACCTAGATGACGTATATTACATACGTAAAAAGGTAAACAACAAGAACCACGGATATACAATCGAATAAACAAATTACGAAATAGGGCAAAACAAATGAGCGTACCTTCATTCTATATTCGAAGAGAGATTACAATGTAGTGTCGAGCGCAGGTGAATGACCGAAATCGGCGCGCCGACCTTGCGACGTCTTGCTTACCTACATACGCCATACTGACAAGCCACTTTTGCTTTCGACAATTCGCAAAAAAATATAAGGTATATCTTTTTTCTGTTGGATGCCGGTAACGTAGATATGTGCCCTATATGTACCTATAGTATCTACGCTCCACACCTCGTTTTTTTACGCTCCGTTGTTGTCACACTTTGTTTTTGGCTACCTACCTACTTGATTGATGTTGGAAGCTTGATGGGAATCAGTTTAGGGTTTTAAGATACTCTTCTTATTTTATAGGTATAGTAAAATATTTTTCCCACTATTCTTTGTTTTCCTTCTCATTAGAAAACAAGAATGTTTTTCACCAGTCCGAATTCATAAGAATTCCCGACATTCAATAGTCCTTTAATCCTCCTCTCACTAAAGGAAATTAAACTTTTCCCGAATTAAAACTCCGCCAGACTTAACGATGTTCGGTATCAAATTAAGAGCCGCCCCTTTCAGACGGACAGTCAGATACCAGTCCCGAATATCTTCAGAGCAAAAATTTCTTAAAAAATTGGGTCAATTAGCAACAAAGCTCCCCACGAAGTGCGAGAAAGGAGGGGAACCTACGTCCCTAGTTATGAGTCTACACTGTGGCTTCACAAAGGGCGAGGGTGCGCCCTCGACGCGCGACACCACCCCCGCCGCCCCGCGCACTGCACCAAAGAAAAATAACGCCCAACCACAAAACCACAGAGCTCATAATGGAACGCGACACCACAACGAAGGTTTCGTGTTAAAAATTGTGTTATTCGACATTTTACCTGTGGATCTCGCCCAACAAAAGATTCTAAAACGGGTTACGCGGGAGGATGCTCCCAGAATAAACATTTCACGTGTGAAGCGAGAGTCGCGTTATGTGGATAAATAAGCTGCAGCCGTCTCACTTTGTAAGTCACGTAAGTGTCGGAGTGAGACATATGATTGATACCCACCACCGACGAAGTCTCGCCACTGAATATAAAAGCGAACTTTAATAATAAAACACCTTTTCGAATACGTGAACAATAAGTAAAATTGTTCGTTCATTCGTCACAATATGTAGTCGCGTCAAGTCTACGTGTTGTGAATGTCACGCGGCCAAAAATAATAATGTGTGCGTTCAGTCCGGACGGTCGTTCGGTCAGTGCAGTCTCGTTGCGTCACTGCACTGGACCGCCGGGGCATTGCACCTTGTTCACCGCGACGCGAGTGCCGCGACCACACCGTACGCTCGCGCCGTCCCGCTCGCGCCACGCTCGCTTATAGCTGCGTGCGATCGATCCTAGCTATTCAACAGCTGATTGTCATTTCACGAGTAACGTGATCGGTGACATGATGAGGTTACTATGTCTCACGTGACGCTCTATATGTACTATTGAATAGTAGCTAACTACTGTATTGTATTGTTTCAGTGGCGTGGCGGTGCTGAGCCCAACGGAGAGCGGTGGATGCAGCAGTAGTGACATCACTGAGCCGCGCTCGCCGCGCAGCCCCGAGTCGTCGACGTCGTCGTGCAGCACTTCCGAAGAGAGCGCGGGCTCGCGCATGCCGCCGTGGGCGTGTGACCCGGCGCCGCCGGCACCGCGACGCATCGCGGCGCAACCCGCGCCCGTGCGCCGCTCGCAGCCGCCCCTACATCGCCGCATCACCGAGTACTTCAACCACAAGATGAAGCCACAGAACGGCCTCAAGCGTGATAACGCTGCCAACGATGACACCAAGAAGAAGTGCCTACCTAAAAATGGGGCCACGCATGACCTAGAGAAATATATTTCTTATTTGTCACAGACCCTTAGTCCTAAAGTATTAATGGACGTCGGAAAGCAAAACGAAGCCGCTAGCCGAAAGTCGAACAATACCATTAACGGCGCAATGGACGCCACGAAAGCGGCAGATCTCAGCAAAACGACGACGAATGGTAACTTCAGTGGTCTGATCGACTACAGTAGACCCAAGGAGATGAAAGACAAAAATCACACGAACATGAATGGCTTTTTGGAGGTCCGGCACGGATCCGAGACTTTCACAAAAGGGAAGCAAACAGGAGGGCTTCTGAAAGACTTGATCGATGGTAAGAGACCGGGCCTTGAAATAAAGACTTCATCTGACCCATCCGCCAATGGGATATTAGCCAATAAACATACACCAGACATCAGTAGACGTAAAGTTCCCATACCTGCATCCAATGACCTGATCGGCATGAGGATTGCGCCCTCTACCACCATAAGTCAATCGCCTAAGAAAACTACAAAACCAGATAAATCCAGAATGAACGGCGTTGTAAGCTCGACGACTAAACTGGACAGCAGAATGAATGGAGTCACATATGGATCAAATAACTTGAACTTAAACCCTATTACTAAACCAGCTAAAAAGGAGACGCAGAAAAAAGCAACCCAACCCGCGAAAAGAACGAATCGCAAGTCATCCGCGTGTATTGCCAATAGTAAAAACCTCACCTGGTCTAAAGCTAATAATCTTAAGCAGGTGCAGCTTCAGAAACAAAATTGTACAAATATATCTTCGAGTTCCCCCATTAAAACTATGCCGGGCGAGGCAAGTCCTGCACCGAAGATGCATATCCCGAACGGTGTTCGTCAGGCTCCCATGATGAATGGTAACTACACCAATCTCAATGTACCTGTACCGAATAATTATCAAAATTGTCATCAGATTAACATCCCACAGCCATGTAACGGTACAATGAACCCCAACAATTTAGCATCATTCGTTGCTGTACCACAAAATATGATGCTTACAACGTTAAGGATACCCCAGAATGGTTTATCGCAACAAACACTGGGACAACAGAATAATATGGGAACTTACAACCGACAGAATGTTAACGTCTCAAGTCCGACAAAACTAAACGGGCAGTTCGTTTTCCCACTCATGCAGAACCTAAACGGAACGGTTGTCCAAATACCAAATCTGATGACTAAGATGCCTAACTTCGTTCTTCCACCAACTCACACACAAAGACAAGACCATTTGCAAAACCAGCAAGCGGCATCTATTCTTATAAACGGTACTCTTTTAAAGCTCGCTAACACGATGACATCGGCGTATCCGAATGTAAAAACTGAGCCAGTAACAAGTCAACCTATTCCAGGGATGAATAAAAATGTCACTGGAATGCAAGCTGTCGGCATGACAGTTCAATCCAAGCAGAATTACGCTGTCAACTTCAGCCACCCCGTTCTTATGCCTCAACCTGGTTATATTGTTACATCTGTGCCACCAAATATAAACGTGAAGGAAACTTGGAGTTATACGAATACAAATACCGTGTCTTCATCACAAACGACGTATTCGAGTCATTTAGTCCACCATCAACCGCCCATTGTGCCCAACTATCATTCGCTGCACGCGAGTAGTATACCCATCGCACCGGTCAAACCGCCGGACAACCCGATCCAGGGCACGGACCCCCCCAGCAGCACAGTGAAGGAACACGAGCTATTTGATTTGTCGCCTCCCAAGTGTGAAATTCCATGGTTGTCCAAAACTGTCAACAATAACATTTTCCCATTACAACCAAATAAAAAGAACTCGAGGCCTTTCGCTGAAATTTGTAGTATATCGGAGAAGCTCGAAGAGTTAGCAGCTAAAAAGGCGAAGTATGAGCTAAAGGACGACAAAATTGAAGATCTGAGGATGGATTCTAGCATGGATTCGACCATGGATTCTACTATGGATTCGACCATGGATTCGAGTATTGAACTTCGTAAGATCGAGGCGGTCGCCAGGCGGGAGGAGACGATCTTTACGCAGATCACCGTTCTCAAGGACGTGTCATCGTCTGACGTCCACAATACTGTGATAGAAGCTAATTTCTGTAGTACCACAACTGAGTCCGAATCGGGTATAGGGACGGACAAGTCTATAGACTCGCCTAGTGACTCTCAAACTAGTAAAGAATGTGATGAAGATTCGTCGATATCTTTGAGTATAAGTGTGTGTTCTGTGGAGGTGCAGAGTCAGAAGAGTCCTATCCTGAAGCAGCCCAAGACGCTGCGCTTTCCTCCGAGGAGTTTGACGAAGCCCAGTAGTGACAAGCGGAAGTCGAGTACAGACACGACGTCCACAGTGTCTGTGTGTCAGTGGGAGAACTGTAAGAGAGAGTTCGACGGAGATCCAGATCTCTTAGAACATTTACAGGTTAGTTATTTATATTGCCTCATAATATTGTGGTCGCCAGATTTCTTTGCCGGCAAGAAATTAGCAATACACATTTTATACTTCCTCACTTTTACAACTTCCGTACTAACCTTTTCTCCAAAATGATTATCACCATTTTTAGTGCACAAAGATATAAAATAAAACAAGATTAGATTAGATATAACTTTTCTACTAGAAACAATTCAGAGCTGAAAGGTTATTCATAATGTTTGGCAGAAGAATAGACAGATGAGCACAAAGTTTTTAGTTTTTCTACTTGATTAAACATCCCTATATCTCTCTGTTTCGCTTTAATATAATTTTATACTAAAATCCTCTCTACCACTATTTCAGAACGTCCACGTAGAAACGCAAGCCGGCAAGGAGAACTACGTCTGCTTATGGGAGCAGTGCAAGGTTCGCGGCAAGCCGTCATGTTCCCGACTATGGCTGGAGCGTCACACGCTGTCGCACGGCGGGAACAAGCCATTCAAGTGCATCGTCGACGGCTGCGAGAGGCGCTTCTCCACACAGGTATAATTACGGGCATATACAATTTACAAACATCCCCAAAACGCACTAAAGATGAAAAGCGTCAATAGACGGTCCATTTTAATGAAAATTGTGCCTTGTGTAAAATGCGGCAGTCGGCGTAAATGGAGCTTTTGGCGTCTGCTACTGCGTGCGTTCAGGCTGCCGTCCTATTGAAAAGCGATCGTCGTTCAAATACGCAATCGGTTGCTTGAATATGTCACTTTTTGTTCGGAAATCCGAATCTTGAATATGTCACCGATCAAAAAGTTCGAACGATCGTGTATTCGCGCGACGATACGCGGGGTCAAACTTGCAATGCGATGCGATACAGATAGTGCAATCCACGACGACGCGCCCCACTCCGCGATTACTGTACTTTAGTACGGAGCGGAGCGGAGTGGGGCGCGTCTCAGTGGATTACACTATCTATACGATTCGGCGTAAATTATTTTGCTATTTGTAAATTATGACAGCGGAGCGTGTGCGTTGTTGCGGCGAACAGTTTTGAGACAATAATTCCGATATTCGCTGATAGAGTTACCAGTTAAAGGTAGTCAAATAAGATCATTGTATGTTCATTGTAACTGCTAATGTGTCCTTCTCAAAAGTTTTCGCAAAATAGGGCTCACAAACGCAATTTTATTTGCTATGGACCTGACTTTATGTTCACATACGACCAAATTTTCTAAAACTACAAATCTTCAATTATAATTTTATTGCTTTCGATGTATTGCATGTTCACAATTTATTTTTTTGTCTTCGGTGCGTTTTCTCACAACCAACATATTATTTAAGCATATCCCTTTATATCACTTTTGGTCAAACGGTTGCAGAATAACTAATACGCAAAGTATAGTAATGTATGGTGAAATATTTTAGGAAATACATTTTAAAATATTTACATGATATTTTAAGGTATACATTTTAAAATATTTATATTATATGTTAGTTTACATAACTCTATTCATAGTCTAGGTAAAATTTAAGACAGTTCACTAGTGTGGGCTTTTAAAATAATAGGCACTAGTAAAACTAGGCATAAAAACAATAATTTATCTAAAAATGAATGTGTTTGTTTTGTAATTTGTTTATTTCTGCAACGAATCGTTTTTAAGTGTTATGAAATGGTTTATGTTGTGCTCATTAGTAATTAAGTGAATTGTATCTAACCCATTCAGCGCTAACTACGTCAAACGACATCAACTAACAATATAGCTGTTAATAATTATAAAAAAGTACTCAAAGTCAGATATTACTTTTGTTTTTTTATTGTTCTCATGTACTTCTTGGTCCTCAATTTAGAATTTACAATTGCAATAACAAGATGAAAACTAAACTATCAATGTTTTGAGAATTTTTTACAATTCCTTGTTAGCGTTGGAATGGTTATTTTAGTTATACTTTTGGATTTTTCAGCTGTAAATCTTCAGTTTCAAAAGGCTATCCTCGTGTTATGAAAGCTGTAACCCTCGTGTACTTTTTTGAAATTGTCAATTTACTCATCTAATGAATCTAAAATGTATGTTCATTGTAACAGTAGTGTCTTCAACACGTGAATAACGTCCAATCGAGTGATTGGATCATAAAACGCATTTAATATCAAAATATAATGTTAATTCTACGTCTAATTTATACCTAATTATTATCTACAGTTAACGCAAATAACTTTTAAAAACTACGAAAATATTATTATCAACTTTTGCTTTCGGTAAAAAAAAAAAAAACAATAAATAACACAAAAAAAAATGGTAATTCATGAAAAACCTATCGACAAAAACTACATGATCGATATACGAATTCAATTAATCTATTTAGTTATAACGTAACGGTATTTGCTCATATGTGATCCCATCACTGGATATAAGTATGGCATATCACGATTCTTTCGTTCATTACCTTTATTGCATTAATTAAAAAAAAAAAAAAAAAACAAATTCGTATAAAATCTTATTTTCACAAGACACTCGTCTCGTGATGTCGCCATATTGACGTTAATTTACGAAACAGCCTCCGACGAATATAAAAGATAAAGTTGTATATGTTTTCTTTCCCCAAGGACCCTGAAGACGATGCCAAAGAGAACCCTCGATGGCTGGAACCACTTCCGAGATTTTATTTATTTTTATCGTCCTATAAATTCGTCGCCTTTGACCGCTATTTAACGTTCAGTGTACCGTAAAAGTTAGATAGAATGCGACAATAGCAGCGTAATTTTGGAAGATGACTCTTCATGCGATGTCATCTCAGTATTGTTCATGGATTGTCTGTTACTTTACGTAATTACCCGTTATAGCAGTCGAAGTGTTAATTGCGATGAATTTGATATGTATCATTTATTTTTTTCAACACGACGTGTCGAGCTACGGAATAAGTGTAGTGTAAAAGCAAGTACTAAGTAGATGAACTGGTGTTAGAATAATTAGTTCATAAGGACTCAGAACATTACGCCTTCATCAACGAACTTATACATGTTATTTAGAAATATTATGCGATATAATATAACAAATAATGTTATAGATAACAATAAAAAAATACTAATACACAATAACTATTCTATGCTTGTTTTATTGAATACCAAAAATATAACTAACAAAACGGTATATCGGAAGAACTTCCGCAATAATCGTGAAAAAAAATTAAATTGACATATCTTCGAATCAAAAACAAATAAAAATGGCAATACTAAAATATTCTAACTGCTTATAGCGTCACTGTACCTTAATCTAATACTTGAAGTTAGGAACGAAAACTGCATTACTAATGCACTATTCTACTGCAAATTCTGCGAGGACCAGCACCCTAATGGCGTAACACACTATCAATCGCAATCTCAATGATTTTGAAGGATATTGCTAATCTATTACTTAATGTTCGAAAAATTGATCTGAGGCCCTAGTGTGAGTTTCTTTTAACCATCTCGATTTTACGCATCGACCGCGTTCGGTGCTCCGATTGGCCCTTCACTGGTGAAGGCCGGCCAGCTGCCAATTGGAGCGCCGAACGCGGTCGATGCGTCGATGCGCACATTAGGCCCTACGTAAATAACGCAATGAATGTTGTTGAACTGTCAAAATGAAAGCCATTGCTACTGTAAGCGTGTTACGCAGTTACCCCGCTGTACTGCTGCTGCATATAATCTTGTGTTTATCCCACAGATACCTTACCCATGGCAGAAACGTGTAATTTCTTACTTGCTAACGTTTACTTTACAATTACAGACGTTATTGGAGCGACACGTGAACCACCACTTTAATGAAGCTTCGCCCAGTAATGGTTCCGGCAAGAAGTCTGCAGAGGGTTCCGTCAAACTCATGCGTAGAAATGGCAAGAAGCTGCGGTATAGAAGACAACCTTGGTCTGGTGAGTTGACTTCTCTATTTCATAAAGAAAAACGTCTAATGTTGAGTGCAGGTCTCTTCCATTGCTCGCTTCGTAAGCGATCTTGGACCTTCCGCATCTAATTCATTCCTGCTACGTTGATCAGGTCATCGCCTCGTCGATCCCTCTCGCTCGTGGCCTGAAAATAAAAGGGCCATCCGTTATTGTGGATAGAAGAAGGTATATGTGAATTCCCGAATGCTCAAAGAGTTCAAAAAAGGAACACCAGTTTCTCAAAATTGCTGGTTGACAGTTGAAATTTGCCAATACCAGAGAATGTGCTAGTCTCTGAGCCTTGACTAGCTAAATTATGATTATTTAAGAACTAATCCGTAACACTAAGCTCATGATTATTAAGAGGGAACAGGGCCTGCGATTCTCCATACAAATGTATTCCCCTTTTTTCTTCCTGAATAAATGACTCTAGAGCAATCATTATTTTTATCATAAAATCAAGGTCTGCTAAAGACACGTCCCTGCTATTTCCTTTTTTTCAGCAACTTATTGGTAATGCAAACCCTCCAAAAAATACAAAAATGCCCCATTTTTACCGCCGTGATTAGAGGACATCCAGACAAATCGTAAAGTTTTTAACAAAAGAAAACGATAGGAACCTAGACATACTCTTTCTTAAAATTTTAATGGAATAAAATAATTGAATCGGCTTAGTTTTCGAGGAAAAAATGGGGAAAACGAAAAGTTGATCTCGATCATTTTTTGTGATATAATCGATCTGAGCTGCAGATGTCCCTATCGCACTCTACGGAGGTAGGACGACGGCAATAGTTTCTTCAAATACCTATTTTTCAAATTCCTCGCTGGCACAGTTCCCTCTTAATCATTTGACGTGATATCACGTCGGTACCGTCTCGACAGTAGAGGTTGCAACCTTCCCAAAATTCCCTGCTATTTTTAATTTTGCCCACATTTTTTGAACGCGCCCCCTATATATTTCCAGCTCGCATGTTCGACTTTTTCGACGCGGGTATGATGGAGGGCCTAGTATGGCGGCTAGTGCGCGCGACGCGCTGGCGGCTCAGCGGCGCCTGCCCGCTGCGGGAGCCGGCCGGCCGCCACACGCTCACGCTGCGCGCCGCGCTCACGGCCACGCGGTACAACGTCGCGGCGGACAGGAGAGAGGCGCTTGTCACGTATTACCCGCCAAATGTGTAAGTTACCATTTTAAATTTAAATTTTGGAATATAGGAGTGAGGGAGATAAGAAGGCTGATCCGAAGAGTCGAGAAGAGAGCTTGAGAGGCATGTGTGTGTATGACAAAAGCGGGATAGAATCAAAGTTAAATGAAATTCTTAGTTGGTAAATTTTAAGTAGATATTCCAGAAAACCTGGCTAAGTTAGAGGTACTACTAGGTTATCTTCCTATGGTTCTATTTGAAGACAACGCATAAAAGTGTTGACAAGCAGAATTTTAGGATCTGACAAATAATTCTCTCTTGCTATCAAATCAATGATGAGTTCATGTTGCCTAAAAAAGTTAAGGATTTTAATTGACTTTGATTCTATATGCTGAGTATTTTACATAAACATTGTCCGATCTGATAATAATTGTTATATTTACTGAACAATTTCAATAAAAACAGTAATCATTACAATTGTCTAGTTGTAGTTCATGATATCTCATAATGTATGGTGTTTTGCAGGTAAGCATTGGAGTTACTCATATCACCAACCATCCATGCACCCTGGGTAGTACTGACATCCCTCGTGTCCAATAGGATAACCTGATAAAACCTATAGATTTCATCACCGTAAAAACCTGTATTCTACAAATTGATATGCTGAACCTGTAAAAAAAACTTAATTTTACCGAGGGTTCCCAAGTACTAACCAATTTATCTTAGGGAAAGTAGGCACTGAATTTGTTTGAGAGGCCATTAATTTTATTTCTAAACTAGCTGCGCTCCGCGGTTTCACCCGCATGAGTCTCAATCTCGTTGATCGGGATAAAAAGTATCCTATATGCCAATCCAGTTCATGGTCAAATTTCATCCTTATCATTTCAGCTGTTTTAGCGTAAAAGCGCTTTCGCATTTATAATACATATTTCGAAATGTCCCATACATTTCGAAATATGTATTATATTATAGAAAGAACCTATTCATACCTATTTAGTTATAAAATTTATCGCCTTTCATTCAATTAATTGAGAAATAGGCTAACAACCAACCAATGATTATTTAGCATTGATCAACATTATATATCAAAAGTGTCTAGGGATCAAGTACATTTTTAACAGAGATGAGATTTACCAAATCTAGTCTTCCAGGTTGGCTTCTTACTTGAATCCCTACTTATCCCTATATTTTGTAAAAATTAAGAAAAATTGCATTTTGTGCAAAAGTTAATGTAATGTCGCGCAAAAATGAGATTTTTTTATTGTAATGATAAAAAAATATTTAATCCGTTTCCACCATTGACACGAATCACACAATCAGGGATTTGGCATACTTAAAAACAGTTCATCAAAATCACTTTAAGGAATGGCCGCCCACGTTCTTTCTAACAAGTAAAAAAGTTGTTGTGGGGTATGCACGGCATCCATCCTCGGCAGAGCTCTTCTTTGGAACATATCCCATGCGTGCTCAATTGGGTTGAGGTCTGGCGATTGAGCAGGCCACGGCAGAACGTTGATGCGAGTATCGGTAAGAGTGCGTGTTACGACTCTAGCCGTGTGTGGGACATGCATTGTCGTGCATTAGTCGTAACGAATCACCCAACCGGCTTTGCAAAGGGACGATCATGTCTGAAATAATCCTCTCCGCATAAATCTCAGCATTGAGGTTGCCCCTGATCCAAATGAGATCGGTTCTTCCACCGATCCAAATACCGGCCCAAACCATTATTGTTCCCCCTCCATATGAATGAACTTCCTGAAAAAATTTCAAACGTTCTTGACGTCCAGAGATCCTCCAAACTCAAGTACGTCTTCCGGCCTCATACCGAAACGAGATTCATCGGATAACCAAACACAACGCCAGTCTTCTTGTCCAGTCCAGTCTTCGTTCGCGAGCCCATTCTAAATGGGCCCTACGATTGCGGGGTGCTATAGGTGGAACTCTCAGCGGCCTTCGGGAACGCAGATCCACTTCACGTAATCGATTTCGGATGATTTAGTCGCTTATCAGCAAGCCTGAAGAGCTATGGAGCCTCGTAGCCAACATCATGGCGGTCATGGTACAATTCCGTCTAGCAGTATTTTGGATGTACCGGTCCTGTCTGCGAGTGGTGATGCGAGATCGTCCTCCATGTTGCTCGGCCACGCTACTCATGATTTATGACAGCGTGTCCAGAGGCGGCTTATGACGCTCTGTGTAGTGCCAAGAGCGACAGCCACATTACGTTGCCTGGAACCAGCTTGCAACATTCCGACGGCTCTCATCATCTCTTCTCGTGTCAAATGATGTCGTCGGTGCAATTTTTTTCAGTTCCGATGCAGAAATTGTAATGATTTTGTAAAACGCTATTACACACTTTTATAGGAATCCTGATTGACAGTTGATTTTCTATTTTAATCAAAATTTAAAGAAAATTCTTTATTCAAATAGTGAAATTCACTAAAAAGAATCAATAACGATCCAAAATACTTAAGTTAATAATCCTCAATTACGGCGATACTCTTAAACGTACTCAAACTCAAAGCATTTATTTCAATTAAACCATTTACAGGCACTTTTGAATTGTCAAAGAGTCAGTCAGTTAGTCAGAAAGTTGAAGCTACTTGCCCATTCCAAAACGTAGATCTCTATGGAGAAGAACGGGCAAGAAACTCCAAGGACACTCTTTTAAATATAGAAATTACAAAATCCTGGGTACATTACTCTTGTTGATTCTATACAGGGTGTTTGGCGCATGGACCGACACAATTTTTTCAGGGATTTGGGAGGTCATTAGCTAGGTTCTACCCATACACCCTTTGTAGGAGATGACCAGTCTCAACTGACGGCGCCCGTTCACGAACATGACGCGTGGATCAGCACCATCCAGCTCAACCATTTTGTAGGGAACCGAATGATCTAACACACTACTCGTAACGTACTTGATCCCTAGATACTTTTGGAATTTAGGTTTAAAAATCTATAGTAAGAATTTAAATAGAATACTAATCTCAGTATTTGCGATCTAATTAACAGCTCGGGACTGTCGTGTCTAAATAGATTACTATATTATATACAGGTAAATTCAGGTGGGTTAGTAGTGCAAAAGGAAATACATATCATTTGGTGTTTAGCTAAATTATTATATTCGTCAATTAATTATATCGCGCAATAAGCAATGCTCTTTTTTAATTTAATTCCTTCATTGCATTAAGAGTTCATTTATGTTCACAATTAAATTCGCAAGTAATTTTATGATTTAAAAAATTACATTATTAGTACACACTTTATATGCTCGATTTCCAGATTGAGTTGAAACCATTATACGTACGTAACAATTTTTCAATTATTACGCTCATATAATCTCTTCACAACCTGTAGATTTTAAACTAATTTGGAAGTGTATAGAGTGCCGCTAGCGGCACTTTATCCCAATCGGATAAAGTGCCGTAAGCATTGCATTGTCATTGTCACTGTCACTTGTAATTTTGTTTGATTGTTGAGGTTAGTTCGCCGCCCTTTGTATTGATTGATCGTATTTGTTTTAGATAATTATATCAGAAGTCACTACATTGACTGAATTTACGAAAAATTAAGTAGCAAATGAAAATGGCTGAAAGGTAGGTTAGGTTAGAACTGTGACCACAGAACGCACGAGCCGAGCGAACGAAGCGAGCGGTGTCGCGGCAGCGGCCGGCGAGTGCCAGGGTCCGTTTAGGCACAAGATAATGTAATGTTTTAGAAATGTGGTACCCTATCTAAAATTGTAAGTCTGTGGAATGTGGTGTTTTACAGCGAACTAACCTCAACAATCAAACAAAACAACAAGCCCCATTACCGCATTACCGTGTGCGTAAAATGCAGTAGTGAGTGGGGCGCGTCATTTCAGAGTGGACAAGTTTTATTTCAAATGTTACCGAAAAATCTTTTTCACTTTTATTCGTTTTTTCATAAATTCTAGCAATAGAATGGGTTGCCAATCCGTATTGTGTTTTTGGGTTTGGGCATAGTAAATCATCTTTTGTTTTATGAAAATAATGCTTTTTAGATGTGCATGTTTATCATTTAGTTCACTTTCAATATGGGATTGGTGCCCATAAACGCTGCAAACACAAGTTACAATTTAAAATTTTGTTCTAAAGAATAATAATTTTATTTCAGAAGCCGATCGACATTACACCAAAATTCGCAGCTTATATTGTGTTTGCAGCTGTCTGCGTGTGGCACGGGACTGAACTAGTACTAATAGCTTTGACGTTCTTTCAGATTGGAGGATGAATGGGTGCCAGAGAAGGACGTGACACGTATCAAGCGGGTTGAAATCGCGGGGCTATCTGCCAGCGTAAAGGTGGCGTTATACGAGCACTTCTCGGCGTCGTACTCGGGCCCGCCGCCCGCGCCCGCGCCCGCGCCGCGCCGGCCGCGCCGCGCCGCGCCGCGCCTGCTGGCCGGCCTGCTGGCGCCGCGCGCGCGCGAGGCGGCCGGCCCGCTGGCGCCGCGCGAGCCCGCCTGCCGCGCCGAGCCGCTGGCGTGGCGCGAGCCGGAGCGGGCCGCGCGGCCCAGCGGCGCCAAGAAGCGCAAGATGGGCCGCCGCTACGGTGGCGCCGCCTTCTGGCCCTGCGGACGATAATCGATAAGTGATCCCGAGCGCGCTGTCACACTGCACCGGAACCGCAAGAGTGTTATTGTTTGTGATTGCGGGCCGCCCGTCATTTCGGAACGTGGATTCGATCGAGTTGACTGGGAAAATTATGAAAATGATTTAATTTTATGTGAATGACGATTTGTATTTGTTTGTGTGTAATTAATTCCATTTTTAATACATTTTTACAAAGCATCCACTTTCCAAAATTACCGTCGGCCCGCAAAGAAATGTCTGTATGAACTTTATGTTTTCTCAATTGAATAGAATAATGTGATCGATAGAGTAAATGTTGTCGGCGCGTGTAGTCGGTGTGACACCGAGCGAGACAGATGTTGATTCGACGACAGGCTGATGGCCGACGATATCCGACTTAGGAAAATTCTCGCCAAAGATTGTTGAGGTGCCGCGACGCGGTTTAGACTGCTATACAGCAGAAAGTTAAATTTTATTCACAAGACTGATGCTTTTTTATAATGATATTGAACGGTCGAAATATAGAGCCTTAACGCGTCCGTTCATCGAGGTCGTAGAACGCGGCGCGAACAAAACGTGTACATAGTTAGTTGGAAGTGTATAGCGAGTACGATAATGTGCTCGATGTAACATAGGCGAGGCGAGTAGAGTACCGGACGTTAGTCTGATAGATAAGTTAGAGTAAGGACGACCAGCGATGCGCATCACTGCCAACTGTACATAGTAGACGTATCGACTCGATACTTAGTTTAGTATTAAATGATTTCGCTTTTAGTTGTAATAGTCCCCGCGTCTCGTGTTGCTTTCGCTTACTGAGGTGCCGACTGTGACGCCCGGTGTGACGCGTGGCGTGTGACGTCTTCCGGACAAGTGCCTCGACACACGTCGCACACCTACCAAGCTAGTGTTCACTATATATCAGTACACCGTGCGTAGTCATATCAAACGAAACTCGCAGTTTAGTCGTAGCGTAGGACGAACAATTTTGATAATCGACGTTTTATTATTCCCCTTGTTGTGTTTGGTGACTCTGAGGAATCAACAACTGTCTGTAATATAAACATAATGTCACTGCCATTGAAAGTTGTGTACAACTTGTTAGCCTCAACGATATACTGTTAGCAATAAAAGTTGTGTGATAAGATTGTATTGATAACCGACGTTCGTTTCCACGCACAAGATTCGCTGTATTTTTGTGTGATACATTAATATACATTAACAATAGTTTAGCAATGATTTTTAAAGATATATTATAAATTTCTAATTCAATATATGAGAGGATTTGTTTGTTGGAGCAACACTCGTTGGTACAACATGTGCATTCGTACTGGAAGATTTTTTACTAAAAAAACAATATTAGGTTATTATTTTTATTTACAAGGGTATGCGCACATTTGTCAATAAAACAATCATGAAATGTCTTAAAGCTCTATCTAGTCTCAAGCCAAGCGTTGTCAGTCAAGCGTAAAATACGAAATTGAAAACTTTGTAAGAAGAACATTTTGAATTTTATGTAGGAAATAAAAATAGTTGATACAAACATACTTTCTTGGCTTTTTTATTAATTAATGAAGTCTAGAACGTCAATTTGTATCCTTGTTGTTGTTGACTAGACAAATAAAATCCTAAATCACGCCATAATATAAAGTATAATATTAACCGTGTATTTTTTATTGACAGATGATCGCAAACAATGTTCAATGAATTATTATTTTGTTTTAATATCGTAAGAAAACTCATGTTGTACGAACACAGTGTACGGTATAGAGGAATTAGTGATGCTCTTGTGAAAGTAATAATAATTGTAGTGGCGAATGTTTTTAGATCATTGAAATGTAAGGAGCCTTGAAATGTTCAATATTAATAATTTATCGTAAGTTATGGTTATGTCCCCATAACCAATAGAAAAGCAATGTTGCATCGTGTTCTTAATAATATTAAATTTATTAATAACGATATATAAGCGATTTGTGCAAAAGAAACACCAAATTAAATGTAATAAGATCGCGACAGAATACTAAGTGTAGTTTCCAATGATCTAAGCGCATTTATAAGGCAAGTCTAATGAAATGACTCCGAATGATATGCAGTTAGAATAACTCAGCTCATACAGTAACACATGCCAATGTTTAACGTCAATAGAAGGTTTAGTACACAAAGTTAGACTTAAACGAACTTTTGGATGCCCATATACAGACATTGTCAGATTATTACTGCCTTTTAGCCATAAGGGATTATACAAGTGAATATAAAATTGTGTTCTGTGCTCACACGATCTCGCTAGTATTTTTTAGTTAGTGCCTATAGCGTTAAGTTAGGACGAATTGTGTGAACGTGGTGTAATCTTAATTGTATAAAACACCATCACGTATTTTTCAAACTATCGCTTATCGTAAACAGGAACGGAGATTTTATTAGATTCATTTAGTAGTGTAAATCGGCCCCTAGACTAATAATGTGAAAATTGAATGTGAATAGTATATTCTACTATAGCGGGAGCCTTAGGCGTGAATGCGTGCGCGTGCGACGCCGCGCGACCACGTGACGTGCGCGCGCGTCATCAGTCAGAGATCACTATTGTGTCTACTGTAGCGAGACACATGAGTTAGTTCGGAACTGTATCGCGCGGTATAGTTTGGAACGCGTTCGTAGTAGGTATGGACCCAAAGAAGTGTTTAGGAAAATTTCTCTAGTAGTCAAGTTGGTGCCTGATTGTTCGCGTGTTTAGGGGATCGTATGCTAACATATTATACAGTCTAGACTTCCTTTTGGAGCATTTCCAACGTACTGATTATTTTTTTAATAAATTTAAAAAATTAGAGTAATTATTTTTTCAGCACTGATCGTAGTGCCATATTTTATTGGCTCGCTTTTTTTTAATAAATTATTTTTATAGTGAAATTCGACACCAAAATCAGAAAGACAAAATTTGTTTTTTGTTCTATCCGTGTAACAATATGGACTTGAATATTTGATCTCAGAAATCGGCAGTGTAACAGATTTATGATGAGAATGCATGAAAGGATCCTAGTGTTGCGGTCCGTGAGTGTTATTTTTTAATGAACATGTTAAGTGTCGCTCAATTTAAATTTATTTTACTTACGAGAACAAAGTTTGACACATACAAACATACATTTAGGCCTATCAAAATGCTTGAGTACAAATTTCGTTTCGCAACTACGACGCGATGAAATGTCTAGTGTTTGGCAAATAATCGGACTAAAGTAAAATTAACATTAGATTAGTGTTAGTGGTTCAGAAATATTAGTCAAGAGATGATATTTTGTGAAAACGAACCTCATCGGACGAGGCGATGAAATTATATCGTAATACATTGGTAAGCTCGAAAGATTCAATATATTTTTATCACTGCCACAATAGTCATAGATGTCGTGTCGTTGTGTTCGGTTTTGCATGTTTGTGAAGCGCGCAACCGTTCACTAATTGCTCAGCGAATTATAATAATTTTAGTTAACCGCGGGTTCACTCGCATACAAAATCTTTTTGTTACGTGACAGAGTATACAACGGGAACAATGGTAGTCGCTGCCAATTTTATTGAAGCCCTATAGTTTGATCTGCGGTGTGTCCACTGGTTTATGTGAAGGCGTGAAACACATTACAGCCGTGATGCAGACTCGCTTGAATGACGTTGTAATTTTACAGCGGGCGGGACAATAAAAAGCGCCATCTTCAACTACATTTTCATGTTGTTGGAAATCGTGGTTTTAATTGCTTTTCCCGCATTTAGACAGAAACTCAAGGAATGTAAATAGTTAAGTATTTATTATTAAGTATTATTCTGCATAGTACTGTAATTTGCTTCGCGCCTGGTTGGGCCTTAGGGGAAAGTGATGGCGGCTCGCCTGGGCCAGAGTGGCGACACTCGCCCGGGCCGGGATCCCGGACATTCCCGGACCGTCCCGGGCGGGGATCCCGGACATTCCCGGACCGTCCCGGGCTGAGCGTCCCGGGCGTCGCCGCGCGGGGTTAGTCTAGTGGTAATGTTCGCGAGTTGTCTTTCAAACACGTTTCCTATATTATGCGTTTATTATATGAATGTTCTCCTTTATTGTAAATGTTTGAATACAATAGTAACTATGTGGAGCCTGTGTATTCCAAATAGTGTGCACTACTTATTCAATTTGTAGATATTTAATTATATATAGTATAATGTTTAATGCGTTGTCTTATTTGCTTATACCCTATGGTGAAATCGGTGAAATTAATTATAATTTTGAACCCACGAGCTGCTGGGTAATCTACCTCAATTAATTTATCACACATTTGGGCATAATAATAGTGAATGTTAATTTAAATTTGAAATTTGTTCAATGTAGTGATTATTAAGGTTTTTTTTTCAATTAAAATGGTTTGTCCACCTGTCACAAGTACTGTATCTTATATTAAATACATATTGTATGATTGATAATTATGTGTTTTATTAAATCATTGAAACATCATTTGAAAACACCTTCGCCTTAAAGTAAAACATTCAAAAGTAAGAAAGATACAATCATAGATATACATATGTCTAGATAGACGGTCAAAGCAGTAACTCATCGAAAAAGATAGCGTCCAACTGTAGGCCGCGAAATGCACGCAATGACTTAGTGGCGAGTTTAAGAGGTAGCTATCATTCACACTAGTTTAACAGAGTTGAGTTTTGTTTGTTCATTTGCAGCACGACATTATATAGACATAAATAATTAAAGGATACAATCTTCATTCAATAAGATCATCAGTAACACAGGAAGCAAGCAAAGCTTTGGTTTCCTAAAGCTCCGAACCCTTAGATGAATGGAGTGTACTACGTGAGCTCGACAAATGGATGTGCGATTAACGCTTTTGCGACAAAACTGTACTGCGAGTCACCATAGTTCGAATGCACGCTTGTGCGACACACTGAAGATCGACATCACTCTAGTACGACATGAAGACACATTTGTATTCATAATCATATGTATATATCGCAGTTATCTGGTTGAATCTGCTATTTGATTGAATGACTAGCACGTTCATTAAATGCCGGCATCCAATTAAATAGCTGAAGGACAACTAGCCAAGTAATTAAGCGCAACGTTTAACCAGATGACTGAACGTCGTGTAGTCATTTATTTAAACTGGGTGAAATAGGTTAGGTTATGACCAACCGCGCTCGAGCCAAGCGAGCCTAGCGAGCGGTGCCGCGGCAGCGACCGGCGACCGCTATTTCAAAGTTGCTCGCAGACATTTTTTCACCATTTGAATCACTTGGCTGAGTCTTGGTCAGTCATCTTCAAAGGGCTGACTTTCTAGTTCATTAGCTGGCTAATTTAACCAGATGACTGGGACATATATATCGCAATCATCTGGTAGAATCTGCTATTTGATTGAATGACTAGCGCGTTCATACAATTAAATAGCTGAAAGACAACTAGCCAAGTCATTGAGCACAACGTTTAACCAGATGGCTGAATGTCGTGTAGACATTTAGTTAAACTGGGTGAAATTGGTTAGGTTAGGTTAGAACTGTGACCAAACGCGCGCGAGCCGAGCGAGCGCTATTTTCAAGTTGCTCACAGAAATTTTTTCACCACTTGAATCACTTAGCTGATTCTTGGTCAGTCATCTTTAAAGGGCTGACTTTCAATACGCCAAGTTGCTAAATGTTGAATGATTTTATTAAAATTAAATATCGCATTCATTTGGTTGCCAGCGTTTAATGAACTGCCTAGGCGTCCAATTAGCTGGCTAATTTAACCAGATGGCTGCGACATATATATGATGACCTTGATGGCTTAGTTAGTTACAAACTCTTGGTAATGTACCCGGATTCGATTACGGGTTATAAAACTTGCTAGCACTTTTAACGATATAAATTTCCGTGTGAACATTTCATGATTTTCTTCTAACTACGGAAACATTACAAATGTACATTTTGCCCTGTTTGCAATAAACAAAATTGTTTTTTTTTTTTACTTAAGTTAAAATATTATTTGGCAATATGCCTTACATCGAAAGCAATAAACCATAATATTGCAAAACAATACATTTGTTGATGCTACGCTGTCCTATATTTGTTATTCAAAAAAGAAGTAATAATTTTTAAATCATATCGAATCGCTTTTGTTTAATATGTTTTTTTAATATTATAAATAGTTTTGTTATTAATTTTTTATCAAATCTAATCGTTTTTGTTTTTTTTTTTTTCATATCCTAGATAGTTTTGTTAATATTTTTTTAATCATATTAAATCGTTTTTGTTTATTTTTTTTGTCATATTCTACATAATTTTGATTATATTGCACTGGTTTGTTTTATTTATTCACTAGCTCCCTCGGCGAACCTCGTACCGCTTCAGAATCAATAACAAGTACATTGTAACTGCTACTGCAACTGACACTGTAACTGCTACTACAACTACTACAACTGCAACAACTACTACAACTATACATTTTGGAGATTCATTTTTAATTATTATTTTTTTTTTTTTTTTTTTTCCGAAGTAGATGAAGTTAATGCTTTCTTATTTTTCATTTAATATCTACAGACGGCAGTATCGTATAATCGTTTATCGCACTTGGGTAGTGTCAAACTACTGTAATACTGCACCAACGTACTGTCGAATTACAGTACTGTCGCACTACCGTAGTGTCGAACTACTGTCGCGCAATCGTTTGTCACACTAGCGTGATGTCGATCTTCAGTGTGTCGCACAGGCGTGCATTCGAATTATGGTGAGCCGCAGTACAGTTTTGTCGCATAAGCGTTAATCGCACATCCATTTGTCGAGCTCACGTAGTACACTCGTTTAGAATTGGTCTCGCTGGCGCAGCGAGACCAATCATTCATCTAAGTCCGAACCCAATTACCTATCGTCAGTAACAGACAGATCGCTATTGATATTCTATCTGTCATTGTGTCACATTCCATAAGATTCCTGGTCTCTGACAGATTACTGGGACAAACCATAATATATAATAGATTTTTCTACCCACTACTATAATACTAAGTGCACTAATAACAATAATATGCATGCTAATAATTAAATAATCAATAATAATATATAAAAATAATTAACTAGATTGACCTACATATTATATTCAGAGAATAAATAAATGAGTAAATAACATAAATAAATATAATAACTAATACTGCTGCCAAAAAATAAAATAAATAGATGGATAGGATCTAAATTAAATATTTAGTAATAAGCTACCTCTCTCCTACATAATTAAAATTTAGCTGTGCCCGACAGGGTCCATAATTGTTTCAATTTATTTATTCCTACCACCTGTTTGTTTACAATATGGATTGCAATAAAGATAAATTGAAATACTTCCAGTATGCCAAAACTGGCGATAGATCGGTTAATGATTGATATTGGGTTCGGCCGTAAGATCCGTCATAGAATAACAACTGCCTTATAAATCTTTCTTTCACCAGTATTTGACAATATGGTGTCGAAATCGCTCTGTATTGGGAAAGTTATTGTAAGAGAATTCGTCGCTCTCTTACGAAACCAAATCTTAACATAAGTATAAAGAAAGCCGACGAAACACCCATTGACTGTTTATAAATTCATAGAAATCTTTTAGTCATCTGGATAATGAACAAGTTCATTCTGGTAAACTTCTGGTAGATGTTACTAGCTGATTATTACTAGCAGCCACCATTGTAGTTACAGCGTGTCACCTATGTAATTGCAACAGCTGAAGATAAAAAAGAACGCTTTGTACATATCTAGTAGGGCTTGCCCACTCTGAAATGACGCGCCCCACTACCACATTTCGGCTACGCGGCGTGTACGTAAAATGCGATAGTGGGGCGCGTCATTTCAGAGTGGACAAGCTATACGAAAAATGTAGATATATCGGTAAAAATCCGACTGGACTGCTACGCCTGCTATTCAATTGACTGACACAGGGAATGAACCCGGGATCCTACGTTTACCTGTCGCGCTTGCAGTATCTAAACTAACGGGACAGCTCAAAGGGTTATTTTACATATTGATGATCTTTCCCTATGGATTGAATTTCTCAATTTACTGGAGAAAACTACATCCCTTTCTACTTTTTAAGGTTCCGTAGTCAACAAGGAACCCTTATAGTTTCGCCAAGTCTGTCTTTCTGTCCGCAGCTTAGCTCAGAGACTATTGTACTTAAAAAGCTGTAATTTGTCATGGGTATTATATAATATATTAATATGTGACTCAGGTTGGCTGGACAAATCTTCAAAATAGCTTGCATTTAACTAGGTCAATAGGTCACTTTATGTGACGGCTAAACACCCTTATTTCAGAATTTGTGACGCTACAGAATCTTAGATAATCGATCGAAAACGTGTCCAGCCATCTTGAAAAACCACTTTTCGCTGGTCTCTCAATCTCGGTAACGGAAGTGATTTTGACGACTTTTTGCATATCAACGGGCGTCACATAAATTTGTGACGGGCACCGAGCTAAAAGTTTTGTGATAAGTACAGTGGTTTAGTAGAAAAATGCAAAAATCTGTGTCCAGCCATCTTGAATTTACGTATAAAACTTATGGGCGGGCACTTCCGAATCTCAATAACGGGGGCGTTTTCGAATATGGTTCCTTTACTAATACTTGGTGACGCAATGTGTGACAGTAATAACGTTTGATTTATGGCGTCACATGTAAGGGTTTACGAGAAATCAATAAAAACTTAATGTCCAGCCAACCTGAGTTCAAGATGGCTGGACACATGTATCTTCACTGCCTGATGATCTACGACCTTCGAAATGTGTTCAAAATGTTGTGACGGGGACGATAATGATAACCTGAAATTGTGACGGAGAAACTTTGCGTAGTTTCAAAGATATTGACCATTAAAATTTTTCCATACAAACATCCATTAATATTGTGAGGTGACCATAATTTTACATAAATAAAGGATTTCTTTTTAATCGATTCATTGGCCGGTAGCATCTACGCCTGCTTTGTATTTGATTTTCCCGTGGGAATAAAAGGTTTTCCTGCAGTGAAAAGAGTAAGTATGTGTTAATTCAAAATAATAATTGACCACCAGCGCTGCAAGAGAGAGCCCACTTGTATTTCGCGTTTAGTTCATTATCTTATGTAACTGAAAATGAGAACTAAACTCGACAGCCGGCAGGCCGGCCGGTGTATGTACTTACTTTTCGAAGTGTTATCACTAATCAGAGTACTAGTAACTATTAATTAATCTGCGGTAAGACAACCTAAATAAGAGTTAAGATTCGACCAGTTGTCCTAGTAGTACCAACTTTAAGCAATAGATGGCGACACCAACATCAGCTATCATGGCAGTATAGTTTGTCTTGCCCTCTGACGTTTTCGCGGTAGCCCGCGAAATTCAATTTTTCTTGAGTTTTTTGCAGTTATTTTTTTCGTCCGCGGAAACAAATAACTTATAGATATGTATGATGATTCTTATGGTTATAATTATGTAAATACATACTTGTTATTGTCGCGAATCATATTTTGATTTCTTTTAACGAACGAACGCAAGAAAAATTGAAATTCGCGGGCTACCGACTACGAAGGAATCCTTGTCAACGCCTTAGGAGTGGTAAAACAACGTTGTGGTACAAGGCGGGGGTTACGGAAGTGCAAATGCGAGTTGATCATCGTCATTTTCGCCATTTGAAACCCTGTATAAGTACAAATAAATAAATGTGATTTTATTTACAGCAAATATTATTTTTTCATTAAAATACCTTCAGAGCATTAGTTTAGTTCTCCTGACATAATATATACCTACTAAAAAGAATAGATATCTGCACGTAAAGGAGATTGCCCGATTTGTAAGGAAAGTTGGGTCCCACTGGAAAATTGTTGTGCCCTGAAGATTTTTATTTTAAATAATAGTAAAAACATAGTATTTTCATAATCAGAAACCATTTTTAATTTATTCACCCTGGTTCAAGAGATATAATTGTTTTTCTGTTGTAGCACTAAGAGTCAAATATCTCACAAAGAACAGCACTATTAAGAGTCAAATATCTCACAAAACGTAATGCACTCCAGGAACTTAATAGCTCAACTCGGTAGTAGCAGAAAAAGCACGTATCGTAAATAATAACTAAGTAAAAGATTACGGAATTCAAAACTCAAAGTATCTAAACAAAGCAATGACGCACGTAACGAACCACAGAACATACGTAAGTATCTCTATGTAGTCTGTGCACAGAACGAAGTCTGCGAGTTCTGTGACATGCACAAGTAAATGTTGCCAGATATTTTTTTTTAATAATTTATTAATAAATCGATAGAGATCAATCGATAAAAACTACTTTTCTACTAAGGAGTTATCTAAATAAACATGGCTATTATTTTTGTGTCTATTACTTTTCTGAACATTTATTATTTATCTATGAGTATTATGAGTTTAAGCAACCTATTATTGTCATTGTTCCATCGGTTTTACTCGCATCGACTATGAGCATTGTTTATTTATCCAATAGTGTTCGTCATCAAGAATACAAGAATACTTTACATAAACTCATATTTGCCGTACACGTATTGTTGTTCATTTCAGATATATATGGTACAATAATACGTATAAAAGGACAGGGATAACATCATTCTATCTCATCGTCCTAAAACAAAATACTAACACAGTAGCGTTGAATTTGTCAAATGTTGAGATCTAATTGAGATGTAAACTGCCCATAGGTTATATATAATTAAATAAAAAATAATAGTTTTTTTTTATTATATAATATCGTTTTAATTAACATCGATTACTCAATTGATTAAAAGATAGCT
The DNA here is from genome assembly GCA_963853775.1 of Xanthia togata. Lineage (NCBI taxonomy): Eukaryota > Metazoa > Arthropoda > Insecta > Lepidoptera > Noctuidae > Xanthia > Xanthia togata. The sequence continues at coordinate 5,677,601 of OY970794.1, forward strand.
TTAGTTATTAAATTCTTTGATACCTGGCAACTTTTTTTGTATGCCAATCAAACCACAGACTACATTGAATCAAACGGATGTCGACGTAATGTTTCTATTAATTAACTTTATCTTTATTCCCAGGATGAAATAAATTGTATAAAAAATACCCTGTACACAAAAAAAATAGTTATATTTTTTGGTTATTATTAAAATCAGGCACTCGATACCACAAAAGGGACCTGCTCCGTGGCAATCTCCTTTAATAATCAATAACATTTAAAAATTACACTCCCCCCCCCTTCCTCACTTCTACATTTTTGTCTTCTATTGATTTAAATATGTACCTACGGTTGTTCGTATTAGTATCACCAATACACGGATTTTCGTCCATTAAAGAAAACCTATTGTAGGTTTTATGTAGGACAAGTATATTTGAACTTGTCCTACATAAAACCTACAATATTGGTTACCCTACTGCAGTGTTTGTATGGGGAAATTTAAATGATCAATATCTTTGAAACTACGCAAAGTTTCTCCGTCAAAATTTCAGGTTATCATTATCGTCCCCGTCACAACATTTTGAACACATTTCGAAGGTCGTAGATCATCAGGCAGTGGAGATACATTTGTCCAGCCATCTTGAACTCAGGTTGGCTGGACATTAAGTTTTTATTGATTTCTCGTAAACCCTTACATGTGACGCCATAAATCAAACGTTATTACTGTCACACATTGCGTCACCAAGTATTAGTAAAGGAACCATATTCGAAAACGCCCCCGTTATTGAGATTCGGAAGTGCCACCCATAAGTTTTATACGTAAATTCAAGATGGCTGGACACAGATATTTGCATTTTTCTACTAAACCACTGTACTTATCACAAAACTTTTAGCTCGGTACCCGTCACAAATTTATGTGACGCCCGTTGATATGCAAAAAGTCGTCAAAATCACTTCCGTTACCGAGATTGAGAGACCAGCGAAAAGTGGTTTTTCAAGATGGCTGGACACGTTTTCGATCGATTATCTAAGATTTTGTAGCGTCAAAAATTCTGAAATAAGGGTGTTTAGCCGTCACATAAAGTGACCTATTGACCTAGTTAAATGCAAGCTATTTTGAAGATTTGTCCAGCCAACCTGAGTCACATTATATTAATCACTCCAACAAAGTGGTAAAACAAAATAAAAAAAATTGTACCTCACCTACACTTAAAGTGGGGATGTTTTTTGTCCTTGTCTATCCCATGTTGTAGGATGTCGTTGGAAAGGTCGATCAAAAATACTGCGAGCATGTGAAAACCATTTTTGGATTCCGTTTGTGAAATATTAAGCTTAAAGTGCTCATTTTTGTAAGAGTCATGTGTGTCCCCCGCCAGCTAAATGGTTAGTTTTAGATGTGTGAAAAAAATCACGGCAGTAGTAGGTAGATATATATAACGAAATTAAAAGGAAAACTATCATAGCTAAGTAGGCTCTACAAGTTAACGAATTATAATCGACCAACTTATTTACATTTGCAGTTGCATGTTCTCCCTTATATTCCATGGGAGAACATGTTTTTCAACTACAGTGTTAAGAGGGAACAGGGCCTGCGATTCACCATACAAATGTATTCCCCTTTTTTCTTCCTCAATAATGCCACGAGCAATATTTTTTAAAAATAAAATCAAGGTCTGGAAGAGTGTCTAAATCAGACCTTTTTTTTATTCAGCTACGTATTGGTAATGAACATAATTATGACCCTCCAAAAATTACAAAAATGCCCCATTTTTACCGTTGTGATTAGATGACTATCAGACAAATGCGAAAAGTTTTTAACATTAAGAAAATGATAGGAACCTAGACATACTCTTTTTTAAAATTTTAATGTAAAAAAATATTGAATCATCTCAGTTTTCGAGGAGAAAAAAGGGGAATAGGTACGAAACGTCGATCTCGTCATATAATCGGTCTGAGCTGCAGCTGTCCCTATCGCACAAAACACGCAAACTCGCCTATGCATAAAACGCACACTATGCTGCCAAGCATATTATAAGCTTGGGGATTATATCGCTGACAAAAATGCTTGGCTTAACGCTGGTCCAGCTCCACAAGGGCGCATAAACTAATTGATTAGCATTCAAAAATATTGTTGGAATTGCTGAAGATTGCAAAAACTATCTTTGAATTGTATAACTTCAATCTCTTTTTTTATTGTATAATTGCATAGCACATGTGTGAGCACTGTGACCATGTACCTTCTATAAAGCTACCATTTACTGGGTATGTCTTTCATTGACTCGATAAGCCCTGGCGGCTAAGAGTATGTCATGCTCACTCAAATGTCTCGCTGGTGGTGGCGTGTGTGTTGGATCGTCGAGTTCCCTTCAAAATGGTTGAGCTAAACGGTGCTGATCCATGCGTCATGTTCGTGAACGGGCGCCATCAGTAGGGACTGGTCATCTCTTATCTGCCACGGCTTATTTTAATTTTTGAATTGTTTTTTTATTTTAATTTTTTATTACTGACGCTTTTTACGTACACGTCTTTCTACATTGTTCTCACATGTATAATTTCAACATGAATGATGTAAACAATATTTTGTAAGAATATAATTTTTTTAAAAGAGTGTCCGTGGAGTTTCTTGCCCGTTCTTCTCCATAGGAACCTACGCTTTGGAATGGGCAACTAGCTTCATATTTCTGACTGACTGACTCCTTGACAATTCAAAAGTGCCTGTAAATGGTTTAATTGAAATAAATGCTTTGAGTTTGAGTTTGAGTTTGCACTCTACGGGGGCAGGCTTGAGGTAAGACGACGGCAATAGTTTCTTCAAATACTTATTTTTCAAATTCCTCGCAGGCCCTGTTCCCTCTTAAGTTTGTTCTTGGGATAAATTCCTCCCCAATTACGGAACCCTTCATGGTGACGACACGCACTTGGCCGGTTTTTTATAGGTACTTATGAAAACTAGTACCTACCTACTGCTATGGTTTACTCATAAGAAGATAACTAGGAGCTTCTACCAAAATACCAACTTATGCGTCACAAGGTATTCGAAGCATGAAAGTTTTGATAACAAGAAACGACCTTGAAAAATAATATTACTGTGCAGCCATATTCAACAAACAACCTAACTACAGAACACGCCACGTGCCAAAACAGAGCTATCAGCAATTTAAACATCAAAGCAAAACTGCATTACAGTAGATACCTATGGTTTCTAATTTCTACCGAGTTTTAGTGAACATAATGCATATAGGTAACTTGTGTAAGGTATTTCTTGGCCCCGGGAACGCTGGCGACAAATGTTTCACAAGGTAACTTGATACCTGGGCAGGTGTCATCAAGCTATTGTTTTATTTGCAACATTAATTATGTATTATGGTTTGTTTGTAGAGAGTGGGCTGCTCTCTGCCGGTCCAAGTTTCGACTAAAAGTAGGTGCTACTGTGGCGGCATCTAAATCTCCACATGTGAACTACGCATCACACTACGTCTGGTCGGAGGATCCTCCCTTTTCTATGGAGAATGATTGAACTTTACATCCTGTTCCTCATGCAGCTACAGGATGGCAGGGACGTCGACGCGAAAACTTATACTATGGATTCAGTACATAATTCTGAACCCCCCTGAAAATTTTAGTCGGTTATTTTAAATAAATCTGCTGGTTCATAAAAAAGCGCAATACCTACGCGGCTAAAGTGCTTTCGACCCCTCGTCCTATATGTATGCTTAGGGATACTTTTTCATTACCTAATGGCAACCATACAACAACCTTTACTAAAAATGTATATTCCTACTTGTTGGCTTAGCAGTCAGTTCAGTTGCCAATCATAGTTTCTGAGGTGGATTCATTCCTGGAACATTAGACCAAATCATCATCTGCCTAGCCTTTTCCCAACTACGTTGGGGTCAGCTTCCAGTCTTACCGGATGCAGCTGAATACCAGTATTTTATATGGAGCGACTGCCTATCTGACCTCCACAACCCGGTAATTGGTTGATACGATACCCCTTGGTAAGACTGGTTGTCAGACTTTCGGGCTTCTGACGACCCGTAACGACGGTCAAAGATCCACGAATGACAGCCGGGACCAACGGCTTAACGTGCTTTCCGAGGCACGTAGGAGTCTCGGTACGTAAAGATGGTCACCCATCCACAGACCAACCCCGGCAAGCGTAGCTTAACCTGACGGATCGACCCGTGCGGCAGTTATTTGGCAGTTGTTTGGTTAACATTAGACCAAATAATTAATTTAATTTATTTGTTTTTTTTTTTTTTATTAAATTAATTATTCGGTCTAGTTAGAGATAATTATGCGTCTTTTTAAATCTCTGTAAAGCCTTCATATTCATGCATACTATACATAAAGGTTGGTACATGAAAAGACATTCATTTTTTTTTTCATGGGCTATCCTGTCTGTAAACTGTGTAAACAATTAAACTTTTTAAGTATTTTATCAAATTATTTATTTTAGTCATCAAATTAACTTTCTAGTATTTATACAAAAATATACAGCGAGTACTTATGAACATTTTAAACATTAAGGAGGCTTTTTTGTGGCTACGAACTTTTGCCTCTCCTTCAACCTGCAAGGAAACCTTGAGCTGCGAAAGCACGACGCGCGAAAAAAGGAATCCGCGGCCCATTTCTACCCGACTGCCCCAGAAGGAGGGTTTTGTTTTCCAGAGTGAGAATGTATCTGCTATGTCTTTAGCACGCTCTGTAGCCTGAATGGATTGGCCGGCGTGATAGATTTTAACATAAATACGAGGAGTCATCAGATTATTCTTAATTGTGGGAGTGACATAGGCTATATCTTATTTATATATTGCATCTGCAATAACAAAATAAGGGAAGGTTTTTCTAACTGAACAGACAGCTGTGCTGCTGGGGGGTTTGTTGCGCCACTTCTTCTTCCCAGCTAAAGCACTAGAAGGAAGTGGTGAAGGGTGGGCGTTTTTGGGGAACTGTCTTATGTAATTTTGACGTTCGAAAAGTGCTGATTCTCAGCATAATTTGAATAAATGACTTTTAACCTCACTCAAGACTCAAGCATTACTATAAACTAGCTTCAACCAATCAAAAGGCTTTAATCGAGTTTTCAGTAATGCTTGAGATTTGAGTGAGGATTTCTGTAATAAAAGCTTTAATGTATTTAATTTATTTTGTGATTTCTGTGACAACTAAATCCTATGGTATCATTAGTTATAGTGGATGTGGTTTTAACACGTTACATTCATAATAATTAGCCTAATGATCCCACTGTTGGTACACAGGCTTCGATTACAATCCACCACGCGTGCCCAGTGCGGGTTGGTAGTTGTCACATGTCTTCGATTTTTTGGTTCTAGGACATGCCGGTTTCCTCACGATGTTTTCCTTCTCCGTTTTGAGATGATGTGATGAAATTATTTCCACAAAGTTAAGCGCGGGTCTGGGTTCGAACCTACGACCGTAAGCCGCGGCCGCGGCTGTTATCACTCGGCCACTACTGCTCACTGGGACACGTTATATTATACAAACGCGTTTGCTAAATTCATGGATTTATGATGCATGTCTACAGGTAGAGAAATGTTAAAGAAGGTAATTAATTACCTATTAACGTTGCTGTTATTACGATTTTGTCCTAAAACTCATCCTAATTGGCTTAGTTACTTAATTCAGACATGTGTTACCTATGGCATTCAGTATTTCAGCTAATAAAAAAAAAGCTGCCGAATATACAAATAATCAGTTAACAGGGTTCCTTTAAGACCTGGAATAGTGTTCGAAAGTTCAAAAAATATGGTGGAATTAATACCAAAATGAAAACCATCTACTCAGTAAAATAGCGAAAAAAGTAATAGCCACAAAGTGCAGAGCCCCTGTCGGCTGCACCAGACTGCATTGTCAGCAAGTTGCCGGTAGCGGCAAGCGTCCTGTTGGCGGGGCCTCGTCCCACTCCTGCGCAACCTTCCGACTGCACCGGACCATGTGAGTAATTAACTGGTATATAGATTTATTAGTTTAAGTATACCTAAACCTAGATCACACTGTCATAGGCCTTTCTACGTAAATAATTTTGGCCAGCTGATAGCTTTAGTTGAGACTTACCTACGCATGCCTGAAAACAAACAAAAACTGTTATGTATTTGGTTATTTCTTGCAGAATTTTAAAACTTAATTCCTTTCAAATTTTATTTATTTTGAATTTAACTTTAAAAGGGATTGAAGTAATATATCCTTCGTTAACTTGAACATTATCATCGACATGTATTTTTGTGTAAATTCAGTGTATTACTAATTCAATCATTACGATGCTGGTACCTCTTCTTGGTTATCTTGGTTACCAATTTTCTCTTTTATATTATTATAAAAAGAGAACGAGGAAAGCTGTCCCAACGTAACACAGTTTATAACTAATACGGGAGTCAGGGTGAATCGGTTTCGTAACAACCTGAATTTATTATTGTGTACTGAGTAGGTAACTAATTGGGTATCTAATATTTTAGATTCATAGAAAAGAAGCACTAGTGTAAAATTAGTTGTAAGGATGTTCTTCTTTTGGCAAATAAAGATTATGTAGGTATTAATATTTTTTTATATTTAACTACGGAAGGTCCACTCAAGGTGTGGCAGTTTTCAATCGAATAACAGGTGAGGTTTTCAGGGCACCATGTACCAATAGGCTCCTATAGCTATACTCCTTATTATCCTTTCAAGATTTAATGGAGAAAAACAAAATGTAGAGTCTCTAGACATTGAAGCAGTTGTTACCTGAACTAGATTTTGATTTCACAAAAGATCGGCCCCTACCTACTTTATCCTAACTCCGATTCTTCAGGCAGTGTTAAGGGTCCCCGAAATGATCAATTACAATCGTAAATTTTTACGTTTTTGGTACAAATTGATACGCAAATTGATTGTCTACCAAATGCAATCGAAGCGATAATATTACTACAATTGCAATTGATTGCATTTTATCAATTGCAATGGAACGTTTCGGGGACTCCATAAAGGCGGTTTTATCTTTCCTTCGAGGCATTGCATTTTGAAAGTTCTATATTTAGGATAGAACCGAAAGAAAAGAGCTGAAGGAGGCGTCCTTACATAAAATAATGGCTGTAATCTGAACTACCAATCTTTATTTTTCAGCGCTGTTTTCTGGATGGCGGAGTTCCAGCATCGAGGAAGTGCTTTGTAAGTTTTTAACTAACCCTTTTTTTATATCACTTGTCGTGTCAGTTAACTTGTTTACGCTCGTAAGCTTCGTAAATTCCTGTTAAGAGGCCGTGCACGAAATCGACTGACTTTGATCAATTTTGTTCATTAGTTGTAAAAAGAATTGTTTTTTTTTTATTGGGTTGGAATTGAAAGGAAAAAGAATTTAAACAAAACTATTTGTGACTTGAAAAGTCGAGTTCTTTGTTTCGCATGTGGCTGAAAAGGAATTTTTCAAATAACTGAAGTATTCATGGAAAATCACAAATAATCGCAACAAATTTTCGGAAAAATGACGCGGGGCTGACGCTTGCTCACTTTTTTACATGAAACTACTTATGATTTTGAACATTTAAAAATATCATCAACGTCGTTATATGATTTACTTGCATGTGGTTGAGCCACTTTTTTCAACTTCGATATAAAATATAGCAGAAAAATAATGTTGAAAAAAACATTTATTTTAAACCCTGTCAGTACCTAATGTATTTTCCTATTATTTAGCAAACCATACCAAGAAATTTAAAAATATCAAATAAGTTTTACACTATCCATGAAATAAAATTAAAATATTATTTTATGATCATTCAATATCTTCATTAAGTAAATCAAAGGCGAAATAAACCATATTTTCGAGAGCGCAAAAGTGATGCAAATATTAACAGTCGCTGTGATTGACACGAATGGTTTAGCACCACGAAAACTGTACTTTTATAGTTACACGGGCTTAATCTTTCAATTATTTCAAGCTGTCTCACAATTGGCTAAGTTATTGACAAAAATGGTTTTTTTTGTGCAAGGAGCCTTAAATTAGAATAAAACTTTGAATTGCGCAGTTGATCACATTATTATTTTTTGTCGCAATTTTTGATGATGAAATTTTGAGCTTTCTTATTCAAGGAATGTAAAAGCTCCCGATACCGTTGCGGGTTCGATTTCCGCACTAAAATGGAAATGTTTGTGACCTTTATTGTCGTTACATAAATATGATTTATTTATGTTTGTGCGGCTATTAACGGAATTGTTCCGAATTGTTGTTCGGTAAAAACAAGTTGTATTTTTAGCTACACTACACTACTAATTATGATGCATACATTGGTAAAACGCCGCGTTACTAAACAATCAAGACCAGAAGACATCACGACCAGAAGAACTTTTCAAGTCAGAAGAGAGAAGAAGTTCAGGGTTGAAATGGCCATTACCTCACAGTCACGTGGTCATGACGGTACAACGTGTGATGTGACGTAGTGGAAGTCTCGACCTGGACTATGCTACTATCAGAAGATATCTAGGAGGGTAGGCAGAATAGCTGGCAGCAAGATTATATGCAGAGCCTACAGTCTTCAGAGAACGTTTTCTTAATTTTTCTGTGACTTTTGGTTTTACTTGAATTCCCTTGTTTATCTTTTTATTAATTTTCTTGGTGTTTTTGTGTGATTATGTTTTAAATTGTGTATCTTATGTTGCTATTTTCCTTGTGTTAGTTTTTCATCAGTGGTTGAGTCCTTGCATTGCTATGCTAAAGCTACTTATTAAGTTAGTTAAGTTTGATCGAATGATGCTCGTAGGTACTATAGGTAAACTCAAGTCTTTTTTATCAGTTTATTAGCTTTTTTGCGATGACATAGATTTGCCAAAAGTCAGAGACATTCAGTCTTAGGTAGGTACCTATATTTTATACGAGCTCTTAAGAATAAGTAACTCTTCCAGGCTGTTTTAAGTACCATCGAAGAAGTTCATATCTATATACACCGTAAGGAGTTAAGGACTAATATTTCTGCTTGCAGCGCTCGGCCGCTGTAGAACCGGGGCGGTAACAGCAGTGCTATTCTGTAACCATCTCTCGGTGAAAACTTAGGTGAAGTGAGCTCGGAGTGAGCTGTCAGTCCCTAGCAGCAGGTGGAATGACAGCTCACTTCACCCAAGTTTTCACGGTGAGATGGTTACAGAATAGATCGTAAGATGTGGTCATCGTGTTCACGGGTTTTTGTTTTCAAACTGCTTAGATATGAAGTTCTTCGATAGTACCACAAGCATAGCTTCAAGTGGCTCCAACATCATTAAAGATTTAGTTAGACATGATAGATAATTTATTCATCATCAATAACGATTTTGGCAGCAAAACCACATAACAAAAATCTTTTACTCCCATTAACTTCTCTTTCAATTATTAATTTACTTGCCATTAGGTTTGAACTACGGGTGGTAATACCGAAAGTAGCTACGTGCTTCGGTTCCAGTATAGTATTACGCTTGGTCAGGGCTCTCGTGTTTACAGCGAACGTTACTTGATACTTAGGTACTACCAGTGACTGCTGTGTCGCGTTATTGGAACGTACTTGTGTTAAGTATGTTTGATTTAGGTATCTTTATTAGTATATTATCTTTATCGTCATGGTATGGCTACATCCTTGTTAATACTATAAACACAGTATCTGCTGAAAGGATTTCGATTTTCTTATTGTGTGTGCTCAAGTCATGAATATCTTATTGACCTAATGGCCGTTGGATAGGGTTGCTAAGCGTGAGGTCCCAGCCGTGCTTGTGTCGATTGCTATTTAGTTTCAAGAGCAAATTCTCAGTACTGACTGTCGGGGTGATGCCATCGTTGCTTATTCTTTTGGCGAAAACATTTATGGTAATACAATAGGTAGGTACCTGCTGAGATTTCAGTTCCATTGTTGCAATTACCAGAAGCACGAATTATTTTGTTTTTTTTTGTTTCCTGAATATTCCTGATCAATCTATCTACCGCGTAAGATACGTATATTGCGAGATTTATATGAATAATAAGCTTTTAGTCACCGTAACATCGGAAGATAACATGTTTGTTTTGGTACTAAAATCAACAACACGTGATTTATCTTAAATCTATCTTTAAATAAAACCGGCCAAGTGCGAGTCGGACTCGCCCATGAAGGGTTCCGTAGCAGCAAGTAACATAATATAAAAGATCTTGTAGTTCGTTGTAACTTTGATCAATGTTTTAATAATAGTTTACGATTTATGACGTATTAAAAAAAACTACTAGATCTCGTTCAAACCAATTTTCTTTTTAGTGTTGTCATTCTCTTATTTTAGAAGTTACGGGGGGGGGGGACACACAAATTTGACCACTTTGGAAGTGTCTGTCGCGCAAACTATTCAGTTTAGAAAAAAAATATATTAGAATCCTCAATATAATTTTTGAAGACCTATCTATAGATAACCCACACGTATGGGATTGATAATTTTTTTTTTTGAGTTTCAGTTCTATGGGGACCCCCAAAATTTATTGTTTTATTTCTATTTTTGTGTGAAAATCTTAATGCGGTTCACAGAATACATCTACTTACCGAGTTTCTACAGTATAGTTCTTATAATTTCGGAAAAAAGTGGCTGTGACATACGGACGGATAGACAGACAGACAGACATGACGAATCCATAAGGGTTCCATTTTTTACCATTTGGCTACGGATCCCTAAAAACTACCAAACTATACTAAATACATACATAAACTCACGCCTTCTTCCCATGGGGGTAGACAGAAACTACAGAATGCCACCTGCTACGATCCTTACATACTCCTTTTGCCTCGTTTACATTCATACATCTGGTCATACACGCACGCCGGTTACAAGTACTACGCACCTGTCCTTTCTCAAGAACATCACCAATAAGGTCAGTACATGTCCCCCTAGGGCGTCCCCTCCAAACAATAATATTATAAACTAAACTAAATTCAGAATAAACTAAACAAACATAACACCTAAATTTAACTTAATTATAACTTAACACCCTAGAGGTTGCCAAAGTAAAGTCGATTGATCAGACTTGCCTTCTGACTAAGAGAAGACCTTGCGTGATGTAAATATTGGTTAGCCTAACAAGTGTCGTGATAACTAAATGATAACATTTATTAATTCATCATCATCAGCCTATAACGTTCCCACTGCAGGGACACGGCCTCCTCTCAATGAGAGGGAGTGCGCTATAATCCACGACGCGTGCCCAGTGCGGATTGGTAGATGTCACATGTCTTCGAATTTTTAGTTCTAGGACATGCCGGTTTCCTCACGATGTTTTCCTTCACCGTTTTGAGAGCAGTGGTGACGAAATAAATTACACAAAGTAATACGCCTGTCTGGGTTCGAACCCACGACTTACTGTTCGTAAGTCGGGGCCGCCACCACTGGGCCACCGCTGCTCTTATTAATTATCATATTAATTAGTAACATTTATTATCGACTAACTACCGAGCTGTTGTACAGATGGGTAAGACTCATAAAATTTTAGTAGGTAAGCTAGCCAGTAAGGATTTGTCCTCAACCTACTGAAAATTGCTGATACGATCCCAAAAGTATATAGTAATGGATTGTCGTATTGGCTATCAGATATTTGCAATATCATGTTATTTGAGATACAGAAATAGCCTGCTTCAATAACCGACATGTTTATTCCCTAAGCAATGAAAATAAATGTAAAACAAGCAATAAAACCTTGACTATTTTACTTTTATTCATAAGTTTCTGTCCATTTCTGCTTACTACGGTCCTAAGGTCAATAACATTTTGTATAGGCATAGTAACATAACTTGTGCCCAATGTTCGGCTATCTGCGAAGATCTACGCATCTTCACGATCCATTAGCGACGAGATAGCTTAATAGCTTCATAAACCATAACTAACTTTACTTGACCCTAAGACTTGGTACATTTTTGACAGTGTTAGGGGTCTAACTTATCTGGTTGTTAAGATCTCCATGGTAATATGAGCTGTAGTTCCTCTGTAATGTAGAGGGGAGGAGGGCTTTCCATATCTGGGTAATATCGGAATTGGATCAGGATGTGAGCGAAGATAGTTTTGCGAGAATGTTTTTAGATGAGCTCGTAGTGGAACTTATTCGAATACTTGTGGGCTCTCAAATATACCTGTACTTTGCACTTGGTTAGGTTATTTGGAAGTTTTACATAAAAACATATTTGTGTCACCAACACACCAGGATGTCTAAAGTTATATTTAAATCCCATGTGATTAGAGCAATTTTTCAATGGTTCAATGGCATTTTTTTAAATTTTATTTTTTACTCTCAATCAATGGTACATTATTTGTTGCTTTTACATTTTTCTAGTTTGATGGCGAAAAGTGTTTTTTAATGGGTTACACAAATATTCTTGTAAAATTAACCATAAAACTACCAACTATGCACAAATTTAGCTGAGCCATCAGGCACATCCAGATTTTAGAGTGAGAATTTTCTGATAGCACAACACTTTGGCCATCCTAGAGATCGAACCCAGAACTCTACGCTCCGCAGTCACTCTTACGACATCTAGACCACCCAGGTAGTTTATTGATCATTCATCAATTATTTAATCCTTAAGAGTCCTGAAAAATATAGCGTCAAAAATCATGAATTTCCGTGAAATAATGTAGGTAATATCATTATTTCACGGAAATTCATGATTTTTTGTCGCTGTAATTTTGCGACAGCAACAGTAAGATTAATTAATTATTTGATTATAATAACGATAGTGCCATTCTCTTTCATGTATTTTTCTGAATTGACGCGAAATATACAGTACTTTAATTTTATTTATTGTATTTTTGTCATATTATATTGAGAAACGAAAACTAACGTAGGTACCTAACGTATTCATTGTAGATATGTTTTATATGTATGCATTAGTTTATTTGATAACATTGTGTTTATTTGGAATTTAATGGACGCTGAATCAAGACATTTTTTTGCTTTTCTTTACAAATTTTTCCGTGAAAACTCATAGAATTTAAAAAAATTCTAGAATTCCAATAAACAAGTCAAATATTCAACTTATCTTTTAGTAATTTTAGCTTTTATTAGAATAGAATGAAACAATGTGAATTGGAGCGTCAAAGTTCTATCGCCGACGGTTTTTCTTGTAAACTGATTTCGTAAAATATTTATAGTAGGTAAATAGCATGATAACAAAAATTAAAATGTGTAACTCCAACTTGAAACTCCAAAGAAAATGGCACTATCATAATTCTTAATGAAATAATAAAATAAAATATCTTACTGCTGCTGAAAATTACAACGTCAAAAATCATGAATTTTCGTAAAAAATGTAAAAGGACTCTTAAGCCCTGTTCCCTACAGGGCCTCCGATGCTCCATACAAATATATTCCCCTTTTTTCTTCCTGAATAATGCTTCTAGAGCATTTTTTTTTCATGAAATCAAAGTCTTCTGTAGAATCAACAAATTGGTAAAGAAAATATGACCGTCCAAAAATTACAAAAATGCCCCATTTTTACCGCCGCGATTAGAGGACTGACGTCTGAGCTGCAGCTGTCCCTATCGCACTCTACGGAGGCAGACTTGAGTTAAGACGACAGCAATAGTTTCTTCAAATACCTATTTTTCAAATACCTCGCAGGCCCTGTTCCCTCTTAAACTCTTGCACCGTTGTTTGTGATTGCAGTTGCACCTTATTTGGGCAGAAGTAGCAGTTATATAGGTAAATCTAGGTATGTGTTATCTGTGTAGCGATTCTAATGGGGTCTACACACTGACGGCTAGCAGGCCTCACGAGTTACGGTGTCTCGATTGTAGGCCTCAGGGCTTACCTAACGATCAGTACATGGTTGTGTTGCTAGCACGGAGCAGCAAATTGTGTGTTTTGAGATACTACCTATAGTCGTTCTTAGTGTAAGATGCGTTGTATATTAGTGGGTAACATAACATCACGCCAGTAATTCCCGAAGGGTTAGGCAGAGGTGAACCTTATAGTTCCCCTACATTTCGTTAGTTATGATACTTTATACCAACGAGTTAGTGCGTAACATACATTCATAACAAAGGTGTAACTATCATTTGCTTCAAAAACGGCGAATGAAAACATCGTGAGGAAAGGGCATGTCTAAGAGATAATTCTCGACGGCATGTGAATCCGATTCAGAGGCCCATGGGCGGCTTTAAAACTCTGACACCAGGTTAGTCACTAACCACACGAAAAGAAGAAGATGATAAAGGTACATCCCTATCTGAACTATAATGTAATTTGTGATGATATCAAATAGTCTGTTTTTTTTTCAATCGAATTGATTTATGTGTTGTGTTCTACTGTGTAGTAACTAGATGCAATAACTATGCCTTACCTAGATCTAACATGCTAATAAGAATATTTTATAGATAGGTCCACTATAAGTACCTACAAGAAATATTTTGTCGGTACAAGTACGTAAATTCATTCTAAAAGCATAAAATATCACTTCAGAGACTTTAAAATGTAAAAAACTGCTCGCAATCTGTTAGATATGCACGTTATTGAATGAACAACTAAACTTTATCAGTACTTTTCTTTTCTAAAACCTCTACACACACATTTATATCTTGAAGATTAAAAGTTAAAACTATCATAAGAAGTAGGCAGTGTATTAATCAGCACTGAAGCCGACACCCATTCATAACTGCCCGGACTAAGTTGGAAACTACGACGAGGCATAGAAAACATCTCCGACAAACTTCCTCTCTGAATAGGTACACATTCCAGATTGATTATATTTAAGTATTGGATAAAGTATTTGCCGCGAAATTGAGAAAGTTGTCATGAGATTTTATTAAGTTTTTATAGCTATAAAGCGCTTTTCAGTTTTATATCATTCGTTTGATTAGATGGAGTAGAGCAGGGATGGTTGTAAATATAAACGTCTTTGCACAGAATTCACACAAACTGTAAAATAACTCTGATGGTTTTCTTTTAGGTAATTAATAACAATTATTCTTACGGGGTAAAATTTCGTTGAAAATCCCAGCATACCTATTCACAACCATTCGACAGCCTTCCGCCTTTCGATGCCTTTTGCGCTGTGCTGTACGTGGGTTCCCTATAGCACAGCTTTATGTGGAGTGGAAGCCTTTTTGTCACTGTCATGACGTGCAGCTACCGACAATTTCTGTTATGTTTATATTAATATATTGATCTATTTTGTTTTCAACCAGAAAAACCTACTCTTGTTTTTTGTATGCACGTGTTTCTGTGACAAATAGCCGTCGAACATATTATGTATTTGAAATTAGATGAAGAAATTTAATACATACCAAGTTTTCTTCTATTATTTAAAAAAAAATTGGATTTACACGTTATTATGTAGTTTGCCTGTAATAGGGATGATGCCTGTGTCAAAAAAAAAGATATTCTATTTAGTCCGTCAGTCACATAAACAAAAAATATTAGACTAGTATTTTTTGCTTTATCATATTAATAAAAAATGACTTAGATAAAACGCATTAAAGTTGGGGAGTGGGGATTGATACGTCGCGTCACAAGTGAGTAAAAAATCTACATACTCGTGACGTCATGGCACATTTTAACTCAATGTATCGCCGTAATCTTTTGATAATGTAAAACAATAACAAATATGTGTACGTTATATTTTAACATAAATGACGGACAAAATTTTTATTTATTTATATGTCATTCGCTCTATTAGTTATACGTACGTAAATCAAAGCTCTAATAAATAACAACCTAACACTTGCAGACACAACCCGATATTTATACCAATACCGATAGTATCGATTGGTGTAGGTATCGCAACTCGATCGGATCTTACGCCTTGCCCATTATAATACACTTTTGACAACTAATTATCGGGACAGACGGACAGACGTAGCATATTTTGCTGTAATTAGAGGTTATGGGGACAATAGTTGTAGAATGCTGATTTATAGACCGGTGAATAGACTGGGTGAGGCTGCTGATCTTGGGGCCTATTACGAACTTTTAAAAAACCAGGCAAGTTCCAGGCAATTCATTTCACTGGCTGGATATATTTCGTATTATGACATCGGTAATTCTGACCGACTTCACGCTGGCTAGTTTGTCCGTGGCTGGCTTGAAATTCTCTGCCGTAACGTTCAGAAACACAAATAAATATTTATCGGTAAGTTACGGTTTTATTTAGATCACGTATTTTATGATAAAAATAATAAATATATCTTAATATAGTTACTAAAAGTAGGTGAAAATATGAAGGCAATGTTTATTGTGCTATACAATTCATTTTTATTTATTTTTTCCGTGTTTGTAAATTGTAACGCGAGATTCTTTTAACAATAACTTTTCCGAACGTATTCCACTTGATGTTCAACGGGGAATTTGACAACTTCATTCTTGGAAAATGTTTATTGTTGCAATTAATAAAATAATACTATCGTATTGTTTGTATAATACTCTCTATAAAAAGTACCACGAAAGTTATGCTGGTAGTTTTCTTAGATTACCGCGGTGTAGTGCCCAACGATTTTTTTCCAGAGGGATAAACAGTGATTATAGAGTATTATTTAGGCATTATGAGGCGTTTTCGAGAGAATATCCGCTGAAAACGGCCCAGATTTGTGGAACGACAATTTAGATTTTGCACCATGATGATGCACCATCACACAAAGCCATCATTGTGCAAGAGTTCTTAGCCAAAAATTCAGCAAATGTCATCGACCAAGCGCCGTATTCACATGATATGGCTCCGTCTGACTTTTTCCTGTTCCCGAGGCTAAAATTACCTCTTCGAGGAAGACGTTTCGAGTCGATTGAAGCTATAAAAGAAAATTCGCTGAAGGAGTTTTAGACTATACCTCAATCAGCTTACCAAAAATGTATGGAGGACTGGGTCAAGCGCTGGCGTAGCTGTATTGCAAGCGAAAGTGCCTACTTTGGAGCCGACAAAATAAATTTTGACAAATAAATTACTTAATGGTTTTATTGAACAATTCCCAGTACTTTTTACACAGAATGTATTATGTCCCTTCACAAGTAAGTACCCACTCGTTTCAGAGTATAAACAAAAATATGGATAATGAATGGATATGGTGGTGTGGTGTTTTTACTAAATATCCAGTTTTCAACATGTTATATTTACCTATAACCGTAGCCGCGAGGCACACATTCCTGCTGGTATCATGCAACGCAGTTTTACACTTTTTATTTTTTATTCTTTCCTTTTATCTTATTTTTTTTTCTCTTTCTACTTGTGTGCCTTTTAGTCTGTGCCAAATAAATGTATTTTCTTTCTTTCTTTCTATCATGGTAATATTTTGTAATTATCATGGTGCACCATTTATTAGGCTGTTGAAATTATTATAGTTCAATGGATGAGAGTTATCGCCCTCGGCTGAGCCTTATGTTTAGTTTGAAACATTGTAGGAGTTTTTCAATTTTACCGTTATTTTGGTATTTTGATCAGAAGTGCCACTTTCCGGAGTTTCCAGAAACTCGAACGGTACATATTCGTCACACGTGATATTTTCTCTGAATAATTTCGCCAAAAATATCCAAAACCATTCAATAAAAACTCCTATGAAGTAGCGGAAATTGACTGGATTGTGAGGTTACTTATTATCAGTTTTAATATGTCAAGAAATGTCAAACGAACGTTCATAATACGGTATTTCCAGCCAATAGTCGGGCAGAAGCCGGCCAGGGTGTCACGTGACCACTGACTGGCTTGTTTGACGAGTTCATAATACGAAATTGCAAGGCAGTTCTGTTTACGCCGTAAACTGCCTGGAAATAAGAGTTCATAATAGGGCCCCTTATTAGGCTTGGTTATCAGTTATTTAGGGCCTTAGGCAGGCGGCAGGAATAAACTAATTTATTTAACTGTATCTAGTGCAGATTATTGTTAAAATGCATGCTTATATGATTATGAATGACAAATTAATATTTTATTTCATGGCGATCTGAAATATAATTATTAACAGAGTAGTATTCCTAATACACACCGTCTAACATCGCGTTTTTTTAGAGATAAAATATTGCAGATATTTTTTTAAATAGAATTATCCCCGTCGATGGCAACACATGAAATGTCACTTATTAACAGAGTACTTTTCTTTTCGCGCGCATTCTGACATCGCAAGAAAAATTCTCTCTCGTCAAAATATTAATTTAAAATAAGTTTATGATACTCTTTACTAACGTACTACTGCTAAATAACTATGCTATGTGATAGAAAGTGTACAAAGTGCATCATTACGGGAAATCCGAGACGTACTAAGTCCATCGTTATTGGAAATCTGAGACGGCCGCGGCGCTCATCAACGACACGAAGCACCCTAAGTCCTGACCAACATTGGAAGTACTTAGATTCTGAGGCCTCCCACAACCTTAATGCGTGAGAGTGCCTGGCTCCAACTGACCACCTTGTACGTGATACTGACAGTGTTTTATATAATATGAGCACTATGGTGGACAGTAACACTGCTTATTGCATGTGTGCTGCAAACTTGTTAAAGCATTATCTCTCCAGTCGACACGAGATGTCCTCAGCAACGTTACCTCCACGTTACTAGCTGGATGAGAAGCTGCCAGAGAGGCACGAGATGCCCCTAGCTTGTAGCTGTACATAGCTAGCTGGTATGCCCTTGCCACCATTACCCCTCCAGTCGACACGAGATGTCTTCAGCAACGTCAATTCCACGTTACTAGCTGGATGAGAAACTACCAACGCGGCACGCGATGCATTTAGCGATGTAACCCTACATAGCTAACGCTGGTATGTACTCGTCGTAAGAGGTAAGTCCCATTTCTATGATCTTGGCTAAGATATTGTAAAAAGTTGGTTCTATATGCTTTAATCCATGGGCATGAAGGCTGCGAGACAGCTCTACCTAACCTTGCACATCGTCTGTGTGTTATATATATACTCGCAAAAGGATTATACTCCCTATAGTGAGGGATTCCACCACACTATCTGGATTGTTATCAGCGAGTACGGGATACTCTTAACAACATTGGTTTTATGTTGCTAGCTGGTACATATTTGACATACTGGGTACATGCTCAGCCTTACTTAACCCTGCACATCGTCTGTGCGTTATTGTATATAAACTTGCAAAAGTATTA
Organism: Xanthia togata; assembly: GCA_963853775.1. Taxonomy (NCBI): domain Eukaryota; kingdom Metazoa; phylum Arthropoda; class Insecta; order Lepidoptera; family Noctuidae; genus Xanthia; species Xanthia togata. Next base: position 5,696,633 of record OY970794.1, read on the forward strand.
TACTCCCTATAGCGAGGGATTCTACCCCGCCAACTGGATTGTTATCAGCGAGTACGGGGTACTCTTAACAACATTGACTCTACGTTGCCAGCTGGTACATATTTGACATGGTCGGCACATGCTTAGCACGAGATGCTCATAGCATTTAAACCAGGACCATGCATGATCTAGCTTCACATCAAGGATGATAATATTATCAAAGCACACCGTGTCTTGACCGATTACCTCTTACCAGCTAATGTTACACATGCCCGCTATGGATATAAACACCAGCTGCAGCCCATTAAAATGCCATTATATTTATATTCATGGCTATACCGCTGAGTTGCCATCTTTAACAAACAAATATACCTAATTAAAAGAAATCACCGTGTACAAGATACTCAGTGACTTACCTAAGCACAAGGTGACTTAATTATCCTGATACAAATTGATAAATGATATTTATTTCATAAATTAAAAACAATGCAAAATTGTGTAATTTTACACTCATACACTTAAATACTAGTACAAGATACTATGTTAAAATATGATACAATGGCTGATGACAAACTACTCATGGACCAAACCCCTACAAAGTACCATTCCATGTTCATATTTACTCATAAGGCATATGCCCTACTCCCAGGTTCCACTAAACGGAGGGAACAAGGGATTGACATATTCCAGAAACAAATTGCACTGGTTACCTCTATCATAGGAAAAGCAGTGACTGATCCTATGCTTATGAAGAACATAAGCACAAAACAAACTGTTGACTGACCTGGCCGAAGAAACAAAATACCTGACAATGTCAATGTTCACTTCCACCAAAATAAAACCAGAACAAAAGTAATATCATCTCTAACTGACATGAATTTCTATTTACTCTATTTGATAAACAAAGAGATACATTTAACAAACTCAAGCATACAACTTTATAGCCACAATCAATAACAATTAACCAATAAACATTAAAACCACAAGAAACTCACTCTTATGATAATAAAGAAAACTTACCAGTTCTATTGGAAAACGTAAAACTAGTACAACATGAGCTGGTCTGTCATAGTAAACAAAAAAAATTCAAACATCCAACATGTCATAGTAAATAAAAAATTAAAACAACTAATTACAATAACAGGAATCACTCATTACTGAAAACAAAATTAATAGTTGTGGTAGACCTTACAAACAACCCGGCTTATATCTACACTCCAAGACAACAACTCAAACATAATAGAAAATTCAGTTTCACCCAGAACTTAAAACTATTACTAAGCCCCCCTAGGATAGTGAGAATTCCACCACTTGATTGGCAAAAAAATGACAAATATTCCCAGTACTAACTCTAGTACTTAATACTGACAATCTGTGCACTATTCAATCATTGTTGTCCAACATACCAAAATAGATTGATGTAAGATCTCATCCTATAGGTCCAACATACCAATATAGATAGATGTAGGATTTCCCCTATCACTCTTACCTCCAAGAACTTTCCCATCACCGGATAACCAATAAAGGGTTCATTACATACATTGTCGGATAACTTCCTTGCATACTTTAACTGTATTGACTAAATTACCATTAGTGAATGACACTTACCGAAACAATATTTCCTATCAACCTACCCTGATTACTTACTTGACAAATAACAAGACTGCCATAAATCATAATACCTAAAGATACTACCATAATGTACTTAAATGCGATGGAATGGATGGATTTAATGGATTGTGATGGCGATCTAACACCTGACAAACTTATGTGAATTGCTAGGTTCTACTGCTAAGCCTTTTTTACATGAACCACATGACTTGAAATACCTATGTAAAAACAAAAGTTAAAGCATTAGCGACCTTAGTCGCATTACATAACATCAGGCCCGTATTTCCAAAAGGGCCAGGCAGAGATGGGTGACCTAACTCAAAGGTTATAAAATCAAATATCTAATTAAACATTCAACCATTCCAATTACTAGCCTAAATACTTAATAGTAGATTTCAGTGATAATTACATCACTAAAATGAAATTTTCAAAGAAACAAAGAGGGGGGGGGGGGGCGCATTGTGATGTGAAGATAAAGTATTGATGGATTGTGATTAGAACATGAACAAGGTCAAGTACCATATAATCAATGTAGAGAACATGAATGAATTAACTACAAATTATTCCACACTAAAACAATCTGCTCACCAAGTGTACACTATAGCTAACTATACAACTCCTTACTTGAACTATATAACCCGTCCCATAATTCAATCTTGGATATAGTATGAGGTCAGAGAAAGAAGTTCATAATTTTATGCTTCTAAAATGAACCTACTATTTTTGATTAGCTCTACACATGCCAATTATACTTTTGAACACTTTCACTCCATGTAAATTATGAAAGAAAAATATTTTATTTCGGACACACAGGCAAAATGGTAACAAACATTAAGAGGAGTAAGAGACTTGTGTGAGGCCACAAAGCGAAACTTTGCCAATTTAACCTATTAAATGATGCTTGCAAAAAACTTAAAATTGACCAAGCGTAAAGCTCATTCCGTGCTTGACACACTATTTTCCAAAATAACCTCAATAACCAAACTCGTAAGCTAAAGCGGCAAAACCTCCCTACCAAGTCGCTGAATCTGAAAGAAGATGAAATAGTTATACAATTACCCGGGCATAGACTATGTGGGGAGATTGATTAAGGAACATTGCCGCAATGGCGTAGAGGCGTCAAATACATAAGAATCCCTACCAATTCTGATAGATGCTATCCTAGTGACTAATGCTCGGTTACTATAAACAAAACGAATCATTTTGCTTAACAATGGTAGCATTTTATATACCAAACAAATAAATAGATTCTGTGATAGGTACTCCCATATGGGAGTGCCTTCTATGTAGAGCTATGGGACTTTTTGCCCCATTATCGGTAAAGATACAAGGGTCTGAATTCTAACCAATAAGCCAACGCCCATACTACGTTGAATACACCGGTTATCGTCAGATCACCGAAGTTAAGCAACACCGGGCGTGATCAGTACTTGGATGGAGGACCGCCTGGAAACACCACGTGACGTGGCCTACAAAATGCAGGAATTGACCATAAATACAAAAAAAAAAAAAAAAAAAAAAAAACCTACTAAGAAGTTGGCCCTAATGCCGACTCTGTGGACTAATAAAACAAATAACGTTTTAAAGTGACCCTAAAGTTTATAACTAAGAATAATAAAAGCGAGAGTGATTCACTCTTCCCTTCACAGGACAGCACATACAGCACCACCTCAACTTAGAGCTGGCATCAACCGAGAGAGACACAATGTGGGGTTACTTGCTGTTGATTATGCTTTTATGCTGATTAACAATAGCTTATTATTCCTTAATAACCAAGGCTAATCGGGGAAATAAAATTACCAATTCAATAAACCAGAATATTTATAATTAGATAATTTACTAACTAGCTGAATTATTGCAGACAACTCTAAACATCTACTCTGTTAATAATTATATTTCAGATCGCCATGAAATAAAATTGGGAATCAAACGAGCTTACCTGTTAAGCGAAGTCTTGATTCTAATTTTATGAATGGCGATCTGAAATATAATTACCCACCCGCCACTAGCTAACAGCCCCAAAGCTGCAATAATTAGTCTACCTAATTCACTTATCCTTTCAGGAAAACCTAGTGAATATAAGTATGCGGAACTACTCTGTACAGAAAACAGAGCCTGTTCCTTATCTTAAAAGGATCTCTAAAATAAGTGACATTTCATGTGTTGCCATCGACGGGGATAATTCTATTTAAAAAAATATCTGCAATATTTTATCTCTAAAAAAACGCGATGTTAGACGGTGTGTATTAGGAATACTACTCTGTTAATAATTATATTTCAGATCGCCATTCATAAAATTAGAATCAAGACTTCGCTTAACAGGTAAGCTCGTTTGATTCCCAATTTTATGATACTATGTAATAAATTTTTATATTATATGTATCTTTTGGGAAATAAATGGCTTAAAAATAAAAATAAAAACTAGTGCAGATTTTTTATGAGGTGCCAGTGTTATTTCAGTTCAAAAAACTCAAATCAAATCAAATGATTGATTTGCTTAATACAGGCAGATATAAACAGGTGTTACAAATAACTATAAAGTACTCCGTATCATTACCTGCTAAAGTGTGCAAATATTTATATTATTGTCAATCTTATTAAAATAACATCACCTAGAAAATTATTATACTTAAAATAAAAATAAAAATTGTCAGATGTATTATAACACATGTCATAGACTTAACAATCAAATAAATTAAATTAAAGTCCAATACTTTAATTTAAATTCACATTAAAATAAAATTATACAGATGTCAAATTAAATTATTATAGCATGTCACACTATTTGTATTACCATATTATTCGGTGTCAATAAATAACTCTTACTCTATGTATCTATCTATATTTTTATCTTGTAAGTACTCCTTGACATTATAATAACATTTATTCACCAGGAATTTGTGCAGCTTCGGCTTGAACTGATGAACAGGTAACTTTTTGAAATCATCAGGCAACTTGTTGTGAATCAATGAATACTTTTATTGATCAATGCTGTTTTCCCATAAGGTATATCAATTTCTATAGTCTTTTTTGTCACGTAATTGTCTACAGTAGCTTTTTAAAGCTGTCTTATAATAATTAGGATTTAATTTGACAAAAACATTTAGTTCATATATGTATAACGAAGGCAGTGTCAGAATTTTTAAGCTTTAAAAGTGGGGTTGACAGTTGGTAGTGTTGTCTACATTACACATTGCTCTGATGCATTTCTTTTGGGCTTTAAATATAGATTCCTTATCGACTGCGTTGCCCAAATGCCCCAAATGTCCTTTCTTTGGTATTGTTCGTCGAGTTAAGCTCCTTAAGTTTTGAGTTGAGCTCCACGATTACTGAAAAATGTTTGCACTGACAGGACAGGTCCACTCAAATCTGTGTGGTCCTCATATGGCCTGACCAAGATTATGTCTGGACTTTAAAAGAGACTGTGACCTCTGAGTTTGTTTCGGACTTTCTTCACAGAGTAGTCAGACAGGAAACGCCGAACTCATTTAGCAAATTTTTTATTTTATTTTTTGAGATGACGTGTAAAAGTGATTCCAATATCTATCCTATTTACAGAATAAACAATTTCATTTCATTTCATTTCGTCCCAAGATATAATACCATATCTTAGGACAGGTGCAATAAGTGTGTGATAAGCAGCTGATACGGCTTCTTTATTAACAATTTTTGAGAGTTTGTATAGAGCAAATGAGGATTTATTAATTCTTTTACAGACATACTCGAATTCTAAATGAGTTTTCCATGTCAGTTTATTGTCAATATTAATTCCTAGAAACTTTGTATGTATCTGTCACAGGATGTACTAAACTGCTAATAGATTGCGGGATAATTTTAGTTTTTTATGTTATTTTATACTACGACCCGCCCCTTGCTTAGCACGGTTTTGACGACTTGACAAAACATCGAATCTAAGTGATATGAAAGTTTACGGCAAATTATTTTAAAGGCGACTAACAACATAAAGGGCGACTAACTATGAGGTATCTACTATAAATAATGACATGGCGACTAATATTGACAGTGGGATAACAAACACTGTAGGTAATATAGGCAACTATAGGCTTCCATATAAAAAACACTTTTGTAAGCGTTTATTTTTGAGGAGAGACTATAAATGTTAATTTCTTTCATCTTTAGACGGCTAAACTTAAGTGTAGCCGTAACCCCTTGGCTAAAAATGAAGTAGTAAATGAAAATGTCTGAAAGGTAGGTTAGGTTAGATTAGAACTGTGACCACACAACGTACGAGCCGAGCGAGCGAAGCGAGCGGTGCCGCGGCAGTGGCCGGCGAGTGCCAGTGTCGCTCAACAATAAATTTTATAAACAACCTCATTTTATACTTAAAATGCTACTTCACTGTAGCTGCCAACCTATTATTTTTGCTACCCATTTTAATTATTTTTAAAACCCTAAATCAGATTAGTTTGTCACCGCGTTAAATACATGCCAAAATTTAATATTAGTGTACACAAAACCTTCCAAAATAAATTTTCTAAATTATGGTTAAAACCGCACGAACGTCCGCTGCGTGGTTTAGAGGAACAACTCGGTCACAGACAGACAGGAAAAGCGACTTTAATCCTACTTATTATTATAAATGGGAAAGTGAGTTTGTTTGCAAGTTCGTTACGCTTTCACGATAAAACGGCTGAACAGATTTGGATGAAAAGTTGGCACCATGGGTAGACCATGACCTAGATTAGGATATAAGATACTTTATATCCCGATATTCCCACGGGATCGAGACTTATACATGGTAAAAAAATGTTTGTCTTATAAAAATGTAGAGCAAGCAGTATGTCACAGCACTTTTATTGCCTTAATTTGTTTTTTTCACTGCAATTTGTCTACTTAACTAAGCAGGGAACACAATACAAAACACTGCCGATATGTTCACTTTCCGCTGGGACTGGGCCACCAAGATATAGGCTGTGTCTAGAACAGAGTCAAGAAAGAAAATAGAAAAATCTTTATTTTAGATCTATAAAAGCTGCGTAGACACACGTGGGTGCAGTAGACTAAGACTGTAGACCTGTGTTCCTAGACAATGTAGGTGTATGAATGTCATAAAGTACCTACCTACGTATATCTACATATTACTGTCGCTTTGTATTTGTTTGCGCCTCCATGACATCAAAGTAAGCATTTCAAAGATGAATGCTTTTGAAAAACTATTTATAAAATAATAGTTTATGTGGGTGTTTTTACCTCTGAACTATTTACAGTAGAAGTAACAGATAAAATTAGTTTTTATTCTTTGTATTTCTAGCTTTATCTGCATGCTACAGATAAGTCTTTTGTAGTTAAGTGTAGTTATTGCTAAACTATAATTCAGATTTAAAAGAGTGTCCGTGGAGTTTCTTGCCCGTTCTTCTCCATAGGTACCTACAACGCTTTGGAATGGGCTTCATATTTCTGACTGACCGACTCCTTAACAGTCCAAAAGTGCCTGTAAATGGTTTAATTGCAATAAATGCTTTGAGTTTGAGGATGGCACGTGGGTTGTGTTTAGATCTTGTATTCCCGTAGCAGGCGAAATTCCCATAGCAGATATTTTTCCTTAAATAACAGCACCATTTTTCTGTTTCTTATAATTTTCCTGCTACGGCGCTACGTGGTTGCTAATAAATTACGTCATTATGACTTCCGTATAAATAAAACCTCGTTAGTTATTTTCATACAAAAAAAAGGAAAACCGAAAAAGGAAAAAAAAAGAAATATAATTATAACATAACATAACACCACGCCTAGTCTCCCCGAAGGGTTGGGCAGAGGTGTACCTACCTGTAGTAGGTACACCCACATTTCAAAATATATATTAAGTATTAAATAAGTTGGAAATTACTTTGTCAAAATATATTCACGTCTTAAGGAATAATGAACGAACACATACCTATCCCTCCAGCCACCACGGGTATAAGACGGACACGTTTCAAGTTTTTCTTAAATATACTTTTTTTTTTTTAATTTTCTGTAACAATTTTGTATAGACGAAGTATCAAGTTCCTCTAGCGGCGCATCCCGCTATTGTATTCTTTTGCTTCCACTGTCATGTTGCGCTTTACACTTGAGCGGCAAAAAATTAGCAACGCGTCGCTGATGTTAGTTTGACAACGTCGTGCGCTCACTGCCAATACATATGACAAGCTTTCTTTTATCCTAGTTATAAAAAATCAATTTATTTTTTCGAATCCCGCATTTTCATTTTGAATCCCGGGGAATGTCCATATTAACATCAACGTTAGCGGTCATTGAACCTAAATAGCTCTGCCTACTCCGATCACTGATGATAATAAATTTATTAGTTTCAGAAATAGGTTCACACCCATTTTGCATGAGACTTGAACATAACTAGTGAAATGTGACCTAGTATAGGTATCTACATCTCTGGCCTAACCCTTCGGGTAATTCAAGCGTGATGTTATGTTATGTAGCTCCAGAAATATTGCATGTTATGCTACTGAGAACGGTAAATACGGATTTTAACGGGCCGGCGGAGCATGCGTAGTTCATACAAACGTAATAAATTCGAGTTATGAGAAAAATAAGTTTAATTTTAAATTCCTCATATCTCGTCTTTATATCAGTGTCCATTCAAAATATATATTTGGAAGCCTAGATATTCTGTAATCCAATCGGAATAAATACACACTACCTTAAGAATATGTTTGATTTACAAATTATTTTGGTATTACGTTTGTATGAAAAACGCATGCTCCGCAGGACCCTTAAGTAGAAACTTGCACTAACGGGCGACTTAATTGCTTTGTCCTGTCATCTACTAGGCTGTCATTTTAGTTTCAAGCTATATTTAAGTTGAGTTAGTGAAGCTTGGATATTATAATGATATTATAAGCTCGTGACCGTCCTAGTACAGGCCCTGTTCTAGAAGAGAATGAACGAACACGCTCTCTGATTTCGCTTACGCTTATGCACTTAGACGGCACTGTTGGCGCAGTGGTTAAGAGCGTACCGACCATTTACCTTTGACTCTGTCTTTTTCTTTACGTGTAGAGAGAAAAGAAAATAACCACACTTTTGTACTTTTTCAATGCTTTTGGTTCTTTTTTTTCATCATATTGCTCTTAAATAAAAAAACTATTGCGCATAATAGCTCCAGTCATCTATGAACTTTATTTTAGTAAATTAATCATAATATAAAATTACTTATTTATATAAAAAAGACAAAAATTACTCGATAAGAGGTAACTTTGCCTATTTATTCTATCGAGGCAACTTTATCAAATCGTGTTTCCATCGCGCATAATGTCTAGTAGGTATACGAGTATATCCCCAATACTACCAATATATTTCCCAAACAAGTTTAATAAAACATATTTGTTTGTAAAAAAAGCTCGGTGCCCTCTTAAGCGATTGACTGCTGCATTGCCTGTCGCCGGGTTCGATTCCCGCACGGAACCAATATTTGTATGACCTACAAGTAGTTGTTTCGGGTCTGGCTGTTTGTGTATGTGATTTTAAATGTTTGTAAACGTACCCACAATATAGGAGAAATACCTAGCGTGTGGCAACGTTTTAAAAAAACAAACTTAGCGTAAGTGTTGGCAATTTTGGAATATTAGACCCAGATATCATCTACAACATTTCTCTCAGCGTCAGACTAAATTAAAATGCTATAATTATTTAATTATATCACTTTTAACCTGTTGGGATTTATTAGAAAGCTACTATTTATCCAAGTATACCTTCGCTATGCTGGTCCACACGATCTATGCTATGCTTATCGACTCAAATCATGACACACAGCTTCAATCATCTGTTATTCTAATTTGCATCCAACAAATAAAACCACTGCTCCGTTAGGTCACATTCCCGTCGGTCAGACCATTCATTAATCAGACATAGCCGTTCATAATAAATAACTTTACAATAGCACTATGAATTCGAGTTATTAGCCGCTGATTGGCCCATCAATTGCTATATGCAGTGCCCCCGGGACTGCCCGCCGCGGATAATCAGTGAGATACACTCTTTTGAAGCAAGTTATGAGCGAATGGCGTTTTTGATTTTACGCAAAAGTGCTCATTCATCGTCATCGTGATCCATTACCCGACTTCACCACTGCTATAGGCCTCTATTTTCTTGTGCCAAATAAAAGAAAGAAAGAAAGAAAGAAAGAAAGAAAGAAAGAAAAAGTATTTATTGGGACAAGCACAGGAGATCTCAATTAAACTAAACATACACTCATTAAAAATAAAAACAAAGTACCTAAAATTAATATAAAGCAGAAAGTCCTGTGCGAGGCCAAAAGGCTCCTATCTCAGCATGATGCTGTGACATTTAATAATAAATAATTATATAGTAGGTAGTTGATTTTCAGTTTGGTCACCAACATTTTATTAATCTCGCGGTAGGTCTCGGGAGCTTGTACACTGCATGTGAACCGTAAAAGTGTAGTTTTGGTCATAATCATAGATCACAATAGTCACTTAGTATCTTTTGTTACTTTTACTTAAAGTCGCTTGCTCATTCTCCGCTCCTCTGGCAAAACAGATCTACATAGTATATTCCTCATCAGTATTTCCCTATGCAGTCGATGACTTTCAACCCCATTCTGTACGATCTTTATGTTGCCTTTGATTGCTCGGTATTGCCGACACACACTTCATACTAACCAAAATTGCCGAAAAATGCGTAGGTAATTTAGTTGCACATATTAGTGCATCGTTATAAGTTTACAACTTGTGCCACATATTCAGGATATCAGAGCTAGCCCGTACGTTAGGGCGTCCGCAAACGGATCGTAACGTCGATTGCTCGCCATACATCACGCAGCCCGCGATATTTTGTTCGGCTTACTTTGCTGTCCGTACATAGCTTGCTGTACACAATACAAGTCTACACCATAAACTTAAACTATGTCAAGTTTGTCAGTGTATTTATTTGATGCGTATTAATACGATGCTGCAATTTTTCCTGCTTCTTTTGATTTACCTAGGTTTTCTATAAATTATTGTTAGCATTTTGTTATGAATGTTGTTGTTTTTTGTTTGTCGTTCGATGTTCAGTACTTTGCATTTGCACAATGTTCAATGTTTAGCGCGGTTCTCGATTCGTGATAACATTGTCATAATTATACTCTGCATGTAGTCAGAGATTTGAGGCAGCACTTCCGAGATCAGGGTCATGATTGCAAAGACTGGATGCTATGGGTATTTTCTTAGCACTTTACCTTACTTTTAATAGTAACACACATAAGTATGACTGTCCTTCATTCGATCACCATTTTTATTTTTTATTTATTCTAATATATTATTTACAAAAGCATCTATTATTAAAAACTGCTCTCAACTTTAGTACCACATAGCTACTTAATTACAACCCTATAACAATAACAACCCCTCACTTGTGCGTCGTCAAGCCGGCGCGGACGTCGCGACGCCTTAATGGTTGCTAGGCAACGGCAACGCAATCGATCCGCGCCCTACCATTCATTTCATTCGCTCATTATTACAAGGGGCACCTCTATAAGTTTTCAGATGAATGGGGGAGTTTGGGGGACTTGATTTGATTGTTGAAGCTTTATTGTATGTCGGATTTTTGGTGCAAGATTTATTTGAAACTAGCCGTTTGTCGCGGCTAAACTCGCATTTTAGAATTGTACCCGGATAAAAGAATGACAGACAACGCAAAGTCAAAACTTGAAATATGGAAAGCATTTTCCTTAAGATTTAGGAGTTGAAGTTTTGTCAGAACGATGTCAAAGGAAGGCCCTAGACAAGTGGCAATCGCTTTCAAAGCGTTTCGTATTTTCAACCGACTTCAAAAAGGAGGAGGTTCTCAATTCGGTTGTATTTTTTTTTTATGTTTGTTACGCGATTACTTCGCCAATTATGAATTGATTTTGATGATTCTTTTTTGTTTGGTAGGGCATACTTCAGAAATGGTCCCACATAAATTTGGTCAAGATCTGATGAGGGGTTTTTGAGTTAGCTTCAATAATACGTATTTTTCCCACCTAGTATATGTGGATGATATTGTAATAGTTCCTGTCACTGTAATTTACATAGCAGGTAATGGGTATTCAAATTTTTGTGGGGGTTTTGTGTAGGTACCACAACTAAAACTGAAAAAAAAACTTTTTCACAAAAAATAAAACCGACTACCAAAAAAAAAACACTACAAAGTGAAAAATAACTTTGATTTCGGAAGTCGGTGTCTTTGGGGTTTTATTTTCGTTTTTTTGCCACTGACGAAAAAGTTTTTTTACAACGACTTTCAACGGGTTTGACATGAGTTTTTCGGTAGCATACGTATGCATCATCGTAATTACTGATAGAATGTCACTTTGTCAAGGTAGGTATATCTATAGTCTCATTATGATAAAAATGAGGGACGTCAAATTATCAAAGCACTATGTGCTTATCCAGCTACCTATTTATTTATTTATTTTTATTGGTAATAAGGGGTAAGACTATCAGCGGGGCATATCACTTTCAAATATCTCGATAAGTACCGCCTTCTTTTTGAATTTACAATATCGATAAAATAGTTTGGTGGAAAAAGTTCTCGACTCAAAACACACATGTTAATGTCGCCAATATAATGAAACGAAAATGTCAGTTGTGAAATAATTTGTGGCGCGTGGGAGAGCTCGACGAATTCCTTAGAATTATTGTGAAAATAAACGTTAAATGGAGGAGTCTTGAACATAAGTAGCATCATATTAATATTTTCTTTTAAGTTATCGTATCATTTTAACATTACACAAACGATTTCTTCTAATATTTTACGAAACCAAAACATAATCTACAAATATCAAAACGGGCGAAGACTATCAGTTTGCCCGGGGTAAGACAAACATAATGTTAGTCTTTCCCCAAGTCAGTTATAATCAACATTTTCGTATAGGGTATTTTTCTTTCGACTAGTTAAAGGTCGATGGTAAGTAGGTAGGTACGTACCTACTAGACTTCTCGTTGCAATTATTTTTACTCATGTCTGGGGCCGTCATTTTTTAATCATACCTGTAGTGTCAACAAAAATATAACGTAAATATTGAGACATTAAAATAAATAATTTACATTAATAATAAGAATTGCCAACTCGCTGCGCTCTAAATTTAAAAAACACAAACACTCAATATACAGCAAAATTGAGTCGTCATTTACTATGAAGCGAGATGGAGTAAAATGTTTCATATTACAGATGACGCGACGATGGACAAAATGGTAAGAAATTATGTTCGGAAGACAGAAAGGGCAGCTACATATACAAATTCACCTACGATATCACATTGCGTTGAAAACCTCTGTTTATAATAATTTTAAGACTTAAGAGGGAACAGGGGCTGCGAGGAATTTGAAAAATAGGTATTTGAAGAAACTATTGCCGTCGCGCTGCGCCCGAAAAACCGAGTTAAGCCCCGTAAAGTGCCATAGGGACAACTGCAGCTCAGACCAATTATATCACATTTTTTTTGACGAAAACGATGTTTGGCTTTCTCCTTTTTTCTCCTCGAAAACTTAGCCGATTTAATAATTTTTTACATTAAAATTTTAAGAAAGAGTATGTCTAGGTTCCTATTATTTTCTTTTATGCTAAAAACTTTTCCGAATTAGTCTGGTAGTCCTCTAATCACGGCGGTAAAAATGGAGCATTTTTTTAATTTTTGGAGGGTCATAGTTTCCTTACTTATTCATTGCTGAAAAAAAAGGAAATGACAGGGACATGCCTATAGAGACCCTGATTTTATATTTAAAAAAAAATTACAGCTCTAGAGGCATTATTCAGGAAGAAAAACGGGGAATACGTTTGTATGGAGAATCACGGGCCCTGTTCCCTCTTAACTTATTCCTGTTTGTCTTTTAATTAATGTCTAACGCTTCACGCACATTATGCTATTAGTATCACTCAAAAGGTTCTGCTCCTCTGGTTTTGATTGTATGTTTGTCTTGCCCCAAATATTGTAACAAAGGAATTGCCGCAAAAATGAACGTTGATTGCATTCAAATTAAATACGAGTTCTTCTTTCATTTGCGTTTTTTCTTTTGAAACTCCAATAAATGTACGTTTTCAGTTAAAATACATTACTGTTATTCTTACCCCAGTTGGTGGGGCGTTCGTCATACATTCTGGATGCATTAACGGAAATATATCCATTATTACATTAACGCGTATACGCGTTAATGTAATAATGGATATATTTCCGTAATAGTTTTTAGGTATCAGTGATTAGGTAAGTCAAATAACTTAGCCATGAAAATCGATCTTTATTGTCTGGCAGAAAAGTATGTTAGTCTTACCCCACCTCACCTTATTGGATCTCCAACAGAGGCTACACAATTTCATGCAAGTTTACAATATAAGAACAGGGACAAATACAGTGTGCGCTTCCAATTATAGGACACGACATCATTATTTTATAATCTAGGTAGATACATTAATTTTGACAAACCAGATACATTAAGTTTGATATAATTGAATGAGTAGGTATAGTTTTCGATATTTTTGGTTGGTATATTGGCGTGTGCTAGCTGACTTATGGCTATTAATTTATATTTAATTTAAATTATGTTTAGTGTTGCGTAATGTAAATAATTTTGTATAGGTACTACTAAATATAATTATATTTTTCTTAATCGAACAGAAAGCTGTATTGCTGGGAGTTTGTTGCGCCACTTCTTCTTCCCAGCTAAAGCACTAGGAAGTGGTGAAGGGTGGGCGTTTTGTGGGACTGTCATAAGTAACTTTGACGTTCGAAAAGTGCTGATTCTCAGCCTAGTTTGAATAAATGACTTGAATTTTGAAAAAAAAACCGAAAATAATTATAATAATTAACAAAAATACAACACGAAATCATAGAATTAATAACTAAACAAATTAAAACAGTTAGATGTTCATTCGTTGGTCCTGCATAATTTTATAACTTAGTAGATTTATGACTGCTTTAAATAGTTCACAGGTGGTCACTTCGGCCTGCCCCCTTCAACGTTACAGACTCACAGCTGCCAACTCATTAGTAACTTTATGTCTCCCCGGGGATCTAAAGGGTTGTCCTCTAATCAAGAACCACACAGTTATGACTGTACCCCTGCAATCTAATTTAATATGATCTCCAAATGACTCGTTGAACCAGTGGTAGTTACATTGCGTAGGTATGGATTTTTGTTTAGTTTCTGGAAAGACGAAGTGCACCTACAGTTTCTAAGTACTCATTTTGTAGATGTAGTTTACATTTCATTTCTGTCAGTCGCCACCGTATTGCTATTGGGTAGGTAAGTTTGAGTTTGTTTCCGTATTCCTTATTCGGTCTTCTGACGACCCGTAACGACTGTCAAAGGTCCAAGAATGACAGCCGAGACCAACCGTTTAACGTGTATATATTATGATGATGGTCACCCATCTACGGACTGACCGCGGCAAGCGTAGCTTAACCTGATGATCGATCGACCCATCAATTGTGGCTGTTATTAATTTGCAACGAGCCCCTCCTGATTTTGTTTTAAAAAATTAACGAAAAATGTATACAGTGTAAAAATGTTTTAAAAGTTCTACACAGAAATAATTTATGTCACACTTTTATTTCATTTAGATTTGCAATTTAGGTTCTAAAATGGTAGAGAGGAGATTTTGCGTGTATTGGTAAAATTTTGGTAACAACCCTGCATCCACTATGCTGGGTTGATACCACCGGGTGCGCCTGTACCCCGCACGTATTTTTATTTTGTACAAAATTATCAAATATAAATAAATGTTGGTGCAAGTCATACTCGTACGACTCTGCTTAGTTTGTGACCAACGAAGAACAATCGTGAAGATAATATTTTGTGTTTTCGCGTACATCTTTATCATACAATCCAAGCTTACACGTGGCGTCTATTTATAACATTGATATCAATTGAAAAGTTCTCCCTGAAATACCAAATGATTTTCCTTTGGAATCGTTTCTATGGCAAGGTAATTTGTTGTTTTTTCTTATATAAATGGTCTACTTAGTTCCTCGATAAATATATCGTCCATTATCGTTATACCAACGTTGTATCACATTCCCGAGTCTGTGAAAATAGAAAAAACTACTTTTCCCAGATATGAGACTTAGCTAGATCGATAGATTTTCGCCCCTGTAAACCCCTATAGGTAATGCGACTTTCATCGAAATTGTTAAAGCCGTTTTCGAGAATGTGATTACAAATATAATATGTTTTATAAAAACAAATATTGCTCATTTAATAGTAAGTATAGGATTTATTGAAAAACGGTGAAGGAAAACATCGTGAGTAAACCGGCATGCCTGAGAGATATTTCTCGAAGGCATGTGAAGCCAAGTCATCGCTTCATCGTCACCCATGGGCGGCTTTAAAACTGACACCAGGTTAGTCACTAACCACACGAAAATAAGAAGATAGGATTCATTTTTGGAAATGAGGCAAATTCCTTGTTTGGTTTCGAAAATAGAATCATGTCTGTTTGTATGGGAGCCAGAAATACATCATCTGTGAAAATTTCAACTGTCTAACTATCACGGTTCATGAGATACAGCCTGGTGACAGCCGGACTGACGGACGGACGGACGGACGGACGGATGGACGGAAGGACGGACGAGCGGACAGACGGATGGACGGACGGACGGACAGCGAAGTCTTAGTAATAGGGTCTCGTTTTTACCATTTGGGTACGGAACCCTAAAAACTATGGACCTCAGGACAAAATGAATAATTATAACATTATTTCTTTCACCAATAACACGGCTATATTTGATCCATCAGATTACATGAAGAGGCGCTCGTCATGATGAACATTCATCGTTCGTCGTTCGTGAGAAAGGCGACGAAAAGGCAAACTTATCCAATTTGTTTTTTGTAACTCTTGGAGTTAGATTCCGATCAGTGTGATGGATCGGAGACACGACAGGCACGTTGTTGAGGTAAATGGTGAGCTTTCATATCTCTTTCGTTTTAGAATATGGAAAAGCAATTTTAGGGGGTTTTTTTTGGGTCGTAAAGTATCAAATAACTTCTCCCGCTCTGGGCCGAGCGGGCGTGTCAGACTCTTACTGACTAAAACCCACCCGTGTTCCTTTAGTTGCCTGTACGTTGCCAGGGTCCACGGTATCCCTTCTGGACTTTCCCGCAACCCCGGCAGGCATCGGTCCTTATCGGACGGCCAGCTACCCATTGCTCACCGTCCGCAAGCCCGCACCTACGGTGGCCGGGAATCGGCTTGCGATTCCCGGCGCCCAGGGCGTCTCCTGCGGCGGCTAGGGGCGTGAGGGCGCGAATTTTGCCTCTCCCTCACGCGTTCCACGTCCTCCTTCGCGAGCATTACTGTTTTGCAGAAGGTGACGGCCTCCCATGCCCTCTCGCTCCGTACGATGGCCTGGACCAGGGCCGGACGCGAGAGATCACCGCCACCGAGGTCTGTCCAAGTCTGTATGTTTGTAAAAAACCACATTATTTAAATCTGTTCAAGTCAAAGTCGCTCAAAAAAGTTGCAGCTGTTAAGTACGCACTAAAACCAAATTTCTTTTTAATAGTGTAGGTATATGCAATGGCTCCAAAACTTTACAACAAATTACATACCTTATCAAATTGTGTCAAGCAGCAGCAGGAATGAGTTCAAACGTAAGCTTTTGTCATTGTGTGTGCATGACATTCAATCATTTAAAAAGCTTACGTTTAAATTCGTCAAACGTAAGCTTTTTAAATTATTAAATGAAAAGGTGTATTACTCTGTTAATCTCTCTCTTTCTCTGTTACCTAGTCTTAATGACCAATTAAAATAATATTTACATAATTTTTAATCTGTCTGTATAATTAAATTGTTGCTTTTTAATTTAATATTGTATACAAAATTGTGACTAAATATTACCTATTTGTTTATGTGCCGTCTTAATTTATCGAAATTGTATTATTATTAGTGTTTGGCATGACATTGTGACATGTATCTACTTACCTTGGCTTTATATCTTTATTTTCTCAATGATTACCTCAAAAATTCTGTATGACTTACCTACGAGGAGATTTAAAAATTACTTGGAAAGCTTTTTTAACAGTTCCTGCTTTTTAGACAACTCAAACATACACCAAACACGACACACACACACACGACACACACACATACGCGACACATACACACGCCACATATACACGACAATACACACGACACAAACACTTACCAAATTCACACTAGAGAGTGGTTATACATTTTTAGAGTTCCGTACCCAAAGGGTGAAACGGGACCCTATTACTAAGACTCCGCTGTCCGTCTGTCTGTCCGTCTGTCACCAGGCAGTATCTCATGAACCGTGATAGTTACAGTTGATATTTTCACAGATGATGTATTTCTGTTGCCGCTATAACAACAAATACTAAAAACAGAATAAAATAAATACTGGGGGCTTCCATACAACAGACATGATTTTTTTGCCGTTTTTATAGGTAATGGTACGGGACCCTTCGTGCGCGAGACCGACTCGCACTTGGCCGGTTTTATAATTTTAAATTTAAACATAACATAACAACATACCATAACATCACGCCTTGTTTCCCCGGAGGGTTGGGCAGAGGTGTACCTGTAGTAGGTACACCCACATTTCGCCAGTTATGTTTAAGTCCCATGTAATAGGGTGCGAGCCTATTGCCATCAAACGGGCAAAAATCCAGACTCCGGGCTGCTACTGAGAAATTCCAGATAGAAAAACCCAATACCACTATGCCCGACCCGGGAATCGAACCCAGGACCTCATGCTCAGCAGTAGTGCTTGCAACCACTAGACCAATGAGGCAGTACAAAAATTAAATTTAAAGTTTTCTTTTATTTTTTCATTAACTTTATTTTCTTTTTGTACTCAACGATATCCACTTACGCAAAATGACTCCGTACTAGTTTGTATAAATTGGAAAATGTTTTAATAGTTAGAGCCCTGCAGGCCTAACATGACACACGCGACAATTACTCGCTCTCGCGTGAGTAATTTTTGTCTATTTCGGTCACTTTCTCGTTTTTTGACAGTGCTTCCATACAAAATAGTCGACTCCTTCTGTCAAAATTGATGTTTACTCGACAAACCCTAAGATGGCGCCATAGTTATCTCGATTTTTGACAATTCAACACGAGATAAACTCCGATTTTTCTATCATTTACTCGTATTTACTCGTCGTCGATTTTGACGACGAGAAGAGTAGACAAAATTATGATACAAAAAAAAACTCCAAAATAACATGGCAGTTTCATAATTGTACTTATTTTAGTCATCATTTTATTTTACAATATAATAATAATGAAAATACTTAGTTTTAAACTACTATTTATATTGGAACGACGTGTTTTTTTATGGAATTTTTCGTTTTTTGTATGGAAAATATGAAAAAATATTACCTACATGTTGAGTGTTAGGGGTTTATGAGTTTCATAAAGGGGGTCGAAATTTTCATTATTTTTGCGATAGGGCGATCCATTTTCGAGATATAAGTAAGAGAAAAGAAAAAAAGTCAGTATTGTTTTTGCACCGTCGAGGTGTTAGTGTGAATTTTAGTTAATTTTTTTATCGCGATTAAATACTTAGAAAATCAAAATTTTAGGTGAAGAACATCAAATTCTGAACAACAAAATTGCCATTTTCACAAAATTAATAGCTCAGTGTCGTCAAACTAAAATATAGTTAAGTTGTGTCACTTTAGTCTATTTCAGAATGGGAAATCGTCGGTTGACAAGAATAATCTAAATTTAGGTGATTTTTAGTCTAGTTTAGAGGCATTTGTGACAAGAGAATCGGCACCATTGAATGAATGAAACGGAATCTCAAGCCGATGTTGCTATCATACAAATAATTTGTTTTTAATAACTTGCAACATCGGTTTCTCGTCGCGAGATATAGAAGTGTCAAAGTGCCTTTTTCGAGATATCTCGTCGTTGACGGTCATGTTAGGGATTAGAATGACGTCAGAATCGTAGACAAATTTCGACAAAACGAGATAAAGAGCTTTCTCGCGTTGGTCATGTTAGCCCTGCTGGCAATGGCACCCATAACACAAGTTTAATCTTAGCTTGGGAGCCAGTAGAGATATTCAGTGACTCATGCAATTTTAAAGCAATATTGTCATAATATTAACCTATGCTATGTAAATTGTAAAGGAAATAAAGTTATTATTAATAATTATTATTACTATTACTATGCCTTCAGGCGGGACGTAGTTTTGACCAAAATTTATTTGAAACATGTGTAAATTTTTACCCTATGTTCACAAAATTAATAAATGAATTGATTTGATTGACTTTCTAGAATCGAATGAATAAAAAAAGCTGCTATTAACATGGCCACCTACTGGGCACAAGTAATTTAAAAAGTACCATCGACTTGAAAAGAAAACGGAAGATAAATATAATTCATTTATTCAAAAGACAACCTCTTGATCCAACAATAGATCACACATTAGGTAGTAGCTACACATAAGTATATATTTAAAAACTTTTTATCCATAACATTGAAAATACTATAAAATCATCAGTAGTTAATGACTCTCACATGCTGTTCCGGCAACCGCCACTTTTCATCGAAATTGGTTAAGTGGTTTAGGTGTGAAAAGGGATAAACAGATAAGAGTTACGTTCGCATTTATAATATTAGTGCCTATGAAGTATGGATTTCCCTAATTGAATATACTTATTATTCCCCTAAAATTTTGGCCCCTACAATTTTCAATAAACTCCCAAATAGTTGGATGCCCGTCAATTAAAAAATATATTGAAGCTACTACTAGAAGGGAAAGCATACTATAGTATTCTAGAATATCTTAATGACAATATCTAATGCCGTGTAGTAACCAATATTATAAATACATCTTAGACATAATCTACTTAAAGCAACATATTATTGGTATGATGATAATTTTAATCGACATTTATTAACTGTACGTAACTATGACCATATATTTAATTTATTTGTTTTCAAAATTGATTTAGGTACTATTTTGTTCTTTTCTAATTACAATAACTTTTATTACTGAAATCTAAATATTAGTACGCCACTAAGGCCAAACATGACTGTTCTTAAACTATAATGTAATAATAACTTCCATGCTCTGTATGTGTACTCATGTTTCCATAAATAAATAATCTAGAATCTTGAATCATCTGCATGATCTTCATCCATAACCCTCAATTCATGGATATGATATTGAGGTGTCTATTCGGTGTTGTGTTGTGTTATTTTATTAAATCTATAGGTATTGAAAACAATTACACCACGAGTACTTACCTAAATAGTAGTAGGTACAGTAGGCGCTCGGTAAGCCGGCGTTCAATAAAGGTACCATTCCGTACCCGACCGCAGGAGGCAGCTGCAGACGACGTGTCGCCGCGACACGACAGGTTTCTATGAATTTCTATACTTTCAGTAGTTAGCGACACGTCGTTGGCAGCTACGGACGTATGACAGGTGACACGTGCAGCCCGACCGCAGACCAGTAGTGCCGCTAACGCTCGAGTCCTGACACGTTTTTCTATCTTCTATCTACCGACTGGAATACGGGCTGCTGCCACCTGCGGTCGGGTTCAGAATCATGCTTGCAGCGACATGACGCCGTGACGTTTTGCCGCGACATGACGCCGCTACAGTTGCGCGTGCAGTTGCTGCCTGCGGTCAGGTACGGAATGGTACCTTAACGCGCGGTGACGTGTCGTCGGGACACGTCACGTCCAATAGTCCGGCTTTTCCTAACTTAGCTCTCCTACCATAGATATCCGACTCCTACTCTATAATCCGGCCAGGTTTGCCGGATTACCGAGCGCCTACTGTATTTCAAACTTAAATTATAACTATCTTAACTTACCTTTAATATGGTACTGTTAAAGCTCCCGCAAATAGGCGCAACGCGACAGCGCGACGCGACTCTAATAAAACAATTTCAAAGAAAACTTTACGACAGTAAAATTACCAGTATCGCGTCGCGCTTGTTTGCGGGAGCCTTTATTCGGAGGGATTCAGATTTTAATCAACAATTTTTTTTTGGGTAAATTTCTAGATTTACGAAGTTGCTTTTTAAACAACAGGTTGTAGATTCAAAACCTAGTAGGTACTAGGTACCTTTAAATTAGGTACATGTTTACGAACAAAAGACTTTCTTAATTTCAAAATTGTATTACTGAAATGGTTCCCTTTTCCGTTTTTCACAAACTTTGTCTATGAATAAGCAAAACTCTTTTTTGCTCACATGTCTGATTGGAAAATCTGAAAACTTGTTACCCCACTGAAGTGAATTATGTTAAAGTAGGTACCGGGGCTACAGAGCTCTGCTCTGGTGAAAATTGAGAAAACGAATTTTCCCAGATATGAGACCTAGTTGGATTGATTTTTCGCCCCCGAAAAGCGTAACCTATATTGCAACTTTCAATCGAAATCGTTAGAGCCGTTTTTGAGAATATGATTACAAATAATACATAAAATATTGCTCTTTTAATAGTATAGGATACCCACGTTACTAGCCGATGTGATATCCTGCAAGTATCGCGTAGTTCAGGGGTGCAAGTAATTGCATTACTCGGTAATCCTGTTAGTGAGCCCCCGTCGACGCTACACCAGCGCTTGGAAATCATATGCGTCTTCATATTAACCTAGGTTAGTTTTACTTTACTGCTATACTAAGCTTTGAAGATTATATTAAGATTACTGTCACTTAAATTACAGCTTGCTCTTTAAGGAATATACAAGGTATTATTGAACTCATACAAGGTGTAATTGAACTCATACAAGGTGTGATTGAACTCATACAAGGTGTAATTGAACTCATACATGGTGTAATTGTTGCGCCCTACCCAATATCGATTGGGTGCTCTACTCTCGAAACGATTGACAAATATGTCTACCTGGGACAAGTGATCCAGTTGGGTAGGTCCAGTTTCGAGATGGAGGTCAATCGTCGAATCCGACTCGGCTGGGCAGCGATCGGGAAACTACACAACATCTTCTCGTCCAACATACCGCCTAAAGACGAAAGTCTACAACCAGTGTGTGTTACCAGTGATAACATACGGAACTGAAACGTGGCCTCTCACCATGGGCCTCATAAGAAAGCTGAAGGTCACTCAGCGCGCTATGGAAAGGGCTATTATGCTCGGTATTTCTTTGCGAGATCGAATCAGAAATGAGGAGATCCGCAAACGAACTAAAGTCGCTGACATAGCCCAACGGATTAGCAAGCTGAAGTGGCAGTGGGCGGGGCACATAGCGCGCAGAACTAACGGCCGATGGGGCAGAGAGGTTCTGGAATGGACGTCTACCCACAAGGTGGACAGACGACCTAATAAAGGTCGCAGGAAGCCGCTGGATGCAGGTCGCTTCCAGACGGCCAATTTTGAAATCATTGGGGGAGGCCTATATTCACCAGTGGACGTCCTATGGCTGAAATGATGATGGTGATGGTGTAATTGAACTCATACAAGGTGTAATTGAACTCATACAATGTGTAATTGAACTCATACAATGTGTAATTGAACTCATACAAGGTGTAAATGAACTCATACTACAAGGTGTAATTAACTCCGAGCCTCGGCAAGCACGGCTGCCATTCGTTCTTCGTTCGTTTCTTTGACAGTCGTTATGGGTAGTCAGAAGCCCAAGAGTCTGACAACCAGTCTTACCAAGGGGTGTCGTGTTTCCTAGTCTGGGCTGTGGAGGACAGATGGGCAGTCGCTCCATGTAAAATACTGATATTCAGCTGCACCCGGTTAGACTGCAAGCCGAACCTAACTTAGTGAAAAGTCTAGTGTACTTACTCATAATTATGAACAACTTTTACATTACATCATTTTGAGCAACTGCTTTTTTCGCGATTTCTGATGAATGACTAAAAACCTGACAGACGGGTTTTTAGGTTACACACAACTTCACGCCTGTAATCCCCGAAGGGTTAGGCAGAGGTGTACCTATAGTACACCCACGTTTCGCCAGTTATATTTAAGTCACAAGTAATAGGGTGCGAGCCTATTGCCATCAATCGAGCACAAATCCAGGCTCCGGGCCTACTGAGAAATTCCAGATAGAATAACCCAATAAAACTTTGCCCGACTTGAGAATTGAACCCAGGACCTCATGCTCAGCAGTAGCGCTTGCGACCACTAGACCAGCGAGGCAGTCGGTTTTAGGTTTTCAGTTATCACAAGAACACTTTGTATTTTTGTACGAAATTCCCAATACAACGTTTGGATGGTTGGGTTAGTCGATAAACCTGCGGGGTAGTTGCGTAACACACAGTAGCCAATGGCTTTAATTTTGACAGTTCAACAACATTCATTGCGTTATTTACATTGTTGAGCAGACAAATTTTTCGAACATACGAAGTAATGGATTAGCAATATCCTTCAAAATCATTCAGATTTTGATTGAAAATGTGTTACGTAATTAGGGCGTCGGTTTAAAATTACAGTTACGTAATCAGCAAAGCATTTTTATTAATCTCTAAAGAATCCATGGCTGGTATTCTTTTCATCCAGCTGGCGATGACGAACGCATAGGAGAAATCCTCATTCTTTGCGTGAATAAATTGTTCGAATAGCTGTGTTGTATATAACTACATCTTTAGGAATCACAAAAAGCTCCCGCAAATCAGTATTAGGTATGCGTGCGTCCTAGCAGTATTTCATTATAAAATATAAACCAAGTTGTTGAAAAGTGGAATAATTTTGTCCTTGAAAGTAACAAAGCAACGAAATGAAATTACTTACTTACCTAGTTAGTTGTCCTGAATTGAAATTGTCAAGTACGTTTTATCGTCTTCATTTCAGTTGGTTTAGTACCGTGAATACTAAATTACTGTTTTAGTTACGGTAGGTATTTTATTTGCTCTGAAACTGGGAAGCGTAGGCATTTCAGGTTTGTTGAAGTGTCTGAGTTTCTATGGGGCTGCAGAAGTTTGAGATATAAAATTTTCTGAGTCTCGTATGTGTTGTTCAGGAATCATGTTATTTTCTATATTATTGTTGTGGTGTGGTAAAATGATTAGTTTGAGATCATTTGTTGGGAGGGTGGTCAGAATTCTAAATATTTTGTTTTTGTCAACAGGTTTCATTGGGCAAAGTTTTTTTGAGGAAAATTCTTGAAAAACTAAGTTGAAGGCAGAGAGATTTAAGAGTGCATATATTTGGTTAGATACCTACATATAACGAACTTGGTATTGTCGTCGTAAGAAATCGCCTCATAACATCTACGCCCAGTTATTCCCACATAAATATCTTATTCTGATTTTACCAATAACGAATGAGCCTACTAGTACCCTAGTCGGCTTGTGAAGGCATAATTCAGACGCCGACAGCTTTGCCGACATACGTCACATTGTGCCTTTAGATTGTCGGCGTTCGGTTTACCGTGTCGGCGAAGGCAAGCTTGTCGGCGAAAGTGGCGCCGAACCGCCATTCAATGCTAATGAACGAATTAGCGGGACAACTGCACAGTGGGCGGACAACAACGATTTTTAAGGACAAACAGTAGACTGCTTAGAAATCTAACGAGGCGAGATGTTGTAGTGTAGATAAAGGGTATTTGAGCAGTGTTAACTTTGTTTCGTGCTGTAAATGCTTGTTTGTTTTTGTAAAAGGGGAATTGTAAACAGAAATGGATGTTAAGATAGGTGCAGACTGAAGGAAACATACATTGCCTAACATTTCAGCTGTGGATTAAAACTAACTCGGATTAAGTTTGTTATTCTTACTAGACCTAATGTGAATAATTAAGTATTAGAATTAAGTTATTAGAATTAAGTAGTAGAATATTAAGTATTTTCAATATCAGTACCACCTCTCCCTAATTGAATTCATTATGACATACCACTCCATCTCAATGGTATTTTGATACTTTGTTATACACTAGCTCCCGCCAGCGGCTTCTCCCGCGTGATAGCCTTATAAATTATAGCCTGTATTACTCAGTAATAATATAGCATTCTACCGGTAAAAGATTTTTTTAAATAGGTTCTGTAGTTTTTGAGTTTATTCATTAAAAATCTTTTCTCTTTTATATAATATTAGTTTAGATACGAGTATGTAGGTATAGAATGTGGATTAGAAATGGTTAGATACTGAGTGGGAGATGCAGGGCTATTCCGTATCTTATCTTCCTCTGCTGCAATGACACATTTTTACTGATGCATTGCCGAGCTGATGTATTCTCGCCTTAACATTTCAAGCAGTTTTCCTTTGGTTTACCGAGTGCAGTATGTTGACCCAGCCACTGCCACTTACTAAACTAGCTTCAGAGTAGCTGCACGGAATTCACTATAAGTTCCTAGACTTTTCAGATGGAATTTTCTTTTAAGTTAGATAGAGCGGACAATGTATTTCGTGGATATAAAAGATAGAAGCATTCGTTCATTCGTTCTCTGGGAGTGTTTGTATCTTTTTCGAACCGCAAAAAATGTTTTCAATCTTTTTTTTTTGCACTTTTAATCATTTTGTTCACTCTTTTCCTGTCCTGCCTATTGAACTTAGCTAATGTCAAACTTAATTATAATTTTGTCAAATTAAGATTTTAAGTTTGGTTCGGATTATTTGCAGAATAACTTTATTAAAAACTATCAGGACTTACCTTTTTTTAACTATCATCTTCTTCTTTTCGTGTGGTTAGTAACTAACTTGGTGTCAGAGTTTTAAAGCCGCCCATGAGTCTCTGACTTGGCTTCACATACCGTCGAGAAATATCTCTCAGGCATGCCGGTTTCCTCACGATGTTTTTCCTTCACTGTTTTTGAAGCAAGTGATAATTATACAATACGCACATGAATCCGAAAAGTCAGAGGTGCGTGCCTTGGGTTCGAACTCGAGACCTATGACTTGGCAGTCAATATCATTAAAATGATCAAATATCATCAATCGATCAAATACTTAGAGAATTTTAATGACAGTTTTGCTATCGGAATGTTGTAGAATCGGCAATAATATCAATCACAAATATTTTATTTATAATAATTAAGTAACAATTTATTATGAACAAGGCAAAGGTTATCATTAAAATAGGTGTCATTTGAAGATAATTTTGTTTATTTACTAGAAAACCGTGTTATGTTATCTCTTGAACTATAATATTGGGGTGAGAATTTCTTGATAACATTCAGTATTCGATGTAATTAATTAATTTACTTAGTAGCTAGTCTAATAATCAAATTACATATTAGGAGAACAATACCTACTGCGTTGTAAATAAACACCTACTAAGAAAGAAAGAAAAATATTTTTCACCACTCCCGCACGAAAGAAGTGTCTTTCCTCTACGAAAACAGTGAGGAAAGTTGGTTTTTCCTCACTGATTGAACAGTGAGGAAAGTTGGTTTTTCCTCACTGTTTCAACAGTGAGGAAAGTAATGATCCCGTTCAGAAACTACTCTTGCCTAATTTTTTTATGTTAAGTTTTACAGATATTTTAAAAAATAAAGAATTATTTTGATTTGCATTGTGTCTATTTAATTTATTTACCTATGATGACTGAATACTTTCTTGCTGGTCGTGGTGAAAAGTTTTGTATGCAACATGTGAGTAAGTTCATTTGCTATGAATTTTGATTTTGAGTCTTGAGCGAACGAAGGATTGAAAAATAGAATCACGAGCGCAGCGAGTGATTATAAATTTCAATCCTGAGTAAGCGAAAGACTCAACAAAACGAATCAATCAACGAAGGCAGTATCGGATAATGTGCCGTGTGTGTGTATGTTAGAACTGTGACTACACAACACACGAGCCGAGAGGCGAGTGAGCGACGCGAGCGGCGAGTGAGCGAGGCGAGTGTCAGTTTCCATTTAGGAACAAGAGAGTGTAATGTTTTGGGAATGTGGTGCTTTACGGTGAACTAACCTCAACAATCAAACAAACTAAAAATTTAAGTGACAGTGACTCAGTGACAATGACAATGCAATGCTTACGGCACTTTAGCCGGGCCGAGGCAGCGCCACTATTATGCCGCAAATAGCGGCACTCTATATACTTCCTTATTTGAATTGCCATTTGGCAATTAAATCGCATCGTGTGAATCAGGCGTTATTCTTAAATATCGTTACAGTGAAGATAATATCTGTTCTATGTCCTATCCTAAAACTGCTTAAACTTGTAAATAATATTGTAATCTAATCGTAATCGAGTAAAATACAGTTTCCATTTTCCAATAACCTCTAAACAAAGCAGTGTACCTACTGAAGATTAGGTATTAAGTTCCAGTAGTCCCATGGGAAATTATCATTCGCATTGAATGCTGGAAATTGGAACATATTATTATAGGCTGTGGTACTTGTTACTAGTAAACGTGATTGTGGTTAGGAGTTAGGTGACGCCTCGTTTTCGGGATTAGATTCACGATCGATGGAATTGCTTGTTGGTTTCTCTAAGTTTAAACGCTAACGTGTGTCAGGCAGTGAACGAAATGTTTATTTATTATTTTCGTTCACTGGTGTCAGGTATACAATATACAAAAAAAACTGTCCGATTCGAAAGGGGCACATAGGCACTGCAATAACATTACCTAAAGGTAATAAAAAATCTTATACTTATTGAAAATAAAAAAAAGTTATTGCTATTAAAAAATCACATCAAAAAATCCATTAAAAATTGGCCAATTTTCTACAGTGGGACGCCCGCCTGCGTCCAATGTCCCGGTAAAATTCCCCATTTTAAAAAAAACCTGAAACATGGCGTACCATTAATGATTATTTTAATTAGTTAACAGATCAACGGGGTAATTGCGTAACACAAATAAAATGGGTTGTATTTTGACAGTTCACCCATGCTCACGTGAGGCTCGAAAGGGGGGGAAAAATCATCGTGAAAAATCGTAGTGAGATATCACGTGTATTTATTTTTTCGTTTAACGCGCATTTCTAAATCGAAAAGCGGCCCTCCAAATAAATATTTGTCTTTCTTTCTTTTTAAAGATAGCTTATACTATAATTTTTTTAAGACTACTACATGGTTTAGGGGGGAGAGGTTAATCTAAAACCTCACCTAGGGTGTGGGGGTTAAAGTTGCTAAAAACATCACGTGATTAATGGATGACCCCTTATTTACGTTGTTGAGCAAATTAATTTTTCATGAAGCAATGGATTAGTAATTTCCTTCAAACCCCTCGAATTGTGATTGAAAGTGTGATAGGTACATAATTAGGGTGCTGGCTTGCTCTACCCCAAGAAGTTCTATAACAAACATCCGATGTCTGCCAGCCACACCAAATGTGGATGTAGGTGAGCCATTCCGAGAAAACTTGACCCTAAGGAAAAAGTACTGTCACAATTATTTACAAACAATTTACAAGACATTCTTACTCTCTATTGAATGCAGTTTTTATTAAATGTACTATTTAGTTCTTGAGCTTTAAAATATAACGTATAACGGAGTCAATTGTTGCTGATATATCTGATTAAAAATTAAAAATAAGAAGCAACACAGGCAATTTTAGCGTGTCACACCTCTTGTCGCTAACTTTAACTAACCGATGTTCATAATTTTTTAAGACACACCTCAGCGTTTTTTGTGAGGTTTTAAAGAATACTGTTTTTTAAGTATAACATCAGTTTCATAAAAAAATCTTAGTGTATACAATAAAACTCTTAAAATGAATGATAATAAAATTAGCACCAAGGTAGACATTCCACTTTAGGCACTACTATTTTATTTGCTTTTAATAGTACAAAACGACCAATACAAGTTATTTTATTTTCCTGGAAATGTTATTATGGTAGATCAGCCATTTATTTTTACCCATCGGGCAACCGTGACGCGGTAATCGGTGACGAAAGGCGTACGACGAACTGCAGGTAGTCAAATAAGAAGTCCACTATAGTCACAGCTATAACGTGATACTGGGAAGTTCTTAATACATTCTTTCATTTGCGAATTATACTTTATATTATCTGCGTATTTAATGAAATGCCCTCTATAAGAACAAAGAATACTGATTTACATCATTGTTGTTAGTAAAGTGGGAGTTCGTCACGTCCGTTTAGTGTCGTGAAATATTAGTGGCATTTTGAAATTGCCCATTTTGTCCAGCATTGTCACGGGTACATTTTTCTCGGAATGGCTCAGATATTAACTATCCATGTCTACCTACCTTCGAAGAATGCAGGCGTGATGTTATAATGAATTAAGACAGTTTCCTACCCTCAACTAAATCACAAACTAAACAATTTACCTGTTACCGTAATTTAATAACTCTCAGATAAGGAGGTCAGTTCACGTGTTTTATTAGCCGCTCAGCCCCGGAAGCACCTCACCTGTCTACCCCCACGTTGAGGGGGGAAATGGCTATAATTTCCCGAAAGGTGACGTTCTCGACGTTCCCGGCACTTGAAGAGGAGAAGGGGCGGAAATTGCAGTCAAATGCAGAGCCCGGATATAAAATGATAAACTTTCCACTTTGATTTCTGATGCTGTTATTGAAATATTGAGTTTTAGGCGACGACGGTCGTCAGGCAAACGTCGGGCATTCGTTGGGAAAACGTCGGGCACTGTTATTAACTATTAAAATGTCGATTGCACCCCATGTGTGCAAATAACAATAAAATTCTATTGTGTCGCTAATTGCGCGCGCGACGGGTTAAATATAGGTTTCACTGAACAAATAATAGATTGTTTTATTTCACATTAGTAAATTATTCAATGGAGAGTGTTCATTTTGGTGTGTGATATTGACTTCGGATCACCATTAAAAATCTGTTCAAACATGCGAATAGTATCAATCAGCTCGGAAATAACGTAACATCACGCCTTATTTCCCTGAAGGGTTAGGCAGAGGTGTCCCCATAGTTCAACAACATTTCGCCAGTTTTGTCCTATGTAATTGGGGGTGGGCCTATTGCCATCAACCGGGCACAAATCCAGGCTCCGGGCTGCTACTGAGAAATTCCTGAAGGATAAATCCAATAACTTTTTGCCTGACCTGGGAATCAAAAAGACGATAAGTAAGAGGTTCATAAAATGTCTTCAGTTAATGTTCTAATTCCAACGTAAAAGTCAACAAGATACCTTCAAAAGAATCTTGAGATCATACAATGTACTATATTTGACAAACAAAATGATTATGATTATCAATAAATTATAAGCAACTGAAAATACTGAAAAATAGGTAAGTAGTAATTGCATAACTGCAATTAGCTGATTGAATTCCTCAATTTCAATTTGTTAGAAAAAGATTAATACTAGCTAAACCATCTGAGGAATTTTCAAATTTTTACAGTTAGAATAAAATTTCCGAATCTACTTAAAGATAAAACTCACACCATCGTTATATTTGACTCCACCTAACTCCATCTGAAGTTAATTTCAAATTCAATTCCAAGTGAGCATCGTGGTTCAGCTTCAGACCAAGTTCGTGTGTGCTTTTTACATTAGGTTCCTACCCATGGCAAGGCATAAGTTCTTCTGCCAGATTTTATACTTTATCGTAAATCTAGTTTTTGATTGAGATATAGTTTTGTATAATTTAGAAGCAATTTTTCTGTGTTTGTAAATGTGAGTACAGTGTAGCCATTTATTATGTTATTAAGATGTATGTCGACTTGAAACAGTTGAAAGACGGTTGAGAGTATGTCATGCTCACTTAAATGTCTCGCTTATGGTGGCGATCAGTGTGTTGGATTATTCGGTTCCCTACAATTTTTTTTTTTTTTTTTTTAAACGTTGCCCCACACTAGGATTTGTCATGTATCGTGGGTGCGTTTACAAACATTTATGCTCACATACAAAAACAGCCAGAGCCGAAACAACTACTTGTAGGTCATACAAATATTTGTTCCGTGCGGGAATCGAACCCGCGACACGCAGCGCAGCAGTCAATCGCTTAACCACTGCGCTAACCGTGCCGGCAAAAAATGGTTGAGCTGGATGGTCATGTTCGTGAACGGGCGACGTTGTTTGTGACTGGTCATCTCTTATCTGCCAGGTCTCATTTTTAATCTTATATTTTGAATTGTTTTGATTATTTTTTGTACATTGTTCTCACATATAGAAGCAACAAGAATAATGTACCCAGGATTTTGTAATATCTATATTTAAAAGAGTGTCCTTGGAGTTTATTGCCCGTTCTTCTCCATAAAGATCTACGTTTTGGAATGGGCAACTAGCTTCAACTTTCTGACTAACTGACCGACTATTTAACAATTCAAAAGTGCTTGTAAATGGTTTAATTGAAATAAAGTCTTTGAGTTTGAGTTTGACCAATTTCAGACATTGTGTGAAAAACATGATCGATCGTGAATCTTTTCTGTAATATCAGCAAAAGGTAACATAATTTTATTGCTAGTAAACGAAATACCTAGACCTGGTAAATTTCATTCTTTCTTTGAACTTTGATTAAACTATTAAAAAAAATATAAAAAGAAGATAGAAAATATGTTTATTCTGCACAAACAAAACGCACTTTCAAAGAAAAATTACACAAATAACAGAAGTAGCTTAAAGTCTCGTATTCAACCAACAAATAAACATTTGGAAATGTCGTCATTCTAGAATCTCACGTATTATCATTTTTTTTATCGAAATCTTAACATAGCATAACATCACGCCAGTATTCCCTGGAGGGTTATGCAGAACTGCACCCATTGTACAACCACATTTTGCCAGATAAGGTGAATTTCCTATTAAATCTGAAATACCTAGCAAATTATTACCATGTGTTTGGGGCACCTTTTATAAATAAACACTTAAAAAGCAACAATAACAGGCAATAAACAATTTTTCACGTAACTGGAAGGATTCCGCTGCCGGAAGCTGCACTAGACATGCACACAACACGCTCACGCCTACTTCCGGTCTCCGAGCGAACCGAGCTGTGTGAGCTGCATGTGCACAAAGAGCAAACGAGCTGTTATTTGTATCTGTCGTGAAGGCATTCAACTGTTTTGTTGAAGTTGGGATGGCAATTATATTTGTGCATTTCATAAAGCATATCATTACGCCAGTATTTCCCAAGGGGTAAGACAGATGTGTATAGCAGAACCACATTTCGCTCGTTTCTCAGTTTGATTAATTGTGTATTCGATTTTCTTTTTCCGCATCCTGATAAATACTTGCTTATTTTTTTACTTTTTGAGTTATACTAGCACGCGCGGTGCGCCCGCGTGGACCCATATTCTTTTTCTAAAACAAAAGTAGCATAAGTAAAAAAATAAAGGAAGAAAAACAGGTTTATTTGTCACAGAAACACGTGCATACAAAAAGACAAGAGAAGGTAAGCAGAAAATAAAATAGATAAATAATATAAATATTAATAAACATAACAGAAATATTCGGCAGCTGCACGTCATAACTGTGATAAGAAGGCTTACACTCAGCATAATGCTGTGCTATGGGGGACCCACAGCACAGCGCTGATTTTCAGTCACAAATTTGGCTGATAATAACGAAAGAGGCACATACACTCCTCCGTCATACTTATATTCTGTACTTATATGAAAATATAGGTACTGTATATATTCATATGCATTTAGTAAAAAGCTGTTATTTTGACATTCAAACAGACACTAGGAATTATTTAAAGTCAAAGTCAAAGTCAAATAATTTATTTCAATTAGGCACAAAAAAGGCACTTTTGAACGTCAAACTTTACAAAAAAAAAATAAAACTGATTCTAGTCGCCCATTCCAAAAGGTAGTTTTCGTATGGAGAAGAATGGGCAAGAAACTCCACCGTTACTCTTTTTAAAAAAATCATTATATCTTGTATACACTTATTATTTATTTATATGTGAAGACAATGCACCTAGAATAAGATTACTATACCACGATAGGTAAAAAGAATGAAAAATGAAGGAATGACATAATTATGTGATAGATGCATGGTGCTCACCTAAATAGGTTGGTACCATCTAACTAAACTATTTGTATACAACTAACTAAGTATTATACAAACTATATCGTCGAAAAATTCATCCGCATCGCTGTCGACTGGTAGTGTACCCAAGACAGACAGACACTTCAATTTTATTTATTTGTATGTTTAAAAAATAAAATGTATGTAACACCAATGAGCCTTCATGCTTTGGAATAACCACCAAACGGCCGCTATGGCCCACGCACAATGATCCACCTGACGGACTGAATGCGGAAACCAAACCCCATAACATAGAACCTTCATGCTAAGTTTCACCAATCTGTACCCGGAATTTGAGTTACTAGAATTAAGTATAGTAGGCGACTGAGAAAATAAAGAAAACAAATTTTCCTAGATACGAGACCCCTCTCTATTACAACTTTCATCGAAATCGATAGACAAATATTGCTCTTTTAATATTATGGGATAATAAGCTAACAAGCAAGCAAGCAAGCAAGCAAGCATTGCGTTGATTTTTCTCGTTGGCCGTATCCACAGATGCAAGTTCTTCTTTCGTTGTGTCTTGATCATGACTGGGATGGATGGAAACCCTGTTCTTTAACTATTAACCACCACCAGATTAGTTAACAAAAGCGATTGTAGCAATGCACTAAAGTAGCCTGCTAATGGCTGTATTTTGGGCAGTGATGGGCAGTTCCCCCCGTAGGTACTGTACCATCATCTTTTCAAAAGTTACCTTTGTCCTAGACAATGTGCTTACAGTTCGAATATGACCACGTCCTAACCGAAGTCCGACTCTTTTATAAGAATATGCTGTAGGTACTCGCACGATTAATTAAGTCGCTTTTGTACGTCATAATAAGTTCATACAAACGATCGCGTATTTCTTAAAAAATGGTCCTATATTTTTGGCATTAACATAGTTATATATAGCTAGCATTCTCAGAGATAGACAAACGAAAGGAGAGGTTATTTTTTGCGAAACGAGTTTTTAATTATTATTCTCATACTTTTACCTTTCAAATATATGAGTATTAGATAAGTACTAAAAATATCCACAACCCTAACGTAAGACCTAAAGTCGTAACTTACCCTCTGTCTTACTTCTCCATACTTTATTACCACTTAGTAACAAAATAGCGAACCTAGACACTCTAAGGTGATCACCATTCCTTTTAATAAGTAATAAAACCAAATGCTAACACCGCTAATTACATGGCCACAATGTAATCGACAATAGCTTTGGAAAATAAGCGATTTTCAACTCTATGTATTTATTTCAAAGTTGTTAATTGAGAAGCAGGTGTAGCTTTATAGA
Organism: Xanthia togata; assembly: GCA_963853775.1. Classification (NCBI taxonomy): domain Eukaryota; kingdom Metazoa; phylum Arthropoda; class Insecta; order Lepidoptera; family Noctuidae; genus Xanthia; species Xanthia togata. The sequence continues at coordinate 5,731,305 of OY970794.1, forward strand.
ATACCTTACAGGTGAGAATCTCTTGCATTTGTAATTGTAAGAATAGTTTACTCTAATGATTGTAATTACACTAATTTAAAAATGAACGTACGGTACTTTTAGAAATGAACGTAAGGTACTTAAAAAAATGAACGAACGGTCCTTTTAGAAATGAACGAACGGTACTTTTAGAAGACGTAGCTTGTAAATAGCTTTAAGAAGTCTACTGCTGAAAATAATCCAAATACCGTGTTACTAAACAATGCTATTTAATCAACTCAATATGCAAGTTTCTAATTTTGTTCTTCTACAAAAAAAACTTAGTGAAATGAAATTGTTTATAATGTAAATAGGATATTGGAATCATTTTACACGTCACATAAAAAAAACATTAAAAATTTGCTAGATGAGTTCGGCGTTTCCTATCTGACTACTCTGAGAAGAAAGGCCGAAACAAACTCGGAGGCAACTCTAATTTACTTTAGTCCCCTTGCAATTACACAAAAAAGAAGATGCTGCTGTTCAAGTGTTTTCCTCTTGGTATAATCCTTCGTAACCTTTTATATCGCACGAGGAAAAGCAAGCATTTTACTTACCAGAAACCGATCTTAGAATTTTATTATCAACTTTTACCGAATATCCAAACATTTTTCGCTTCAGCACGTGTAACATGCAAGTAATTGCACCTCGCCTTACTATCACAGAATGTCTAAAATAAAAATGATACGAATGTAATAGTCTGTTTGTGTTTACACTGAACCGTTAGTACTGGAAAACAGTGTGCAAGCTGTTAACTTTGTGTTTGCTACTAGCAAAATGTGTTTAGTGGTTTTTCTTGGGTTTTCTTTTGCTTTTCCCAGTGGTGTATTTTTTGTTGATATGAAATAGTGGATTGTTTGCCTAGGGAGCAAAAAAACTCTTTTAAAGACAAGAGTGTTTCTTTGAATCCAGACCGAAGCGAAGGATTCTAAAGTAGAATCCTGAGCGCAGCGAGGGATGTAAAGTCCCGGTGGCACTCGAGTTTAATAAAAGAGTGTTGCTCCTGAGGTGAACACTACTTTTTATCAAGAATAAGAAGAATGAAGAGTACATACGTTTATTTATTTCATTCTCACACTTAAGGACGACACACATTTTTTTATAAAACGTAAAATCCAAATTTGAGTAAACAATTACGAAGGAAGGTGGAATGCATTTCACGCGTTTTTATTTTTTCTCACTTTTTGTTTTAATTTGTTGCTTACTTTCACACAGCCTGTTACTTGTTCATTCAATGATTGTGATTGATCTGTTTGGTGATGGATCTTTTACTAACAATATCCAAATTCAAATCACTTTTGGTCCCTAGGGATTAAATAGCTATTTTGGTCCCTGTTTACGAAGAATAAACTAGCTCTTTTTTAATACTTAGATGTGATGAGATTGTTTGCCTTGGGAACAAAAAAATTTTTTCAGGCGTTAGTGTTTACTTTATTATATTTACTCGAGCTTAAAATAGTGTTGCTCCCGAGGTGAACACTATTTTTTATCACCCTCTATGGGAAAAAAACGTGTGCGGTCCGACCCCCATCAGGAACAAAGTTCATAAAAAAGATATTGCAGCCGCCATCTTGAATTTACATTTTGACCTCATTATCGATTTTACTCGTAGCACCTTCGAAAACTATGAAAACGATACCCATGATGAAAAATTTGAAAATTTTCGCAGCTGCCATCTTGGATTTTCATTTTGACCAAATTCACACTTTCTCTCTCTTGCCGGACTGTTTCTTGTTCACACAGTTTCGTGATTGATCTCTTTGGTGATTGGAACTTTTACTAACAAATCCACATTCCAAATTCAAATCACTTTTCGTGCCTGGGGATTAAAAAGCTATTTTGGTCCCTGTTTACGAAGAATAAACTAGCTCTTTTTGAATAGATGTCATAAAAATAATGATTGAGCCCTGCCATATACGAGTAAGTACTTTAATAGACGATCATAAGCACTTGTCTTTGTCACTTCGGTGACAAGCCATCCGGCAGGTCTATGGTTGAAGATCATTACTTTCTTTAAGATTACCATCAGTCATTTTGGCAGACAATTTATCTTTACCGAAATGAAGTTTTTATTCAGTAAATAACTACTTCCACGTCAAATAATGACTAATTTTATTGCAATGTCAAAATCAATTCAAAATAACATCACGACTTGTTTCCCCGAAGCGTTAGGCAGAGGTACCTATATTACACCCGTAATATAATTATTCAAAATCTGTGCACATTAGTGGGGCTTTAGATGAGAGATACACATCACCGTTGACTGCGAACATTTGTCTCTAGAGATGACGATTAAATCGCTATGACGCCATACGACGACGCGACGTCTGCAGACGTCAATGGCATTACGTGTAGCCCATCTATCAACGCCTATACACGTCGCAATTAGATAAACACCGTATAACTACATACATTATTGTGATGCGAAACATGTTCTTATCTCATCTCGTGACTTTCCACTCGGCTGAAGACCCTCTGATGCCAATTATTGACGTACTACCAACACCCCCAGACACCCCCTGATACACCCAGACACCCCCAACGCCCCCAGGCATAGCCACCCTTTGTATTTCTACACGTTATCATCAATCCTAATTTTTAGGGAGCAAATTTGCTCACGATGCCTCAGGTCATGGAGGCATTTGAGCGGCAACTGATAATGTGCTCTCCCTACGTTTGGTTTGGTGTGTAAGACGCCCTATATAAAGATTTAGTATATTGTGTATTATATTAAGGCATGTATTTAACGCGGCGACAAACTAATCTGATTTAGGGTTTTAAAAATAATTAAAATGGGTAGCAATAATATGGTTGGCAGCTACAAGCAAGTAGCATTTTAAGTATAAAGTAGAAGCTATTGTTAAAATGGGTGGCAAAAATAATAGGTTGGCAGCTACTAGTACATTGAAGTAGCATTTTTAGTGTAAAATGAGGTTGTTTATAGAATGTATAGTTAAGCGAACATTAGACACTAGCGTTGTGTGGTCACAGTTCTTATCTAACCAGGGACCATACAACCCCGGTTAAGAGTTAAGCTTTTCGTAAGGGTAAGCCGTTTATGAGGTTACCTTTATATGATGTAACCCCTTGAATGGGTTCTATGCTTGAAACCCAGTAAAAGGGTTATCTCTTCAATATGGATAACCCATTGAATGGGTTCTATACTTGAAACCCAGTGAAAGGGTTACCCCTTCATTATGATTACCTATATAATATAAGGGTTTTGTTAGGGTTACCTTAAAGTTATTCAATAAAATTTTGCTAAGTAGGTGAGGTAGGTGAGGTGGGTGGGGTGGAGCGAACACTACGCACCATCCACCATCGCTGGCGTACATTGCCTTTATTTGTACTTCAAAACCTTTATGTTCCCAAAATAAATTATTATATATATTTATAAGGCTAGATTGTAATAAGATTAGGGTCCATCCTATTATTGAACTCTAGGACAAAGGGAAAACATATAAATAATAGCGATGTACTGCATCTCGTTTTGGTTTTGGCATTTTATAGATTGTTCATAATTCACAAATTGGGATTGACTAATAATGTCGCAAAAGACGTCCCGGTTCAAAAAATCAAACAGCAATAATGATAAGTGTACGGTCCCTGCAAATGCCTGCAATAAAGTATAAACAAGTACAGACATGAAAAAAACATAATATCATGTAATTTCGATATCCGGCCAGCAAAGCTTAAATTAACTCTATAATACATCATAGATCCCTGTTTAGAAGCCGCTCGGTAAGTAGCCACGACTTGAACATTACGGTTTCTTAGAAAACTTCACGGTATAACAATAACCGGTGTCACGTCGCGCTGTCGCGTTGCGCTAGTCTGCACGAAGCTTAACGCGTGCTATTTCATTTTGCAACCTATACCCATCATCGAGAGATCATATTACATTGCTCCGAGTCGGAATGTTATGCTGTTATTTTTAAGTGAGTTGACAGTATAACCCTTTTGAATGGCTTACATTAAGCCATTCAAAAGGGTTACCCACATCGTATGGGTTTTAGATTAACTGCTTAGAAAAACCCAATTGAAAACCCTTTCAATGGGTAACCAAAATTTGAATGGCTTAAATTAAGCCGTTCAAATGGGTTACCCACATCGTATGGGTTTTTAACTAACTGCTTAGAAAAACCCCATCGAAAACCATTAAGCCGTTCAAATGGGTTACCCACACCGTATGGGTTTTTAACTAACTGCTTAGAAAAACCCTATCCCCTTTCAATGGGTAACCAAAATGGTCCCTGAACCTAACCTAACCTACCTTTCAGTCATTTTCATTTACTACTTCATTTTTAGCCAATGGGTTACGGCTACACATAAGTTTTAGCCGTTTATAGATGAAAGAAATTATAACTAGCCTCTCTTCAAAAATAAACGCTTACAAAAGTGTTTTTATATGGAAGCCTATAATTGCATATAATACAATGTTTGTTATCCCACTGTTAATATTAGTCGCCATGTCATTATTTATAGTACCTCATAGTTAGTCGCCCTTTACGTTGTTAGTCGCCTGGAAAATAATTAGCTTTATATTAAAGGTGGAATTATTTTGAGAGAATAAACTGATCAATGAGATGATTTTTAGCATCTTTAATATGTTTTATACCTACCTACATAATTTGTATCGTGTGGTCCGACTCCACAAGTCCGGACACTTATGCCCGTTTTCACCTTCACTAAGTGACACTTAAATGACCCCTAAATAAAAATGCACTATTGGATTTTCAACGCTAGGGCTCAGCGCTGAGAGTTGAAAATCCAAGTGCTCTTTTATTTAGGGATTCATCTAAGTGTCACTTAATTGTCGGTAAAACCGGGCATTACAGTTCTTTCTTAAAGTAGGCAACGTCATAAATAGCTGTCAAATATTTACCTACCTGTTTTGATTAATCTGGCAATATTACTGAATGGAAATATGAAATGTCGCTAATTACTGAACTAGAATATTCAAAAGTCATTTATTCAAACTAGGCTGAGAATCAGCTCTTTTCGAACGTCAAAAATACATAAAACAGTCCCCCAAAACGCCCACCCTTCACCACTTCCTAGTGCTTTTGCTGGGAAGAAGAAGTGGCGCAACAAACTCCCCAGCAGCACAGCTGTCTGTTCAGTTAGAAAAACTTGATTCTATTTATAATAGTACGCAAGTAATAATAATGAAATGCAATTTTAACACTGAATTTGATGTTGTAACCGTTTTAGATGTAAAAAAGGCATTTGGAAAATTTCCAAATACTTTTTTACATGAAAACTAAATATTCGGTGTTACAATATTAATTATTGTATTCCATAATCAATATTTTAGTTCACTAGTTACCCATATTTCATATTTCCATACAGCAGTATTGCCAAATTAATCGAAACAGCGAATTTTTAAAATCTATTTGTGATGTTGCCCACTTTCAGCATGCACGGTCTTAATTGCGTGTTACGGTTGTCAAGAGCATAAAAAAACGTACAATGGGTTGTGCGTGTCAACGTTTAGCTACAATGCAATAGCGACATTAATTTAACACACGGGTAAGGTTATGGCCAGAAATCATACAAATTATAATAAGAAAAATAAAAAAGTAAATTGGAAAAAAAAACAAATTAAATAATAAAGCTCTCTCTGTCCTTCAATTCGGCTACTCTTTGTACGTTATTCGTTTTAATTTCATCGATGCGATGTTATGATTCGTGACCCCGGCAAATGACCTCTGCGCTATCGTTCTTTAAGTAAAGGTTGCTCCAAGATGCTATTTTAGAAAATTGTAAATTAGTAAATCAAAAAATAATAATGTGTAGTGAAATTAAAATATTTTCATAAAACGAAAACGCAAATCTTTTTAACGTGTGTTAAATTAATGTTACCACTAAAGCGGTTGTATGTATGACTTTGTCTACACACGTCATTTGCAATGCTAGCACACGAATTAGCCAACAGAAAGAATCAAAGCTCATCTATAAATATCCTTCTAAACCGTTGGAAAGACTACATGATAGCCAGTTGAGGTTTTTGGGTACCTTCTACCTACAAATAGTTTGCACCTACCAAGACAGCCAATCATCTTTCTAAGTGAAACTATTCTTAGCAAAACCACAGATGAATAAAGATGGTTCACTCCGCACTTTAGGTAACAAGCTACAAGTACGTGGCAGGCTCGACTTGTTGGGCCAATTCAGTGAGTATAACGTAGTCAGAAGATCTAAGAATTTCGCGATAGAAAGAGAGGCAACTTCTAGGTGAATATAACTGTAGGTAATTAGCGCTGTGCGATCTGAACCATCTGCATTAATCTGTAGCAAAACATACACGAACACGCCCTCCATTATGTTACATTGCCCTCCTTAAGGAGCAATTAGTAACATACATAATACACGAAATGGTAGCACATAGGTGTTATTACCGCACCACGTTTTCCTGTAGCCCATGGAAATATTTATGTAATTAGGGACACGAAACCAATATTAACGGCAGGGAAAATTAGGCCGTAAGTGTGTATTTTATCTTGCGATAAAATAAGTAAAAGGGCTGGAATGTGTTTTTAAGGTGCGGTAATTAATTATTACGTACTTAAAATGCCTACTTAATTACACTAAATTAAAGGCCAAAATCGGTTCCTTTGGTAAAACAGCGTGTCCAGCCTCCTTGTGTTCATGTTAAAAAACAAAAATTAAGGGTATTTGTCACACATTTTGATAGAATATATTCATTAGGTAGCAGAATCTCGACGAGTGCATAGAATTGTTGAAAAAGTGCATTTTATTTTCCATACGAACAAAATAGTTATTTTGAAGAGTTTTCACGAGGTATTCAAATATGATATCAGACTCACGCTGGGCACGTCCGTTATCGTTATAGCCTTTTCCCAACTACATATTATGTTGGGGTCGGCTTCCAGTCTAACCGGATGCAGCTGAATACCAGTATTTTACATGGAGCGACTGCCTATCTGACCATCACAACCCAGTAACTGGGTAATACGATAACCCTTTGGTAAAACTGGTTGTCAGACTTTCGGGCTTCTGACGACCCGTAACGACAGTCAAAGATCCACGAATGACAGCCGGGACCAACGGCTTAACGTGCTTTCCGAGGCACGAAGGGGTCTTGGTATGTAAAGATGGTCAACCATCTACGGACCAACCGCGGCAAGCGTAGCTTAACCTGATCGATCGACCCGCGTGGCTGTTATTACTTAGCTACAAGCCCCTTTGCACGTCCGTCTTTACAATAAATCATCTTTTCTCCATGATATTGTGGGCTATTTGCGTAAAGAAACGAGAGAAAAAACAAAAAAGTCTGCATATAATGGAAAACTTCACACTTATAGCTAATCTATTGATTAAACAACCTTGATTATACATGGGTGTATGAGGAGTGGGGAGAACTCGCAAATAACTAAAAATATTCCTCGGACGAAGATGAAATCGATTCATTTATAACTTAATGAAAACTGTACGGCTGCACAGTAGTGACCTTTATTATATAGAAAACTGCGTAGGATTTTTTTAATTATTCAAACCTTGTAGTTGTTTTCCTGGAAAATTGCGATAAACGTTCCAACAAGGTTAACCCACACTAAAGGGTTGCACGCAGAAAAGCTCAACACGAGATTTTGAAAAAACAAACTTACCTATCTGTTTTTATTGGTCATCTGATTCTCCTTTTAAATAATAACCATTATGTGGGATAGTCCGTTTGGGGGCGGTCTAATTTAAGACGTTCGAAATAAGTGTTAATCCTCCAATCAAATCAAAATTCAATCCAGACACAGGCCTCCTCCCTGTGGGAGGGAGAGGGCTATAATCCACCACGCGGACTGGGCCTGGTTGGTAGATGTCAGTGTCACATGTCTTCGAATTTTTGGTTCTAGAACAAGCCGGTTTCTTCACGATGTTTTCCTTCACCGTTTTGAGAGCAGTGGTGGTGAAATAATTTACATAAGGTAAAGCGCCTGGCCGGGTTTAAACCTACAACCTTCGTAAGTCGCGGTCGTTACCACTGGGCCACCACTGCTCGCACTGTGACACCGCTGCTCGCACTGTAACACCACTGCTCGTACTGTGACACCACTACTCGCACTGTGAAACCACTGCTCGCACTGTGACACCACTGCTCGCACTGTGACACCACTGCTCGCACTGTAACACCACTGCTCGCACTGTGACACTACTGCACTGTGACACCACTGCTCGCACTGTGACACCACTGCTCGCACTGTGACACCACTGCTCGCACTGTGACACCACTGCTCGCACTGTGACACCACTGCTCGCACTGTGACACTACAGCTCGCACTGTGAAACCACTGCTCGCACTGTGACACCAATGCTCGCACTGTGACACCACTGCTCACACTGTGACACCACTGTCGCACTGTGACACCACTGCTCGCACTGTGACACCACTGCTCGCACTGTGACACTACTGCTCGCACTGTGAAACCACTGCTCGCACTGTGACACCAATGCTCGCACTGTGACACCACTGCTCGCACTGTGACACCACTGTCGCACTGTGACACCACTGCTCGCACTGTGACACCACTGCTCGCACTGTGACACCACTGTCGCACTGTGACACCACTGCTCGCACTGTGACACCACTGCTCGCACTGTGACACTACTGCTCGCACTGTGAAACCACTGCTCGCACTGTGACACCACTGCTCGCACTGTGACACTACTGTCGCACTGTGACACCACTGCTCGCACTGTGACACCACTGCTCGCACTGTGACACTACTGCTCGCACTGTGAAACCACTGCTCACACTGTGACACCACTGTTCGCACTGTGAAATCACTGCTCGCACTGTGACACCACTGCTCGCACTGTGAAACCACTGCTCGCACTGTGACACTACTGCTCGCACTGTGACACCACTGCTCACACGGTGACACCACTGCTCGCACTGTGAAACCACTGCTCGCACTGTGACACCACTGCTCGCACTGGGTGTGACACCACTCTCGCACTGTGACACCACTGTCGCGCTGTGACACCACTGTCGCACTGTGGCACCACTGTCGCACTGTGACACCACTGCTCGCACTGTGACACCACTGTCGCGCTGTGACACCACTGTCGCACTGTGGCACCACTGTCGCACTGTGACACCACTGCTCGCACTGTGACACCACTGTCGCACTGTGACACCACTGCTCGCACTGGGTGTGACACCACTGCTCACACTGTGACACCACTGCTCACACTGTGACACCACTGCTCGTACTGTGACACCAATGCTCGCACTGTGACACCACTGCTCGCACTGTGACACCACTGTCGCACTGTGACACCACTGCTCGCACTGGGTGTGACACCACTCTCGCACTGTGACACCACTGTCGCGCTGTGACACCACTGTCGCACTGTGGCACCACTGTCGCACTGTGACACCACTGCTCGCACTGTGACACCACTGTCGCGCTGTGACACCACTGTCGCACTGTGGCACCACTGTCGCACTGTGACACCACTGCTCGCACTGTGACACCACTGTCGCACTGTGACACCACTGCTCGCACTGGGTGTGACACCACTCTCGCACTGTGACACCACTGTCGCGCTGTGACACCACTGTCGCACTGTGGCACCACTGTCGCACTGTGACACCACTGCTCGCACTGTAAAACCACTGCTCGCACTGTGAAACTACTGCTCGCACTGTGACACCACTGCCCGCACTGTGACACCACTGCTCGCGCCAATTCTCAGCCTAATTTCGATATATATTTTGTATTTTTGATTTTCCTAGAATGACCGTTAATAAGTGCACAGTTCTACATATTACATACCTACATGTCTATGAAGGGTTCTATGCAAACGTTTATTCTGAAAGTGGGTAACGCAGTCGCAAATAGCTGTCAAATATTTCGCTGTTTTGATTAATTTGGCAATACTCGTATTATTACTGCACGGAAATATGAAATATGGCTAACTAATGAACTAAAATATTGACCGATCGTAACACCGAATAAAAAAAAGTATTTAGAAACTTTCCAAATGCCTTATCAATATCGACCCTGTCGGGCATAGCAAAATTAGGAGAGAGGAAGAGGGCTAAGTAACAATTATTTAAGATGATTATTATGAATTAATTATTAGATGTGGTTAAATGGGTGTATAATTATTTATACACATAATTTTAAGTTATTATTATATATTATTGGGTTTGTGTTGTAATTTTGAAATAATGTATTGCATTATGAATCTGCCTGCCTAGCCTTTTCCTAACTATATTGGGGTCGGCTTCCAGTCTAACCGGATGCAGCTGAATACCAGTATTTTAAATGGAGCGACTGTCTATCTGACCTCCACAACCCAGTAACTGGGTAATACGATACCCCTTGGTAAGACTGGTTGTCAGATTTTCGATTTTCGTCAATCGACTCTTATAAGTACATCAAACATTATAGATATTTTATAATGTTTGGTGTACTTATAAGAGAGAGAATAATTTTATTTTGCAATCGATTTGTCTTCTAAAAACTCCTTTACTGAGTAGTAGTGGTTGATATGTAGGGTCAGCATTTGAACACAAATGCTGACCCGGGCCTGGTCCTTACCGGACGGCGAGCTACCCATTGCTCACCGTCCACAATCCCGCGCCTACGGTGGCCGGGAATCGGCCTGTGGTCGCGTTTGGGATCAGATTCATTAAATTATTTATTCACATTCTCTACTCAGATTAAATTTCCCTTCTGAAGACTCATGAAACAAAACTTTCAGCCAGAACGTACTTGATACTTCGTATGTACTGATTGCTCAAGGCGTGACCTCGTTTACATAATATTGAGCAAACTATAAATAAACTTTCTACTACAGTTAACATTGGGCCACTGAAGCCGTTTGCCTAAGCCCACGCAAGTACCTATCCTATCACAGATTACATACTAAGGTTAAGTTACTTTGATGAATAGATTATATTGATGCCCGATACATAGGTAGTAAGTAATATTAAATATTCATCTCGGCTCGATTCAATAGAGACGGCATGTTATATTTAGATATACACAGCACATAACGGTCTGTTGACGTCCTTCGTTGAACACAAATGCTGACCCTACATATCAACCACTGCATTGAGTCATATACTACTCAGTAAAGGAGTTTTTAGAAGACAAATCGATTGCAAAATAAAATTATTCTCTCTCTTATAAGTACACCAAACATTATAAAATATCTATAATGTTTGGGTTACTTATAAGAGTCAATTTGTCTTCTAAAAACTCCTTTACTGAGTAGTATATGACTAATTTTGCTGTGCCCGACAGGGTCCATATTGATAAGGCATTTGGAAAGTTTCCAAATACTTTTTTTTAACAACAAAAAAAAAACCCAAATGCGATAAAACCTCCGTAGTTATTGAGTAGATATGCAGTAGGTATTATGATACAAGGGGATGGTTAAACAAAATGTAAATCTACTGCAGTGCGAGCTGTTACTGCACTGCAGTAACAGCTCTCACGCTAGCTCGCACCGTGTAACCGCATCATGCGAGTTACTGTCATGTGCGTGTCGGTCAGTAGCTCGCATCCAAGTTACTACAACTTTTTTGTTTTACTAGCCACGCGCCTTTTCCTACCAACCCAACTCGCACGTTTTTAATGAAATGACAGTAGCTCGCACGTTCAGGTGCACTTCGAGTGCATTCTCTGTTGCTCTCTCACTCGCATGTCTTGGGGGTCTCGCTTGAGCGAGTACAGAGGTGTAGTAGCTGTCTACTGTCACGCCAGGAGCTCGCACTCGTGTGACCGGGTGAGGCGAGTCGAGCTACTGTTATGCCAGTACAAAGTGGCAGTAGCTGTCTACTGTCAACGCCAGTAGCTCGCACCGTGTAACCAGGCCTTAAGCCTTCTCTCTCCTGGGTAATTTTCCCTTACGACTTTTCTAAAATATGAACTGGTTTTTACTTCTCAACTCGTGAAAATGAATTATTTGTTTTGTTTGACGAATAAGCACTTTTATTGTTGTCACGTAGATTTGGCTATTGGTTTTTACATTACGAAGCAGGGTTTGATTTAAAGCATTTTCTGTCTGCAAATAATTACCCGACCTAAGGACCTCGTGGCTAAGTAATAACTGCCGCACGGGTCGATCCATTAGGTTAAGCTACGCTTGCTGGGGTTGGTCTGTGGATGGGTGACCAACTTTACATACCGAGACTCCTCCGTGCCTCGGAAAGCACGTTAAGCCGTTTGTCCCGGCTGTCATTCGTGGATCTTTGACAGTCGTTACGGGTCGTCAGAAGACCGAAAGTCTGACAACCAGTCTTACCCAGGTACTGGATTGTGGAGGTCAGATAGGCAGTCGGACCATTTAAAATACTGGAATTCATTCATTATTGGTGCATCCGATTAAACGAATATAGTTGGGAAAAAGCTAGGTAGATTGATTTTGAAATAATTACCGACCCGCAGACAGGCGCGACGCGACAGCGCGACGCAACTCTGGTTTCACATTTTCAATGAAAAATTCTTGGAAACTTTTTCGGTGTCGCGTCGCGGCTGTTAGCGAGAACGTTAAAATTACTAGCTCCAATATCTCCCAACGACTGCCCACACAATCTCTCACTTCAATAAATCAGTAAATAGTAAAAGTACCTATAGAAAGAAAAACAAACAAACAAACAGTCGGTCGGCTCGCAAAGGTCGCCGCCTCTTATCAGTAGCATCGCACGCAATGCCGACACCGACATGCCGCAGCCGCCACCTAGTTTTTATTCCGACAAACAATCGGGATATAAATAAAAATTATTATCGATCACGCATGCGAGAGAATCGGCGAATGTTTCAAATTGTAGCTTTGATTATAAATAGAGCTATGTGAAAGTATCAACCACGAGCTTGATTTTGGTGAAAACTAAAACCACATTTTAAGTTTTTGCAAAAGCTCCTAGTCTAGCCCAGAAGGGCGTTATAATAGGGGTTAAAGTATGAAATTGCCGTTTTATTGTAATAGGTACTTCGAATTGGCATAGAACCTTCATGGTTTGAGATTTTTGAGTGAAACTTTTTTCACATGGTACCTATGAAGTTCTTCTTTTAAAAAATATGCAACATTCGATTATCGACTTTCAGTTGTTTTTTTTTATTCAGCTTAGACAAGAAAGATGGATACGAGTAGATACGAGATGGAGCCGACGCGGAACTAACGCGGCAGAAACAGATCGCAATATCAATGTTGCGTTTGGAGAGGGGACTGCTAAAGAACGCACCGTGCGATTTTCGTTTAAACGCTTTCGTGATGGAAACTTTGATTTGAAGAACGAACCGCCCACACAGGTGAATAACAATGAATTGAAAGAGATGGTGGAAGCCGATCTGGTCAAGCAATAACGGCAGATGTCTTCTGTGCCGAACTCTGAACAATAATAGCAAAACTAGCAGTGAAACAGCGCCGACTCATGAATCGATCTTCACCATTATTGCTCCAGGATAACGCGAGACCTCATACAGCACGAGAAACCGTTTGAACTCTACAGGAACTGCAATTAGAAACCATTCGTCACCCTCCGTATTCGCCAGACCTTGCTCCAACTGACTACCATTTTTTCGTGATTTGGACAATTTTCTACGTGATAAAAAGTTTTCTTCTCAGGAGGCAGTACAAAACACTTCACACAGATTGTCGAATCTTGATCACGAGAGTTCTATCGCAAAGGCATACATGACCTTCATATTAGATTGCAGCAATGTATAGATAATAATGATACCTAATTATTTTGATTAAATAAATATGTTACTTAAATTAAAAAAAAAACAAATTTCAATTTTTCTGTAAAAATCGGCAATTTCATACTTTAACCCCTAATATTTCTGTTATATCGTACCAACTCACTCGTGGAAAGATTAATAATTTTCCAAGAGACTTTGGTAGACCTACACTTTGTCCTTGAATGTAGCTTACCTAAGTACTTCTTTTCACAATACCAGTATTAAATATTTTTTTAGTAAAAAAAATCTTGCTTCCGTTATTTGGCTTATCTAATAAGACGTGATTATAAGATTTACGAGGGTAGTAGATCGCTACTACCCTCGTAAATCTTATAATCACGAGTCAGTCATCGATCAGTCATCGGACTGCTACGGGCTACCATTCAGGAAATATCGGACATATTAGACTTCGATTGTAAAAAGTCTTTGTTTGTAAGAATTTAAAAAAAAAGCACTAGGAAGTGGTGAAGGGTGGGCGTTTTGGGCGACTGTCTTATGTAATTTTGACGTTCGAAAAGTGCTGATTCTCAGCCTAGTTTAAATAAATGACTTTCGAATTTTGAATTTTAAAAATTGTTTACGTTTCACCACCAAAATAATTCGTCATTGTAACATTAACCATTTTACTTATACAATTCTAAACAGTCGTCTCTAACAAGCTTTGATCCAGCTTCGATAAAGCTCGAAGCGCACCAGCTAGCTACATCTCATCGGTAACATAATAAAGCGTAGCAGTAGAATGTAATCTCCTTGCAAGGGATGCACCTTCTCAATAATTCATGTGTTCGCACCTTGAAATGCGCCGCGACCGATAATAGCACTCAGATAGCAACATAGATCATGTAGCGCAGAGGGGAATTTAGTTACCTCCATGATAAACGCCTATGACAGTATAATTATTTGTTTGTTTGATGATGCTGCTTTGTAAGAAATACATTAGGTACTTGTTTCAACAATACAATTTTAACTACAGGTGTATTTTTTTTCTCATGGATAGCGCACACCATTCATTCATTCATTGGCAGTGGTGATCATTTACCAACACGCTGGCCTCCGCAACAACTGCTAATGAGGGGTTTCATGTAAATTCACGCCACCAGTTGGCGCCACTTTGACAAGAGGTCTTCCATTTCGACAATTAAATATAGAATATATGATAACGTTCATCATTCGTTTCATTCATTCGCTCGTCATTCAGTCACGACTACAATTTTGACAGGTGCCAAAGTTGCCTGTCAATAGCTTCAGTACTGCCCTCTAGTGAACGTCATTTCAGAAAACCCACATCTGCTACCCAATTAAAAAAAGTGTCAACATTTTCAAACGCCGAGTCAAAGGTGGTTTCTGTTTTACGTTTAAATTTATACGCTAGATTATGCAGACAATTTCTGTAATAGAAATGTTACAGAAATTGTCTGCATAATCTATGAGAAAATAAAACAAAGTTGTTTAGAGTTTTTGTGGAATAAAAATGTACTATTGAACAAATCTAATTGTATTTTTAACTAGGCAAAAAGACAGGGATTAACAGGAAAACTTTTACGTAAGCAGTTGATTGAGAGAAATACGTTCAATTTTGAACTCTTTGCGAAGATGTTTAGAGTTGTTTTTTCCATTTTTGGGAAAATCAAGTGGGGATTGCTGGGTTTCCTAGTCGATACTAAGTGACAACATTTTATAGTGGAACTTAGAATAATGAATATGAAATAGGGACATTTATCTAAACTATTTAAAAAAAAATCCTAGTCTTTATTTTGCTAGTTTAATTTTATTTTAGACGTAAAAAACTTAAGTACGACCAGTAAGAAATTTCTGTTTACTTTAGCCTGAAAAATGGGTTTTTTGTTGAGCTTTTTGTGAATAAATTCGTCTGGCTAAGACTTTTTACGTGACCGTAGCATACCTACCGCAATTTTATTTAGTATCGACCTTAAAACAAAGATGAATATTTTTTATGCCTGTAATTTCAAACACAATATCACGCCTGTAATTCCCGGACGGCAGGAAATGAAAAAAATCAATAACACTGCGTTACCTGGGGATCTAACCTAGGACCTCATGATCAGTAGTAGCGCTTGTGACCACTAGACCAGTGGTCAGCAAACTCATTAGTCAATAGAGCCAAATATTATGACGACTAAGATTCCTTATGAGAGCCAATCCTTTCTGTGTGTCTAAACTGTCTCAATACACTTTTCTTGATCCTTAAAGCTAATCACACACCATCCATCCACAACGCCATCTCTCACTCCACAACGCTTCCTAAAATTAACTTGCTAAGAAGTAGGATGCCTTCATCATCATCATTATATCGGCTGATCATAATATATTATGATGAAGGAATCTTACTTATTAAAAAGTTAACCTTGCAAAACTTTCAACGGTACAGTAAATGATACATTTTCGATGTCCTGTTAATTTACGGTGAAAATACTTCGGACATAAATCTTTGAAATTATACTTTGATGACCGAAACCCCTATGCCAGCGCGTATTTACACTCGCATTTTTATAGAGCCGCAGGCCATAGGCCAAAAAGTCGCATGCGGGCCAGCGAGGGTAATTTCATCCTGTATTTTAAGATGGTAGGTACTTTTTATAAGTCCTAGGAGCCTGTAGTCAGTTCTTTGCCAATCTACAAATTTAATAATTAAAACCTAGCAATTGGGAAGAAAATCCTTCAATTATATTTAAGACGACATTATTCATCATCATCATGTCAGCCGAAAGACGTCCACTGCTGGACACACGCCTCACCCAAACACCGCCACTTCGACCCATTCTGTG
Source organism: Xanthia togata (assembly GCA_963853775.1). NCBI lineage: Eukaryota > Metazoa > Arthropoda > Insecta > Lepidoptera > Noctuidae > Xanthia > Xanthia togata. The sequence goes on from OY970794.1 coordinate 5,747,827, forward strand.
CTTCCCGCATCCAGCGGATTCCTGCGGCCTTCACAAGATCATCGGTCCACCTCGTGGGATGCCTTCCAACGTCTTCCAGTACACGGTCGCCACTCCAGAACCTTCCGGCCCCATCGGCGATCTGTTCTGCGAGCAATGTGCCCTGCCCATTGCCACTTAAGTTTGACAATTCTTCGGGCTATGTCGGTTACCCTGGTTCTCAAGCTGGAAAATCCAAGAAAACAAGACGACATAATAGCACCTTTTAAAATGTTCACCTGAAAATTAAAAAATTAGGCCTTTTTCCCATGGGCAGATAATGATACATTTTCATTTACATAAAACGCAATTGAAATTCTATCCCACAAATTCAGTGTTGATAAGAAACTTTAAGAAGATAAAGTAGATACATTTTATATTTCAGCTTGAATAAACGTGAAAAATAAAGAGCAGTGCTCGCCGGCACCCAGAACCTATCACTTCGGGATAATCTTCAAACCACTGAATCCATTCGATTGGGGATTTGCGTCGTTCAACGATACTGAACTCAATTATTTTGTCTATTTTTCTTCGTTTATTTTAAAGGGATGGAGTACGGGTACTTAATCTGCATTCGCTATTTATTTGCCAAACATGTAAACATAGTGCAGATATACAGGGTCAAATTGAATTAGCTAGCAAAACCCCGCAGATAAGATGAGTATCGATACCTAAATATGATCAAACAAAAAAGAAATTAATTCGACAGGTTTTATTCAGAAATATCTGTTTAAAAAATCAGTTTTCGTTGTGTAAACTTCACAGACGTGATTTGTGTCGATACCTAAATACGAGAAAACAAAAAAAAAACAGATTTTTTCAACTCATACTTCCAAAGCAGTCACCGCGAAAAAAAATCTTTTTTTTTCATACTTTTTTCGTATTTAGTATTCGATATTCATCACGTCTGCGTCTTGCTAGTTAATTTACTTTGACCCTGTAGAAGGATGCCTATACAGGGTGGCAGGGACATCGACGTGAAAACTGCTACCATGGATTCAGTACATGAATCTAAACCCCTTGTGTTGAAAATTTCGTCGGTTATTTATTTAAAAAATCTGCTGTTCCATAATTTCTTTCTCTTTTTCTTCTTAATTCGTGTCAGCGTTTATACCATAATTTTATGCTATTATCTTATAATTACTATAAAAGTTGCATATTGCAGCTAAGCTAGCTAAAGATACCATTCCATACCCGTCCGCAGGCGGCAACTGCAGACGACGTGTCGCCGCGACACGACTGGTTTCTATGAAATACCTTCCGTAGCTAGCGACACGTCGTTGGCAGCTACGGGCGAGTGACAGGCGACACGTGCAGCCCGACCGCAGACCAGTAGTGCCGCCAACGCTCGAGCGATAACACGTTTTTCTATCTTCTATTTACCGACTGGAGTACGGAGTGCTGCCGGGTTCGGAATCATGACTGCAGTAACATGACGCCACGACGTGTCGCCGCGTCATGACGCCACGACACGTCGCGTGCATCTGCTGCCTGCGGTCGGTTACGGAATGGTACCTTTACCTGTATATCTGTACTAGTAACATAAGTACCCGTACTAAAACCCTTTAAAATAAACGATAGAAGAAACTTGTGAGATGTCCGTTGTCCTAATATTACTGTATCAACAAAATTGCTTAGTCAAAAATTGCAAAAATTTTATGTCTCAAATACAATAGGTGAATGACTCCAAGGGCAGAAATAAAATGGCCTATTCTCAAACGACGGCAGTAAGTCAAGTTAGTTGTGTTAATTTTACCCAAAACTTCTATCTTAAACTTCAAACAACATTAAACCGGTGGACCCAAAATATTATAATAAATTGCTTGGACAGACAGCACAAAAGTCATATAATTATTTATTTTTTAATTACATATCATAACATCACCATCAGCAGAGGTGTACCAATATTAAACCCACATTTCGCCAGTTATTTTTAAGTCCCATGTAATAGGGGGCGAGCCTATTGCCATCAACCGGGCACAATTCCAGACTCCGGGCTGCTACTGAGAAATTCCTGATAGAAAAATTCAATAACACTTGGCCCGACCGAAGCCCACTATTTTGTGTAACAATTATCACGTAAAAAATTAAGTTAAATTAAAATTGTTTTTTAGTCTTAATCTTAAAGGCTATAATATTGTAATTGATTAGTAGGAACCTGGTTCCTTCTAATAAAGCATAAAAAAAACTATTTTGTTTATTTAGGTAAGTATATCATTTACCTTTTGCTGCTATCCGTACTCAGTCAGTGACGAAAAATAAACTCATTTTCGCCTCATCATTCATTTCCCGGTAACTTCTCTCATTATGTTGAGCTTAAGATGGTGTTGAGCTGCCCGGAGCTCCTAAATAAGTTCCTTGATAAGATTATGACGGTAAATGTAGGAAAGCGTACGTGTTGACGAGGCTATTGTATTTTGCGTCTTCTTCTAATGGTGAGGCAGATCTTAAGGTGCATTGTCTGATCGTTTTACTCACGTGCACTCAAATAGTTTGGTACTTACAATTGTTGGTGTAGTCAGCCAACCAGCCTTGAGCAAGCGTGGTGATCAAATCTCATGACTTCTCTGAATGAGAAGAGGGCCTTGTCCTACAATAGGATAATGATAGTTGGGTATTATACATGCGATTAGTTTTGGACTCAAATGAAGCCTTTACTCATACTTAAGTTGACTATTTGGAGAAATTGTTCAAATCACGATCTCGCCCTGTGATCATATCAACTAATGACATGACCATACTTTTTTTTTTTTTTGGTCTCGGGGTGGAAAATCCTCATGGATGTCCTCCGCTCTGGGGCGGGCGAAGGGGTCTGTCAGACTCTTACTGACTAGAAACCACCCCGGTGTTCCGACTCACACCTACGCGACATGACCATACCTAACCTAACCTAACTATGACACATGAAGTTTTAGAATGCTGTAGAGCGTTGTCTCTGTCACTCATGGTATGTAGGTACTGTCAGGGAAAGTAATTATTAAGCAAATTGCCACTACCACTTCTAATTGACTACTATTTCATTATTATTTTTTAGGGTTCAGTTCCCGAATGGTGCTAGACGGAACCCTCTAAACCTCCGCTGTCCGTCCGTCTGTCAGTCAGCGGGCTGTATCTCATGAACCGTAATAGGTAGACAGTTGAAATATTCACAGGTCGGTATGTTTTTCGCCGCACAAATAAACAAAAAACTTATAAGAAAAAAATAATTAAAGGGATATAAGTACCTACAAGAAACGTGTTTTTTATATTGTACGGAGGTACGAAAACCCTCGTGCTTGCGGCATTTTTTTTTTCATTTAGTTACGCTACCAATTTAAATTGCCCACAAATAGAAGTCACAACTTTCATTCTTTGGCAGTTGTTTTTTTTTTTTTTTTTTTTTTTTCTAGGGCATGTCGTAGCTCACTTCTGAGGTGATGACTACTTAACCGGTCAATCCTGCGGCTGCCTTAAGCTACTAACTCAAAGCCTCCAGCCAGGGGTTTGGCAGTTGTACGTATGTAATAGCTATATAGATAGTGCAATCCACTGAGACGCGCCCCACTCCGCTCCGGTCCGTACTAAAGTACAGTAATCGCGTCGTCGTGGATTGCTCTATCTATAACACGGCAAATTAACATTAGCTGGCTTATAACCTGACTTCACTTATGTGAGTTCTCTGCCAAAAACGTCATTTGCCATATGAACAGACGCGTAGGTACTGTACGTACTTAATAAGCCTAGAAAAATCCTCCTCTATATCCTTTTCCAGCCAAGATAACACCAAACTGTCCACCAAAATAGAAACGACCGAATAAATTTCGTATTTATAACGAGGATTAATCATCGGAATCTGCCTTGACTTTTACAAATTACCTTGGTTAGCTCATGATAATTAATCTCACTAGGAACTGATCCTTTATCAGAAAATAGGGTTGCCACAATCATAAAATAAGTAGGAAAAGTTAAGCCCCTAACTTTTTAAAAATGGAATGCATTGACCGAGGAACTCAACATGCGCATGTCGGCTCCTATGTTGACGGGTTGTGTTGAGCTTCACCGATGGTCCAGCTGGCTCCCTCGGCTGGCTCACTTAGAAAATTTGTTACGATATGTAAGGACTACGCTGCCACCCATGGGTTACTGAATAATGGAAATAAGTAAGAACTCATGGTCTTTAAGGCTTTTGGCAAGAAGTTTCCAGAAAATATATCACCTGTTAAAATTAACGACATGTCGCTTCGTCTGGTACAGCAGTTTAAATACCTTGGACATTTCGTTTCTGACGACCTTAGGAACGATGCCGATGTTGAGCGGGAACGCAGGGCGTTGGCGGTGCGGGTGAATATGCTGGCTGCTCGTAGGTTCCCGCGGTGTACAGAGGGCCTAATGTGAGTTTCTTTTAACCACCTCGACCGTGTTCGACGTTCCGATTGGTCCTTCACTGGTGAAGGCCGGCTGGCTGCCAATCGGAGCGCCGAACGCGGTCGATGTATAAAGTCAAAATGGTTAAAAAAACTCACACTGGGGCCTTTGATGCGTGCCACTAATGCGTTGCATATTCAATACAACAACGCTTTTGGTGCGCTGCCACTGTTGCAACTCCCACGTTATTGCAGTGCTTCTGCAATGTTTGCTCAAGCCAGAGTAGATAGCTTCTCAGCTGTAGTGCGGAAAAAGAGTGCTTCTCTTCTCATAAGCGGGACGGTATAGCAACAGCCTCCTGAAAACTATTGCTGATGGGCCTGACGAAAGCTCCATAAACCTTATAAAAACCACCCTGTCTGTAGTACCTAGAATATAAGTACTAAAATAGAAAAGAAGTTAAATTGTATACTAACATCTAGAATTGTAAGTATTTACTAATTTTTTTTAAATTGGTTCTGGTCGTCTGTAGAATAAATAAATATTATTATAATATTATGAACCACTTCCATAAATAAAATAAAATAAAAATGGGGTCTATTTCACAATTTCCGGAAAAACACTGTCTACCACGTACATTAAATAAAATTTCTATGAAAATATAACATAGCACGTAATATCACGCCTTGTTTCCCTGAAGGGTTGGGCAGAGGTGTACCTATAGTACACCTATATTTCGCCAGTTACGTTTAAGTCCCATGTGTGGCGAGCCATCAACCGGGCACAATAGGAATCGACCCCAGGACCTCTTGCTTAGCAGTAGCGCTTGCGACTACTAGACCACCGAGGCTGTTCATTTTATCTATACTTCTATACCTACTAATATTATAAAGAGGAAAGATTTGATTGTTTGTTTGTTTATTTGTTTGTTTGTTCGTATTGAATAGGCTCCGAAACTACTATACCGATTTGAAAAATTCTTTTACCATTAGAAAGCTTAGTTTTCAGGGAGTAACATAGGCAACTTTTTATCTCGGGAAAAATAACGGGTCCCGCGGGAAAGACCACGGGAGCGAAGCCGCGGGCAAAGTGCTAGTTATGTACTATAGAAGAATTCATATCTAAGCAGTTTGAAAACAAAATCCCGTGAACACGATGGCCACATCTGTTACTGCCCCGGTTCTATAGCGGCCGAGCGCTGCAAGCAGAAATAGTCCTTACGGTGTATAGATATGAAGTTCTTCGATGGTACATCTATGTATGTGTATGTATATATTTAATTTTCCTTCCCATCTTTCCACATAAGATGTATGATTGATAAATGAATTGACTGCAACTTATCAGAAGGGCAATTCCAAAATCGATTCACAAACTCATCTCAACGACAATCAATATAAAAAACTTGTCAAAATTTATGAAAATTAGAGGTCGTTTTGACAGATTGAGATTGAGATTAGAATTTATTTATTTATTTGCTCTCATGCACATCACACATTTTACAATATAGTAATGTCGGTTTTTGTACATGAACCCTGTCAAGGCACTGCAAAGTACAATGTGGGTTTTCTGTTGAGTTTATGAACATTAAATTAACATATTTACATAGTGAATACAATACATTTCAGAAAAAAACAGAAATACATGAATCTAGCAGTCGTTATGATGTCCAATTAACAGTAATAAACAAAATACAATAACACACTTTAAGTCATACTTAGTTAGATTATATTAGTAGGTAGGCAGTAAAAAAGTAGAATAAAATATAATATTATAATAATATAATATAATTAAAAACCGGCCAAGTGTAAGTCGGACTCGTGCACGAAGGGTTCCGTACAAAAAAATCATGTCTGTTGTATGGGAGCTCCCTTAAATATTTATTTATTCTGTTTTTAGTGTTTATTGCTATAGCGACAACAGAAATACATCATCTGTGAAAATTTCAACTGTTTAACTATCACGGTTCATGAGATAGAGCCTGGTGACAGACGGACAGATAGACAGTGGAGTCTTAGTAATAGGGTCCCGCTTCACCCTTTGGGTACGGAACCCTAATATATAATAAAATTAAATAATATAATTGCCCCTCAGGAGTTGGTAAAACAGTTTTAAACAATAATTTTTAAATAGGCCATAAGATTTTAGTTATGTCTAACTGTTATTTTGATGAATAACCACAATCTGCTCAACAATAGATATTGAAGTAGGTAATTTAAAAAATATTTCTTCAATATTTCCATTTTTCGCCAGTGTTGTAATGCATAGTTCAAATATTCTCGGCAAGGAACGAGGATATTTTGGCTCCCTGCCATGTATGGGGACAATGTGGGAAGAATGTTAATCCCCCTTCCCGGAAGAGAGAGGCGATATCCGACTCCAAAGAATAGGGACTGTGTCATCGTTTTAGTTTAGGAGTACACTGGTGCCGATTCTCTTGTACACCGAACTAAACTATCTCTAAAATTCCTTACTTTAGGCTATGAGAATCTTAAAGAAAAAAAAAAACTTTAAGTAAAAATTAAAAATAATTTTGACACAACTAAAATCGAATTTGACAATCGCGTCTCCACGTCGTACATACTTGTTTACGCTACACCGTGTTTTTTTTTTGAGTCGGAGGCAAAGGGGGCAGCCTCGACGTTTTATATGGAATTTTTCACCTTTTGTATGGAAAATATGAAAAATGATTAGCTACATATTGAGTTTTAGGGGTTTATGGGTTCTTTAAAGGGGGTCGAAATGTTAATTATTTTTGCTTTTGCGATAGGACACACCATTTTAAAGATATAAACAAATGAAAAAAAGATACAGTAGGTACTGTTTCTGCACCTGAAGTCGAAGTGTTCGTGTGAATTTCAGTTCATGACTTCATGATGTAATCCACACCATTTTTTAAACGCGATTAAAAATACCTAGTCAGATTTAGTTAGACAATCAAAATTTTAGGTGAATTATGTCAAATTCAGAATAGCAAAATTGTCTTTTCACTAAATTAAAAATTCAGTGCCATCGTTGTGCTGTCAAACTAAAATATAGTTAAGTTGTGTCACTTTATATTTAAGAAAGGGAAATCGTCAATTGACAGGAATAAACTAAATTTCGGTGATTTTTAGTCTAGTTTAGAGGCATTTTTGACAAGAGAATCGGCACCATTGACGTAGAATCAATGCTTTACTAAGCTTTTCTTAAGACTATAGTTATTGCGTTTTAGCATGGGAATAGCGGTCATTGACCCTCCTACAATTTCTAGCATTTTTTCATTTCAAAAACTGAAATAAAGTCTGCTAACGTCCTGAATCAATATCTATCGTGATCTTCAACATGTTTTAATAAAGAAATACCATATATTTTATGGTTTGGGTTTCTACGGAGATATATCAGGGAAAGGGCAATGACCGCTATTGCTACGCTAAAACGCGACAACAATACCCATCATACTCATTTCAGCCACTATTGAGACAAACAGCATTGCCACAGTATAATAAAGTAGCAGTATTATGTCTCGGCAGTGACCTTGAAATAATTACCTACGGCGGTAACTGAAGCGCACTCGAGACTGTTACGTACTGATTTACACTGAGATTTCGAAGTGCTTCGTATCGGCCGTTTCCTATGAAGACATATTTAATACCTACTAGTTACTTATTTATACTGTGGTATTGCTGTGCTGACTTAATTTGATTTTGTCTTGTCTGCCGCATTCCAATCATCTGAAAGATACCAATAGCGGTAGCGTCTGTCTGAATGATATCTTCTTCTATTCCTTCTTTCATCTATTTGTGTTAAAAGATTGATAAATAATCAGGGCCGAGAATGTCCCTGTCTTTTAGTTCATAGGTTTTAAATTTGTCATTTGTTTATTTTGATATACTCGTAATTATGGGATGGACAATAATATATATTCTGCTCAGCAGAGCAGTGGTGGCGCAGTGGGTTCTTACGAGTTGTAGGTTGTGGGTTCGAACCCGGGCAGTCGTTTTACTTTTTGTAAATAATTTCATCACCACTGCTCTCAAAACGGTGAAGGAAAACATCGTGAGGAAACCGGCATGTCCTAGAACCAGAAATTCGAAGACATGTAACATCTACCAACCCGCACTCGGCTCGCGGGATGGATTACAGCCCTCTCGAAGAGAGGAGGGCTGTGTCGCAACAGTGAGGAAATTGTAGGCTGATTATAGTACTAGAGAGTTGTGCCAAAATCGTTTATGTTTTTTGTTAGTAGAAAGGTGGACGATATGATTTTTTATGAGATCAGTGATAGCCACTGGTGTGACCATCAGACTACCAAGTCATAGGTCTCGAGTTTGAACTCAAAGCACGCACCTCTGTGTTTTCGGATTCATGTGCGTATTATATAATTATCACTTGCTCCAAAAACGGTAAAGGAAAATATCGCGAGGAAACCGGCATGCCTGAGAGATATTTCTCGACGGCATGTGAAGCCAAGTCAGATACCCATGGGCGGCTTTAAAACTCTCACTAACCACATGAAAAGAAGTTTAATTTTATAATATCGCCACTCGCAGAGGGTCTTTTAATACACCCTATACAATGTCTTCAATACAGTCGATAAATTGAACGCGCTTGAATAAAACACAGTTCGTTTCATTTACGCTACAATGCTGCAATGCTTTCCGTTTCGTTTTATTGCAAAAAAAACACAAGTGCTAAGATCAAATTTTATTTGCAAAAACATTCTGCTGTAACTTTTTACTTGAGTTCCTTTAAGTATCAATACTCCCGCTTTATTTCGTTGAATGGAATGTAAACAAAAGCAGTTTCCTAAACGTGTAAAATGTAGTAGGTTAATTTTCATCTTCGGTTAGTTTTCATACCTAATTATGCGAAACATTACGCATACATACGAGAGCACTCAGATAAAGTTCAGTGACAGACTGTCAGTGTATCCCTCTTGGATCAGCATCCCGAAGATATCTGACTACTAAAACTACTCAGGGTCAAGTGAAACTTCAATGACAATTAATTTAGTCCTTTTTATGAATATTCAATCCGAAAGAACTTCCTTATAAGTTGATTTCAATTATAAACGAAGGAAACGTACGCAATTCGCACCCTTGGCTTTTCTGCGAGGACTGGCGACGTTTTTGCCTCTGCGGCAACTTGGATGCGAATAAAATATAACTTTATTATGAAGAGGGTAAGGTTCGGTGTTGGGTGGAGAGGTTTCAGGGGATGCTGCGCCTCTGTATGTATTATAAATTGGTTTAGAGCGGCGCGGGGAGTCGCCGGTCGCCGCTCGATACCGGCCAGTCGCGAGACAGACCCGAGCGCGTTCGCTTCGCTATCGTCGCTAATATCGAAACGAAAATAAAAATAAACCCCTATTGTGAACCTCGAGTCAGCTAGTGTTGTGAACATGATCGTTAGTGAGTGTTGCATTGTCTTGTTGGATTGTTAGCCGCTCTAGTTCGCCTGAATATTTCGTTAACAAGGTAAGTAGTGTTGTGGAGATAAACAGATAAGCCCTTAAGGTCTGGTATCGCGTACCTTGTTTAATTACTGCGTATGATTATTGCGTGTGTTTTTGGTAAATGTTCGCCGCTAATTTTAATATGGCTCACGTGCGCAAGTGGTTGTATCAAGTTAATACTGCAGTACGTTATGATCTTCTTGACGGTTGTAAAAAGGACTTAAATTTAAAATAAATCATATATTATTTTACGGTACTCGTGAATTCCCTCCATAAAATCATACATTTTCTCTGGTTCTGATTAAATCTGAGTCAACCGTTGTGCTTGGGTGAAGAATCCATTAAAGTAACGCTCTACAACCAGGTAATTATTTCATTTCTTGTATGCATGTATTTAAAAGAACCGTCTGCTGTATTTTATCAACAGCATCTCGATTAATAGGATGTTCAGGGATGCTGCAGGATGTGAATTAACACGTAGTGATGCTACTTGGAAATTGTCCAGCTGGTCGGAAAATTGTAGAAAAACAGGTGTAGTTTATCCGTTACATTTTCTTTGGTGTTAAGTACTAGTAGTTACTATTTCTCTTGGGATTCTTCGTCCAATGAGCAAGCATGGTCATTAATGCGCGTAACTTTTCACTGCAGACTTCTAATTTGATTCGGTTTATCACCGCTGAAGAAAAACGCCGGTCAATCAATGCTAAGAATTTCTACATTGTTATGACTTTTATTAGTGATAACAATGTAGAAATTCTTAGCATTGATTTTAGTACCTCAAGTGCAGTTTTATTACTGCAATTGAGGTACTAAAAGTGCCGCAGATTGAGTAATCCTCAAATAACCGTACTGGCCGAGTAATCTTTTTACTACGGCATGAGATACACTAACTCGGCTGATGTTACTATGTAATGTAGTAGACGTCGTGTATCTCCTGCCGACACGAGAAAAGGCTGACATGGGCCAAGCATCTCAAGCAGCAGGCATCAGAAGAGTATTCTCATAAAAACACTTTTCACCGAATGACACCTGTCATTCAGTGAAAAATGTTCTATGAATTTGAATATACTATAGTAATAGTAATATTCTAAAGAATATCCAGGGCCATAATTCATCCTGGACACAGCTTGACGTCTCACAATAATGCACGATGTATGCAAATAAAACTGTATAAATAACGTATGTACTGAGGTCAGTGACCCTTCTATTGACGGCGTCGTTGCATCTTATGTCTAAGGTCATTGGGAATGCGCATCGAGTGCCTCAGTTGTCACGAGGAATGGCCTCGTAACTTACACCTATTAGTTGGTGATTTCGTTCATTATTGAATAGAATATTGGTGCATGATGGTGGTTGGTGATGGGATTTGGATTCATCAGTTGGGCGGAAGGAGTTTTGCTGTTGGCCTGTTTCTTTTTTACCACGACACTATGGTAACCACTTTATTTAAGAGTTTAAAAAAAATACAAAATTCAAATCTATCATCATATGGCCACGTTTGAGAATTCTATCCTTTTCCCAACTATGTTCGGGTCGGCTTCCAGTCCAACTGGATGCAGCTGTCTTTACCTATGTAATTGGAGATTCTAATAACCAGCATTTTGCAGATTTAATTATCTGTGGATTGGCGCGCAATTCGAAATTCAAATGAATTTTATTCGAAAGACGTGTTAATTTAATTTCAAATTCAGTCATTTATTTTTAGATAGTTTTTTGTTTTTGTGACATTATGGTAGTTTTTGGCGCCATGGATAAACTGAAAATTCGTAAAATTTTCGAATATGAGTTCCTACGTGGAAATACCGCTGCGCAAACAACACGAAACATTAACGACGTGTACGGGCCTAACACTGCTTGCATAAAGACAGTCCATTATTGGTTCAATCGTTTTAAATCTGGAAATTTTGATTTGAAGAACGAGCCTCGCGGTCGGCCGGTAACTATTGTCGACAACGATGAATTGAAGGCGATAGTGGAAGCGGATCCAACTCAATCTACGGCTGAGCTTGCTGCGGGCCTTGGAGTTAGTGTCAAAACAACATTAAAGCACTTGCGTTAAATCGGAAAGATAAAATAGCTAGATAAGTGGGTGCCACACGAACTAAGCGACCAACAGCGAGATTTACGCGTCGAAGCATGCATAGCACTACTGGATCGGCATAGAAACGAGGGCAATCTTAATCGAATTTTACCTGCGGTGAAAAGTGGATCCTGTACGTACAACCGTAAGCGTTAGTCTCATTGGTTGGACCCGGGTACAGCACCTAATCAGTGAGCTAAAAAAAAGATTGCTCATAGGAAGATGATGGTGACTGTCTGGTGGACCAGTGCCGGACTTGTACACCACAGCTTCTTACCAAATGGCACAACAGTGACGGCAGATGTCTATTGCCAAGAATTGCAAACAATGATGGAGAAATTCGTAATTCAACAACCAAGCCTAGTCAATCGCTCTTCCCCATTGCTTCTCCACGACAACGCGCGAGCTCACCATCGCAAAGCTACAAGAGTTACAGCTGGAAGCTCTCCGTCACCCATTGTACTCACCGGACCTTGCCCCAACAGAATTTTTACTTTTTTCAAAATGTAGACAATTTTTTAAGTGGGAAAAAATTCAACACCCGAGAGGCACAAAACGCTTTCGCTGACTTCATCGCCTCCCTTCCGGCAGACTTCTACAGTAAAGGGATAAACAAACTGCCATCAAAATGGCAAAATTGTATAGATAATTTGGGCCAGTACTTTGATTAGCAGAAAAAAAAAAAAAAAAAAAGTACAAATCTCCAATTTCATAGGTAAAGACCTTCACAATACAGTTACTGGGTGACACGATTCCTCTTGGTAAGACTGGTTGTCAGACTTTTCGGCTTCTGACTACCCGTAACGACTGTCAAAGATATACGAATGACAGCCGGAACCAACGGCTTTACGTGCTTTTCGAGGCACAAAGGGGTCTCGATATGTAATGAATGGTCACCCATCCAATAACTGACCGGGGTAAGCGTAGCTTAACCTTCCATCGACCCGTGCGGCTAGTATTATTTAACCGTGAGCCTCTCGGAACATTTAGTAAGTACCGTATTTGTTTTCATTGAGCTCTTTGAATAACATGACGTCGCCTGTAGCTTCTTTCTTGGCCAAACTACATAGGACAATAGTGTTTAAAAAGGTCGTAAATTCCTATTGTCTTAGCCGCAATAAAGACAATATAAATTGGGTATAAACAAAACAAACACACCTTTTACCTTTGAAATAAAAAAAAACATCGCAAAGCCCTTTATTAACCTTAAAAAACGAATAAAACAAAATCAAACGGTTCTGAACCGTATCTGTAATTAGGGTTGACCCTTCCAAATTGCTGAAAGTCGAGGCCATGCCATCCTCTTCCGTGACAGCTAAGGCTTTGACTTTGTTTACGTAGGACTAAGTGACAGTAGCCGTAAATACTTTTAGTTATTGGGTGGTAACCCTAAGGAAATGGGCAGAACTTTTTTCATTATTGTCTTTGGTGGTGCCAGTTTGAAATGTGAGTAAAGGGAGAAGTTGGTGTGTGTAGCTGTTTATCGCCTGTTAAAAGACGATTATTGGCCATGTGGATAGTTATTTAGTTGAATATGTAAAGGCTGATTACATCAATAGCCAGATAACTTTTGTCTCAGGAATTAATATTGCGGTTTGACAGCTGGAAAATATGTCAAACTGTCATATTAATTCTGTAGTTAAAAGTTATCTGACTTGTGAAAGAATGGGTTAGGATTTACTTAAGGCTTATGATCGAGGATCAAATATTATGTATGTTAATTTTAATATATTCTAGGGAGCTCTTATATTACATTATTTATGCAATCTCATGATTTTAGACGCTGTAAGTTTCAGCAGCAGTAAGATATTTAAATTATTTGATTATCAATAATGATAGTACCATTTTCTTTGTTGTAAGTTGGAGTTACACATTATTTTCTTGTAATTATTTTGCTGAATTGACGCGGAATATAATATAGTGGTTTAATTTTATTTATTGTAATATTGAGAAACGAAAAATAATGAAACGTATTCATTGTATAATAGGATATCATATTAGTTTATTTGATAAAATTGTGTTTATTTGGAATATAATGGACGCTGAATCAAGACATTAAGCAATAAATGTCTTCTTTACGATTTTTTCAGTTATAACTCAAGGAATTGAAACAAATTATAGAACTCCAATAAACAAGTAAGTAAAACATTCAACTTATCTTTTATTAATTTTATCTTTTATTAGAATTGAATAAAACAATGTGAATTTGAGCGTCAAAGTTCCATCGCCGACGATTTTTCTTGTAAACTGAGTTCGTAAAACATTTATAGTAAATTATACGAAAAGAAAAATTAAAATTTGTAACTCCAACTTACAAAAAAAGAGTATGGAACTATCGTCATTCATAATCTTATAATTAAAATATATCTCATTACATAAGAAAATTACAGCGTAATCATGAATTTGCGTAAAAAATGTAATAGGGCTCTTATGAATTATAAAAAGTTATGGGTCTGTTCTTCTGAACGAAAGTTAGATGAAATGGGTTGATGGATTGTAAAAAATCTTCTTTAATTTATTTAATTAATTCTAAGTTGACGAAGAAAGACGTCTCTAAACTACGAAGTTATGTTACTTTTAAGTTTAAATCAATGCTATGGATGACTTCCTATTGTCTCCTCAGTCACTAGTGTACGTTTCTCTAATACAAAAGCGAAAAGCAAATATTCCATTCTTTCCCCATTTTCCGGACGCAATCGGAGCAAAAACCTCACACGTCATCTGGTTTGAACGGCATCTGCAGCGGATGGGTTATCAACCTGTCAGTGCTGACCACTTGCGATCTTTTAACCCTGCACGTCGCTGGCACGTGGCGTGGGCTTGAAAGGTGTCTGCTGTGTACTCTAGTTTACGAAGTTCATGCATTTCAGAAAAGAAATGCAAAGATTGTCATTTTTGTTGAGTTGATTTTTAGGTACCTACACGTGTATTTCACAGAATGATTGACGTAATTTTGTAGCAAAAAGACCGTCGTTCTACTTGCTACACCATTATGCTGGGTACAGATTGCTGAAAAGTAAAATAAAATTCGCCTAATTATTTCAAGATAATATTTACGTAATTATAAAACTTACAGACTTAAAATAATTCTAATAATATGTACAAGTATGGTAAAAAAGGAGGGTAAATAATCATAGCCCTATGATTATTTTCCCTCTATTTTTACCTACTCAAAAAATTCGTCCGCATCGCTGTCAACAGGAAAAGTGCCCAAAAGGCTGGCAGCGTTGCCATGACGTTGTATGTCAATGCTAATTCTTTAGTAGTTGTGTTACATTTTTATTTAGGACGGCTCATTTTTGTTACTTTGCACCCATCTGTACCCCAGCAATAGGGATTATCAATATGAGAGGTAAAGTTGAATATCATAAGTTCATGTGTCTTAGAGATTTCTACTTTAAATTGGAAACGAGTGTCAGCACTAAGATTGATACCTACTCAGTTTGATTTAAACCTAGATTCGATGGATTACTTTGAAATATATTCGATTTTAATCAAGATTAAGGCTTAGATCGTTTTTTAAATACAGACCTTAAGGCGCAGCATTCTGAAAACGGGTTTTTTTAAAGCAGTGTATCTCTTAAACAGTAAATAATTTTGAACTTTTAATACAGTGATTTTAATACAGTGATGGAACTCAACACAAAATTAAACATACATTAATGCTTCAAAAAAATCTTCAAACACACCTCTTAATTGTCTTTAAAAGCAGTTTATAGTTTATACCTTCACTAACAATTATAATTATAGTTAAAAATATACCTTAAAATGTCTAATGCCAAGCTGCATTGAGTGATGAATTATGAATTATGATATGAGCAATATGATGAAAAAAACAACGAAAAGCATTGAAAAAGTACAAAAGTTTGGTTATTTTCTTTACTCTTCACACGTAAAGAAAAAGATAGAGACAAAGGCGAATGGTCGGTAGGCCCTGTATAATCTACTTAAGTTAAGTATATGATCGGACTCCCCCTTTTTCAAAGAGTTAATTAGTATGATAATGACAACATTTTTATTTAAATTTTTTCTTGGGTTTATATAATGTTACTGTTTCGAGTTAAGAACTTTTAATTCTGTTTACAACTTTAATCTTTCAGACAAGATGTGAGGAAATATGTTAAGCACTCTTCTCTGCGACGCGTCGTCGTCTTGATTCATTAATTAGTTAAAACATTATTAAATTACTTACGTTATACTAATTACTCAAGAGACGAATGAGCTAATTAGCTGTGTTATTTAAACAGAATGTTAAACATGACGTTATTTATGTGTGTAATGTTTGAAAAATATTTATTTATACGCAGTTGTGATGAATTCTTGGCTATAGTCTTAGCAGGGATGTTACGGATGCAGATTTTTTTAAATCCGCGGATGCTAATGTTGATGCGGATTTTTGATAAATTAAAATCATTTAAAAATCTATATTACTCTCGAAATGTTATGTGTTTGATGGATATATATGGAAGTCTATTTCGGTAAAATGTGACGATTTAAATGATTACCTATAATTTCCATTTTGTTGATTATGGTTCAGAGATTTCATCGTTTTTATATTTCATGTCAGTGCTTATGCTTGAAAAGAGCAGATTATTTTAATCAATGTAAACATACGAGCACAAATTAAGTATTTATAGAGCATTTTAAGCTTCTTCAATACGATCAAACCCTACAATACATCTCATGAGTACAAAATCAAACAAAATAATCCACCCTAAACTGCGCACTACACTAAAAAGCACCCATAATAATTCTGCCGAATTCGGTTGCATAAAATTTGGTAAAGAAAAATTGCGCGTCAACCCTCACCCGCCCCACCGCGCACCTACTTTCCACCGACCTTGCTGGGCTCGAGACAAATCCGCTTCCTTGCTACTGCATGGCCACATCTCCAAGTAGGGTTGCTAACATTGCCCAACATACTAGAATTTTTGAATATAAAAATGTTTCGAATTCCAACCAGGAATTCAAAATGTACCTACAGTTGAAGTCGTGGTTCTGAATTTGAAATAAGTAAGTAGTTCGAAATCTGGACTGGGGATTTGAATTTAGAACTATTTTAAAACTGATATAGCTGAGAAAAGTAGAATTTAGTGAGGCAGGCGAACAGGCTAGCGTGTACTGGTCTATAAATCCACACGTATCTTTAAAGGCGTTTATTTGGTACAAGTTTGAATGGATAACCTACTCAGCAGTATTTACGGTAGACTTCTTGTCAATTAGGTTTAGTTAAGATGGTAGTTAACTTCAACTTTACCAATAGTTTAGTCCATTATCTCATATAATGTGACGTAGATCTTTTGCCCAAGTTTATAAATAAAAGATTAGAGAGATCGTGCTAGGTTTTTTATTGATCATCACACACGTCGGCGGTCGTCTATAATGTCAAAAACACCCTTTTTTGCACTCGTATATAAAACGCAGCTAATATTTCACGTTATGATTAGCTAGCAACCCTGCATCTGAGGTTAACGAACAGACAGACTAGGGGAGGCTTGGCGCATGCGCTGTCACTGTTTTGGATGTCCAATCTCTCCTCTATCAGCAGTTTTCATATATAAATACACACAACTATTTTCGTGACGCAGATTTGGATACGTCTAGATATTTTTGGGCAAATATATATACGTAGGGAATGTATTGGAACGAAGTTTGCATGCTGAGGGTTACTTTTGATTTCTATAGAATTGGGCTTTCTTATGAACTACAATATTATATTGATTTGAATTCAGGAGGACTGTTAACAATACGTGTAAATTTGTAGAAACGTTCAGAAAATCAGAATACGTTTTTAAGGTCGTAAAGATTCTTCCCCATAGAGTTACAAAGTGCCTTCTGCAATTAAAAATGTATCTTTTAATATTTTCGTCTTAATAATTATCTTATATCCGTTAGGTTCACAAACATATATAATTGTTTGCATGATAACACGTTTAAAAATTAATCAGTTTCTACGAACCGAAGAAAAAAATGGGTATTTCCAAAATCCACTAATGCTGGGCAGAACTCACTAATCATAAGGGGTTTGACCGTCTGCGGCCGGTGCATGCCGTGTCCAATTAAATCATTATCCTCCTATTAACCAGGAGTAAACGAGGGTTATTGTGAATAAAAAATTAAAAGGATTATCCACGATTTAACATCATAAATCGTGGATAATCCTTTTAACGTGCTTATGGTGGAAGGTAAGCACGAGCGGTAAATATGGATTTATTAAGTAGGTTCAATCAGAATTTTAATTGTGTATAATTGTGTGTATTTTGGGAATGTAAATGGTTGAATTGAAATAAATGCTTTGAGTTTGAGTATCTGCAGTTAACCCTGTATGAATAAGGGGCTTTTGGAACTTGGAGGCACGTTTGGAGTGTACGACGTAGTTAGACCACAAAATTTGTATTAAAAATAATGCTGTTCTACAGAACAACCGAGGTCTAATCCACCGAAATCAAATGAATGGTTTAAAGCTTCTTATGAAACTAAAATTCCATTTTTATAAAAGTAATAAACCCAAACAATACAAAACAGTAGAAACACAGTCACGTCAAAATCAAAAGTTCCCCTCGAACCCTAAAACGTAAAAATAGGGTGTCGACTCACCGCCTTATGATTACGGCGCGGCGTTTTAGAACTCGTCCTATTCTTTGAAATAATACGAAAAAATCTCATTATGGAACCATTACGAGACTGTTATTCGCCTCTGGGAAGATTCGTGTGTATGGAAGTGAAGGGAATTGAATTTTTATCGTTTTTTTTAAAGTAGTCCTGAGAGTAGATTTTTAGGGCGTTGAGTTGGCACCGTGGTCGAATGGCTGTCGTTGCATGTGATGCAGATTATCTTGTGGACGTGTTTATCATGTTTTAAAATAAATTTCTGGCAGAGGTTGGGATATAAGTAGTTTTGTATTTTGATTAACGTGTTTACACAATATCTCGCCTTGTCTGTTTCGTCGATGGACCGTAATCGGGTGCCTGGTAGTAGCAAATACTAAGATCGACGTAAGGTAATTTTTATGGAAGATAATCAATGCCAAGTCATTCTCAAAATTTATGAATGAATGAACTGCTCACTTTAAATCCTAGTTTTAAACTTTTTCTAGACCGGATAACTCTTCAGCTTATGTACCTACAAATCGTGTAACAGAACCGAATAATTTTAAACATTGTTGGTAGGTTGGCCTTCGCTTTACAAGTCTATAGCTACATCGTTTGACGTCAGACAACGTCGGCGTGACTAGAGAGTGTGTCGCAGTGTCGGGTACGACATGGCGACATTTGTATACTTGTCCCACGACAGCCCTCGCGACATATTGCGAGACATTTGTCGCTTTGTGAGTGAGACTGGCGTGGTGCTGGTATACGACTTGCCGCAAAGTTGGAAATATTTACGCGTGAGAACTTTTTCGTGTGTACTCCTACACTCCAAATTGTATCATAAAATCCTTTATAAGCGCAGTTTTGTGTTAGTGGCTTTGTATGCCGCAAGTAAGTTTGGGAAATCTGTGAAGCCTCGTGCAGACTAGCGCGACGCGACAGCGCGGCGCGACTCGAACAATACAATTTCTAAGAAAACTTCACGGTATAACAATAACCAGTGTCGCGTCGAGCTGTCGCGTCGCGCTAGTCTGCACGAAGCTTTATAGGTTTCAGAAAAATATTAAAATGTAAGTACTATCTAAGAACTTCATATCTAAGCAGTTTGAAAACAAAATCCCGTGAACACGATAACCACATCAGTTATCGCCCCGGTTCTATAGCGGCCGAGCGCTGCAAGCAGAAATAGTCCTTACGGTGTATAGATATGAACTTCTTCGATGGTACCTACCTACCTTAAGTACAGTAGGCCGCACGTTGCTGGTAACTGTTTGACCTTGAGCTAGCCTAGTTTAGCACAGATTTTTAATAAAATAAGAAGCCAATTTATACTGTTTTTGCTACGACGCGTCGTGCGGGTTAGATGTCTGATATGATTTACAATCCCAAAATTAACTTTGCTGATCAAAGGCATGACAAAGTTACAAGCACCTATCTACCTTACCGCCTCATCCAGATTCACCTGTTGTTTTCAGCAAGATAAAGAACTACGCTATCATTAGTTTAATTAACAAACAGCTAGTCGAACTGACCGACTAAACTTCTAACCACAACAGACAGCGTATATTGCAAGTTCAATCGGTCGAATTGCAGCCACCGATGCAACATATTAGCCGTGTGTCGGTCGAAATGTCGATCGGAAATGTCGATTGGAAATTACGCGCGCTAATCCGAAACGAACTCGTGCTATAACGTCAATCACAGGGTGATGTCGACTGTCAATTGTTTACTGCTGCACGCCTACCGATTACACACGCTGGCAATCTGCAGTTAGTGCAAATTGATGGTTACTGTAAGCGGTAGATATCAGTGTGAGTGCACTAATCGAAAAATGTTTTGGATTGTGCTTTAAGAATAGCACACTTGATAATAACAGCATTTTGGTTCTCGGACTATTTTTGGATTTTATTAGTTAGGTACTTTAACATAACATAACATCACGCCTTGTTTGCCCGAAGGGTTGGGCAGAGGTGTGCCTGTAGCAGGTACACCCACATTTCGCCAGTTATGTTTAAGTCCCATGTAATAGGGTGCGAGCCTATTGCCATCAACCGGGCACAAATCCAGACTCCAGGCTGCTACTGAGGCCGCCATGGGATCTGGAGGCAAAAGTCCTCGCGCATATTTGGGAGTGGCGCGGGGAGGCGAAACGCCGGGGCTTGACTCCGATGCCGCGAGAAATCGCGGCACAGCGGACAGAGCTCCGACGGGATCTCATGGCGGCATGGAGAGTACGATTGTCGCAACCCAGTGCTGGGCACGCCACTATTGCGGCGATAAGTCTCCTCTTTGAGGAGTGGCTGGAGAGGCGCCACGGCGTCCTCACCTTCCGCCTGACGCAGGTCCTCACCGGACACGGCTGTTTCGGGAGGTACCTGTTTCGGATAAGGCGGGAGGAAACGCCCGGGTATCATCACTGCGTAGATCGCCCGGAGGACACGGTGGAGCATACGGTGGAGGTATGCCCGGCTTGGGCAGAGCACCGCCGTGTCCTCGTGGAGGCGATCGGTGGCGGGGATCTCTCGCGTCCGGCCCTGGTCCAGGCCATGGTACGGAGCGAGAGGGCATGGGAGGCCGTCACCTCCTTCTGCGAAGCAGTAATGCTCGCAAAGGAGGAGGCGGAACGCGTGAGGGAGAGGCAAATTTCGCGCCCTCACGCCCCTAGCCGCCGCAGGAGGAGACGCCCTGGGCGTCGGGAATTGATTGCCGATTCCCGGCCACCGTAGGCGCGGGCTTGCGGACGGTGAGCAATGGGTAGCTCGCCGTCCGGTAAGGACCAGGCCCGGGTCGACAGCGCGTTGTGTTCCACGCGCGCCTCAAAGAGATGTCAGCAAGTGAAGGGGTCCGATGAGACCATTGCCTGCCGGGGTTGCGGGAAAGTCCGAAAGGGATACCGTGGCCCCCTGGCATTGCACAGGCAACAGAAGGAACACGGGTGGGTTTTAGTCAGTAAGAGTCTGACACGCCCTCCTGCTCCACCCAGAGCGGGAGACGTCATTTGATGATTTCCCAACCAAAAAAAAAAAAAAAAAAAGGCTGCTACTGAGAAATTCCAGATAGAAAAACCCAATAACACTGCCCGACCCGGGAATCGAACCCAGGACCTCATGCTCAGTAGTAGCGCTTGCGACCACTAGACCAACGAGGCAGTCCGTAAGTACGAGTACGAGTAGTCAGTAAGTACTTTAATATTTGTATTATTTGTTTGTCCGAAGCAATTTTCTTCTGTTAAAACACATTGCGTTAATTATTCTGAATGTGATCTCTGGCTAGACCTAGAGATCGGATATTCGGATGCATATTTACCTATTTAAAGTTAATTTTTGGCTAAGAAATTATGGAAGTCTTAATATAAATCCCGGAATTGCATAAAATCCAGGAATGCACCAACTTATAGGAACATGGTATGGAAGCGACTTCTCAGCCCTCATTAGAAGGTTACTTTTGCGGTGTTAACATAAAAATAAATGGTCTAGTGTAAACATTTTTTTACGAAACTCAAGGCACCGAGTTTATTGTCGCTATATGCTATGCCAATTTGGCAACCTACTTTACAACATTAGCAAGCATTTCTATAGACAAAAAGTTTAATTTTATCAATTCTTAAATCGCAAGATTTTTGCGATCGATACAAAAGTGCATTCCATGTTAGCCAGCACCTGAACGTAAGTAAATATACATTCATATAACTCTAAATTGGTCGATCCCGGAATCCGGATCCGGAATTTTGTCGATACAAAAGTGCTTTCTATAATAGCCAACACCAAACCTTTAGGTAAATATACATCCGAATATACGATCTCTAGTGATGTCATTACTTATTGGATCAGGGTAGGTATAAGTTCTAAGAGTCCCGTTTGATGTTGTCCGAATCAGTCGAATCTTTTTGTTATTTTCCATTATGGTTGTCGTCTTCGTCTCTTGCTCAGTTGATAGTGAACCTTATCAACTGTTCTCAAATAAACGTGGTATGATTTCTCCTGCATGTCGTGCGGTCCAAATTATTTTTTGATCATCTTCAAATTCTGGGTATTTTGAGGCTTCGTGAGTCATTAGGTTATAGCCGAGAGGCTTCAAATAGATATTGTTGGAATTCTTCTAGTATAGGAGAGTGTTTTTAAGAATCGTGAGAAAAGTTGTAAACATGTAGATAAGGAGTTCTTTGGAATAACATAACACATAAAATCACGCCCCTGTATTCACCACAGGGTTAGGCAGAGTATCAAAGTCAAAGTCAATTTACGAACTAAGTGGACAATGTTGGTGTTTTGTTAAGAGACACTAGCATGTGTGGTGAGGTTCTTTGGAATAAGTCATTAATTTTTAATAATTAAGGCATTATATTTTCAAAGCTGCCTCCAAATTTCTAACTTATGATAATTTAACTAATGATAAAATTTAAGAACTTTTTTTTATGGCATTTCGTAGTTGGAGGCTGTCGGCTGCTTAACCGGACTTTCCTGTAGGTGCCTCAATAAATTAAGGCCTCCAGCCAGGGCATAAAAACTTATAAACTAAGTGACTACACGCTAAGGGCACCCACATTGCGGTACGGGCCTTGGTTTATTAGGGCGTCACTGGGGAGGGCAGCAAGGATTTTAGGACTCTTGAATTTGTTGCTTTTATAGCCATAGAGGTTATCTTCGTCTTGAATTGCATTTCATCCCGAATACAATTTGAAATTAAATCATTTTACACTTAAATATTTCAAGCAGTAGCTTTATAAAACCATGCGTTAGTGGAATAGCTTTCTTGCGGAATTATTCAAGAGGGACCAATTTGAGAGAGGAAAAATCTTAATCTTTTCAGTAAAAGAGGTGAAAGACACAATTATTGTACTAGAAATAGGGACCAATTAGTTCAACCGGGTTTCAGACTGGCTAAAGTAGACTCATCTTTCATGGGGTACTGTTTAAAATGTTACAATAAAATACCTTCCCATATACTACAACTAAATGAAACGAAATTTAAATCTTGTATAAAACGCACACTATGCTGCCAAGCATATTATAAGCTTGGGGATTATATCGCTGACAAAAATGCTTGGCTTAACGCTGGTCCAGCTCCACAAGGGCGCATAAACTAATTGATTAGCATTCAAAAATATTGTTGGAATTGCTGAAGATTGCAAAAACTATCTTTGAATTGTATAACTTCAATCTCTTTTTTTATTGTATAATTGCATAGCACATGTGTGAGCACTGTGACCATGTACCTTCTATAAAGCTACCATTTACTGGGTACGTCTTTCATTGACTCGATATGCCCTGGCGGCTAAGAGTATGTCATGCTCACTCAAATGTCTCGCTGGTGGTGGCGTGTGTGTTGGATCATCGAGTTCCCTTCAAAATGGTTGAGCTAAACGGTGCTGATCCATGCGTCATGTTCGTGAACGGGCGCCATCAGTAGGGACTGGTCATCTCTTATCTGCCACGGCTTATTTTAATTTTTGAATTGTTTTTTTATTTTAATTTTTTATTACGGACGCTTTTTACGTACACGTCTTTCTACATTGTTCTCAAATGTATAATTTCAACATGAATGATGTAAACAATATTTTGTAAGAATATATTTTTTTTAAAAGAGTGTCCGTGGAGTTTCTTGCCCGTTCTTCTCCATAGGAACCTACGCTTTGGAATGGGCAACTAGCTTCATATTTCTGACTGACTGACTCCTTGACAATTCAAAAGTGCCTGTAAATGGTTTAATTGAAATAAATGCTTTGAGTTTTTGAGTTTTTGAGTTGAGAGAAAAATGGGCATAATTTTCTAATCATTTCCATGTGTTAATGTTGTCTACGAGTACAAAGCTAGGAATGCTTTCGTAATTATGTATGTTAGTAATGCGAATGTAGTTTATGCAGTAGCTTCAATTTATGTGTAGTTACCAACAGGAATGATAACTACGCTTAGATATTTATATATTCATAAACCTACACGCAATGTAGGTACTGTAGAAATACATACATAATATATTACAGTTAACCACCGTTACATTATATATTTCCCTTACACAAAATCGGGATGAGAATCAATAACCACGTCTTAAAATATGCACATATATTTGAGTAGGTTATTCCAACTCTGTGTGTTCCAAGGTTTAATATTAATGGCAGGATGGTGGATGGGTCGCGAAATTGCACCGATCAAGTTGAACGATCGAGAGCGAAAGTACTATGTTTAATGCTGTTTATCGATAACATCTCTTCGTTGGTTTATCGGAGAAGTTTGGTATTTAAAATAAAACCGGCCTAGAGCGTGTCGGGCCACGCTCAGTGTAGGGTTCCGTAGTTTCCCGTCCGTCACAATAAGTGTTCCTGCTTGCATATACGATTATACTACACACTTAGTCCAGAAATTATTTTGTACAACTTTTTGTCAGTTTTGTACAAAAACGGTTGTTTCCATCAAGTTCAAAATGATTTTCCTAGAAAGAAAAAGTAAAGTTCTACTTTTCAGATTTTTTTCATATTTTCTAAACTTATGGTTCAAAAGTTAGAGGGGGGGGACACATTGTTTTTTACTTTTGGAGCGATTATTTCCGAAATTATTCACATTATCAAAAAATGATTTTAGTAAACCCCTATTCATTTTTAAATACCTTTCCAACAATATATCACACGCTAGGGTTGAAATTTAAAAAAAAAACACTTCCCACTTTACATATAGGGGGGGGGGCTACCCTAATAAAACATTTTTTTCCAATTTTTATTTTATCACTTTGTCGGCGTGATTGATATACATATTGGTACCAAATTTCAGCTTTCTAGTGCTAACGGTCACAGAGATTAAGCGAGGACGGACGGACGGACGGACAAACAGACATGGCGAAACTATAAGGGTTCCTAGTTGACTACGGAACCCTAAAAAGATGATTGTATTTATTTGGTAATTGAATCCCTCGTGTATCTGTTGTCTGTCCTGGCATCTATTGCCGGGTCTGGTAAAATGTTACATGGGCTTTTTCTCTAAGACGCCATCGTTACGGGCGAGGGAATCGCCGCGATAGTCTTGCTGTGCCATCAAATTCTCGCGGCGATGATCCTTTAGAGATTTCTTCATACAGTTTCTATTGAAGTTGATGACACGGCAAGACTATCTCCGCGATTCCCTCGCTCGCCCAGAGTTTGAATATGTACCCGGAGCGCGGAGTCTGGATTTGTGGCTCTAAATTACTCTCTCCTCCTATTGCATAGGACTTTAACATAAATGGCGAAATGTAGACCAAGTATTACCCCTTCGCTAAACCCTTCTGGGCATACATGGCTGTGAACAGGGTTCGACCCTATTGATGCAATTATTTCATCTTTGTACAATCTTAAAAATAGATGAGCTTTCACATCATCATCAAATTGACCCTCAAATCATACACAACTCAGCTTAACTTTATAAACGTATAGCATTAAGCTTGCTATTACGAGCTCAGCGTATATCCATGTTAAAAGTGCCCCAGGGACGGCAGGAAAGGGTTAATCGTTACCTTTGTTATTTTTGCATGTTAATGGACTTTTCTGATCAGGCCAGCGTTCAGGGTTAGGTACTGTATATGACGGATCGGTGCGTTTTTTGTTGCTATGTGTTTGGGGGTAGATTGGGATCGTTATGCATCATTTGCAGTGTGTGGCCCACATGTATGGCTTTTAAAATATCTATGGCTGGGCAAAGATTGATCGTTTTGGTCATTAGGGATGGGTCATTATTTCGCGTCATA
The DNA here is from genome assembly GCA_963853775.1 of Xanthia togata. Taxonomy (NCBI): domain Eukaryota; kingdom Metazoa; phylum Arthropoda; class Insecta; order Lepidoptera; family Noctuidae; genus Xanthia; species Xanthia togata. The sequence continues at coordinate 5,774,004 of OY970794.1, forward strand.
TGAGTTATGATTTTAGGAGAAATTATTGCCGTTTTTTTGATAAATGATTTAATAAACTTTTCTGATTTTGCAAAAAGTTAAATGTTTTCGACTTTGAATGTGAGATGTAATTTCAAGAGCTGCCTACCTCAAAAGGCCTGACTCCTATTATGAGTCGGTTGTAAGTTACTTTGATAATAAATATAATAATATTCGATTTGAGCTATTTTTGACTGTACTATAGATATCTGCACTAAATTAATATTTAGTAGGTATAACTCGTTAGGATGAGGATATCTTCACAAAGTCGAGTAGATACGAACCATCGAAGAAGTTCATATCTACCGTAAGGACTATTTCTGCTTGCAGCGCTCGGCCGCTATAGAACCGGGGTGGTAACAGATGTGGTCATCGTGTTCACGGGGTTTTGTTTTCAAACTGCTTAGATATGAAGTTCTTCGATAGTATCTACCCATTCAAGTTTGTGGTACATATTAATACATATATGACACTCCGCAAGATCGTTTAAATAAAAAGTGACTCTTGCTACGACACAATAAAATGCAATTCAGGTCGCACAGTGCTAATTACCTACAGTTATATTCACCTAGAAGTTGCCTCTCTTTCTATCGCATGACTCCTAGATCTTCTGACTACGTTACACTCACTGAATTGGCCCGACAAGACGGGCCCGCGTCGTACTTGTAGCTTCACACCTAAACTGCGGAGTGTCCTATCTGTATAAATCTGTGTTTGTGGCTAAAAGAAGATTACGTACGGAATTTTAGTTAGATCTTTTCTGTTGCATATGTTAAAAAACCGGCCAAGTGCGAGTCGGACTTGCACACGAAGGGTTCCGTACCGCAAAAAAATACGTTTCTCGTATTAGACCTCCTTTATTTTTTAACTCTATTTTTAATTTTTATTAAGTATTTGATCTTATAGCGGCAATAGAAATACACAATCTGTGAAAATTTCAACTGTCTAACTATTACGGTTCTTATGATACAGTCCGCTGAAAGACAGACGGACAGCAGAGAAGTTTTTTTTTTAGATTTTAGATTTTTTTAGATTTGTCCAGTAGTTTTTGAGTTTAGTAAAATACAAATCTTTTATCTTTATAATATTAGTGTAGATAGATAAGGTAAGATAAGAGAAAATATTTTATTTGATTAAAATAAATGCAAAATGCGAAATGTGGGTGTACCTACTACAGGTACACCTCTGTTCAACCCCTCGGGGAAACAAGGCATGATATTTTGTACCTATGTAAAATATGGTATACAAGGTGTTATTAGAAATATTAGATCGAACATGTTTTGCTTAACACTAAAGTATGCAAACTTACTTATTTAAAATAAATTATGACATTGAAATATAACGTATTACAAGGCGTGATGTTATATCACGCCTAGTTTCCCCGAAGGGTTGGGCAGAGGTGTACCTGTACTGTGCATTTCTCCAGTTATGTTGAAGTGCCATGTAATAGGGGGCGAGCCTATTGCTATCAACCAGGCACAAATCCAGACTCCAGGCTGCTACTGAGAAATTCCAGAAAGAAAAACCCAATGACACTTTGCCCGACCTGGGAATCGAACCCAGGACTTCAAGTTCAGCAGTAGCTCTTGCGACCACTAGACCAATGAGGCAGTCAGAGTCGAGACATTGAAATTCATACAAAAAAAAAAGAATACTATATAAATTATTATTGAGCCATTTATATAATTGGATTTTAAATAATTAACACAATTTAATGTTTTAAACATATTTGGTAATTTATGATATAGACGTACACGGAGAGTTTTTATTATATTTCGCTGATCTAGGCAGCATATCCTGCACAAGTCTGTATTGGTCACGACTTATTAAAGAGCTTAATAAATCAGCTGTTTCATAGATTTTGACCACCTATACTGTTTGCGGTGTAGCATGGTGCGGGTGACAGGTGACAGCAAGGGTAAAATATATTATAATTTACTTGTTTTTACTGAGTCTGTATTTTACGACTGATCCGTACCTACATACAGATTGTGTACATAATACGGACTCACTAATAACTGTAGTAAATTAAATAAATTTACCCTATCCTGTCACCCGCACCATGCTACACCGCAAACAGTATAGGTAATGCACTTTTCTATGAAACAACAGATATTTTTTTAAAGAAGTGACCAAACATTTCAATGCAGGGGGGTTCAGAATCATGTACTGAATCTATGGTAACGGTTTTCGAGTCGATGTCCCTGCCACCCTGTATATAATGGAGGTAACGGTAGCAAACCAAGCTCTTTAAATATTGTTTGACATGATTCGTCGATGGAATCTCGTATAGAGCTCGTAAACATTTCTTTTGGGCGACAAATGCTTTATTGTGGTCAGTAATTTTTCCCCACAGAACTAGTCCATACCGTAGTGAGGACTCAACCTATGCGCGGTAAAAAAAAGTCATTAATATAAAAACGGCTGTGATGTCTAACACAGCCGTTTTTATATGAGTGACTCTTTTTATTTGTCTCAAAGCATAGATAAATGTATTTATTTTACAGTGCAACCTGAGCTTTCCAAATTAAATGTTCGTCAATTACTACTCCTAAAAATTTAGTTTGTGCCACTTGTGTAATTTTCGGTATATCCATTTTGAAATTAAATGTATTATTATAAGATTGATTAAATTGTATATATACTGATTTATTAAGATGAATAAATACATTATTATTATTTACCCAGTTAATTAAATTGTCTATTGTATTATTTATGTCCATTTCATGATGCGTAAGTGATTTATATTTTTTATCGGTAATAACAGTTGTCGGCAAAAAGGAAACATTTATAATAGGTTACATTTAACTATGCCGTTTATGTAGAAAAGATAGGGCCCAATATACTACCCTGGGGGATGCCGCGTTTTATAATTATATATTCAGATGAATATTGGGTCATGTCCTTACTGTCATTAAGTTTAGTGACAGTGACTCTGCTGTGTCTTAATTAAGTACGAAGATATCCACTGAAGTGGCAGTCCTTTAATACCGATAGCTTCTAGTTTTTGTAGTAATAGTTCATGTGAAACCAGATCAAATGCGTTTGACTGATCAAAGAATAGCCCTGTCGTTAACTGTTTGTTGTAAATATTGGTTGATATTGCTTTCAAATGTGAAAAGATGGCTAAAAATGTGGACTTGTGTTTCTGAAAGTCAAATTGCATTTTTTTTATAATATAAAATTTCTCACAGTAGTTAATTATTCTGTGATACATGCATTTCTCATAGATTTTTGAAATTATGGGTATTATGAGGCTATAATTATTCGTCACATTTGGCACAAATTCCACCAGCACCTGGTCAGTAAACTATTGAAGACCGAGTTGACTGATTAGTGATTACCCCATAGATATAAGATTACCCTGTATATTTAGAAAATGTAAAATATAGGTGTAGGATAAAGCTTGCATCATTTCTAAAATATGTCTATATGTGTAGACTTTTTTAATGTATTCCATAACAGCTTAAAAATAACAAAACTGACTTAGGAAAAAATAGAGTAGGTAGAATACCTGTGGCGGCATCTACATCGCCACATGAAAACTACGCATCAAAGACACACAAATCCTGCATCGCGCTATTAGAGTTTACCGCACGAACAACTTACATGACTATCCGACATCAATCGTTGGGCATTTGCCCGCCAGACACGACACCCGTCTGGTCGGAGGATCCTCCTATTTCTATAGAGGATAAGTGAACTTTACACCTTGTTCCTCATGCCTCTAAATACCTAGCTAGCGTAGTCAAAATTGTAAAGAACCTCGAATTGGCATTTCTTATCTTTCTATACGAGTTATTGCATTAATTAATTCTTCCCAACTACAGTGTAAACACAACCTATTCAATTTAGCACAAACACAAATAGAAAATATTAAGATTATTTATGGAATCGATTATATTCCCATTAGCAGTAGTCCTATTTACGAGCCACCGGTAAGCGAAGGCGGTAGGCGGTAGCTGTATAATTTGTAACTAGGTACAGGCGCACCCGGGTTTCGAGGTTAGCTGAATTGCTTTTAAATTATTCATACCTGGTCCGAATTTTGTATCATGAATGAAGGGAGCAGAAGGCGAGTTGCGTTATGTGATAAAGATGTAGTTTTGATGATTTGTGTAGTCGCTTAAAAAACTAGTTGATAAACTAGCTGGGCCCCCTCGGTTTCACCCGCATAAGTCTTGATCCCGTGGGAATGTCCTTACAAAAGTATACTATATCCTTTTTCAGGTCTACTCGTTTGCCAAATTTCATCCAAATCCGTTCTGCCATTTTAGCGTGAAAGCGCACTTTCAAATTTATAATATAGTGAGTTTGTTAGTTTGTTTGTTGTCAGGTGAACAGATTTGTATAAAATTTGGCAAATGAGTTTTATCCCGATATTCCCACGAATCTTTTATTGATTGTTTAACATTTTGCTTCTGAATAAGTGAAGAGAAACTTGCAACATTTGGATCATTGCCGCCGAATGGATCTTCTGCGACACTTTTTTCTGTTTTCCGTTTTGTTTCCTCGATAACACAGGATCACTTTCAAACTTTCTGGAATTCTATATCCTCCTACATTTATCTTTACCCAGTAAGTATGTAAATTAAACAATTATCGGCTGCCAAAGTTTCGTACGCCGAAAACTTTACCAGGAGTCTGATGCAATCGATTGTGTTTCCAGCAGTTTAGAACTTTTGTTTCGAACTGATAAGATGGGAACTTTTACTAAGCGATTTATGGAGATTTATTTATAGACTTTGGTATCCAAATTTTAACTACCTAGAAAATGAGAGAAACACTTACAACTTTTGTACGTGAAGTAGGCTATCAATAAGCTGTTTTTACATGAATTTTTTTGGGGTGGTATATGTTTGTAGCACATTCACTTTTCTCTAGTTAAGGAGGGGGCTGACAGCCTTACGGGTTGATCGAAGGTTAAGCTACGCTTGCCGCTGTCGGTTTGTGGATGGGTGACCATCCATTACATATCGAGACCCCTCTGTGCCTCGGAAAGCACGTTCAACCGTTGGTCGCAGCTGTCATTCGTAGATCTTTGACAGTTGTTACGGATCGCCAGAAGCCCAAAAGTCTGACAACTAGTCTTACCCTGTAGCTGGGCTATGAAGGTCAAATAGGCAGTCGCTCCATGTAAAATACTGGTATTCAGCTGCATCCGGCTAGACTGGAAGCCGACCCCAACACAGCTGGGATAAGGCTAGGCAGATTGATTGATGAAAGTTCAAAAAAGGTAAGTCAGATTCCAGGGCTCTATTTAGTTCATCTGACAATGCGACATAATTGACAAAAATGACACATTTTCTTTTATTTTTAATTTACGATGTTTTTGCTCTTGACTCTAGTCTAGGTCAGAGGTGACAGAGACAAAGTCGACGGTGGAGTGAGCTTACCCAGAAGAAGCCTGTTCACTCTTACTTTGAATAAATTCGGGTTGTATGCGTTCGGAATCACAGACGCAGGCAGAGAGTTCCACTCCTTTGCTGTGCGCTTTATAAAAGATGTTTGAAAACGCTTAGTGCGAGTTGGTGGATGAGTTGGTTGGTTTCGCGACGAAACAAAAAACTATGAAAGTAAGTAATGATAATCGGTTATTTTTCTTTTTGCTCGGCGCCTTTGGGCCCTAGAGTGATGTTGAATAGCCTGTAGCCTTCCTCAAGAATTGGGCTATCAAATTCAAACAGATTTTTTCAAATCCGACTGGCAGTTCCAGAGATTAGATAGCACGTTCAAACATACAAAAAAAACTCTTCAGCTATATTATTAGTATAATAGGAAATATAAACCGATTATCATTACTTCTTGAACAGCCTATTACAAAATCATCAGATTGACATAGAATAGGCCCCAAACTGCCAAAAAAAAGTCCTAATAAAAGATCCTTTTTGTCATATCATATATATTCTTCCAATAACTATAATCTGACAAATACTTACTCAATCTACATAATATAATACCCAGTCATAGTACTAGAGAAATAGATATCTATCTGTCTGGTGAGAGATATCTCATCTATTATTCCCCCGACGCTGAATATTTTAGTAGGGTCAGGCCTTGGCCCATATTTACTCCCTGAATCCAAATATAATGAATATTCTGTGACCATTAGTAAGTTTTAGCTTCTAAAGAACTTGTATAAAACCTTTGTTTAGTAGGTTCAGTTTTTAAGGATGCCTATCCACTGGAGCGCCGAAGAGAGGACAGGACCACTGTTCCAATTTAAAACTCCGCGTTTAGATTCTTTTGGTTAATTTTGGCACAGCTGAGTTGAGATCCTACTGCTTAATATTGGCACAGCTTCGCCCCTCTCCAGTCTCCTCTCTTCTCCGCTCCAGTGGGCAGGTAGACTAACAGTACGGTGATTAAAAGTTCAGTTACTACTTTGTCCTAAAGTCAAAACGTTTCGTTTACCAATCGTGGCTTCCAACAACGTTTGTTCGATATTTGATATAAAATTTTCTGTGCCCACCCATTTTTTTTGATTCTGGAGTTTACAAAACAAAACCATAAATTATAGCATACTAGCGAGTGCTTCTGCTTTGCACGGAGCGCCACCTATCGGGACCATAACTTTAATTCACAAAATTTCATTGAAATCGGTTGGGTGGTTTCGAAGATAAGCGTGTACGAACATAGTGACACGTGTTTTTATACATTAACATAATTGAAACAAATACTTGCTGGTCCAAAAGTCAAAAGATATTTTGGTAAGCGCACAAGAAGATACGTAGTACCAACGTTAGTGAATGAGTCTAAGGACCAACTTAAGTTCTACAGAAACATTATCTGTCATTGTGTCCATAGGTGTATTTGTAACAAAACTCACGTTTGCTAAAATGGAAACTCACGTTTGCTAAAATGCCTTTTTGTTAAATGTGAGATTTTTATCTCGACTGTAGGTAAATTATTTTTTAGTTTAAGTACTTACTAAGTTAAGTTTTAGCACATTAATTTTAAAAAATTGTAATCCATTGTTAGACGAAAACAACTGCCGACAAACTGTTATGTAGTTTAGCAGACTTTATGTACCTAAGTTATTATTATTACAGATTTTGAATAAATAAATAAAAATAAATGAATGAATTAAAGAATCTTTCAGAGGGCCTAGACAAAGAGACGGTCTATCAGCGTTAACAATAATGGCAAACATGTATAGGACTGACATAAGCTATACCGATAAACTTATATCAATCCTGTTCCAAGTTATAGAAAAGCGAAACGCTTTGTTTTTTTTTTTGTATGGCATCTCGCAGTTGTCTCTCAGATTGAGGTCGCAGCTGCTTAACCGGACTATCCTGTGGTTGCCTTAAGCTGCTAAACTTAAAGCCTCCAGCCAGGGGCCGAAACGCTTTGAAAGCGATTGCTACTTATCTAAGCCCTCAGAAGTCAACCCTCACTAAGCAATATACGTATTAGCGCTTAATACCACTTTTATTAACAAGAATGTAGATGATTCTATAGTCCTTCGCTTGTACCCCACAAAAACTCTTTCAATTTATTTATTTTTAATCTCTCCGCACTAGGAATTTCTCCTGTATTGTGGGTGCATTTAAACTCACATACACAAACGGCCAGACCCGGAACTACTACCTACTTGTAGGACAAACAAATATTTCTTCCGTTAAAAAAAACAGTATGTTGCAACAAATGCAACAATGATCAATTCTCGCAGTGTGATGTGATGTTATTACTTTGTAAAGGCCTTCAGCCATGACAAGGCCGCGACAAGATATTATCGACATGTGTCGCCGGCACCAGGAGCGGATGCCTACGTTTGTAAGGCTGTGTCTTGGGAACAGCGGGCGGATAAGAGGAGGTTAGAAGAGGGAGTTAGTTATGGCGGAGGAATAAACCTAGGTTTCTGAAGGCTTGGTGTTTTAAGCTGGGGCAGTTTAAACGAAACAATAGCTCTATGATGGTGGACGTAAAAATTGCATAACATAGGTACATAGTTCGCATAACTTACTTGCATTATTTGAAGGCGTAATTACAGATTTAAAAGTCACTAAAATCGTATATCACGCCTTGTTTCCCCGAACGGTTGGGCAGAGGTGTACCTATAGTACACCCACATTTCACCAGTTATGTTTAAGTCCCATGTAATAGGGTGCGAGCCTATTGTCATCGGTTGATGACAATAGGCTCGCACCCTATTACATGGATAGATTTCTCAGTAGCAGCCCGGAGTCTGTATTTGTGCCTGGTTAGGCACAAATACAGACTCCGGGCTGCTACTGAGAAATTCCAGAAAGAAAAACCTAATGACACTTTGCCCGACCTGGGAATCAAACCCAGGATCTCATGTTCAGCAGTACCTCTTGCGACCACTAAGCCAACGAGGCAGTCAACACAACAGAACAGCAACCAACAAACGGCAGTCGAGACGTAAAAATTGATAGCGTGTTTTTAACATATCTGGTCTTTAAAAGATACTGTGACCTCCAAATTTGTTTCGTATCTCTTCTCAGAGTAGTTAGATAGGAAACACCGACCTCATATAGATCTTTAAAAAAAATATTGTCGTGCTAAAGTGTTTGTATATTATACAAAATTACTTACAGAAATAAATATCATTTAGCATTTAATAGTAAAGGATAGGCTAACAGCAGTGGCTTGCAAATATAATTTGTCTGATCTCACACCTTACCTATCCCATTACACCACTTAAAGGTGTGATAGACGAACGAGCAAGTACGCGTACTTATGGCTCGGTAATCTTTCTCGCCCGTGTGTCTTAACTGTTTTTTCTATTCCGTGGTCATAACAATATAAATCTTCATATTTTTTTAAATAATTTTTTAATTGTATTTTATTTTAATAACCAATTATTTTTTATTTATGAGTAATGTTACGAGTAATCTAGTGGCACTTTTTAAATTATCTTAATTTAGTTAACATGCGGATAATGTAGTGGGCTGCAATATTGTTAATACTCCATAAGACCTTATACCATTGTTATTTGTAAACATTTTATATTGTAGCTGTTTATTGTCCTATAATAAATAAAATAAAATAACTAAGTAGGTACGCGTACTTTAAATCTGCTGAGTAAGTTTGTCAGCGATCCAACAGGTTTGAAATTTTGCTCGTAGCCTGCATTGGTTCGTAGTTTTGTACGTCTGTCATCGCCGCGATTCGCGATTTGCCATTTTATTTTTATTTTAATTTTTATGTTGCACTAGAAATTTTGGAATTTTCGAGCGTGCGGGAATCGAACCCGCGACACGCAGCGCAGCAGTCAATCGCTTAACCACTGCACCAACCGTGTCGTTTGTGTAATGTTTGTTTCGTTTGGTTCAGAAAATTCGACAACATCGCGATACAGTGTGAGGAAGCTACACGTGTGTCACCGACGGCGAGCCGAGTAAGTTCGCGAACTTAAAAACCGCGTACTTTAAGTTCGCACGTCTATCACTATACACTAATAAATTCATGTACCAAATGGTTCCGACTAGACAACGCCTAAGAACATTTATTATGTTTAGAAAACGACGTTAGACACAGATTCAACAAGTATCCGGCTCAACCCTCAGGCTTTAAATATTTAACACTTCACCCATAAATAACAAAACAAACTCCCTAACTTCTATATCCATAGACAACCACAAATTCCATAAATATTACAACTATGCAAGCGGTATTAAAAATTCAATGTATTTTACGGCCGCTTCCGCGCCTGTGTAGTCCGAGGCCTGTCCAATCCCCTTTAATATGCGACAGAGGCCTCCAGGCCTCAGGCCTCCGGGGAAGATAGGATGCACCACTTGATTAGTTCACTACGAACCACACTAGAATACAAATGGACCATCAATGCATGTGGGATAGGAAGAGTGCGCGTTTGTGCATTCTATTAGTGCACTGTGCGCTGCCCGTCGGGAGATGTGGACAAAATATGTATTTTGTTTTATGTTTATTGTGGTGTAACGTAGTTGAATGAATGTTTTATTAATTTAATACGTGGAATTTTCAATTGATTTTTATACAGTGCGCGCGATGAATTGAAAACATTTATAAATTAAAAAAATATGATGCTGAATATGTATTCTTTCGCTTGTTTACTAACATGATATAGGTACTTATACTGTTTGCGTTAAAGCGTGGTGCGGGTGAGAGGTGACAGAAAGGGTATTTTTTTTTAATTTACTACAGTTTTTACTGAGTTCGTATTATGTACACAATCTGTATGTAGGTACGGACCAGTCGTAAAATAGAGAATCAGTAAAAACAAGTAAATTTTATATTTTACTCTTTCTGTCACCTGTCACCCGCACCATGCTAAACCGCAAACAGTATAGTTACATACATAAAAAAGACAAACGTTTTAACCTGCCGTTTTTTACCCGACTGCCCCAAAAGGAGGGTAATGTTTTTTCTGTATGAAAAATCTTTACCCTGCAATAGGTTACATGATATTACTTACCATTAAAATAAGTAGATATTATGTGAATCATATAATTATGCATTTTAATATTTTACTACACAAACAAAACCATATGCAGCACGTAGTATAGACAAAGTATCATCTATCGGACGCTTACAGCACAATTTGAAACTCACATTTCGCGGTACAATGACAATCACCATATATAGCTTTGTTTTGACACCACACTGCACATTGGAACTACGTGGGTGTTATTGAAACTCGATGCAATTCTGAAAACGTTGTTGTTTGTATAAACAAATTTGTAATTGTGGGTGGGCTAGGCAACGCAAAGGGTGTTGTAATGAGTGAGCTAGGGTTGATCAGAAACATAGTCCCAATGTTTGTGTGGTGTTTGTTAGCTTATAATCAAATGGTTTGGACTCTCGTTTTCTTTACGTTTTTTACAGTCAGTGTTGGTAAAATCGAGGCCAAAGTCAGGCTTAGGGGTGCATTAAATAGCCTCTGTGAGTGAATGATACAATATTCATCCGGAGCAACCAGCGTTAGCTTTATCTTCAAAAAACAGCTGTTTTCTACATTTGCGACCGATTGGAACCGTGCACCTAGCTTCTGACGTTTCATAAGTGCTCATGTAGGTATTATGTGAAATAAAATATTTTGAATTTGGTTTTGATCGCGTAGCGTAAGTGGTTGCATTTCGTAGGGAACAGCTGATTTCTTTTCATGTTTCAGGGTTGGACCCGGAATATTTCTTTTTTTTTGTTGTAAATAATACACAGGGTAGTGTATTGCTTAAAGTATGTTCCTCGTTTAACCCTTCCTGTATTTTTACCATAGCATGAGAGATACGAGAACAAAATGTTATTATCCTGAGCTTTTTTCACAATTTAAAAAAAAAAACACCCTCAAAAATGCACAAATATTTTCCATTTCACACTTTCTAATACAAATCAAACAAAATAAATCAGATAAACTCAAAAAAACATATCTATTTTCTCCCCTAAAGGTCGCATGTCATAAATAATGAAAATGGAAATCGATTAGTACGCTGCACAGAGGGTCGCACCGTGGCTATGGCGACAAAAAGTTGCGATATGCCACAACAATGCATGTGCTCGAACCAATGGGCTGATTCTAATGGGAGAATATAATTTAGAGGGTAGATAAATATTTTTAGAGAGAATGTGTTTTGGTGTGTTGGAATTTGGCTTAAAACTGGGAAAATACTTATTTTTTATATTTGTACAAAGCAAACGACGCCAATTTAAGAAATCTCTTTAATTAATCTAGTTAAATAATAAGCCGTGCGCTCGATGGGGTTACCATTGACAAAAAAAAAGTAATTAAACAAACTAAAAAACCCGATTGCAAAAACACATAACTCAAAAGAGAAAAACAAGCATTTTAACCGACTACAAAAAAAGAGGTTATCAGGTCGTCGGTTTAAAAAAAAATTGTAGGTATTCCCAGTGACAGCAGCGGAATAAAGACGAATCTAACGTGATATCATTCATCAAAATCGGTTCAGCCGTTTATTAGTTACGAGAGCACACAGGGACGGACATACATACAGGTCAAAACATAACCCCCTTTTTAGGTAGATCAGGAACTTTTGTGCAACATTTTATGACAGCGGTGGAGGCTGTACGATGTGTATTAGTAAATTGTGGATGTGCCAAATTAATGTCCGGCTCAGTATAGTCCAATAATTCCTTGATGAATCCTGTGAGATCTTTATCTTACATGTTATTGACGTGGTAGAACCACAGTGAAGCTAACTTTTGAGGTGCGTATTAATTAAGTAGATAAATCCTCTTGCAGGTCGAAGCTTATCTTATAGGTGTACCTAACTATCATAAATAATTTGATGTCCTAATGGTAGTTACTTCTAGCAATTGCTTTTGTAACCAGCTCTAATTGTGTAGGTAACAACCCTTTAAAACAGAATCCGGAAGATTTTGAAGGAAATTGCTAATCCATTGCTTCATATGTTTAAAAAGTTCTTCAGCTCAACGACGTAAATAACGCAAAGAATGTTGTCGAACTGTCAAAATGAAAGATGTTGCCATTGTAAGTTGCAGTTGTAGGTAATAATTCTTATCTAACTTACTCATGTCGCATTTGTGCTCAACCTCTGTGCCACAATTTAGCTTAACGGGCCTATATTAAACAGTCGATGTAAGGCAGATTTGGTAATACATCTTTTCCAGTGTTATTTTGTAGCGTTTTTTTATGTTCTTGCACCTAGGTAGGTACGATGTTTTGTCTCTGCATCACTCTACGGTAGACTGGTAGGAAATGCTTAATGCATTGAGTTCACCTTTGTATGGTTATTATTACTTTTGAATAAAGTAAAAATACTGAAATTATATTATATAAATCATTAGGGAGGGGCCAAAATTCGTTTCCAATTCGGTTTAACCGAACTTCGGCGGTTTGAACCGAACCTGACATCTCAGTGCTGCCACCAAATGAACTTTATTTCAGAAAATGTATTCTAAGCATTATCAGAATTTTGACATCTAAGTATTGAAATAATTATCGGCAAAAATCATTATTTTTAATTAAGTATTATTTTTATAATAGTAGTAGTTTTTAGGTAATTTATGGTGCAAAAACACCAAGGATTTTGCGTTATCTGGCAAAATAACCCGAAATATGTAAACATACAGTTTAAATAACAATGATTAGTAATTTGTTAAAAAATATATTTTCTCTTTTGCTTATTTAGCCGTAGGTACTAAAGACAGTTACTAATCGATTATCTACAGCTTCTGAATGTACTAAACATCTTGTTTTCGTTCAGTAAAATGTTTGCAAAGCTCTTCAGTAAATCTAAATACGTTTGTTCTACGACTGGGTTCACTTCGTTGGCTCGGTAATGGATTCCAATTCACAATTTAAAGGCTTCCGCAGAGCGGCACGAAGCGACTCCGGTAGAACGATTTCAATTTCAAGTGGCGTCAGCGTCGCGCCTGTCTACGAGGGCCTTTGCTCACGTCAATTGACGCTTTAGCTTTTGTTGCTCACTTGATATGGCGGCGTATATTGAAAGCAAGTATGTGCCTTCAATAAGTTTCAAATGCATTGTTTTAGTTAAATCTTGTTTGATATTTGCTCTACGATAACCGACTTTTAATGATTTTATACTGAAGATCACGTCTAAACGAGTAATGTTAATGATTTGGAAAAAATATATGTTGAATAAGAGCATTTTATTAATAACTCAATATATGAATATTTTAGATTATGTTTATATTACATATTGAAATTAATTTGTAAAAATATGTCTAAAGCGGATAAAAAACTGAAAATCACACAAAATCTATCAAGTGTATTTTTCTGAAACCTTCGCTATTTTTAGATAGTTTCATTATTGATCTTTTAGTATACGTTTTTTATTAAAATACCTTTTGTTTTATGTATAATAAATTAATAATGCGTCTAATTTGGGACAGCGCACCTTGATGGGCGAGTCCTATTACTGGCTGGACGTACGACGCGTTGCGTGAACTCAGTACAGAACACGCAAGCTAACCACTCAATCTAGTATCTATTATAGAAAAAAGTGCTTTTACGATTTGTTTAACATTAAAATAATTAACGCGCGCTGTTTTGAAATTAAGTTCTTTTCTGAAATAGTTTAACTTTTATAGGCGTAAATGAGCTATTTTTTTTACTTTCGCATGTATAATTTAAGTATGAAAATTAATCTAATAAAAATATAATATTCTAACCTAACTAAAACTATTAACAAACTAAAATATGGCGTCGAAAAATTCCTCCGCATCGCTGTTGATTGGTAATGTACTCAAGAGATGGGAACGAATGCTCATGTTTTGTTCAACAAAATCTCCAAACGACTACCGACTGGGTGACATTTCCCGTGACCCAACGACTGGCTTTTTTACCTTGGCCAGAGGCTAAGTATTGCCATGCAACGTGGCAATGCCGCCAGTCTCTTGGGTATATTACCAGTCGACAGTGATGGATGAGCTATTATATTATATGTATATTCACAAGTGACATACTTATCTCATTTTCTTTTTTGACACATCTGTAACAGTACACAATCAAAAAAACTTAGTAACAGAAAATAAACTTTGAAGTGTTTAACCCTATCCTAATTACGTCACTGTCAGCAGATTACACGGTAGAAACCATGCTTGTCTGTGCATACTGCTATGAAGTAAACAATATCAGTGTGTCGACCCCACACATTGTCAAAAGGTATTGGTTCGACACACAACACCAACATTAATTTACCCACGTACGTGAATTTTAAAACAAAACAAAAATTGAAAATATTTTTCATAATTTTGTCCTAGTTTTTGTTGAAGTTGCACACTGTGTGTTAGACAAAATAATTAATTTGAATTGACATGGATGGAGGCGCGTTGAATTAGTTCAAATGGATTTTATTAATAAATAGGAGTTGTTAATTAATTAGGATTGATGTTGTTTATTGACGATTTAGGATAATCCGCATGGAGCCAAATTTCTATGTTAAGCTGCGCGTTAAAGAGAGGCAACAACATTTATCTTACTTATGGCGCAGATATATGATTTTTTAAGACTGAATCTTTGGTATTGTGGTCGCAAGCGTTACTGCTGAATATGAGGTCCTGGGTTCGATTCTCAGGTCAGGTAAAGTGTCATTGGGTATTTCTTTCTGGAATTTCTCAGTAGTAGCCCGGAGTCTGGATTTGTGCTTGGTTGGTGGTAATAGGCTCGCCCCTATTACATGGGACATAAACATAACTGGCGAAATGTGGGTGTACTATAGGTACACCTCTGCCCAACCCTTTGGGGAAACAAGGCGTGATGTTGTTATGCCAAAAATGTATGTTAAACTAGAACGCATACACATCAATTCTATATATTTAAGTATTGTAGTAAAATAGTTTATGGAAAAAATTCCGGTAGTAATGCCTCTGCCTCGAATTTTGCGGGCAGCGGGGCGGCGGCGGCCGCTTGACTGGAGTGCACCGCTCGTTGCCCGCCCCCGCGCCGCTGTTTTCGCTGTTTTCGCTGTTTTCGTCCATTTGATTTTACGCATAAGATCTTGTCGCTCCCGCGCCGCCGCCGCCGCCGCCCCGCTGCCCGCAAAATTCGAGGCAGAGGCCTTAGACAAGGCCTGCGAGGAATTTGAAAAATAGGTATTTGAAGAAACTATTGCCGTCGTCTTATCTCAAGTCTGCCTCCGTAGAGTGCGATAGGGACAGCTGCAGCTCAGACCGATATTATCACAAAAAAAATTGACGAGATCGACGTTTCGTATTCCCCTTTTTTCTCATCGAAAACTGAGCCGATTCAATTACTTTTACATTAAAATTAAAAAAGGAGTATGTGTAGGTTCCTAACATTTTCTTTTATGTTTAAACTTTTCAAATTTGTCTGGTAGTTCTCTAATCACGGCGGTAATAAAAATGGGGCATTTTTTATAATTTTTGGAGGGTCATACTTTCTTTACCAATAAGTTACTAAAAAAAAGGAAATAACAAGGACGTGTATACAGCAGACCTTGATTTTATGAAAAAATATGATTGCTCTAGGCATTATTCAGGAAGAAGAAAGGGGAATACATTTGTATGGAGAATCGCCTGCCCTGTTCGCTCTTAAATACTAAGGTACCGTAAAAGCCGACAGCGTAGACTCGTTAACACCAATCAGATGAATTATATTAAGTAACTCCATGTAGGTGTTTTTTTAACTAGTGAATCATGGTTATTGTCTTGTAAAGAGTAACCTAGGTAGGTATAAGTATTATAACTTGTGTTTCAAGGGGACAAAGGTCTACCCCACATAATATACATTCCTTAGTGTATATTTGTTAGAGATTTTGCCACATCATCTGGTTTATAGGATTCTTTTAACCATGTGATAAGTACCTATTTCACTATCCTGATTAATATTATAAATGTGAGTTGGTTTGTTACGCTTTCACTTACATGTTAGAAATATTGAAGGAGGGTTTAAATAGAAGTAAGTAAAATTTGCTAGCCGCATTAGTAACCCTCCCCAATAAATTGCTTCAATTGCCTGGAACCATAGCGTGGGAAGAAGCAAACGATACTTTATTGTTTCTGTTTTCTTTGCACGACCACGTCAATGTGTTGTACACAGCTTTATGTGACGATTTATCAAGAACTAATTTATTATTTAATGAACATAAAATAATGGCTTAAACATGATCAATTGATCATGTTTTTGGACATTTATTGGGTAGAAATTCAAAGTAATATAACGCTAAATGCTAAGATTATTACTATAAAGTATTTCTACCGTATGTATGATCATGTATTTTATTTTCGTTATTTAAATAAATTAGTTCTTGATAAATCGTCACAAAATACTTTATACCATTCCCCCTCTAAAAAGCTTATTTAATTCACTGAAAAGTGAATAAAATAAGCTTGTTTTGAATCTATCTGTATAAATCTATGTTGGTGTTTGAATTTAGAACACACCGATATATTTGACCTCCACTCAATGCTATACAACCTCCTTGCGAAAAAATTCTCGATACAAATTCCTTGTGCAAAGAATACTCGAAATACAAACTCCTTGTGCATAACTCCTCGAGGTTTGATTGGACGACATTTTCGACAAGGAGTTTAACATTAGAATAAAAACTGTTTTGTGTTCTTTTATCGCACGCTATTTTGAATACTGTAAGTTGTACGAACACAAATTGTTCCAATTTAAATGTGCATTTTAATTAATTTAAACTTCCTTTTTTCTTCATTAAATGTCTATTTTCGCTTAAATCTTTCTTTTTCTCGTAGTCTATAAAGTATAGTATGCAACTCTTGAGTATTGAGGGCCATGAATCGTCGCTCAGGATTCTAACACTTGAATCACTCGCTACACTCGTGATTCAATCATCATGAATCACTTCCTACTGTCGTGATTCAGTCATTAGAATCCTTCACTTGCTTCCTGCCCTCGCTTTAAATCCGTCCTTTATTCACTAATTGCATAATATACTATTGCCATCTTTGTCTTCAAGAGTTCTTTATAATGTCACTAGCTTCTGCCCGTGGCTTCGCCCGCGTGGATGTCGGAAAGTATCCCACGGGTCTGTACTACCGGGATTACATACCTGATAGCCGAGGGAAAGGTTATTGACTCCTACCGCTGCGCCCGCGTTGTCGTCAACTATAATTATTTTGTTACGCGTAATTTTGAATCTGTGATATCTTTTAAAGTATTCATTTAATAATTTATTTTTTATTATTTATGTACACACAGTAAAATAAATAAAGATACGACATAATCATAATTATGAGTTCAAAGTTACCTTCTGCGATGAGATTTAAGGAGGGATCTTCACGGTGCGTCGCTAGGGCGAGCGTAAGAAAAACGCTCACGCAGGTAAGAAAGATAAGACGGGTTGTGTAAGACATTGAAGAGGAGACATAAAATTCGAGTTTTCGTGCGAAGGCGGATTGGGAGCCACTTGAGTTCCTTGTGAAGATGAGAAACATGGTCATACTTTCGAAGACCGAAAACAAGGCCAATACTGGACTGAACATAATTTTTATTAAGCTCTCACGATTTATTCGGCGCACGCCAGTAAAGCTCCCAGTCGGCATGATTATTTCCGACATTTTCAATTTTCAACAGTAATCGTCATATTTCAGCCAATTCACACAAATCCTTAATGAATTATACACCAAAACCTTCCTCATTAATAATAATATAATAATAATAAATCGTTTATTTATAAAAAAATAATCACTCCGTCCATTGTTAAAAACCATTTGAAAATCCGTTCGATAGTCTTTGAGTTTATCGCTTTCAGACAGACAGACATACATACAGACACGGTGGGGGACTTTGTTTTATTATATGTAAGGATAAGGTCATCACGCCTTGATACCCCGAAGGGTTGGGTCGAGACGTTTTCAGCATGGTTTGCTTGGTCGTAGGGCTTGTTCTTAGTTGGCCTGTCTAGCTACCACCATCTTATCTAAGTCTGTCGCCATAACAACAATGTTAACAGCATTGTTGTGTTTCGGCATTTAGAGATAAGCTAGCCAGTTTCTCGGTTGAGGATTCCGGGTGAAGCTCGTTTCCACCTTCAGCCTGATCATCACGAATCCAAATTACCTCAACTTTAACAACTATACCAACTGTTAATAAAGTACCCTACTTAACCAGATAAAAAGAGTCTTCTGAAAATTTTCCAATAAACGCGTGTCATCGTTTAGTGGAAAATGTTCAGAAGACCTTAACATCACTATCGAAGCCGCAAAAACATTCCACAAATCTCTCCTATCAAACGAAGGCTTCACAGCAAAACTAAACCGTGGAACTTCTAACTGTTGAACATACCAGTCCCCCTGAACTTTGGCCGAGCTGTTTGGACTTGTAAAATATTCCGTGACACGCTCGCAGGTTCAAACCGGCCCGTTCAAATAACCCTGTGTTTGTAGATGTTTTTGCCGCGTAGGTACGTGAAAAATGGTCGTTTGTATTTGCTCGGAAAAAAGTATTGGACTGTTTGTAGATTGCACTAGTAATTTTAAACGGTCTGTTTGTTGGGAATTTATGGGGAAACAGCTTATGGAATTGATAGGAAAGCTTTTATGGAATTAAGTCTTTGCGAATAGTGGTAGGGTAACTATGGTTTTATGGGAATCCGATTTGTAGCAGAAACAATTAGCAGAATGAAAGTACATACATCTGTGCAAGTACAGTCATATAATAAAATTTCTGTCATTCCCACTCCCCATACCTTATAGCAATTACTTTAAAATAATATATTGTTTTTAGATTTTTTGTCCGTTTGTCTGGATGTATGATCCAGATTGGCGCAGTAACGGCTGAGCGGATTTGAATGAAATTTGGCACACAGATAGTTTATAACTTATAGGGTACGGTCGTACTGACCGACTATTTGACAGTTCAGAAGTGCTTGTAAATGGTTTAGTTGTAATAAATGCTTTGAGTTTGAGTTCGTTCCCGTAGGATACTTCCGACATTCACGCGAGCGGAGCCGCGGACACAATCAAGTTCAGGATAACACTGGTAATACCTAAATATGTATAGTAAATATCACATATATCACATACTGAATAGCTTATGAAGATTTCCATACACACATTCGTAGACAAAGTAAAGGAAATTCTTTGAAAGGATCCTGTACAAAGGCAAGGAACAGGTGGTCGGAAGCGCCAATGTGCGCGGATACGTCTTGGAGAATTTCGGGGAACGAATTCCCTATTCACAACTAATAGCTTGAGATGTACATCTTCGCATATATCTTTGGGGTAACATAACATCAGCACGCCTATTTACTCCAAAAATACTCCAATATGGATAGAGCAGAGGTAAATACCTACATACCCACATTTCGCCAGTAAAGTTCCATGTAATAGGGGACGAGTATGTTACTCGAGCATAATTCCAGTCTCCGAGCTATTGGGAATTTCTTTATGGATTAACTCAATTGGAATGAATTGGATTTTAGTTGGTTCCATTCAAGAACTCATGCTCAGTTGAGCCCAGTAGTCCTCCAGTTCTTAGTATATATCTAATATAAAGTAGATTAGGAATTAAAGCAGTACTATTAATAATATACTGGATTATTATTTTATTCTGTAATCAAATCTGTTTAGACATTTTATTTTTAATTTTTATAAATATTGAAGTGATTTAAAAATTAAAATCTAATTTTTAATTTAATAGTTTTTCATCCTTTAATAAGAATGTTGTACATGCCTTTATGTGATATATTTACACAGTGTAGCGGTTACACCGCCACATACGAACTACGCATCAAAGACATGATGTCACACAAATCCTGCATCGCGCAATGAAAATTGACCCTAAGAGTTGTCTGTCTAGTAGGTACATTATGTACTCTTTACAATCCAGCACTGGTTTTGAGAATTCAAGTGTATGGTTTAATTGAAATAAATCCTTTGAGTTTGAGTTTTACGGCTTTAATTATAAATAGGTAAACACGGCCAGAAATCTCACTATGACATGGTTGGGAAGAAAAAGGGTAGGACTTTTCCCACAGTAACATAGGCTATACGCTAACATAAAAAAGGTAATAAATATATTAGTTATGTAAGCATCTGTTATAAAAAAACGTTTTTTCAGCATCACTCTAGAATAAAAAAATATCGATACAAAACGCCTGCCGAATTAATCCGAGCACCATACGATTATTGTCGATTGGTTCAATACATTGCAAGCCCCTGTAAACCAGTGTAGCTGTCTTGTACTAAAGCTGGTTGTTGTGTTGCCATTTGTCATACAATCGATACCGTGTTACCTAAAGTCAGGCCATTTTAATAGGTAACATTTGACGTCTGTCAGTTTAGTGAAAGCAAATCGTAAAATTACTCGTACCTATCGGTCATTATTACAATAAATATGTAATCGTAATTGAAAAAGGTTAAGCAGTTGTGCAGTTCTAACAAAACGAAAAAATATATTATTTTATGCCCGCCGTTACAAGGTTACGTTGTTGCATTGTCAAATGTTACCTATTAAAATGGCCTTACTTTAGTCATGACATAATTGTACAGCACCTTACACTTTCGCAAGATTCAAAATCGTTTTTCTCCTAAAGTATTGATAGAGACTGCCTCGTTGGTCTGGTCGCAAGCGCTACTGCTGGGCTTGAGGTCCTGGGTTCGATTCCCGGTCGGATGTTTTTTGATATGAAATATAATAAAAACTCTTCTTGTACGTCTATATCATAAATTACCAAATATGTTTAAAAAATTAAATTGTGTTAATTATTTAAAATCCAATTATATAAATGGCTCAATAATAATTGAATTTCAATGTCTCGACTCTGACTGCCTCGTTGGTCTAGTGGTCGCAAGCGCTACTGCTGAACATGAGGTCCTGGGTTCGATTCCCAGGTCGGGCAAAGTGTCATTGAGTTTTTCCATCTGGAATTGCTCAGTAGCAGGCCGGAATCTGGATTTGTGCCCGGTTGATGGCAATAGGCTCGCCCCCTATTACATGGAACTTAACATAACTGTCGAAATGTGGGTGTTCTATAGGTACACCTCTGCCTAGCCCTTCGGGGAATACTGGCGTGATGTTATGCATTGATAGATTTGTTATGGTGTTTAGGTCTTTCCTGAAAGTTGCAATTTTTATTTCAGGATAAAAACGCTTTCGAATTTTGCGTGACTGTAAGCTATTTATGCGCGTGAGTTCACTGAGGCTGTGCGGTTATAATTTACCAGTATAAGTCGATTAAAGGTTAGCTGGAGTTAGGTTGAAAATCTTTCAATATTTTCTTTTTCTTTCTTGACTTAACTTCTTTCTTTCTTTTTCGTGTGGTTAGTGACTAACCTGCATGTCGATTCCCGTAACCACTTCACCGTGAAAACATGTGAAGTGAGCGTGGAGTGAGCTGTCAGTGTCATCTCACCCTGTTGGATTGACAACTCACTTCACCTAAGTTTTCACGGTGAGATGGTTACAGAATAGCACTGCTGCCGGTCTATTCTGTATTAATCTCACGGTGAAAACGTACGTGAAGTGAGCTGTCATTCCACCTGCTGCTAGGGACTGACAGCTCACTCCGAGCTCACTTCACCT
Organism: Xanthia togata; assembly: GCA_963853775.1. Classification (NCBI taxonomy): domain Eukaryota; kingdom Metazoa; phylum Arthropoda; class Insecta; order Lepidoptera; family Noctuidae; genus Xanthia; species Xanthia togata. Next base: position 5,795,989 of record OY970794.1, read on the forward strand.
AAGTTTTCACGGTGAGATGGTTACAGAATAGCACAGCTGCAGTGCTATTCTGTAACCATCTCACCGTGAAAACTTAGGTGAAGTGAGTTGTCATTCCAACAGGGTGAGATGACACTGACAGCTCACTCCACGCTCACTTCACATGTTTTCACGGTGAAGTGATTACGGGAATCGACATGCAGATGTCAGAGTTTTCATGCCGCCCGTGGGCCTCTGACTTGGCTTAACATGTCGTCGAGAAATATCTCTCAAACATGCCGGTTTCCTCACGATGCTTTCCTCCACCGTTTTTGAAGCAAGTGATAATTATACAATACGCACATGAATCTGAAAAGTCAGAGGTGCGTGCTTTGGACTCGAACTAAAAACCTATGACTTGGCAGTCCAACGGTCACACCACTAATCGATCACTGCTGACTTAACTTAACTTTAAGTATTATGTAGGTGCCAAATCATAGATGCTTAGGCGATTCTAGATTTTGGACTTAGGACAAAACAGTCGAAACTTTTATGAGTAAATATTTGATGCTAATGAACTTCTATTACATATTACAAGTACCGAAACCCCATAAACTCAGTTAACGCGAAAACACATATTTTTATGTAACTATAACGCTAATTCGAAACACGTTTGGATCCCGTAAGCAATCACCGGATACAAAGTTAGTTCCCACGAGGGAGGAAGAGGTGAGCGCGTTTGTGGTCGACTATCTACATGACTTTGACCACAAATGTATAACACCGTCAATTTATACGATACTGAAGCTTATCGTGTCAGAAATAGAGATGTATGTGAAGGCATAGAAGAGGTTGTTGTGTTAGCTGTAAAGGTTATATCGAGTTGGTGAGGTTCGAAATATGATGTCATAGATGTAAAGTTACTATGTATTCTGTGTAGGTTTGATAGTAATAGCTTCATCTTATGGAGCATCAGATTCTCATATTTGAAGACAGTGGAAGACTCTTACTATCAAATTAGCTATCTTATAATTAAGATTAGGGCAGTCAACTTTGCTACCAATCCAGTGTCTAGTGGAAAGCCGTTTGAAACCTTCCGTGTCTGGCGAAGGCTTAAGCATTCAGCCTTTAACGTTTCCACTGCTGGGATTCTGACATGTCTGAGAGTTTGGGCTGTCTGTAATTCACCACGCGGGCCCAGTGCGGGTTGGTGGATAGGTCGGGTTGATGCAATGCTCGCAGAACAGGTGGCCGATGGGGCCTGGAGTGGCGACCGCGTACCGGTGGAAAAGGAGGTCTCCCACAAGGTGGACCGTTGACCCCGTGAAAGAAACACAGAATCGGATCAAGTGGTGGTGCTTGAGGGAGGCGTATATCCAGCAGAGGACGTCCTTGGACAGAAATGATGACGATGGCGTTTCGCTTTGGACTAGGTTCCAAGAGAGTTGCCTCCCTTAGCCCCCTCCGAGTAGCAGACCTGCCTTGATCAAACTTCCTAGTAGGTATCTACATAAGGACTCCCTTCTGACTGGATAATCTATTCACCACGGCATATGCAATGATTTACGCCACGATCGATTGATATACACATACTAACTACGCATCAAAGGCATGACGTCACACAAATCCTGCATCGCGCAATTAGAGTTTACCGCGCGAACGACATAGATAAGACTATCCGAAATCAACAGTCGGGCAGTCGGCCCGTCAGACACATCACCCGTCTGGTTGGAGGATCCTCCCTTTTCTATGGTGAATGAGTGAACTTTACACCCTGTTCCTCATGTCCCTAAAACCGCAAGCAGTAAACTATAACAGTAAATTTAGCATTCACAAGGATTAATTTATGTATCATACAGCGATAAAATACAAAACCAATGCATTTTCCCCACATTACGATCGGAATTTATCGCTTACATCAATCGAATGGCACGAAATACTGTGAGAACAGTACCTCATTAGCTTACAATGTATTTAAAACCGTAATAGTCTATAACTACCGGTTTAAGACATGGTATACCGGTGGTACGTGGATGCAGCATGAGCCAAGAATATGCCATGCTTCGGGTCATATAATTAAGTTGGTCGGGTTGGATCATTGCCCGTTAATGAGGATAGGTTTGTCGCTTGTCACATTGAGTCTGCCAATGTTATTGACGAAAAGGTGTTTGTTGGAGTAAGAATATTATGTCCATGTTAAGACTCAGATATATGCCAGTGACTTTGAGTGGTTAGCCCATCAAGGAGCGCTGTCCCAATTTAGACGCATTATTAATATATTATACATTAAACAAAAGGTATTTTAATAAAAACACGTATACTATTCTATTCTATTCTATTCTATTCTATATAATATATATAGTATGATATAAGATATAGTTAAATTACCTTTAAAATGGTGAAGGTTTCAGAAAAATACGCTTGACAGATTAGATATAACTTTACAAATTAATTTAACTATGTAATATAATATAAACATAATCAAAAAAAAACCTATATTAAGTTATTAAAAAAATGCTTTAATTTAACACATATTTTTTTCCAAATCATTAGCACTAGGTACTCGTTTACCTAGACGTGATCTTCAAAATCATTAAAAGTCGGTAATCGTTGCCTTAACTGGGCCAGTGTCGATTATCTTAAGCGTATCGTCTGCTGCTGTTTTGTTAGTCTTTTTATTTCGACTGATTAAGTTCAAACAGTTCCATACAAGCAGTTAGGTTCGTACCTTAGACCAGTGTATAAATGCTATTCTGCCCTTTGATCCCAGTTGGTTAAACTGATGAATATAATAAGTCAATCCAACTCTGACAGGATGGCAACACGGAAAAAAAAACAACTCGACTTTACATCACAGAATCTATATAAGTAAAAGGACAAATCTGCAATATCTTCTCACATAACCTACAACACAAATTGTCCTCTGACATTTAACCCTCCGTACACTGCGGTCTACATGATCACAAAGTCAAAGTGTTCCAATGAACATCGCAGGGTTATTGTCTGCTAATTCCCATTTCCCATAGCATCGGGACGTAAGAATCCCACGGGAACGAAGTTTTCATAGAATCTATGAGTTTTTCCTGTTGGTTCGTTTCACTTCCTATTTGCTACTATTGTGTAGTGTTGAATGACGAATTGATTATGTTTTGTTTTGCTTTGTACAGCAATGAGCATAAATAACTTAAACTTACGCAAACGACTGAAAACGGAGCAAAAGGAGTCGTTGGCGTCGCGTACGAGTCGCTCCCTCCTCAGAAACTTTGGACTTTCATAGTAAATGTTAGTCACTTGTCTTAACGTAGGTACTTTTTTATGGATGCGAAAGGGGACTGGGGGGTGGAGGAGGCGCGGGCGCTGTGCGATTGCGATGCGTTTACTACGCAATAGCTATTCGGGCATTGAGCGTGTGCGTGTAATTTACATCAATAAGAAATGTACGTTAAGACAAGGGACTAAGTATTTAATTCCAAAGTTTCTGAGGGAGCGCGCGCGCTTTCGCGCCGAAAAAAAACCCGCATGTGTGAACGCAGCCTAAGGATCGTAGCAGGTGGCGTCCTGTAGTTTCTGCCTACCCCCATGGGTAAAAGACGTGAGTTTATGTGTGTGTGTGTAGGTACTTACGCTAAATTCAAGAGCGTGTTTCTATTGAATATTAAAATAATATTCCAATTTTAATCAAATGGTGCTGTAAAGGATGATTTCCACCAAACGGCTCGCATCGCATCGGATCAGAACGGATTTTACATTTTCATTTTAAATCGTATACACAGTATTTAAAGTCTATATTATCAAGCCGTAATATAGACTTTAAATACTGTAATTAAATATTAAATAGTATGCTGCAATGCGCGATAGGCTCCGTTCGCCTGTCGTCGTAGCCTTAAAAAATTAGAACACGTCACCACGGGAGGAATTAAACTATTTGACTAGGAGCAGAAACGGATACGTTCGCAAGCAACGGTACGGAGCCGGTTGTATGCGTCGACATCCTGCCGGACGCGATCGGATGTCGCCGCATCCGTTCGTATTCTTTCCGATCCGATGCGATGCGAGCCGTTTGGTGGAAATCATCCTTTATAGAGCCCTAGTAAGTAGCAATTGCTTTCAAAGCTTTTCGTTTTTCTACAACGTGGAGGATCGTGTATACTAGTAAAAAATATTCATAAATATAAAGTTCTTCAAGATTTAGTTAGCCTTAGTGTTCCTAATGTAGTGGAATGTTCCGCCATTGAACTTCTGGGTCATAATGTGGTGATTATATGTATATATCGACCTCCAAAATCTACACAAAACGAACTTAATACATTTTTTACCTTACTTCATACAATCCACTACAAATTACGTAATCGACAATCTAAAACTATTATTTGCGGTGATTTTAACATTGATTTATTAAAAAGAACCACCATTTCTCTAAAACTTATACATATTATTTCCAGCTTTGATATGAAAATTGGCACACACAATCCAACAAGGCCAAGGAGTAACTCTTGCATTGACAACATTTTCCATAATATTAGAGGTAGCAAATGTGATGTCATTGACTTAGGGATGTCAGATCACACGGCACAATTATTAAAATTTCCTGTTAAAAAAACTTGTACTGTCAAATTCTGGTACACAAAAAGGCGAGACTTTAGTAAAGAGAACCAAACTAAATTTAAAGAATGTTTAATGAGCTTAAGTTTTTATGATGTTTACTCAACTAGTGATCCAGAAGTGGCATACAACATATTTTTCGACCATTATAAACTTTTCTATGACCTCTGTTTTCCGATTATAAAAATTAAAAACACAATTATTAAAAAACCTAATTGGCTATCTAAGGGAATAAGCAAGTGCTGTCGGCAAAAACGAAAACAACTGTGGAAGTATAGACTCAATCCTAGTGAAGACAAAAAAAATGCTCTCAAACAATATAGTTCTCGTCTCAAAAAAATTGTTAAACTTACCCAAAAGTCTCAAAATAATTATATAATATCCAATGCCGAGAACAAATCGAAAGCCACATGGAAAGTTATAAACTCAAACAAAAACCAACTTCCAAGGGAAAATATTAATAAAATAAAAGTAAACAATCATACAATATCAGACCCACGAGTGATTGCTGAAGAATTTAATAATTATTATATTAATTTAATAAAACCCATAAATAAACTCAATAACAATAATGGATCAGTTGCGGACAATTTTAATAATAATAATACTAATATAAATTTGACATCTTTCAATAACAAATTGACATCACCCAATAGCTCATATAAATCATTGTTTTTAAACCCTGTAATACCTTATGACATTAATATTATAATTAAATCACTTAAAAATACTAGAAGTGCTGGATATGATGACATTACAACAGCCTCAATAAAGGAAGTTGCTCCCATCATCAGCCCAGTACTCAGTCATATATTTAATTTATGTATTGAACTTGGTGTGTTTCCGACTAAACTTAAAAAATCCGTAGTGAAGCCACTTTTTAAGAAAAATAACAAGGAAGACATGGCATGTTACAGACCAATAGCACTTATCCCTATTTTTTCAAAAGTATTTGAAAAAATTATATATAACGCAATTAATACTCACTTAGAGAAGTTCGATCTATTTGCTAAAGAACAAAAAGGTTTTAGGGAAAATAAGTCAATTAACTTAGCAATTTATGACCTCTTAAAACCAGTATATACTAATATTGATAAACATGTTCCTGTGTCTGCAATGTTTATGGATATGACTAAAGCGTTCGATTATGTGCACTATGGAACTCTTTTAAATAAATTGTACAGTTGTGGAATAAGGGGTAATGTCCATAAACTTCTAGAATCTTATCTAAATGACAGATATCAAGTAGTAGAAATAAATAATATTAATCTCTTAAATAATACCGAACAAAAACATAAATCCATGCCCAAAAAAGTACTTTATGGGGTGCCGCAAGGTAGTGTGTTAGGTCCACTGCTATTTTTGATCTACATAAATGATCTGCCTAAAGTTTCACAGCATCCCATGATCCTTTTTGCTGATGACAGCACAGTCATATTTACAGGTCAAAATACTGATACTTTTGAAAATGACATAAATTCCACTCTTCACAATATAATTAACTGGCTGACGGCTAATAACTTAATCATCAACTTAGAAAAAACTAAATTAGTCAATTTCGGGCGTAACAACAAAAATAACAACATCAATATTCATTATAATGAGACGAACATTGAACAAGTTCGCTGTGTTAAGTTTCTAGGGCTTTCTATAGATAACGATTTGACTTGGCAAACACACATCGACACAGTATGCAATAAACTTAGTCAGTACTCATATGCTTTATATAAATTATCAAAGATTGTTGATCAATCAGTTCTTTTGACCGCATACCATGCTTATGTTTCGTCGACACTGAGATATGCAGTCATATATTGGGGCAATGCCACTAATAGGGATTTAGTGTTTAAAGCGCAAAAAAGATGTGTACGTGCGATTGCTGGTATCCGTGTTCCTGATTCATGTGAACCATACTTCAAAGATTTTAAAATATTGACCTTTCCTGCAATTTACATTTATGAAGTAGCCGTATTTATAAAAACAAATGAAAATCTATTTGATAAACTCAAATCGAAAAGACATATGTTAAAAATGTCTAATGTACCACATAAAACGGCTCTATTTAACAAAAGCTTCTTTGGCATTGCATCAAAAATATACAACAAAATACCTATTGACATTCTGAGCACTAAGGAACTTGCAGTATTTAAAAATAAATTACGATACTTTTTAATTGATAATGCATTCTATACGATCCAAGATTTCTTAAATTATTGATTGATTTGTTTAAACATTTAATTTAACTGTATTTTGACATTTTGACATATAATAACTAAATTTGACATGTAAAATAATTTTCAATTTAATGCTAATACATAATTATTGTATGCCTATTAGGCAGGACATATTGGAACTTAATTTTTTTGTTAAGACCTGTAACAAACCTATGCCCACAATAAAGATATTATGATTATGATTATGATTATGATTATGAACGACATTCAAAAGGATTGACATAAACTTTTCGATAGCTTATGTCAATCAAATACATTTTTGACATTTTCATCATCGTTTTTCTGATAGAATGTCACTTGAAAAAATATTGTCCTAGCGACCTTCGTCTATACCAATTGGAGCCTCCAATGTGAAACGTAGCAAAGAAAACAAAAGATCCAATCTAGTGCAAATATTTGTGTTTGTGAACGATGGCAATCATCTAGATACCTACTTATTTGTATTCACGATAGTTCTACTGACTATTGACAAGGTAAGAGAAATAGGAAAAACCGGCCAAGTGCGAGTCGGACTCGCACACGAAGGGTGTATTAAGATCGAGCAAAAACGCCGAAAATAACACGTTTTTTCATTATTTAATTTTTATTATTTGTTGTTATAGCGGCAATAGAAATACACAATCTGTGAAAATATCAACTGTCTACCTATTACAGTTCATGAGATACAGCCCGCTAACAGACAGACGGACGGACGGACAGCGGAGACTTAGTAATAGGGATCCGTTTTGCGGAACGGAACCTACTCCATGATCAGAAGAAAAAAAAACTGTCTTGCCTCTTAAAGTCTGACTTCACCCGATCTAATCTGTAAAAATCTTATGTGAATTGAGCTGTCAATGTCAATAGTATCAGTCCTTAGTTAGCATCAGATGAAATGACAGCTCACTTCACCTAAGTTTTCACGGCGATTTTTTTTGACTGACACCTTCGGCTCGAAGGACCACTACGCATGTTCGAAATGAAATGCGTTAATTTTAAAGTTTTTTTTTTTTTTTTCTTATTATAAACAGGGCACAACGTGCGCCATGACCCAGAAAAAAATTCTCAGTACCAAAGATACAAGAAGTCTCAAAAAATGTTGCCAGTTTATGAAACTAGTTGTAACATAATAGAACTAGTTGTAACATAATAAACTAATAATTATAATAGTGAAGTGAAGTGTGAGTGGTATATTTGCCCTATTCAAGTTGTCTTTGTGTCAATATAGGTACCTGAATCAGGTGTAAATCCCGAAACGCTTTACACATTTGGATGGATATGCATTATGCAATGCTTATGTAAGATCAGATCAAACACATAGTGTGATGGTAAGCACAGGATTTACACGTTTGGCACGGGTTTTAATGGTTATGATAATAGTAAGTATGTTGGTATGGATATGCGGGATTGCCCTATTGTCTAGGCATACAGGATTAATTCACTTAAACAAAACTACCTACGAAAATTTGTAGCTGGAGCGAGCGACTCAGCCCACGTTCGCTCGGACGTAAAAATATCGCGGCGGGATTTTATCGCGTACTGGATTTACAACTCTCGGCGCTAAACAGAGCGTTGAAAATCCAGTGCCACGAAAAAAAATCGCCGCGATTTTATTACGGTCGTGGGAACGTGGGCTTAGAATATGCGTTCGACGTATGGAGTTGTGTTGATAACTCCTACTTAATGAAAACTGATATTTTTTATGAGCTTCGGTTTTTATCTTTACATACATATATATAAATCTTATATAACATGTAAAAAAAACCCTGTCCGATCCGTGAGGGTGTTGTTACGTACTGAGAGTATATTTTTTGTGGATTTTATGGGAGAAAAAAAAAATCGCCACTTTTTTTCAACAGGGTATTTTACCGGGCCGTCGGTCGTTGAGCGGGTATCTAAAAGTCATAACTTATGACCCCTGTTGCCAATTTGTTAATTTTTTAAGGATTTGAGGTAATTTTGGTCCTAAAAATGTGAATTTTAAATAGCAATAACTTTTTTATTTTCAATAAAAACCACAAAAAAAAACTTTTTGGTAATGTTATGGCAATCTTAAATACCCCTTTCGGATCGGACGAGTTTTTTTACATAATGTATAAAATATACAATCTAAAACTAAATTAAATGACTAACTAACTATACAAATAAATAAAAAGACAAGGAGTCGAACTACTCGTCCGTTGAAGGTCAGATTTGTAAACTAAAGACAGATTTTAACACTTCACTCTAGGTATTTTTTCCTAACCCATCACTTGCAATTTTATGCAAGATTTATCCTGATCAATTCAAATAAAACGTCGAAAGATGATTTTCATAATAAAATCAGTGATCTTCATGGTTAAGCAACGCTTGCGATGGGTGACCATACATTCGAGACCCCTCCGTGCCTCGGAAAGCACGTTAAGCCGTTGGTCCCGGCTGTCATTTGTAGATCTTCGACATTAGTAACGGGTCGTCAGAAGCCCGAAAGTCTGACAACCAGTCTTGCCAAGGGGTATCGTATTACCCATTAACTGGGTTGTGGAGGTCAGATAGGCAGTCGCTCCATGTAAAATACTGGTATTCAGCTGCATCTATTTAGACTGGAAGCCGACCCCAACATAGTTGGGCAAAGGCTAGGTAGATAATGAGATGATCAGTGAATTTGACGACCAGCAACACGACTTTTGAAACTTTTTATTAAAGTGAAAACTTATTTAGGCGCTTTGAGCACTTTTTGGGTGAGCAACAATCATGGAACTCGCGTCATCGTCACCGAACGCTTTCCGTGAGCTATATGAAATAAAATAATTTTCTTTAATTAAATATTCTCTGTGTACTTTTTGGGTGAACAAAAAGCGTGTTACGCACGCTAGTTTTCACTTCTATTGGAAGTCCCCAAAGACTGACCCGCATGTTTTTTGTTTTTTATCATGTTATTAATTTTCCATGGCAACTCTGAAAGGCCGTGCTGCGCGGGTTAAGTCCATAAACACATTTTTCAAAACTATGTCACGTTTAAAGTGACCCAAATACTTAGTGACGAAGGACACAATCCTTTACAACTTTTTCAAATACATGCAAAAGGTTTTCCTTTCTTTCCTTTTAAGATTTCAACGACCGACGGTTTTTGTTCAAAACGACTTCAACCGTTTCGCCGCGCCGCTTCTGTAAATAAAATACTTTTCTAAAGAACGCCACCGAGTATTTTTAATTGCAATTTCTTACAGAAGAGTAAGTATTAAAAATAAAATAAATTCGTAAATCATTACACAAACGAGCTTCACAGCCGCTTTTTTTATTGAATTGCATTCGAGAATCAGTCAACTGTAATCTTAAGAAAAAAAAAAAAATACTAGACTTTATGAAAACGTTGACCTCACTTCTCACATTCGAAAACAAACCTATCTTTATAAGTTATAGAATCCATTTTCAAGTGATTTCAGTCTCTGAGCAACTTTGTCACACTCGCAGCATAGAGCACGGGACATGTTCGAAGATATTAAACGAAAAAAAAAACAGCACGTCCACTTTACAACCCGCGTGTAGTCGCATATTCATCGATAGCTTTCGAGCTGTCAAGTAAAATTCAACTGTATTTATAATGATGTAAAATCGACATTGACGTGATAAAAAAAGATGAGACGCTGTATAAAGTAATTTTATTACTATGGGCTAGGGATGTGAAGTATGCGAAAAATCTGAACGCTTTGTTTCTTAGCTTTTTTAGTTGCTATGCGGCCTGAACTAGGCTATACTTATCAGTACAGGTTTGTTGGCCATGCTAGCTTCGAATTCAGTTTTGTTCAATTTCCTTTGTAAATAAAAGTGTTGGTTTCAGTTTGTAAATAAAAGTTAAATTGCCTAGAACTAACACGGAACTTTTTAAAAAGTTAGTCGTCTACAGGGGAAATTGAAAAATGCGGTACTTACAATTTATAGTTACATTATTTTTAATTTCTAAAGTTACTTCATTATAGGTATTATTATAGGAATTTGTTTTAGAATGTACATGATATGTATTATTTCATAAAATACAGAAAAGAATACTAATCTATACAGACAGATATTCACATCGCCACCGGTCACGACTCATCCCAACACTATCATTATACGATGAAGCTATTTTAGTGCTGTTCCGACCGCAACAATGAGCTATAATGACGCTAGCTTTTATAAACATCTTATTAGCTGCCCTAACGACACACTCCTGACATCTACAGGCTTCAAAATAAAATAAAAATGCTAAAGAAAAAAGCCCCTAATGAGCACTGGTTTCGATGCACCTTCGGCTATCATTTTGCTATATAAGTGTACCATGTTTAAGTATAATAAAATTTGTGTAATGATGTAGTTGAGGGTCTAAAAAGAATTTAAATTTTTCGTTATAGGAGACGAAAATAGGTATATTTTTTGCGAGATCATGTGACAAATAAAAATAATAGTGATGTGCGTCGGATATGAAAAAAAAAAATGTGTTTATTATCTTAAATCTATACAATTAAGTTGCCGGGGCTTCCCAGAAAGTAATCCGAAGATACTTGTGATGGGATAAACCTCGCACTTCCTCAATTAAGTAACACTTGTGTCTTTGTGCTAATTAGGTATAAGTTACACATTTTTTATAAAACCAATAAAAATGAATAAAAATAAAAATGAAAATCGTGTTTATGGCAGTGTGTAAAAACTAGAGTGTGTTTTGTATAAATGTGCGTTTATACGTGTGTTTATGAGTGTATATTGGTTGATTATATTCATTAATTTGGTTTGTAAAGAAAATAAGGCCCCTTTCGAACCTAATGTCCAAAAAGTAGTGTAAGTATCTACCAGATTAATAAAAAAAAAAAAAAGTACGTAATCTTTTTTATGAAATTGTCTGCCAGAGAAGTGTACAGAAAATTGTCTGCCAGAAAATTGTCTTATGAAATTGTCTGCCATAAATAGGACATTTGTGTTTTAGGATTGAACTATTTAAGAGCCTAAGGCTAAAACTAACTAAGTATAGGCTACCCGAGGAGAGCAGTGGTGGCCAAGTGGAATGGCCGCGGTTTACGAGTTGTAGATCGTAGGTTCGAACCCTTTTTTTTTTTTTTTTGTTTTTTTTTTGTGTGGGAAATCATCAAATGACGTCTCCCGCTCTGGGCGGAGCGGGAGGGCGTGTCAGACTCTTACTGACTAAAACCCACCCGTGTTCCTTCTCTTGCCTGTGCAATGCCAGGGGGCCATGGTATCCCTTTCGGACTTTCCCGCAACCCCGGCAGGCAATGGTCTCATCGGACCCCTTCACTCGCTGACACTCTTTGAGGCGCGCGTGGAACAAACGCGCCGTCGACCCGGGCTAGGTCCTTACCGGACGGCGAGCTACCCATTGCTCACCGTCCGCAAGCCTGCGCCTACGGTGGCCGGGAATCCGCGATCGATTCCCGACGCCCCCGGGCGTCGGGAATCGATCGCGGATTCCCGGCTCTCCTCCTGCGGTGGCTAGGGGCGTGAGGGCGCGAAATTCGCCTCTCCCTCACGCGCTGCGCCTCCTCCTTCGCGAGCATTACTGCTTCGCAGAAGGAGGTGACGGCCTCCCATGCCCTCTCGCTCCGTACCATGGCCTGGACCAGGGCCGGACGCGAGAGATCCCCGCCACCGATCGCCTCCACGAGGACACGGCGGTGCTCAGTCCAAGCCGGGCATACCTCCACCGTATGCTCCACCGTGTCCTCCGAGCGATCCACGCAGTGATGACACCCGGGCGTTTCCTCCCGCCTTATCCGAAACAGGTACCTCCCGAAACAGCCGTGTCCGGTGAGGACCTGCGTCAGGCGGAAGGTGAGGACGCCGTGGCGCCTCTCCAGCCACTCCTCAAAGAGGGGACTTATCGCCGCAATAGTGGCGTGCGCAATAGGTTCGAACCCTGGCGCTTTACTTTTTGTATTTTATTTCATCACCACTGTTCTCAAAACGGTCTAAATGCTACTGTGGGCTGGCGGATGAAACTCGGGACCATGTCCTGTGGGACTTTACGTTGTACGTGGAGGACAGAGCGGTAATGCTGGGAGACTAGGAAAGGGAGATGGCAGAACCGGTGTACCACCGGGAGCTGGTAGCCAGCGCAGAAGGTTTCCGTAGGCTGGTGTCCTTTGCTCACAAATGGAAAGCCTGATGGTGTCCTTTGCTCGTGGAAAGACTTAGAGAGTAGGGGTTGTGTATAAATAAATAAATTGAATTGAATATAACATAATGTAATAAATCAATAATAATGAACCATAATAATTTATTAAAATGGAATGAATATGGAATATATCTTTATAGGACTGCTCGGGCGTGTAGCCATGTTATGTATTGTAGCGCGCCCCAGAAAGGGGAGAAGCGGAGACAGAAGGGACAGGGTATGCATGGGAGGGTATGGAGTCTACAAAGCACACTCTGGTAGTAAGCTGCAGATGCAGTGACACAAGAGCCAGAGTGTGTCTACAAATCGTGTCCGAATGCAAGGCGGGAAGGACCATGTGTGGCGGGAGGTGCTCTCAAAACGGTGAAGGAAAACATTGTGAAGAAATCGGCTTTGATCCTACTTCAAACGAAAACTGCTTTTATCTCCTTCCAGGAATTCCTCTTTCATTGTGGTTTCGTAAAAGCTTTTTACATATACCTACCTACCTAGATTTTTTTTGTAACTTAGAGTGGAAATGAAAAAATCGGCGAAGTGCGTGTTGGACCACGCATAGTGAAGGGTTCCATAGTTGGGATGAATTTATCCCAAGAACAAACTTAACATTGTAATTGTAAGCCATGTTTTCCCATACATTCCAACTGCAAATGTAAGTCTGTACGCCCAATATTGAGAGATTTACCATGTTATTTTAAGGCCACAAACTTTATATAGGTTTTTCTGTAATCTATGACTAAAGAACCATTCTCTGTATTTTTTTCAAAATGTTGGGCTTAGTAGTTTCGGAGATAAGGGTCAATTTTCATCAATTTTCTTAAATATCTTTTAAAATATTGAAAACATATTGGAGTTCCTTACAACAAGACATTTCATTTGATACGTCAGACGGTATGTAGTTAGCAAAACTTTTTGTTTTATTTTTCCGGTTTGGCCCCGAAAAGTGTCTCCTCATATTCAAAATTCATTTTTGGCTGTGACAGACGGACTGCCAGCCAGACAGACAGACACACGAGTGATCCTATAAGGGTTCCGTTTTTCCCTTTTGAGGTACGGAACCCTAAAACTGTTAAGATATCCATCTACTGATTCATGAATGGATCTCCAAATTGGACAAGATCATTTATCAATAGTACCTAACAGACCAACAGATCATTTATCATCAAAACCTTAAACAATATGCTAAACCTAAATGGGAATTCATTTTACGTCATCTTTCATCAAAAACTTTTGACGTATACAAAGTGGATTTAAATACGATTTCATTATCTTGAGTACTCATCCATCTAGGCTTTTCTAACAAAGTTGGGGTCGGTTTTCAGTCTAATTTATTATTTAGGTACCACTTAACCTTACCTGATAATTAGTATGATTATAAATAATATAACTGATCTCAATATAAATCAATGTTATAATTTACTTAGTTAATGAATATTAATAAAATTGGGAAAAGACCTCCCTTTCCTTTTTTTATTTATTTAAAAAGGTACACCTACAGCTACTGTATACAAAATATACTTTTATAACAAGCTACCCTCTTCTTTGCTAGATTTGCCTTTTAATGCGTTTAAAACTAAAGTAAAGTCTAACCTTTGTTCAAAGGCATACTATTCTATCAATGACTACTTAAATGATAAGAATAGTTGGTCGCTGTGATTAACTCAAGACAATGTTTAAATATTCTTTCTCCAGAATTACTTTACCTACTGACAGGTTATATGAGTTTATATAATTGTTTATAATTTTACTTTTTATGTCAATTTATTTTAATTTTATTTTAATTTATTGTTGACATAATCTACTCATTACAATATTTTTTTTATGAGTTGTATTGCAATATGTGGTTAGCGACCTCGACAATTATTTAATTTACCTCGATGGTCCTAGTTTATCAATTATAACTTCTAGTTACAGCTACATATGTAAGCGGGCACGCCCTTTATTTTCTTTTTTTAGATATTGTTTACGTTTAGTTATTTTATTTCTACTTGAGTATAGTTCTCGATGTTTTTGGTTGGTATATTGGCGTGTGCTAGCTGTCATATGGCTATTAATTTATAATTTAAATTGTGTTTTGCGTAATGTAAATTATCTTGTATACTAATTGTATAGAATATTTTTTTTCGAAAAGTGCTGATTCTCAGCCTAGTTTGAATAAATGACTTTTGAATTTGAATATAAAATAGCAGTAGTTAACAGTTATGTGCTTATACAGTTGCCAATATTAGTTATAACAGGTAAATTAATGGTAACAAACTATGTAAACAGAAATATAAAACGACATAAGTTAGAAGTTACAAAGGTTGCAAGAAATACTTACATAAAACGAATCTTTAGATTGTGCGGGTTGCGTGCTTTGGAATTATAAAGTTTTTTAGGAAGTCATGATTTATGTCAACATGTGGAGTGGATTTTATATAAGAATTAATATCTCGACTGAGCCTATTGAGAGGTGAGTTTACTCCTATATTTGTGTTGGATGCTTTAGTGCAGAATAAATGGATAAAAGTGGGATATCTGGATAAATTATAGGGGACTTTTAGTCCAATTTGTTCAGTTAAATTATCGCAGTCTAATCTATTGTTAATCAATTTGAAAAAGAACCAGTCGGCGCGGCAGTCGCGCAGGGTAATAATATTGTAACATTGAGTACGCTGTTCGTATGGACACCGGGGAGATTCACCGAAGACATAGACATATATTATGTTAGGTGTTTTGTGAAGGCCCTTTGGATGCTTTCTACTCTTTTTTTTACGTTGAAGACAAGGAAGTTTGGCAATAATTCCTTCTGCACATGTGGCTTCCCTGGTACCTCAATAACGGCATTACTATGTAATTATGTCTATTAACTGCTCCCAAATTAAGATGATTATTTGATTTTACCTATTTTTCTTTTTTTTCATTTACGTACTTTTTTGACATAATCTTTTCATTATTTGACATTATATAACTTCACTATACAATATTTTTTATAGATTTGTTACAGCTTTAGTGGCAGTCATGCCATTTGGTTTAAATTGGTTTTTAATTGGTTTTTTTTATATAGATTCTCTTTTATATTTTGTGAATGTGAGAACGTTGTAGGCATAACGGACTTTTAGATCTGTCGATCGTTTTCTATCTTGCTAAGTACCTGGTACTTGTTGATAGGCCTACAGTGTCCTCTCATACCTATAAACACTGTAACTTGAAAAGATTGTAAATACCATTTACCTTTAAAAGAGTAACCGTGGAGTTTCTTGCCGGCTCTTCTCCATAGGAAACGACCAATTGGAACCGTGCACCTAGCTTCTGACGTTTCATAAGTGCCCTTGTAGGTTTATGTGAAATAAAATATTTTGAATTTTGAATTTGAATTTTATTCACGAACGAATTTCACCGGGCCACAATACATAAGGTTTATTTTCAAAGAAAATCGGAGAAAATTCTCAAATCGGTTTCATATTTTGTGGTGCTATTGGCGTTAGATACTCGTATTCCCTGTTGCCATACACACTGTTACATATTTTGTACCCGGATCATGCATGGCTACTCAGCTGGGGCCACCGATCCCTTTTCCAAACTATGACCGAACAAAACTCCGTCTCAACGAACAACAATTCAGCCCCTATATTCATTCTAATTAATGAATGACCCCTAACTTCCTAATTAACACTCAACAATCTCATAACACACTGTTTCAAAACAGTTAATTTAATAACCAATGATAAGTTCAATGGCGGATGTCATAAAGCATGGCGGACAGTAATGGGCGGACGCGACAGCGAACTAATGTTGTAACGACTACAATTGAGAGGTATCATGTGCTACTGCACTTCTGTCTGATGACCGTGTTGCTTTATATTGTGGTTTTCCTTGTATCGGGTTAATTAACAAGAAATTTACTAATCATTGATGATCATCAACCTAAGCTCTCAATGGAAATTAATTTGACGCAGTGAGGGATTACCATGAAGTAAAAACAGGGAATTACTGACCCATCCAATACCCAGTGCGAGGGCGGTGCTTCTGATCAGACCATGCCCTGCTTGCTGACCTATAGAATAGCACTGAAGCCGCAATCAACGTGGCCACCCATTGGGCTCAATTATTATAAAGAAGTGAAATCAAAGTACTGTTGACAAGAAAAGAAGAAGAATCATCAACCTAGCCTTGTTTAGCATATTTTCCCTCAAATTGTTATTTTCGTGTATTTGTTCTTTCTTTACGTCATGGTTCATATTTCGCTATATTACCTATGTTAAGTTTAAAATTTCTCCGTAGCAGCGTGGCAATAGGCTCACCCCCGTGTCCCGTTGATGGCAATAGGCTCACCCCCTATTACATGGGACTTAAACATAATTGGTGAAATGTGAGTGACCTACTAGGTACAGGTACACCTCTGCCTAACCCTCTTTACAAGGGATATACAAGCGTAATGTTATGATATGCCGGGGTTGCGGAAAAAGCCTGAAAGGAATACCGTGGCCCCTGGCAACGTACAGGCAACTGAAGGTACACGGGTGGGTTTTAGTCAGAAAGAGTCTGACAAGCCCTCCTCTTCCGTGGGAGAAGTTATTTGATAATATCCACCCAAAAAAAAAATATGTTGTGTTATGTGTATGTCAAGTGTTGAATCAGCAAACTGGTACAAAATAAATCTTTCGTAAATCTCTGGCCTACCATAATATAACGCATCTTTATACTACGTATATATACACACATATCACATTGTATAGGTTTCAGACGTAACCTCGGCTTACAGTGTAAGGCTTCTAGAGGTCATATTATGAGATCAAAACATCTATGTAAGTACTGGGGTAAACTATAATAGATTTGCTTGTAGTCCCCGTCTAGGTTAATATTGTTATCTGGGTTAAAACAATGTTGTAAGGATTAAGTAGGTACCTGTATTGTTGATGTCGTTGGTTTTATTTTTGTGTTTTACTAACAAAGTTCCTAAGTACTTACTAACACAAATATGGATGATTTTGTAATAGATAGTCTGAAATAATGTTATTATTATTTTGGTTTTTAAATTAAATTTTCTCTATTATTATTTTTACGTCTCTTGACATTTGTCCCGGACCTATAGAAGGCGTACGAGGGGCCGAAGCCAACTTGCAGAGGCCCGTTAGACGTGTTTAATGAAACGAGACACTAACCGACGATTATCCCTGTATGTACTATGTAAGTGCAACTAAGGACAAGCCCCGGTTGGTGTAGGACTATTGCAGGATGTGGAGACAAAGATATTGGACTATGGGTTTGGGTGGCTTAAAAGTTGACTGGTGACCTGGAACTATGGAAGGACTATGGATTACTCTATGCCTGATCAATGTTTTATATGTACATGGATAGATGGCAGGGGGTGACTTACACACTTATTATTATTATATTGTAGAAGAAGATATGGATATCGATATCTAAGCACGAAAAAAAAATGGATGAATGAAATGCACCGATCCCAGCGTGGTTTAACCAGACTCGATAAATCAAATGAACCCCAAGATTTGCACTAGCCCTTGGAGCCTCATGTTGCATGTTGCTACAGAGGCCATTACATACCAGGGAGTACACCGGGGGGTGCGGTAATGGTAACGAAGACCGTGTCAAAAGGATATGGAAGGATTCGAGCCATACCGGATATGCATCCTTGAGTAGGTAATGGACTAGTGGAGAGACGGGTGATAGTTATCTATGGATTGGCATCTTTTAACGACGTCGCCGCCAGATTGGTTTATGTCCAGCTTCACCGGTGCATATTTTGGCGGGGTTAACTGCTTTTTCGACTCTTTTCTATGTCACTGCTATGCGGTGTTACACATTGCTGTTTCCATTGTCTTCTTCTGGTTACTATCTGTTTCAGGTTTCTTCTAAATCTCGCTAGCAGCCTTCTTAACTTATCTCAGTCTTCAGCCGTCTTGAACTTCACAATTATTAAAATATGTAAACTTAAACACTTCATCACAAAAATAACTTAACCACCACACACAAAACAACACTTGCCTTCGAAGTTATAGGTTTCAAAATCCAATATCAGAGTCAAGAGCACTAAAACTAAAATGATTTCTTTGTTGGTCAACAGCTAGCTACCTCGACTCACACCAAATGTCTAACAAAAGAATGCGCACTC
This sequence comes from Xanthia togata, assembly GCA_963853775.1. NCBI lineage: Eukaryota > Metazoa > Arthropoda > Insecta > Lepidoptera > Noctuidae > Xanthia > Xanthia togata. Next base: position 5,815,016 of record OY970794.1, read on the forward strand.
GCAAAAAACATACCCTTTTGGAACACATTTTGGGCACTACACATATATCACACGCGTATTATAGTTTTAAAAGATCTATGGATTTATAATGAGACCCACTCTAGAATTTAGGCGGACATCTTTAACGGATTCCTGAAATATATGGAAAGGTCTCACCAGGAAGCTTGCAACTGGGTTCTGCGGCAGTTATTCCCTCGTACTTAGGAACTAGACCTCTCGCCTGAGATCATAAACGCTTATTCCACTCATTTTTGTACTATTTGAATGTATTTTCGGCGATATAAAGTTACAACCACAGCAAAACACAAAAAAAACACTTCGATTTCGATGCCCGGCTTGTAACGCAACATCTGGAGTGCACATTTCACTAAACTTATAATAAAACTTCGCATCCGTGCTCTTTAGCGACCGATGACCGAATCTCGATATCTAAGCACGAAAAAATGAGAATAAAACAGATTTAACACATGCAGTAATATTGCCAAATTAACCAAAACAGCGAAATATTTGACAGTTATTTGCGACGTTGCCCACTTTCAAATGCACGCTCTTAAGATAGTGGCACGATGGGGCCGTTATTGTACGTTTGGAAAGTTTCGCTAGTAAATTTATTTTAACCCTGTATATCTTGGATTCTTGGTACGCACTTTGTGCCATATTTTTCAAGGTTCAACAAGGTACAAATCCAGCAGATTTTATATGGCTGATGGATAAAAATTCTGATACTCACCACCTTTTTTCAAATTTTATTTTTGATGAGAAATTATCAAACAACTTCTCCCGCTCTGGGCGGAGCGGGTGTCAGACTCTTACTGACCCGTGTTCCTTCAGTTGCCTGTACGTTGCCAGGGGCTACGGTATCCCTTTCGGACTTTCCCGCAACCCCGGTAGGCATCGGTCCCATCGGATCCTTTCACTTGCTGACATCTCATTGAGGCGCGCGTGGAACACATCGCGGCGTCGACCCGGGCCTGGTCCTTATCGGACGGCGAGCTACCCATTGCTCACCGTCCGCAAGCCCGCGCCTACTGTTGCCGGGATAAATACCGGCCACCCCTTAGTTAGCCATAAGATGATGGTATACTTATTTAACCAAAAAAAAAACATTTTGCATACCAATCTAATCTACTTCGGTTATCGGTGGTTTGACATTGATGGTCGGGGCCTTATATTAATGATAAATTAGCGTTAATAAAATTGATGTCTGCGAGTACGGCATTTAGAACAAGATATAAAGTAATAACAACTGATGTATTTATTACCTCGTTTCAATTTTATGAGGACTTGTCATGCTTTCCCAGTCATTAGTAGGAATTGGGATCCCAGTATCCCATGGTCTTCAATGTGGGATAAATGCAAAAGTGAAACTCACTTATTTATTGTTTTTTTTAAGTTTGCTTGTTTGTTTGTGATGCTTTCACGCTAAAACGCCTAAACGGATTTGGATAAAATTTGGCACATGGGTAGACCATGACCTACACTTTTTATCCCGATATTCCCACGGGATCGAGACTTATGCGGGTGAAACCGCGGGCCGCAGCGAGTAAATAATATAACATCACGCCAGTATTCCTCGAACGGTTAGGCAAAGGTGTACCTATATTATACACACATTTCACCAGTTATGGTTAATTTCCATGTAATAGGGGGCGACTTATTGCCAAGGTCCGGATATATTGGCAAAATTATTTAGGTACTACATTGTGGGCATTTCTTAAGAATTTAGCGCTGTAAAATTGTTTTACATGGGACAGCACTTCAAAGTCAAAGTCAAAACATTTATTTCAAGTAGGCCATCTACAGGCACTTTTGAAGGTTATACTCGTAATTTACTAAATAAAATTGACTCTAGGTGCCTGCTGTGTAGCAGTTTGAACTTTGAGGTAAAGACATCAGCATCAGAGTTTTTGTTATTTTTTGTTCGATATTTATTTTAAATTGACTTCCCATCGTATGTATTTGTTAACTGTAGCAGTGATAGCCTAGTGGTGTGACCGTCAGACTGACAAGTCATAGGTCTCGAGTTCGAACCCAAGGCACGCACCTCTGACTTTTCGGATTCATGTGCGTATTATATAATTATCACTTGCTCAAAAACGGTGAAGGAAAACATCGTGAGGAAACCGGCATGCCTGAGAGATATTTCTCGACGGCATATGAAGCCAAGTCAGAGGCCCGTGGGCGGCTTTAAAACTCTGACACCAGGTTAGTTTACTAACCACACGAAAAAGAAGAACTGCCCCGTTGGTCTCGTGGTTGCAAGCGCGACTGCTGAGCGTGGGTTCGATTCCCGATTCCGGTTACTGGGTTTTTCTATTAGGAATTTCTTAGTAACAGCTCGGAGTTTGGAAGTTGGCGGTGTGATACCCCCGTGCCTCGGAAAGCCCGTTAAGCCGTTGGTCCTCGGTCGGAATGCCGTCCCATCGGACTATGAGAGTGAGGGAAGAGAGAGTGCACCTGTGTCTGCGCACACACTTGTGCACTATAATATCTCCCGCATCGAAGGCTTACGGTCTGGAGGAATATATATTTGTGAACATTTTCGTTTTATTTTGTAACTTGTAACCAATTCAACAAACAGTATCTAAACACGTCCCTAATCATTAAGTTCTACGCTAGTGCTGTGCACTTCTTTAAGTGACGCATTCAGAATACCTAAAACTGTACGTAATTATTGTTTGTGTACGTTTTAGTGAGTAAGTCGTTGAATTGCCATACCAATAAATAACTAAACGCTAAAGTAACTAAATACTAAAGTCGCCATCATAACACAATGTCATTAAAATAAGATTAAATTCTTGTACAATCTTAATAGTAGTTAAACACCCAATTTTAAACCTTTACTGGCAAAGCTAAGCTCCGTAATAGAAAATTATAGTATACTTAATATTAAGTGCAATATACATTGTTAACCAGAATTGTGCCTACGCGCAGCAACGGCAGTGGCGCCACAGTTTTGCGGCTAAAATATTGACTTCAGCGCTTGACGTAGCTTGTAGTGCATTTCTTAAGAGAAAGGCGGGCTATGAAAATAAGTTTTTAGTTTGAATTGTTTTGAATCAGTTTATTATGGTAATCTGCTCCTCATTCTACACTTTCTGGCGATTTAATCTAATGGGCCATTTGGCATCTCGAACTTAGAAATATAAAACAATCGCGTCAACCTGAGGTGAACAGCGGTGAGCTACAGGTCGAAGTTGTACCGCGTCAGAGCTGGACATAGACAACGAGGAGGACTTGATTAACCACGCTAGGAATAAACCAAGCCAGAAGACAAAACATGAAAATAACGTTGACAGAAAAACCGCAACCAAACGCATCAAGAACGTGCTAGCACATACCCACTGGCGCCGAAAACCACACCTGTAACAAGCAATACAAGACCAAATCCGAGAAAACTGGCTGACCTATTTACGCAAGTAATTCCAATCTCAAACAGGACATGACTCACTTCGACAAGGAAATAATTTTTTGAATGGACACGGCTGAAGACCGAGATAAGCTTAACAAGACAGCTAGCGGGTTTACAAGAAACCTGAAACGGATAGTAGCGAAATCCTCAGACGAAGACTTTGGAAACAACAAAAAGTAGATGCATCGGTGAAGCTGGACCTGAACCTGAACTTAAAAAGATGCCCTTCCACAGATAAAAATCACCCATCTCTCCACTAGTCCATTGCTTACTCAAGGATGCATATCCGGTATGACTCGTAAATCCTGTCCTATCCTGAGGGCACGTATTCCTTACCATTACCGCGCCCCCCGGTCTACTCCTTGATATGCAATGGCCTTTGTAGCCCCATGAAACATGAGACTTCACGGGCTAGTGCAAATCTTGGGGTTCATTCGATTTATCGAGTCGGTTAAACCACGCTGGGATCGGTGCCTTTCATTCATTCATTCATTAAAGTATTAAATAAATAAATAATGCGTCCGGAAAACTCAGACACAACATTTAAGAAGATTTCCCGTCCCACGTAAAAGTTCACTTGATCACGTGGAACGAGTCCGTACCTAGCTCTAAGTTTTCGAAATTCTAGTCCTTTGAGGATGGCCTTACTATCGCTCAGCTTATGTAGAAAATGGAAAATGGTACTCCTTACAACCACGTAACCTGTTTGGAGTTTTAGAAAAGAAAGGGAAGTAAGGAGGTGAATTTAGATTCCTTAGTTGATAACAGGAGTTCGCCTATCGGAACTATTTGGTCACTAAATAGTACAAAATCCATAACAATTATTTACGATCGCTCAAAGCTCATAACTTGACCCCACATTGTAGTCCAGGATATAATGCGCTCAATAAATTTGGCAGCACTAATAGTAACCTAATAATGATCGACAAAGAATGTGATCATTGTGACATAGCTGTGTTATTTATCTTGAACAGGCTGTAACAGATTAGATACCTATGCAGATTATGTCAGTATTACAAAACTGACTGATTTATCTTCCATTGACAATTATTTTCTGGATACAGTTAACATGATTGTTGCTAAGCACGATGTAGTTAATATATTATGACTCTGGTTGATTCTCATCGCTCTGGAACCTGAAATCTGATTGAAGAGAATTTATTTCTCGGTTAATAGAAATCATTAGAAGGCTGAAAAGTCATCCAAAAGTTGCTTAGAGTTTACCTACGTGATTCAATCAAAGGTAACAAACACAGCCCAGTCGTAGGTCTCGAGTTCGAACCCAAGGCACGCACCTCTGACTTTTCGGATTCATGTGCGTATTATATAATTATTTCTTGCTCAAAAAACGGTGAAGGAAAACATCGTGAGGAAACCGGCATGCCTGAGAGATATTTCTCGACGGCATGTGAAGCCAAGTCAGAGGCCCGTGGGCGGCTTTAAAACTCTGACACCAGGTTAGTCACTAACCACACGAAAAGAAGAAGAAGAACACAGCCCGAAGAATTGCCAAACTTAAGTGACAGTGGGCAGGGCATAGTGGTCGATGGGGCCGAAAGGATCTATAGTCGCGACCGCGTACCGGAAGACGCAGCGTTGGAAGGCTTCCCAAAAGTTGGATAGGACCTGGTGAAGGCCGCAGGGATCCGCTGGATGCGAGAAGCACAGAACCGGTCGAAGTGACAGTGCTTGGGGAAGGCCTTGGTCCAGCAGTGGACGTCTTTCGGCTGAAATGATGATGGTGAATGATATTAGAAATAATATTACATAACATAACATCACGCCTTGTTTCCCCGAAGGGTTGGGCAGCCGTGTACCTATTATAGTACACCTAAATTTTGCCAGTTATGTTTAAGTCCCATGTAATAGGGGGCGAGCCTATTGCCACCAACCGGGCACAAATCCAGAATCAAACTCAAACTCAAAGCATTTATTTTAATTAAACCCTTTACAGGCACTTTTGAATTGTCAAAGAGTCAGTTAGTCAGAAAGTTGAAGCTAGTTGCCCATTCCAAAACGTAGATCTCTATGGAGAAGATCGGGCAAGAAACTCCAAGGACACTCTTTTAAATATAGAAATTACAAAATCCTGGGTACATTACTCTTGTTGATTCGATATGTGAGAACAATGTAAAAAAAAATATAAAAATCAAAAACGATTAAAAATAAGCCCTGGCAGATAAGAGATGACCAGTCTCAACTGACGGCGTCCGTTCAGGAACATGACGCGTGGATCAGCACCATCCAGCTCAACCATTTTGTAGGGAACCGAATGATCCAACACACTCGCCACCATCAGCGAGACATTTAAGTGAGCATGACATTGTCTCAACTACCCTGCTCTTTCAAGTCAAAATACTACACAGTAAACGACTCCATGGTACTCACATATTTACAAAAATTGAAAATAAAAATGCGTCTAAGTTATACAAAACTATAGTTTGCAATGTAACCTTTGTAACCTATTTGTAACCTTTAAAGAATTTTACCACCAAAAGAAATAGACTCCGGGCTGATACTGAGAAATTCCAGAAAGAAAAACCCAATGACACTTTGCCCAGGTCGGGCAAAGTGTCCTTTTGAATTGTCAAGGAGTCAGTCAATCAGAAATTTAAAGCTATTTGCCCATTTCAAAGCGTAGGTATCTATGGAGAAGACCTGGTAAATGGTAGCTCTTTAGTACGTAGTACTCACACCTGTGCTATGCAATTATATAATACAAAGGAGATTGAGTTTATACAATATAAAGATGGTCTTACAGTCTTCAGCAGCTCCATCAGTATTTTCAAAATGTTAATCAATAATGTTAATAAGATGTGGTTAGTGGAGCAGGACCAGTAATGAGCCAAGCATTTTTATCAGAGATTTGTAATTTTACCTTAAAATTAAAATTGATGAACTAACAATAGAACAAACTGTCTGAGAGTCTGTTTACATGACAAGACACATACTTATTTTGTGTCCCAAGAGCTGAGGGAGAATTCCGATTTCATACTATTTTAAGTAGGTACATGTAGGGTTCGTAAACATCTTTCTCATTTATTTTGTTGACAACCTTACCTATCTTATATTCTTTCTATAATAAAACTGCTTACAAAAGTTCATTGACAAATAAATAAACACAAAATAGAGCCGACCGAAATTTGTGTAAGTTCGAACACACCCCGGGGATGGGCAGTTATCGAGCAATAAACGGGAGTCACTGAAATACCATCCCACAGGACTACGCTTTTTCAACACGAAAGACAGGCGACTTTAGACCTTATTACTGAAGAGATATAGACTTTCAAGTTTGAAATATCGGTTGAAACATCCGCGTCCTTGCGTAAATATTAAATAGTTAACTGAAACAGTTTGAACGAGATGTTTATTTGAATATTCTAGTGTAAGTTATCAACAAACTTTTGCCGATATCCTTACAGAATAAATAATTTCATTTCATTTCAGTCTTTTTTAAGAAACTCAAGACCCTAAAGAATTCGAATTAACCGATTTTTCTTTTCTTTCCAGAAGCCAGTCTCGCCGCAGGGAGCTGGGAGAAATTGTATAAAGGTAATACAAAATCTTAAAACGTCTATACCACCATAATTACACCATTATGATAATTAAAACCAGAACAATAGTCTCAAATCAGACACAATTTACAGTTTCGTTAAGCTTATACAATCATTCTATCTTCTCATTATAATGCAGAGTGCACATCGGTAGTACGTCGCTTAATTAAACAAGTTCGCTTAAAAGTCCAGGATCCCATATAGAGAACAGTAAGGACGCTTATACTTACTTAAAATTCTTAGGAGCGGTAAACTAAGTATATTATAAATATAAGAAGTGGTGCTGGGTTCGGCCTGATGTATTTGGGATAGGGGATAGATTTTACTTCGATTATTTTGATTAATTAGTAAAATTATTGTTTGTTTATTATATCATTCTATACCTACATTGTCGCTTAAAACTTGATGAAAATAATCATAAGTAGGTAAGAGTTGAAATTAAAGCTTCAGCAGGAAGGAAAACGTTTCATAAAGTAAAATGAAAATGTGGGCGTAAAATAAAAGGAAATACTTTAAAAATTACTTTTCCTCAACCAATTTATTATTTGGAACCCGAAAATTTTAATAAAAATCATAAATTTTACTTAACTAGGGAATTTTGCCGTTGAGAGCTCTCAGCTATATAATTCGACTATTTAGATAAAAGGTCTGAGATTATAGCACTTTATTTAATTATGTAGCAATGTAATATGTATGGGGGAGTCATAGAAACGTTTTTACTTTTCCTCAATAAATCTTTCTTGTTTGGACGAGCATTCCCCTTAGCGAAAAGCATACTAAAACGAACTCCGTAAATTGTACGCTTTTATTTCATTTTTCAACTCTTACGGTTCTTCAATATTTACGTTTACGCTTTCAGTGCCTATGTAATTCATTTTCCGAGAAAGATGATTTCAAAATGGAAAAGAAAAAGCTTTTATAGGCAAATTAAATTGTCCGACGGAACTTAAATATAACTCACTTCTAGTGAAGTCTAGAATTTTTATATAAGTTTTAAATCAAATAATCCACCGCCCTGATTCCTACGCACAATTTTAAGAGGGGTGTCATTAAATACTTAAGCAGGTTCAAACAGACGTAGAACAGGCGATACTTAAGGGCTCAGTGCTCACGCAAAAACGCTTCGCTCGAAAGCTTCACTTGACCGTTGTAGCCCCCGCCTTACATCGCGTTTCAACCACTTTAACAGAGTTATGCCGATCTTATCGCTAACAGTGGGGACTTTTGCGGTCCCTTACTAGGTCCGGTACTTCGGTATGTCTTTCTCAATGCGAATAACTATAAACTGATATTTTATTCAATACAAGCTGCGCCCGCTGCTTCGCTCTCTTAATCGGTATATAAATCTTTGAGTCATAAATTGGTATTTCGAAAATCAGTTACATGATGTATGTGTGTTGTGAGTTAGAACGGCTCGGATTGATCGAATCGATGTGAGTTATTGGTTAACGAGTGATATAATTGAACGAAAGTATTAACTTGTAACTTTAATGAAAACAAATGATGTCGTTTCTGATTTAATAATTCTTCGAGTTTACCGTTCATAACATGATAAGTCAGGATGTCTATGTTTTAGCTGTCAACGTTTTGATAATGACCGACATATGGGCATAAATATTTAAATATCGATGAACCATTGTAATTGACTTAGTTGAATCATTAGTGCATTTCTTCGATTCAATTCTTTTGTTTGGATTATTTTCTTGTAACCTAGCAGTACAAAGATCGAAATAGCATCAATCCCTACAATGATGCAAACTAAATCGATTCTCAATTATTCGATTAATAGAATGCGCTTCCATTCTTTGCCTGACTGATTGAGCTCAATACCGGTCTGTGCGCGTCATTAACAGTGATTAAAAGTAATTAGTCCGTCTGTAACTGTTTTTAAGAACTAGGTATTCAATGATTTCGTGGAACATTTCATGTTCTCTTTTTAGAATGTTGACGTATTTGATATCGAATTCTTAGATTGAGGATAGTATGGACTGATGACGGACGGTGAAGTATGTTATGTTCCTTTTTCAATTGTTTAGAGATGCAGCGTCAAAGATTTCATAATGGGTCCCTCTTTGTGGACTGTTAGTATCTATACGTTGATTGTTTTCTAATGAAATATGTAGCTGAACCGGCGATGTTTTATTGATCCTGAAGAGTGGCCATTAAACCAGCTTCGTTTGAGCCGCTTTGTGAAGCTTTTATAGGCTTCAAGGGTGGTCGTTTGTTGACCCTTCACTAAGATTAAAATTATGTCAAATAGAAAAATAGAACTTGTCGTTTTATGACGCGCTAGGTACTTATTAACCTTAAGGCGGTTTCGTACGGTGCGTGTTCTCGTGGGCAGACGCGGACCAGCCCGCACGGCTGACGACCATTGACAGCCACGCACCACACACCAAGAGGACGCAGACTGTTGAGATTGGATCCATTTTTTCACTCTGAAATGCAAAGTGAAGACGGTAAGTTACTGTCTCGCCGCGGATCGGGCGCACCGCGACGGACGTGTCTGCGCTACTCTACGGACGATACTGTAACCATGGTACGTCGGTGCGGGGTGGTCCGCGTCCGTCCGCAAAAACACTCACCGCCATTAGGGTGGAAAAGCAATAACGAGGTCCTTTATACCTACAGTTAAGTCTTCTTTAGGCTATTAAAACGTTCTATTGTTAAAGTATTGTCAGTTCCTCTTTAGTCTACCAAAAAGCATTTAATTGAATAAAAGAATAGAATACATTTTATGTCCGCCATCTTTCTTCTCATTGTCCTTGTCTTTTATCAAGGTTTTCTATTTCACCAATCTGTTAAGATTCATGTCTTTTCCCACTATCGATTATTCTGAACAATATAACGTTCTTAGTCAATCTTTATTACTACCTAGCTGCCCCAACAGACGTTGACTTGTCCAAATTTCCCCATTCGATTTTCCTGATAACTTTTCCATGCGCATTAAAAAAAAAAAAAAAAAAACATAAAAATAGGCAGTCATGGGGAAGTACTGACGATGGAAGTGAAAACTTAAAACTGGTATTAGCGCCATCTATATTCTATAGCACAGCACTACTCGAATCCATAAGTTTACCCCTTACCAAAAATCGCTCAGCGTGCCTAAAGAAGTTTTCACTTAAAAAAAGAATTACTATCCATCATTGGAATCGTGAGTTATGGTCTTGAGTTCATTAAAAATCCCATAGAAAAAAGAAAAAATTGACGTTCAGTTTTTCCCAAATTTGATAATTTTCGGGAAACTTTTCCCAATGTTTCAATCAATCTGCCTAGCCCTTTCCCAACTATTTTGGGTCAGCTTCCAGTCTAACCAGATGCAGCTGAATACCAGTTTTTTTCATGGAGCGACTGCCTATCTGACCTCCACAACCCAATAATTGAGTAATACGATACACCTTGGTAAGACTGGTTGTCAGACTTTCGGGTTTCTGACGACCCGTACCGACTGTCAAAGATCCACGAATTACATCTGGGACCAACGGCTTAACATGCTTTCCGAGGCACGGAGGAGTCTCGGTAAGTACCTACCTAAAGACGGTCACCCATCCACAGACTAACCCCGGCAAGCGTAGCTTAACCTGATTGATCGAACCGTGTGGCAGTTATTGCTCAGCCACGAGCTCCCAATGATTCTTTCCATAAAAACTTAATTCGTACTTTTACAAACATTTTAAAACCAAAAATACTAAAATCGGTCCAGCCGTTCTCGAACAACATTTCATTTTTATCTACACATATAATGGAAGATTTTATTAACAGTACTAGAAGGAATATAACCTCCCCTGATCTTAGATACGATCTCTAGTGTTGTTAGTAAATATCCGATATCAAAACAAACAACCATGTATCGATTAAGATATTCTCCTAGACGCCTCATTTATCTATCACCACATGACGCCTCCCCACTGAAGGATATTTAACTAAGATTTAAGTACCGCTGGAAGAGCTGTCAGGAATAAATAATGAACGATAGTGAACAGAAACTTAATCCTGTCGTGAATTTTTAATTGAATCTAAGACTAAGATTTAGTGGTTTTGACTTGACATTTTCAAAGGAGATTGCGGTTTGGAAATGTTCAGGTTGAGTCATGTTTTACAAAATTAAATACTTGGTCTCGTTTCACTTTTGTGGCTCTAATAAAAAACGTAGAATTATCTTTTTTACTCTATATAATTTTTAAATACTTTTTTACGAAGTGGTGCCTTTTTCGCTTATGCCAGATCTTTGAGGGCTCTATGTCAGACCACTCAGACTTGTTAGATCCACCATCTTGGATATATAATTATATATATATATATATATATATATATTTTGTATTAATATCGTCAAAATTAACGTTTATAATAAATTGAAGTCTACATTTTCACAAGACAATAGTTAAGTTCTGTCTGCAGTCTCTCAATATTTCAGCAAACCGATAAAATCATCCAGTTTTCATTCACTACGATGCAAATCAGTCGTGGACTGGCGAAATGATTTACGGCGTCCATTCCACAAATGATTGTATTACCTTTGCAGTGTCTAATCAAATAACAATGTGGACTATGTCTCGATATGATCATAACCGATAAATAATTTTGACACCCGACAAATTTTAGCTCTGGCAACTATCGAAACTCGATGAAAGACATATCTAGTACCTACTTACAATCAGATTCTGTGATAAAATTGTAGCTCTACTGGAACTTCCAGTACAGCCAATATTAAATCTATGTAGACGGTATATTTTATCTAAACAAAAGAATAGATTTGATTTTATGGATGTTTGTTTGTTATGGATTTGAATAAAATTATGCACATAAGTAGACCATGACCAGTAGGACATAGGATTCTTTTATCCCGATATTCCCACGGGATCGAGACTTATGCGGGTGAAACCGCGAGGCGCAGCTAGTTAGTACCTATATATTGCATACTAGCTGACCCAACAGACGTAGTCCTGTCCTTTCAATAGTCCATACAGAAATCCCAAAGAAAAAAGGACGAACAATTTTCGAGGAATATCCAATTTTTGTTTCCATACAAATCTAATTCAAACTGATATGAACATTAAAAACAAATAGGTATTGCCAGCCATTCTCAAGTGATGCGCTTACAAGCAAACAGCATTACACTTTTATTTTAAATATTGAAGATTATCCTGTTCGTAATAAAACAGAAACAACTACCAACAAATATCAATATACTCATAGATAGGTACACTCCGATTCAAACTTAATGGCGCCTCGGAACATGAGGCGAGTAGCTGCGCAGTACCGAATTCATGGGTCAGCGGGGGTACTGCGCAGCGAGTAGCGCACATCCGAGCCGCCATTAAGTTTGAATCGAACTATACGTGGTTGAAACATAATGATACCTACGTATAAATGTCTACATTAAATCTTTATTATTTAATTTGGAATCGCACCTTATCTAAGTTTTGACTCATAAGGTTCACTCCGCATTTTGGCTGTAATAGCTGTACTTTAGTACGGAGCGGAGCGGAATGGGGCGCGACGTCGTGGATTGCACTATCTATACAAGTACGCGACGAGCTCGACTTGTTGGGCCAATTCAGTGAGTGTAACGTAGTCAGAAGATCTAAGTGTACCGCGATAGAAAGAGAGGCAACTTCTAGGTGAATATAACTGTAGATAATTAGCACTGTGCGACCTGAATTGCACTTTGTTGTGTCGTAGCAAGAGTCACTTTTTATTTAAATGATTTTGAGGAGTGAACCATCTGTATTATCTGTGGCTATGATCAGTTGCTGTAATTAAATCTGCGACTTTGCACAATTACTGATAAATGCGTGCATTGACTGTCCAGGTCCACTGAAATCTGTGTGGTTCTTTCCTCAAAAGACCATTTCAGACACCAATCTACGTGGTCCTCACATGATCTAACCAAGATAATGTTTGGACTTTAAAAGGGACTGTGACTTCTGAGTTTGTTCCGGCCTTTCTTCTCGGAGTAGTCAGATAGGAAATGCCAACCTCATCTAGTTTTTAAAATATGATTGACGTGTAAAAGTGTCTGTACAGAAATAAATCACTTATTACAATACAAACAGTTATACAAATCTGCATCCTACATACCCCTACATTATGTTAAAACCTCGCTCCACAGTATTCTAGCAAAACTCCAATAATATGGTAATGCTGAACAATATTGAGATGTTCCCGCTGAACCTTCCTATGTATACCTCTGGGAAACTAATTTTGATACTTCCAACCTTTTGTTACAAAGGAGACAGCTCATTTCCAAGTCCACTGTTTGTCCTTTGATTAATATTTTGAATTCAATGTTGGTTATTATTTTGAAACCATTCATTGTAAAGCTGTTCTTGTTAGCGAGGAATTTGCTTGTATTATATTTATACACATACATACATAAACTCGCGCCCTCTTCCCATGGGGGTAGACAGAAACTACAGAATGCCACCTGCTACGATCCTTACATACTCCTTTTGCCCCGTTTACGTTCATACATCTGGTCATACACGCACGCAAGTTGCGAGTACTACGCACCTCTCCTTTCTGAAGAACATCACCAATAAGGTTAGTATATGTCCTCCTAGGGCGTCCCCTCTTGGCGTTTCCAGTCACATCTTGTAAATACATTTTGTAGTTATTACATTTAATCTTCCTTTAATTAGGGTTCCGTACCTCAAAAGATAAAAACGGAATCCCTTACTTATAGGATCACTTCCTTGTCCGTCTGTCCGCCCGTCTGTCAGTCTGTCAAGACCCTTTTTGTCAGTTACGCGTAGACTATCGATTTGAAATTAATATCAAATACACGTAGGTCTATACTCTATAGCCCCTTGGAAATCCTTGTAATTTCTTATTGATAAATAAATTTCTTTAACCTTATATAATATTTGATACGTGCGTATTTACGTGAACTTTTTTTGTTGGGGTCAACGACCGCTGGTATTGTTACTTAAAGTATGAGTTGAGAAATCTGTTTTGTTTTTTGTTTTATAGTGTTTAGATATCAATACTTATCAGTATCACGTCTGTGGAGTTTACAACAAAAAAAAAACTGATTTTTTTAACTTGATTTTTTCAACTACACTGCAGTTGATGACAAAAAATACATCTAATTTATTTGTTTGTCCTTTATCTTGTTTAGATACGATACTCATCATGTGTCCAGGTTCGCTGACTAATTTTATTTGAACCTGTAGATATGAAAATAATAGACTAAACTCGAAAGCAAATATTTATTCCCTGAACTACACAAATTGCAAGAGAATTCTCTCTCTTCAAAGTATGTGTTAAGAACATACAGAGAATTTACTAAATGTGTTACAGTGAATATATGTACAAATTTCACCTACGTTAAGTACTTATTTATCAAATTTAGAAACTGAGAGTTAAGCTTCTCAAGTTATAATTAGTGATCTATTCTCAACCTTTTCATTATTTATTCATTTTATAAGTCTATCTAAGCTCTTCCCGCCTGAAACACAGGATTACCTAGTTCAGGCACTTAAGTCTTAGGACTTTAATTTACATTTAAGCAAAACTGTAAAAAATATGATGCCCTGTATTTTTTTTTTATAAATGTTATTATTATATTATAAAAGCAAACTTCGTAAAAGCTAGCACCGCTACACCGCTAACAAAAGATCAAGATACACAAACAAGGGATCGAGACAGATTTCAAGCTGTTGTCTTCCAGCTGGGCAGATTTCACGCTATTGCATTTCGGTGGAATCCCTAAAGCTTGGTAAACAAAGCCTTCAGGGATGCTAGGAAATGCTAGATGTTCTCTCTCAGCGAGAAATTCCCGGGGGTACGTAATTTTGTAGGTAATGTTGTGTTGTTAAACAAATAATATGGAGGAAACGTTTACTTTAATACTCGTATGGAATGCTTCCGTGTCTGACTTAAATTTAGAGGTTACACTTATTATTCGTGTTGTGGTCATCGTGAGTGTAATTGACTTGAGTTTCAACTACTGTATCTTAACATTAAATGCGACAGAAGAATGGGAAGCATCGTCCGCATGTCTGTTTGAGCATAAAACTTAATGAAACATTATCCCCAATGAGATAACAGTATCTGGCAGTGGCCGGTTAAGCTTAGGGTATATTATAATGTACAAGGGATTATAACTATAAGTAATGAAGTTGCCAACCTATCATCTACATCAATAAATATTATAAAATTAAGCGTTGTACATCTAAACTAAGAAACGGATTCTGGTGCGGCTTACAACATCAGTGCCTGGGCGAGCGACCTCTGCTCTGGTGAAAAAAGAGAATGCTTCTTTAATAGTAGGGTACCTATAGGATAGTTCATACTAATTTCATGCTTTCATGTCATTATTCTAAGGTGTCTTGTTCTAAAAACTTTGGGCGAGCGAGCTCTGCTCGGGTGTAAATACGTAGAAAACGAATTTTCCCAGATATGAGACCTAGCTACGAGTAGATCGGTTTTTTGCCCCCGTCGACCCGTATATTGCTTAGTGCTAAACTTTCATCGAAATCGTTAGTGCCGTTTTCGAGAACGTGGTTACAAATATATTTATATACAGGGTGTTAAAGTAATTGCGTGCCATAGCTTAGGGGTAGGTTCAGTATCGATAAAGGAAGCCAGAAAAAAAAAGAAAAAAAAACAACCTATATTAGAACCTATTAACTACTAAACTAGAATTAAAATTATTTTATTTGTTTAAATGCTTTAATTACTTAGCAACTATCGAACGCGTTGTCATTTTGTCCGTCACTTCTTCTAAACGATTGCTATTTTAAGTTAGTAGGTACTAAATTAGGTTGAACTATTTTTTTTTCTGGCTTCCTTTATCGATAGGTACTGAACCTACCCCTAAGCTATGGCACGCAATTACTTTAACACCCTGTATATACAAATATTGCTTATTTAATATTATATGACTAAGAGAGTTTAATCCGGAAGGTTTACGTATAGGTATACGTAAGTATTAAATATCTTGTACATAAGTATACTGAAGAAATCTCGTCAGTCGAAAAAACCGTGCGAGCGTGCAAGCCTGCTAGATCAGAACAAAATGTCGGGTGTGGCAATTTAAACAATATTTATTTATTTATCGGGAACAATTTATATTGTGTTTGATACATTACATAATCATAATTTATCATACTAATATAAAATCTAAAATGAACATGCAGCAATAATAATAATAAAAAAATAATAAAAACATGTTTACAAAAATCAATAACAATAAATAGCAGTTTTTTAATAGAAAATTGGAATATTAATATTTAAATTACAGTTCGTCCATTGAGTACAAGTTTTTATCAAACAGAAATGCTTTTAGATTAGTCAACAGCTAGTGTATAATAAAATTTTCAAATCAAAAAAAAAAGAAAGAAAGAAAGAAAGAATAATATTTATTTGGACACAGGTCGTGAAACACAATAACAAAATAATAAAATGAAAATAATCTTAAAGCAATAATAGTAATAGTGTACCTATGTGTGCCTCACGGCTGCGCCAAAAAGGTTCATTTCAGCATTAATGCCAGACAGATGCTGTCTGACGCTGGTTTTCTAATGAACCTTCATGGACAAGTGACGGGGAGCACCAATAAACAGCCTCAACATACCTAATAAATATTTTTATGCATCTAAATAAATAAATAATAATAATCAGCTGGCAGTCTATTGAATATTTGTACAGCTTGTATAATATTATCCTCATTGTGTGTATTTTTGGAAACCCATGTTTAGCAGAGGTTGTTCCACTGTGCTCCAGGAGTGCATTCCACTGCGCTCCAAGTTTTTATTACCTACATTGTTTCGAAAATGATAAGCACCAAAATGGTTCAGCGCTCCAAAACAAATAAAGTAGAGTCAGCATAAAAGGCAAACCATAAATATTGTTTGTACTGAATAAACATTTGATATGCATTTATTTCTTTTTTATAATTTTTAATATACCTAATGTTTCAAGCAATTTTTTTTTTGCTAATTCCTCAAAATTTTTTGGAGCGCGGTAGAACTATAATATTGAAATATTTTATTGCTAAAAATTCTTGGAGCGCAGTGGATTCAAATTATGAACATTCAAATTATGAGAACAATGGGTTTTGGAGCGCAGTGGAGCCCTATATCAGTTAGCTAGTAAGGAGATTCCAAGTATATTGAACATGTCCTTTTTTTTTTTTTTGGTTGTGAAATCATCAAATGACTCCTCCCGCTCTGGGTGGAGCGGGAGGGCATGTCAGACTCTTACTGACTAAAACCCACCCGTGTTCCTTCTGTTGCCTGTGCAATGCCAGGGGGCCACGGTATCCCTTTCGGACTTTCCCGCAACCCCGGCAGGCAATGGTCTCATCGGACCCCTTCACTCGCTGACATCTCTCTGAGGCGCGCGTGGAACACAACGCGTCGTATTATCATTATATTGAACATGTCCTAAAGCCCTAAACGTAACGGTGGCTATGACTTACCTCGAGAGAATATTTCCTGCATTTAAGTAATTTATTGTTCATATAACTCGTAATTCAAACTCATTTTACAAAGCATGACGTTCCACAATAACAAGCAATCATCTTACAGCACACTCGTAGACCGTAGTATCATTCCATCTAGCATGTGGTAATGACGTGCGGCCACAACAATCCGCGCGGTGCCGCTCAGAATCGTTGAGAATCGCACGAAATTGACGCGGTCACTATACTTCCGTGTTCGTACGGGATTGAGTGGCTGGAACACTGTTATATTAGGAATATGCCTTCATGTGACCTATGTTTACGATGCATGTGGTTGTAAAAATGTGGCTGGTATCCGGATAATCCGTTAAAATCAGTAACGTGTAAAATGGGCTACCGATTCATTGATCAGTCTTGGGGGTACTTTTTCTGACATGATAAATACATAGATCGTCTTAAAACATACCAAAAACCTGACTTTTAGTTAAGAATAATCCCACATTTCGAATTTACAGACTATATTTGTTTTAAAGCAGCCCGGAGTCTGTATTTGTGCCCGATTGATGGCAAAAGGCTTGCCTCTTTTTACATGGGACTTAAAAAGACTGGCAAAATGTGGGTGTACTATAGATAGATACACTTCTGCCTAACCCTTCGGGGAATACAGGCGTGATTTTACGTAATGTTATGTTTGTTTATATACTGAATTGTTGCAAACGTAAGCAAGGAATACACATGGTCGCATGCACTTTGAAATTCCCAGTAACTCAGCATCTGTGTTGTAACACACCTAATGTTACAACAAAATACACAGATGAGGATAATGGTCTACAGATTAACGTAATCCCGTAGCTGCTTCTTGCAAAATACATAATCTGTTAACACACGATCATAATAAACATTAATAAAAGCGGCAGATTAAACTTAATACAAGAGAGTCAATACAAACCAATTTTCTAACACAAAGTGCAAATAAATTGCCTATTGAGGAAACCATTACATGTCCGTCACCACATCTAGCAGTCATTGCATTAATAGTCCATGGAGTAAATATTTGTCAGAGATCAAGCTTCATACTTAACCGCCGCGATAGTTTAGCATTTACACTACTAATGGC
Organism: Xanthia togata; assembly: GCA_963853775.1. Classification (NCBI taxonomy): domain Eukaryota; kingdom Metazoa; phylum Arthropoda; class Insecta; order Lepidoptera; family Noctuidae; genus Xanthia; species Xanthia togata. The sequence goes on from OY970794.1 coordinate 5,833,507, forward strand.
GCGGGGTGACCATTGGATATTTGAGACAAGACCTAGCCTACTTAACCTCTTTAGATGTTTTCTTTTTAATCCTTAGTGCTCACTGCCCACTTTTGTTATAATGTAAGGAACTTTTGTGCAAAATTTAATGCTTTTAGTCCCAGCCAGCGGTTTGGCTGTGTGGTATTTGACAGTGAAATAAAGAATTTAAGATTGTTATTAAGTAGACGGGGCAATAATGGCTACCCATTGTAACTTTTGGAGTTATTTCTATCGACGTACGGTGATGGATTTATAACTTTTATTTTAGATGAAGACAACGAAGTTTGGCAATAATTCAGTCTGAACATGTGGCTTCCCTGGTTACTCATTAACGGCAAATTATGTAAGGGTCTATTAACTGCTCCCAAATTACAATGTTTATATTTTTTACATTCTTCCTTGACATAATCACCCTATTATTGACATTGTATACCTACAATTTAATTTCAACTCTTTATTAGTGGCCTTTTTACTATTACTATTTTTGTGGTCATGTTAATTATTCAGATCTGTTACAGCTGTAATAGCAATGTGAATGTGAGAACGCTGTAGGCTTAGTGGACTGTTGATTTGTTGACCATCATTATTCTGTTAAGTACCTGGTATTTGTTGAAAGACCTACACTGTCCCATACCTAATGATACTGTTATTTGAAAATATTGTAAAAGCCAATTATTTTTAAAAGAGTAACCGTGGAGTTTCTTGCCGGCTCTTTTCCATAGGAAAACCAATAAGTTTGAACCGTGCACCTATCTTCATAACTATTCATAAGTGTCCATGTAGGTTTATGTGAAATAAAATATTTTGAATGTGAATTGAGATATATTATTTACGACACAGGATTGGTTGGCATCATATAAACAAACGCGAATATGGTCGTTGTTCTTTTCCAAATTCTGTTAAAACTGATGGTAATTACTTCAACAGTTGGACTTGTCGCTAAATAACATTTTCCTGTGGCTGCAATGGTTCTTACGTGCGGTGATCTCGCCATACGCATACATTTATATCGTAGAGTAGATGTATTGCAAGCTTGTTCTCTGTTAGATATCTACTCATGTGCCTATACCGTTAATGTCCGCAAATTATTCGTTGGTCAATAGAAAGAGGCTTTTAATTAAATTCATCATCATTATCATTAGTTAAATTGCTGTTAAAACCGTATGTGATGGGTAATTTTATTGAAACACTTTATTTATTGTTGCGTGAGTTGTGAGTTGTGATATACAATTATCACAATATTTTAAATGCGTGAATCCGTCATTCTACTTTCAACATATTATTGTGAAAAGGTCAGAATCTGGTAGAGAATATACATATGTACATAGACTCATGCCTTCTTCCCAATGGGGTAAGCAGAAACTACAGAACGCCACCTGCTACGATCCTTACCTACATACTGTTTTTGCCTCGTTTACGTTCATACATCTGGTTGCGAGTATTACGCACCTGACCTTTCTGAAGAACATCACCAATAAGGTCACTATTGTATAGGCACTGGTAGAGAATTTGCTTGGAAAATTCAAACTGTACCTATTTGATCTAAAAACAGCGGGCTGGTACTTCTCCATACCTAAAAGGGATTCCTAGTGATTCATGAGAGCTTAACCAGATAGCTCATTGACGGGGCCATTTCAGTTAAAAGATCTTAGGATGCCATGCAATCCCGCCGGGGTTGCGCCTGCCGGGGTTGCGGGAAAGTCCGAAAGGGATACCGTGGCCCCCTGGCATTGCACAGGCAACTGAAGGAACACGGGTGGGTTTTAGTCAGTAAGAGACTGACACGCCCTCCCGCTCCACCCAGAGCGGGAGACGTCATTTGATGATTTCCCACCCAAAAAAAAAAAAAAAAATAAGGATGCCATGCAATTACAAAATATTGCTAAACTGGGCTAGATCGCCACGTCGGCCATGTCAATATCACTGGAGATTTTTGTTCAATGCATTTTCGGAATACTGAAACAACATATTATCTATTATAATATCTTATTCCGTGCTAAAATTAGGTATATATACCGCAGCTTATAAACTCGGACATCATTAAGAAAAACCAACAAAGCGCAGTCAGTCAGTGATGTGCAACGCGACCTCTGACTCCATTCTATTTCATCCCGCCGCATATCGATAGCTGATGCATGTTCATCGACCTAATTACACCACTACCTGATTTTGCCGCTTGATTAGGTATTGCCTTTCATAATATCTCTGATTAGTACCTATTTGGTTTTGATTGTTTGTGTTGAGTGATTAGTGTCAACGTCAGACTAATGGATTGGTACAGATGTCCTGATGATATTTTCGATAGATAAGTCTTCATTAGTCGTATTACGTGAGACTTGAACATAACTGGCGAAATGTGGGTGTACTATAGGTACACCTCTGCTTTACCCATCGGGGATTACAAGCGTAATGTTATGTTACGTATTTATGTTAATAAAAAAAATAAAAAAAACATACAAAAGTCATTTATTCAAACTAGGCTGAGAATCAGCACTTTTCGAATGTCAAAGTTACATAAGACAGTCCAACAAAACGCCCACCATTCACCACTTCCTAGTGCTTTAGCTGGGAAGAAGAAGTGGCGCAACAAACTCCCCAGCAGGAAATAAATGTAAAGAAGCTGAAGGTTTAAGGCCCCCGAAAGCTTTCAACCCGTGTTTGTTCCACTAATTCACAGAAATAATTTTGTTTAACAAGATATATTATTTCTGCCAAACTGCAAAGTAGTTTGTTGGTTGATGTAGCTCCTTTTCAACCGACTTTAAAAAGGAGGAGGTTCTCAATTCGATTGTAGGTATGTTTTTTTTTTTTTTTTTGTATGTTTGTTACGCGATTACTCCGCCAATTATGAATTGATTTAGATGATTCTTTTTTTGTTTGGTAGGGCATACTTCAGAAGTGGTCCCATATAAATTTGGTCAAAATCTGATGAGGGTTTTTTGAGTTAGCTTCAATAATACGTATTTTTCTCACCTAGTATATGTGGACGATATTCTAATAGTTCCTGTCACTGTAATTTACATAGCTCAGGTAGTGGTATTAAAAATTTTGTGGGGTTTTGTGTAGGTACCACAACTAAAAAGTGAAAAATAAGAACATTTTCACAAAAAATAAAACCGACTTCCAAAAAAAAACACTACAAAGTGAAAAACTTTTTCACAAAAAATAAAACCGACTTCCAAAAAAAAACACTACAAAGTGAAAAATAACTTTGATTTCGGAAGTCGGTGTCTTGGGTTTTTTATTTTATTTTTTTTTGCCACCGACTTCCGAAATCAAAGTTATTTTTCACTTTGTAGTGTTTTTTTTTGGAAGTCGGTTTTATTTTTTGTGAAAAAGTTATTTTTTTCACTTTTTAGTTGTGGTACCTACACAAAACCCCCACAAAAATGTGAATAGGTACCAAGTAAATTACAGTGACAGGAACTATTAGAATATCATCCACATATGCTAGGTGGGAAAAATATGTATTATTGAAGCTAACTCAAAAACCCTTCATCAAATCTTGACCAAATTTATATGGGACCACTTCTGAAGTAATCCCTACCAAACAAAAAAAGAATCATCAAAATCGATTCATAAGTGGCGGAGTAATCGCGTAACAAACAAACAAAAAAAAAAAAAACATACCGTCGAATTGAGAACCTCCTCCTTTTTTTGAAGTCGGTTAAAAATAACTTTGATTTCGGAAGTCGGTGGCAAAAAAACCAAAGACACCGACTTCCGAAATCAAAGTTATTTTTCATTTGTAGTGTTCTTTTTTTTGGAAGTCGGTTTTATTTTTTGTGAAAAAGTTCTTATTTTTTACTTTTTAGTGTGAAAATTTCAACTGTCTAACTGTCACGGTTCCCGTTCATGAGATACAGCCTGGTGACAGACGGACAGCGGAGTCTTAGTAATAGGGTCCCGTTTCACCCTTTGGGTACGGAACCCTAAAAACAAACGAGGAACATGCCTCTCCAGTCACATCTCAAAAATATCACAGCTGACTTACTTATTATTCCGTTACATCAAGTTACAGTTTTAAACGCCATCACATAAGTAGGTGTCGTTGCATAACCAGTTATTAACGGTTGCTCTGACGAAACCCTCGGTTAAATAACCTTACGATAACATCGGTAACCGGTCCATTCGGAACAATTATTTGGTTTGTTTAAGGTCCGCAGGCATTGTAGTGAGACCGCAAGATTGAGTTTCTAACCTATCTTTTATAATAATTTATGTAGGTAAATTTCAGACAGTCCACATTTTTTTTACAAATATGGCGTTGGTAGGGCTATTAGTCGTACACACTAAAAAGGTGTTAGTAAGCAAAACAAGTTACAAACAAGCCCAGCAGTACATAGTAAAAGATCACAAAGTCAAAATCAATAGTATTTCACGCTTTATAACGTTCTGAGGACAGTGTTAGCTACCGGCGACATCATCAATGGAAGCATCCGCAAACATTGCAGTACCGGGGTCTTCTCTTATTTTTTTTTTTAACTTAAAATGGATTAAATTGTATATTGAATGGATTCAATGGATTTACTAAAAAAATTGCCATCTCACCACGGTGTCTAGATTTCTCAACCTCTTATGAGCCCGTATCAATTTCGCGGTCTAAAAACAGAACATTCCAGTTTTTTTAGCGCAAATTTCTCAATAACCTTATGATATCTGTTTTTTTTTTAAATGCAAAGTTATTGATCAAGTATTGAACTAGGTAGTCTACGAATTAAAATTTTGATAACTACTCAATATAAATTACGAAAAATAAAAATCTAACACACGTTTTTACGTAAGCATGAAACACCAGGTTTTTCAATTGCTTTTATAGCTTACTTACTCGTAGCAAATTTTGATCTGAGAAAAATACTAAATACTGGGCATATAGTAGTTAAGAAGTCTACGATTTAAAAAAAAAAAAAAAATTCATGAGTACTTAAAAAAAAAGTGCACCACACAGAAAAAAACGCAATAAAATTTGCGTTACAAAAAAGATAAGATTGTACAAGTTTTTTTTTAAGTGACTTGTAAAACAAAGTCTAAAGATCTAAACTCGATTATTCAAATAAGGTTGAAATTAAACATTTTTCAAACGTCAAAAATTACTCAAGAAAGCCCCGAAACACCCATGCTTCACTGCTTCCATTCGCTATAAATACCTTTTAGATGACCCTTGTCGACCCTTATTACATTATAACAAACAACAACATAACATCACGCCTGTATTCCCCGAAGGGTTAGGCAGAGTTGCACCTTTAGTACACCCACGTTTCGCCTTTCTTCTTCTTTTGTGTGGTTAGTGCCTATCTGGTGTCAGAGTTTTAAAGCCGTCCATGGGCCCCTGAATTGGCTTCACATGCCGTCGTGAAATATTTCTCAGGTATGCCGGTTTCCTCACGAGGTTTTCCTTCACCATTTTTGAAACAAGTGATAATTATACAATACGCACATGAATTCGAAATATCAGAGATGCGTGCCTCGCCATTCGCTATTGTTTAAAGTCAGTTCGCTATTGCCATCAACCGTTCACAACTCCGAACTCCGGGCTGCTACTGAAAAATTCCAGACGGAAAAACCCAGTAACACTTTGCCCGACCTGGGAATCGAACCTAGGACCACATGCGCAGCAGTAGCACTTGCAACCACTAGACCAACGAGGCAGTCCAGGCAATTACGAATTTAAATTCAAATTCATAGCCTTCCTTCGATAGTCAATAGTTTCTAATTGCCTATCACTAATCGATCAACACTTAACTACAAATTAACACATGTATCTACCGTTATTACAATATCGTTATCTTAAACTATCTACATTCACACTGTCATTACGTAAGTGACTATTACAAAGGTCTACAAGATTCGGTAATAGCTATGTTTGGCAATAAATAAGGGCATACATTACTATCTGGAATTTCTCAGATCGTTAGATAGAGATAGAATACTCTTTATTGCACGCCATAAAAATTACAGACGGGCGGTCTTAGCGATCTTTTATAGACAATCTTTGGATGGTAACAGGAGAGACAATACTGCAGGTTGTCAGTCGTGCACCATTTACATATACAATAAATACATACATACGTAAAGCATAAACTTATTCATATAAATATATAGATATACGAGTACTTATATAAAATTATAATCATGAAACAAGAGCAAGGAACTGTATGTAATGATGATGTTTAAGGAGAGAGGAAGTGTTTTTTTTAACAGAATTTTATAAGTGGACAAAGACGGAGCACGCCTTACCGACACGGGCAAGGCATTCCATAACCGTACTGCTTGAACTGTAAAAGACTCAGTAGTGCAGTAGCAGTCCGGGAGTCTGGATTTGTGCCCGGTTGATGGCAATAGGCTCGTCCCGTTAAATTAGACTTAAAAAACATAACTGGCGAAATGTGGGTGTACTACAGGTACACCTCTGCCCAACCCTTCGGGGAAACAAGGCGTGATGTTATGTTATAAATTACCTAATAGTTATTATGTAAAAACGGAATGATTATTAGTTGTATGGAAGATTCAGGAAAGTCTTATTTCAATAAATTAGAAACCTTTTCTTACTCATCTGCCTGGCTTTTTCCCAACTCTGTTGAGGTCCGCTTCCAGTCTTACCGGATGCAGCTGAATACCAGTATTTTACATGGAGCGACTGTATCTGACCTTCACAAGCCAGTTACTGGGTAACACGATACCCCTTGGAAAGAATGGTTGTCAGACTTTCGGGCTTCTGACCCGTAACGACTGTCAAAGATGTTTTCATCTCTAAACTTTTCTTACTCTTGACGAAAAATTGTGGTTTTGGCTCAATTGTAAAGACCAATGATAAATTCAAATTAAAAACAATTTATTTTCTCTTCACAAACAATGACATGATAAATTATTTAAAACAAGCTTAAAAATTACGTGACGAAGTTTGTGAGAGGCTGGTGTCTGCACTTAGCAGATCACCAGGGTCCCACCACGTGGAATGTAAACATAATTAGATATACAGTAAATGTGAAGGGGCTGAGCCTGCATCAAGATTTATGTCCAGTGTGCTCAGGTCAACTGCAGCAAAGACAATCTCCACCAGGTGGGGTTTCTCGGATGGTTCCGATCCTTAATGTATGTATATGCGGCGTCCCCCCGCTGACCATGGCCCACCTCTCATCTGGCGCCACATGCCTTGTCACCGATACACCTGAGGACCTTACGTCTGCGGCAACGAAAGAAAATAAAGTAATCGTTTATTTTGACACAGTTCGTGAAACCTCGAAATAAAAAAGTGAAAATAATCTTCTGACAACAAGTGTGTGCCTCACGACTTTGCCAAAAAGGTTCACTTCAGCATTAATGCCAGACAGATATCTAGTGACGAGGAGTAGGTACAAACAATTTCAACATACCTTAAACATAATTAAGGTGCGTATGGTGTTAGCGTTGCCAAGTTCTAAGCTAAACAGGAAATATAATATATTTACCATCGACACTATATTATTACAATACGAACTATATTACAAAGTAGAGTCAAACTTAGCAAAAGCTTCACAGACGCTCAATCAGTGCGAGCCATTCACTACAAAATCCGCACAAAACAAGCTTTATAAGACCCAAAGCGTAAATTGCAAAGTTTATTCTTATTGGCTCTAAATCTTGTTTTAATTGCTAAAGTTAACTTTGTTCCTTCATCTACTGTTACTATTGTTATGGCTCTTACCATCTCTCTTCATTTATTATGTAACTGGTAGATAATAGTTTATCTATTTATTTTATCTTTACCCAAGGCACGCACCTCTGACTTTTCGGATCATGTGCGTATTGTATAATTATCACTTGCTTCAAAAACGGTGAAGGAAAACATCGTGAGGAAACCGGAAATAATATGTCTGAGACATCTCTCGACGGCATGTGAAGCCAAGTCAGAGGCCCATGGGCGGCATAAAAACTCTGACACCAGGTTAGTCACTAACCACACGAAAAATAAAGTAATAATTTTATCTGTTTTAAAATAAATCCAAAGGGCAATTAATAACTACCAGTACCACCTTTAAAATGATCTAATTAGCTTAAATTGCAACTCTTTCTATGACTAATGTTAATGAGTTACGGTTGTCAACAATGATATTAGAAGTAAAAAGACGTAGATAGGTTACCTACCTAACATTCTATCTTCAAAAACGGCACTATGTCACACTATTATATGACACGTGGAAGTAGGAGGGCATGTCGTAATTATCGGGAGCGAAAAAGAGACAAAACGAAGAAAATGTGGCTAGTTAGCCAACTTTTGACGTGCCACTTGCGGAACGTTTATAACCTATCTACCTCTTTTTACATATAATATCATTGGTTGTTACCTAATTGCGTGAAATTCCTTAAGATGACACTAATCTAGTATCTGCACTGACCTAGTCTTAATTCAGTGGTTCCCAACCTTTTCGATCAGAGACCAATTAGAATTCTTCGTGTTTAGATAGATAGAATACTCTTTAGTATGTACACCATAAATATTACCTACACATATAAATGTAGATTCAAGGGATGACACAATGGGCGGTCTTATCGCTAAAGCGATTAAAGACATCCTTTGGATGGATTATGGTAGAAAGGAGAGACAATACTGCAGGTAGTCTGTGGTGTGCCATATATTATGCAATAAATACAAGGACAATGAGATTTAAGAAAAAATAACTGAGTAAATAACCTTTAATCAAAACTTTTAACATACATATTCGTTGAACTCGAAAGTAACATGCATTATAAGCACTTACCTACTATGATAATTGATAAAATAATAACATTCTTTATAGAAAATAAAACTCGGTTTGCATCAATATGATAACCACCCACGCTTGCCACAACGCTGCACAATTAATAATTTAAAACGATAAAAGTTTGACATTTCAAACCTTCGCGGTCCACATTTTATCTCTTGTGGACTACTGTTTGGGAACCACTGTCTTAACCCAATTACTACGGTTCTAGTTTCTGAAATGAGTATAAATAAATTAAAAACTAATTGGCAGGTGGGTAAGTAAACTAAGCAGTTACTATTTACAAGCTATTTCCTAGTAAAGGTTTTATTTACAAAGGGGCTAGCCCTTTGATGTTGTTCTGTCCAAACAATCATTCATACAAAAATCCCATAAAAAAGAGAACGTTCAGTTTTTCCCGATTTTTTTGGACTATTAGGAAATTTTTGAATAAAAAATTGTCAATGGAGCCGTTTTCAAGTTATGCGCTTACCAACGAACAGCATTTCATTTTTAGGGTTCCGTAGTCAACAAGGAACCTTTATCGTTTCGCCATGTGCGTCTGTTTGCGGCTTAGCTCAGAGACTGTTAGTACTAGAAAGATGTAATTTGGCATGGGCATTATGTAAATTTATGTAATTTACACACAATTTTATGTAATTTACATACAAATTTATTATTATCATTTACACATTATGTAATTTTGACGTTCGAAAAGTACTGATTCTCAGCCTAGTTTGAATAAATGACTTGAATTTTGAATTAGTCACTCCGACAAAGTGGGAAAGCGTTTGCGAAATATTAAGCTTTAAAGTGCTAATTTTTGTTAGAGTCAAGTGTCGTCGTATTCATAGCGGTATTACATATAACGAAATAAAAAATAAAGCTATCACAACTAAGTAGGTGTTACAAGTTAACGAGTAATAATCGACCAACTTACATTTGCAGTTGCAAAAACATATTCTTCTCGCCTACGGAACCCTTCATTGTGCGTGGTCCGACACGCACTTGGCCTGTTTCTATTTACATATATAAAAGATAGATATCATCTCATTATTTCTTTTAGGTTAGTTTAGTTAGTAGTTATAGTTAGTTTCTTGGGAGCAAGAATCCGCTCCATCTATTGGGGGTACATTTTCCAATTAACCAATGTATCGAAATCCACATCGAGGTCCTCGAAGGGTTTCATTTATCATAGACTATGAAAGGGACTACAGGGGAAATGAATAAAAACGGTGTTATTTATTATTATTATCAAACTTTTAAATTTAATTAAATGTGCCCTGGCAGTTGAGTGTATGTCATATTCACTCAAAATGTCTCGCTGATGTATGGTCATTCGGGTCCCTTAAACATATTTGAGCTGAAATCACGTGCGTCATGTTCGTGAACGGACGGCATCAATAGAGACTGGTCAGCTCTTAGGTGCCACCAGGTTTATTTTATTTATCAATTTATTTTATTAATGAATTGTTTTTTGTTTACTTTTTGATCTGGACGCTTTTAACTTGCACTTCTTTCTACTTTGTTCTCACAATATGTACCTATAATTTCAAGGAAGACATTATCAATATTTGGTAAAAATGATTACATTTAAAAGTGTGTTCATGGAGTTTCTTGCCGGTTTCTCTCCATCCATAGGAACCTACTGCGCTTTGGAATGGGTGAATAACTTCATGTTTCTGACTGACCAATCAGTGATAATTCAAAAGTGCCTGTTAATTGAAATAAATGTCTTGCGTTTAATTCGGGAAATTGAACGCAAAAATAATGAAATTTGAGTCATTGAAACCTCAATATTCTTGTTACATTGCAGTTCTTAACTTAAAAGTTCATTCTTTTTCTTTATCCGCATCCATTTGTTATTACCTCCCGACATTAAAACAGAAGTAATACTAAATTTGCAAAACCCAGCGGCATTTTCTAATAATTCAAGCAAGTGGTGGCCATTCATTTTGATTGCAAAGCGAATCTATTTCCCACATGTTTGTAAAGTGGAAGTGAGATGATAGAAATAACTCACAATTTATGGTTTATGTCGAATAAAATACGTGGTCATAATTTTATATTATGAATGCGTAAGCAACATTGTTGAACTTCAGTTTATCTTCATTTAATTTCATTTACATTTTTGTAAGTGCTCTGAGCACTTTTTAGAACTATGTAGTTAAAAATGAAAGTGGGTGTACCTACTACAGGTACACTTCTGCCCAACCCTTCGGGGCATGATGTTATGTTATGTTATTTTTTTTTTGATAACATTAATAAAAGTTAGCCTCAGATAGCAGTCTTGTAAGCTCTTGCCAAAATTGAAGGGACCTAAAAAGCAAGACAAAAGGTGCAATATCAGAGTTTATAGAAAAAAAGTCAAAAGAAAAAAACTCGACATAACAATAATTAATGCCGTTTTGAGTATAAGACACAGCAAATGATATGAAAGAAAAGAAAATTAAAAAAAGTAAATGTGTAAACAAAAAGTAAATTTGTAAAAAAATTGTGTGCGTACAGTGTAAACGAATATTTAAATGACAAATCCTTCTTTTTTTTTAATACGATAGATTATAAGATAAACGATAAGTCCTCATCTCTACCTAACTCGTATATTTCTTTTGCTGTGCCCAACAGGGTCCACGATTGTTCTTAAGCAAATGTTTACCACCTAAGTCCACAATGTATAGGTATTTGAGGAATGCAATAAAGTATTGAAAAAAAAACTTGTTCCCGCTTAGGCATAGAGATGTTGTACATATCCAAAATAAGTAGCAAAGGTCAAATGCTAAAACCAACACTACCATACGAAACCCTGCAATTTTCCCTCAATACATAACAGATTTCATAATCCCACAATCCAGTGAGCAGTGGGTTACCTAACCGCTACATTATTCACATAAACATCGTAGGTAACCTGCAGTAGGGATACCACGCCGCAGGCCTCACTTGAGCCAGTCTCGTCACGCCGAGAACACGGCGAATCAAAACGTGCGATCTGTAATGGCGGGTGGCACTTGCATTTGTAGGGTGACAGTGATTGTTGGTGCTTTTGGGACATTTTTTTTTAAATATTTTTTCCTATTTTCTACACTTTGCTGTGATATTTCTAAATTGCTCGGTCTCTCGTGAATGGAAACACTTCAAAACTACAAAACTTCCCGTTTGAGTGAGCTTACTTAAATTGAATAGGGCGTTTTCTTGAATAGACAATTTATAACGGAAAATTATGAGAAGATCTGAATATCATACAAACAAAAGAGATAAATGTCTCTTCCACTGAAAAAGAACCGAACCTCAACAGTTATTTAATAGCATTGAACAAAGAAGCACTTGAACCAAAAATACAAAAATCCTTCCAGGAATCGTACTTTAAACAGAGATTTATCCTCTCAAGCCATAGATACCCTTGCCCCTAGGCCGTGCCACCCTCCACAGGGAAGGGAGACAAGTACCTCGAAGGGAGGGGGGAGGGTCTGGGCCCTTTGTCTGCGCTCCGTCATTACTTTGTCAAAGGTCCTTGGCAAGGCGCGATTCTAAGCCACATACGTGTTATCCTGTACGAGAGAACCACTATACAGCACACTACTTTGAACTAGTGGTTTCGGAGGCTGAAAAACATTTTTATTTCTCGTTCCCCTTCGGTCTATTCTTTTTTGTTATCAGCCTAATAATTTGTTGGAGCGTTTTATTCAGTTCGAAACAAAAAAAGAGCCTAACTTTGAATACGCGTCTGCCTACCCTATCTCAATTAGAAAGGAATTGAAAAATATGATGAAAACAACGGTATTCAATGAAAGCCAACATAAATCATAACGACAGTACTCTTAAAATTTAAAAATTTCATCTAAGTAACAATAAAGTGTCCATTCTCCCCTCATTGTTCAGTCCATCCATCATTACACATTAACACTTAAGTGCCTATAATCAAGTAATTATTTGTCTAGATAATAATTCGGTTCAGTTCAATCAGCGGTAATCAATTACCACAAGGAGGCCGGTATGAACAGTTGCTCCCCAATGACCGCTTAACGCGAGGAGGCTTCAATCAATGAAGGCACAGGCATAACTGAATTACCGTACGCGGCGACAATACGCAAAAAGTTGCGCCGTAATGATTGTGTGTTTAAGACATAAGCGGTCAGCGGGTTATAAAATTCCCGTATGGGTGTTAATTTCTTCTTTGCATTGTCCTGCAATTTTAACTTTTTGCAGTCCTGCCAAATACGGTTCACCAAAACTGGATATGGAAGTTATTTATGCCTTATATAACTAACCAAAAAGGTTTTTAATGCTGATGATGTAGTAACAAATATTTGAAGAGAGACTAAAATACGAACATAGACGAAGGAAAAGGAGTATGTAAAGGAGTATGGGGATCCTAGCACATGGCGTTTAGGAGTCGTTTTAAGGTATGTATGTGTCGGAAATACGTTGATGATAAGTTGATATGTTAATGACTAATCGGGATGTCAGAGCCGCCTAGCGGCGCTTGACAAAGTCTACGCGAAACAAATTGACATGATTTCTTTGTAAAAGTTTTATATTATTTTAACTATTGTGAATGTGAGGACTATGTGGATATTTTTTTTCCTCTTTCATTATTTTTTTCTTTCTTAGTTATGTAGTTTTAATGATGGTCTGACAGTTTTGAGTAGTTTATACGGCTTACCCAAATGTCCTTTCTTTGGTACTGTTACTGACAAATGCTTGCACTGACTGGACAGGTCCATTCAAATCTGTGTAGTTCTTTCCTCGGAAAACCATTTCAGACACTAATCTACATGGTCCTCATATGACCTGACCAAGATTATGTCTGGACTTTAAAAGAGACTATGACCTCTGAGTTTGTTTCAGTCTTTCTTCTCAGAGTAGTCCGATAGGATATGACGAACTCATCTAGCTATTTTTTTTAATATGACGTGTAAAAGTGATTTCAATATCCTATTTACAGAATAAACAATTTCATTTCACTCGGACGCGGTGGCGGTCAAGCAGTGAAGACGTTTAGAAACTGTCTCACGTTTCGAATAGTTGTGTCGTGTACCTAAAGTGTGTGAAATGCTAGTGTGATTAATGTTATCGTGAATTATAATTTGATCTGAACTGCAAACGGTTTTTCTATTGGGCAATAACCAACACTACTCACAGTACGCCCACAATAGCTAAAATATGCCTGATAATAACGAGAGAGGCACATACCCTTCTCAGTTATATGGATGTTCTCATCTACTTCTTATCACTTCACTGTACGAACATTCACCACAAATCTCGTCACTCAACCGCTTCATCCACTCCCTTACACCACAAACTCGAACTCGCAAGAAACGCCCGACATGCGGAGTATCGGTCAAGGGGCCAGACGACAGTTAGCGTGCTCATAAGTGCGCTTTATGCTCATCTGACATGTTATAGCGAAGAAACGGTGTTTGATGTCGGTGACCTTCGTAGGCTTTATAAGGCCAAGGTTGGTTACAGGATCCTTTGAGTTCAAGGACGAAGGAACACGGTCCTTGAGAAGTAAAGCGAGGAAGTACTTTGAGTTTTTCAAGTGTTTTGAAAGAACATGGGAGTCAAGAATATCTGTCTATCTCAATACCTTAGTACTCAGTAGGTACCACAGTGTACTATAAATTACATACAGCTCCTGTTCTTTCACAAATTATAATTTGTACTTTAAAAAAAAAATGACAAGGGACCAATTACATTAGTTATGAACATTTAGAACATTATACTCCTACGGTCATATCCTTTTACTTAGAACAGCATTTTCCCTTCGTCCGCAAACACATCACATAAATTGTGTTAAGCCAATATTTACCAGTCGCAACTTCGCAAAACCAATAAACGTTTATTTATATATTACATCATAAAGCGCAGATCGCGTAGCATAAAATATTGTAACTGTCATAAAATCAATTCGGAAACTAGTTCACTTATTATCTGCAGTTTCTGTTTACTTGAACTTTTGCAAGCCAACCTTCATTAAATCCACCAAGAAATCACTTTCATCAAGAACGGGGAAAAAACCAAGAAAGTTGAAGTAGTAAAATCCGGAATTAATCTGAAGATTTAGAAGCAAAAAATTGTGATGAAGGGAACTCTTTCATATTTAACTGTGTTCGAGAAAAAAAATAAAAAAACTAAAACTACAACTTACAAAGAAAGAAAGAATAATATTTATTTGGACACAGTTCGTGAAACACAATAACAAAATAAATAGGTAAAATAAACATAAAGAAATAGTGTGTGCCATGGCTGCGCCAAAAAGGTTCTTTTGACATTAATGCCACACAAATGCTGTCTGACGCTGGTTTTCTAATGAACCCCTATGGACTAGTGACGGGGAGTACAAACAGTTTCAACATACCTGATACATAATTTTTATACATCTAAATAAATAAGTAAACTACTGCAAAAACAAGTGCCCTTACACAAGTGACAAGTGTACAAGTGTTTTAAGGGCATATCAGTTACAATAAATCAAGTGCCCTTACTATAAATCAACTGCACGTCGATTCTGTAAAATTCAAACAAAAACTCGCATCTCACTTCGCTATTCACTCTCACTTCGCTTAAGGTTCAAAATGACCTTGATTTTGCATTCTGTAAGCATCACCTAGTCACTTGCGAAGTGAAGTGAGCACCGAAGTGACCAATGACAATACTAGTGACTACCATATACTCAACAAAATGTTAGTAAAGTTTTATCGATTCCAGTTTTTTGACACGATTGTTGAGTTTTTGGCACAGAATTTTAGCTTAAGATGTTTAAATTTAAATTTCTTATTTAAAGGAATTTGAGGTAGTTAATAATAAGTAAAAAAACAAAAAACTCTAAATTCTTGCCATGAATTTATAATCTATGCTTCGCTTACGAAAAAAATATATGTCACAATATGTTGACACTGACAGTACGTTGCGTTGTTTTTGTTGTTGTGTTTGTCGAAAATAATTGTGAAATAATCATGAAGTAAGTTTAAATTTTGGTATTTTTCTACTAGGTACATACCCACTACTATAAATCTGATGTGTCTAGATTTCATTCTATTAGATCTAAATGTAGTACCTATCTATATTATAACTTTATCACCATGAAACACCTTACTTCTACATTACATTAATTCATTACTAATATAATTCAAATACTAATTTATCTTTAGAGTACCTACTATTTTCAGTCAAAATATTTCTCACTAATTTTATTCCACAAGAAAGATAATTATGGAGTAATATTTTATCCAATTTACTTTTCAGGGTTCTGAACTGATTGAGGATAGTCAAGAGCACACTCATAATTACAGACTACCTGATCCTGCAATTTCGAGAAGACTGTTTGCTTCGTCATCCAGCTCAACTGTTGGAACAAGCTAAAGTATTTTGCAGGTATGTGTCTGGGTAGAGAGATTCATGAAGACTCAAATCATATCTTGAGAACAGGTCCGCTACACTCTGACCCGAGCTATAGTTTTAGGAGGTAACAACTTATCTACTTTACTTTTTTATTTTTGTTGATTATTATTAAATAACATCTACGTTAAGAGATTTTTTTTAAATTTCTTGTTGAAATTTAAAGTGCTATTATTTACTGTGGCACTTTAGCAACTTTCTGGAATTGGAAATGTCAATACTTAATTATAATATAGGTAAACGGGGTTCCTTTTTAGGATTGTTTCTGTTGTTTCAGAATATCCAGTTAGTTCGACTAAGTGCACAAATCCTGCAACCCTTTATGGAGAGGAGTGTGGAAAGAGAAAGGGCCATGGATGAAAGGAGTGCAGAGAGAGATAATATCTTAGCTGAAGCTGTGGCTGCAGTGGGAAAAGGGCTGCAAGCATTGGCAGAGGCTAAA
Source organism: Xanthia togata (assembly GCA_963853775.1). Classification (NCBI taxonomy): domain Eukaryota; kingdom Metazoa; phylum Arthropoda; class Insecta; order Lepidoptera; family Noctuidae; genus Xanthia; species Xanthia togata. The sequence continues at coordinate 5,850,088 of OY970794.1, forward strand.
AATAGAGATAGGGTGTAGTAATATAAGTTAATATAATATATATTGTAAATATGTGAGAACCATGTCTCTATCACATAGTTGATTTACCTGTCATTACTTTATTTTTGACCAGACTGCCTCGTTGGTCTAGTGGTTGCAAGTGCTACTGTTGAGCATGAGGTTGTGGGTTTGATTCCCAAGTCAGGCAAATTATTAATGGGTTTTTCCAACAGGAATTTCTCGGTAGTAGACCAGTCTTTAATAATTTTGCCTGGTTGATGGCAATAGGCTCGCCCCCTATTACATGGGACTTAAAAAACATTACTGAGGAAATGTGGGTGTACTACAGGTACACCTCTGCCCAACCCTTCGGGGAAACAAGGCGTGATGTTATGTTATGCTTAATTTTTCTTTTTACCTTTGTGTTAGACTAATTTTATTCTAGGTGCATCATCTTCACATATAATTATATAATGAATGTATACAAAACCTTGTAAAACATTTTTAAAGAGTAACGGTGGATTTTCTTGTCCTCTCTTCTCCATACGAACACTACCTTTTGGAAGGGGCGACTAGAATCAATTCTATTTTATTGTAATTGTTGACATTCAAAAATGCCTTTTCATGTGCCTATTTGAAATAAATGATTGATTTTGAATAAATAAAACACATTTAAACGGATACTAAAGCGGTTTTATTGAAAGTCCATTGGTGATTAGTTTGGATTTGGTTTCATTTTATACATTTCCTGATGTGCTAAAAATAGAAATCTATTGAATCTACCACTATTTCACAAAATGGCCTCTCCGTAGAGGCCTCCCATTTTATCCCAGTAAATATAAGACAGAGGTCAACAACCCTTTCTAAGTTGGGGTTAAGGGTTGTTGACCTCTGTCTTTTACATACATATATTTATCTATCTATTTACAAAAACAACTAACTATCATAAGAGTTAGATCCTGCAGTGTGTTTTGGGGTGGGGCTTTAACTTATGAATTTATCACTTTTAACGAATACTAGCACAGTTTTATTGAAAGTCCATTGGTGATTTGTTTCGATTTGGTTTAATTTGACACTGCAGACTTATTATCGCACCTATGTTCATGTTAGCTACATGTTCTTTACCGTGTGCATCACGTTTAGAGTGAACATGACATAGGTACTCAATTATCATCCAGACATAGTCAATTATATTATTATTATCACAACGGTAATGTTTTCCCATTTTTTCTTATTTGTGCTTATATTTATATATAATTAGGTGTATTTATTATATTTAGTTTTAATAGGTAAGATATATGTATATCTTTATATTTAAATAGATGTTTTTTTCCTCAATTCTCGCTATTGCACCTACACCTGTTTGTCTCTACATCATCCAAAGGTTGACTGATAGAAAATGCCTGTGGCATTAAGTCCACCTCTGTACATTTTTGTGCTTGAAGGATAAATAAATAAATAATTATAATACAATATACTACCCGTTCCCACTGGCGGCACCCGTTCACGAGCACGACGTATGAACCAACCATCGCTCCGCTGGGGAACGTAACGACCCGCCTCACACACAAAAAAATAAATAAATTATGATGTGAACACCATAGCATATTTACTTAGTTTCGCCTACGTAGTTGCCCTAGAGCTAAATCGGCGTTAGATGGCAAATCCCTAGTTTGCCTCATTTGAACTTCAGCAATTGTTTGGAGCTCTTCTAGTCTCTCTTCTTCTGAAATTGTCAATTCATGCGCGATTGCACATGTTGTGCAAAACACAACATGCAATAACTATTTTGCAAATACATCTGGATGATAATTGAGCACTCTGTGTTCTAACAAGCACCTAAATCGTCCTTTTAGGATATCAATTGTTCTCTCTACTGAATTGCAAGCAGTTAAGTGACGGTCATTATAGAAAGCTTCTGGGGAATTATCTTCAGCACCACTAATTGGCGTCATAAGGTAGGCGCGCTGAGCATATCCTGAATCACCTGAAAATAATTAATAGGTAAGTAACAAATAATTATGTAGTTTTTATACCTAATTAGGCTTATATTCTGAAGTAGGGGTAGGGAGGGATTAACTAACCAAGGAAAACAACTTCTTCACCAGCATTTGTTAATGCTTAGTGGGCTTTTATAACACCATAGTTAAAAATGAAGCTATCATGAGTAGCTCCACCATTATCTTGGATCCACATTTAAAATATTTAGATCTGCATCTGTTATCTGAAAACTAAAAATATAAAAAAGAAATAATATGAAGACTAATTGAATACTATAATAATAGTAATAGATTACAATATTGGAATCCATTTTACCAATTGCACATATCTTGCATGGTAACCTTTGCGGCAGCGGCAGTAGAAACATTCTTCATTCTCTTCTGGTTGTTTCAATGCCACCAGTGCCATCGACACACCCCAGAGCTGCTGGAAAGCCAAACTTTTTGTAGAACCTGTAATTTAAAGTAACCACTAACATAATTAACTATCACAAATATGTAAAAATCAAAGAAGGGTCACTTTAGTTTTATTATACCTAGGTACTAACCTTTCTTTTAACATTTGTCTTTCTTGTATACTTTGAGGGAACCTTATATATATTTTTACTATTGCTGGATTATTAAGAGCTTCCACTACTTCATTTATGCAACGAGGTGCTGATGGTTGCGATAATTATGTCCTTATATTTTCTTTTATTATTTTCTGATAACTGCCATTAGCCAAGAATGACAAAGTGCATAATATCTGTGAAACAATAAATCAATAAAAAAATTAAGTAATCTAGATCTAGTAAAAACAAAATAGGGACCAATTTGGTTATTTACATGCTAAATAAATACCAAGTACCTTTATTATAACTATAAATATAGGGTCCTTAGACTAAGATGAAAACATAGCTATCAGGAAAACAACCTAAAGAGTTAATCCTTAGTATGAATATTGTTTTCTTGAGTTTTATGCGATAAATTATGTTGGTGTGCTTGGTAAAAAATCTATCAGCTGTAAACTGTGTATATACTTACAAAAGTAACTTTATACTTAATAAAATGAAGCACTTACGTTTACACGAGTCTCGACGTTTTGTGGGCTTTATCAGAAGCAGTAACTCATACTCTAGCTAGTTGGCCAATTAGGTAGTTCCTTTGATAATCTATATACGCTCACATATGCGTCATTTCTTGTTATTTATTAAAGATAAACTTCGAATTTGGTTAGATTGTCGACGCTTTTCTTGTTTTATCCAAAGCATGAGCCTCTTCTAACAAAAACATTCTGGCCATCGTTATCGCTTTAAATTCACGTTATCGTAGGTATTCATATAACACAAACGCCTAAAAAGTAGTTTTTAACCACAAATTATATAGTTATTGTACTAATTTTTAACACTGCGACATACAAATATTATTTTAACACTGTTTTTATAGGATTTCTTATAATCTCACTCGTAAAATAGATGCTTTTTATTTGACACTTTGAATCGTGTTCGAGTGCGAAGTGACCGTCGAAGTGATGGCGGAATTACCTTACTGAATACCACTTCTTACGTCATCTCATACTTTATCTGTCAAAATCTCACTTACATTTAGTTCAACTCGCTGACACGCTCGCAAGGGCAGCGCTAGTGTAAGTTCGAACTATCAACCGAGTTTATAGAATGCCAATCAAGAAACTCACCGCGGATTCAGATTCGAATTTTAGAATGAGGTCTTACAGAATCACACTGCTGCACGTCGATTCTGTAAAATTCAAACAAAAACTCGCATCTCACTTCGCTATTCACTCTCACTTCGCTTAAGGTTCAAAATGACCTTGATTTTGCATTCTGTAAGCATCACCTAGTCACTTGCGAAGTGAAGTGAGCACCGAAGTGACCAATGACAATACTAGTGACTACCATATACTCAACAAAATGTTAGTAAAGTTTTATCGATTCCAGTTTTTTGACACGATTGTTGAGTTTTTGGCACAGAATTTTAGCTTAAGATGTTTAAATTTAAATTTCTTATTTAAAGGAATTTGAGGTAGTTAATAATAAGTAAAAAAACAAAAAACTCTAAATTCTTGCCATGAATTTATAATCTATGCTTCGCTTACGAAAAAAATATATGTCACAATATGTTGACACTGACAGTACGTTGCGTTGTTTTTGTTGTTGTGTTTGTCGAAAATAATTGTGAAATAATCATGAAGTAAGTTTAAATTTTGGTATTTTTCTACTAGGTACATACCCACTACTATAAATCTGATGTGTCTAGATTTCATTCTATTAGATCTAAATGTAGTACCTATCTATATTATAACTTTATCACCATGAAACACCTTACTTCTACATTACATTAATTCATTACTAATATAATTCAAATACTAATTTATCTTTAGAGTACCTACTATTTTCAGTCAAAATATTTCTCACTAATTTTATTCCACAAGAAAGATAATTATGGAGTAATATTTTATCCAATTTACTTTTCAGGGTTCTGAACTGATTGAGGATAGTCAAGAGCACACTCATAATTACAGACTACCTGATCCTGCAATTTCGAGAAGACTGTTTGCTTCGTCATCCAGCTCAACTGTTGGAACAAGCTAAAGTATTTTGCAGGTATGTGTCTGGGTAGAGAGATTCATGAAGACTCAAATCATATCTTGAGAACAGGTCCGCTACACTCTGACCCGAGCTATAGTTTTAGGAGGTAACAACTTATCTACTTTACTTTTTTATTTTTGTTGATTATTATTAAATAACATCTACGTTAAGAGATTTTTTTTAAATTTCTTGTTGAAATTTAAAGTGCTATTATTTACTGTGGCACTTTAGCAACTTTCTGGAATTGGAAATGTCAATACTTAATTATAATATAGGTAAACGGGGTTCCTTTTTAGGATTGTTTCTGTTGTTTCAGAATATCCAGTTAGTTCGACTAAGTGCACAAATCCTGCAACCCTTTATGGAGAGGAGTGTGGAAAGAGAAAGGGCCATGGATGAAAGGAGTGCAGAGAGAGATAATATCTTAGCTGAAGCTGTGGCTGCAGTGGGAAAAGGGCTGCAAGCATTGGCAGAGGCTAAAAATAGAGATAGGGTGTAGTAATATAAGTTAATATAATATATATTGTAAATATGTGAGAACCATGTCTCTATCACATAGTTGATTTACCTGTCATTACTTTATTTTTGACCAGACTGCCTCGTTGGTCTAGTGGTTGCAAGTGCTACTGTTGAGCATGAGGTTGTGGGTTTGATTCCCAAGTCAGGCAAATTATTAATGGGTTTTTCCAACAGGAATTTCTCGGTAGTAGACCAGTCTTTAATAATTTTGCCTGGTTGATGGCAATAGGCTCGCCCCCTATTACATGGGACTTAAAAAACATTACTGAGGAAATGTGGGTGTACTACAGGTACACCTCTGCCCAACCCTTCGGGGAAACAAGGCGTGATGTTATGTTATGCTTAATTTTTCTTTTTACCTTTGTGTTAGACTAATTTTATTCTAGGTGCATCATCTTCACATATAATTATATAATGAATGTATACAAAACCTTGTAAAACATTTTTAAAGAGTAACGGTGGATTTTCTTGTCCTCTCTTCTCCATACGAACACTACCTTTTGGAAGGGGCGACTAGAATCAATTCTATTTTATTGTAATTGTTGACATTCAAAAATGCCTTTTCATGTGCCTATTTGAAATAAATGATTGATTTTGAATAAATAAAACACATTTAAACGGATACTAAAGCGGTTTTATTGAAAGTCCATTGGTGATTAGTTTGGATTTGGTTTCATTTTATACATTTCCTGATGTGCTAAAAATAGAAATCTATTGAATCTACCACTATTTCACAAAATGGCCTCTCCGTAGAGGCCTCCCATTTTATCCCAGTAAATATAAGACAGAGGTCAACAACCCTTTCTAAGTTGGGGTTAAGGGTTGTTGACCTCTGTCTTTTACATACATATATTTATCTATCTATTTACAAAAACAACTAACTATCATAAGAGTTAGATCCTGCAGTGTGTTTTGGGGTGGGGCTTTAACTTATGAATTTATCACTTTTAACGAATACTAGCACAGTTTTATTGAAAGTCCATTGGTGATTTGTTTCGATTTGGTTTAATTTGACACTGCAGACTTATTATCGCACCTATGTTCATGTTAGCTACATGTTCTTTACCGTGTGCATCACGTTTAGAGTGAACATGACATAGGTACTCAATTATCATCCAGACATAGTCAATTATATTATTATTATCACAACGGTAATGTTTTCCCATTTTTTCTTATTTGTGCTTATATTTATATATAATTAGGTGTATTTATTATATTTAGTTTTAATAGGTAAGATATATGTATATCTTTATATTTAAATAGATGTTTTTTTCCTCAATTCTCGCTATTGCACCTACACCTGTTTGTCTCTACATCATCCAAAGGTTGACTGATAGAAAATGCCTGTGGCATTAAGTCCACCTCTGTACATTTTTGTGCTTGAAGGATAAATAAATAAATAATTATAATACAATATACTACCCGTTCCCACTGGCGGCACCCGTTCACGAGCACGACGTATGAACCAACCATCGCTCCGCTGGGGAACGTAACGACCCGCCTCACACACAAAAAAATAAATAAATTATGATGTGAACACCATAGCATATTTACTTAGTTTCGCCTACGTAGTTGCCCTAGAGCTAAATCGGCGTTAGATGGCAAATCCCTAGTTTGCCTCATTTGAACTTCAGCAATTGTTTGGAGCTCTTCTAGTCTCTCTTCTTCTGAAATTGTCAATTCATGCGCGATTGCACATGTTGTGCAAAACACAACATGCAATAACTATTTTGCAAATACATCTGGATGATAATTGAGCACTCTGTGTTCTAACAAGCACCTAAATCGTCCTTTTAGGATATCAATTGTTCTCTCTACTGAATTGCAAGCAGTTAAGTGACGGTCATTATAGAAAGCTTCTGGGGAATTATCTTCAGCACCACTAATTGGCGTCATAAGGTAGGCGCGCTGAGCATATCCTGAATCACCTGAAAATAATTAATAGGTAAGTAACAAATAATTATGTAGTTTTTATACCTAATTAGGCTTATATTCTGAAGTAGGGGTAGGGAGGGATTAACTAACCAAGGAAAACAACTTCTTCACCAGCATTTGTTAATGCTTAGTGGGCTTTTATAACACCATAGTTAAAAATGAAGCTATCATGAGTAGCTCCACCATTATCTTGGATCCACATTTAAAATATTTAGATCTGCATCTGTTATCTGAAAACTAAAAATATAAAAAAGAAATAATATGAAGACTAATTGAATACTATAATAATAGTAATAGATTACAATATTGGAATCCATTTTACCAATTGCACATATCTTGCATGGTAACCTTTGCGGCAGCGGCAGTAGAAACATTCTTCATTCTCTTCTGGTTGTTTCAATGCCACCAGTGCCATCGACACACCCCAGAGCTGCTGGAAAGCCAAACTTTTTGTAGAACCTGTAATTTAAAGTAACCACTAACATAATTAACTATCACAAATATGTAAAAATCAAAGAAGGGTCACTTTAGTTTTATTATACCTAGGTACTAACCTTTCTTTTAACATTTGTCTTTCTTGTATACTTTGAGGGAACCTTATATATATTTTTACTATTGCTGGATTATTAAGAGCTTCCACTACTTCATTTATGCAACGAGGTGCTGATGGTTGCGATAATTATGTCCTTATATTTTCTTTTATTATTTTCTGATAACTGCCATTAGCCAAGAATGACAAAGTGCATAATATCTGTGAAACAATAAATCAATAAAAAAATTAAGTAATCTAGATCTAGTAAAAACAAAATAGGGACCAATTTGGTTATTTACATGCTAAATAAATACCAAGTACCTTTATTATAACTATAAATATAGGGTCCTTAGACTAAGATGAAAACATAGCTATCAGGAAAACAACCTAAAGAGTTAATCCTTAGTATGAATATTGTTTTCTTGAGTTTTATGCGATAAATTATGTTGGTGTGCTTGGTAAAAAATCTATCAGCTGTAAACTGTGTATATACTTACAAAAGTAACTTTATACTTAATAAAATGAAGCACTTACGTTTACACGAGTCTCGACGTTTTGTGGGCTTTATCAGAAGCAGTAACTCATACTCTAGCTAGTTGGCCAATTAGGTAGTTCCTTTGATAATCTATATACGCTCACATATGCGTCATTTCTTGTTATTTATTAAAGATAAACTTCGAATTTGGTTAGATTGTCGACGCTTTTCTTGTTTTATCCAAAGCATGAGCCTCTTCTAACAAAAACATTCTGGCCATCGTTATCGCTTTAAATTCACGTTATCGTAGGTATTCATATAACACAAACGCCTAAAAAGTAGTTTTTAACCACAAATTATATAGTTATTGTACTAATTTTTAACACTGCGACATACAAATATTATTTTAACACTGTTTTTATAGGATTTCTTATAATCTCACTCGTAAAATAGATGCTTTTTATTTGACACTTTGAATCGTGTTCGAGTGCGAAGTGACCGTCGAAGTGATGGCGGAATTACCTTACTGAATACCACTTCTTACGTCATCTCATACTTTATCTGTCAAAATCTCACTTACATTTAGTTCAACTCGCTGACACGCTCGCAAGGGCAGCGCTAGTGTAAGTTCGAACTATCAACCGAGTTTATAGAATGCCAATCAAGAAACTCACCGCGGATTCAGATTCGAATTTTAGAATGAGGTCTTACAGAATCACACTGCTGATCAAAACCTAACCACTCAATTATCCTTAATCGATAATCCCAAGTTTTTCCTTAAAAAAAATACGTGCCAGTCGAAAACATCCAAAAATAAATCCTTAATCCGCTACCATTCGCAATCTTTACGTATATTAATAAATCAGGAATCCAGGTCATTTATTGTGAACCAAAGCACCAATTAAAATCGCCAATTAAAGATTGAGAACACAACAAAAATGTTTTTTTGTTACGTTTTTTCAACTTCCTATCGATTTCGTTGTCCCAATAAATATTCAACTGTATATGGCCACCCTACTTTATTGGTATCGAAGCAAGTGTTTGCACTTTGGATTATGTCTTCGCCACAGTTATTAATCAATTCTGTACGTTTACATTAAAAGCGTTGAAAGGGAAAGTAGAATCTCTATAAAAAAAATTGTGTGTACCATAGGTAACTGAACTCAGATTTTAAATTTGCTAGACCAAAATGACAGCTGCGGTCGATCTTTTTAGGGTGCCGTACCTCAAAAGGAAAAACGAGAACATCCACGCGTTCTTTTATAGATCAAAACCGCTACTCGCATCCGATTCGAGTAGCGGAACCTGACGCGAGTCTATTGAATTGAACTACTGCGGTTCCACTGCTATGGTTTCGCAGCAGAGTGATGAGATGCTACCGGTGTCAAATACGTAGATCTTTTGTCCCTTGAAGCTCTAAAAAAATTAAGCTTCTAAGTCACTGCAATAAAAAATACGGCCATTTATGCGACATTATTCTGGTACTTGCAAATAAATTAATACCCACAGGGTACTTTCCTTTGACCTAGAATCATGAAATTCCGAAAATAGTTAATTTTTTTTGTGATTACAAACTTACATTTGCAGTTGGAATTGATCACAAGGTCCTTCATGAAGCCTCTTAAGTCCCAGACTTAACCACAGCACAAGTATAAATAAAGCCCTATCACATACGTCATTACTACAAAAGCCTTAGGCCATAACGGGAAACTCATAATACGTCAAATGTCTCCAATAGTGATAGCTTTCATCTTTAATTGCCGAGAAAATGGCGAACACTAGGAAATACCGATGCCAACACACCTGAACGGCCATTGAGCATTATTTACCGCGGCAATTAATTCTGTTGACCATCGCCTTACGGTTGTCGTGTACGCTTGGGTTATTCTGGCCAACGGAAAATGTGATGCAGAAGTCTTAGTGAGGAATTGGAACTATGCAAGTTTACTTAAGACGAAGAAAAATGTTTAGAAATTGTAAGTTTAACTCAGGTAGATGGTTTACCAGACTTTGTTAAGAGTTTGCCAATCTTTGTTAAGTTGGGAGATTGATTGTTTATCAAATCAACTACGACTTTAAACATTCTATTCTATTTTTCTTTTAGGCAATGGTGCCGATGTCGACAATTCTGCCAATGTCAGATGTGTTAAGAGAAAACGTGCGAAGGAGGGTTACAAGAAAAAAATTTATTAGGTTTTAAAAATCTACATAAAAAAAAATGGGTACTAGTTGTATTTAGTGTGAAACTTGTTAACATATACGTATACGTAGAACCGTAGACAGAGAATGCTAGTAGAACACTAAGACAAACAGATAAAAAAAAAAGTTATTTAAATTATAAGTATGTTATAAGATCACAAACCACACAAAAGTCATCATAATTTGATGTCATTGATACAAATAAAAAACATCAAAGCCGCAAAGAGCTTTGGGGAAGAGTGTGTTAGTAGGGATGGAAAGTTAATTGGGACAGGGATATTTAATTCAATGTGTCTCTGACCCGGATCTTATGAAGAAAAACCGGAGAACAGCAATGGCCTATACGGAGACGGCAAAGAATAGATATTGCTTTCTTGGATATCTTCGAACTTAAACATTGCATATAATACAAATGCACGGCAAAATGACGTAGAGTCCGCGCCACCACTGAAATCCGGCGGAAAATTGAGGAACTACCTACATTTTGTTTAAAGGCATTTCATGCAATGACATAAAATTCAAAATTCAAAAGTCATTTATTCAAACTAGGCTGAGAATCTGCACTTTTCGAACGCCAAAGTTACATAAGACAGTCCCACAAAACGCCCAAACTTCACCACTTCCTAGTGCTTTAGCTGGGAAGAAGAAGTGGCGCAACAAACTCCCCAGCAGCACAGCTGTCAGTTCAATTAGAAAAAAAATATATATATAATAGTATGCAAAATTATTTATATTACGCAACAGCCTTATGCCAGCTAGCACACGCCAATATACCAATCAAAAATATCGAGAACTGTTCTCAGGCCGAAATAAAAAAATAAAGACTCAACGTAAACAATACTTATCTAAATAAAAGCCTCTAGTCATAAAGGGCGTTCCCGCTTACATACAGCTATATACATATAGCTGTATTGTATATACATTTAGCTGTATTGTATATACATATAGCTGTAACTGGAAGTTATAAATGATAAACTTGGAATATCGAGGTAAAATAAATAAACAGTTAATTACTAATAACAATAACAAAACCATGATCAGCTAGACGACCAGTCACCACAAGCAGCACCCGTTCACGAGCATAACGCAAAGATCAGCCATTACCCCCCTCGCCATATTTGAGGGAAGGAGGCAACCCGACCCCCGAAGCTACCGCAAGCAGTGACATCTAATATAGCTATAGATACTAGCGCGGCGCTGCGTCAAAAGGACAGTGGGGGCGCGGATTCTAGTGTGTCAGTTTAATAAACAATTATTTTCCCTGAATGTACCATGACATGACAGTGTATAGCTAGTTGCCAACAGAAGATTGTAAAAGAACTGTTTAAAAATACGATGTCTCAACGATGTGAGAAACAGAGTAGATAATGAATGAAAATGTCTATTTATTACTAGCTCCACCTTTTTTCTGACAATAAAATTTACTGAACCTTAACCTCACCCAAAAAGGGGACACTGAGCCAAGCAATTAAAATTAACGATCTAATTCTTTCACCTCAACCGAACTACAGGAATTCCGGACCGATATAGCCGATCTGATTTCCGGAGTTACGGTACCAATATCATGGATTTATACGAGGTAAAGCCAACCGCAAATGTCAGGTCCGGTCGTATAAGGGAGCTGGTCCGCCGGATGTCCGATTGTTGGTATGATATCGGTCGACCTTGGCCTATAACCGGCTTACCCGACTTTCACCCCTCTTCGTCCAGTTATTGATGTTAATTGGCTAATGTGGGTAAATGACGCAGGGTTTTAATTTGTTGATAATTATCTAAGTAGATTTTTTTTTATTGCTAGAGATCTTAAAAGTCTTGTATTTTTTTTGTTGTTATTGTTTTTGTTACACTAACGAATAATGCATAATCAGCTTATAATGTTCCCTCTGCTCAGGCCTCCTTGTGAGAGGGGGTGGGCTGTAATCTACCACGCGGGTCCAGTGCGGGTTGGTAGATGTCAGATATCTTCTAATTTTTTATTCTAGGACATGCCAGTTTCCTCATGTTGTCTACCTGTCATGAGAAACAGCCCGCTGACAGACAGACGGACAGCGGAGGCTTAGTAATCGGGTTCCGTGTGTCACTCTTCGGGTACGGAACCCTAAAATTGTGTCACATTTTGTCTCACCCCGAGTTCTTGATTTTACAGGTCATTCATTCGAGGTCAAGAACAAAGTCGTATCGAAAGGAAAACTTTTCCCTATTGCGCTATTATTGTTTCAGCTATTCGGGTCACAATTGTATTGAGGTTTACGATGTGCGTGGGTTTACTAGCAACTAAGTACCACCGCGTAGTATTTATATTTTTTCTTCGCACGTTGAGCCAACCGAAAATAATAATGGTTTAGGTTAAAGGGGTAAATGGTTCGTGAAAGACGGAAAACCGGGAGTTGTGGTATTACTTGCCTTCTTGCTTATTGAATTAAGCAGATTGATGTGTTTGCAAACGGGTTTCTTCATTCAAATAACTGCAAAAAATCTGAACTTTTCTTCAAAATAAATTCAGGTTTTCGCCATCTTTATTTCGCGGCTTAGCTCGCGTGGAAGTCGGAAATTATCCCATGGAAACGTACTACCAAGATAAAAAGTCTCCTATGTGTTAATCCAGGTTATAACCTATCTGTCTGCCATATTCAAATCTTATTAGTAGCCTAAACATAATGATTGTATACTATCGTGAATTCATGCATGCCTAGTACTTTTTGTTAGGTCACTGCTATGAAATTGTGCACAACGTCAATAATTGAAATATAATACTATCTTGAATTCATGCAAGCCTAGTACTTTTTGTGCCAAGTTTCAAGTTTATTACCTCAAGGTAATACCCCCCCCCCTTCGCCCCCTAACAGGTGGAATTTTCAAAAACCTCTTCTTAGTGCTCCCCTTCATTATAAAAGGAAGCTGTTGTGCAATTTCACGTTCCTAGTCCCAGTATTTTCGGCTCTGCGTTGATATGTCAGTCAGTCAGTCAGTTTCTCCTTTTATCTTATACATACAATATAAAATTCTCGTGTCACAATTTTCGTTCCCGTACTCCTCCGAAACGGCTTGACCGATTCTCATGAAATTTTGTGAGCATATTGAGTAGGTCTGAGAATCGGCTAACAACTATTTTTCATACCCCTAGGTAGGGTAGGTAGGGTAGGTACTTAGGATAGGTAGGTAGGGTAGGTAGGTAGGGTAGGTAGGTAGGATAGGTAGGTAGGGTAGGTAGGTAGAGTAGGTAGGTAGGGTAGGTAGGGTAGGTAGGTAGGGTAGGTAGGTAGGGTAGGGTAGGTAGGTAGGTAGGGTAGGTAGGTAGGGTACCTACCCTACCTAGCCACCTACCTAGCTACCTACCTAGGTAAAGTAGGGTACGTAGGGTAGGTATGGTAGGTAGGGTAGGTAGGGTACGTAGGGTAGGTAGGGTAGGTAGGGTAGGGTAGGTAGGTAGGTAGGGTAGGTAGGTAGGGTAAGTAGGGTGGTTAGGTAGGGTAGGTAGGTAGGTTGGGTAGGTAGGTAGAGTAGGTAGGTACTTAGTGCTACCCGTGCGAAGCCGGGGCGGACAGCTAGTATTTATATAGATGACATGACACATCAAGCCGAAATTACGTCGTGTAGTTTTCTGCTCTCTCACCCCGCCCCGACGAGGAAGTGACGAACTATCAACTCGCACTTGCTCAGCGTTATGAAAAGTGTGAGTGAGTTTGTCTAGGTCTGCGCACAGCCTTAGCCTTCTGATTTTCCTACAGCATGTGACTCAGTCTATATTTAAGCTTTCCGTGACTGATTGAAGATTAAATAAGTGCGTAGTACAGTAGGAGACGCTAGCAACTGAGTTTATGCTGCACTCACTTCACCCCGCGGGGATGTCTGCCTGCTTCTCATTTCAGAAGCGAGTAAACTTATGATTAGTTGTTTATTAAAGAGGCGTTGAAATTAATTATTATATTTCGTATCGTAGTAGATAATCTTCGTGAATCCATTCAAGGGCTTGTTTCTCAATGTTTGGATTAAATCTTCGAATATAACTTATATATAAATATAACATAAATATAAATAACGTCACGCCTTGTTTCCCCGAAAGGTTGGGCAGAGGTGTACCTGTAGCAGATACACCCACATTCCGCCAGTTATGTTTAAGTCCTATGTAATAGGGGACGAGCCTATTGCTACAAATCCAGACTCCGGGCTGCTTCTGAGAAATTCCAGATGGAAAAATCCAGTAACCCTTTGCCTAACCCGAGAATCGAACCCAGGACCTCATGCACAGCAGTAGCGATTGCGACCGCTAAACCTATATTCCAAAATTGAAAATATTTTTTTATGAAATCTATAGATAGTGCACAACCGCCACATGACCGCCTGAAAAGTTCTGGGAAAACGTTTCTGACATTTACAGATAGTGTAATCCACGACGCCGCGCCCCACTCCGCCCCGCTCCGTACCAAAGTACAGCTTACAGTACAGTAATCGCGGAGTGGTGCGCGTCGTCGTGGATTGCACTACCTATCTGTAAATGTCAGAAACGTTTTCCCGGAACTTTTCAGGCGGTCATCAAACTACATATACCTACCTAAGGAAAACGGTCTTCTTTTGGGTTACCGAGTAATTAAAAGTCAAAAGTATTTGAAGATGTAATTTGGGAATTTGGGCTCAATTTGTCAATGCAATTATCTTTTAGGAGCAGTTGTGGCCCTGTGGTAACGGTCGCGACTTACGACTTGTAGGTTGTAGGTGGTTGATGATATCCCACCCAAAAAAAAAACCCAAAAAAGTTGTAGGTTCGAACCCAGACAGGGGTTTTACTTTGTGTACATTATTTCATCACCACTGCTCTCAAAACGGTGAAGGAAAACAACGTGAGGAAACCGACAGGTCCTAGGACCAAAAAATTCGAAGACATGTGACATCTACCAACCCGCACTGGGACTGCGTGGTGGATTACGGCCCTCTCTCTCTCACAGAGACGAGGTTTGAGTCCCAGCAGGAACATTATAGTAGGCTATAAACAGCAATATCAGCTTCTTCAGGCTATACAGCTACACTGAACACTATTGATCTTTATAGCTCCTCAGCAGAACTATCGAGCTATCTAATAAGAGCGGAACCGTACCGTCTGCCGTCCGTTTATGGTGAACCGGGCTACGGTTGGTTAGTTTTTATTGACGTCTTGCGGGAAAATGACTTAGTTGTAGAATGAGGGTAGTGTGGTGTGTTAGGTAGTTAATTATCAGCTGATTGTACAGTTATCTATAATTAGTAGGTATGTTTAGTGAAAGGAAGTGGATTTAGAATAGGTCCATATGGTATTAAGATGAGGAGCTTTAATAAAGCGTAAATTAAGAATCTACAACTTAAAATTGGGCATGAAACTTCTTGACAGTTCAAAACTGCCTGTAATCATTGTATACAATGCCGCCCATGGTCATGTGGACCGACCGTATTTTTCTAAATATTCATGTTTTTTTTTTCGAAAGGCAACTTTAAAAGGAGTTCTATCTTTAAAAAAATCATTTTATTTTAAAGCTTAGTATCTAGAGTCAATAACATCGGATATATGTCAAAAAATGTAAAGCAAGGTCAAAAAAGCTCTTCCTGGGTTTCGGGAAAGTCCGAAAGGTTTACCGTGGCCCCTGGCAACGTACAGGCAACTGAAGGAACACGGATGGGTTTTAGTCAGTAAGAGTCTGACACGCCCTCCCGCTCCGGCCAGAGCGGAATCATTTGATGATTTTCCACCCAAAAAAAAGGTCACAAAAGCTACTCAAAAATTAAAATAAAATAACATGATAAAAATTTTAGAAAATTTTGGAGAAATTTTCATGAATATTCAGAAAAATACGGACGTTCCCGTGCCCATGGGCAGCATTGTACCTATATGAGCTTTTCAATTAACACAATAACGTCTGACTGCTGTAACCAGTAAGTCCAGTAACCAGTGCCGACCGCAACCAGCTTAGCCTCGTAGCACACTAATGTGATTCCCGATGGCTATCTATCTACAAACAGAGTTGATTGAGTGCCACGCTGATGGCATTAGACGGAGTGCAGCGCCCTCTAGATTAGATCTGATTCAATAGTTTGGAGATACGTTTTTATTCAAGAGTCTATAGAGATTCGATTCTGCGATTGCTTATTGTTTTCTTTTTTTTTCTTTTTAGCGTGTGGCATGGTCCTGTTCTAAAAGTACATAACTGATGAAAATGTAAGCAAATGGATCAGAAACTGTGTTTAGGGACAAAGGTGGAAGGTATTCCACCTGTCTCCTTTTACGATGTTGGAGGTGAAGCGTAGTTAGAGAGCAGAAGAGAAACTTCAACTTGTAGTAAATAATATCTAATATAATCATCACTCGTAGCCTAATATTATGTACACTATTAGTACTTATAACTAATTAAACTAGAATGGACAAAATAAACTAATGACATAATATCTAGTCTATCCCGCGAGGGTTTTACAAGCCAACTGGTGAGGGACGCTACGTTACATCGGTAACGCCCCGCATCGTGGCTTAGTGTTGCCACTTACAAGGGTGCGTTCCTGACTACTTATAATTAACTAAACATAATACAGGCGACACCACGTCTACTAATGTGCGTTCACAAATTTCACAATACGTGACGCCACATGTGTATGCCAATTTGTAGTGCCGCTTACAAATTGAGTGCTTTGATTTCTTTATTTGAATACAGTAAGTAAGAACCTTACAGAAATCTTATTTTAAAAATCACTATAAATATTGACAGTTGAGGTTAATTTTACAACCTCAATTTTCGTTGATGATATTTCAATTTCAATTCATCGAATATTTCGGGACATCACCAAGCGGTTGGTCGACTCTTCACGTGACCAGAGGGCTGGCCTATTCTTTGGCCAAAGAATCAGCATTGCCATTCAACGTGGCAACGCTGCCAGCCTTTTGGGCACTTTTCCCACTGACAGCGATGCGGACGAATTTTTTGATGCCCAATGAGCTCTTCTTTTATTATTTTTATTTTCTTATTTGTACAGTTAGTTAGTTTTTAATTTAGTGTTAAATTGTATATAAAGATTTCTAAATAAAATAAAAATAATTACTTGTCATTTCAATAATGTTATTCACATAAAATATTTATATATACGAGTATACTGATCAATTTGTTATAACTATTCCCTGTAGTGAATAATTCCGTAAGAATAAACCTGAACAGGGTTTGTCAACACTTTCATCAGATGTTTTTGGTGCTTACAGTACGTAAATTGTGCTAGTCCAGAACTTACTTACGAGTACAGAGTCAGTAGCTTCCTTAAGTTCCTTTGTATATAGTCTGAATTTCGATTATCAAAATCCAGTCTCTTGAATGCGCTGTTTGCTTAAAGTTATATGAATTAACTGCTGCACTTTAAGTGCAGTTTCCAAAGAGTATAGTAATATAGATGGGCAGTTTCGCGGAAATAAACGGATTAACACTTAATTTAATACATTACCATTGGTTTATTTTAAAGCAAATACAGCTTGAAGGCTCGACAAACAGGCTCGACGCGACTCTAATAAAACAATTTCTATGAAAACTTCAAGGTAGTACAATTACCGGTGTCGCGTCCAGTCTGCACGAGCTTTTACACAAATCGATTTTAAGTGAAGTCCATCTCTGAATGCGAGTCCCAAATTCAGCAAAAGAGTAATTGGGTTTTCCGTTCCCAAAATTCTCGTTTATAGTCCGGAATGAGAATCGTGAATCGTGTTGGACCCACCGCTATCGCATCGGGATCTATTAGGCACCAACGGCGATGGGAGGATTACACAAAGAAATGAAACGCAGATCGGATTTTTTTATGGCGGTTTCGCTGTAATGTTAGTTCGTTTACCGTTGGATGGATTGTTTAATAACTACTTATTGTGGATTCAATAATTTCGTAACAACTTTGAGCAAACAAAATTACTGTTTGGTATGAGTTACCAGAGTTATGAGATAATTCTTGACCCTTAGTTGTCATAACTTGATGGGGTTATAAATAAACGTGAATATCGGACATGCTCCAATAGTTCAAAAGATGCGAATAAAAAAATAAGAGCAATAAAGAGTTATAATTTGCATGGTATGATGTAATCCACACTTTCTAATCTCGTTGCTAGATTTTACTTACGTTCAGGATTTTGAAATACCTACCCTACGAGTACTATTATTACCTATAGATTTGGATTCAAATTGAGCCCTAAACACAAAGTAGGCGGAATCTACTCTGCTTTAAGTTTGTTTTGTAAGGGATTGCGATTCAAACTTTTACAATCCTGAATCTATTATAAAAGTTGTAATTCAGGTAGTCAGGGAAAGTAATTTGTTATCAAATTAACTGCCAACTCAAATTTTCCATATTTTCAAATCACAACTGTCATTCTTTAGTATTTGTATGTTATCGCTATAACACGGCAAATTGATGTAGTGTATCAATTTAATCCCTACGTAATTCTTGCCGTACCTCTACATAATTATGTGGCCTTGCATAACCCAACGCAACTTTAGATAGGTACCTACCTAATTCCGCAAATTTGTAGAAAGATTCCTAAAAACCTAGACTGGACTGTGTCTCCTATAGAAAGAAGTATAGGTACAAGAAGTGGTGTGGTATTCGAAGCGAAGTGGTATTTATTTTTTTGGTCCCACGACGAGAGAATCATTTTCGCTAATGTACGCTTCACGCGTTGGTACAGCATGTTGAAAATTACTTTCTATAGTACCTACTTATACTTGATATTCAGGCATATTTAACACAGTTACATACTCGTAAGTACTATTTTTATTTGTAGCTAGCATTTTTTATCATTGCATTAGGTATGCAATAAAATTCCTGTGCTTATTAATTCTACACGTCTTGTCAAAAAAACTTTAATTAAAATTCGTAGTCCCGCATGTGTACTTGTGGTGCAGCATAGGTTTTCGTGTGTAATAAATATTTTTGGTTAGTTAAAGCCACTTCTTTGCAACATGAACTGTACAGGGCGTGAATTTTTTTTTACCGAAATCGTGTGCAGCTAATAAAAAATCCGATGATATTTATGTTTGATTTCGGCTTTTCTACAAGTTCTCTTTCAGATTAGACTTTTGTCATTTTCTGGTGGTTCATATAATGGTCTGATTAATGTATTGGCAGCTTGTCTTACTTCACGCTTTTACTGAAAACCCTGAGTAAAAACGAAATCAATAAATATAGAAGTAGCTCACACTACTAAATCACGTGTTTCAAGCTTACCGTGGGTAAAACTTCCACTACAGATAATATAATCATAAATGCTATAAAGCTAAACAACATACCGTGAACTAGATTCTATTTAAAGTTCAAAGAGTCAAGAGATCAGGAAATTATGTTTTAATGCATACGAGGAAACAGTTTAACTGGCAATAAACAGTAACGGCTCAGTTACTGAGTTTCGTCGCGTTACATGTGAAAATATCTGTTAATCAAGCGACGGAACTATATTTGAAATGCCGTTTAAAATACTGTTAAAACGGTTGCAGCTGCGTTCGTTTCATTTTAATTTAAATATTTATGTTGGTTTTATGCACGCTGTACATTATGGTAATATATTGTTTGTAAATATGTCTAATTAATTTAGGACACTGTATGCGTAATTATGGTTCCGTACCAAAATGGTAAAAAGGAACCCTTATGGTGCGACTCAGGCAGGCGGGGTTTCGACGTGTTAGGCGTCGAGGCGGTTGCCTCTCCGACGCCTTCTCTTACGAGCGGGATCAGCCCTCTCACGATCCCGCTCGGCAACCTCCTTCTGAACAATAGCGGTCTCACAGAAAGAGGCCATTTCTCTCCAGGTCTAGCTCTCCAACACCGCCAGCCTAGACCCAACAGAGACAAATCTCGCCCGGCCCCAAATCCGATCCGGGCGACCAGGACCCGTCAGCAACCCACCCTCGAGCGTGTGCTGTGTAGAATCTAAGCTGCCTCCGCAATGATGGCAATTTGCCGTGGCCTCTCACCCTATTTAGTTCAGGTACCCACCGAAGCAACCATGCCCGGTTAGCATCTGAGTGAGCCTGTAAGAGATGCGCTCCCCTCTATTCAGCCAGGCTTCGAAGTGCGGCTATATAATATTCCGGCTGTTGCAGCCGCTCACGCCACTGCTCGAGCGCGTGTCGCCGTTCCTGCCGCCTCAGCCGTGCAACAGCGATTCCTGGCACGCCATTTCCACTTTGGCGGATAACACGGATTCGGTTGTAGACAAGTCCTCCTTCCTACCTACTCGCAGGTTGCTTTGGGTGAAGCACAGTTGTAGTTTTTTTCTGGGCACAGAACTATTTAGGTACCTATACGAATGAACCTCCTAATATGCTCCTGGGTTATTTGTTTACTAATATAAACAATTTTCAATGTGGAGTGGCTGAAACGTTTTTCAGTCACCATAAGCAGTTGTAGCTAAGATTTGTATAGTAGTAAAGATATAATAGTAAAGTACTGTCCACCTGTCCGCCTTTCCATCTATCCTACTTTTGAAGGACTGTACGTAAAGTAACACATCCAAAATATTTGTTTATGATGGTACGGAACCCTCGCGAGTACGACTCGCGTTGTTCAGTAGTAAAACTTTTTTTTTTCGAAGCATGGTTTGCAGGGTTCCAGGTTAGTTATTAAGTACCACCCACTTTGATGCTACGCAAATTATGGCTAACTATTTAGCACTGTAATAAAATCACAGTAAGTGCCATAGTTTTTGTAATTTTTATACTGAAACAAAAACAGTAAAACTGCTTTTATTTCTGTGATTGTAGAGTCACTTGCTCACATTACTACTATTTTATTTCTGACTAGCTTCTGCCACCGGCTTCACCCGCGTTATATCTTTATTAATTACTAGCAGTTGCCCGCGACTTTGTCTGCGATCCAGGATGAAAAGTAACCAAAAATGAAAGTGAAAATTAAACCGTTTTAGCAGAATAACAAACAAACTTACTTTCGCATTTATAATATTAGTTAGGATAGCCTATGTTACTCAGTGATAATACAGCATCCTACTGGTGAAATAGTTTTTAAAATCGGTCCAGTTGTTTTTGGTTTTATTCATTACAAACAAATCTTTTCTCTTTAAAATATTAGTGATAGACAAAAAAATTGCATCAGAATTCCTCATTTTAATACCATAATAAAAATAACTGAAATCCTTTTTAGGTCTATGCACGATGCCCTTAGAAGACATAGCAACAGCTTAAATCACACAGATTTTATTACAGCCCTTGTCCACTAAATCACTGACGCTTGGTTCCCACACGAGCCAATGCCCGTAATATTAACTGTTAGAATTAATAGCGAAGACGTTTATAGTATTCCAGGGTTTATATTTCCTTCGATATTCTTGAAGAACTTATATTAACAAATAACCTATAGTTATGCCATACAAATTTGCGGCATGAATAATAAGAAACGATGATAAAAAAATATATTCAGAATTTTTGTAATGTTAAGTTGTGGTGTATCAGGTTCTCTTTTTTCCCGATCAGGTAAAAGGGAGGTAAAGAAAAGAAAGAAAGAAAATAAACAAAAATGCGTTTATTGGCATTACAAAAAATACACCTTAAAACTATAAAAACAGAAAACAAATTAATACAGACATTACTTACATGTTAAACATAATCAGTCTATAATATTCCCAATGCTGGAACACAGGCCTCAGTGAGAGAGTGTGGGCCGTAATCCACCACGCGGGCCCAGTGCGGGTTGGTAAATGTCACATGTCTTCGATTTTTTGGTTCTGGGATATGACGGTTTACCTCACGATGCTTTCCTTTACCGTTTTGAGAGTAGCATTCAATATTGTTAAACAATAATCTCTACTTATAAGTATACTAAGCGATTGTATTGTGGCATATTAAAAAACAGTAATCAGTACCTATTCTCGTACCTTACACCACCACCTAAATACAATAATTATTGCGCCTCTCTAGGCTCGAACCTATGACCTACAACTCGTAAGTGGCGGCTGTTATCATTGGGTCACCATTGATTGCTCTTCTTTACTTAGAGGTTACTTCTATAAGTCACCTGTAAGTATAGTTTTTAAGAACAAATGGATGGAAAATCTATATTTTCCATCCATTTGTTCTTAAAAATACAGAAGGATGAAATGATGAATGTTCAAATTTGACGACACGGTTGGCGCAGTAGTTAAGCGATTGACTGCTGCGCTGCGTGTCGCGGGTTCGATTCCCGCGCGGAACAAATATTTGTATGACCTACAAGTAGTTGTTCCGGGTCTGGCTGTTTGTGTATGTGAGTTTAAATGTTTGTAAAAATGCACCCACAATACAGGAGAAATTCCTAGTGTGGGGCAACGTTTTTTTTTAAAAAAAAAAAAAAAAAAAAAAAAAATTCGAACGCTTGTTTCTGCATACTTCTCATAAATTTGCTGGTAACATTAACAATGCAAATTAAATTGCCAAACTCACATAATCAGAACTCTCCTATATAATTAATATTGTACTATAACAAACCCAACAGTCCACAACCATAAAACAATTAACTAAAATAATTGTATGTTTCAACTCTATTGTTAGTGCAGATTAGGCGTAACTCGTAATATTTGCATACAAGTAGAGATCGCAGGGTCACCCTGCCGGCCGTCGACTGAACTACGAGATGCATCATTGTGTTCACGACCTTAAGATAATGAGGGTGAACAGAACGTGTAGTTTATTGTGCACCGTTATTTACTTATAACCTATTAAGAGTACGATCCGGGACGGTATCCTATGGGGGATATTATAGGTATACTTAACCTAAAGGCTTCGCCTACTTAGCGCGTGTTATAGCGCTAGCCTGAGGTCGCGATCTAACTAGAATAGCGCCGAATTATGTTGCAATATGATGTACGTTTACTTAACAGTCAAACAGAGTGCCGGCGGCGGCGCTAACAACGCCGCGACGTTAGCAGTGCGTTAAAATCATTTGTTATCCAATAGGGTATTACACCCATTTTTTTAAAGTGTCTCAATTAGATTCTATAGTGCTAATGAACCACTAAAAAATTCACAACATTTTTATTCAGTCGTTATGTGCCATAAAAATGCATTTAAATTTTTAATTTTCAAATTTCGCGCGTAATTTGACAAAAACGCTAGACGCAGTCGACGCCATATTGCTCTGTGGTCATGACGTCAGTTGGCTGTGTTAAACAAATGCAGTGATATTTCTTAAGTTATAAATTTGTGTTGTCTCCTTTTACAAAACCACACCTCCATGGTATTATTTCAATAAAAATTACGTTGGTTACGAAAATAATAAAAAAAACCTTTATAGATTAAAGCTACACTGATAGTTGACAGTTAACACTTTCTAAGTTTACGTAGCCATATGACGTAATAACATGGCGACTACTATCTGATGGTGTTATGAAACAGATCAAAAAGCTGAAACCTTTGAATTGAATTTTAAAATTTAGTTTGCTATTTTATGAACTAAAACAAACGTTTTCCGACTGCTTTTTGCTTAAGCTATCTCAATAACATATTTTTAGATTTTTTCTCATATAGAGTAAAACACCCTTGAAAACGAAAAACAAGTGCTTAGTCGATTACCTGCAGCACCAAAATGAATACCATGTATGTCTTCTTAGTTATACTTAGCTAGGAATCGCAGAGACAGTTCAAGCACCAATTTGATTTAATTTGACTTCAGATATCACAAGGATTTATACCTCGAATACCGACCACATTCATTCCCGTCTGCTCATTTAACTTAAAGCTTCCTCTAAAGAGCCCTACAATAACATCGAGACAGCACTGAGCACTCCTACGCACAGTTTACTAGCAGTAAAGACCGGCGCTCATTAGGCGGCATTGACATTTGTATGCCGAAACCGTAAACACATTGCAGTATAAAACTGATTTACATCCGTCACCTCACACATCAGGTCAAGTTGAAAACCAGCGTCAGGCACTAGTTGTCTGGCATTTTTGCTAGTATCTTACAACGCAATTTTACACTTTTTATTTTGTATTATTTCCTTTTATTTTATTTATTTTTACTTGTGTGTATTTTAGTCTATGCTAAATAAATGTATTTTCTTTCTTTTCATTCCTTCCGCGGCTTATGCAGTTTCCCGCGATATGCTCAAGTCCCCTTTTTTGCGTGAGAAATGATCAAATAACTTCTCCCACTCCGGGCGGAGCGGGAGGGCGGGCGTCGCAGGTGTCAGACTCTTACTGACTAAAACCCACCCGTGTTCCTTTAGTAACCTGTATGTTGCCAGGAGCCACGGTATATCTTTCAGACCCGCGACCCCGGCAGGCATCGGCCCTAGCGGACCCCGTCAGTATTCAAGTGGGGACTTTAGTACTGACGTCAAAATCAAACAAATGTGAGTGCTAAGGATACGATAATATGATTCAAAATCATTTGCGCTTACGATAATCCTTTGCCTTGCCATGTCGCGCTGTGCCGCCTGGTGAGCGCCGGCCCCAATTCTCTGCGCTTGCGCCGTCATAGCTCATCTCTAACAGCTAACAGTAGGAAGCTGTCAGAGGTACAATTCAGATTCTATTACGAGGATCTTGGATTTGTTTAGTATTTTATTACGGGGAATAAAGGAGTTTATTATTTATGGTTGGTTTTAACATCCGCGTTGGCTCTGTTGGTCAATTCAATATAGGTAATTAATTAATTATTTTGCTAGTAAAAAGACTGTAGCATTCAGGTGATGCGAACATTTCATATTTCTTTGCAATATTTTTGACGTGACCGTAACGAAGGTGGTTTGACAGGAACAAAGCGAGCCGTATCGAGGATTACTTCCTTCTGAATCAGGCCCTAGAACCATCGGCGATTGGGTAACCTTGAGAGACCTTGGTCGAGGCTTTCGGCCTTCAGGCCATCATTATTATATTTCCTTTATTTCATTTTTAAATATTTTTATAAAAACATATTTAAACATATACAAAATAGTAGCCCACTGGTATCGGGAACAGGGTCCAATCTACCGGTGGCCAGAGGGCTCCAGAGAGAGGAACCTCCTAACGATACGCGCCGTGTCCAGAAGTATTAATTCTAATTATTATCTTACACAAATTTATTTTAGTATACATACACACATTGCAGTATAAAACTGATTTACATCCGTCACCTCACACTTCATGTCCAGTTGAAAACCAGCGTCAGGCACCATTTATTTCGGGAGGTACCTGTTTCGGATAAGGCGGGAGGAAACGCCCGGGTGTCATCACTGCGTGGATCGCCCGGAGGACACGGTGGAGCATACGGTGGAGGTATGCCCGGCTTGGGCAGAGCACCGCCGTGTCCTCGTGGAGGCGATCGGTGGCGGGGATCTCTCGCGTCCGGCCCTGGTCCAGGCCATGGTACGGAGCGAGAGGGCATGGGAGGCCGTCACCTCCTTCTGCGAAGCAGTAATGCTCGCAAAGGAGGAGGCGGAACGCGTGAGGGAGAGGCAAATTTCGCGCCCTCACGCCCCTAGCCGCCGCAGGAGGAGACGCCCTGGGCGTCGGGAATCGATTGCCGATTCCCGGCCACCGTAGGCGCGGGCTTGCGGACGGTGAGCAATGGGTAGCTCGCCGTCCGGTAAGGACCAGGCCCGGGTCGACGGCGCGTTGTGTTCCACGCGCGCCTCAAAGAGATGTCAGCAAGTGAAGGGGTCCGATGAGACCATTGCCTGCCGGGGTTGCGGGATTAGTCCGAAAGGGATACCGTGGCCCCCTGGCATTGCACAGGCAACAGAAGGAACACGGGTGGGTTTTAGTCAGTAAGAGTCTGACACGCCCTCCCGCTCCACCCAGAGCGGGAGACGTCATTTGATGATTTCCCACCCAGAAAAAAAAAAAAAAAAAAAAAGGCACCATTTATTATACCATTCATTTTGTTTCAGGTAAGTCATGTCAGCGGTCAAGTGTGAGTCTACCTGCGCACGCGCAGCTGCATGTTGATAGCCGTTCAGCTTCCTGGGTAAATAATCATAGAAGTACGAAGATTAAAGATGGAGTAGGCATTTTAAATATTTTGTTGGTAAGTGATAATGGAGTTGATTATCGCTCATTTATTAGCATGTCGCAGTACATGGGTAATATAAAGAGAACTCTTTCTCGCACTTGGTGGATATTTCGTTCAGTCGTACTCAGCGCTTCTCCACATTTATTACGTGTACAGCCAAAGTGTGGAACCCTCCGCCAGCGTCTGTGTTCCCTTCCACGTATAACCCGTCAGCCTTCAAAGCAAGAGTGAACAGGCATCTTCTGGGCACGCGTGTTCCATTTTCATAGAACTCACCCATCGCTTTCCATCCGGGGAGATCGGGATCAAGAGCAGGGACGGGTTGGTTTCATATAATAGAGTGCAAAAATCGTGTGATTATTGATTTTGGTGTGATCTTACGCATCAACTCGCGCTGTCTTTTTCCTACCTGGAAACCGCTCTTCATGTTATTGGCAACTTAGTCGACAACCCATCTTACTTGTGCAACATACACTCCCCAACATTCTCCCATAACAGACAAAGATATTAAATCCTTGTTGCGTGAGTCGTGATGCACGTTGGCAATATATCCCTTAGAGAGCTTAGTTCATGGACAACATGACAGGTGGCGCTACCTGCCTCCATTCGCGGCCATTAAGTTGAATTTAATTTATTATTCGCGTTTTAATATTGTTCTGGGTGTTTGTAAATGGATATAGCTGGTGCAACTATTATTCGTCATATGTGTCCGTGTTGCAGCTAGCTAGACGTTTTATTCAATATTCCAGGAACTATTTGAAATAATTACGTCTTGCAAAAGCCATCTTGCTTATTTAAATTTTTATTTTGATTATTATTTAGGTATGTTTGTATTTCCTAAGCGTGTCCCAAATAAAATATTTTTCTTTCTTTTCTTTATTTGCTGTCTTTTCTTTCAAAAGAACGTTTGCAAGAAAAAATACTTATTTGCATTTTAGTGCGAAAAAAGCACGGATTATATACTCTTGACCAAACCCAAACGTAACTTGCACAAAACTATGCGTGTGACTTGCATGCCATTGTGACATTTACTAATCAGAGGAAACACGTTCTGATTCAATTACATATCACATTATACGCACATATTAAGCTTCATGCAGACTAGAGCGACGCGACACCGATTATTGTTACACCGTGAAGTTTTCTTAGAAATTGTATTGTTCGATACGCGTCGCGCCGCCGCCGCCGTTGCGTCGCGCTGTCAACTTTTTGTCAGCACAACGCATTAATCTCATAAAAAACTCGTTACGTCTTCCTCTGTGCTTAAATCTCTTATAAAGTAAAGGACGGTAAAAATGTCTGCATAAAATAAAATTTTGTACAATTTTCAAAACTGCCTACCTGCCTTCGTGCCTTCCTGCTCCAATATATCTAAATCACACATGATCAACTGGACTTTTATGACACAACATAGGTACCGATTGCAATAAATTATATATGGTGCCTACCTACTTCAGTATATTTCGTAGTTATTGCACGTTATTTAGGCTTAACTAATTGCAAGCCCCCGCTGTTACGCGCACTCTTACGGTAGACGAGCAAATCCTAATAAATGTTATATTATAGAACCACATTTTACTGCAATATAGTTTTGGATATAAATGAGAATAGGGGAAACCCAAGAAAACGATCAACAGATTCAAAAGATCATTTGAAAAATGGTAAAGCTGCGAGAAGATGCATACTAAGATGATTGATTAGATGACAAAAAAACAGAAAAGTTGTTTCAAAGTTTTGTGTAATGTTTCCTTGTTTATGCTATACGCGACGTATGAGTTCGGCGTCAACGTTCCGATTGATGCCTGAACGCTATGCACAGCGTCGGTGGTCAACCCGTCCGCAGTGGAGGATGACGCTTCAGTCGTTGCTCGCGAGTCGCGGTCGTGTGACATTTGACACGACCAGACGCTGCAATGGTTCGAAATAACTAGAGATGCGACGCAAAGCGTTTGAATGCCGCGTTCGACGTCAAGACGATGACGTCGATGTGTGAAAGAGACCACAACAGTACATTTCTATAGTAAGCAACGTGATGCGGCATACGGCGTGACTGACGGCGTTTATAGGAGACCATAGCCACAATAGCATATTTAGTAGATTCATCACAGCACCCAGGCCTGCAATCCCGACTAATCAAGCAGTTTTCCTACTCCATTTAGTTAATTTCGATGTACATTTTCGCGGATAACAAACTGCACGCCTGATGTTACGCAGGCACTCTACGATGTGTACCTGCTCATCCAGTGCAATTACTCATCCAAGCAATTGCAGTAGTAAGTGCTACAATAAAAAGATTTAGCTGAAGAAACACGTAACACATGCGGAGGATACGAGTACACTGGAATGGAAATAATGAAATAGAAAGAAATTCAAAAGAAAAAAGATGATAGGTGTCCAGTGATTAAATTCATTAAGTTAAGTCTGAAATTCATTAAGTCATTCCTGGTGTAGCTCGCTTCCACCTGCCTCACTTACCATCAGATGAGAAGAGCTTCACCATAATGGTTAAAAATTACCTACACCCAGAGAAAACTTGTAAGAATATACCAACTTAAAAATTGACACCAAGACAGTATACACAGATGACAAGAGTGGAAAATTGAACATGCATTATTGTTGAATTTGTTCGATTTCAACTGCCATTGACCTCCTCAATGGCAGTTGGAGAAATCCTTCCGCCATTAAATTAAATTTATATTTATTTACCTTCTCGTCGAAGTCTGCATGTCCCTCTTAAACCAGCCATTTCCTATTACACGCAGTGTATTTCAATCGCTATGCGGTTAACTAATAGCTCCCGTGTTACGCGTTGCTCCTCGCACGTATTACTGTTCAGTGTGCCTCGTTTATCTGCGCACGTTCATTGGTCGAGCAGATTCTGTAATAAGTGCCACCGACACTACCGCTACCGTACTGCGATGCAATTTGATTTAGCTGCATCCGTTCGAGTTCGCAGTTCGTTTGGAGATTAACTTGAACTGTATAAGGTTACGAATTTTAATGAACTTTACAGAAATTATTCTCGTTAGATTTGTGAAGCGGGTCTGTTCTGAATGCGTTCTGGCTCAGGTAAACAAATTCGCAAAATGCATTGCCGGCTTTTATCTCGATTGAACTATTGTTTTCTTGCGTTTCTAGCTTGGAACTGTAACATCCCATATGCAAACTTAAGTATCTACTCAGTGTATTTTTAAAGAGTTTTTGAGTTTATCCATCATGAATTCCACTTCCACTTCCACCAAGACTTGGTGGAGCGCCGAGCAAAAAGGCTTATAGCGACGAAACGGTGGTGGGTAGGCTTTACATCTTGGCTCATCGGCGTAATGGTAAATGCTGGCCTGTCGGTCTTCTACTAGACGGTATTTCGGAGAGTGTGCGCAGGAACTCCAGGACCTAATCTCACCATCGCCCTTTTATTACCGGACTACCAGGTGTACTGCAGAGTACCGTATCCGCACTTGGTTGATATGCCGTCCAGTCGTACTCAGTGCTTCTCCTCCACATTTATTATCGCACAGCCTAAGTGTGGAACCCTGTCAGCGTCTGTGTTGCCTTCCACATATAACCCACCTGCCTTCAAAGCAAAAGTGCAAGGCATCTTCTGATCACGTTCGTTCCATCATCAACCTCATCCATCCCTTTCCATCACGCGAGATCGAGGTCAAGAGCTGGCCCAATATGCAATAAAATAAATCTCAGCAGCCCAAAAAGGAAAACAGCCTCGGTCACACCGAATTCGTTGCGATTTGTAGAATTGAGCATGTTCAATTTTACTCGCGGCGAATTCAACACGTCACGCCCCACGATCATTCCCTGTGTGTGACTGGATACTCGCTGCGAGTAGCCATTCAGCTCAGCGCGCCGCTTTGTCGAAATTCGCGTGTACAAATCGCTGTGTGCGACAGGCAGGCAGCGAATATCAGCGAATTCACTCGCAGCTTATTTCGATATAAGCGACGATCGCAATCAATTTCCCGAGCTGGCTAATTGCGGCGCCTTTGTTACGCGCTGCCAATGTACCGTGGATAGCAGAAGGCCTGGGCCCATAATCATTTGGAGGGTAGGTCAACTTGACAGTTAGCTGGTGCGCATATGGTACAAAATCGCCTGACACTTCACTTTTCATCTAATATTGGCCTATTAACAGATCCTGATTTCACTTCTCCTTGACCTATCACAGCAATGGACGTCGGCCTTTCCCTATTTTTACAACATCATCCATTTTTCGATTCTGACTCACGCATATGTAAAATATTCAATTATACATTAAAAAGAATTTACCTATTATCGATTTTGAATGAAGGCCATTTATACGTACCAACTAACCTGTTGAAAACTGTTTTGATCAGCGTATATGGCCATAATTATCTCTTCTACATTTGTTTATAAGATTGTCTCTGTACGGGGTCAAATTAAATAAGCTAAGCGAAACTCAGCAGACGTGATGATGTATCTAGACACGATAAAATAAATTGAATATGAGGTTTTATTTTTATTTTTAGGTCATAGACTGCTGGTAGTGTTGCTTAAAGTATGAGTTGAGAAAATCTGTATTCTTTTTTTTTATCGTGTAATATCCATCACGTCTATGAATTTTACACAAAAAATACTGATATTTCAAGTGACCGATAGATATATATTTTTTTGTAATTGATTCCTGAGGAACCGGTACTGAGTAACCTATTCCGCTTAACTATTCCTAGAGAGTCGAGGACGCAGAGCGTCCGGCGCTCGGCGTGGCAACACGTCGTGTTCGGGTTCCCGTCATCCTGAGGATGCCTCGTTCACCTTGTTGAGAGGTGAAATACGTGTCGATTTCTTACAAGGTTTTTATGACTCTTTAGGAATAGTTAAGCGTAATAGGGTACTAAATATATTTACGTCTATTATTGTATTTTATATATTTTTTTGTTTTCTCATGCTCAGATCAAAATCAAAATCAAAAGTCATTTATTCAAATTAGGCTGAGAATCAGCACTTTTCGAACGTCAAAATTACATAAGACAGTCCCCCAAAACGCCCACCCTTCACCACTTCCTAGTGCTTTTGCTGGGAAGAAGAAGTGGCGCAACAAACTCCCCAGCAGCACAGCTGTCTGTACAGTCAGGAAAAAAAAATGATTCTATATGTAAGTATAATAATTTATAAGATAATTTACATTACGCAAAATAAAATTAAATTATAAATTAATAGCCATATGACAGCTAGCACACGCCAATATACTAACCAAAAACATCGAGAACTATACTCAAGCAGAAATAAAAATAACTAAACGTAAAAAATATCTAAAAAAAAAAAAAAAAAAAAAAAAAAGCCTCCAGGCATAAAGGGCGTGCCCGCTTACATAGAGCTGTAACTAGAAGTTATAATAATATTGATAAACTAGGACCATCGAGGTAAAATAAATAATTGTCGAGGTCGCTAGCTAACCACATATTGTAATACAACTCATTAAAAAAAAACATTGTAATGAGTAGATTATGTCAACAATAAATAAAAATAAAATAAATGTACATAAAAAGTAAAATTATAGACTTTTATATAAACTCATAAAACCTGTCAGTAGGTAAACTAATTCTGGACAAAGAACATTTAAACATTGTCTTGAGTTAATCACAGCGACCAACTATTCTTATCATTTAGATTTCAAGATACCGAGATATAGAGATTACCCATCACTTCTGCGGCATTTCGCAACCTGATTTTATTTAAACCTGTATAGTAAATTTTCTGTATCTCATTCCTGGCACTCAGTTGAATCACGCACCTTGTAAGATACACACATAAATAATGTATACCTAGTATGTATGTAGGTGAGTGTGTGTAGGCAAATAATATAGGGAAGGTAATTAAGGAAGGAGCGGAGAGAAATATATCTTTGCACCGAGTAATCAAGGGTATGTATTTTCCTTAATATTTTCATGTTTGCCTTTTTTAAACTCATCGTTATGATTCCTTGTTTGTGTAGCTAGTATGTGTATAGTATTTTGCTTTAATTCAGGAAAAATTTGATGTTATAAAAAAAAAAATAAGGTTAAGTAAATGTTGAGTTATATCTGGAGTAAGATAATTTTGTGCTTATTCTTGTGCAGCAATTATCTTTACATAGACGCTTACGTAGCGTTCTCAAAATCTTTACGTAGTGTTGGAAGGCCTCCCATAAGATGGACCGATGAGCTTGTGAAGGCCGCAGGAAACGGCCGCAGGGCATCGGTCGAAGTGGCGGTGCTTGGGGGAGGCCTATGTCCTGCAGTGGGCGTCTTTCGGCTGAAATGATGATGATGATGATGAGACGCTACGTTAATTCATACATAAATGTATAAATAAACTTACTGTTTTCGTTTTGTAGGCACAAACTACAAAATGCGATCTTCACATACTTCTCTTACTTTCCTATTTAAGCTTGTGATGTCCGTCCGAGTGTTACCACTCTTGTGCAATCCCCAAACTCCTTCAGTTACTCAACTTTTCCTGTAATGTTACTCTAGATTATAAAAGAATATAAGAAGAAAGAAAGAAATATGTTTATTCTGCACAAACAAAACGCACATTAAAAGAAAAAATAAACATATACAAAAGTAGCCATAAGCCTCAAAAAAACGTTTAGAAATATCATACGCTTTGAACCCCTGGACCCATAAAATAAAGTAAAAAACGCACTACACTTGTCACCAAAACATATCTAACAATAACAATTAATACATCAAGTCATTACTGGTCTACATAATAAATGTGTTCTACTTATATAAAAAGCTCATTTACGCGCATTAGGACATAGTGGCGTGTTGCCTAATCGTGTCGAGTCATCGCCCGCTCTCATTAGGGAAGGCCCCCTTAAGTTATGTGGATTTATTCTTCCTAGAGGATAATGTGGTATTTGCTGGAGAAACAAAGGATAAGTAGCCACCCACAACTTGATAGTCACCACGACTTGTGTCGTGACTGAGCTTGCCTTTTGACGTACGGTTGGCGGCTTTAAAACAAAGTCAAAGTCAAATAATTTATTTATTTAACGTCAAAATTTACAAAGAAAATAAATGATTCTGGTCGCCCTTTCCAAAAGCTAGTTTTCGTATAGAGAAGAATGGGCATGTAGCGGTTACACCACCACATACGAACTACGCATCAAAGACATGACGCCACACAAATCCTGCATCGCGCAGTTAGAGTTTACCGCGCGAACGACATATATAAGACTATCCGACATCAACGGTCGGGCAGTCGGCCCGCCAGACACAACACCCGTCTGGTCGGCGGATCCTCCCTTTTCTATGGTGGATGAGTGAACTTTACACCCTGTTCCTCATGCCCCTAAATTGGTGACCCCGAGCATGAACGTCAACGCAGCAAATTCAAACTCAAACTAGCCTTCAACGCAGCCTTCGTGTAACTACTTCAGCGTGACGTCATCACTCCCGCAAGCTTTCGTGAGGCGAGTCACACAGCCAGCCAGCACCCACGGCTTCAACGGGTTTCCTGACCACCAGCATGCAGCGAACGCGCATTCCTGGTCATCACCCTCAGCCTCATCAGCAACCTTGGCACAGCGCCTGCACCTTCGGCCGGTCTCACAAGCAGAGCCCATTCTACCCTCTCCTGGTCGACGCTAGCAGTCAGCCACAACCCGGCGCTTTACGACATCCGACTCACTGGATCGTGACGCAGCGCCACCCCGACTCGCTGGGGAATCACCGCAGACAGTTCCGACTCACCACGAACTATGCGGCACCCGGTTCCAACTCACTGGAACCTCCACTGGTACTGTGAAGCATCGCGAGATACAAGACTCAGCCCACTATCGACCTCCGGTCTCCGGAGGAGAGCGATGTAGCGGTTACACCACCACGTACGAACTACGCATCAAAGACATGACGCCACACAAATCCTGCAAACCGCAATTAGAGTTTACCGCACGAACGACATATAAGACTATCCGACATCAACAGTCGGGCAGTCGGCCCGCCAGACACAACACCCGTTTGGTCGGAGGATCCGCCCTTTTCTATGGTGGATGAGTGAACTTTACACCCTGTTCCTCATGCCCCTAAAGGAAAGAACCTCCACCGTTACTCTTTCAAAAGGTTTTCAGAATATCTTGTTTACATTAATTATATAATTATATGTGAAGACGATGCACCTAGAATAATACCACGATAGGTAAAAAGAATGAAAAAATAAAGAAATGACAGATAAATTAATTGTGTGATAGATGCATGGTGCTCACTTATTTACAAACATTGTAAAACTATACGATATTCCTAACATTTTAACAAGTAATACTAATACGAGTAATAAGTCAGTGTGTGAGTTCAAGTAATCACAGAATACAAAATCAATATTAAAAAAAATGATATTACAAATAAATTAGCAACTAGTTAGATTTTGTCTAGATTCTAAATTGTTCTATGGAGCAGGACCAGCATGTTTCCAAGCATTTTTATCTTGGATATAATCCACTAATTTGTAATATTATGCTTGTTTACAAAGTGTACTTTATAAATGAGTTTAAAATTTTCTTTCATTTAATTCTAATATATCACAAGGTATTATGTTGTAACATTTAACACCCCATAAAAGATGTGTGTACTTTAGATAGTCTGAAAAATGGTTTATTTATGGATAGGTTGAAAACATTTGTGTGATCCACTGCAATAGTTACCTACTACCTAGGTGGTTCTACGCTTGGCTGTATGGTGAATGCATACTATGAGATTTACACTATGGAAATAAAGCCACGAATCAGGAAATAACTAAGGGCAAAAGAAGGTATCAATTTACATGCTTATACAATGGATAACATGAAAAGAATATGACTGCCTCGTTGTTGCAGTGGTCGCAAGCACTACTGCTGAGCATGAGGTCCTGGGTTCTATTCCCAGATCTGGTTTTTCCAACAGGAATTTCTCAGTAGCAGCCCGGCCGTCTGGCCATCAACCGGGCACCATGCCCGGTTGATGGCAATAGGCTCACCCCCTATTACATGGGACTAAAAACATGACTGGGCGAGACGTGGGTGTACTATAGGTACACCTCTGCCCAACCCTTCGCGGAAACAAGGCGTGTTGATATGTTATGTTTATGTAAGAAGAATATAATACAGGCGACACAACCAAAAGAAAGCATCGGATTTTCTCTTAGAATTTTTAGTACCAAGAAATTTATTTTAAAAACCTTGCATAAAGAGTCACTCCTAAAAGTTAGTGAGAAATTTATTACATCCCAAAAGACAATGCAACAGAGATTGGCTTTTATTCTATTTGTGTTTCACCTGATACTTATTTCGTGTAAAACTTGGGAGTGGCAGCCCTGTTATGATACAGCGGGCGGGCACGCGAACAACGTCAAACTGTATAATGTCATTATTTCTTGCGCATTAGCCGGGAAATTTATTAATACTCAAGAAACTGGCCAATATTAGATAATAGGATTAGATAAACTGAAAAAAAGGCACGAAGAAAAATGTACAGACGCCAGCACATCAACCTATCCGAAACTGTCAAATTTTCCCAATCAACTTTGATCCTTATACTTTAGGGATAAAGTTGAAATTAAAGAAATTTGACAGATTGTAGTAGGTTAACGTGCTAGCGTCTGTACCTCAAAGAGAGTACCTATGACGAAGAAGGGTATTTTATGAAAAAGATTATCAT
The DNA here is from genome assembly GCA_963853775.1 of Xanthia togata. Taxonomy (NCBI): domain Eukaryota; kingdom Metazoa; phylum Arthropoda; class Insecta; order Lepidoptera; family Noctuidae; genus Xanthia; species Xanthia togata. Next base: position 5,885,928 of record OY970794.1, read on the forward strand.
TTTTGAAGAAAGGTAAAACAATTTTGATTTTGAAGTACCTACTGACAGACATGATGAAAATTTTCGTCCACATGAAAGTTTTTATCCGCAAAGAGCATGGAATAAACATTCTGATCACATATTTTATTACATCGTAGCCAGCACAAATAAAATAGCCAGTATTATAACCCAGAACCGAAATAACGCGAACACACGTAAAACGAAACGTAAAACATCCACTGATACTATATTCCAGCTGAAATGCGACCAAATCTCCGTGACATGCACTATCTCTTTCACACTACGTGATTTTAGGTAGGAATGAGGGAGAAAGTTATGTAGGTGGAGGTTAGGTCCTTACAGGAGCGACTATTTCAGAGATAAAATCCGGTATGCACGGGGTAACGGATTCCTTTGTGAATCAACCTCGCATTCTGCACTATGACTAATGCAGTTTACGGGTCTAAAAAATGTTTATTTCTCTCAGTTCACCTTTTGTGGGGTTTCTTTTGTCAGTTATCCGATCAAGCTGAAATATGGGGATGATTCGATCTTCTATGTCTATTGTAAATATAAAAAATGGCTCGACAGATTTGAACTTTCATTACCATACGAGTATCTATTATTATCATCTCTCTATCTCTCTCTCTCTCTCTCTCTCTCTAATATCCTTGTCTATACAGGGTGTTAAAGTAATTGCGTGCCACAGCTTAGCTTAGGTTCAGTATCGATAAAGGAAGCCAGAAAAAAAAAACCCTAACAGACAGACTAACTTAAAATAGCAATAGTTTAAAATTAAAATTATTTTATTTGTTTAAATGCTTTAATTACTTAGCTACTATCGAACGCGAATCGAACTAACGCTACGATGGTATGTAAATTACAATTCGAATTTTCCCTTCGTACGGCGATGCGATAATAATGTTTTTATTTTGTTTAAATGCTAATTAATAATTTTCTAGAGTTACCTACATACTATCAAACGCACTGAAATACCTAACCCGGACCCTTCGATAACGCCGGGCGAAGGATAGGTAACTAGGTAGGTACGTACAATTCCAAGTTTTTTTTTTTTTCTGGCTTCCGTTATCGATACTGAACCTACCCCTAAGCTATGGCACGCAATTACTTTAACACCCTGTATATCTATCTCTCTCTTAGTTAGTCAGCACTTCTTTTAATAAGTTTTTCTAATTGGTCGGTTGGAATAGTGGCAATATTTCGAAATATGTTTGACAAAATGATCATACCAGCCTCACCTTGTTTACAATCTAAACTAAGTGTATCAATTTAGTTAACATACGGAACGATATCACCTTTAGATCGATCATTATCTTGGCTCCATATCTCTAATTTCCAGCAAAACATATGTCAGCCTATTTGACGTAAAATACATTATAATTTATGCGAATCTAAATACTACTCGATTATATTACATTTTGTGTCATATTTAACGAAATACCTGGCTAACTGGTACTTGATCACTAATTTAGATGTCAGGTATTTGTTCAAAATATCTTAGATACCTAGGTACTGGTTTGTAATTACCTACGGTTTCTATTCTGGCTCAGAATTGTAATCTTAGGTAGGCACTATCTAATCAACTTGTATCAGAAGTGTGTGGTCTTAATTAAGGATGTGGTACAGATCATCAACCTGAACATTTTTCTCCATGGGACCATTATCGTTAATATAAAACAATCAGCTTGCAAACACCCTTAGGAATCTCACGGACTAGACGGCCACAGCTCCGGCCAATCGTGGCCGTCTAGTGTTGTATGGTGTGCGGCTAGTTGGCCGTTGCGACCAAGAGCGCGATACGTATCAGTTACGGGTTTCTATAGTTTACCTGGTCGCGATCGTGGTCGTGGCCGTCTAGCTCGCGACATCCCTTAAATATGACTGCATGTATACGCAAATACATCACCAATTATTCGCAAAGTATGCTCCAGTTATTGTCCTCAAAGGCAGAGTTACAGTTAAAAGTCTGTAAGTCTAAAACTACTCAAAAGTTTTGGGGTACCAGTATTTGTTCTTCAGTTACTAAAATACTAGCACTTAACGGAACACTAACTCTACTTACTAACATACTTATAAAAGAGTATTCCCAAGCCTGTCTTTTTTTCAAGTACTCCATAAAGTTTTTTTTTTCGATACTGCGCTAAATCATATTTTCAGCTTCAGAAATGGAATGAAACTTATCAATAAAAAACGAGATAGGATCTCAAAGCAAAAACTGAAGACTATACACGAATCAATAGGTATGCACCTAGGATTTGACTATATTGTTACGTATTCAGTCACTACAAATTCAATCTACGTATCTAAAGCCCTCGATCTCAATATAATCAGTGCAGTATTGGATAGAGAGTCAATTAAATCAAATACAGAGACGCCTTTAGAGCTAGTCAGATGTTTGCACTGAAGCGCATTAGTACTGGCGAATGACAGTACGACATTATGGAGGTCATGCGTTAATTGGGTTAAACCTCAATGGGGACGAAGATTGGGTACCTAGCCAAGTATTATTGGAACTACTCGTATGTATAAGAATTCTTGTTGTAACTTGAAAATATTGTAAATACCATTTACTTTTAAAAGAGTAACCGTGGAGTTTCTTGCCGGCTCTTCTCCATAGGAAACGACCAATTGGAACCGTGCACCTAGCTTCTGACGTGCCCTTGTAAGTTTATGTGGAAAAAAAAAATGATTTTTTTGAATTTTTCTTAATCTCATTATTGTAATTTTTCTAATGGTTGTAGACTTTTTCCCGAATAGCCCGAAAGCCTGACAACCATGACCAGTGGTATCCGTGTTACTCGTAACTGGGTTGTGGAGATCAGATAGGCAGTCGCTCCATGTAAAAATACTGTTATTCAGATACATCTGGTGAGACTGGAAGCCGACCCCAGGATAGTTGGGAAAAATGCAGGTTGTAAACTGCACTGAGCTTTTTCGGCCATGAAAAGACTGAATTGATGATGTAGGTAATGTAGATAATACTAATGAACAATGGTTTTCCAACTTTTGGTTTACCTGAGGAGTATTTATTAAAACCTATAGAAGTAGTAATATCTGTAGATATAAGTATTGTTTACTTCATGAATTCATTCATATAATAATGTTTATTAAATATGTAATGAAGTACCTATGTTATCAAATCCATGACACGTGGAAGTGAGTGGTAAAAATAACGTTGGAAGCTATTATCCTTCAACTGATTAAATATTTAAGATGCTTATAGATACGATTATGATGCCATTATCCGCTTTAGTTATTAAAACTTAATACTTATATACACATAATATACGCATTTTTTGTTTTTTGATTTTATATATTTGGATAACGTGCATGGAGCGGGCTATGCGATTCTCTGACGGTTACAATCAGAAATTAAATTAGGTAGGTACTTGGAAAGAAACCGGAGTAATCGACATTGCAAAGTGTAGTAGGTACCTATGGAGAAGAACGGGCCAGAAACTCCACGGACACTCTTTTAAATCAAAATATGTGGGCATCCAAGCAAAAAGGGTCCAGTTGTGGGGTATTCAGTTAAGACTAGATTCGGTATCTAAAATATTCAATTGATAGTAAGGATTGAAAAAATACTCAAAAACTGGCACAGTTTTTTTAAATCAGACATTTGAAGTAGAAAATCTGAAAAGCTTGATATAATCATTTACTATATGAAATTGTAGATAATGGAGCATTTATTAATAATCAAATGCGCGAAATGCAATTTTTTCACCCAACTTTACAAAACTTCTTATATGTATATCGGAAACTAAATGCCGAGAACTGGACCCTCTTTACTTGGACGCCCACATATGGTTACAAAATATTGGTTACATCATTCATGTTGAAATTATACATGTGAGAACGAAGCAAAACATTAAAAGCGTCCGTTATAGAATTAAAAAAAAACTATTCAAAAATTAAATTAAGTTAAAATATGCCGTGGCAGCTAAGAGATGACCAGTCCCTACTGACGGCGACCGTTTACGAACATGACGTATGGATTAGTATCATTCAACTCAACCATTTTGAAGGGAGCAACCTGATTTGTATATGATTTTCGCTATGATTTTCCCACTACGTATGAATCATTAGGTATTCCGGGCGATGTCATCTTCATTGTTCGGTGTAGCTTTTATACTACATTAAACGCCAAGTCAAACCGCGACAAAAATCTCATAACATTTCATAAAGATGCTATAAACATAATGACATGATGTTTATAAGTTTATAGGGAATTAAAAATATAGGCTTATGACACGGATGTGAAGGTGCCTTTCATGTGAACACGCCTTTAGGCGTAAGTCACAGAAACGTAAGTACAAGAGAAATGTTTGACAGCAGCCTCCTAAAATTTACAGCTTTACGTGGGTTCCTGGAAGTCTTAAGCCTACGTACCTTGAATTTAGTTTTTCTTACCGGCGATCATTACTGATAAGTAAGTGGCTCTAATTGGGCACGCCACTATTGCGGCGATAATTCCCCTCTTTGAGGAGTGGCTGGACAGGCGCCACGGCGTCCTCACCTTCCGCCTGACCCAGGTCCTCACCGGACACGGCTGTTTCGGGAGGTACCTGTTTCGGATAAGGCGGGAGGAAACGCCCGGGTGTTATCACTGCGTGGATCGCCCGGAGGAAACGGTGGAGCATACGGTGGAGGTATGCCCGGCTTGGGCAGAGCACCACCGTGTCCTCGTGGAGGCGGTCGGTGGCGGGGATTTCTCGCGTTCGGCCCTGGTCCAGGCCATGGTACGGAGCGAGAGGGCATGGAAGGCCGTCACCTCCTTCTGCGAAGCAGTAATGCTCGCGAAGGAGGAGGCGGAGCGCGTGAGGGAGAGGCAAATTTCGCGCCCTCACGCCCCTAGCCACCGCAGGAGGAGACGCCCTGGGCGTCGGGAATCAATTGCTGATTCCCGGGCACCATAGGCGCGGGCTTGCGGACGGTGAGCAATGGGTAGCTCACCCTCCGGTAAGGACCAGGCCCGGGTCGACGGCGCGTAGTGTTCCACGCGCGCCTCAAAGAGATGTCAGCAAGTGAAGAGGTCCGATGAGACCATTGCCTGCCGGGGTTGCGGGAAAGTCCGAAAGGGATACCGTGGCCCCCTGGCATTGCACACATTTGATGATTTCCCACCAAAAAAAAAAAAAAAAAAAGTGGCTGTAATGAATCTCGTGCACAAGACGGCCAAGACTCCAGCCAGTACATATTAATCACGCCGACACTTGTAAAATAAAATTATGAAAAAAAATATGGCCAATGAATGACAGAGCTTTTATCTAATTTCCAATCTAAGTCTAACAAACTAAGGAAGTACTTGTACTTCCCAACGATTAAAATTTTCCTTCCGCTTCAATTTCCTTCTCCTTGTCAACCATTTTCTCAAATGACAGGAACAAGACGTAATTCCCGTCGAAACATCCTCAGGAGCTCACAATGTCCTGTTTGAAGTGCCATCGGAATGCGAGGGCGGGCTTCTCGAAGTCTCGTGAAATCGTTGGCAAAATGTCGTTTCCTGAACACCAAATTCCTGACAATTTATAAAGCAGCACGAGAGGAATAAGTAACTTAATTTATTAATGGGTAGATGTGGTTTCGTGACAACACATATTATCTTGAATATAAACAATGTAAGTATTATGGTCGGATCAGCTTATTAATTTCTTTTTGCTTTTAGAGATTCGTGATCTAGGAGTGTTTTAGTTAGAAGTAGTTTGTAAATTTTCGATCAACCTGCAAGCAAGACAACAATAGGCATGAAAAAAGCTTTACGATCGCTTTAAGTTTAAATTTGGTTTAACTGTTTTTTTTGTTGGATTCTCATTAAATTATCATTTCATCCACAAACCAGTTAGAAAATTAACTCGAACATCCACATCTCCCATTCACACCTACAAATTACTCTCACACATACACTCACAGCCTACTGATCCCACACACACACCAACTCAATCGACATTAGTCCCAGCCCACACTGAAAGCGCTAATTCGCACGAGGGCGCGAGGGCGAGCGACGAGAAATTGTCGCCAAATTGTCGTTTCCTGAACACTGATTGCGTCGCTCGCTCCCCGCTTCCGGCCCACTGTTTGCTTATTCCATAGCGAATTAGATTTTTTAGTATCTAGCAACACAATTGATTTGCACCCGTTCCTGTGTTTTGATGCGGGTTATTGATAAAGTTTGTGTTTTGTTTGGAATTTAATAATTAAAAAGTACTTAGAGATTTTATGAAGACGATGTTTTTCAAGCAAAATGTTTTTGAACCGAAGACTTCATTTTTCCTGCGATGTTTTTACAAAGATGTTTTGCTCTTGGTCTTGTCAGTAAATATATTCTTGGAACAATACCTACATTTATAACAACGCCGCGTACCTCCAGACGCCTTCCATTTTTTTAGGGTCCCGTACCCAAATGATGCCAACTAGCCTATTAGTACTTAATACGGTCAATGCCGGGAGCACTCCAGGCGGGTTCATTTAGTCGCATATGGGATGGTGGGAGCCCTCGCGGAGAGCTCATTTAAAATATAGGTATTTCTTAGCGAATACCGCATACACCAGACAAAATATTTATTAGTATAATCGTTGGTTTAAAAATCCAAGCATTTTATTTTTTTGTAAGTTTTTGTTCACGCTTACAATTTATATTATTCACTAAATATTTAAAAGTTTGGAAACTACGTAAAGCGACAAGACCCCCTGAAAACACTATTTTACTTCGTTTTACAATGTTTTATAACACGGTTTTAAACCTAATGCCGTTGACCGTCGCGATGGTTAACTTTAGCTCAAACGTAATGCTGGGAACCCTCCCGGAGGGTTCACTTCCAATATGTATGGCAACATGACGTATGTGTTGTATGATAACTGGGTGAAGTCGATAGTGTTAAGCCTCCACTTTCCGTCCGTCTGTCTGTCAGTGTATCACGGCTGTATCACATTAAACCGTAATCGGTAGACAGTTGAAATTTTCACAGTATGTATTTCTGTTGCCGCTGTAACAACAAATAATACAAATTTAATAAAGTTACTAATTAAAGGAAGCCCATACAAAAACGTGGTCTTTTCGATCCTTTTCGCTCGACCTTAACAATCGCTGTGTCTCTTGAACCATAATAGGTAGATAGATAGATAGATAAATCGTTTATTTAGTGCACACAAAAAACAGCACAGCATACAAAAACACGTTTAAATAATTACTATACTGCAAGGTGCCAATATACAAACAAATATAAAAGGAAGAAAAAAAACACACATACACACACACACAGACAGACACACAAACAGACACACACACAGCCGGCTGGCCGGTTTTTCTTGCTTCATTTCTTCCCAAACACAACTACCATTTTTTTTCTAATAACAATTAACTTCTCAATAAACCAGAAAACAAATAAAACGAAAATACTTTTATTTTCAGTGCTGCTATCATACCTCCATCAAATTCCATTGAATCAAGCGTGCCCAGAACTTTCCCAAAGTAACAAGGGCGCTCCAAATCGCGAGTGATTCTCATAATTTTGGAATATTCGTCATCGTCACGGTAAAGTGTTCGTGAAGGATCTTCCAAATATTTAATCTAAAGATTTTACACCGTGAGAAAGCATTTTCAACGTAATGCTAATGAATAAGGATCGATTTATGGCGGGAGGAAGGAGTGGAGGTGCTCGTAGCTAAATAATTACAGCCGCACGGGTCGATCAATCAGCTAACATAGCCCGCGGTTGGTCCGTGGATGGGTGACCATACATACTGAGAACCCTTACGTGGCTCGAAAAGCACGCTAAGCCGTTGGTCCCGGCTGTCATTCGAAGGTCTTTGGCAGTCATTACGGGTAGTCGGAAGCCCGAAAGTCTGACAACCAGTCTTACGGGGTATCGTGTTACCCAGTAACTGGGTTGTAGAGGTCAGATATGCAGTCGCTCCATGTAAAGTACTTGTATTCAGCTGCATCCGGTTAGACTGAAAGCCGACCCCAACATAGTTGGTAAAAGGCTAGGCAGATTGATAATGGCAGGAGGAAAATCACGTTACCAAACTTTGAAGCTTTTCTCTAATGTAAAACTGATTATGGGCGGACTTTAGTATCCAGTGGCAGACTTCGGAATTATGGTTAAAATAGGTCGAATCTGTCCCAAAATCGAATCGGGGTACCCCGACTCCACCTAGTCCTTTTGGCTGCACCCTAGAGTGTATTTAAAAATCCGGAGGCGCGGAGGGTGGGCAGCCCCCACCCGCTGTAACTCCGCTAAGCCGAAGCTGCGAAGGTGAGCATGGGTGCCTATCCTTTGTTACGTAAAGGCGAAGGGGCTGCACTTCCCGCAGCACCGGAGACTTGCAGAAGCAACTTTGTTTTTTGTTTTTTTTTTTTTCAAAAATGGTGCGTCCTCCTTTCATGGGATACCAGATGCCAGGGGGGAGGGGCACCCCCCCCATTCCCCCTTACCCTCGTTTTCGTGCCACCGGATACTAAATTTTAACCTTGATTATAATTATGCCAGAATTAGAGCACGTGAATCAGAGTACTAGATCATTTTAGTCAGAGCAACTATCAATAGGTGATATTTCATAAAACCTGTTTTCAGATAACATAATTAAGTAGTCCAAATCTGTTCGTTTAGTTGTAATTCAAAACGCCAGAAGCACTATGCTGATGTAAATGACGAGAAATGTAATTGTATTATGAATGTTAAAAAAAAATCAGCATAGAATGTGGCCTCCTTTCTGTAAGAGAGAACGGTCCGTAATCCACCACGCGCGCCCAGTGCTGGTTGGTGGATGTCACAGAGATTTTGGATATGGTTCTAGGACATGCCGGTTTCCTTACAATGTTTCACCCTTTAGAGAGCAGCGGTGTTGAAAGTAAATTACACAAAGTAAAGCACTGGTTACTTAATTATGTAACACGATTACGACCAATCTGTTTTATTTTGACAGTTCAACAACATTCATTGCGTTATTTACTTTGTTCAGATTGTTTTTCGAACTTATGAAGCAATGAATTAGCTATCTGTTTCAAAATGATTCAGATTGTGAATGATCGTGTATTACGTAATAAGGGTGCTGGCTGGGTTTGAACCCACTACCTATCTACTCTTTTTTTTTTTGGAATCTCATACTTGGAATTTCTCCTGTATTGTGGGTGCGTTTACAAACATTGATACTCATATACACAAACAGCCCGACCCGGAACAACTAAACAAATATTTGTTCCGTGCGGGAACTGAACCCGCAACACGCAGCGCAGCAGTCAATCGCTTAACCACTGCGCCAACCATGTCGTCAAACTCTTATATCGGGACCGTTACCACGAGGCCACCACTGTTCTCTTTGTTAATATTGCAATAGAAAATCTACTTTTTAGTCCAAGTTAGTGATGCTACCGTCCCTAAAGAACTCGCTAAATATACCTAAAGGAACATAATAAAATGAAAGTTAAAAGGTTGACAATACCTATCCTTATTTTTCAACCTTTCTTCTCTTTAAAAGAAATCGGAAAAGGTTTTATTTAAACAGATCCAAATTCAAGACACTTTTCAATATTGGCATTTTACTTGTTTAGATAAGTTTTCCAAGTGTTCAATTGGGAGTTGAGCAAATTCAGTGCCCAAGAAAAAATACTTTAAATTACTTACGTTTGAATTATTCATCTCTAATAAAAGCCTCCGAAAATAATTTCAGGATCACTCCCCAACACTTAATTGATGATGCATCATTCACAGACAATGCGATACTTAGTAACCTAAAAACTTAACAAGCCACTGACTCAAAGTACCGGTACTAAAAGAGCTTGAAAAGAAGACAACAAAGCAAATAGCCAATAATAATGGTTATTATCGCGAATGCCCGACCTTGCACGATGTGGCATTAGATAACCAATCGGACTCTTGCGGTTCGGAGATCGCTTCTAACGGTATCCAACGGACCTCAATTATGTTGTAGAAGCGGCTGTATGAAACGTTTTCTGCCTATGAGAAAGTAGTATCTGAGAGGACGAGTGGGTACAAAAAGAGAGTGAGGTCTTATTAAAATAACAGTCCTAAACATAACTAATATTATTAATGCGAAAGGGAGTTTTTTTTGTTTCACGCTGTAACGACTGAACGGATTTGGATGAAATTTGGCACATGGCATGGGTAGACCATGGTTTGACTTGGATTGGGACATAGGATACTTTGTTTGCGAATATTCCCACAAGATCGAGACTTATGCGGGTGAAACGTGTTATTTTGGCCTTCCCCAACTCATAAAGCCATATTATTTAGATATTCAAATTACTCCAGTAAGTAGTACACAATTATTTAAGTGGGTGTAGTAATGCATCTTTTAATTAAAATTATGTGCAGTAGTTACTTCAATAGTGATAAAATTAAATAAACCATTTTGTAAGTAGATAATCGTTAGTGCATGAAAACGTGTTCCATAAAATCATACAATTTCGAAATTACAATTTAATATTATGGAAATAATTTACACTCCAAAACGTTATTATATTATATACACAGTCCGGATGCAGCTATAGTAACACCACTAAACCATCATCATCACTAGTAGACCATCATCATCTACCTAGTCTTCTCCCAACTATGTTAGGGTCGGCTTCCAGTCTAACTGGATGCAGCTGAATACCAGTATTTTACATGGAGCGACTGCCTATCTGAGCTCCACAACCCCTTTGGTATGACTGGGTGTCAAACTTTCGGGCTTCTGACGACCCGTAACTACTGTCAAAGATCCACGAATGACAGCCGGGACCAACGGCTTAACGTGCTTGCCGAGGCATGGAGGGGTCTTGGTATGCAAAGATGGTCACCCATCCACGGATCAACTGCAGCAATCTTAGCTTAACCTGATCGATTGACCCGTGCGGCTGTTATTACTAAGCCATAAGTCTATACTAGTCTGATGATAATAATTTCTATCCCTTTTGACTCAAAATCTTGGGAACATGGAAGATCTTGCCCAAAAAAAAACCTGTTACGTAACGGAGTCACCTATCTACTATCTAACTAATCACAACCGCTGGGCGTAGTCAAACTATCCATTGGATGGATAACTGTACACGTTACTTGCGCAGTGTCATGTCTCTCAGACCGTGATAAGACGAACTGGATCCACGATGTATAGTTAGTCTGATCTGCTCTGGATACCTGATAGAACTCAAAAGGGATCAACTAAGCCCTAACACTTAGTTAACAACGTCGGCGAAATTAATGGGAAAATACAAATATTTCCAAATAACTGTTCTGTGAGACTTGTTCGAGTTGGCATGATTTCGAATATATAATTACGGAAATATGTTCGGGAAAAGGCCGCTCGGTTTAACTCGAATTATGCCCGAACATGATTTAGAAATGGTAGATGCAGAACGAAGCTCGTGGCTCAGTTATAACAGCTGCACGGGCCGATGGCCGCGACCAACTTTACATACTGCGACTCCTCCGTGCTTCGGAAAGCACTTTAAGCTGTTGCGTCCCGGATGTCATTCGTGGATCTTTGGGTCGTCAGAAGCTCGAAAAACTGACAACCAGTCCTTCCAAGGGGTATCGATCGATCGATCGGGGTCAGATAGGCAGTCGCTCCATGTAAACTATACTAGCTGCATCCGGTTAGACTGGAAGCCAACCCCAAGATAATTGGGAAAAGGCTAGGCAGATTGATTTTTAGATGCTGAACGAAGTTTACCGAACTGCACGAGCCGAATGAAAACCGAATATTATGTCATTGTGTAGTAATTGCTTCGAATTGGGGTTTGTTGTTCAACAAGTATTACAGAATCAAATGTGCCGCCAAACGTCTTATTGGTTGATTCGCACAAATTCTTATTCTTATTTTTGTAGGCGATTCACACGAAGTTAATTTATTTATGGGTGAATCGACAACTCCAGAAATACGTATTAGGCCCAATGGCCTAATACGTATGCCAATGCCCATTTTGCATGCTTTCTCTTCTTTAAAAAATATATTATTTAAATGTATCGATTTGCCGTTTCGGGCGAATAAATTCGTGAAAATCCGAACAAGTGTGTAGCGTTCCTTCCTTAGATAGGTTTTACCTTTAGAAAAGGCGAGGGACAAGAGTGTTACTGTTTATTGCTTGTCTGTCTTTGAGAAACAATGTTAGATTCAGCTTACTGACTAAATTGATAGGGAATAACAGTTTTCCATAGAGCACATGCCTTCTGACCTTCTTTACCTACTTTCTAGTTTATATCGATATCCTGAAACTGGGACGGACTTTCGACTACCAGTAACGAGAACCATATAAGTCTTGAATGAAAGCATGGACGGCGGGGACGACAGTTTAACTTGGGCACTCTCCATGGCACGTTGGCAGGGTTCTTGCCGGCTTTTCTCTATAAGAAATGACAGATTGTAATATTTTCGATTAAAAAATAGTTCGAATTGACACGACGTCTACTTCGCGCGTTCGTGAAAAATGACTTTCCCTATACATAGTTTCCCATACACGTAGCCTCTAAAGGCGTATAATATACGCTAATCAAAGTAATGGCATATACGCACTAGGAAGGCACCTACTTTATACAAAGTACTAGCTGCGCCCCGCGGTTTCACCCGCGTAAGTTTCGATTCCGTGGAAATATCGGGATAAAAAGTAATAGCTGTTGACCGATTGCGATGAAACTTGATGGGTAGGTATATAGATGTTACCTTTTTAGGTGACAGTTGTGGGTAAAAAGGGTAAAAAAGAAAGAAAATAAAAATTAAATGTAATTACCTATAAAGAATCATTGCAAGGCTTCTCTGTAAACTATATTAGACGTGCTATTCGTCTGAAGCAAAATATATTGATTTTCCGGAGATCCCACGCGAGACAGGCTAACGTATAGTTGCCCATGAGAGAAGCACTCTTTTCTTAAGTCGATGCCGACCAGTGAAAATGTTTGTCCCTGGGACTTATTAATTGTTATAGCAAATGATACTTTAACCGGGAACTGAAGCCTCTTAAATGATATTGGCAAATCTGTCGGTATCATTGGAATACGCGGAATGTGTGCGAGCTGTCCGGCTGCGGGCCCGGTGATGATGGTGGCTACAATGATGTTGTCTCGAAGTTCTTTAATTAAAACTCTTGTACCATTACACAGGCTTGGAGGGTTTAAATTTCTTAATATCATTACGGGAATTCCAACTTTTAACTTTAGTACGTGTGGCGGCAGACCTGATGGATTTAATGAGTTTAAAAATTCTTGAGGGTAGTGTACAGTGTCTTCGATGTTGCACACTGTGTCGATGGACTTGTAGCATTTAATGTCTCCTGGTACTTTTTGTAGTATAATATCATTAATTTCATTAACTGAATCATTTCGTGGTGACACTATTGCTCTGGAACAAAGCCAATTGTAGTTCCTTGTAGGTAGATTGTCGATTTCGGGATAAACAGCATTAATAAGATCTTCTAAGCTGTGAACAATTTGACCTAGTCCATTATCTAATACTACTTGGTGGCAGTTTACATTTGTAGAAGGAAATTGTCCTTCTCCAAGTTTAAGCAACTTTTCTGGAAAGTTACTGTCATAATTGTTCGTTAGATGTGCTCTCATATTGGTGCGCAAATTGAGCCTTTGTATTAAATTCCATATAATAGACGATTTAAGGCAAGCCTTGACGATATCGGCACGTGTTCCCTTGGCGATAACAGGAAGTGTTTGCCTGAAATCTCCAGCAAAGACAAAAGTCACCCCGCCCATCACAGCACTTGAGTTACGAAGGTCTTTTAATGTCCGGTCTACTGCTTCAACATGAGCCCTATGACTCATGGTACATTCGTCCCATATTATGAGGGACGTATTTTGTATTAGGATTCCCAGAGGTCCATTTTTACGAATTGAGCATACTGACTGTTGCTCTAAAGATACAGTCAACGGTAATTTGAATGTTGAGTGGGCAGTTTTCCCGTTATGTAAAAGAGTTGCGGCAATTCCGGAAGAAGCAACTGCTAATGCTGTTTTTCCGGATTGCCGTACTTTAGCTAATATCATATTAGCAAGGAAAGTTTTACCTGTCCCACCAGGAGCGTCCAAAAAAAAAATGTTTCCTCTATTATTTTCTACGCTATTAATTATCGCATCATAAGCAATTTTTTGGTCCGCTACCAATTTTGATATATTTGAATTGACAAATTCAGACAACTCGTTAACATCATAGCATTGTAATTGTATAGTATCTACAGCATTTTGTGAGCGATTGGGAGTAGGTAAACCAAAATCTTTGAGGTATTTATCGTTTAGTTCTAAAAGTTTGTTCTCTATTTGAATTAAGCCTTCATTATATACATCACAGTCTTCTTCTCGCTGTTGAGCTCTGTGTCTTATATCTTGGCACAAATCGTCTTTGAAAGTTTCCCATAACTTGAGAGGTTCTGAGGGAAAACAAAATAATAATAACACTACAAATAACTCTCTCAGTTTCAACGGGCATTGTGAAATTGATGCTTCTCTTAACGTGATTTCCCATTGATCATCATTTTCCAATAAACCGCGGTCTCGACATGCGGCTTGGTAAGTTTCTTTTACAACTCCATTCACAGTTTTCAAATCCTGGAATGAAGTTGGACCTCGGATATGGTGCAGCAGTATTCTTAAATAAAAGCACTCTGACTGAGAAGGATGAATACCGTACACTCTTCCCAATGCTGAATCTCTTTTTATACCAGGGTGTCCGTCCACATCTTGTCCCCGCCTTCTTCTCGAAAATTTGTTGTTCGACCATGTGTAATAGTGAGGTACTTCGTGATATAGTAAAGTTTTAGCGAATTCGTCATTATTACACAGGTCAAAAAATGCTGTTAGTGTTGTTTTTGGCGGGTTATCGACTATCCGTTGTACATTTTCAGCTGAAAAGTAGACACGTTGTCCATTTTCTAAATGAACTGCTAAATGTACGACGGTAGGATTTCTATCGTGTATAGGTAATTCTAATAACCTCCACACGGCCTCAGATGTGCTGATGTAGCGGCCGTTCACGTAATTCTCAACCTCATTATGATCATTTCGAACACTGAAAGTTGCTTGATCAGAGCCTTTATTAATGTATTTGCATATATATTTTATGGCTTGTACGGAATGACAATATTCAATGTTTATATGGGCGTTGAAAGATCGACATAATATTGGAGAATAAGGAACTACCCATCTGTTGTCTATTGTAACCGCCCTACCTCGAATGTTTATGGTCGCAACTTGTCCACCGTTATTAATATCACGTCGTCGATAAACGGGATATCCATCCTCACCGGTCTGTGTTTCACTGACGAATCGCCGCGGATATTTTTTGGAACATATGCCGTTTTTCATACACGGTGACGTGACGTTTTCTTCGCCGCATGGCCCATGTATCATATTTTTAGTGACTATTTCAAACAGCGTTGGATCCTCCTCTTTATTGGGTAGTTCGGCAACTATCACGTTATCAATTTCATCGGGCTGTATTTTCCTTTCTAACCAAAACAACATATGACAGTGCGGCAAACCTCTTTTTTGCCACTCTACACTGAGCATATGACATTTAACTGTACCAAAAATCTCGTCTTTTGTAATCAATTTTACGATTTTTTTCATTTTTAAATGAAAGACTCTCGCTATTATATCATGACGGTCGAAGGACCGCTGGCTGGGAAAGAGTTCTTGCTTGATTTCTTCCCATTCCGGGTTGCAAGTAAAGGTTACAAACAAATCAGGTCTGCCATAATTCCGGACATAGGTCATTGCATCTTGCGTTTTCTCGTGAAGGTATCTCGGAGAGCCGGTAAAAGATGACGGTAATATGACATGCTGTCCGATATTTGCAGCATTCACATTTGTGTCTTGGTTTAAAGCATCTCTTAAATGGATATAGTCATCCGCTCTAAGTTTCCCTTGGTTGTGAGATATAAAATTTAACCTTTCTGAAATCATTTTTGCCATCATATCAACGCAGTACTGATTAAATAAATTTCTGTAAAAATGCAAAGAATTAAAACAGTTAGCCCTAATCATTAATCTGTAGGCATAGAATTGCATGCATGAAACGGTCTTATTTCTTGCAGAATTTTGCTGAGGGATAGTCAGATAGTAGCCATCTTCTCCTGTTATAAACATTAAAGGATATTGTAATGGATCATAGGCGCGGTGTAATTCAGATACCCTTTTTAGTTGGCCGTCTCTGCCATGCAGCACAATATCCCTGGGACCTTTTTCTTCGTCAACTAAGAGAACAGCCACCTCGTTTACAGTTGGAGCATTATATCTGCCTCGGTGTTCTGTCTGTGGTGTTCGATCTGAGTGAATAATTAATTTTAAATTCTCCGAAGAGTTGCGTTCAAAGTTATTTTTAAAACTTCGTACGTATATGTTGTGGCTATTCAAAGCGGTTTGTAATTCGTTAATTAAATCAATTTTTAGCGTTGGGGACATAGTTGACCGCAACGATAGCTGGTCTGCCTCTGAAATAAAATATATTTGCAAGAATTGCGGAGTTTGGCCTGATGGCGGTAGAAGGCTACCTATGAGATGATATACTTGTCCTTCTACTTTAAATGTGGGCATAAAATTTCCTTCTCTGATTTCTTTTGCGCCAAAAGATGTCATTTGAAAGAGGCTGTTGTATCTACGTATGTTGGTTAAGAAATGTGCAGACAATGGATGATCATTCGTCAACAGATTTTTTATTGGTTGTGGTGGTTCTTGAATATTGGGTAGAATAACTTTCCCAGAAGCACAGCACATACCATTCGGTTCATCGGTCCACTTTTTGGCAGAGCAATGAGAGCAGGTTTTACTCATTGCTCCTAATTGAATGGTGGTTTGATGAGCATAATCAATCTGTGGATCGTAATTGAAAGCCGATCTACTACTGTGAGCTAAAATTCGATTACGCACTCTAGTCGTTGACACTTGCTGTCTTTGCCTTTGTGATAGTAGTCGTTGTAGACGCTCAGTCCCCGATTGAAGAACGTGTGCCCGCGAGGTTCTAGCATTTTGTTCGATAAGTCGTTGTGAGCGTTCAGCGCTAGATTCCCTCGCGCGAGCTTGTGAGGTTCTGGCATTTTGTTCTTCACGACGCTGCAAGCGCTCGGCGCTAGATTCCCTTGCTCGAGCTTGTGCGGTTCTGGCATTTTGATCTTCAAGGCGCTGCAAGCGCTCGGTGCTAGATTCCCTCGCGCGAACTTGTGAGGATCTGGTATTTTGTTCTTCACGACGTTGCAAGCGCTCGGTGCTAGATTCCCTCGCGCGAGCTTGTGAGGTTCTGGCATTTTGCTCTTCACGACGCTGCAAGCGCTCGGTGCTAGATTCCCTTGCGCGAGTTCTTGAGGTTCTGGCATTTTGTTCAGCAAGACGTTGTGAACGTTCGGTGCTCGATTCTCTAGCTCGCGATTGCGAAGCATACTCCCTTTGACTTGCAAGGCGATCGTCATTTTCTGATGAAGACTGTGTAATACGACGTATTTTGGCTGCCCTCGCCTTGGACGTATGTTTGGAAAGTTGTGATCTTCCTCTCTTAGGCATACTTACCGTATCAAAATAAATATAAGTTTCAATGAAGTAATTTAGTTGAGAATAATTCAATGAGTTGTTTTAATTCAAATAAAGATACTTATGGTGTAAAAAGTATTCAATTTAGGTGTAGTTCTAAAGATATTTTTATGTTGTGTGTTCTATTAAAAACAATCGAGTGTAATTCTGAAAGAGCTTTTTAAATTTAAATCAGGTGTAGTTCTAAAAATAACTTTAAAAATAAATAAATAGGGTGTACACTGAAAAATATTTTTTTCAATTAGACGTAACTTAAAAAAAAATATGTTTTACAAAACATATTTTTTTTTATAACTTCAAAAAATAAAGGAATAGGGTGTAGTTTGAAAAAGAACTTTTTCAATTAGGCGTAACTTTAAAAAGAACTGGTTTGTATTTCAAATCTTATAAAATGTTAAAATTTCAAGGCAATATCGCTCGCGTCCGTTACGTAAGGAGCCGACCGAGCGACTGAGCCGCGCGGTACCTTACTCATATACGTAACCCGTCCCGCACCTCGGCAACGCCCACGCGTGGAACGGTTCGCGTATTGCATTTTTATACTTGTTATAACTTCGAAATTAAATGTCCGATTCGAATGAATTAAAAAGTATTTTACTGCTACATAAATGCCCTTGATTATAAAACTATTTATTTGAATAAGAATTAATACTACGATACGAATGTAACCAACTTTTGTTTCTACCGGCGATTTAATTAAATTTTAGAACACAAAAGCTGCTATTGTGACTTAACTATGGTAGTTAGATATATTCCATCGTGGACTTTTATGTAGGTAATAATGAGTACTTTAATCATGTAGTACATAATTTTTATGTATCATCAATAGTTTTCTCAGCGCACGCCAAATAATGAATTTCATAGACAAAATTTTGCTGCTCTGGGATTCATTATTGCAATTTTCTTATGGATCTCTAATTTTTTTTAACATAAATTATAGCCTATGTTACTTCCTGACAATTTAGCTTTCTATTGGTGAAAAAACGGTTGAAATCGGTCCAGTAGTTTCGGAGCCTATTCGGTACAAACAAACAAACAAACAAACAAACAAAAAAATCTTTCCTCTTTATAATATTAGTATAGATGTCGGGTATGTGGGTACGTTCGCGGTTATAAAGTATTCTACACACGGACGGCGAATATTTCGCTGTCAATGAACGCGCCTAAATAGAACCATTCATTCGTTCGTTCATTCATTCGAGATATCGTTTATTTGGTGTCGCACCTTTGATGGAATAATGAGTGGTAGTGTTGTGTATTTTTTGTTTGAGATTAGATTTAGAGCTACCGCGGATTTGGTTTAACAGTTAGAAGCTTGGGGTTTGGTTTACAACAACAGTTTTTTCTACATTAAACGTTATAGTATTTTTTACAACTACTCAATTTTATGTTTCCTCGGACACGATCTCGTCATGGATACCGAACTATCAGAAAAGTAGATATAGATAATTCTAATATTATGGAAGTGCGAGATAAGTTACACTAAGTCCCAAATTAGATAAACTTAGCATAAGCTCTTCCTAGATTTAATAAATGATATTAGATAGCTAAAACTCACTTAGAATTAATTCTTGTGTTACAACTTCACCACAACTGCAACCAAATATTTTGAAATATATGTTTTCATATACAAAACACAGGGACAAGGACAGACAGAGATAGCAGGAATAAAGCTGCGTATTATCTACTTAGTATTAATAACGGATTAAACAATTAATAATAAAAATTGACAGCGCCACGCATAATTATTTGCAAAAATACAAACACTGTCTCTGTCTTAATTCATGTTTTATCAGAAATTATCGTATTTAATCGCATTCTTTCTTAATCTATTTTATTTCATAGCGGAAGTAATTCATCATTTGCTAAACTTTTGACAAGAATGTTATTTCCCCTAAATATCAGGTATCTTCATGTAACTACGCATCAAATAATATCTTACGAATAAGATTTGGACTGTTTACTGTTAACACTGCTGTCTTATCTAAAGCCTACCCTGGCGAAATGTGGGTACTATACTAACCTACTAAATTAAAACTGTGGATCTCTGCCCGCCCCTTCGGGACATAAAGGCGTGAAGTTACGTTAAGATTTTGATCCAATTTCAATCCAGTTTCAACAAACACGAAGCCTAAATTGATTCTCAATACATCTCAAATGTATTTGATTGGCGTATAAATGTATAATCATCAAGATTGGAAATTACTTTTGTTGAAGTAAGATTAACAAAGTTGAAATTATTTCAAGTTGAGCATCGTATTCTGAGACAATTACTAACAACGCAACTCCACTTAAAGTTGAATCGACTGTTAAATATGAAGATGGATTAGTCTGCTAATTAAATAATAATAGTGTTATCGTTAAAGAAGAGAATAAAGTTAATGACGTACGCAATTAGGTTAACGAAGACAGAGAAGCTTGCTTACATATTGTAGATATGCTACTGATGATGCCAATTTAACAATTTAATTGAACATTATGCATCATCATTCATCGATTCTCCAGTCCATATCCCAATTCATTTGGGGTATCGTCATCTTGATACTCGTAGTCACCCCCTTTCTAGCCATATCATATTTCACATAGTCCATCCATCGTTTCTTTGGTCTTCCGTACTCTTATAGCGATCGACATTCATACTCAAAACGTTCCTCACGACATTTTTTTATTTTTTATTATTTATCATGTGTGATGACATGATAAAGTGATCCCCAATATCCTTCCAGGCTCTCAAAGTAAAGCCCAATCTGATCTTCTGCTTGAAAAGGGGTGGGAAACAACTAGAGTTGCAACGTATTTCTTGTTCGCCAATAAGGTGAAGACATATCTAATAAGCTGTTGAACTAGTTCACGCCAGTAGCTAGAAGTACAAGTGAATCGAGGGAAATCTATTGTTCTTATGTTACGAATGCACGTTGTTCTATCCCCACATTCGAATCCTGCATAGCATTGCGTATTGCTTTCAGTTGTTAATTTGTTATAGCAGTCAAAGGGCATATATGTTACAGTATCGTACACATTCATAATTACTTTCCTGCCCTTAGCTCAATTTGTTCGGGGTCGACGCAACATGTCTTTTCTTCCATACTTCTCTAATAATCGTCATCTCGGTAGTCACTCCCTTTCTAGCCATATCATCTTCCACACAGTCCATCTATTGTTTTTTTGGTCTTCCCCTTCTCTTATAGTATCGTACACATTAAAGTAGTATTTTAGTAAGTTTTGTACGATTTAAAACTTTCTTTTATATTCTAAACCATGATCATCATCATATTATTCTTTGGTAGCCGAATTTTATTTGATCTATTTTATATACCTTTCTATCTATTTCTTTTCTATACAAGTCACCAGCATCATATTTGATATAAAAAAGGTTAGTCAATATTATTTCGCACACGCGTGTAGAATTTATTATCAACGCGTAGTCTCACGGCATTTTCCTCAAACGAAAGTGCAAACATCAAGGTATTTTAACGAACGGAAATCATGTACGTGGAATACCGTGGCAGTTAACCACCTATGATTCCAATACACGACAAAATGTAGCTCGTTACTTAAGTAATGATTTAAATAGAAAAATACATTCTCACGACCGAACTAGGTTCAATGCAATAAATCGATGCAATTATGTCGTTCGATTCTCAGTTGCCGCATGTTCCCGCTTGTGGTTTTTTTCCTATTTTACGTAGTCGCTCTAGCCACAAGCCCGACTATTTTTATTGCAGGAAACTGCTCCAAATTCTGTTGGGTTTAGGTACGTTGTTTGTGTTTCGTAAATTGAATGAATGAATTGTTCGTTCCCTTCGTTCTCTTTATTAAATCTGGCCTTATGATTTAGTCGCATTGCGACTAAAAAAAAGTTCCCTAAAACACAGTTCGCCAATTTTCTAGACACTTAAGTATATCAAATCCGGTATACGCACTTCATTTAACAAGGAACACAGTAAAAACAATAAAAACATATCCCCAAGCGAGATCTAATACGATTTTGCATACATTATTCATGCGTATACGTTAGTTCCAATCGTTTCACAGCTTTCCAATGCTTTTTAGATCAAAATTTATATCCGTGAAACATATTTACATGCTTCTCTTACGCATAATTGTGATTCAATACTTTCGCAATAAAAACGATCGTAACTTGGAGCGAGATTTCGGAATCACGTCCAATTTTTAAGGCTTTCCGAACATTTTTAAATGTTTCTTCAAGTAAAATGTGGCCCTTTTTGCCCGGCAACTGTAAACGTGTGTCCCAAAAATAAAGCACTTACACGTTCGGATCGGGCCCGTTTTTTGAAGGGCCTGTATTATTAATATGGGCTTTTCTCCGAAGTTTGATCATTGCGGATAGCGTGAGTCGTGAACTCGTGGCCTTTACGGAAACATGAAAACGAGATTTTCTTGAATTGCCATTAAGGTTTTTTGAATCAGATTCTTATTTTAGCTGGTACTAAGATGCCATTTGAAAACATTTCCTTTCATTTATTTGCATACCATAATGTGAATTAAGTGGTTACAAATACGCTTAAAGCTATGGACCCTGTAAGGGCACAGCAACATAAGTAAGGATAAATCTTATTTGAAATTATTAATTAAATTCTTAAATATCTTATTATTCTTAATATAAATTAAATGTATTTAAATTATAATAATTTATTAAGTATATAATATTTATTGTTTATTTTATATACGTGAATGTAATTGGCAAATGTAGAAGTAATCTCAATTAAATAAATAAATTTTATTGCAAAATTTACATCTTTTGGAAGTGTGACAGATTAACTTTTGAAATCGATGATGACGCTGTCTACGTCATAACTACGAGTTTAATATTACTACTTACACTAAAAATGCATCAAGCGTCGAACAACTATTTAAAACTTCATAAGAAAGTGTACGCTTCAATGAATAAAGGAAACGGGTAGTCAGATAACCAACCGGACATGAGACCCCACACTATGGTGCTATAGCATGTGAAAAAGACAATGCCAAGCCATTCCCAACCTTATTCATTCACTTTCGAGTGATAATAATTAAATTTTGTTATTAACGCT
Source organism: Xanthia togata (assembly GCA_963853775.1). Classification (NCBI taxonomy): domain Eukaryota; kingdom Metazoa; phylum Arthropoda; class Insecta; order Lepidoptera; family Noctuidae; genus Xanthia; species Xanthia togata. Next base: position 5,908,507 of record OY970794.1, read on the forward strand.
CGCCTTTCTCGCGGCAATGTCAATTATTTCTACAAACATGAACGAAAGTGGGTTGTTCAGAACAAAAGCTTCAGTGTTTATGAATTTGACATAAATAGCCGTAACGGGAAACTAGTTCAAGTTGTTTCCTTGGTGTGTCTTAGAGAAATGGATTAAATTGATTTGGTCTGGTGTCGTGTCGAGTTGCAAAGTAATGAATGGTTTTGTAATAGTGCCTGTTCGCGTCCCACTGAAGAGGCCTTACCATAGTTTTTGTTTCTGCCGTCGAAAATTGACCATCAAAATTACAAAAAACAATCAGATGACTTGAGACACCATGAGGACTTCGTTTTTTATTTTTTTACTTATATTTAAGTTGTTTTTATTTATTTGATTTTTTCTATAATTGTGTTTCAATATTAGTCTGTTTTCTTCCTGAGCGAGTCCCAAAAAATGCCTTTTCTTTCTTTCTTTCATGAGACCCAGGAAAATATTAAATTCAATAGGCTTACAGAAACAAGGGGAACCTTTACGTACCCTATTATAATAATAAGAATCGTGGGACTCCTTTCGAATGATATATATCCACCTATTTACAAGCCACATATAGGATTTATCCCCCATAGATCCGCATAGTTTATTTGCAACGTTACGTGAATGGAGGTTCCCCTATCCGCCATTCTCAAAGGCATTACGAACATTTACAGCCTTTACAGGGCTCATTATTACGTGGATTTCCTCGTAACGTCCCCTCCTTCACGATTTGAATGAAAGTTTAAGTGGAAAGAATTCGATACAACTAGTTTTTTTATCAAGCTTGTAAAGATAAGATGGCGTAACTTTTGATAAGTAACTGGGATTAGAGACCAAGGTGATATGATTTTTAAATTTCGAAATGATGGAATCACTACCTATTAATAAATTTTAATGAATATGTTATGATTAGATTGCATCTGCAAATTGTGTCAATTACTCGTGACGTAAATGTTCATAGCCTAATAAAATGCTATCACAACAATAATTACGTTAGGTATCCATCATTCAGCTTCATTGAATCATAGTGGTGCTAGTGCTATCATCGTGCTATGTGCTAGAGAAGTTCGGAATGAACGCGTGCCCTCGTATTTCGCGCACCATTCGGTCAACGCGACATTCCGATCTTTCGTTCTCATTCGTTCACTAGTCGTGAGTGATAACCGCGCAGCGACGGACGTACGTGCCGCGCTTATCACGGTTCCCGCGTATTATCGAACGAAAATTATTTTAGTGATTAAAACAAGTTACGAAATTGTGATTGTGTTTATTAATATTGTGGATTTATAGTGCTTATCGATATTTATGCCAATGTGTGTGTAAAACGAGTTATATATTTTTTCTGTGCATTCGAATTCTTGGATTTTCTTTAACGAAGTTTTTGTGGTAAGTCTAAAGATCAGAGATCATTGAGTTTGTGGTTGCTTCTTGCTACCTACAATCAGTAACAGCCTATTAATGTCCCGTTGGTGGGTAGGACCGTTGAAATGCGCCGGTACCTACCCGTCCACATTTTTGTAAGTACCGTAGATAATCGACACATCGGCGGTACTTGTTGATTGGCGGCATGTTCTTATCGTGTGGTACCTTTCTTTGGTGAACGGAACACGGCGTTGATACAAAGCGAGTTTCCAAGAACGTTGTTTGAAAATAATGTGCAATAGTTGACGTGGTTTGTGAACACTAACGGCCTTACTAATGAACTGTGAATAAAGTTATGTAAATCACCAAAATTTAGTTTACTCCTGTCAAAGGATGATTTCCCATTCTGAAATAGACTGAAGTGGCACAACTTAACTATATTTTAGTTTGACGGCATTAAGATTGTTCTGAGATTTTAATTTAGTGAAAATGACAATTTTGCTATTCTGAATTTGACGTTTTTCACCTAAAATTTTAATTGTCTAACTAATTCTGACCATTTTTAATCGCCACTGAAAATGGTGTGGAATATTATTAGTTGTCATGAACTAAAATTCACACGAACATCTCGACTTCGGGTGCAAAAACAGTATTGTACTGGATTTTTTTCTTTTCTTTTGCATATATCTCGAAAATGGTGTGTCCTATCGCAAAAATAATGTAAATTTCGACCCCCTTTATGAACGCCTTATTACCCCTAATACTCAACACGTAGGTAATTTTTTTTTTTTTTCCTTACATAAAGTGTAAAATTCCATATAAAACACGTCGTGGTGTAGGGCAAACTAGTATTACCTATTACGTGGAGTCGCAATTGTCAAATTCGATTTAGTTCTGTCAAAATAATTTTTAAATTTAGAGACTTTTTACTACAGAATAGCTTTAAGATTCTCATAGCCAAAAGTAAGGAATTTTTGTGATAGTTTAGTTAGTTTAGTTCGGTGTAAAAGAGAATCGGCACCATTAGCTCATCATACGTATCTTTATTATTTTGTGGATGTGTATGAAGTACAGACCTTAACTCATTCATAACTAACTACAATGATATTATTATAGAGAATCCTGCACCCTGTTTTATAAAATCATACTACTTTTTGAATTCGGTTAAAAATAATTAATTACTCTTGCACAAACTAATACCAACGCATAGGTACCTACTTTAGTTACGTAAACCTAGTGGTAACAAATAGCGTAGGTATATGTAAATAATACCTACGCTTTTTGTTAGTAAAACTTCACTGATAGGAACTTTTTCTTCTCAAGTTCTCACCAACTTTTAAGACTTCCCATAACGCAGCATGTTTGTGCGAACGGACCTTTGTGTCCCACATTATCTGCTACGAGTACCTACATACCTACCAAGCTATCTCTTTACCTAGTTATCCTACTTCTTCAACGTAAACAGCGCGAAACCGATTGTGTCAAGCTCAAGTATCCCACACTCGTGCTGCAATTTACCTAAATACCTACCTACCTAGGAACCTATATCCGGGACCCAACATACGCTAAGTACGACAAGGTGTCGCGTGTCGTGTCAATGTGTCGAAGATCGGTATTGGCTCGATCGGTTTTTCTACGAATTTTTTTAGGAAAATACCTACCTACTCAATATTTTTTTAAATGGTGTACTATAAAGCGTATTCTATCTATCAATTTAGTAAAAAATAAAGATATGATTTTTTTAGGCTTCGTTCAGACTAGCGCAACGCGACACTGGCTATTGTTATACCGTGAAGTTTTCTTAGAAATTGTATTGTTCGAGTCGCGTCGCGCTGGTCTGCACGAGCCTTAAAGCGTTACTTACCCATTAAATTATTTATAAATTATTATAAATATTTGTTTTCGAAAAATATCCGTAATCGCGGAAGGTACATGGGATGAGGAATCTTATTTTAATTTTATGACGTCACTCTTTGGACCAGTTTGTATAACACCAAACTTGTATTTTTGACAAATTAACCTTAATGCATGTTAATCGAACAGCTAACTTCTTAAACTTACTAATATCCATCAGTAAGTCATACAGGAACCCATCATAATCAGTTATAATTGGAATAACAAGTTCCCCCATACATAGAGCAAGCAGTCAAAATTCATCTTGTCAAAGCTGAGTAATCAGAATGGTTACCATAATATAATTATATAACTACCTACTACAATGTTTTTCCGAAAATTGCCACTAGCTTGCCGCGGAGCGTAGGAAGACCGGTGCTATATTAAGGCTTCCGCAAACAGGTGCGACGCGACACCGGCAACTGTTCTACCGTGAAGTTTCCTTAGAGCCGCGTTGCGCCTATTTGCGGGAACCTTTATGAGCTTTTATTAAATGTTGATGTTTGTGTAATAAAGTACTATATTCTTTTATTCATAACATGTACCATCCACATAAAAAAAAATTATGTTGGTGGTCAACAACATACAATTGAGTTTGTCGAAAAGTCCTGGATTGGATTGCCACAAATCTGGGATAAATTGTATTGAGAAAGAAAATGCTGTGGATGATGATGCTGAAGTGCGACCAGGGGGCCCACTCCCTTCACTCCTAAGTTACGGGCGTTCCGTTCTCCGTCTCACTTAACGACATACCGTGAGTGAGACGGTGTCGGAAGCGCCCGTAACTTCGGCCGATACTACGGATTTCTCTTAGGGAGTAGACACCCCCAGGATCGCGCTCAGTTGGAGATGCCAATGTCCATCAGACTGCTATAGGCTGACAACGACAGATGAAGTGAGACCATTTATCGAAGAGGCAGGTTAGGCATCTCCAGAATGATATAAAGCAAGTTTCGTCTCAGAAAATTTAAAACACGCGAATACTTATCTAGTAATGCAAAAAAATTAGACCGTTTTACAGAATGAGGAAATTATTCCAAAAATCACAGTAATGATCGCAAGGAAACGATGCGTAATTACGAGGTACTTAATGCTAGGCAAACTATTAGCCCAGTTAAGTAATTTAGGCTAAAACTCAAACGATCAAAGGCTTCATAAGGACGCGATCTACCTACGCAAACAGGTGCGACGCGACGACGCGACACCGATAGAACAATTACCGAGAACTTTTCATAGAAATTGTTCCAGCATGGCCGCGTCGCCATCGCGTCGCGCCTGTCTGCGGAGCCTTAAATCGTTTCTTGGGTTATCCGGTGAAGCGTCGCGCTAGTCTGAACGAAGCTTTAATCTTAGTTTCACGTGGTTTCCTTATCGCACAGGTGCTAACGATACCACACCATACATTGTAGGAAATTGGTTGGTGTTTTATGCGTGTAAAAACTATGCAGAAAGAAACTATGTATTTACTGTTACAATGAACATACAACAGCACGAACGTTATTTTTCAGTAGGCATCGTCACATGTCAAGTATTTACCTATAGTATTTTTAAGGCACACTTTTGTCACAAACATAACATAACATCACTCCTTGTTTCCCCGAAGGGTTGGGCAGAGGTGTACCTATAGTAAGTACACCCACATTTCGCCAATCCATGTAATAGGGGGCAAGCCTATTGCCATCAACCGGGAACAAATCCAGAATCCGGGCTGGCAATGGGGAAATTCCTAATGGATACAAACTCAAACTCAAAGCATTACAGGCACTTTTGAATTGTCAAGGGGTCAGTCAGTCAGAAATATGAAGCTAGTTGCCCATTCCAAAGCGTAGGTTCCTATGGAGAAGAACGGGCTAGAAATTCCAAGAACTCATGAAAAAATATTCTTACAAAATATTGTTTACATCATTCATGTTGAAATTATACATGTGAGAACAATGTAGAAAGACGTGCACGTAAAAAGCGTCCGTAATAAAAAGATAAAAACAATTCAAAAATTAAAAATAAGCCGTGGCAGATAAGAGATGACCAGTCCCTAGTGATGGCGCCCGTTCACGAACATGACGCATGGATCAGCACCGTATAGCTCAACCATTTTGAAGGGGACTCAACGATCCAACACACACGCCACCACCAGCGAGACATTTGAGTGAGCATGACATACTCTTAGCCGCCAAGGCATATCAAGTCAATGAAAGACGTACCCAGTAAATGGTAGCTTTATAGAAGGTAGGTACATGGTCACAGTGCTCACACATGTGCTATGCAATTATACAATAAAAAAGAGATTGAAGTTATACAATTCAATTAAATTCAGCAGCTCCAACAATATTTTCGAATGCTGATCAATTAGTTGGAATTAATGGAAAAACCCAATAACGCTGCCCGACCTGGGAAAAAAATCCTAAAATAATCAATCCAAGTGTCGCAAATCCTTCCATAACTTAAGGGCACGTCTAGGTACTCCTTGATATGCAATGGCCTCTGTAGCCCCATGAACCATGAGGCTTCAGGGGCTAGTCTAGTGCAAATCTTGGGGTTCATTCGATTTATCGAGTCTGGTTAAACCACGCTGGGATCGGTGCATTTCATTAATTAATTTAATTCATTCAAATTTAGCACATAGCTTTACAACATAATTATGATCGGCATTAACGCTGGTATCTATGCATATCACGGATATACTACACCTACACGATTATGCCCAAAACTATACAGGGTGGCGACTTGGTCACCTGCATTGGTTTAGGGAGTTATTCTACCCGCCATAGGTACTTAGTAAATTTTCCAAGGAAACATTATACGAATACATGTAAATAAACTCGAGTAAGCCTCGTTCAGACCAGCGCGACGGGACTCGAACAATACAATTTCCAAGAAAACTTCACGGTATAACAATAACCAGTCTGCCCACCAGAGACTAAAGAGCAGTAACAGCCCTTTTGTGATTTTTCGTTTTATTAGTGATTCTGAAAGCGGGTTTCTTAAGCTTTCTATTGAATTAACTTACTTATTTCTAAGACTATTAGAATGGTTTTTATTTAACAGTTTTCACTTACTGCAAACGAAAAAAATTAACAATTTGGCGTGATTTCCCAACTAAAATACAGTATAAATTATACTGCAGATTAAATTTTAAGGTTTCATAACTAAAATGCAGTAAGCAATATAATTTTACAGTTCTTTAGATAGTTTTATATTTCTGGAAAAAAATTAAAAAAAAAATTAATACGCAGTAAAATTTACCGCCATACAAGCTATTTTTACTGCAAATTAAGAAAATACAATTTATTGTCACGAACTCCCAACTAAAATGCAGTAAAATCAAAGCTTGTCGCATTTTAGTTGTGAATACTTAACATTCTTTTATCATTATAAACTGACTAACACGCAGTAAAATACAGCATTACTGCAGATTAGTTTGGATAGCATAATGACACAGATATGATTATTCCTAGCTAAAGTGCAGTTAATGTTTTAAATACTATTTATTATTTTTGATATGTAAATTTTACATAAGTGAGTTGAATTAGAATAGAATCACTAATAAAACGAAAAATCACAAAAGGGCTGTTACTGCTCTTTAGTCTCTGGTGGGCATGTGATTAAATAATAAGAAATAAACGGTCTTTAAAATGTGAACTAGCTATTTTTCTTACTGCACTAGTAAATTGAACACTTTTTTCTTAAAAAACTAACTAAAATGCAGTATTTTTTTGACCTTACTGCATGTTAGTTGGGTTTCTTGACAAAATAACTGATCCAAACGCAGTAATAGGGCTTTTTGCTGCATTTTACTAAGTTTAAAATGGTATTTTTTACAAAAAAGGCTATGCAGTAATAGGCACCAAAAAGAATAAATGGCCATAATAAATTCAGTTATTAAGATATATTTTTTTTTATTGCTTTAACGTGTGAACCTATGCCTTTACAACCTTTCTGCATTCAAATTTTTTTGCTTATACATTCTGTTGATTTTTTTAAATCAATTCTTAACTTTAAATGCGTTTTACTCGAAATCGTGATTTTGCTGTTACTGCACTTTAGTGTATGGTGGGCAGCAGTGTCGCGTAGCACTGTCGCGTCGCGCTGGTCTGCACGAGCCTTAAGTAAGTCACGTAGAGTTGTTTGTTATTTACATGAATCTTGTATCAGTTTTATTGGAAAGCTCTATTATGACACGTAAAACAGGTAAGCAGTAAACGGAAGCTGGTGACCACCTGTATTTAGTATCGGCAGAGTTTTAAGTTATTTTGCTTTCGAATTATTGCTACAGTTTTACCATCTCAGAATATTATACCATTTTTAATCATCATAAAACGGATTTTATGATTAACAACGTGTTGCAAATATATTACTAAAATAATTGAACTCCAGTAAAATGTTACATCAGCTCAATTAATAACACTAAAACCAGTAGATATTTATCTAATATAACTTTTGTAACAACTAACTAACATTTACATCATTGAATGATATAAAACCTTTTCATTTTTTTTTTAATGTTTTGTAATATCAATTTATTGTGATTAATAAATGTAGTTCGAATTAGTGAATTGTATTGTGAAATGAGTAACGTAATTCTTAAATGTACAGCAGGCATTGTATTGTAGGTAGGTAGGTATATCTAATGCACCTTGGTCAGATATCCCCATGTTCTAATAACCACGCTGGTGACCCCACTAACATTTTTACCACGAGAAGTCATTAGAAGAATGAAGTAGAATTTAGAAAAATAACAACCTGAATTCCAGACTCCACTCAACAGGAATTTAATGTAGTATTTCTTCATGACGTGAAAAGGTCAGTCCCTGTTCTACCAATGTCGCTCTCCTCTTACATACTGGGAAAGAAGCAAACTGACTTCATTACGTCGCTTTATACATGCCTTTCGTTTGGCAAACTTACGCGACGCGACTCTAATAAAACATTTTTTTGAAAACTTCACGGTAGAACAATTACCGGTGTCCCGGGAGCCCTTACCTTCGTTTTAACCCCATGCTCGACTGTTACAAAACTTCCGGTATCCATAAAATATTTGATACTGAAACAATATAATTATTACAATTAATTAACTGTTTTCCATTTCAAACCCTTTATTTCATTTTCTACCTTTTTACACGAAGCAAAAAGGAGGGTTATTTTGACCTGTATCTGTGTATGTGGGTATATATGTATTGATATCTAATTCGTTACAAGCTGGTACTTATCACATCAAAGGCTCTTTCACCAAGGTTAGATTAGACCACAATATACATAATAAGGGTTAAGTTACGCTACCTTTTACAACACGTGTCGCAAAACCTGTGAACTAAAAGGTCATTGCTAAAATTAAACTACCTAGGTGTTAAATTCGAGTGCTACCTGAGATATTTTTTTTAAGGCTCTACACGTAAACTTGAATAAAGTATAGAGAAATAATTTCTCTAAAAACATGAGAAAACATCAATTCTTTCTCTTCTGCTGTCCAGCTACACAATCAGCTATCTAACTACGCAAGACATTTTCGTAAACGATTACGACTAATCTGTTTCATTTGACATTTCAACAACATTCATTGCGTTATTTACGTTGTCGAACAGTTTTTTTTTTCGAACTTATGTAGCTATGGATTAGCAATCTGTTTCAAAACGATTCTGATTGATCGTGAGTCTAGAACCTAGAATCTCATGCAGCTGGCTGAAGTTATCAAACAAATCCTACCTATTTTTCTTTTTTTTTTTATGGAAAATTATCAAATATCTTCTCCCGCTCAGGGCGGAGCGAGAGGGCGTGTCAGACTCTTACTGACTAAAATCCACCCGTGTTCCTTTGTTGCCTGTACGTTGCCAGGGGCCACGGTATCCCTTTCGGACTTTCCCACAACCCCGGCAAACATATCCTACCTAAAATAGCTCTCTTTTAACTCGAGTCTATCTTCATAAGATTGATTTTCATAACTTCACAAGTACTTAGAGTATCTAGACGTAGGTGAATTGATTCTTCTGATACTCGATCTTCATGATCATTGGCAGTTATTGTACCTCTGGCTGCAACCGAAGCCGCAATCCACCAGCAACCTTACAACGAAAATAAAGGTCACTTCGACTTTGACAGTGATGCAAATAAGAGGTAAAATAACTTTGAAAGGACTTTAGGACTCCTCCTAATTGTGTATATCATTATGGTGCGATAAATAACTGAAGTAGTTCGTTTTCTTTTATCAATTAAAGACCTACCTACGTGCGTAATATTTACATCATGCTAATTTAATCCCGATAACTACCATTTATCGCTCTCCATATTCCATATGATATGATTACAAGGTTTGTAGGATAATTTTGTAGATATTCAGATACCTAACTAATTAAATATCTACTGATATTCTGAATAGTTGATTATACGAGATATGCCGAAGAATACCGATAAAACTGCGATGTGTCGGAAGACAACTGACAGAAATAATGAACTTTCTTACTACGATAACTATAATATATTTTTACCAAGCATGTTAATGACAATTTCCTTGATTGACGCACGATTTGTGTATCGCTGAAAGGCTTAGCTATGTTACATTATAAACAAGTAACAGGTTTATAACTTCATAGTAAACGGCCGAAACGGCGCGCTTCGAAATCTCGGTGTATATCAGTACGCAACAGTATCGAGTGCGCGGAAGGGTTATCTACCGAGCGGCCGTAGGTAATTAATTGAAGGTCACTGCCGACACGTAATACTGTTACTTATTTATACTGTGCCTATGTCCTGTAGTATATGTTTACACGTTTACAGGCTGATAAATAGATGCATCAAAGATTTATTCTTATTGTCACATTTTTTTCTATAGTAAGAAAAAAAATTGGAAAGTGTTTATTCACAGAAAACTTTTTTTTTAAACAAGATTAATGCCAAACTGCAAAGCAGTTTGTTAGCAGACGTAACTCCTTTTTTAAACGTTTCTAAATAATTAATCATTTACACTTTTTCACCTATAGGAACGCTAAACTATCTAAAGTCTCAGTAGCTCCATACAAAAAATACAAAAAAAAAAACATGCTCCATTAAAATACTGATATTCAGCTGCATTCGGTTAGACTGGAAGCCGACCCCAACACAGTTAGGAAAATATTAGGCAGATTGATAAAGGTACGTTAAACTGTCTATACGTTCTTCAAATATTTTCCTGTAGATTTTAAAACAGGTATACAAGTTTTTTAATATTCCCTGCAGTGAGGCTTTGAAAACATTTTAAGTATAGTGCTTGACTTCTTACATTCCTCGGGAATCCCTTTCCAATTTGGGTGACCCCATTCTCCTTATACCCCAAAATATGTTTTAGTTGTTAGGTTATTTCTTCATAAGTAACCTCTAACTATCTTACCAGATCTCCTGACCAATCAGTGACCGACGTTGACCTTTGCAACTGCTGTGCCACTCAAAATTCTCGGACATGTAACATGTTACATACGTGTTACTGTCAGCAGTTACGCCATTTTTGCTGTGCAGTCTTATTTGTATTGAGTAATGAGGTCAACTGATCATGAGAAACAAGATTTTGGTCGCATACTTTATGAGAAACAAGATTTTGGTCGCAGGTTCGGCCGCGTGGTGGTCTGAAAATATACCATGGGATCACGCCGGTCAATGACCTAATCACGTTTTTATCAGGATTTCATGATTAAAATCGGTAACAATGATATCAATCATTGATTGATTTTATATTTTTAAATGTATTTGTTATGTTTTTTTTTATAAAAAATATTTAAAAATTGAATTTTTTAAGTATTTAAGTAAATGAAATAAATGCCTACCAATCAATTTTTAATGTAAGCGAATGATTTCAATCAAACTTACCAGAGTGAAAAAATGTCGTAAGTACTTACCAGTATCAAGTCGTGTTGAATTCCGGAAGCACGTTAGAGAGTTTTGGAGATACACTAAAGGTTTTATTTTTGCACGAAATGAACCCCTTCTGGCTATTTCAAAATAAGGGATCTTACTGAAGAAGGCACTCAGTCAAGCACAAGGGGTGCGTCTATCTTCAGTATTGCACACGTTCTTAGGTAAATGGGGAGGGGAAAGATCTGTGAGTGAAAAGTTATGCTTGATGTAACACTTGACAACAAAACTTAAAATATAAATTTACGCCCCGACTCTTTGGGCGTGGTAGGAAAATCGATAAAAAAATAGATAGATATCTTTACAACGTGTAACTTTAAATGCGCAAAACCTCAGACACCCCAACTGATTTTTAATTCAATTGAACTATTTCAGAGATAAAAAAATCATTTAAAATATTCTAAAGGTTTTATTGTATCGTAGTTCTACACCTTCCGTGAGATATATCAGAATGACGTTGATAATTACATTAAAATCTATCTAGTTGTTGTTAGTTTAAAGCCTAATTCGAATACACAGACGGACGCGGTGAACGACCTTAATTTGAATGAACATCATCATTCTCCTGACCTTATCGCAATTTATTTGGAGTCTGCGCAAAATGTCTTTTTCATCCATACTTCACAATGAATCGTCATGTCAGTAGATAGGTATGTATACAACGTGTTACGTTAAATGCGCAAAACCTGAAAAAATTTTGAGGAGAATCAATTGAACCATTTTTTAATATAGATCACATTTTTCAAAAAATCTTCATTAAAAACGTTGCCGTGTCTATTTATTAATAGGTCAAGCCATCACATGCGCAAACCCGCCAAAATAGGTGAACAAACACAAATTGTTGTCGACCAATTTAAATTGTCTCATACGCGGGATAATATTAGCTTTTATTTCAATGGAAATTCGAATCATACAGTACCTACCACCCCTCCCTCGATTGAGCGTCGTCGCAGACGCAAGAACAGAATTGCCAGTAAAACTAAAACAGCACTTATAACCTTTAGATTTTTTTAAATGTTTTTTTTCTCTCTGAATTAGGTCAATTGAATTAAAAATCAGTTGGGGTGTCTGAGGTTTTGCACATTTAACATTACACGTTGTATAAATATCTATTTTTTATTGATTTTCCTACAGTGCTTAGACTAGTCAAGTGCTAGTTGAATTTATAGGCTGCGAAAATCATAACTCTCATTTTGCTTTGACAAAGTGGGTAAGTATTAAGTATCTTTAACGACATAAGTGTGCAACTGTGCATGATGCTGCTATATTAACAATAATAGTATTTCACTATAATTATTTATAATATTAGCACTTATGTAGATGGGTACTTATTATATATAATATTCTGGTTTGGTTGGTAACGTTGTTTTCATTTACATAACAAGCGTGCCTCCAAGCTGTTGTTACCAACTACAGACTCAAGTATTATGCTCTGATCTATAAGTACGAACTTGGAAACGTGTTCATTATAACTATGTAGTTATGTACTAAGTTAATTGTAGATTGACTGATCATTGTGGCAAAAAATTGAGAGCTATTCTTAAATAATCAAAATAAAATAGATTGCTAAGATTTAGGCACTAAGGCCCGTATTACAGAACCTCACTCAAAACTCAAGCATTACTTAAAACTAGTTTAAAGGCTTTTGATTGGTTGAAACTAGTTTTAAGTAATGCTTGAGTCTTGAGTGAGGTTCTGTAATACGGACCTAAATCAAGGTGCTCTCGCCTTAAGCATTTCAACAATGAATCATGTCTACTATTTGTCGTATGTCCTTTAAAACAATTGACTTGGCAATTACACCAGTTTCCGCTATGTCGAACCTCCACTGTTATCAATATTTTTATCACCTACTCTTATCTCTCCAATAAACACTCCGGTAGCACATCATGCGTATGCATACAAAGAGCGTGAGGTCCCGGGTTCAACGACGGGTCATTTGCGACAAGTTTCGGTTTCCTAAGAACGGTGCGACACCTGCTCAAATATGTGGAGAATACAGGTGTAATTCATATATACAGGGTTATTGGAAGATGGGTGCAAAGCTTTAAGGCGAAGATAGTACAGACAATTTAGAACCATTTAAGCCATGGTTGTCTTAGACGAAGACTTACCTTTTTTTTTATAAGGTTTAAAAAACTTATTGGTACAAATTTTCTGAACTTTAAATGTCTGTAAAAATTGTCTAATGTTCACGGAAGCCTAAAAAATGGTTTGCTTGATTGCTTACACATTACTTTGTTTAAATAAATAAAAAATTAACTCATATCATTCAATTTGGCCATAATTATGCAGCTTACATACAATTTTGGGAATTTCCGAAAAAAAAAACATATATTGGGTGAAAAAAATTGGTAAGACTTCGTCTGAGACAACCATGGCTTAAATGGTTCCAAATGGTCTGTACTATCTTCGCCTTAAAGCTTTGCACCTACCTTCCAATCACCCTGTATATTAGAATTATGTAACTTAGATTGTAAGCTAAGAGAAGTAAAGAATTAATGTTTTAATTAAACTGCCAGTTGTTATTACTGCCTCGTTGGTCTAGTGGTCGCAGGAGCTAATGCTGAGCATGAGGTCCTGGGGTCGATCACGGGTCGGACAAAGTGACATGAACCCTTCGGGGAACACGTCACGTGGTTATATTATGTTATGTTGTTTATTAAAGGAAATTGTTTAAAGGTTTAAATAAGTAAGTAGCATGAATCATATTTTCTCCATCTACATGAACCGAATTTGATAGCAACAAACTGTTCAACAATAAGGATCTTATTCTATACGGGCATATAAATTAGGTCGCACAGCCCGTATGGTCCCCCGAACCGGGAACTGTGTGAAATAGACCTTCACTTTGACAAAATAGAACCCTTTCATAAATTATCAGTATATCATTTAACATGTTTACATAAACAACATTCATTGAACAAAAAGCATCCCACTAGAACTAACCCTTTCATACCGCATCGTTGTGCAAGCATTTCATCATACAGAGTCACAAATTACCTCACGAACAGACAACACTACCTTAAACCAACACGCAGGACTCGACCAGCCCTCCGAGTGGTTGTCGGAAGTGTGTGCAATCGATATTCGAACGCACCCGGCCACTCTGCTCCCTCGCTTGATGCGTACACTGGCGTGCAACTGCGTTTGCGTTGTGGGAATAATAAGTGGGTGAGGAATTTTATTTGTTTAACTGTGTTGAGGGATGTAAGAAGTTTCGTTATGGATCGTTTCTGTGGTAGAAGTATTGAGGTGTCAGAAAAAAAACGAATGTAAGATTGAATGAGTTTCCTGAGAACGCGGCGAGCGAGAGAGAGTTGTCTTGTTATAAATATCTGAAACGAACAACGACTAGCCGGGAAAGCAGGCTGTCAAAGCATGCACCATCTCGCGACGAAGTTTTCAGCAAGGAAGTCCATAGGCAGCTGCAAAAAGCAACCAACACCTAGCGCCATCTAAGCGGAACTAATTTGACAGTAAGCATCCTCATAGTAATAAAATGTGTCACACCAAACGCTTCCTTTGGCTCGTCTTATCTTGCAAAAAAAAACCTTATACATATATTCCTAACATTCAAATTTCAAAAAACCTCCACTTGCTTCAAATAATACAGCATGTGATCGATTACTGAGCTCTAGTTATTGGGACCGACCGTGCATGTAACTCGACGCCCGGCTCCACTCGCCTGCTCGCCGCGCCAGTGTATTAGCGTGACAATCGTATAGAGTTACTCCTAGTTGCTAAGGTAACTTAATTATACACGTGTCGTTCATTACCTACTAAGTAACTGTAGAAAAATAACGGCTGACGGGCTTCAAAATATGTTTTTTGTAAAAAAAACAATATATTGGAGGATTTCCTCGTATTGTCACTTTCTGTTTAATTTCATTATTGTTTACTTACTCATTGAAAAACTAAAAATCGCTTGCATTTAATTTTTGTGACACACTTGCAAGTTTGGCGAAAAATAATATAAAATAAAGAACCACAAAAATTAAATGCAACTAAAGCAGCCATTTGTAAGATGTAAAGTTAGTTGTCTGCTTAACATTTTATCTAAGGAGGAAATCAAAGCTGTTACTATACCAAATCACCATACGAAACCCCCACAAAAACTTAATAAAGGCAACAACACTATCACCGCAGTTTCGATGCATGAAGCCGATACAATAACATTGTATCAGATAACGAGACCAGTCCATGCAAGTAGAAAGTATACTGACCCACAAATCATGCTGAGCGAGTTATCGCAAAGTGAAATGTGCTCGATCGCTTCACGACAATTACATGGAATAAATTATTGCAGAAGGTCTGCCTATCATTCATCTTGCCTTGTCAGATTATTTGGAGTATCCGTGGACCATCGTGCATCGTGTTGAAATAGATTGTCAATTTCAACGCAGATTGAACTAGACTTTATTCGTATTCGGCAAACTTCTAAATAATACCTGTCTGTATCACGTCGTCGTTGATGGTAAAAAAACCATCCAGAGTTGTGTGAACTGTCTACATTTCTGCCACGACCCCGACTCCATTAGGCCGCGACAGTTTTTCTGGTCTTAAGATAATGTCGTGTGTTCTAATTCTACCATGCAGCTAGATATGTATATTATCGAACTGTGAAAAATTATTTAAGGGAGAAGCATCCATTGCTACTTCCTACGTCACTTTCTTCGTCCAATCGACTCCCAATGTTTATATGTTGACTAGGTGACGCAAATGACCTTCCTTTATAGAAAAATGATTATGTTTTGAAAAGCGCTCTAATGACTGAGTCAACTTATTATCGCACTTAGCATCAAGTGGATTAATGCACCTACTGTACTTATGTCCATAGTGACACACAGGTATAACTAGAACCACATAATTATGGAAACAAACACTCGCATCAAGTGTTTTCCTAAGTGATAAACGTGACAGAACTAGGTGAGTCAGTTTGAAAATTATGGGTAAGATCCCTTATGGAAGTTTCGCAATTTCCTTAGTACAGATGAAACAAGTTGGAAATCGGGTATAATGTAAGTTCATAAAATCTGTCTCAACGAAAATCGCTGTTGCTTTTAGCTTCAAAAATTTCACCTGTTTTAGTAACTCGGCAGGTCAAGTCCGACTATTTTCGTCCATATGGTTTCCCCTTTTTGGCATAATGTCCATCTTTCTGATATATTTCTGTTCTAACTTCGTCGATATATGCTTCTACAGTCCATATATTTCCTATTGATTCGCAAATCAACGAAGATATCAAAACATACTAGTAACTAGAAAAGTCACGGATATATGAATATATTGATCGTGAAAAAAACTTTGTAACTAGTTATGGACCCACGTAACGTACTTTTCCGTTTCTTGGGATCAATGATCCTTTCAATAGAAGATTGTATGATGAAAAACATCTACCATTCAATTCAACACATATTTTTTGCTTGGACTTGATAAGATACGGTGTTGACAGGATATTTTTAGAGTTCTGTAATAGCAAAAGAGAAACGGTCATAGGAAATCAATTCTGTCTTACGCATTTCATCATCTTCATTTTCTTCCTACACATATACCATTTGGAGTTGGCATATTGCCTACGTCTTTTTTGCATACCTATCAGTGTTTTCTTCCGGCCTAATTCCTTTGTGGCGGGATCTAAATCGCCACATGCGAACTACGCATCAAAGACCCGACGTCACACAAAATCCTGACGTCATACAAATCCTGCATCGCGCAATTAAAGTTTACCGCGCGTTCGGCATATAAACAAGCTCCCGACTTCAACCATTGGGCAGTTGCCCGCCAGACACTATACCCGTCTGGTCGGAGGATCCTTCCTTTTCTATAGAGGATGAGTAAACTTTACACCCAGTTCCTCATACCTCCGTAAATTCTTCCTTCCATCTTTTCTTTGGTCTGCCTCCTTATAGACGACATTTCTCGTTCCTAACATTCCAGGAGTGTATTTTCTATTCTTGATGAAAATTCAAGTCAAGAGTTATGCCATTCGTATATTTTTGTGATATTGTTGCTGCTATTTTATTTTAAACGTTGGCACAGATGTCAGACAAAAAACAAAAAAAAACTCTTACTCATGCCCTTATTTACCTGCTATGGGATTGTATTAAGTATTGTATTGAAGTATTGACCTCTTGTTAATACTGGGAACTAGTAACTGTCAAACTTCTGTTGCGTCCCGTTACATTTGTATATAATGCACTTGCTGATTCATCTAAATAAAGTTTGTACAGTTCCGGTCAAGTCCATTCCTATTCTTATATTGATTTAATGTTTACTTTCTTCTTGAATATTTGTTACGTACGGAACATCATGCTTTTGCATGGTTCAACAACAAGTCGTACTTTACTCATGAATGATTGAATGAGATATGGACACTAAATTAAAAAAGTAATCACTTGAAGTTGACGATCTACTCACAGAAATGACGACATCATACAAATTCGTTCTATTTGATGAAAAAATTACTAACAGCACAAAAAGTCACCTTGTGGGAACCGGTATTAATTTAGATGGTGCTATAGTTGATGAACAAGAAAAAGTACAAAATGAAGGGCAATTTACAATAGGGCCTTTGTATTCTACCTCCTTACCGCACGATACTCCGTGACGTGAAAATAATTAGAAGATAATCTATCTTTATTGTATTGCAAATAGAAAACCTTGTAGATTTAATCATAAACTAACAGTAACTTGGTAGATTATTTGTTGAACATCGCGTTTTGTAATGGGCTTTCTATTCTTCCAGTTGATTCTATAAATTGCTTTAAAGCCCCTGGGAACGTTCTTCATGAATTTACAAATCAGAATGTATTTATTTTGATGTCCATAGTGATTGATTTTTTTATACAAGTTAAATGATGAATGAAGTGGTTGCTACTCAAGACGGGTTACGAATAATATTGATATATAGACGACTTTTTTTTGCACCTAATAGCCAACTAAGGACACTTAAGGTCATTGAATCAATGCCAACATTATTTTCCTACAGCAATTTTCTACTAAAGCTGAAAGAGTTTCAGTTATCATCAGCTACAATACTAAATAAGTCAGTAAAGACATTCATTGTTAAAACAAAATAGCACAATTTAGCTTCTGTCATCTCCAAAGATATTACGAGTATATGTCTAAGAGAAAAGTAATTAATTATCAGCAAAAAAGCCTGGTCTAATCATTTTTTTGTAAGTAAGTAAGTATTTATTTGCATAAAACATGGTATACACGGTGTTACAATAATTTACAATATAGATCTTACATGTTTTGCCAGAATTGTACTTAGCATGCATAATTATGTTCACTTAATACTAACATGAGAATTTCTTATCCATAAATTCTTTGAGACTATAGAAATTTTTCGAATATAACCAGTCAAACAATTTTCCCTTGAATAATCTGGAGTTTAAGTTTTTTATGCTTTGTTTTTGTTTTAAGACCTTCCCCTTCTTGAGCTCTCAATTCGCAGAGGTAAGAATTGTGATAATATTCTCGTTAACCTGTGTTCCGGGAATTTCAGAAGTGTAGGTAATTTAAAATGGCTTCTCGTTTCAGAGGTGTCATTTCTCGGAGTTTATACTCATCTCCTAATTTATTGTCAGGAAAATATAGATGAGGATAGTTCAAAGGAATTGTTAAATAAAGAAGATATTGGATAACAACTTAAAAAAGTGCTTGGCTTTTGTTGATAAGGAATTTAGCGGATGATGTTATTGCAAAAATAACATAATGTTGTCTATATCAATATGGATTCCATTAGCTCAGGGTAATTGGGTAACAACACTTACAAATTGCAATGATTTTTATTTTGACACTTCAACAACATTCATTACGTTATTTACGTTGTTGAGCAGACCATTTTTTTTAAACATTTGAAGCTGTTTCCTTCAAAATCTCTCAAATTGTGATTGAAAGTGATTGCGAAATACGCAATTACGCTGCAGGAAGCCTACTAATCCTAATATTAATCCGAGTATTATATAATATTATTATAAATATGAAAATTTGTATGTTTGGATGTTTGTTACTCAATCACACCAAAACGGCCGGTCGTTTTCGTAAAACTGGTTTCTCTAATTTAAATTATCTTCTAAGGCTGGTTAAAGTGGTTCTGTATTTGTCAATAATGACTTGATAAATGAAGAAATTATAAATCCATTTCCTTACAAATTCAAATTAAAAGCTCTGACCATGAGATTGGTAAATCGTTACAAAGCCCCATAAGGAATTCAGTACATCAAATATAGATCAAGTATTTCCTTAAAAGTCAGCAATTCATAAATCTAAATCGATTCCAATTACATTTAATAGGCGGCTGTTATAATTGGGCCATTTGAATACAATTTAAGATGTGATTTATATTCATTCGGGTACGTACTTCCCACTTTACTGAATTACATAGTCGCGGTAGGTACTATCGAATCCAGTATATCAACTATGTCATGCCCTTGATTTTTTTTTACAATTGTATGACTATTTTATGGTCACAACCTTATTAAAACATCAATCAGGTATCAAGTCGTTTAATTAAAGTAATATCATACTCGAATCTACTAATAAAAAATCGTGATCATGGTATTTTCCTCCCACTGTCATTTTGATGTGGTCTTTAATCAAGTAAATATTTTTAATGGACGTGAAAAAAAGGAGTTCTCAAATCACCGGTAATTTTTTAATTTTTTTATTTATGTTCGTTGATAAATATTTTTGAGATTTTGATTTAAGGTAGATCCTATCATTATGATCTATGACGTAGATACTGCGCTTGCGTTTTTTTAATGCAGTGATAGCCTGTGATAGTAAAGTAAAGAATACCTACATTCTTTCTGGTTGATAAACGATGGCCGTAATCTTTTGATAAGAAGATTAAAGTAAAAAGATTATCAGCTTGTTACTCAAGACTTGGCCGAATTAGGTCACTGGTGCTTTTGGGCGATGCACGTACTTACAATCATACTGTCTTTACTTGTGCAACAGCATAAACAACGCCCATAGAATCTGGAGCATTTCATAAACATACCTACGCTACAATGTGGTTAATAGCTGGCATAAGCCAAAGGGGAGCGTCTACAAGCACGTCATAAAAAAGGTGTGTCGTTTTAAACTTTGAAAAAAATTATAAAAACTTGACAGATAAAAAGCTTTTGATATAATGTTTTTCATGTCTTGTTGAGTAATAAAAGAGAACGTAAAAATTAACACCATTTTCCTAAAAATACGTATAAAAAATTAATACGAGGGCAATCGTTTAATTAAATACATATTTATACAACTACAACTAGATAAATTATGTGTATTGCCACAGATTAGCGTTCACTAAATCAATATTGACATTTGAGACATAAGAACAATCCAACATGGCGGGCGCCACTGTCAAACGACGCCATCAAATCCTAGAAGCCTAAAAGCAATTGAAGTTCGCCGCAAAATCAATAAACTTTACAACGTGTTTGCAGTAAGAGCTGCTCTGAGTAAGCCTCCTGTTTTACTGTACTGTAGCAATCTAAAGAAACATTCAAAAGGTTCAAGAAGTTTTACTGCAGCTTCCTCCAAAACAGAGGCAAAGTAGACTACTTTTTGTCGTAGATTTGGGAGTAATGACTCAATGATTACTTGGTTACTTTTAGTTTTGTTTTCCTCAAGTTATGTTACTATCTCTGCTACATCTACCGAAAGATGTTGTTATGCAAAGTTCCCATACATAATATATTCTACGCGCCCCGCCTCTTTGGTGACAGTTCGTTCGTTCTTTACCGTTTTGAAATTCGAATTTTGACTTCCTTGATTTCGATCCGGTCTTCTGTATTGTTTACTCTGTGGCTATTTAGTGTAGTGGGCAGAGTTCTAACTCCGTTAATTAAGTCAGCATACTTTTGCTTCCTCGTGTGTTGGCATGGCAGGCCGCCTACGATGCATTGGAGACTTGGCCCATAAACTGACGTTACGAAATAAGTTGACAAGCAATTCGTTAATCGCTGTTTAACTACATTTTACCGTGCCTGTGCTAATGTTATAAAGTTGTGAAATAACTATGAATGTTTTGTTGTAAAAGCCGACGCGTGTTGGAGAAATGTGATCGTTTTCGATGTCGTATTACAAGAAAACCGTGATTATAATGCAGTCGGAACATTATGGTAATAGTTGAAACCGGTTTTTCTCTAATTAATTCTAAGCATGAGGCTATAGAGCTCAAACATAACAAGACGGTTGATTGGTTAAAGAAGAATCTAATTGAAAGAAATAAAAATGTCGACAAAAACAAAATGAATAGATGACTTAGAAATACTTAATGACAAACGCCAAAAAGCAATAACTGAGAATAGAATGTACGAAGGTACAGTCGGGTCCATCGACCTATGATTGACTCGTCACGTTTTGAATGTACGAATAGTTCGGCGAACACTTTTTGTGTGTAACAGTACAACCAATATAAGTACCATACTACTCGTTTTTTACTGCTCTATCGGGTGTTCAAATGAGGAATAATTAGTATCAGTACAGATTACAATCTAATACAAACTACAAGTTAAATAATAATTGGCAGGTACAAGAAGATTTTTTACGCTTTGATATATAGACCAGTTTTTATTCAACAACCGAAAAGAAGTTATTAAAATTATTACTCCTGAAAATGTACACTTACATAAATCTTTGTTATTTAATTAAGACCGCGTTCACGTTTTCCTTACTAAGAATCTACTATTATAGCAGTCCAAACGAGTCTATTACCAGGCAATAAACAAAAACTGGTTACAATTAGTGCCAAATTATCGACATGCGATAAATTTGCGATAAAATCGTCGCGAGAAAAAAATTACCGTTTAAAGAATTTTCCGCGTGGCTGTAAGTTACGTCAAGAAACTGCCCATTGTTGATGGAGTAATTTTAACGCCTTTGCCTATAAAAAAAAAACTATTCCTTTTTTTATTTGTACTTTTCAGTGAGAACTCCTTAGTTCCACCGTCCCCGTTCCTTTTTAATCGTCCGCGGTAATTGCTGTCTCTAGCAAACTTTTTTTAATGTTTAGGATTTTAATAGGAGGAAAGCTTATATTTCTTGCACAATATTTCCTCTTTATAATTTTTTTGCCGTTGATGATTTTTTTTATTAGTCTTCATGATTTTAAGCCTTATTTCCGCTTATTTTCAACTTCAACAAAAACAAATAAACTATATTTACCCAAGAAAATGCTGTAATCCTAAGTAATATTATAAATGCAAAAGTGAGTTTCTTTGTTACTCTTTCACGCTAAAACGGCTGAACAGATTTGGATGAAATTTGGCACATGGGTAGACCATGACCTGGTTTAGGACATATGATACTTTTTATCCCGGTATACCCACGGGATCGAGACTTAAGCGGGTGAAACCGCGAGGCTCAGTTAGTGTTCCATAATTATTAAGTGCGCACTTAATAAAATTCCAAATTCAAAATTCAAAAGTCATTTATTCAAACTAGGCTGAGAATCAGCACTTTTCGGACGTCAAAATTACATAAGACAGTTCCACAAAACGCCCACCCTTCACCTTAATAAATACGTGAATACCTTTGTAAATACGTGCCGAAAAAAAACACTTTAAGCATACACATCCAGCAGTTTTTATCTACCCACCCAAAGATTAGTTTCCCAAAGGCCACCTTAGCCGCAGGTCGCCTGGTCTACCCACTAATTGCGCCGATGTTGGTCCTATTGTAACAAAAAACCCGGAGCAAGGCCTTGCCTTTCTCACGTCCACAATGACCTGAGCACATGCTTAGATAATTATACTCACTAGTGCCCTTGTCTTTGTTGTTATAATTATAATTTTTTGTTTGGTTATTGTTTTAGGTGTTTTTGTTCTTCATTTTGCAATGCTGGTTACTCCTACTGCACCAAATTTTTCATTCATTCATCAGCAATAACAGATTTCTTGTATGCTTAACTTGTACGAAGTACTTAAAGGTTTTATATAATTACACTATAATTATACTATAGTCTACATTTCTTTCTCATTTCTCCTATCGCAAGTCTGCTGGAAGAAATTTTTTAAGAACTGGTTTTGAACTGTTTTTTAAGAAATAAGCAGTACCTTTGTACTCATAATTATGATTATGTCTTATCTGTATCTATTTTTCTGTGTGTAACAAATAATAAAATAAATAATTTGAGTCTAAATATTCATAGGCATCCTACTCCGTCTTAATAACTTTATAAAAATGTAATTGACCAAGTTACCGGACTATTTCACAGCCATTGTTTTCTGACGTTTTACTAAAGAGTTCGTGGTTATAAACTCCAACATTTAATAAGTTGTAGCAAGGTTTTCATTATGTTCGTGTTTTCTTGGGCCGGCCTCAGGATTCTGTTGTCTCTAGCATAGTATAGCACAACCAGCCAATAATATTCCCACTGCTGGGACGCAGGCCTGCAACAGCACAGCTGTAATCCATCACGCAGGCCCAGTGCGGGTTGGTAGTACTGGATTCATTTCTAATTCACTTTACTTTGATCAAATCATTTTCTATCTTATAAATAACACCCACACTCCTATAAAATTCTCACGCTGATCGATCCTATTTTCCTATTTTCCTATTATTATAATCCTATTTTCTACAAATTAATATTGCGTCATTGAAATTACCAAAACAGTCCGTGGATCGCCCACATAACGGCACATTTGCTTTGCAAATGTTTTATTTGTATGATAACATTTTTATTTATTTTCCTTAACAACATGGTACTATGCGCCACAATCCTTGAGCCGCAGACTTTGATAAACCAAACGATGATTGATAGTAGGTATTTTTATCTGTAATTACACAAAGATACGCGATCTACGCAAATCGTAGATCTTTATCAATGCAATCCACTCGAGATCGCAATTACAATGATTTCGGTGTCAATTACAGATTGTAAATTGTGTTATTGAAAATCGAGGGCCTAATCTTTTTGTCCGCAAGTGTACACTTGAAATATTTTCCTATTTGAATTGATGATGCACTTGTACTAAATGATTAATGGGTTCCTTTCTCATAATTTAATTTTGCAAGGAGTAAATCATAGGCCCGTTTAAATAGAAAAATAGGTAGATAAATTAGCCAGATAATGTTATTTTATAACCCTACTATATAATGTAGTATCCTGCTATATTAGAGGCCTTAATATAATACTATATTTCTTAAGAAAAAATATAGTAGACGAAACTGCCATATTTTCATTTAACAATAAAAAATGGCGAGATGATCGCAATAGGGTATCCTACTAATATTATAAAGGCGAAAGTTTGAGAGTGTGTATGTTTGTCTCTTCTTCACGCTAAAACTACTGAACGGATTTGGATAAAATTTGGCACACAGATAGTTTATAAACTGGATTAATACGTAGGATACTTTTTATCCCGGTATTCCCACGGGATCGAAACTTATGGGGGTGAAACCGCGGGACGCAGCTACATGTGTAATAAAAACTGAATGGTATTTTGTATGTAAAAATAGAAATACATAAAAAAGAAAACCTGTTAATAAAGGGCGAAAATACGCATTTAAAGAATAAAAATGTTTTTGAAACATATCTACTACTAATTGTTTTTTCGCCCTCTAGGTAGGTACTATATTTTTACAGGCCAGGCTTCGATAATATGTATAAATACTATTAAAAAAAAAATACGACAGTACCCTAATTACGACACATCCTGTGTACATATATTTTTGGAATAGGTTGCGGAACCCGTTATCAGAATTGTTTTTGTTTTTCTTTATTAACCTTTTTTTTATAAACCATGTTATTGACAGCAGAGTAATTACTGATCAGGGTTATAGAAAAAATACCTTTATTAATAAAAAAAAAGCTCTAAAATTACAATCTTAATGCCAAACAAATACACGCCAATAAAATGGGTGTGATCGCAAAGCGGCGTAACTGTACATCATTTTTTATAAAAATAAAAACGACCAAAAAAATCAAAAATAAATGACCGCTACCACGCCTACGTAGTTACGACACTCCGCTCCCTACATATAAAAGCAATAAACGGTGATAAATGGCCAAATGTATGAGATAATGTAGGGTTTTGTGCTCGTCTTACTGTGCGTTTGCACTGGCGAAACTTCACAACATGTTAAAATCTCTAGTTCCTGTCAAATATTGTATGGTACAGTTCTCGCAAAACTTTATGAGCCCTCTGAACGTAGGCCCGAGTACTAAACCGCGCAGGGCACAGATTAGTGCAAAATCATTTATTGTAAGCTGTGAAACATTTTTCACTTACTGCGCAGCCACTCGCGTGCAACTTCCGAGAGCTCAAAAAGTTTTGCGCATACTGTACTTTGACAGAAACTAAAGATTTCAACATGTTTTGTTGTGAATGTTTCGCCAGTGCAAACGCACAGTTATACTACCTTTATTATACCTGTATGTTTTTGTTTTGTTCGCAAAGTAGATTAGTCATTGTTTAGTCTGGATGGCGTTTTTATCAAAGAGTTTTGTTAAAATAAATAACTTGTCTTTGCTAAACCGCAGAGTAAGAAGTTTCTTTACTCATGTGAATAACAATCAATGAATCAAACACCTTTCTTAATTACATATTTGTACTTCATAGGTTAGGTTTAGAGCGAATTAATATCTAAACATGATAAATATTTGTTTTTGGGGTCATTAACCGCAATTTCACAGACAAACAGAAACACAATAAAACAAAAACAAAAAAAAAAAAAACAAGTAACATCACTACCAGCAGTAGTTGACCCCGAAAAGAATCATCAAATCTTTATTTATTTAATTTTGTCGTGCCTATTATATCGATACCCATCACATTTACGAAGTTTATCTAGCTAATTTAATTTGACCCTGTATACCTATTATCTAATTCAGGAATTTTATTAAAACTTCCAATATAATAAAAACCAAGTAAGTACCTACTTCGAAAAAACAATCGTTCTGTAAAGCCTGGTGCAGACTAGCGCGACGCGATGGTGCGACGCGACTCGAACAATATAATGTCTAAGAAAACTGCACGGTATAACAATAACCGGTGTCGCGTCGCGCTAGTCTGAACGAAGCTTAATAAGATCCCTAAAACTAATAAGACAGACCGCACCACGTTAACGGATAGCGAGATCATTCGATTACGCGGCTAAGCTACGGTTAATCTAGACAGCTGTGGGTGACCGATTATGTGTGACACCGGATTTAATTCTTGACTTGAAGATCACATAAACGGTCGGATTTACGTCTTTGCTTGACGTTTGTTGGTTAGATAAATCTTGAGAAGGAATGAGAGGTAAATTAACCGTCTGGGACATGCGGAAATCTGAAAACTTGCTACGTATTATAAAAGGTTCAAGGGACCTCGACGCGCAAACTGGCACCATGGATTCACATGATTCTAGACCGTGGGTTGAAATTTTTCGTTGGTTATAAAAATAACTGCTCTTTCATACAATTTAAAAGTAAAATACCTAGACGGTCAAAATGTATGGAACAGCGCATTTTTTTAGATCTAAGCAGATAATTTACGCGTCGATGTCACACCGAGTATGTATATTACAGTAGGTAATTTCAATTAAAGGCTCGTGCAGACTAGCGTGACGCAACACGGCGCGAAGCGACTCGAACAATACAATTTCTACGAAAACTTAAAAAAGAATAGAATAGAAAACATTTATTCGACACAGACACAACACAACAACAACAAACACAAAAAGAGAACAATAAAATTGCAGTAAAATTTTGTTGAGCGTGCCCATACCGAAAGGGTTACTTACCATCTCAGCAGTTGCTGGACGTCAGACACCCAGCGCTGGTTTTCAGTTGGAACCCCGCAGTGACACGTTTAGTATAACAATAACCGGTGTCGCGTCGCGCTAGTCTGCACGAAGCTTTACCGCAGTGGCGGACTAAGCCTATCGGGGCCCCGGGGTGGCAAACTAAATGGGGGCTCCCGCCCAGGTGAAAAGTTTGATAACTAGAAGAACTTAGAATATAGGAGCGAGCGCAGCGATGTCGAAATTTTTGCGCACTACCTCGAAAAGGTTAGGTTTTCTTTTGACCATTTATACAGAAATAGGAGATAAGTACCTTGTCGATTTATACGGAAATTTTAGTACTCTACACATTTATAATATATATAGGTACGTAGAGGCCCTCAACACAGACTTACTGAACATATTTTGGCCCTGTTTGGGATTTGATTAAAAAGTATTTCTAAAGATTTGGGCTCCTCCAAATCTTTGGGCGGAATATTATGTTAGATCATCGGATGTTTGGCCTAATTTATTTGGTATTTGATACGCTTTTCAACAGCGTAGGTAAGGGAAATCGATTCCAGATGGCTTACCTTCTGTCATCAACATTGAGATTTCAGTTCCATACGTCCAAAATGTTGGGTTAACGCCTGTTTGTTACATTCTCTGGTCAGAATTATATTCTTTTGAAGTGTGCTTATTTGGCTACCATAAACCTAAAGTTGGTAGGCTTAAAATTAATGAAACAATTATAGATCCTGTCGGGCACAGCATAGTAGGAGAGAGGAGGAAGAGCGCTTATTTGAGTTTATATTATCAATCGACTTCAAAAAGGAGGAGGTTTTCGATTCGACTGTATGTTTTTTTTTTTGTATGTTTGTTGCGATTACTCCGCTAATTATGAAATTATTTTGATGATTCTTTTTTATTTGGTGGGTCATACTTCAGAGAAGGTCCCATATAAATTGTATTAATTTTCCTTGGGTAGTTTTTGAGTTAGATTCAATATTATTTTTTCCACTTAGTCTGTATGGATGATGTTATAAGTTCCTGTCCCTGTTATGTATTTGAATTTGTGTGGGGTAGGTACCACAACCAAAATTGAAAAATAAAAACTTCTCACAAAAAAATTGAACCGACTTAAAACAAAAAAGGGACAAAAAAATTAAAGTTATTTTGCACTATTTTGTAAACCACTTTTTAAAGTAGGTCACATTTTTCATAAAATCTTCATTAAAAACGTTGCCGTGTCTATTTATTAATAGTTCAAGCCCTCAGATGCGCAAACCCATCAAAATAGGTAAACAAACACAAATTGTTGTCGACCAATTTAAATTGTCTCATACGCGGGATAATAGCTTTTATTTCAATGCAAATACAAATCTTCCATACAGTACCACCCCTCCCTCGATAGAGCGTCGTCGCAGACGCAAGAGACGATCAGAATTTACATTTTATGAAATGTTTTTTTTTTTTCTGAAAAATCAGTTGGGTTGTCTTGAGGTTCTGCGCATTTAACGTTACACGATGTATAGTCTTAGTTAGTTATTTCTTTTGTTCAATATTCTGTAAAAACATACATGACATACAACGATACAATAATCTTTAAGCGCGTGGCCGAATTCGGAACTAATGTCGCAATCTTGTTTTTTCAATACAATTTCTGCGACAATTTCACAATGTTTTCCAGCAACGCCCTCTGTCAATGTCACTCAGGCGCCATTAGATAGCTAGCTCTCTATCGTAATAAAGTACAAGGACTCTGTAATTGCTAGTTACTAGTTGTATAAAAGTATTGAAGCAGCGGAAAATTCTCAGGGCCAATGTCAAGTGTCGCGATTATGCACCAGTACCATACATTGGCCATTGTTCTAAATGTGTAAGTCAATATAAATATATGTTTTTAGAAAGATATTGACAGCTATTTTTACATACCTATTTTTTGCCTGATATTATAGTACAGACTGGCCAGCACATCAACCTACCCGAAACTGTCAAATTTTCCCAATCAACTTTGAACCTTATATTGCAGTAATAAAGTTGAAAATCTATTAAATAAATTTGACAGGTTGTAGTAGGTTTATGTGCTGGCGTCTGTGCGTTTAGAAAAGTGTAATTGGGTTGTGTTTACCAGTCTGAGGGGTAGTTGCGTCACACAAATAAAATGACAAATTGATCGCAATGAGTTTCGTTTCGCAATGACGTTCATTGCGTTATTTACATTATTGAACAGATTAATTTTTCAAACCTATGAAGCAATGGATTAGCAATATTCTTCAAAACTCTCTGATTGTGATTCAAAGTGTGCTAGGTACGCAGTTGCTGATTTAGTTATTAAAAATAATTGGACCCAAAATTTGAAACTCAATCTGCCTAGCCTTTTCCCAACTATATTGGGGTCGGCTTCCTGTCTAACCGGATGCAGCTGAATACCAGTATTTTACATAGAGCGACTGCCTATCTGACCTCCACAACCCAGTAACTGGGTAATACGATACCACTTTGTAAGACTGGTTGTCACTTTCGGGCTTCTGACGACCCGTAACGACTGTCAAAGATCCACGAATGAAAACCGGGACCAACGGCTTAACGTGCTTTCCGAGGCACGGAGGAGTCTCGGTATGTAAAGATGGTCACCCATCCACAGACCAACCCCGGCAAGCGTAGCTTAACCTGACGGATCGACCTGTGCGGCAGTTACTACTTATCCACGGGCTCCACCCAAAATTTGAAACTGTATACGAAAAGTGACCACAATTGAACTGAATTTTTACTGAATATTTTTCGTGGGCAAGTTTACGGAATTTCCAATTTTAGTAAGAGAAAGCTAAAATTCATAAAATGTTAATAGTCACAAGTAAACATTACTTTTATGGGCCTCCAAAAATAATGTGTGAACATGACGGAAATTGTTCAAAAAGTACAGTTACGACAATCTGCCTGTGGACCGTTAGCGGTATAGCGTTAATTGATGATATAATATGCCTGCCTTGAAATGTTGTATGTGATCATTAAAATTTACTTTTATAGTCATAATAGGCTCTCGTGGATAGTTTTGCTGTTTCTAATGTACATTTCCAGCATTAAGTGGCGCCTGAGAAGTTATTAGGGATATTTGTGGCAAGTACAATTTATACCTTCTAAAATTTACATAAGTAGATATGCTTGAAGATTTTTGGAATTTTTGATGTGACGATTGCAAGAGAGATATATGTAAGTGTTTATTCAAATAAAACAGAATTTCTGAAGAAAGTGTGAGTTCCGCAATCAGAAGTCAGACATTTAATTTGTGAGTTTATGTATGTATGTGAAACAGAACCTGCACAGATTAAACTAAACTTGGTCTCTTGAAAATCTTTGTCTTTTGAGTTTAACCATTCATCGGTAGTTTGGTACTAAAATCATAATAGATAACCTCCATGAAATTATACCAAGTCTTTTTTAACCGGTTTTACATCTAAATAGGTACAATAAACGTTGCCCAACTTCTATCAAAACAGAATCCCTCTCAAACAGCGCTTTTTGTACTAAAACCAGGTTGATGTACGGAGTGCCCACTGCGCGTTAGAACGCTCGACCAATATTTACTCTGCTGAGCGATAAACACGAACAGACACGCCTGGTACAGTCGATAAAAGAGTATAATATACAGGCAGCTAACTCGTAACTAACAAATTTGTTTTTGTGCGTGTGCTTAGTAGTACGTTGTTCTTTGTCATAGCCGACTTCAAAAAGGAATAGTTTTATCGACCAATCAGTGTTTCAAGCTTTACTGGAATGCGCATAAAGGTATGAAATCGGGCTATTTGTTATTGCGGCAACAAAAATACATCATCTGTGAAAATTTCAACTGTCTGACTATCACTGTTCATGCGATACAGCCTGGTGACAGACGGACAGACAGACAGACAGACGGACAGCGGTGTCTCAGTAATAGGGTCCCGTTTCACCCGTCCCGTTTGATTGCGAAGCGTAGTCAAAATATCATTATTTTCCAGCCTGTTCACCTAGCTCTTATGCAGACTGTACCTACCTCAAAGTACCGTTGTTACCTCACTGTTGAGGTCCGTATGTCACTAAGTGATGGTCTAGTGTCAGGGTACATAGCTAGTCAATTGTTTCTATACCTTGTTCGAAGCTTGTGGGCAATTTATAGCCCCATGTTTGTACTGAGAGACTTTGTTGAGGTAAACTTGAAACGTTGTTTAAAAGTTAGTGTATTGGAAAAATTCTAAGCTGAGACGTTGTGTTTGAGCTTTGTCTATGTTGTTTTTGTTGAAAGGTAACAACATAACCTAATTAAATAATAATCAGCCTAAAATTTAGTTCTGTGTGTTATAATGTGTTCCTACTGTTAGAACACAGGCCACCCTCTGTGAGAGGGAGTGGGCCATTAACCACTACGCGGGCCCAGTGCGGGTTGGCGGATCTCACATGTCTTCGAATTTTTGGTTCTAGGACATGCCGGTTTCCTCACGATGTTTTCTTTCACCGTTTTGAGAGCAGTGGTGATGAAATAATTTACACAAAGTAAAGTGTCTGCTTGGGGTCGAACCCAAAGTCAAAATCAAATAATTTATTTCAATTAGGCACAAAAAAGGCAATTTTGAACGTCAAAATTTACAAAAAAAAAATTGACCTATCTACGACCCACGACCTACGACTCTTAAGTCGAGGCCGTTACGACTGGGCCACCTCTCTTAAGAGGAAACAGGGCCTGCGAGGAATTTAAAAAATAGGTATTTGAAGAAACTATTGCCGTCGTCTTACCTCAAGTCTGTCTCCGTAGAGTGCGATAGGGATAGCTGCAGCTCGGACTGATTATATCACAAAACAAATTGACAAGATCGACGTTTCGTATTCCCCTATTTTCTCCTCGAAAACTGAGCCGATTCAATTATTTTTTACATTAAAATTTTAAGAAAGAGTATGTCTAGGTTCCTGACATTTTCTTTTATGTTAAAAACTTTTCGAATTTTTCTGGTAGTCCTTTAATCACGGCGGTAAAAATGGGGCATTTTTGTTAATTTTGGAGGGTCATATTTTCTTTACAAATAAGTTCCTGAAAAAAACGAAATAACAGGAACGTGTCTACAGCAGATCTTGATTTTATGAAGAAAAAAAATTGCTCTAGAGTCATTATTCAGGAAGAAAAAAGGGGAATACATTTGTATGAACAATCGCAGGCCCTGTCCCTCTTAACCTAACAATTCATCTTAATTTATTGGGTATACGTTAGTAAGTCATAAATTAGAAGATCAAGTAGGAACAATGACGAAAAATAGCGTCGAAAAAGTTGTCAAATCTGGTGATTTGACAACTTTTTCGACGCCAAGCCCACGTCCGCACGGACGTAATAAAAATGCGGCGATTTTTTTTCGTGCACTAGATTCTCAACGCACTACTTAGCGCCGAGAGTTGAAAATCCAACAGTGTGTTTTTTCATCGCGCTGGGACGAGAGTGCGTCCCAACGCGTTGGATTCTCAACGCTCGGCTCAACACCGAGAGTTGAAAATTCAGTGCGCGATAAAGTCCGTGCGTACGTGGCCTAACTGTTATACATCATCCAACAAAAGAGAGACCATAAATCTAGGACTCATAACATGCCAAAGCTTAAAATGCCTATGCATTCCACAACTTTCCTCGACAAGTCCTTTACTGTCCAGGCCGCTCGTTTGTGGAATGCATTGCCAGTACAAATAAAACGCGCGCAATCTTTACCAATATTTAAGAGACTCGTGAAGGAACATTACTTGTCGTTGTGATCTTATTCTCGTAACTGTAATTGTCGATAGTCTTCATTTCTTTTTATTGTTTATATATTTAGTAAGTATGTATGTATTTATTATTTAGGATATGTATATATCTGTGTATCTGTTCTAGTATATTGTATACTTATTATTTGCACCAACGACAGCCCCATTTTATGTCCACGCAAATCATTGTCCATTCCAAGGTTGCTTGGAAGAGATCGCGGAAAGCGATAAGGCCGGGCATTGTGTCTCCATATTTTGCAGTTTTTTTTTTTTTTGTTATGTATTTTTGTGGTGTACAATAAAGTATATATAAATAATAAATAAAGCCTATACATAAGGGAAGTAATAAATGAGACATAGAAACAACAACCAGGTTAAAATAAATCGTCCAAGCAATTACAGTTAACTACTTACGTTTAAATATTACTTAAATCGCACATATTTATCATCTGTGGAACATTTCATCACTGGGACATTTAACATTCTATCTTAACTGGTGTAATTAGCCCGTCGCCGAGTTATCTAGAAAATGTATGCCTAATTACCTTACACGGTACAAAGTACCGGTAAAAGAGGTTAAGGAATTATTAGAGGAAAGTGAAAGATCATACCAGTTTATAAGCTCCGGCATTTCTGAGAAAGATTTTGGTTTCCTTAATATGGCCTTAGACACGGTAATAGAGCTTCTTCTTGTATCGAGTCAAGAGTATTATATTTATGTGCTTATATTTGTAGCTGGGACATTGAAGCGAAAACTTTTACCATGGATTTCAGTACATGATTCTGAACACCTTTGCCACCCTGAATATTGTTATATTTATAGTTTGTAATAGGTATATCGCATGAAATACAGTGTTGCCGACTGAAGTACTCTATACAGTCGGTGCGAGATGACGGAGTCTAAGGACCTCAGGGCGAGGGCGCCGGAAACAACAGGAGCGCCAGTTACCCTTCAGCCCTAAGGAACTGTCACACGTTCATGAGACGCGTGCGCACATAATAATCATACCATTACCAAGTTTATTACTTTATTTCTATTATTATTTGTAATGGACAAGATTAATTAGGACAATAGTTGTTAATTGTGATTTGTGTAACAAAGTGTACATAAACTAAGTGTAAGAAGCTGTTATTATCTTTTAATTGCTCGAGATCCACAAACAGCCCACAACAATGTCAGGGGATGGAAACACGACCCCTCCCCAATGTCCGCACTCCGACATGTATAACCCAAAGGTTGACTGGTAGGAAATGCCTCTGGTATTAAGTCGACCTCTGTATATTTCTGTGCTTGAAGTATTAAATATATAAATAATACAGTCAACAAGAAGTCTTCCATTAAACCTAGACGAGAAAGAAAAACATTTTATTTTGGGACTCGCACAGGAAATACAAACTGTAATAAAAAACTAAAAAGGAACATCTAATAACAAACACTTTCGAATAAAAAAAAAAAAAAAAAAACGGATTTGCACTCCGGGAGTGCCGGCAGAAGTGAAAACTTGAATATTAACGTTGTGCATTTTTGATATTTTGAAATGGTTAGGGAATCATTTTGCACCGGTCTACTCTCCCTCCGTCTAACGAATTTTCGATCAGGTCACGTGTCCTGACGCGAGTTTAACATTTTATACCCATCACAAAAAAAGTGCACACCGCGACACTAAAGAAGTTTTCACATCAAAAGGCTACTTCCTATTTCAGCAAGCTGCGATATAATAAATACCGCAGCGCTAGAGAAGATAAGTCAGTCCTTAAGATCGGAGGGGTATACTACCCTAGAAAATTCTAGGTTATCATCGCCATAATGATTGTTACTGCGATAGGCTGGCGAGGTGCTACATTGGACAAGTACCATCAAAGAAGTTCATAAGACTATTTCTGCTTGCAGCGCTCGGCCGCTATAGAACCGGGGCGGTAACAGATGTGGTCATCGTGTTCACGGGATTTTGTTTTCAAACTGCTTAGATATGAATTTCTTCGATAGTACAGACGCCAGCACATCAACCTACTACAATCTGTCAAATTTCTTTAATAGATTTTCAACTTTATCACTAACGTATATGGTTCAAAGATGATTGGGGAAATTTGACAATTTCGGGTAGGTTGACGTTCTGGCGTCGGTACATCATCATCATTCTCTTGCTCTATTCCCAATTTATTTGCGGTCAGCACAACATGATTGTCTTTTCTTACTTCTCTATTAATCGTCATCTTGGTAGTCACCCCCTTTCTAGCCATATCATCTTTCACACAGTCCATCCATCGTTTCGACCGTCTTCCCTTAATCTTATAGCCAAAGCCATCCACATGCATACTCAAAACTTTCCTCAAGATATTTATCACATTATTCTATTGCCTTTCCATTGAATTCTTCACAAAACCGAATCTATATTTATAAAAAAGATAACTTCTGTTATATCGAACCCATCATCCATCTTCGTTCGATATTTAATAGTAATCCATTGTGCAAGTTCCGATTCTCAAAAGAAATATCTATTATAACAGGATCAAAATTAAAATGGTGCGTGACGTAGTCCCATTATTACAACAATAGATTTTCTTCCTGTCGGATCCCTAGCCGTTATAGAACTTGGTTTATATCCCCATCATTCTTGGCTTGTAATGGTGAAATACTTCTAATCAAATTATTCACAGTGTTATTTCTCCGTCGATCAGCGTCAGGATAAAAATAGAGCTCTTAAAGGAGCTGTTTTTACGACGTTCCTCATTTAATGGACCTTTTGAAAATCCTTTAGAATGTAACAGATAATATATTTTAGTAGTTGTAGTAAAGGTTATTATCAAGGAGGTCACCTAAGGATTACTAGCAGCATACTAATACCTTAAGCCTGCAGAATAGGTATTGTCTATTTCGAAGGATGACAATGACGTTATTATCATTGTTGGACGTAACCCACTTGGTATTATTACTCCATAACATCAGGACTATCTACCATGGCACTTACGGTTCCATGATTGCCTGTATCATCTTACTGCTGGAAAAAGGCGGCCTCTCTAGATTTCCAAACACCACGTTTATGGATATTGTGACGAGCCAACATCATACGTGCCTTCTTCCGATGGGGGTACCCAGAAAATAGTTTCTGGGTACCCCCATCGGAAGAAGGCGTGAGTTTGAGTATGTATGACGTATGTTGTTGTTGAAAGGAGTGAGATCCTAGCAGGTGACGACACCTGCTAGAATCCTTACACACTCCTTTTGCCTCGTTTATTAGATATTTGGTGTTGTACGCGGCGGACCCGTCTTGCTGGGCCAATTCAGTGAGTGTAACGTAGTTGGAAGATCTAAGAGTCACGCGATAGAAATAGAGGCAACTTCTGGGTGAATATACTTAACTGAAGGTAATTAGCGCTGTGCGACCTGAATCGCACTTATTGTGTCGCAGCAAGAGTCGCTTTTTATTTTAATGATTTTGCGGAGTGTAGTCTGTAACTGTATTGACCAAACTTAGGGTCATCGCAGACAGAACGGAGCGCAGCGGAAAGGATTTTATTAACGCACTTGAAAATAAACTTTAAAATTATTACAATATAGTGCATAAATGCTTGAACCTGACAAAACATGCTCGCTCGTCCTCGAAGATACGCGGGAATCCGCGCCGCCCGTAAAGAAAATGCCCGAGACCGCGCGGGGATTATTCCTCTCTGTCTGCGCTGACCCTTAGAAAAGATATTCAAAGATTATATAAGTACAATACAATACAGGGCATGTTTTCCCTCATCCTTCGGGTTAGAGACAATCGTTATTGTTATGTTTATACCTCGATCTTTTGTTGTCCCAACAGTGAACAAGATGAACACGCACTGGTGTTTACTTGTTTACCCTGTAGTGTGTATTAAGTTATGAATTTGTTATGTTGCTTGGAGCGAAAATTTTCATGTGTGAGGGTTTTCACCTCACTGGGGGTTAGTAACTATAAATCAAAATATGCGGAGGTGATTAATTATGTCTAGAGGACCGCTGTATTTCAAACTCTCAAGTAATTACATCATAAAGAAGCACGCTTTCACGACACGGAGCCCTAAGCCCACAGACTACTTAAAGTGCCTAAGCCGATCGGTGACAGAACAAATGCTAGGCATGTTTCTATTCAAAAGTAATTCTATATTTAAATGTTAGAATGTCTGCCAGTTATACTGCCAGCCGTGAAACCTCTACAGTCCCTAGGGTCGTGAATTTCGCTCTTCTTTCTAGAATTTCACTTGTTGCTACATTCAAGTCCACAACCAAAGTGTAGTACTAGCGCCAGTTACTCTTGCCCAATATAGTAGAGTCTGACGTAATATGAAGTTTTTTTTTTTTTTAAATCACCTTTAATATCTTCCATTGCACCCATACTGTTACTGTTACTGTAAGCCTGCATCATCGCACTGCTGTGCAAAGGCCTCTCCCCATGACTTCCACCCATCTCCAAACAAAATAAGATTTCAGGTTCCAATAATTTATTTGGAGAATCCGTCAATATGCCTTTTCTTCCATACATTATCCGTACGTTAGACGATTCCATGTCCGAACCTACTAAAATCACAATAAAGGTGCAATAAAAGCAAAAACAACAAAAAGCTACGTATCTACACGTTCATCTTTGAACCTTGACCCAACAGATTTGGCAGACACAGTTATGGGAGCTGTTGTCGCATCAAAACAAAAACAATTGACAATGAGTCAGAAAGACCCAAAAGGTTACGACAGTAAAAGAAGATTAAAAGTACCATTCCGTACTTGACTGCAGGCAGCAACTGCACGCGACGTGTCGCGGCGTCCTGTCGCTGCAGTCATGATTTCGAACCCGACCGCAGGCGGCAGCAGCCTGTATTCCAGAAGGTAGATAGAAAATAGAAAAACGTGTTATCGCTCGAGCGTTAGCGGTGGCGGCACTACTGGTCTGCGGTCGGGCTGCACGTGTCGCCTGTCACTCACCCGTAGCTGCCAACGACGTGTCGCTAGCTACGGAAAGTATTTCATAGAACTTCATAGAAACCAGTCGTGTTGCGGCGACACGTCGCGTCGCCTGTAGTTGCATCCTGCGGTCGGGTACGAAATGGTACTTTTAATCTTCTTTTACTGTCGTAACCTTTTGGGTCTTTCTGACTCTGTCTTTCTGATTGTCAATTGTTTTGGAATGGTACCTTTAGGAGTATCGAAAGGCTTTTTCTCGGGATTATAGGTCTGGAGATGTCGTACCGATCTGGCTCGGAGGATCATGTTGAGTTCTTCTTTAGTTGGGTCTTAGGTAACCATAATGCGATTTTCATTAGAAGAATTTATGTGCAATTCACATCCATCAGTATATATACCTAGTTGTAAAATATACACTTTAATAAAATCGAAAATTATAAATAAAATAGGTACCCACTTGTATTCTAAAACATTTCCTATATTGATAGTTGTTTCGTATCATGTGTGACCTTAATAGCTTTGTTCATCGATCAATTTGTCTAATAAGTAGTTTGTCAACACTACAAACGATACCTCAATTACTAAGATAGGAAATTTCGTCACCTCACACTTCTCCAGTATTTAATTTTATCGAAATACTTACATCTTTCTGTCTCTTTCTTTCTTATTATAGTTATATCTCCCTTACTCTCTTTCTATTGAACTTTGATAAAACCACAATGAAGATAGTTTTTAGTGGGACATGTAACGGTGCCCTTGTGATCAAAACCTGCATACTATGGGAATTGATTCGTTTTAGTCCCAAACAATTATTATGAAGAATTGTATTGCGCAATGCAGAGAAAGGTCTCCATCATTCGATATGACTATATGATTTGTTGATTTATGCCGTAACTTCCCGCGAGAAGTCTTCTTTAGTTTTGCAGAAGTATATGAGATAGGCTCTTAAAAAATCATAATCGGAGACCACTTATTAGAGGAAAAGTGGAACTGGAGCGTCCTGGGCCCATAACCTGACGGGTTTTGAGTAAAATAAACCAGGATTGAAGTATTAATATGCAGTTATATTTATTAGCATAAAGACAGTGTAGCTTTTACAATGTAATAGTAAAACCCGACCATGACAGATAGTTGGCATCTACCAAGGCGCCTTTATGGCGTTTTTTTAAACTAACACGACACTTTTAAACTGTTCGGTTTACACGGTTGTTTCAACAAAAGCC
This sequence comes from Xanthia togata, assembly GCA_963853775.1. Lineage (NCBI taxonomy): Eukaryota > Metazoa > Arthropoda > Insecta > Lepidoptera > Noctuidae > Xanthia > Xanthia togata. The sequence continues at coordinate 5,947,267 of OY970794.1, forward strand.
ATAAAGAATCCTTAGCCACAAACTCAGCTCAGAACAGAATTCACAATGTATCCTCTTCAGTTGTGTTGCGCCACCACTCATTATTGAGCCTACCGACACAGTATAACAAACTACATTAGTTAGTAAGTACCTTAAGACTGTGCTACTACCGTTTTTAGGCTACACCAACAAAAAAGAAAACATCATTAAATTCCTAAAATGTATCGGTATTTTGTGGTATTTACGTTTGATTAGAAACAACAATGGTATCGTTCGTTTATAACGCATAGATATCGAATGACAAATTAAAAACCTTTGATTCTATTTGCTCTAATTACACTCTTAAATGCATAATTATCAAAGATTTATTACATTTAATTTATATTAAAAATCACTTTTACTCCTTATCGAAAGGTTAGGCCAGAAAGATAAATAAAAAATGTCTTATCAAAGTTCATGAACATTTTACCGAAAATTAATTGAAAAAAGATGGCCGTAGCGTTTAAAATAGAACGCGGTTTGATTGGTTATTTATGATTTTAAATATAGAAAATGGCCATTGAATTTGACGTCATCAAAATTAGGTTTATGATTTGTCGAGGATAGAAAAGAAGAGAATTTCGACATTGTTTTGAAGTTGTATTTAAGTACTGGTACCAAGATAATGCTATCATTTTGTACACACTAGTCCTAAGTGTGTTCTTAGTGATAAGATTACCCTTCGGATTTCGTAAGTACTTATATCCAAGTTTGTTGTTATACATATTACTTAGGTAGTTCAAAACTTGGCTTAGATACATAATGGGGTAGGTGTCACTTATAAAATAGTCAAGTTAATTAAAAATAGCTGTTGCTCTATTCAGTTCTGTTATGTACCTACTTCCTTTTTATTAAAGCTTATTTCCTGTTAGTAATACTTACCGCTATTCTAGATGACTATCGCAATTTCTATATCTTTTTAGGTTTGTTTTACTACTGTTAGCAAACAGTAATTACCATTATCAATCAGATCATTTATAAACCAATTATGACAAACTCATTATAGTGTATTTTACCGAAATCCGCTTAACTATACGTTAACCACTTAATTTTCTTATCTTATCCTTAAAAAGTCGAAGAAATTTATTGATTTGTAAAAAATATTGTGTCGTCATCTTTCCTAGAACGCGGTATGGCGCCGGCGCAGCTTTTAAGTTCACAGAAACGCAACCGGATGGTTTGCGCATGCTGCACATTATAAGCAAGGAAAATTTGCATTTCTGTCTGTCTATTGATAAAGAATAAATGTAGGTAGCTATGTACTGGATTGCCGGGTATGGTTTCTTATACATTCTGTGCAAGTAAAACTAGCCAACATTTAATATTCTCATTATTTCACCCGTCGTTTGCTTTGCTTACACAATGTACCTACAATTTATTAATATTTGTATTGAAGTCTTATCTAGTTTGTTTTTGTGCGAAACCGGTTCGATATTTTATGGAAAATTCAAATTGAGGTTAAGGCCTTTTAAACCTGAAGCTGAAGAGTTTTTTTTTTTTTGTTTGATCACGTAAGTCTCGGGAACTACCCGTCGGATCAAGAAATTCGTCGCGAAATCGTGGGCATAAGCTAGTAGCCACAGTAATATATACTACCGTGTAGTAGCTCCGGGTCGACGGCGCGTTGTGTTTCACGTCAGCACAATTAAAGGGGTCCGATAGGACCGATTCCTGCCGTGGTTGCGGGAAAGTCCGAAAGGGTTACCGTGGCCCCTGGCAACGTAATGGCACTGAAGGAATACGAGTGGGTTTTAGTCAGTAAGAGTCTGACACGCCCTCCCGCTCCGCCCAGAGCGGGAGAAGTTATTTGATAATTGCCCACCCAAAAAAAAAAAGTTTGTAGTTCATTAAGTTGTCACTTGTAACGTAATCCAGTCGGAAAATTATTTTCTAGGTTAGAAAACAAGTACCTACTAACAGTAAGTCTACTTTACCTACTTATACGAAGTCACACACCGTTACGTAACATGACTAGACATGTACTAGCCTATAAAAATTATGGCCCATAAATCCTAGAGAAACCCATAAATGAACCAGTCTATTTTTCTTTGTCGAGTCAACCTAAATTCAGATAGTACCTTTAGATAAATTAATTGGTCAGACAGGGCATTTGTCTAGAGGGCAAAAGGATTACTGGGAGAATGTTTTGGCCAAATTCTACTTTGTACAATATTTTTCTTGCTTACATGTAATAGTCCTAACTTGTTTCGAAGGGACTGGAGAGAATAGCCAGATGTTGGATATTTAAGACTTTATTTTCCATTTCTTTTTATTATAGGTATTTGGAGTTATTCCGAATATAATCCTTTGACTTCTATGGTAGGTTTAAGTTCCTACATTAAGGGGCCGGCTGAGCATGCGTAGTTCATACAAACATAATACCAAAATAATTTGTAAATCAAACATATTCTTAAGGTAGTGTGTATAGAAATTTGAAATTCCTCATATCTCGTCTGGTATTATGTTTGTATGAACTACGCATGCTCCGCCGCCGGCTCGTTAATCGTCAACAATATGGAGGCTACTGCGTCATATTTGTCGTTAGAATTCCTTATATTCGATTCGGTTGCTGCTGTTTCGTTGAAGTGTGTTTTTCAAGAAAATATGCGAAGTTTTATCAGCATGTCTAAACTGTATAAAATACTGCGTACACGTACTTATGATAAAACGTGTGGAATTTCGCGTTTTTCCACATAAGTAAGAGTTGTTTTTCGCTATGTTTTTTCACTTGCGCTTTGTTCATGGCGAATCAATTGTCAAGCACTACAGAGGAAATTTTATTTTAATTCTCCAAGAAATTTTCCTTAAATGTCTTTTTTTCATTTGGCTATCCCATGTGTCTTGAATACGTGTTGTCGCGGACGGGCTTTCAGAGCATTTATCCGAAGTTGCAAGTACAAAATATATGTAGGTACTTAATTGTCAAGTACCATAGAATTTTCCATCTTTTTGGAGGCATATACTCAAATGCCTTTATTATCTTTAGAAAAGAGTACGGACCTGGGGTAACCAATTAACAACGTTTTACGACCAAAATATTCATCATCTTCCCTCTTCTTCCTCAGATGGCGTAGCGTAATGGAGGGCGAGTGCTCTGAGGGAGCGGAGGGCTGGCTCCTCGTGAGGGTGCACGTGCCCGAACTGAACGTGCAGAAGAGTCTCCAGTTCCCCAGAGACCAGCTCATTTGGGACGTCAAGCAGCAGTGCCTCGCCGCCTTACCTAAGGTCTGTACCGAGTTTTGGCTTTGTTTATCAAATTAAACTAGCTAGCAAAACTTCAGATGTAATGGCTACCGATATCTAACGACGATAAAACAAAAAAATAAGATTTTCTGAACTCGTCATTTCAAGAAACGAATCTACTGGTGACCTCGTAGTTAGCTGTCACTTGAAATTATTAGGAGGCTCTCCAAATTGTACGTTAATTTACATTAATATTCTGAAACAGTCACGCAAACAATCAAAATGTAACTTTAGTATATGATTTATTGGATCTTGTTCTTTCCATGTACAAGACAGTTACGGAATTGTAACATGTTCGCTCGATTCATTTTTTATTCGAAAATTATTTCTTTTTTTAGAGATTATTTAAATAATACTATTATTTAAATAATAGTATTCACAGTAAGAAAATATAGTTTATTATCCAGCTACAAGATATTTTTTCTCTAGATCAATTATTACTTTAGTTATAAACGAATTAAGAATTGATACTTACGCCTTTTAGATCAAAGAGCGCACGCGATATTCAACTTTATTACTGATGTGTTAGCGTTTAGCACATAGTGGAGTGGCGGGTTGCATGGGGGCGGAGCTTGCGTGAAAATTGTCTTTAGAGTGCCTCGTCATATGAGTTTTTTTGTTTGTTTCATTTATCGTCATTAGATCCGACTGCCGATCAGCCGACAGTACAGCTAATCGATCCGCGGAGTTTTGCTAGATAAATTGATTTGACTGTATATTTAGTTCGTACCTACTAAGGTAAATTCCCCTTACGTTTTTTTCCCTAGTACAGCCCGATTCAAACTTAATGGCGGCTCGGAACTTGAGGCGAGTCGCTGCGCAGTAACGAATTCATGGGTCAGCGGGGGTGAGGGGTGCGGTACTGCGCAGCGACTAGCTAACTTCCAAGCCGCCATTAAGTTTGTATCGAACTATACCTAAGCTTGTAATAAATAAATTCAACGTTTTAAGTACATAGTTTGTAAGCACATTCGTGTCATAATCATGAGATTTAAAAATTTGTCAGTTTTTAGAGTGACAACTTAGATTTTTATTTATTAGTAGACTATTAGACGTATTTCTATGTTATTTCTGTGTTAATAGGTAGAAGTACCTTAAGGTAACTATTTTTAGGAGCAAAGGTACGTTAGTACTATTATTTATAGGTAGGTACTGTGGCACCCATTTAATTGCCCAAAGCAGTAAATCTTATTGGAAAACCATAAACCTAATTCCGGTTATAGGATTCTTGGAATTGCTACTTCGTCAAATTGTGGAATCCATCGTTTTCCGCTTAAATTCATCGCTATCGGATTAATCTTCTAAGTTCCTTAGTTAAAATGTAATCATAAGTTTTTGTAGAATTATTAAGTTTTTGACCTTCTGACTTATGACACCTGAGTTGCATAATTGGCTTCGTTCATTCGCCGCATTAAGGCTCGTACAGACCAGCGCGGCGCGGCGACGCGACGCGAATCGCACAATACAATTTCTAAGAAAACTTGTCGTTATAATAAGCTTCGTGCAGACTAGAACTAGCGCGACGCGACACCGGTGATCCGGTGTCGCGTCGCGCTAGTCTGCACGAAGCTTTATTTAAACGAGTGGAAATTAATTGATTCATTACAGTTAATTTATTTGTCCAGTCATCTTGCTAGACAAATTAATTTGGGTATTATTTTATATAAGATTATTTATTATCAATTTATAAGCTTTTCAACTTCACATTATAATCTAGTGATGGGACGTAAATCATGGAGAAAAAAAGCGACACTTTTTTTTTTTTTTTTTTTTTCTGTATGTCATCTCGCAGGTCTTCTATGAGGTTGTCGGCTGCTTAACCGGGCTATCCTGAGGATGCTCGAATAAATAAACCTCCACATCCAGGGCATACAGCTTATAAACTAAGCGAAGGGCACCTTTTGCTCAAATATTTTAGTCATTTGTTTTAAAATATAGCCAGTATATTTTTATTCATTGGTTTTTTAATGCTATCAACTAATAGGCCTCGTTAATCCTACATTAACCTACATTCTACTATTAATGCGATTACGCATACATTACTCTGATTACCCACATTCGAACTATAACATACCTATGAAACAGAAAACTTTCGCTTATTTAAATTATTTTGTTATTTAAACGATTATTCAATGTTATCGTTCCGCTTACTGCTGCTAAAGTGTTTTTGTTACGTATTTTTGGTAACATCGCACATAATTTAATTTATTAATTATTATTGTATAAGAATACAATTTTGAATTACTTGCCTAGAGTTTGTAATGCTTGGTTTCATTCAGTACCGCATTTTTTTTTTTTTTTTTTACTTTTTCGCCCAATTGAGGCCAGTTGAGGCTTGGAATCTTGCAATACTTACCTAGGTTATCAATCCTATGGCAATCCTGCCTACCACCCTCATTTGGTTCATGGCGATTGTTCAGCTAAAGGTTCACTTTAACACACCTCCTGTTCGCGTCTAGCGAAATTAGCGTCTATAGTTTACCATCAGCTTATGCGATAAATATAATGTCATCCCTGATGGAGTAACGAAATGGTAACCCACATCCTTCTAGCAGCTACACATCACATATTACCTCCTTGCCTCAATTTATTAGTTAACTTCAAATCCCCCAACGTGACAAAACTAAAATGTTCAAGTCCTCTTTACTATTTAAAAAATAGAGTCGAACAATATCCTCATACGGCCACGTATTACAAAAGTTCCCAGCACAATAATTATATAATTACTGGCAACGTGTTTCCAATAATAAACTCAAAGACACACGATGGGAAAATAAACAGCTGATGTGTTCCACATTCAAAGTCTTTAGAACAGTGTGTCACCTGCTTTTTCTCATGGGTTTATAAACTTTATAAGACAATAATTGAGGGCAGTAGAATTATTTATTTTATAATGGTTTCTAGGAAAGCAGATAAGTGACGCAAATATGTCATGGAAATTACAACTTAGTATCTATTATTGATTGATTGATTTATTTATGAAACTTCGTGCGCTATAATGGTACAAAATCGGACTTAATTCCTAATGAAAGTATTAGGTTTTAATTCGTAATTATATTACTTTTTATTCAAGACTATCTATACCTGAACCTACAGTCAACAGTCATGTTTTGATTGATTTTCAATGCTCGTCTTAGCGCCGAAAGTTGAAAATCCAACAATTTAAGCATTCGTTTAGATGTCCCATAGTGTTAGCTAAAACGGCATTACTGATGCTCAGTTGGAGCCAGACTGTAGATTTCAAGCCTTTTTACAAAGTAACAAGTACCGCTTTTTTATTTTAACGTTGGTGATCTATGAAGTTGGAAGAGTCGCAAAAGGTCTGTAAGTAATATCGAGTCAATATCTTTAGACAGAAACTTTAGATTTAATCACTTTTACAGCGAAATGGACCAAAAAATATTATACTACAAGTTCACGATTATGAGCATTTTAAAAATCAAAGGATTCCGTTCTTATTTGATATTTCAAAAAACTTTAGGGCCTCTTAAGTTGTTCTTCACTCTATTTAATCAGCACCAAATGGCACTCAAAAATATTATCGTAACTATAATTGCGACCTAGTGAAAGTAGTACGAACATCTGGTACTTGATCGATAATCGAGTTTCGATTCAAATCGATTACGACATTGAAATGCAAATATCGAGAGTCTGCGGAGTGGGGACGTCTCTCGAATGTTTACATAGACCATAATTGAAACGAGACGGAGGGAAATCGATGTGATTTTAGTTTTTATTGGATTCTTTTTAATATTTGTGTTTGAATATCGAACATGACTTTATTTATTTATTTATTTATACTTCAAGCACAAAAATGTACAGAGGCGGACTTAATGCCACAGGCATTTTCTACCAGTCAACCTTTGGGTGATGCAGAGACAAACACTGACTTTGTTCTTCACATTTGATTTTAAAAGTAAATGATGCCCGAAAATACATTTAAAAAAAATATACCTAAACATCCGAATTGATAACCTCCTTCTTTTGGAAGTCAATTAATTAGCTACATCTTTATCTTTATGTCTAATAGGTGCTTATTGCTGTTCCACTGAAAATAATAACAATATACCTAGTGGCTAGCAAATATTATGTAGGCACTGAGATTGTAGATTCGAAGAATAATAAGAAGAATAATAGGTACTTAGCATACCCAGTTTATCGATTCCATCGCGTCTTGAATCGATTTTTAACGCTATTGCCATAGCCAATACGGCCGTAAGTACTTCATGAAATCTTTTATTTTCTGTACCTACCTATAATATTAGGTATTATAGTAGCAATTTGACTTAAACTATAAGTTGGTACTTGTACTTGCTTACCAATTAAATACCTATTTATAATCATGTAGGTAGTGAAATATTACAAATTAACGCCATTACGAAACTATACAGTGTACATACAGCGTAATTAATTATGTAGCCATAATTAGGCACCTCACCTGACTTCAATACAATTTTTTTTTTATATTTCCCATGCACCAAAAGCATTATAAACAAATTCTGATTCGAACATAAATACTTATTTAAAATCATAAATGGAACAAAAAAAAATTCTTCGACGATGTAAGAAATGCAGTAGCAATCTTTTATGCAATTTAAAGCCCACAAAAGTGCAAGTCGCACGTGGGTAGCCGTAGGCGGGACAAGTCTAAAGACTGCCTAGTAAATCGCAATAAACGTTGCATTAAAACATCACACTTTCAATCGGGACGGGATAAGTGTTTTATCCATATAATCGCTGCCATATTATTTTTATTATAATTTGCCAGTTGAGCGGCTCGTAAAATTATGTTACTTCTTTTATTAGTTCTGCTGCAGTCGACACTTAATTTGATTCTGTGTTATTAATAATAATATATAATTTGTTCTCTCTTCACAATAAGTGGTCTTAAAAATAATGCAAACTTAAAACTTATTACATTTTGATGTGAGCGTTGCGTTAATTTTGCCGACAAATAAATAACATTGAATAACGTTTTTGAGAATAACATCCCTAGTTCATAATTTGACAACTTAATAACCAAACGAGAAGTCGCTTTGTGTAATACAAATCCGAAAATTATTCAAATAGCCATCATACTCATGTAGGTTACAAACATTGTACCTATTACATAAAGAACTTGCTTACATTTAATATCTAATCGAAACATCGCAACACTGCAAGAATTTCTAGATCGTATCGTAGCCTCCAACTATAAAAGTCTTACGTAGCTACATGTCGAGTATCGGAAAAATCACTAGCCGACAGCAATCCACACTAGCACTTACAAACCAGTTTCCACAATACCGTTATGTGGAAGTAATTTCTTAAACGCATACTCGACGGTCACGCCAATCGTATCGAACGATATGCACTCGATTCGTCAACGGACATTAGGTACCTTGGTAGGACCCCGATGCATAGAGTACAGTAATGCACAAAATTATATGTTTGCCGCACAAATAAATTGACATTCGGAATTTGAGTGGAACGTGCTCGAATTTCGAATTTTTATTTTTTGTGAATCGCGCTCAGACCAAATAAATTGGTCTGAGGAATCGCGTTGTGCTTTTGAATTTTTATTTGGTTGAAAAAGTTCGGTTCTTGCAATAATTGGCAGCATTTAACCTATTTTAGAAAATAATTAGAAAATGTTATTCACACGATTATCATAAAATGAGATTACCTAAGTTAATGGATAATATTAACCTCCCACTATTGCGTACGAAATGGATTCTTACATTTATTTTATAGTTTTTCTCTGTTTATTATTATTATTTTAAGAACGCCGTAAATATTATAGTCGACGTACGTGTAAAATTTTTATGGGTGTATAATATCTCAATAGGAATGAACATTCTGCAAAAATTTACAATATACCCTTTAGGCTTCATATAGGTACTTACCTGAATCCAAATATTTTCCAGTCCAGCCAATAACCTAAAGTGTATCCTTAGCATCTATTCCACTATGTATCTATAATTAACATGTAATAATATTGTTTTCGGTGGTGTCTCCGGCAACCTCAGGTGGCCACTTGGTACAGGGTACGTTTTTAAAGATGCAACCCCCGTTTATGCCTGGCAACCCCCTGTATAATGATGCATGAATCATGGCAATGATTCAGTGTAGTCGCCGATAGGGAGACGATACGTGTCTAACTGCATGAATGATATACTAATGTCTTGCATGATTAATTACCCTGGTATGCTTGTATTTTCACGTGACTTCATGACTTGTCATCCTTAAGCTAAATTGCCTTTAATTTTGTCATAGAAACAGTGGGAAAGTGATTGCCCTGTTATGTACCTACTTTAAGTTTCTGAAGACATGGTGTAGGTAAATATGCTATAAAATTTTACCGACTAATTTCAAGAGAAAAAGAAAAAGTGGTAAATACAAAACGTGCATATTAAAACCAAAGTTCCTTTGAACCAGGCTTAAATTAATTTTGCATTAAACGATAAAATTGCCTGACTAAAAGCAACTCATGTGCCGTAATTGCAATAAAGTTAAAATCGCGTGCACGAATTCCATACACACGAATGAATTCAAAACTTAATAATTCACAAATTAAGTACACCATTAATTAAAATTATTTCTAACTTTTATTTTGAATAAGTCACGTGATAATATGGCGTTGAAAAATAGGACCTTGAAACCAACGTATAATCGGTTGGCCATAAGTCCGTAACCCATACTCACCTAGACGTTAAATGTTTCCATAATAACCATAGTATTTCAAGCATTAACCAAGTCATAATAAATCCTATCTAGAACGTACAATGACAGGTAAGTAATGCATTGTCTTAGGATGTCTTGTTTAATAACAGCATGTGGATATAAAATGTTACCATTTATAGACTTTTAAATATGTATGTTCACCTTCTTGGCCTCAAATATAATAACATACAAGGTATTCCTTGCGCATTATGATAATATCTCTATAAATATACTTACATATTTACATTATTTCAGTGTCAAAGAAAATTACTACAGCAAGAAACATCCACTTATCAATCAACTTGTAAAAAATTGTTCATGCAATAACGCTACGAACTACGAAGTTGGACCAGCAAAAACAAGCGAGAGTTGTGCCCTAAAAATCAACTTACTGCTGCGTCACGTTGCGAAAATTAAAAGCAAAAAGTGTCTATTATTCGAATCGTCGGCAAAAAATAATGGATACCCAACTTTGTTTGGTGAATATTAATTTCACAGTGATTATGTAAATATTTTGAATTTTTAAACAGACCCTGAAAGTGTGCCTTCTCACGGCTTTGTAATAAAAAATATACCTAACTCAACCAGCTAATTTAAATGTCATTTTAATATTTTCCTGCTTACTCATACATATTCTGCTGACAGTCTTAATCATCTTCACAGAAAAAGAAGAAACTAACAAAACGCTTTTTAATAAAGATCCACAAAACATTTTTATTTCGGGTGTACTGGGATATCCTCAAAACTCGAGAGTGGAGTTTCCGTGTCAGCATAATTACGGGACGAGCCGTCCGTCCCGACGTCCTACTTATGAGAATAGCCCCATCTTCATAGCTGGACACTTTCCTAACACAAAATTCTTCTTTGTTGTACCGGGGGACTTTTCCATACTTTTCCGCCATTGTACTCCGTATGGCCCATTTTCGTAGACACTTGAAAGGGTTGGTAAAAGGGACATACATTACTTTGATGTGTATGTATTTTGTGTTGTACTTACATTGTGTACACTGTACAATGTAGATGATCCCGTTTTTATTAGAATTCGCGGATTATGTGGGATTCTAGTGGACGTTAGATGAAAAATGTGAAGCACGAATGTAGGGCACAGGTGAAGTGCTCGTGTGACGTGTTCTCGCACTAATCTGGAAATGTGGTTGAATATTATAACTATACAGCTGAGATTTACACACATATCTATAGGAATAGAAATAAAGGGGGAGATATAGGCAGGAAACACACGTGCAGTAGTGGAACATACTAATATACTTAATAAGAGTTTGAATGAGACTCCAAAGATAAAGATTAAAAGAATGTCATCAGAAAACTTTAATCTACATAATTACATTCTTCAGGAAAAGCTAGACTTTTTTCCTACAAGTACTTAACTGTAACCTTAATAAAGCTAGAATTAGGTCTCACTATATATTCCTTCGTCCCTCCATGTGGGTTAATGAGAACATTTAGCTAACAGCACTAAGGTAATCTTGAGTTTAGCTACCATACGTTTACATTTATGCGCTAGAAGGCCTAAATTGAATAATTTTACACACAATTTGCTTCTAATTGTATTAGAGAGGTGCGTACGTTTTAATATTAATTAATTTTGGGATGAATCTTGGCGTTAGCTTCGTGCACGTCGTCATGAAGGAAATATAAGCCTTCACGGAAATACTTAAGATAGGTATAATGAATAAAGTGAAGAAATGTCAGATAAATAAAGTTCCTTGGTTAGATAGACTTACTGACTACTACTGTCAAAAGTATCAAGAATATTTTAATCAGATGTGATCGTTTACTGAATCATGAGGAGATGAAAACTTTTCAACAGAAATAATGCAAGAAAACACAAACACTAATTTAGAGAAAGGCTTCTAAAAGAGACAAGATACAAAACGCCAAATACCATAGAATCCTAATACAGCAGACGAAAATAGCAAACCCGTAATGAAAGAAAAATAAAACGGCTGTTGAATAGCGATACATTCGAAACGCTGACCATTATTCTATCCTTTTAAAGCAAGAGTAATGCAAATGGGACCTCTACAATTCAATACAATAAAATCAAACTACTATTTATGGCGGTGTTCCTTCACCATCTCTTAAGGTTTTATTACATAAACTGGGAAGATTCTGAAGTTAAACATTGCAAGTTTTAAGAACATAATTTTTCGCCGACTTATTTTATGAACAAGGTTTCTTTTGGACGTTGAACCCGGAACTGTCGATTCGTTTAAGTGGAGCAACTATCTCTAAGATTATATGCTAAATGCCGTGCCTAATAATATTAAATTCAATGAGTATAAATCATACGAAGTGCCCAGATAGAGAGAAAGCTTGAACTACTCTACGATGGACTAGAATTGAAACAGAATCCTTTGAAGTGTTGGTCAACCAATAGATCTGTTGAATGTGTAAAAGTCAGTCAAACATCAATCTACAGCTATTATGAGGAAGTTCAGTCAAAAACAAAGAAATTTAAGTCATAGGAAACGATATGACATTTTCCTCTAAAATGGAATTAAAGCTGCAATAAAGTACATAAAATAAGAAATGCAATACAAGTCACCTGCAAATAAAATGACTCAAGGTCATCAGGTACCACTTCACAAGCATAATGCCAAAAATGACGATGAAAAAATTATTGCAGTTAAAAAAGAAAAAAATACGACGCTTTTGTATGCCACTTGCAAGTTCAAGCAATTTATGTAAGCTACTTAAAGTAATTCTTATAGCGAATGCTGCTATATTTTACCTGGTTGATAAAAGGTCGATTGACCATAATAATATGATATTTATGTAATGGTGATTCTGTCTGTAAGTGAGTTAAATCTTCTTATAGCGGATTTTATGGATCATATTATTTTGACAAGTGCTCTTTTGGACATCGATCTTGCTTCAAACGTCATAAAAATACATAATTCCACACGAAATAAAACATTTCTTACGTGTGATTCCGAGTAACTCCAAAATGCTGAAACAGCAGTAACGGTCCCACTTGTTATTTTAGTAAAAGCTAAACGGAAAAAGGCTTCTGAGTAAGCTTCCAAACATTCTAGCTTACCCGTTGTAGCCACCGTATAAAATGAGGCATCTCATACAAAATGTATGACAACACTCGCGTCGGAATTTCGCAGTGTACCCAGTTTAATATAGTCTGTGCTAGACTTAACTGTGCCTCTTCTAGGAGCTAGTGTTGTGTCACACAATGAGAATGACAGTCGAGGAGTGTGAACACAGAATTTATCTTTATTTGATTGTTGTCATCTGCGGTTGTCAGTTTTATTGCGATATGAAGACGGTCGTGTGTTACAAGAAGGTCTAGTATAATCAGAGCCTATAGTCTGGGTTATTTCGTTGGTTGGCTGGTTGTAGGACTCTGTAGAATTTGTCACTTCTTTTCGTAAGCATTGAAGTGAATTTTCACTTCATACTCGTAGTTGACCTTTCGGTAAAAAAAGGTTTTATCGTCAACCAAATAGTTTATCATTTATATTTCAACTCGATTCTTAGTTATACGAGTAGGTACAAAATATAGGCCGTTTCACCTCTGGTGGAATTCATAGGGCTGTCCAAGTCATTCGTCGTTTTTAATTACTATTATTTAATTGATTAATTTATCACAAATTACATTGTATATTTCCACTTACATGGTCGTAAAAAAAGAAGAGATAGGTATGTCTTTGACCTTTGCATCAAACAAACAAACCATTTAATAGCTACATAATTTATACACAACGTTGACCTCTCTTTATAGAGTTAGACAATGTTTAAATCAATAATATTATACTAGTCCACAACAGTTTTGGCTACAGTCTTTACTTTTATGGTAACCGTGAAACAGTTTATTGGATGATATTTTAAAAGATAATGATAATATTGATACTGTTGATGAAGATGAGAAGTCCAGTAGAAACATATTCAACTAGGTAATAAAAGAGAGTTTCTTAACTATAGTAGTCCTGTGGATATAGTATCAAGATCTATTTATATTGTAACATGTTTACCTGTTTTCTAAAGTTCATCATTCATGTTTACGTCGGAACACAGGGCCGGAAAGAGTGACGTAAGACACGTCTTTTTTTACCTTCTATGGGACTTGGTACAGCGCCATTTTTGTGCAATGACGTCAATTTATAAACATCGTCTTGTCGCATTTCCGTAGACTGACTCAGGTATGTGATATGTATGATAATTCAACGCACTTACTTATGTATGTATGCAGCAATGGCCAAAATAAGACAGAATTCCTTAAATTCTTACTGTTAATTCTGTTTGTTTAATTGGAGTCTGTATAAATATTTATGTAAGTATTAACAGCAGTGTTGTTATTTCAATTTGCTTAAATCCATGAGATAAGTTTAAATCGTATTCCTTGCTTGAGGCTATATTATAATTTTCATCCTCTTTTTCCTTTCTTATATTCAAATTTTGTCTGATATACTCTAGTGTTTTTGTGATACTATCCTTATTTTATATAACTTTTATATTAATTCATTCACGTCTTATTTATGCATTCATTGTTAACTTATTCGTATATTCAAAAATACCAGCTTGCCGATGCGGGCCAGTCTTTATATGGAAATGTCTCGGCCCAGTGATGTAACTGGGGCCTTATGAATATATCTTGTGTGATGCAAGGTTCCAGGCCTAGAGGCCTCGGGTAGTATCACTACGATCTCACCCTGATTGATTCTTTTCAAGGTTGATTTCGTATAGTTTGCCATCATTGTTTTTTACGAGGAAAATGTGCTTCCCATTACAACATCACAGTTATTGAAATAAATGAGTATACTTTAGAAAATTACTTACTTAAAACGCCATTAGACCCCGTCAATAGACATCCAGCAACTATTCAACTTCCTCTTCAGTCACCTATTATAGTAAATACCGATTGTTGAGCTAGTCTACCTGTTAATTACCTTTTATAAATGAAAACGTATTACCTACAGCTTCGTTGGAACCTGTCTTTGAATGATCTCATCGTTGGTAGACACATATATTATTGTAATGCAGTTTTACAGCTTTAATAAGATTAATGTTATGCAATTATTCTGCCATATAACAGGTGATTTCGTCTATCATTCTTGTGTTGTAGCTTATCTTACGTTTTGTAAATATTAACAACCATACATGGGGTGTCCTTCCCATGTATCCTCCTTCTCATTACAAAGAGTCGTGATCCCATAGAATAATGTTCTCTGTGACGCTCTTTTGTCATCTGTGCCTGTCTTCGGCATTGTGGATAACTTCATACAGGTTGGTGTCCTAAGAATGGTGTTTATTTTTTTTCAATTTAGCTTTCGTCCTCGTAACATTTTGATTTCCATAATATACCTATAGCCTCACAGATATGAAATTATACATAACAATTATATGAAGAGAAATAAATACAGGTGACATAAAAAATAAACGTAAACCTAATTTAATTTAATCAGTACAAGGAAAACAGAAGCAATTACTTATTAATAATACAGTCAATATTGCTTAAAACATGATAACAAAACGATTAGAGAAGGATATTGCAGCAATCACACGGGCATGACAAACAGATAGGATCGCAATATGATATCATTTTTGGTAAGGTGATCCCTCATTTACCTTACACGGGATATTACGTCATCAAGTTGAAATCATAGCCTGCGTTGGTACCACAGAATAGTACAGAAGATCGGCTACATACAAGGAGCGAAAATGCACGCATACAGACACGCTTCACGTACATCGAGTGCACACTCGTGACTGGGACTCTACTGAGATAAATACTGAACCCTCGTACTCATGGGTGATTTTTTTATCGCACATTGGATTTTCAACGCACTACTTGGTGCCGAGAGTTGAACATCCAACAGTGTGTTTTTTGGCGCACTGGGATGGTCTCTGTTGGAGTCTCAATGCTGTTGGATTTTCAATGCTCGGCTCAACACTGAGAATTGAAAATCCAGTGTGCCATAAAAAATCGCCCACGTGGACCTGAGCTGTGATCGCCGTATAGGCACGCATATGTGTGTGTGCACCTATTTTCGCTAGTAATAATTATGGAACCGACCTTCTGTAAGTACTATTCTGTGGTTGAACCTACATTACCTAAAAGCAGCTAGACATTATTATTTGTTCTAAGTAGGTAGAATAAAACAGGTTTTCCTGCTGTGACGATTTCGTTTGGACTGGTAATATAATAATATGTTCAAAGTTCACATGGTCAATTATATCTAACTTAGATGACGAAAGATGTCAAATTAGTTTTCTTTTGCTGTTTCTTATACTTACTTTAAGAAAACAGAAAATTATCAAAATGTAGAAACGTTTATATATAAAAACAGCTTTAATTTACTCATAAGTCATAAGCATAACTTACTCACTTCGATTCCTGCTGTGAATAATAGTATCCTAACAAAAGAAGTGTTGTATAGACATTACAAAATCTATAAAAGTTAAGGACTAACAATAAATTATTGGTAATAGATTAGATTCATTGTTTAATGAAAGTGTTGTCCTATAGCATACTGGTTATAATCAAGTTGTCTATAAGAGTGAACAGCTTAGTTTTTGCCTCCCTAATAAGATTGAGAGCACCGATGCATTATAATGATCTTCGTACACAGAGAGTTAGATGCAGATGATCAAGTAACTTGTTATCATCATCTTTGTTATTATTTATCTGTTTCTTCTTCATCGTGTCGATGATTCCATTTTTAAATTTTATATAAGTTTCGAAAGCGTTAGAATTAGTCTCGCAAACAGATAGCAAGACTAGGGATGTGGCATCGTTTGTTATGTGGCTCCAATCGGCTCCATTCATCTGCTTTTTCATTTTGGTGTTCTTCAACCTATGTTCCGTTTTAGTTTCCAGCTCCTGTTTATGTTTCCCCTTCTTTTAATGTCAAACTCTAATCTTTCTTCAATATTTAGACAAAACACATCAGTAGAGTCCGTGCATTAAAAGTGTTTTGGTAGCTTGAAATTAATATTATCATGCAGTTAATTAAAGTCTTCATAAGATTACGAAGTAAATACGGAAATATCTTTAGTCAAACGATAAAAATCTAAAGATTTTTTTAACTACCGTTCAGTAAATTTACTATAATGAATACAAATAAACTTTTTTACAACCACTTAGTGTTTCATTGCTACCCAAGTCAGCTCTATGTCATTGATATAAATAAGCATAAAAGATGGTATATCTCTTTAACTTGTGATGCAAACCTCTTCAATATTCACATACATATACCTGTTTTGCATCTCACGGATGCTGCACAGTGTGTGGTTTTGTTGTACGTAGGTACCTACATATGAAAGGAAAAATACTTTATCATGCTCGTGGAAAAATACGGTTAGATCATCGATAGTTAGTGTTGGCTTCCCCAATGAACTGGGTGTTATGGGCTACTAGGTTTTCCCGCAGCTTCGTCCGCATAGAGGATGGAAATTATGCCCCGGCAAAATACTACCGGGATTTTTTATCCCGGTAGTATTTTGCCGGGGCATATGGTATCATATGTCCTAACCCAGGTATTGGTCTATCGGTGTGCTCAATTTTATCTAAATTCGTTCAGCCGTGAAAGGTAACAAGCAGTCACTTTCGCAATTATAATATAAAATAACTAGTTTCTAGTTTTTTTTTATTTTATTATTTATTATGGATAAATAATAAATTTGAACGCACCTACCATTACCACCACGTTCCACCTAATATCCGCAAATACATTTTATAGGGGGCTTTCAGATATATACAAATACATGTTTATTATTTCCATAATAAAATAAATCGTATGAAAAGGTTCATTAATTCTTGAAAACACTATCTGACAAATCTTTTGCAATGAATATTTACTTCCTAAAACACAGTCTCACTACATTAACAATAATTTTAATCAACTGTTCAAATCTTGTCCAAATTCGACCTACTGTTTTATTATTACTATTGCGTTACCATTCTAGGAAAACAGGTTCCCTATTACTGTTCTATAATGCAATACCTAGACCTAATAATAGACCTAACTTAGTAACTTGTTAGCAACTTATTTTATCTTATCCGTCTAATATCAAGTCACTCATTCCCGCGAATTCTCTTGCCGACGCGGGCGCTGTGCGGGTTAATTTTAACGACTTAGCCCCTTCGACAGTCATATTTTGAAGACGTAAATGTATTCATTATAAAGTTAATAATGGCTCAACTTGTTCCTACTTTATTCCTCTAAAGTTTTGGTATATTTACTTGTTAGATTAGAATTTTCCAGAACAATGAAAATGATTTTACTTATATTTTTTTCTGCATGGTCTCTTTCGAAACTAATTTTAATGTCTGCATTCATAATATAAACAATTTCTTATTATTACCTACCACAAATACAGATTCTTGATAACTTGGATATAAATACAGAATAATATGTTATTGAATCAGATCATGAATAAATAACCACCAGATATCCACGAATTATGACAAAACAATAGATGATTCATGGAAAAATAAACAAATTACAGCATAACAATATCGTAACCTATTACAAACTGTATAAAAAAAGTATGAAACCAAAGCCATCTCAATAAAAGGTTTTTATTAATATTACGGCGTCACTTGGCTCATTGGAAGTCACGACCACGAAACCAGTGCATCTTGACACCCGGAAAAAAACAGAACTACAAAATGATCGTAATTTTTAATATTGTTTGCAAGCAGCGCCATTGTGATAGGCCAAGTTATGATGGACAGCTTATTCGCTTTGGCATTGGGTATTCGATCATCGCACTTCAACAGTTACAGTCTAAACTTAATGAGTAGGTAACTGTATCAATAGATGTGTAGGTATGATTTTGTGGACTGGCCTTACTGATTAGCATAAGGCATAGGACTGTGGTTGTTAGAAATTGGAGGGCTCCAATATAATGTTCCTTCCCTGTCAATAATATAGGTAAATGGTTTTTGGAATACTGGATAAGTTGTAAAATTAAACAAGATTCAAAAAACTTGTGGGTTTCGACAATTGCTCAGAACTCTCTTGATAAAGTCGGAATTATCTTCATGATATCCGCTTGTGAATCACACATAGTAAAATAATGTCTTTCTGACTACATTTTTACGTCATTAGGTAGATTAGATAGCTTAGCTTAAAGCCTTAAACACACTCATAATAATAAACTTTACATAAAAGTAAAACCAGACCTCAAAGATAAACTAGATCACGATAAAACTGTAAATTATGATAATCTCGATGATCAAAACAAAACATCTCCGGGCGAAGATTATCATGGTTATCAAAATCTGACTAAAACGAGTCATATTTACGACATGTTGTAAGACATAACTTTTTAAGTTTACGTTCGTAACATTGTTATCTCGTTTATTCGCCATTTTTATAACACCTGTGGCTGAAATAACGGTCATATATTGCTGTAACATGTAACACGATAATGTTTATGAGAATTTTTAAGGTTTTCATGAAATATTTTTGGGACATTGTGTCATAATCTTAAGCCCTCGCTAGCTCTTTTCCAGGATGAAAATTACTTATAGAATGATAATGAGATATCTCTATTCTCCTGATTGCTTTAGTTTAGATTTTCTTTTATTATTACGAGAGTCCCATTTCATCTCGCGTTGGTATTCCCAAAACATATTTAAGCATCTTTCCTTATTTCAATTTTAGATTTAAATTCTTTTAAGGCAACTATTTCACTAAATGCAACAGTGTTTCGGGCATACTTATTAAAATTTTATATTTTTAACCCTTTTATAATTTAAGTACAATTTAGACACGTTCACTAAACTTAGTTTCAAATTCATGCAATATTTCTTACTCATTATTAATATAAAGTGTAGCATCAACGAATCATTTTACACTAAATTGTGGTGCATAAACCGGATGCACGATTTTGATGAAAAACAATGAATCATTACTTACTCACTGTAGTGAGTATAACATCATTGTTGAGGACGTGTTAATTAGTGAGTAGGTAAGTGCTTAGCTAATCCTAATGACATACTCGTTTTATATGGGATGTGATAAAAAGTGAAACATACAATGTGTAACTAACAATTAGAGGGAATTTGGGAACCATATCGAACATATCGCTTTTAGCACAGCGCGCCAGTATTTCCATCGGAAAATATTCAAATTCCGTTTTTACAATTGAAAGCCCAACTGAAGTAAAAACCGATAAAAATACTCAAATGAACACTGACACAGCTGTGCAACTACGAAGTGGCAACAAACAAGTAAAAGCACAATATCAATATAGACGTAGCGAAACAGACTTTATCAGATTTAATAAAAACGTTATATATATAAATTGTTCTTGTTCTATCACGAAGTAAAACATAAACCATTGCTATCTTAGAACCATCTTTACAATGTTGTCCAGAATAAATATCTTCTAAGTCCAGACTAAAATTAAATTAGTTTTACGAGGTTCCATTTTAGGGCCAATAAACCCTATCAGCTGACACTATCAGACCGGGTCCATAATTCTACGTAATCCGACACAGTGGGGGAATTCTTATATTTTATACTGGTCCAATTGTAACGTTACAAAACTGTGAATTATTGTCTTCATAAATCTTTAGTCTTGTTCGTGGACATTTCAAAGTGTCATTGTGGTTTGCGTGTTACAAAAATATAGTTCAGTAATACAAGCTAATGGTAGGTAAATTGATCGATTCCGAATTTCCGACTTAGGTACCTACTATCATTCAACCATATCATAGCATTGTATCCACATTCTTTAGATACTTTACATATATATTTATAAATGCAATCGCAATTTGACGTCCGCACGAATTTCCGTGTGCTTCCTTTGCATTACTTTTACCTACAGCATTTAACCCACCATTTCCGTTAATGTTCTCTTTCACATATATAATATGCATCGATAACACTAAAAGCTGTGATTTTGTTGACTATCTGTCTGTTTAAATCATCATTCTTCTAAAACATTGATTCTTGTGTCATCTTTTGGCAATGAGTAACTATTGCCAAAACAGTTGTTTGCGTAATTGCAATTTCATTGTCTGTATCAGACTGTGGTAGCGGATGTATCCCCTAATAAAAATCAACATAATCGTTTCTAACATTTGTAAAACCAAAGTACATTCATATGATCCAGATTGAATCTGTCTGCATCCACGTCGGTATTCCAAAAATCAATTTCCACTAGCTCTAGGGCGAAACCGGTAGCGAATTATAATCACATATCCACTGGCAATCATCTTGACATTTCAATTAAGAAAGCAGAGGATAAACCCGAAGCGTCGGAACCCGCTTCAATGACATTGTGCATTCTGATATTATTGGACTCGTTTGGTTTACCGTTGGCATTGCTTTGATCTAGTGCTGCAGAAGATATCTTGGGATGATATACTACAAGAGTCAGAGAATAAATTACTAACTGCTTCTTTAGGATTGGATTCATCAGTTCTATTGAGAACCTTTTGTAACTGTTTGTCTGTCTAGGTTGTTGAACTTACTCGAGAATTTATCAAGAAGACAAACAACAAATTATAGAAGCCAAGAAATTCTAGCAATAAAAATATCAGCCTATTCATTCGGAGATGTTACAGCCAAAATTTCACTGGCAAGAGTCTTCACTAAAGGGATTTGAGTCAAATTCAAAATTCAAAGGTCGTTTATTCTGTGTAGCTCTTTAATACTACTTAGGGACTTAAAAGCCTTCTCTGCCCCACGAAGTGCGCCCACGAAAAATCTTAAAATAGATGTAACGACTTTTCAAGTCTCTTCGTTGACTTATAATGATATTAAAATCAAAAGATTGAATTTTTTCCTCGATTGTTTTGATTTCTTTTCTGAATTAGTTTTCCTGTTGTAAGAGCCGTTTGAAGAGGCTGTTTGGGTTTACCTTATACATACGTAATTTTCAACCTGTCGTACCAATATCAAATCAATTCTTCGGATCCACTAATAAGTATCGAATTTTATTTCTAAATCAATATTGTTATTCTTAGTAATATTAATGACTTACCATTGTATTTAAAGGATACCTGTGACGTTGTACTGTTTGCAGATGATACCTCCCTTATTTTTAAAGTAGACAGGAATAGACAAGATTAAGAATTAAAAATCTCTTCTAAGACACATCTACCATCATCATCATCATCATCTTCTTCTTCTACATCGAGACATTAATCCAAGTATACATAAACGTTTTACATAATTATTAATTACAACTTTTATTTCTAAATATTTAAGTACTTACTAAACCTTAAGTTAAGTAATCCAAAATTGCAAGCCGAACATGGAAATGAATTTAAGAGTGCGGTTTGTCAGTTCTGCGAAATGGTGCCAAGGCTTCACCACAAACTAATATTTCTAGCAGACAATGCCTTTCGATACATACAGAGATAATATGCTAAAACCGACGACAAGTCGTCTAATTTTCATGTCTATCTAGACTGGTTTTCAATTTATGTTGAAAAGTGTTTGCCTTGTATTGTATTCTCGTATTGTGTAATAAAGGGCGGGTTACATTTTTCATATTCATCAATTGTCATTGAAATATAAGTCCTACTTTAGAACTCACGTATATTCAAATGCAAATCACATATTATGGCAATATTTTTTATCTGTACCTATCTAAAACTCAAGTCTTCATTATCGAATTTGAACAGTCAAAAAAAGTGAGTTCGAAGAATAATTGTGCTTGCGAAATGGATCAAATTTGAATAATACTCAAGAGTAAAATCCGATAATGGGTTTAATAAATATATTTTCTTTCGTATCTGGCTTGTAAATACATTCATTATCATATTGGGGATTGAATTTATTCTGTTTTACTGTCCTCCTGGAGGCGATCGGCGGCGGTGATCTCTCGCGTCCGGCCCTGGGGGTCAACTCCCTAAGCAAAATCCGTAGTTTTGGCCGAAGTTACGGGCGCTTCGCGATACTTCTCCCTTACAGACATACCGTAAGTGAGATGGGGAAGGAAGCGCCCGTAACGTAAGCCGAAATTACGGATTTCGCTTTAAGAGTCGACCCCCTGGTCCAGGCTATGGTACGGAGCGAGAGGGCTAGGGAAGCCTTCACCTCCTTCTGCGAAGCAGTAATGCTCGCGAAGGAGGAGGTGGAGTGCGTGAGAGGAAAATTTCGCGCCCTCATGCCCCTAGTCGCCGCAGGAGACGCCCTGGGCGTCGGGCCGGGTCGACGACGCGTTGTGTTCTGCGCGCGCCTTAAAGAGATGTCAGCACAACTGGCGGGGTCCGCTAGGGCCGATGCCTGCCGGGGTCGCGGGAAATTCCGAAAGGGTTACCGTGGCCTCTGGCAACATACAGGCAACTGAAGAAACACGTGTGGGTTTTAGTCAGTAAGAGTCTGGCACGCCCTCCCGCTTCGCCCAGAGCGGGAGAAGCTATTGGTTAATTTTTAACCCAAAAAAATATATATTTGGTAATGCCTGAAGAATTACCACTATTACAGAACTCATTTTCACCCACTTTGGCGATTGCATCTTCAATTGTTGTTAATCTAAGTAGTCTACATGTCTACTACTTAGATTTTTAGATTTTTGTTTTCTAGAAGTGAAGACTTTTAATTGGCTGTCAGTCTCACATGCAATTTTTTATTCTGTTCATTTTAGCTGTACGTCTTCCATAGTAAATAAATAAATATATTAGGTGGATCTCCATCTTCATTATTTTACTACTAACAAAACTGTTTGCTGTCTTCAGAATATTAATACTTTATGTCAAAACGATTGCTTTGTACATTGTCATTTTGTGCAACACATATTCATGAGCAGTCGTGGAGGCGAGCTATGAATAACTATCAAATGTAAATCAGCCTTATGTGGGTGTCAAATATCGAACGGAAATCTCAATTTAGCCTTAAGTGTGCACCGAGCTTTGACGCAGTAAATTAAATGTTGTTATAATCGTATTTATTGTGTTACTGTCCTCGAATGACGTCCTCTTTTAGTTTATAAAAATCTTGTGCAATAAATGCATAATGATCAGGTTTTTTGTCGTCATCTTGTTTATTATATTCTGAGAAACTTGAAGAAGGGGTTTGAGGATAGCAAAAACAAATCGATCTTACTTCAACACTAGTCTTTCTCATTATAATTCATAAATATAATTCATAAAGTTGGTCGACCGAGCTCTGATCGGGTGAAATAAGAGAATGCTCATTTAATAGTACACTATAGGATAGTTCATACTATTTCCATGTATAGTACCTACATACTAATTCCATGCTGCCATGATAGTAGGTTCTTACTAATTCCATACTGCCATGACATTATTATAAGGTAGCCATCTTGTTCTAAACTTTGGGCGACCGAACTCTGCTCGGGTGAAAATACGGAGAAAACGAATTTTCCCAGATATGAGACCTAGCTAGATCGAATTTTCGCCTCCGTAAACATAGGGGTTTACGGCGGCGAAAATTCGATTTGCAACTTTCATCGAAATCGTTAGAGCCGTTTTCGAGAACGTGATTACAAATATTGCTCGTTTAGTAGTAAGTATTGGATCTTTTACCATCCAAGCCCGCCCTTACCGCTTGGCTGATATCCTTTCTTTCACATAGTGACTGTACTTTTAGCCATGCGTGAGATCACACGTCTCACTAGTATTTATAAAATACATCTTCCAATACTTATACAGAAAGGGATAATAAACCCATTATTGAAATCCTTAGAACGCTCTTTGACCCTAACAGAAGGTATTTTACTTTTCATTTTATCCTTACCTACTTCAATAAAAAGTAGAACCTACCTTAGTATCTAATCCTCAATCATGGTGGAGGAATGCGTAGAACGTTTAAAATTGATTCCTTTTTGTATTGAAGTAACATTATAAAGAGTCGAAAAGTTTTATGGATTCTTACAACATACTTGAAGAATAAATATAATCTGATAATATAGACTTGTTGCAGAAGTCCTCCTCCTCTCCTTTAATTAAGTATCTTGAAGAACTGATTTTGGTTGAAAGACTATTATTTTTACGGCTACCTATTATTTTTCTCGGATGCCTCTCTTCTAAAACGGATCTGTTTATTTTCCACCATATACCTACCATCTTATTCTCTTTCATATGACATCACGCCTTGTTTTCCTGAAGGGTTGGGCAGAGGTGTACATAGTACACTCATATTTCGCCAGTTATGTTTAAGTCCCATGGAGGCGAAGCTATTGCCATCAACCGGGCACAAATCCGGGCTCCGGGCCGCTACTGAGAAATTCCAGATGGAAGACCCAATAACACTTTTCATATTACTGCCACAGATTAATTACAGATGGTTCACTCCGCATTTTAGGTATGAAGCTACAACTACGCGAAAGGCTCGACTTGCTGGGCCATTTCAGTGAGTGTAACGTAATCAGAAGAAGATCTAAGAGTTATGCGATTGAAAGAGAAGCAACTTCTATTTGAATATAACTGTAGGTAATTAGCGCAACCTGAATTGCACTTTATTGTCCTAGCAGTTTAGAGTCGCTTCTTATATAAATGATTTTGCGGAGTAAACCATCTGTATTAGTCTGTGTTACTGCTTACACTCAATACCAAGAACTTCGTTTATTTAAATCAAAGCTCATTCACTCTAGTTCATCGAATTAACTAGAGAGTTTAAAGTAAAACAAATATACTTTGTTAGAAACGAGTTGCTCGACAGAAATAAAGCAAACTTTGATTTTCTGTAATTCAAGAATTGCCGTGACTAAATGAGTGACTTCTAAGAAATTAAAATAATTTAGTCGTACTAATTTACATTTTGTAATCACCCAAGTACTTACAGCTAAGTTGTTTTCCATGGGATTTGCATAAATCTTTTTTGGGTTTTAAAAGAAGGATGATGGATAATCTGCATTTTAAATGACAATTAATTAATGACAGGAATTATAATTTTTGAAGGGTGGTTTAGATTACGAACGCTTTATGCCATACATACAGTACTACCCAGTATTTGTAATAGAAAAAGTCCCTGAGATTTTACAAAGTAGATGTTAGCAACTGTTCCATAATGAGCAATCTGTTCGCTAAGTATAGCTAAAGGATTGGCTGGCATTAATTCATTATTTTTGACTATCCTGGTGTCAGAGTTTTAAAGCCACCCAAGGGCCTCTGACTTGGCTTCACATGCCGTCGCGAAATATCTCTCTGGCATGTCTGTTTCCTCACTATGTTATTGAACTTCTTTAAACCGATGGTCCAAACATGAAAAACGTCTGGCAATATAACTTAAGTCATTAACCTCATTCGTTTGACCAAATTCAAGTTTAATGGTATCCACAAAACAAACAATGTCTACTACTCATAATGTAACTAACCATGTATGTGCTATTATCAATATTTGGATTGTTCAAGTGTTTCAAAACTTTGACTAACATTTTCCACGGGATAATGAACCTTATCAGAAACTTTAAAAGTATATAATGGGTAATCGTTTGTCTTGTTTGATTTGTGCTATCCGTTAGTACAAATAAAGCCGGGTATTAGGAATTAATCGTTTTTATTTGAGTTGCAAGATTCGAATACTTTTTAATTCTAGATAGTTTTGCAAGTAAGCATCTAAAAGGTGAAATCTTTGAATTTTATTGTTAGTTAAACAAAGCGATTTTGAAATTTTGTTTGTTTTTCTTTTCGATTTCTAAAGAAAAGTTTTTATATTGCTTGTTTATGTTGGCGTCTCTTATTTATATTACTCAAAGCTTACGTAATCAAATTATTGTTGACTTGATGAGTTATTCAGGAAACTTTTGAAAGCAAATGAGTAACGTAGAAAATATCGTCTGACCAACGCGGATTGGTCATTGCATGTTGTTATTTGCAGATTGGTGAACACTACGAGCCATCGTCATGACACAATTAGTTAGTTATATTATTCAGCATATTATATCAGAAAAGTGTTGTTATATTTATGAGCGTAATACAGATCATCAAACTACATACCAAGACATCCGTGCTTCGGAAAGCACGTTATGCCGTTGGTCCCGGCTGTCATTTGTAGATTTTTGACTGATTCTCACGGGCCATCATAAGCCCGGAAGTCTGACAACCAGTCTTACTAAGGGTTATCGTGTTAACAGCGATTATGGAGACCAGATAAGCAGTCGCTCCATGTAAAATACTGGTAATCAGCTGCATCCGGATAGACTGGAAGCCGACCCCAACATAGTTAGGAAGAGGCTCGGCGGTTGATGAGTAAAGACCATCGAACTGAACAACTGTATATATTGGACCAACAACGTAATCGCGAAAAAAAAAAGGATCTGCTGTCCCATACATTCGGGTCGAGTAGTTATTGAAGTTTTGTATGAAACAGCAGATATTTTTTTGGCAATTATGATGTTGACCAATGATATTATATGTAAAAAGAGGTAGATAGGTTATAAACTTTCCGCAAGTGGCACGTCAAAAGTTGGCTAATTAGCCACATTTTCTTCGTTTTGTCTCTGTTTCGCTCCCGATAATTACGACATGCCATCCTACTTCCATGTGTCATATAATAGTGTGACATAGTGCCGTTTTTGAAGATAGAATGTTAGGTAGGTAACCTATCTACGTCTTTTTACTTCTAATATCACTGATGTTGAAAAATGACTACACATTTCTCTTACCCGCTATTTGTTCTGTGACACAAGCCCTTAGTTATTTCTAAGGACGCAGGAGGCTGAGAGGGTCTTAACTTAGCCTTGAGGGGCTTATCGCTCGCCACTAAAATACATTTTGATACTGCATTAGTTAAATTCTGTTATCTTTCGAACTCAATTACAGGGTTTGCTTTAATTATTTGTTTCGTTTACTATTCGTTGGTATATTGTACTGTGTGAATGAAACACGATTTTAATTAACTTGGAGCTTAAATAAATTGATTACCTAGGACAGCAGTGATGACGTAATATGCTTTCATTAAAATTTTGGACGCGAAACCGTCCATTATTTTGTTTGAAAAATGGAAATTGGTCTCCCACAATCCTTTTTATGAGATCAACTGTATTGAAGGTTAGAATAAAGAGTTAACCCTTTTTTCTGAAATTAGTTTATGAAGTCTGAATTTTAATACCTATGGTTAATTATATTCATAAGTTGATCATCATCAATGACTTTGTACCTATAGTATACATCATTTTTCTTGAAACTCTTCAGGGCAGAACGAAACAATAATCTACTTATCTTATTGAATTTTCAACTTTATTCTCGTCTTTTATGGTTGCATTATTAAAGCATCAAATAAATGCACAATCCGTGAACAAAATCTCCAAAGCACCCATTTGATCTACAACCCGTTTTATATCCATAACTTCCTACATCTCTCCCTAGTGTAGAACCAAATAGCTTCCATCCACTATTCTCTCCGAACGCTATCCGAGAGCGTTGCCAGCTCCATTTCTTACATCAATCCGCCATTTTGTGTTAAAATAGGAGCCATTCTAATACGTTAACTGCACCGCCAATCGGTATGAGCTTGGATTGATGGTGTAGGTAGTTTACAAGCAATAAGGCTCGCTCAATTTTATCTAATCGTCTTACAGGATAACTAGGAAGTGGTCGGAGCCTCGTGTGTTGGCAACTTCCAGCATGCACATTACAGTATTGTTAACACTGCAAAGTGAAATACTGCAGATTTTGAACATATTTTATTTTCTGCTTGTGAAAAATTGCAATTTCTAAAATATCCAAATTCTACATTTTTGTTTTTTACTGTGCTTTTACAAAAAAATAATAAAACAATTTAATTTTGATTGTTACGAATTTTGCAAAAAATAAAATATTTAAAACGAACCTAACAAAATAATAATAACCTAGAATTTGTCGGAGGTCTCACAATAGATATGGATATAATGATCGCCATTGGCACTATTGCAACAACGTCAAATATGCTTGTAAAGATTTGAAACCCTGACTATCATTATTTAAAACAATGATGCTTAATATACTTAAAGATAATGATCTAAGATTATCTCACTATAAAAATGTTGGTCCAAATAAATATGAAGTCTTAAACCTGGCCTTATATTAAGCCAATAAATCAATCTAGTTCAATACTGACAAATTACTGATTCGTTGCGTTAGCATTGTAACAGCGTCCTTGTGGAATATTAATGATGCCAACATTAATGCATTATCTACGGCTCATTACAACACTACAGATATAAAATATGTAATAGATGCAATGATAGTAGCTAACGCTAAGGAATTTTAAAAATACGATACTAATGACATACAGAGAACAAATAAATATTTTATTAGTTTAATAAGGTAATGAATTCCACATTGATGCAATAATGTGTCCTCATAATGCTACAAGGAGAGAAGATTATAGAGACAAATCTAAAAAATCGACCTCTAAACCGATCGATTCCCGCACCCTATTTGTCCTCAGAACTAAACCATTTATCATTCAATCCGCATCCTTACAACCTACACCAACTAAAAACTGAAGAACTTTATTCCAACCCATTGGTATTCATTCCACATCGACAAGGACACAGGGATCAACAACATGATTATCAAAAGAACCTTTTTACTTCAACCTACGTCACTAAGTCGGCCCGAAACATACTTGGACCAATATTTATTCGGTACAGTGAGCCCAATAAAATATATTTGACTGCTGTAACGTCAGATTGGCCATATTCCGTGCGTCATACCTTAGTTGCCCTTGATACGTTTTCTGAATCGTCTTCGTGGATCAGTCTGTCCTTCGGGTTCATCTATAGCTTCAGTTATTCAAATTGTCAGTTTAAATTTCTGCTTTATATTTTTCCATAATTCATACTGAGACTAGTTACATTTCCATAGCGAAATTGCTAGTAATCACATCTAGTAGCTACTCAAATTACGCCAGCGTTGACCTTGGGTGTCGGGCAAATCGAGACGACCATTAATATTAAAATCACAAAGGATAACGCTATTTGTCTGAGTAAAGGTATCATTACTTATGTGTTTCTTTCGCAAACATCCTTATATTTATCTCTCTCATACTATGACACAAACAAATAATTTTGTAGAAGGTACTCTATTTTGATTTACACAGCTTGACCCGTTGTACCAGCTCTAAAAATATAAAAAATGTACAATTTATTTTCCTCCTTTTACACCAAAATTGTTTTTATACGGTTTAAAAGTTACCTTACTAAAATACAATATAGGAGTTTGCAGCGAGCATTTTGGCAGAGTGCCCGAAGTGACAACGTGTTGGGAGGCTGCGGCACAAAACACTGCCTGGCTTTAGGTCATGCAGCCTCCGTCCATTAAGTCATTAACGGTTTTTATGGCCATTGTTGTTTTACTGTGATGGCATCAGTCTTTAATGGAGGTGTACTCCGTATTGCTCAAAAACTGAGTGCTCAACCTCAGTTTCTTCTTTGTGCTGGTTTCATGGCAAGGAATTCTAAGATAAAAGTTCATGGTTCCAAGATAAAGGTTCATTTTGTTGTTTTTGTAGGACGCAGAACCTCCGAAGATACATAATTAAAAATCTTTTTATTTTTATTACAGGTTATCAACAAAGTTTGAAAAACCCCAAGTTGGTTTTGTCTAAGTTTTATTGTTACTCGACCGAGGCACTACAAGGAAAATCTTGAAATTTTGCAATGACTCAAGACTTTCTACTATCTCTTGCACGTGCCAAAGAAGCCTCAACTTGGCCCAAAATGTCCTCAACGACCTGGAACACGAAACTTTTGGGCTGTTATAATTTGTCCTTTAACCGTTTAATCTAAGTTTAAAAAGCGATTAACGCCACGAGATTAAACCACGGGATAAAGAGAACGAAACTGAGGGTAACATTAGACTGTGTCTTAATTTTAAGTGCTGGCAATAAAACTGAGAGCATTCCTGCCAGTAACTTAATGACTACTTTGGTGTTGTTCTTTTTTTAAATAGTTCAGCGCTTTCGCACTGGCTTGTCACATTCGATCTTATAGGACCTGGGACCACAATTAATGTAGTTA
This sequence comes from Xanthia togata, assembly GCA_963853775.1. Lineage (NCBI taxonomy): Eukaryota > Metazoa > Arthropoda > Insecta > Lepidoptera > Noctuidae > Xanthia > Xanthia togata. Next base: position 5,978,134 of record OY970794.1, read on the forward strand.
GTTATGCTATTGGTGTTCGATAGAATGTTTAAAGCTTTACGATGTCACTTGCTATTTTTTAGCACTTTGTCAAGCCAAGTTGAAATTGCTTTCAAAGTGTTATTGAAGATCTATTTTAATCTTGCCTAATATCTTGTCACGTCTATGTCTTCAAAGTGTAGGTATTGATTAATCCTAGCTGAAGCAGTAATTAAGTGTTTCCGAAGGAATCTTCCTCGGCTATTTGCATAGAAGCTTCCAATTCCATTTTACTTGAGCGATCAGTTTAGATGGCACTTAACTACGCTTTTATCGATTCCTATAATGACAGTGCGCAACGGGTACTTTCTCACGATATTTTATGTTACCTTTTACCAACCTTTATTTTTTCGTTTTCAAGTTCATAGTTGCGGAGCGTTACATTGCCGCGTTGTCCCAGAAATATTTTTTCGTTTTACGATGGCTCTTCGGGGAGTTTTCGTATCCCAAAGGTCAGAACCTTGGCCCTAATTCATGGTCTTTTTAAAATATACCTTGGTACATATATCTTTCTGAATTTTCATCATTACTACAGTCACCAGGCAGATTGGTCATTTCGTAGTTTCAAGTTTTGTTTTATTCTTAGTTTGCTTAGTATTTCTGTACCCAAAATCAAATAACATAACTTCACGCCATATTCCCCAAAGATTTAGGAGGTGTCTATTGTACATCCACATTTCGCCAGTTATTTAGTTTTTAGTTTGTCCCATGTAACTGGGGGCGAGCCTAATATTGCCATCAAGCGGGCATAAAGCCAGACTCCGGCCTGCTACTGAGAAATTCCATATGGAAAAACCCAATAACACTTTGCCCAACCCGGGAATCGAACCCAGGACCTCATGCTCAGTAGTAGCGTTTGTGACCACCAAATAATTATATACCTAAATTCGTTCAGCCTTTTTTGTCCCACCGCTGGGCATAGATTTCCCTATAGCTTTCCCCTCTTCGTTGTGTGTTGCCTTCTCTGGCCACCACATCTCTAATTCATCACACAATACATCTATTTTAAGGATAAATTCGATAACTCGCCCATAGTTATTGTAGTAAGTACCTACCTACTTCACAATCTCTCGAAGATAATTCTTAAACAATAAACTAAGCCACGCGTGCTCATGAATAAGTATTGAAAGGGAAAGATCCGGCTATCCGAGTAGCAAATAATAATATTTGCATTGTAAGCATTCCTTAAGAGGGAAACTGAAGAAATACGAGCATGTGTACCAAAGTTTTAGCAACTGAGAACTTCTGTGGAAATGGGGAAAATGGAAATGAAGCTAATGGGTAGGAACATTGTGTTGCTACAAACACAGATAACAAATACAAACCACTTCTTATATTATATGTATAGCAGGCAATTATGGGTATTGTGGAAATATCACTGAGTCAATTACTGCAATTTGGATTCATAGAATTTTTTTCTAGAAGGAACCCAACCCAACACATCTAAGAACAGGTACAAACGGGCGTTTTTTTATCGTGCACTTGATTTTCAACTCTCGGTATTTAGCCGAGCATTGAGAATCCAACAGAGTACATCCCAGCGCATAAAAAAACCCTATTGGATATTCAACTCTTGGCGCTAAGCAGTGCGTTGAAATTCCAGTGCGCGATAGTAATTCCCCGTGAATAATTTACACCTTTTCATGATTTGCAAGTTCTGTTCCTGTAAATAAAGTATAGGTACTTCATAAGACTCAATTGACGTCATTATCTCCGCTGTGTAGTGTATGACGTCTACCGCAAAAATAAACTCTCCCTCAAAGACCAAAAAGAAACGTCTTCCATTGACATCATAATACAGCATTTTAAACAGCAATTCGATGTATAAAAGCAAGCGCTTGCAAATTACCTTTTCAACATATTTTTTCTGCTCGAGCAACAGCGGAGTTCAAAGAAAAATTGCTAAGCATTGTTGGCGTGGTTTCTCTGAAAGCACATTGTTCTGGTTAGGAAACGTTCCACCGTTCAGTACCGACTCAAAAGAGGTTTGCATTGCGAGTTTGCGGCCACAACTTGTTGCTTGGCCTTTCAGATTCATTCATTTACTTCACAGAATAATGGTCTTCGATGTTGCTGTTTTGAACACTTGAGCTGCTGGAGTCTTACATAATAATAACCGTCAGTTATTGTTGAACTAAAGGAAATCTCCTCTCATACATTGCTGGGTGTCTCAGAATGGTGTAGTCTAAATTGAGGGTGCGGTACAGACAGTCCATCATACTGAACAGGTTTCTCCATAATAAAGTAATCGCGAAAAAATTATCTGTTGTTCACTATGTACCACACCCTTAATTTTGACCCTAGCTTTCACAGACAGAAAAGAAATAAAGAAAGAAAAATACGTTTATTGGCATTACAACAGAAAAATACACCTTATAATTACTATAAAAACAGAAAACAATGATTATTATGCCAAAAGGGCCTCAGCTCAGCATAATGTCAGATGACAACGCAAAGTGTACCACCTGACGCGGATTTTCAGCTGCAACCCACGAGTGTCATATGCTAGAATAATAAACACATAGGGAAGTGAAATTAAAGGTTATAATTATAAGATAGGATAATATAAAAAAGCTTATACAAAATCAAATAAAATGTTGTGGCATACATACGTGTGTGTTGTGATAAATGAGAAACTAAAATATTTATATAAAATAAATATCTGTGTAATACCTACATTAAAATAATAAATCTATCATCTATAAATAGATGCACCTTCAAGGCAAAAACGTGTGACTGCGTTGTTCTTCCAAACTACGAAACGGAGGTTGATGCGATTTTTATTATCATTTAGAGTAGATAATTATGACAATTATAATATTGACAAATAACATTTTTAAAATAAATTGATAAAATTGACAGAATTGATAAATATTATAAAAAAGATAAATTAAATTATTTTTTGTTAATTATATCAGATATGTCGGCTCGAATATTTTGCAACATCATTTTGCTTTGGCTTAGTAAAAAATATTTTTATTTAAATTTGAATGTCGAGCAACTTTTACGTACGTATACTTTATGGGAGGAGGGATATTGTTACAGTATTTGGTAGTTACATAGCGAAATCTGGCTCTAAAAGCCGCCGACTTGTGCCGTTGGATGGAAAGTTGTTGAGAACATTTTCTTCCCTCACCATTTCTGTGTCCTCTTGTCCACGACGCTTGTTTTAAGTGTCGGCGAATTCACACCATTCAGATCTCTTCACCCTTTTTCTATTGTTGAAGGTCAGTGCTAGCCATGATGACCTAAGGAAGGACATTGAAAGGCTCACCTCGGTACTAGACTAGCCAGGTTTTTAACCTCGTTTAGAAACAAGTTCTTAAACTCCACCCACCACTGTCCACAACATTCAAAACTTTAGCATTAAATTTTTCCCAGAACATTTTGCAAATTGAAAACTGGCACAGAGCGGCGCACCTGCTCATAAAACGTCGAATCTGTGGCGTGGGTACGTTCTATCCCACTTCAAATTACACCAACTGTACGCATAAATTATACAAGCAATTATAATCTTTATTATCATACGCTACGTACGAGAATATCTTGCATCACTGGAACATATGGTGGTTTACCTGCTAGTGCGTACATTTGCACCAAGGTGATTTTTAATAGACGCTCCTAGAATCCAAGCTGTAAAGAATTGCGAAACTTTTGTATTTTCAATTATCTTGCAAGGCAGCTGTGTTCACCGTGGCTAAGTTCCTTACTTCGAAGTTCCAAGAATTGAAATAATTACCTCTGTTGTGCTACACATCTTACAAAACTTCCAACTTACTAGGATTACTAAAGAGAAAACGGTGGTATTGAACTTATGGAGCTTTCCTAATCATTCTTTCTCACACCTCATTTGGTCGGTTTCTCGACTCTCACATATCGCATAGAACTATTAAGATTTCATCTCAAATAAGAAAAAAAAACACTAATCACCTTCGTGAACTGCGAACGTGTTGCTCATTGACTTCTAAACGTCCGCTGTGACTTTGTCGGGTCGTTCGACGAATAAATTTCATTAAGCAGGCATTATTGTTGAAAGTGCCGCATAATTATAAATAATGAACCATTTTGGTTCATTATTTCTAATTAAATATAAACAATGAACCAAATATTTAGACTTTTATTCTTGTAATTGTTACCAAATACGTACCTAATGACTTGGTAACAAGTGCTACTTGAAAAGTATTCTAATTAAGACTGGTTTGAAAGATACTTTACAATAATCTTGTTTTAATTTACGCAGAGAATCTAGTGTTGTTTACTTAGAATCAATAGCGTAGCTAGAACAATATTAAAAACCAAGCAAACAATACGACTTCGATCTGTCTTTCCAGAAAATATAATGGTTCAGGTTACAATACTTCGAAATACGGTTAACGTTATTAACTTCTGAGTGGCAGTCTACGACAGTGGAATAAAATGTAAGAAAAGCCGAAGGAATTTCTGTTCAGTTACTTCAAATTAGGTACTGTTCCACCAAACCTTCTGGACATAATAATGAAGTAGTTTCCAACAACAAAAAAATATCAGCTGAACTTTGAGACCCACAAGACACCCTTAAACTTGCTAACTTTATTCTTTTAACAAGAAAAAATGTGCGGTATATCGGCAGTTTTACGAAACAAAATGTCTGCCAAATTTTCTTGGGTGTCTAAGTAAGCCATGAGCTCATACACGAAGAAAAATAGATCTTATGAATAAAAAGTAAACAGATGTTGCTAAAGTTTTCGTTCCAAGTTTTCGGGATACGCTGGTAACCGAATATGGTGAATATAATCTTTTCATAGACGCACAATATGGCTGGCGAATATATTCGGCGACACGTAGATACCTACTGTTCCCCGATGAGTTACACAGCCATTGGCTAATATTTGAGCGTGTGCTCCGGAATGGACCATTTTGAACAGCGGAGAAGGTAGACTGGGTTGTGATTAATTTGCTCTTTGACAGTGACAATGACAAAGCAAGGCTTACGGCACTTTAGCCGGGCCGAGGCAGTGCCACTAGTATGCTGCAAATTGCGGCACTTTATCCTATACGGATAAAGTGCCGCTAGCGGCACTCTATACACTTCCTTTTTTTAATGTTGGAATTTAAAAAAGTTTGCTACTACATAAATATTATTTTCCCAGAATCTGGCTTAGTTATAATTAGAAGTGAAGAACATCAAGATACTCTTTAAGGTTCCAAGACATAATCCAATTAATTAAAAACCTTAATTGAAATCTCCGACCTAATCTTTATTCAATTACAGTCTCACCCAAACTCAAATTACTTAAAGTAGTTCTACATTATGTAGGATACAGAACTGCCTTGTGAGAGAAGAAAGGTGTTAATAAAACTAACATACATTAGAGTACGTGACTAAACAACAGTTTGGGGGCTCCAAACTGGGGCTTATACGTCGTTATCATTGATTTTCAGGCCACACACTAACATAAGTGGAACTATGTAGATATTTCTGTAATACCAAGAAAACTATTTTCTATCTTGTATCCCGTGCTACTTCGAACTAATACTATACTTAAATGTTGTGAAGATGTTTAGATGTTTGTTAATCGATAACGCATAAAAACTTGAATGTATTTAAATGATATTTGGCATACAGATGGACCCTGTCTTGGTCCTGGATTAACACATTGAATAATTTTTATACGGTTACATGAAGTAGACGTCTAGGGCTCTCCAGGCCCAAAAAAATTGCCGAAAACAGCTCTCGTATATAGAGTTCTTTTACGCTGAACTGTGAGTACAACCTTAGATTCTGCTAGATTATTTAAGACCGCTATAGATAATTCTACTGTCTTAACGGGATAAGCCGTCAGCTGAGAAAATGTCACATCAGAGAATGGAACAATTTTATCTTTTTAGACGTCCCGTCTAATCATAACAAAAATCACAATTTTGCATAAAAATATATTTCCATTTTTACCAACATTACGGTAAAAATGTAAAACCTCATTGGTTACCTACCATAGATATAATAAAGAAGGAGATATGGCGTGAAGTTCAAAATGTATAGAAAACCGATGAAGCTACAATTGCCCCTCCATAACGCTAATATTGCACACACAGTTCTGTCAAAACAATACTACGAACAAGTGCACACACGCGCCATCGATAACTCAGTCATTTAAATATAAACCTTATTATTTAAACCACAGCGTACTTTTTCCGTCTAATTACTCACACTAAAACAATTATCATTGTGTGTTGTCGGGACTCGGGGGCGGATACGACATAGTGCTTGACTAAATCGAAGAGTTATCGATAAATATATCGATAAATTTACTTTAAAGGTTTTGGAAATAAAGTAAACAAAAACGATATGAAACCAACAAAACATTATTTAATTAATTAATACAAATATTTTAAAAACAATTACAAATCACGACGCGTAGTTATATATGAAAATGTTCAAAAAAGAGATTCTCGTTTTTGTAGAGAACCAGTTAGCTGACCTTCCTATGGCATCAATCCATTGATTTTTTACTTGCTTCTTTTGGGAAACTGAAACGGTACAATTACAATTTGTTAGTGACTTACGGAATTATATAGGTATACGAAGCTAATCATAAACTTGTAAGTTTGCAGGCTCTTAAAAAACCCGTATTTTTAAGAAATTAAATTCTTCTTTCTTTAGTAACTAGGGGTTTATGTGAAAATAACACACACGCATGCATGAGGAATAAATAGCATGAATGTTGACCCATTGCCAAATCTTTAAAAGTAATTTTCATATTATAATTGTTTATTTTAGAGCATGCATGACGTCACAATATGGCTTCAAACCCTCTTTAGAAATTCTGCGGCATAATACATAATTATGACTATATGATGCTGATTATTATAATGCATCCGAAGCTAATGGTGCATTTATGAAGACTTCAGTAAAATACCATAACCATAACAAATGACGAAGTAACTTGAGGCTAAGGCATTACATCTCATAATTCAAACCCAAGGACATTCCATAGATTACTAAACTAAACATTATTGAACTTACTTCACGATCTTTGGTTACGCATTTGTCTATTACGCTGTAAAATAATAAAAATGGGTAAAAATGCATAGAACCACATCGGCCTTCCAACCGGATTACAAGAGTTAACAAATTGAAGAAAAATCAATTAAATGAAATTGTAATATAACAATTCGCAGTCGACTTTCTTGTCGATAGACTTTGTCAGACCTCCACGAGCACATCACTAGCTCGCGCTCAAATACGGCGGACCAGAGCAGCGGACGCACCATGCGACATTATGGCTTATTGAGGTTTCGTTATGTCAGATTTACATTGCTTGTTCAGTCACTCAGTGACAGACTGAGGTGGTTGTAAAAGAGCAATGTATTTAATGCAAAAATAATACTGTCGGGATAATATAGGAAAACAAAAATAAAGTAGTACAACTCAGATATATTTTACGGCTTGTTGTTTTTCGTGATTTTTAAGACAAATATTGTAAAATACTTGTATTTAGCTGTGGTAACTGATGCCATGACTTCTAAAAATTTTGTTTTGGCTTCTATTTTTGCACGAACCCACTTAACAAGACGGCATAATCGTTTTTTTTACGATCGCGGTTGACAACACACTAACTCGCGGTGACGGCCATTTTTTCAATAGCTGAGCGATAAGCTCAGGTCCACGTGGTCGGCGACACGCCCCCTTGCCACTTCTCCTGTTTTTAATATTTCTGTGTTACCTACACACGTTCTATAAAACCCTGAACAAGATGGCTGACCTCTACTCCTATCAAATTGAGGACACAGGTAATAAGCTCCGGGCTTGTTAAGGGACGCTACTTTTTCTAGTGAACCCATCACTAAAATTGCTTAATATCAAGGTTTTTTTTTAATTTTTGGTTAGGTACTGTATATTAGCCTTTATTGATAACTTTTTCCCGCGACCTCTTCTGCGTGTATTTTGGCATTCATATTTCCTTTAATTTCTAATATCTAGAATGGATGTCCTTCTCTAGGACTTAAGCTATCTATCTATCAAACATAACGCTCAGTTCAGTGGTTTAGACGTAAAAGGGTAACTGATAGACAAAGAACAGTTACTATCGTATTTACAATATTAAGTAATCTTTAAATAAATTAATTGCGTTATAAAAGGAGTTGAACCAGTCTTATCTGATTAGTTAAGGGCCACGTAAACTACAAGGGCAAGTAAAGTCAAACTTTCTAGTACAGGCTTATATGAACAAATAGGTATGCGTCTAGCTTCTAGATGACTTAATCCTCACAGTTATCTCAACCTTAGTGCGTAATCTATCCTCTACAGTTCACTGAGTCCCTAAACCTCACGGCTCACACACTGACGTCACATGTGCCTATTTGAAATAAATGATTTGACTTTGAAAACGTTTAAAATTAGAAAGCAATAGATCATCCGCAGCAAAAGGTCTTAACTGTTCTGAGTCCTGCGCCCTGACTACGTAGCACAAGAGCGATAATAATCTTAATAATTTTGAAGGATATTGTTTTGAAAAATTTAATCTGTTCAACAACGTAAATAAAGCAATGAATGTTGTTGAACTGTCAAAATGAAACAGATTGTGATTAATCGTGGGTCACGCCATTAGGTTGTTGCTCAATGTTTTAGCAAAACCGTATTTTTACGCGGTGATTTTTTTTCGTACACTGGATTTTCAACTCTCGGTATTGAGCCGAGCATTGAGAATCCAACAGAGCGCATCCAGCACGTATCCGCGCGTCAAGAAAACACACTGTTGGATATTCAACTCGGCGCTAAGCAGAGCGTCGAAAATCGAATACGCAAAAAAAAATTGCCGCGGTAAAAATACGGCCGTGCGAATCTGCACTAACTGTTCAGAGTCCTTCTCCCTTTTAGAGTAAAAAATAACTATAGAAAATCCTACTAAGCCTACTAAGACATCAAGATCATAAAAACCGGCCAATTGCGTGTCGGACCACGCACAATGAAGGGTTCCGGAGTTGGGATGAATTTATCACAAGAACAAACTTAACTTTGTAGTTGAAAAACATGTTCTCCCTTAAGGAATGTATGAGATAAGATGTTATTGCAACCGTAAATGTAAGTTGGTCAATTATTACTCGTTAACTTGTAAAGGCTACTCAGCTATGATAGTTTTCCTTTTAATTTCGTTAGGTATATATACTATTGTCGTGAATTTTTTCACATAATATCTAAAATCAACCATTTAGCTGGCAGGGTAGGGGGACACCTGACTCTAACAAAAATTAGCACTTTAAAGCTTAATATTTCGCAAACAGATCCCTAAATCCAAAAATGGTGTTCACAAACTCACAATCCACACACTCCACTCCACAACATGGGATAAATGAGAAAAAAAAACATCCCCACTTTACATCTAGGGGAGGTACTCTAAGTTTTTTTTTTTTCATTATTTTATTTTACCACTTTGTCGGCGTGATTAATATTTATAACCATGCCAAATTACAGCTTTCTAGTACAAAGAGTCTCTGAGCTAAGCCGCGGACAGACGGACAGACAGACAGCGAAACTATAAAGCCTCGTTCAGACCAGCGCGACGCGACTCAAACAATACAATTTCCAAGAAAACGTCACGGTATAACAATAACCAGTGTCGCGTCGCGCTAGTCTGCATGAAGCTTAAGGGTTCCTTCTTTACCTTTTGGTCCTAACTACACAGAATCCAGTCCAACCAAGTAACATAAAAATATTGAGGTAGCACCAAGTTAAAGTACAAACAAAGTACATACCGACCTTCGCCACACATTGAAAGTACAATTCCTCATAGTATCAGATGTAGATCGTCGATAGCGTCAATTTGTGAGTCTATGCAGTTGGCCCACTGTGTTTTGTTTCTACGATACAAAAGGCCGTTGTTTTGGCCGTCCAGTTGCTACTTCCGAATAAGTATTTTCTCCGTGACAATACCTATTACGGTCATATTTTGGTGATATGCGTATCGGTTGATTCGTTTTGTCGAAAGTCGGCCATTGTTGTAACTAAACAAAAAATAGGGTGAATTTATCTGATGCCTTTAATTATAATGGTACTATCGACCCGCTCCTGCTTCGCACGGTTTTTACGACAAGACAAAACATCGAATTTCTTAGTTATATGTAACTTTAATACTAACGTATTAATACACACAAACCTTCCGGAATAAATTCTCTAAAGTCTAAACGATGGCGAAAACCTCATCAAAATCTGTTGCGTGGTTTAGAAGAACAACGCGGACATACAGAAAAAACACGAAAAGCGACTTTAATTTATAATATGAATAGGTTAAACGCTAAATTTCGCGCTTAAACGTTCATGGTGCAAAAGAGCTCACAAAAAAAAATAGCCTAAGGGATCTTGCGCACTAGACTACGACTAGTGGTCGCAGCGACCAGGTAAACTATAGAAACCGATACGAATCGCGCACTTGGTCCCAACAGCCAACGAGCCGCACACCATACAATACCACTAGACGGCCACGAATGGCCGGAGTCGTGGCCGTCTAGTGCGCTAGATCCATAAGCGTGTTAAAATCGAAACGGTATCCAAAATAGGCAAGTCTAAAAACAGAACAGATTAATATTTTACTAGCCTGAATGGCCCAAAGATACGTTTACCCTCGTCGGCTCGGCCACGCTGATAATGTCAGCGCCGTTTCAAGCCACAGATTAAATAAATCTGCTGTTATACGGCCAGAGAGAACGACGAGTAAAACTTTATTTCTAGAATTGAATTACATTTATTTTGCAGATTTCATCAAAAAGTCCTAACACTCGTAGCGCTGCTTCTATTATTATTATTATATGTAAAATAGGTATATTATTTTTAATTTGATATTATTATGATGAGAGGTTACATAAAAACCGGTGTTTCTATTCATAGTTAATAAAAAAACAATTTAGTAAAGCCTTTTATTTTAAAATTGAAATAGTAAAAATATTAAATGTTCACTGTAAAAGATTTTAATGAAGCCACTTATTTATTCCAACGATAACTTTTAACTATACCAATAAACAGAGGATTGCCAACATTTAATCCAATACCAAACGAGTTCATAACCATTGACATACAGTATTCTTTTGCATAAGAAATAAAGATGAACCATACAATTCAGAAAATAAAAAATCTGAAGTCTTAATGGTCATTGGAATGCGCCATCATAATCATTATGTTACTTTTTACCTTTATTTGTTACCTTTTTAGCCATATCATCTCTTACACAGTCCATCCATCGTTTCGATCTTCCTCTATTCTTATAGCCATTGACATTCATGCTCAAAACATTCCTCCCAACATTTTCCTCCTCCGTTGCCATGACAACCGATTTCCGCACAACTTTTCAGTCACCGGTGCCACTTTCAGACTTCCTCTTATGTACTCATTTCTTATTCTATCCATTCGATAACAGTATTGATTAAAGACATTGATTTTGTTGAAAGTTAAATAACATTTTCATTTTTGCACCAGTATTCTTTGGATCTTCCAAAGCGTCTACAAGAATATTTTTTATACATAGGATCAAACATAACTAAAGTACCTACCAACAAATTTAAGGTACCATATTTTCATACCCGACCGCAGGCAGTGACTGCACGCGATGTGTCGCGGCGTCATGTCGCTGCAGTCATGATTATGAACCCAAACGCAGGCGGCAGCAACCCGTATTTCAGTAAAACGAAGAACGATCGAAGATAGAAAAACGTGTTATCGCTCGAGCGTTGGCGGCACTACAGGTCTGCGGTCGGGCTGCAGGTGTCGCCTGTCACTCGCCCGTAACTGCCAACGACGTGTCGCTAGCTACGGAAGGTATTTCATAGAAACCAGTCGTGTTTGCCTCCTGCGGTCGGGTACGGAATGGTACCTTTACATAGCACCTGCATTCACTCAATTTTTTGGTCTTCTATACAGTACCATTCTCGCAGACTGGTACCTATTTGTGCATTCTCATTTGTTTTGACTCAAAATAATTTTGTAATCGTACATTTTTATAACATCTACATAACGTGTTGTCAAAAAAAGGTCCACGTCCATCTCAATCACTCGTAACATGCCCAAGGCGCCAATCCTTCACCAAAACGAACGATACAGGACAAGCCCTGGCCTTGGCTCAGAAGCTGAGCATGTTTTTTTCTTTTGTAAAAATACATTATGCAATACATTATGCTGGCCATCCTACACGTAAGTGTGTCCCAAAACATGAAAGTTATTACCGATTATGTCTGGTGTAGAAATCACAACACTTGTAATTAAAATAATCTAATAATTATACACTAGTGCAAGTGTTTGAACTTCAAAACGAAGGTTAGATTATCTGGAGCAGTATAATATAGGTGCCTATTATTATGACAATCACTAATGGTCAACACGTAATCTAGTTATAGCAATCGGTGTTAAAATTATGATCATTTGTTAAACTTACTGCCTACAACGTGTGATTTTAATTTAATAGTGATTTGAGGTTTGCGAAACATTGTGTTGAGGTGGCAGAGCAAGCAGGTGGGGCAGGACCGTGTGAGCTTTGGCTGATATGTTGGTAAAAGGAAGGAAACCCGTAGTTGCGATTGGTGTTACTAGCACAAAAGAGAAGAGGCAATTGACCCAGAAGAATGGGATGACAGGGGCTGCAGATAACTATGATGATCTTTGTAAAATAGATAGGTATAGGCGTAATAACCGAAAGTGTTCGTCACGCGAATACGTTACAGTTGCGCGTTCTTTTTTTTAAACGTTGCCCCTCACTAGGAATTTGGTATTTCTCCTGTATTGTGGGTGCGTTTACAAACTTGTAGGTCATACAATTGAAACCGCGACACACGGCGCAGCAGTCGATAGCTTAACCACTGCGCCAACCGTCTTTTAAACTAGTACTTTTTGCATCATAATTATAATTCATACAAATGAACGCGTCGATCGCGTACTCGCGCGAGGATAGCTATCGGTTAGGACGCTAGACGCGATATCATATCAAAGCTAGATTTTGGCTTGTCTTGAGGTTTAGTTTTAATGTGCATTTGAACTACTTAATTTACAAAAGGTTCAGTAAATTTGTATGTTCAATACTCAACACTCAATCAATCTGCCTAGCCTTTTCCCAGCTCTGTTGGGGTCCGCTTCCAGTCTAACCGGATGCAGCTGAATACCAGTATTTTACATGGAGCGACTGCCTATCTGACCTCCACAATCCAGTTACTGGATAATACGATACCCCCTGGTAAGACTGGTTGCTACAGTTTCGGGTTTCTGACGACCCGTAACGACTGTCAAAAATCCACGAATGACAGCCGGGACCAACGGCTTAATGTGCTTTCCGAGGCACGGAGGAGTCGGTATGTAAAGATTGTCACCCATCCATGGACTAACCTCGGCAAGCATAGCTTGACCTGATAAATTGGCCCGTGGGGCTGTTATTACCTACTTAGCCTCGCGCAATACTCTATATTTTTACACACACCAATAAGCAGTGACATTTTTATTTCTTACTCCAAAAACAACCAAATAAGAATTACATGATTATGAATATGATGGTTCAAGACGAACGCTTCTGAAAGACAAGAAAAAAAAAAATAGGGTAACACATTCAAATTGTTAGTAATCAATCATTTCATATTACTTTCTTCGTAACGATACAGAAAGTAATATTTTATCTACAACATGTGTAACAGCCTTATCAATCATTTTGTCCTTTATCACTTGGAATTAGGTAAAACTTTTCCGATTACTACAACTAGAACTGAATAAAAAATTCCACAGGCAACCTACTCGAACATAAAGATTTAAAAAAATACTTACCATGCCATTAGTGCGTCTAGCCCACGGATATTGATAGACATAGATAAGGCAAGAGCAACTGGAAGAACGGAAACGGTCGAAGTGGCAGTGCTTGGGGGAGGCCTTTTTCCAGCATTGGACGTCTTTCGGCTGAAATGATGATGGCCCGCTGCGCTGCCACTTAAGTTTGGCAATTCTTAGAAGAACTTTCAAATTCCTAACTTGTTTAGTTGATGAGATAGAGCTCGTACAAAAATGGTCCTAAACTGTCAATTTAATGGCCCCATATTTCATAATTTTTTAAGATAAAAAACAATAAAAATTATGTTTGTTCTGTACTCGATGAGCTCTAGACAATGACACCCCACATGCCAAAGTAAGTTTTTTTTTTTCAAAATCGTAAATGTATTGTATGGGGACACCCCCTTCCCCCTTTAATATTTAATTTTTATTATATTTTGTTGCAGCGGTAATATAAATGCATAATCTGTGAAATCTTTCAACTGTTGCTCGCTGACAGACGAACCCTAAAAACAATTTTACCTATTTATAATACGAGTATGTATGGTAAAGTAGCTTTTAGAGTGAATTTCCAATTCAAATGTTAAATTCAAGTAAGATTTAAGAGGGCAAAACGGCAATAAATTAGTACAGTATAGTAAAAAAAACTCATATAACAGGCGATGAAAAATTGCTAAGCTCATTTAAAAAACAGTGCAGAGTATATTTTACTTCATCACTAAAGTATAAGGTTCAAAGTTGATTGGGAAAATTTGACAGTTTCGGGTAGGTTGACCAGCTGGCGTCTCTAATTTTATTTATTTATTTAGCATACCTAATGTACACTCAGTTACAGGCTAGGCAAAAACTTATGAGTACATGACCCTGTTAGGGCGCAGCAAGTACTATTCCATTTAACATATATTCAAAAAAAAAAACAAAAGTCATTTATTCAAACTAGGCTGAGAATCAGCACTTTTCGAACGTCAAAATTACATAAGACAGTCCCCCAAAACGCCCACCCTTCACAACTTCCTAGTGCTTTTGCTGGGAAGAAGAAGTGGCGCAACAAACTCCCCAGCAGCACAGCAGTCTGTTCAGTTAGAAAAAAAAAAATATTCTATACAATAGTCTGCAAGATTTTTACATTACGCAAAACATAATTTAAATTATAAATTAATTGCTTTAGGACAGTTAGCACACGCCAATATACCAACCAAAAACATCGAGAACTATAACTCAAGCAGAAATAAAAACAACTAAACGTAAACAATATAATCTAGGTGAAATATTTGGAAGTTAACATCAATATCACATTTAGTTCATTATTATTACTAATATGATTTTAAATCTCTTTGTAACATACTTTGTTTAATTTTATATTAATTAAAGTCAATATTATTTTAAACAAAGATTTTTACTTTTATTATCCTCGAAATAATCTATACCTAATCTATATATTTATAGAGGACTGCCTCGTTGGTCTAGTGGTCCCAGCACTGAGCATGAGTTCCTGGGTTCGATTCCGAAGTCGGGCAGTGTTATTGGGTTTTTCGATCTGGAAATTCTCAGTAGCAGCATGGAGTCTGGATTTGTCCCCGGTTGATGACAATAGGCTCGCACCCTATTACGTGGGGCTTAAACATAACTGCCTAACCCTTTGGAGAAACAAGGCGTGATTTTATGTTATACATATATTTATTTTTGATTGGGTTTGTAATCATAAATAAAATAAAATGAAGGTAATATTGGGGGCAAATGGTTATCTCCTGCCACGTTGACTAATAAAGAGTTGATTAATAGGTTCATTAAAATTTCCTTTATGTTTGATAGCATGTCACGCATTGAGGTTAATTTCAAGTATAATTAACTTTATTTAATGTAATATCATTATTTAAAAAAATGCTTTTTATGTAAGGTTCAATGGTTCTATAAAACTTTGTACTTGTCGCATCAAAGCATCGAAAGGACTTGGTTGTTCTCACCTACATACCCAAGTATTTCGTTCAGATTAATAAATTGGTAACATTTCGCGAGCATCCTGTATCAGCATAGCAGCAGTACATCCGATAAAATCTCTTCTTGACTTTTATTGAAATGTCAAAACTGCCTTTCAGTAAATAAAATGTATGTACACTTGTAAGATAAATAAAACCAACAACAGTACTACTTACGACATATTCGCAGACACTCTCAAATTACTACACATATTGTGTGCGATTACCGTACTGTACTTTAGTACGGAGCGGAGCGGAGTGGGGGGTGGAGTCGTGGATTACACTATCTATAGTTTTAAAAGTCCCGCTGTATTTATCTGTATTGCTAAAGCACTAGGAAGTGGTGAATCGTTTTGTGGGACTGTCTTATGTAATTTTGACGTTCGAAAAGTGCTGATTCTCAGCCTAGTTTTAAAAATGACTTTTGAATTTTATCGTGACACATTTCCCGATATGTCGAGCCCTTTACAGTCGCTCACGGTCTCGAGTGCAAATGGACCTCAATAACAGCGATACAGTCCAAGAAACTAGTTTTATTTTAATTTGTTTCATTGCCGTAAATGTCAAACATGTGTTAAGTTTACTCTAAACGGATATTGTTCATAATATCCAATCGATGGACAAGTTAATAAAGTTCAAATTGGGCCGCACCTGTTTGCATATGAATATTCATATGCAAACAGGTGCGGCCCAATTTGAACTTTGTGTATACGTGTGACGGGGTCTTTAGATTAAACCATATGGTTTAATCTAAAGACCCCGTCACACGTATACACGTGCTTATTTGGAATACCTGCCATTGCGATTGGGATTGGTTTTCTAATGTGATTCTTATATAAATTATCTCTCATGATCATTCTCCTCCCCTTATCCCAATTTATTTGGAGTCGGCGCAACGTGTCTTTTTCTTAATACTTCTCTATTAGTCGTCATCTCAGTAGTACCCCTTTCTAGCTAAGCCTTTCGAGATCTTTCACACAGTTCATCCATCGTTTCTTTTGGTCTCCCCCTACTCTTATAGCCATCGACATTCATACTCAAAACTTTCCTCATGACATTTCCCTCAGTCCTCCGCATCACATGCCCATACCATGTTTTTTTTTTTGGGTGGGAAATCATCAAATGACTCCTCCCGCTCTGGGTGGAGCGGGAGGGCGTGTCAGGTTCTTACTGACTAAAACCCACCCGTGTTCCTTCTGTTGCCTGTGGAATGCCAGGGGGCCACGGTATCCCTTTCGGACTTTCCCGCAACCCCGGCAGGCAATGGTCTCATTGGACCCCTTCACTTGCTGACATCTCTTTGAGGCGCGCGTGGAACACAACGCGCCGTCGAACCGGGCTTGGTCCTTACCGGACGGCGAGCTACCCATTGCTCACCGTCCGCAAGCCCGCGCCTATAGTGGTTGGGAATCGGCAATAGATTCCCGACGCCCAGGGCGTCTCCTCCTGCGGACATGCCCATACCATGACAACCGATTTCCGCACAACTTTTCAGTCACCGGTGCCACTTTCTGACTTCCTATTATGTACTCATTTCTTACTCTATCCATTCGATACAGGATTGATTATTGACCGGTATTAGACTTATCATTAAGTGAAATAACACTTACGTTTTTCCGCCAGTATTATTTGGATTTTACTGTCTTACTTACTTTACTGCCTCGTTGGTCTAGTGGTTGCAAGCGCTACTGCTGAGCATGAGGTCCTGGGTTCGATTCCCGGGTCGGGCAGTGTTATTGGGTTTTTCTATCTGGAGTAGAAGCCGGGAGTCTGGATTTGTGCCCGGTTGATGGCAATAGGCTCGCCCCCTATTACATGGGACTTAAAACATAACTGGCGAAATGTGGGTATACCTACTACAGGTACACCTCTGCCCAACCCTTCGGGGAAACAAGGCGTGATGTTATGTTATGTTATTTGGATCTCAAGGTTTTATTTCAAGACATCAAACATAACTAAAGTACCTACTAGCAGATTTACACAGCATCTGCATTCACTTTTTTTTTGTCTTGTATACCATTCCCACATTATTTGCCTTGACTAAAAATAATCTTGGAATTCTTGTTCATTTTTATAACATCAACATAATGTGTTGTCGTAGAGGTGTCCAGTTCAATCAGCCACCTACAGTCAGACTGACAGACAAAAAAACACTACGTTTCAACTAGCAACAAAAACCTGTCTACCAACAGTACCAACATCTAGACAAGAGGCAAAGTCTGCACTCATTGAATTGTTCTCTATGAACGGAAACGCCGTAAATACGCCATTGTGCTCGTTTTTTTGACAATTAGCACAAATTAATGAAATTAGTTCCACGTTAGTTTCGCCGGTGTTGAAAAGTTGTCGTTTGCTGGATGTGACTTGCTTTTGTACCTACTGACTGGGAAAATTGTTGTGTAGTTTGTAAACTATAATATTGTCAGTCAATTGAATGTTTTATTCTCAATGTATTTATTATATTTGGTCTCATTGTATTACAGCATGGTAAAATTTACAAGAAATTACTTTAATTGTATGTAAATAAGTAGATATAAGAATTAGTTATCTAAAAAGAAAAGAGTTTTTTTTATTTTTATATATTGAATTTTTTGTATGTTACGCTTTCACGGCTAAACGGCCGAACCGATTTTGATGAAATTTGGTATAGAGATACTTTGAACCCTGGGGAAGGGCAAAGGGCATTTTTATCGACATACCACGCGGGCGACGCCGGGGTCGGAAGCTAGAAACTACACACATCAACACGGTCCAGTATAAAGAAAACCAGTATTTGGTTCTCGAAAATCAGTAGGTTATTAAATAACGCAAAAAAAAAAAAAAAAAAAAAAAAATACAAAAAATAAACATTAAAGTGAAATAGTTATTTGTTATACAAGAGCGCAAAGTTGCTTTTTAACCGCGTGTTCAATTTTGATGACCGAGCAAGCGAAGGATTCTAAAATTGAATCACGAGCGCAGCGAGTGATTCAAAATTAGAATCCTGAGCGTTAGCGAGGGAATCAAAAGAGCACGAGGTGAAAAATCTTTGCACTCGAGTGCAACACGTAACTTTTCATTCCACCTCAGCGAGGAAATGACTAAATGCAAAAAAAAAAACGTTTACAATCACAAGATAGGTACACTTTTATTTCAGTTTAGGTATTAATTACTACATTATGACAGGTAAGTATTACAGAATAATCTTTAAATTATAACAAAATAATACTAAGGTATAATTAAGAAAATTTTAAAGTAACGTTGCTACAGTTATTTAAATTGAGTGTAATATTTTTGTTTGGTACTGTAATATTGGTGTTAGTCACTTGTGTACTGTTTTTCGGTAAACTATCTGTCATACTTAATAGTTGTACCGATTCATCGGATTCCCTTGGCGTGAATGTTGGAGAGAGAGGGAGATGGTTAGGTGTTTCATAACGGCTTATTTTTGATGTAGAAGGGCCAGTACAAGGATCCGATTGAGGCTCTTTCAGTGTAATGGCTCCTACGATGCCTTCACATATTTTAGACTTATTTTGGATGGAATCCTCTATGTATCCCTCTACAACTGCATTGGACTTCCAGCCTCCGTGGCGCTTAAGGGACAGCAGATCAGTTCCGGAATCAGCCAAAAGTGTGGCTGAAGTTCGTCGGAAACAATGACCCGTGTACAACAGGGGTTCTGGAAGTTCAAGAAATGTTGCTATTTCTCGTGGGATACTGCCAATTTTATTAGTACCCATAGGCTGTCTAACACACTTTCCATTGCGATACTGTAGAAAAAATCGATTGATTGGAGTGTTAGGCGGGCGTAAGGCTTGATATTTCTCAACAATCGTTACGTATTCCTTGCGAATGACGAAGTTGCGGTCTCTTTTTGTCTTTGTATTAGGTAAATTAATTAATAGTAAGTCATCTGAATGTTTCTCAATGTTTTTGACATTAAGTTGTGTTAGTTCATTAGTTCGACATGCTCCGTTTATTCCAATAATAAGAACAACCTGTAACGTAAAGAGTATTGTAGTAGATAAATGAATAAAATTGATATGAACGCATAATTATGCCTATCAACATCTACTAAGTATACTATTTAATTGAGATTAATATACTTAAGTAGATACTGAATGTGCAACTGACTTACTTTTGCCGCCAAATATACGGAATCGGGTGCTTCGTTAAGAAACTTTTCAATATCAGATACTGTGAAAACCTTCGATTTTTTTGGTTGATGACCAGATGAGGCTCTTTTTAAAAATGCCACTAATTTAGGATAGGTATCGATATGTTTGTCTTTTTTCATCTTTATTGTTGCTTTTAGCATCGAATACGTACTCCATAGAGTGCTTGCTTTCTTGTTCTCGGATAATTCTATAAAATATGCCAGCAAAACGTTTTCTGAGAAAGTTTTGGCTCCTTTTGCTAGTCGCCACGTGTTGAACATATCGTACTGTTTTAAATACTTCTCGCGTGATTGTTGAGGGAGAAAGCTCATTTGCGCATTATTAACAGTTTCAGTCAATTCTGTTGGCGTCAAGCAAACTTCCTCGTCGCTAGAATCACTCATTTTAGTTTTTTCACTTGTTTTCAAGTTTCTTGTGTTTAATATACCTAAGGTTTAACAATGACGTGAAAAAATGCCGCGTAAAGAACCGCGTACAAAGCAAATTGAAAAAAGAACACCAAGAAGGTTCCGAGTCTGAGTTTTTAACAAATTAAAAAAAAGTTGTATGATATATTCGGCACCATAGAGGTAGCAGTAAATAGGTTTAATGTTTTTTTTAATTCACAAACTTAGTGCACACGATGTTCTAAATTCAATTTACTTTATCCTCTAGAGAATAAAAACGGCTTTTCCACTCAGATACTGAAGATTAAAAATACTCTTTCCGAGATGGTGGGATGAAAAATAACTTTAATTTGAGAAGTTGGTGGCAAAAAAGTAAAACACAGATCCAAAGACACCGACATCCGAAATTGAAGTAATTATTCACTGTGTAGGGTTTTTTTTGGAAGTCGGTTATGTTTAGCTGTTCTGATTGACCCACCAAAATAACAACTAAAACTAAACTAAAATTATAAAGATAAAATATTTGTTTGTTTGTTTGTAATGATTAAACTCAAAAACTACTGGACCGAGTTAAAAAAAATCTTTCATCCGTTGAATGCTATATTATCACTGAGTAACACGGGCTATAATTTATAAAGAAACTATCAGGCGGGCGAAGCCGCTGGCGGAAGATGTATATAATATCAAAACAGATTCAATTGAATAAGTTTTCAGAAACAGGAACTGTCAAATTCTGAAAGGTTCAAGCTACTGTATGATTTACTGAATTTGATTCACAAATTAAGATAGGTATTAAATGGGTAATCATTGTATACAACTGTTATTTAAAAATAAGGGAGGTTATCAAAATCAGTTGAAAAAGTAGAAAACGGAAAACGAAGCGCTTCGAAATCTCAGTGTATATCAGTACGCAACAGAAGGTTTACTCCCTAAGCGAAATCCGTAATTTCGGCCGACGTTACGGGCGCTTCCCCGTCTCACTTACGGTATGTCTGTGAGGAAGAAGGATTGGAAGCGCCCGTTTCTTCGGCCGAAATTACGGATTTCACTTAGGCTGTAGACCCCCAGTATCGAGTGCGCAGCAGTTACGCACGGACGCAGAAGGTTTATCTACCTAGCGGACGTAGGTGATTATTTCAAAAGCACTGCCGAGACATAATACTGTTACTTTATTATACTGTACTTTAGGTCATTGTCGTGAAAGCCCGGAATCAACCGGGCCTCGTCGACACAATCTAGAACAGATGAAACCACAGATATATTATGAGACCAAAATAGCACACAATGGTAAACAAATTAATTGTAATCAATGTTCGCAATGCTAAGATTACAGTTGTAAATTGTTTTGATTCGAATCTCAGCGGGGAACTACAGTTTATTAGTGTAATTACAACATTTACTGTTAGTGTATCGCAATCTTTGCTTTTTGATTGTGTGATACATAATGTCACCATAATCTACCTATCCTTTTCCCAACTATGTTTGGATTGGCTTCCAGTCTAACCGGATGCAACTGAATACCAGTATTTTACATAAAGCGACCGCCTATCTGACCTCCACAACCCAGTAACTGGGTAATACGATACCCCTTGGTGAGGCTGGTTGTCAGACTTTTGGGCTTCTAGCTACCCGTAACTACTGTCAAAGATCAAAGAAATACAGCCGGGGCCAACGGCTTAACGTGCTTTCCGAGGCACGGAGGGGTCTCGGTATGTAAAGATGGTCACCCATCCATGGACAGACCACTGCAAGCGTAGCTTAACCTGATCGATTGACTCGTGCGGCTGTTATTACTTAGCCCACCTTTAGTTTTTGGTAGTCTTTTGTCAATTCTCATATTAACGATTGTGTAATAACAACAACAAATCATAGCCTAAGCCTAGATATAGACACAGATTGATGCAGATGGTTCACTCCGCAAAATCATTTAAATAAAAAGTGACTCTTGCTTCGACACTATAAAGTGCAATTCAGTACCCTAATTACGTAATACACGATCAATCGGAATTTGAATCATTTAAAACCAATTGCTAATCCATTGCTTTATAAGTTCGAAAAAAAATCTACTCAACAACGTAAATAACGCAATGAATGTTGTTGAACTGTCGAAATGAAACAAATTTGTCGTAATCGTTTACGAAAATGTGTTGCGTAATTAGATAGCTGGTCGCACATCGCCAATCACCTACAGTTATATTCACCTAGAAGTTGCCTCTCTTTCTATCGCGTAGCTCTTAGATCTTCGGACTACGTTACACTCACTGAATTGGCCCGACAAGACGGGCTCGCGTCGTACTTGTAGTGTGATTCCTAAACTGCGGAGTGTCCTATCTGTATAGGTACATCTGCGATATACATAGATTCGCTTATTATTAGATTAGTTTATTTGATTACGCAGATATACTGTATGTTTGTCAATCAGGATAGTAATACACAGCATGAATATCCCAGATTATATTCCAGCCATACAAACAGACAATCCAATTTCACAGCTCACACCGTCAATTCTATAGAGACCATACTATTGGATTAAATCCGTCCCCTACTGCAAATACTGCTATACACTCAAATGTAAATCATATTGAACTTTATTTATTTGATACACAGCTTTTATTTTCCTTAAAATATCGTCATTTTGCCCTTGCAATATCGGTATTCACCTATTCCCTTTCTGGCCTTTTTCTCTTTCACAAAATCTATTAAGGAGCAGACACCGGCAATTGTTCTACCGTGAAGTTTTCTTAGTAACTTTTGCTGTACGCCTGTTTGCTGGAGGCTTTAATCATTTCTTTCATCTTCCTCTTATAGCCATCATGTCATTGTCGTACTCAAAACTTCCCTCACAACATCTTTCATCTCTCTTCCTCTGTCCCATATTCTAAACCAACTTCTGTCTGCAACTTCGCGGAAAATTTCGGCCCCGACTCACCCCGTCGCATTGCATCATGGCTTATCATTCTTTCTGACTTTTTGACCCTTGGTCGGCTCCTAAGGGTTACATAAATAGCCTTTAATCTTCTTCTAACATTTGAAATGAATTTAAAATGTTAAAGCAACCATTATAAATATATGCAGCCATTGATGTAAAGTATATCAATGACTGCAACCGAATTTATTCACGTTCCACTTTGTCGTATCAAAATCTGACTAGAACTTATAGCATGTTGGTGTTTTGTGAGCTCGTTGACATATTTATTGAATTTCGTTATGCATATCCCTTTAGCATGCACTGCATACTAATATCGCTTTGTTTGAGGTGAATGTATAACTGATTCGTGTGGAGATATCTACTGCATGTGGATAGGAGTAGTATAGGTAGAGATGTTATCTATTTGGTTGGAAGGCAGCAATAGTTGCAAATTGGAATTATATCAAGGGCACGTGGCTAAATAATAACAGCCACACGGGTCGATCGAAGGTTAAGCTACGCTTGCCGCGGTCAGTTTGTGGATGGGTGACCATTCATTACATACCGAGACCTCTCCGTGGCTCGGAAAGCACGTTAAGCCGTTGGTCCCGGCTGTCATTCGTAGATCTTTGACAGTCGTTACGGGGCGTCAGAAGCCCGAAAGTCTGACAACCAGTCTTACCAAGGAGTATCGTATTACCCAGTTACTGGGTTGTGGAGTTCAGATAGGTAGTCGCTCCATGTAAAATATTGGTATTCAGCTGTATCCGGTTAGATTGGAAGCCGATTCTAATGCAGTTGGGAAAAGGCTAGGCAGATTGATTTTTGGAATAATATCAGAACTTGTTGTGACAAGCAATACCTATGATGTATCATATTTGCCACATGGCTTAAACTCACTTCACTTAGTCCATTTTTACAGCACTTTGGCTATTGTTTATAACAAATATTGTTTATATTTAAATACTAAAGTTTATTCTGTTATGTTTGTGTTATTAGGTATTTATTTTAAGTTTGATACTGAAACTTACATATCTGGAAATAAACGATTTGTGAACTAGGCAGCCATATACCTACAAAAAATTAGAACTTAATTGACTGCTCCTTCGTGGTTAATGTACTTACTTTATTTTTCTTAAAATCATATTACCTACACTACTGGTCGCAATAACTCGCTCGCAATATTACATGTAGGGTTGCCAATTATTTTCAAATCAAATGTTGATAGTATTTTTGAAGCCATTGCCTGTCAAAACATAGAAGATGGAAAAAAAATATAGTAGACCGGTAGATGTTTCAAAAACATTTTTTTTTTCTACTATGAACTTTATTAACAGATTCATTTTTCCGTAATTATTTTATTATTCTAAATTAAGGTTACAAAATACCATTAATTCATGGCCCTATTGCGATCATCTCGCCATTTTGTATTGAAATAAAAATATAGTACTTTCGCCTAGTTTATTTTTTCTTCATAAATATAGTATTTAGGCCTCTAATATACCCTTGCCTAACCCTTCGGAGAATATAGGCGTGATGTTATGTTATTTATGGTCGCAATAACATCTGTGTCTCAGGTAAGAAAATGATTACTTATCACTTGCAACCGTTTGAGCTTCAAAGCCGTGGGTGGATAACTTTGATAGGATATGAAATAAACTATAAATGGACAAGGCTAGCTGTTCACGATAACGAACTAAGACTAACATAGGTCTAACAGATCATAAATATGTTACCAATACGCCAACCAAGTCGAAAGCTTGCCTAATTGCGCTTGACTTGCGAGTCTGGAAACCTCTAGGCTACCACTGCGCTTATATATCTCTAAACTTTGGATAGATAGCATATCCTTTATAGGATCTACGCCATATAAATAACAATTTGAAATTGAAACAGATGGTTATAGAAGGTGTACAATACAATACCAAAGAGAGGGTACCTCTGACGCTTAGCGTGACCACAATAGAAACGGGTTTTGTTGACGAAGTGATGGAAGAATAGACAAAATGACAGATAAACAATCAGTCATTTTGTCTATTCTTCCGTCCGTCGATAAAACCCTTTTCAATGATTTTCAAGCTACACGTGCTGAGGTATTGTAACACCCTTTAGTACTCATTGGTCTAATTATATAATTACTTTAAAAAAGTTATAACATAACATCACACCTGTAATCCCGGTTTACCTATAGTACACCCACATTTAGCCAGTTACGTTTAAGTCCCATGTAATAGGGAGCGAGCCTATTGCCACCAACCGGGCACAAATTCTGACTCCAAGCTTCTACTGAGAAATTCCAGATGAAAAAACCCAATAACACTCTGCCTGACCCGGGAATCGAACCCAGGACCTCATGCTCAGCAGTAGCGCTTGCGACCACCAGACCAACGAGGCAGTCAAAAAAGTTATAAAACCCTGTATTTCACCTAACCTAATTTTTATAAAACCTAAATCCATAGTTAAACTTTTGGGGACAATAATCTTGCAGCCAAACAATCTAACAGACAAAATGGTTACCACTTGAACTTACCTAACTTACAACCAACTTAACAATCAACAAATTAATGTCCCTGTACTCCGTAAAACATTTTTTCTTCGTAGAATTCAACTATGTACTTAATTCGACAGTATCAAGGACCCGTCGGCCGTCAATTAAATGTTTACGACCATGTCACTTTAATCTCCTAAGAGAATGCGTGAAATCCATGTTAGGCAACTTAACTGTAACTTAAGACATGACGGACTTAATTCCTAGTACGAAGGTGTGTGTGGGCGTATCGCAAATAACTTAGAGATTTTTTTGTTAGATACCGTCAGTTGGATTAAAACGTTTATTTTATTTACGTCTGGTTGATTGAAACACTCAAACATAGTTAGTTGGATGGAAACCAAAGAAACTAAAGCAAAACATAATAAAGATGTTTGCATAGATGATATGGCTAGAAATGTGGCAGTAAATACTGAGATGACGGCTGCGGCTGTTAGAAACGACATACTTGTAAAACATATGGTACATAAAAAAATAGTTGCACCTCATCTTCATAAATACCGAAGAAACATTGTCTTTGACATGATAAAAGAACATATACGTAATATACTAACAAACATATGAATATAGGAACTCTTGAAATTAAAGCTTGTATAATCACTGAAGCTTGTAATCACACTCAAAGGAAATCGTGACTTATTTGAAGTCGTACATCATCTTAAAGGAAATTGTTAATTTCAAATGGTTTTATATGAAAAAGATTTGATATTTTCGGTAATTTATACGATGATAAAGCAGATTTTTCTCTGTTTAATCCAGTAATTGAAGACTATGCAAGATATCAATCCACTAAACCAGATAATATAAGAAATATCAAAGACAGTTCAACAAATGCTTTCTACAATCCAGATAGTGGTGTCACTTACACTGTAACAGAGAGAATCGTGATCAATCCACACAAATTTCCTATGCACTCATATATTTAGAATTCTTCGCGAGCAATTTCGCAACACGGAAAGCAGACCTGGTAATTTGCGTGGACTCTGTAACCAAAGGCTAAGCACTACACACCCACTAACCTCGGAATTGATTACACATAAAATCAGCATTACTTCTAGCTGATCTGCGAGTAAAATAAGACTATGCATCAGCTGGGCTTATAAATCATTCAAATCTTCGGACGTTAGGGCTGCTAGACCGTTAGCTGAGTCCAGATGTTAGGCATTTTAGAGAGTTCTTTCCGGTCTGACATTTCTTAAACTGACATTTCAAAAAGCCTCAACAAAAGCTATTTCATGCCATGGACCTGGACATGAAGGCATTTGTTGGGGCTTTTTGAGTAGCATCAAAAATAGTTCAGGGTTACCATTAGCCTGTTTTAACACCTTCATTTTTGCTAGGTGGCAATATCCGGCTAAATGTGATACTAAATCCAACTTTTCTATTGGATATACGGGTTGTACGAGCGCAGCAAAAGCCGTCATCTCATCAGGGACAAAATTGCTAATATGAAAAGCGAGTCCATTAAAAGTTCCAGAACCGCATTGTATCTAGGGAGATGAAACACCATTCTGGACTAACGACGGATTATGCAAAATCTACATTACATATTATGCATATGGGCTTTTAGTCTGAAAGTTTCTTTATCGTTTATGCCATGCGCAATTTCACATTCGCGGAAGACGTTTATAGTGTTCACAGACACATCACAGTGTTCCCAAGTACGAAGTTTAACAAATTCTCTTCGCCAGGTGGCTTGTGATTCACAGTTGTTCAAGCAAAGTATTTAATCTGTAGCACAGCCTTGTGTAACCGCACGCACGTGTTCGCCTATTGTATTGTGGTTTTTCTTACATGTCCATTATTGTACATACTCAATGATCTGCAATTTGTTCGTAGCCTTTACTTCTGCTCTATTTGGATTTCCTGCTTTAATAAAACCATTGATTGTTTTTACCACAGAGCAGATAAAAGAGATCTGTTCTGTGGTTTTTAAATTCGTAGTTTCTGCTAAAATACTATTAAAACCACTTTCAATTCATAAAAAAATGAGAACAAATTAAACCAATGTACAAAAGTTCAAAGAGAATTTAAACTAAGCTAGGCACAATGGATTATATCTCCTAACATCCACAATTCTAGAACAGCTAAACCAGTCTAACAAGCACATATCATTAACAAATATCTTACTTCTGAGCGATCTGTTAACCTGGTACCAATTAGTTTAATTGCTACTATGATACCCCCAATACGACCAACAAAAACAAGAGTAGTAGTAGATATAAATGTTACTGCAGATAGAACTAAGTATAACTGACATACAATGCCTTATGCGTATCAATCGTAGTTACATACTAACCCAAATAATTCAGATGTTTATTCTGACCAATCAGTGACCGAGTTTGCTTGGCATGCGCGAACGCAGCGCGTACAATCACCGCGGTCCGATCGCACGCGATTCGTTCGTAATCAATTAATAGTACCCTTTTACGTGCTTATGACACTAATGGATTTGTTACGGTGATTTGTGTGATAGAAAAACAATGCAAATGACACTGCATTATTTATTGAATTGGCGCTCTATGGAAGACACTTATAAATAGGTTCAAAGCTCAATAATAGATTGTCTCTTCTTAAGTTAAGGCTGCGGTTAAATCTCCCTTTCTTTTTGTCTCTCTCTTGTTAATACCACATGGTAATGGGGGTTCTTATTTTTCTTCTTCTCCTTGTGTCAGAAGCATGTTGTCATATCTCTGAGCACTAGGTTCATCTATCCACCGAGCATCTTCGTTTATCCCGGCTTTTTCTCACAGTTACTTTATTACGCCTTATAGTTTCTTAATTGATTAAACCAAGAACCTAATACTTATGCATTTTGAAGAGTTTGAGGATCAATACTTTTTTTTACCAGATAAACTTTTTTGACACTGGTACTCCTGGTGACGCAATCTAATAAAACCATTAAAAAATATATATAATGGTTCCTACCACAATACTAGAAATAAAATCAATGAAGGTCAAACTAAATCACAAGAAAATTGCAAAAAAAAGTATACGAGTATATCTTCATTCTACGAATGAACGGATTCATAGTTATTCAATATCCAACTTCTGCGAACCTCGACTATGTATTTTATTACTCGCATATCGAGGTAGAAATTAAAGAAAAATATCGCAGTTTCTATGGTAATTTAATATTGAAAAAAAAAGCATTCTGTTATCAAATATTAAATCTTCTTGCGCCAGTAACATTCAATCATAGGAAATAGGAAAGATAAGCTTGACTACATAATGTTTATAATAAAACGTTCTGCATGATTTGTCGCACTGATAAGACTGAAATTATAGCACGCGCTGCTGTGACAAAAGATACATCGTGGACTTTGGGACATCCCTCATACAAAAAAGAATCGCAAAATCCTTTTTTTCATTCGTATAATATTCGACAAAATCTGTGCGGCTAGAGTTTGATTGTTCTAGCTTCCCTAATTGTCTGATAGCAGCAATTACAGAAACTGGAATTAATTAGTTACTTAGATATATTGTATATCTGTTTATAGCTATTAAGTCTTATCTGTCTTCTCCTGGTAAAGCACTAATATATTTCAGGCTCCTTCATAGGAGTTATTAATAGGTGTATAAGTTATGCATCATATATTCAGATCATTGAAAACCTCTTACGTCTCCATTTCCTTTCATTTTTCTCTATTGACTGCTACCCGAGTCCATAATTTTCCTCCTGTAACTTCCAGCTTGTCGGTCCAGCGTTTTCTGTGCCTTTCTCTATGTCGTCTACGATTTCTCGGGTAGCAGACTATTAAGGTACAATTCCGTAGCCGACTGCAGGCAGCACGTCGCCGCGACACTACTGGTTTCTATGTATTTCTATGAAATACCTTCCGTAGCTAGTGACACGTCGATTTCATAGGAATTTCATAACGACGACACGTCGCCTGCTGCTCCTGCAGTCGGCTACGGAATTGTACCTTTACTCTTTTACTTTATGTTATGCACACCACTTTTTTTCTTTATTTAAAAACGTTGCCCCACACTCGGAATTTCTCTTGTATTGTGGGTGCGTTTACATACATTTAAACTCACATACACAAACAGCTAGACCCGGAACAACTAATTGTAGGTCATACAAATATTTGTTCCGTGCGGGAATCGAACCCGCGACACACAGCGCAGCAGTCAATCGCTTAACCACTGCGCCAACCGTGCCACTGCCTATTCCCTCCCAAGAATTTTAAAGCCTTGTCATGTTATATAAGTTCTTTTGTACAGCGATTCTCATTATAAGATAAGCAATGTAACTGATCGCTTCATTATTAACAAATCTAGTCACAATATGTGCGCGTGAGTGCCCCTTGTGGTCGCAACTTTTGTCCACGATACAATCACCTTAATAAGCTTACGTCACACACTGCGAATTGAAGATACGAATTACGATACATGGGATTATATGTTTCTTATGATTTGTTTTGTAGCTACACAGGATGTGAAGTTTCGTGAACTAAAATTGATAAAGCTTTGGCAACATATTGACCGAATTATTTATAATTTGTTCATAGCCTATATGTGCCCACTGCTGGGACACAGGTTTATGTCATGTCTTCGAATGTATGGTTCTCAGACATGTCGGTTTCCTCACGATGGTTTCCATCACCGTTTTGAGAGCAGTGGTGATGGAATAACTTAAAAAAAGTAAAGCGACTGTCTGGGTTCGAACCCACGACCTAAAACTCATTCGTCGTTCATGCGAGTCGACTTTGAACTTTAAGTTAACAAACATAAGGTTGTACGGGTTTGGCCGTCCCATCACAAACGACTGCATTGACAACTGTTATAAAGTCGGGGCTGTTATCACTGGTGCCACCACTGCTCTACTAGGTAGCATTAATTCATCCTAAATTCAAATAATAAAGGATGCAATTTATGGCCTCCAGAAAATACAAAACATGGTTTTCATTACTCATCCATAAGGCCATGTTCTGACAGCCTTATGAGCGTTTTCAATTTCAACTCTACGGTTTGGCTATCATTTTCGTGTCATATTTTTATTATTATTTGTGTGTCCTAAATAAAAATGGGTTTTTTATTAAACTTTTGACATTTCTGGCACAGTAGAACGGATATCCCGATCACAACAGTATTCATTACTGTTGTGTGACGTAATTCTTATCACCCGACATACCTCCAGCTTATAATAATTCCATGTAACAAAACACATAGGTCGCAGGTCTTATCCTACTCTCTTGTCGTTTGACAAAGCCTTACCCGACCCACTGTAGGCCACTATGGGCCACTATGGGCCACGAGTCTCACGCCACGCCATGCTAACCTTACGCATTTTACATAACCAGTATTATGTAGTCTCATATTCATATGTTTATGCAATAGGTACCTACATATAATTTAGACACTGTGTGTTTGCAATGCTCATTTTGATGTTATTGAGCAATAAATTATCATGGATAAAAATGTAGCGTTTTAATGAGGCAGGAAATTGTATCGCGCACTTTGTGGCCTGACAACGCTTTTGTAGGATTTGAGTCTTTTTTTTTTTTTTGAGGAGCACGTGGCTAAATAATAACAGCCACACGGGTCGATCGAAGGTTAAGCTACGCTTGCCACGGTCAGTTTGTGGATGGGTGACCATCCATTACATATGGAGACCTCTCCGTGGTTCGGAAAGCACGTTAAACCGTTGGTCCCGGCTGTCATTCGTAGATCTTTGACAGTCGTTAAGGGGCGTCAGAAGCCCGAAAGTCTGACAACCAGTCTTACCAAGGGGTATCGTGTTACCCAGTAGCTGGGTTGTGGAGGTCAGATAGGCAGTCGCTCTATGTAAAATACTGGTATTCACTTAGACTGGAAGCCGACCCCAATATAGTTGGGAAAAGGCAGATTGATTGAATGTCTTTTTTTATGTTATTAACCAAATTTATCTGACAATGTAGGTACAGTAAATATAAATATAAAGTAAATTATGGTTTCTCAGAATTATCAGACGTTTTATCAAATTATATATTATTTTATCGTTTCAGAAACAAATGATATTTTGTTCGACTAGTTTTGAATCATAATAAAAAATTATAATCAAGGCTTTTAACACTGTCGAGTGGCATTCAAACTATTGTGTCTGCTTCGCGTACAGTTAATATTTAATTACAAAATACCGAAATAGCCATCGACTTCTGCTATTAACTGTACATGTACCTACCTGTACCTACTCATGTTTCTTAATTACAAAGAAGCCAGATAATTATCATAATGGAATTCATATTTTCTTATCGTTCCACGGAAATTGTATAGTATGGGAAATGGGTTACGATTTCTCGTAGACTCGTAAGCGATGGGTCCACAAAAACGTGAATTACGTCAACCGTAGGTTCTGCTCCCGTTTCGCGTACGTGCCCGTTTGTTACGAGCTCAAAACTAACTTTGAAACGGTTTAATACTGAGATGAAGTGGCTGAGTTTGCTCTGGCTGAAA
The DNA here is from genome assembly GCA_963853775.1 of Xanthia togata. Lineage (NCBI taxonomy): Eukaryota > Metazoa > Arthropoda > Insecta > Lepidoptera > Noctuidae > Xanthia > Xanthia togata. The sequence continues at coordinate 6,010,336 of OY970794.1, forward strand.
CCATTTCCGGATAAATGGTTTGTGACTAAAATTATGATTGGTAAAATAACTCCTAATATACCCAGGCTCTTGCGCTTTCTGATATATAGTTTATCATTTATGCTCCTGTAACACTGAGCGTCACCTAAATGAAAGACTAAATAAAAATTTCATGTTTCTGCGTTGAGCCGAGCGCACAGTGTTCCATTTGATTTTAAAAAAATCCCTCTGCTGTTTATGGTATTTATCGATCAAGGGATGCATTTATAATACAGGAGTAAAACACCCACGTGTCCATTTAAAATACTTTTTTTTTAATGATGAAGTTTAGGAGAAGAGAGAAAAAAAAACGGTGATTTACCAAAAATAAAAACTGTAAAATATGCGCCCAAAGATTGATCTGATTATATTTATATAAAATAAATATCTTGGACAGTTACGTTTACAGAATTTATTTTATTTTTTAAATGAAAAGATCACATAAAATTCACGATTGAAAAAAAAAAGTATTTGAAATGGTCACGGGTGTTTTACTCGTGCATTATAAATGCATCCCTTGATCGATAAATACCATAAGCAGCAGAGGGTTTTTTTTAATCAAATGGAACACTGTGACTGTTCCACAGGGTTTGATTAGGCACTATGTACTAGATAGGTAAATTAAATTCCTAGAACTATCGTCAAAGCATGTTTTGAAAAGACAGAAAATATGCTTGCCTCCGGACTATCTCCACATATTCCGCCTTTTGTCATCTCAAAGCTCAAATTGAAAGCAGTACACTAATGCATCATTAATATGAAATAGTCCACGCAAGATTCCTTAACAAACATCAGTTCAATCAGCGGTGCAAACTAAAGCTATTTCAATGCAAGACTAACAAACTGTCTTGCTTCACTCGGGGCACGCAATATCTCAATTTGTCTTGATCTAGATAAATGTACCAAATCATCGAAACAACTTGACTTGGGACTGGTGCCATAGAAGGCGAGGAGCGGTAGAGGTAGCGGGCAATACGGGTCTCGTAGAACGCGGATAGCAGTACAAAAATAATTAAAATATAACATTTATCTTCTACCTCACGTTACACTACTTAATATCGAAAATACGAGTAATAACAACAAAATTATACTTATACTAATGATCGCATCACCTACTCTGTGCAATAAACGTGTTGACAGATATTTATTGACTGCTTAATTGTTGCAGTGACAGCGATATAATTACCTCGCTGTATAAGTTTTGCGGTCTGCCTCGTTGGTCTAGTGGTTGCAAGCACTACTGCTGAGCATGAGGTCCTGGGTTCGATTCCCAAGTCGGGCAAAGTATTATTAGGTTTTTCCAACAGGAATTTCTCAGTAGTAGCCCGGAGTCTGGAATTGTGCCCGGTTGATGGCAATAGGCTCGCCCCCTTATTACATGGGACTTAAAAAACATAACTGGCGAAATCTCTGCCCAACCCTTCGGGGAAACAAGGCGTGATGTTATGTTATGTTTATCTTAATCTATATATTATTTTTTTCGAAGCCTACATAAGTACTAGTTTTTGCGTAGTTCCGGGTTCAGACATTTATGCGTAAGATAAACGCACGTTTGAGCAATTACGATTCAAAAATCTTAGTGTTAGTCAACTAATAAATAAGAAAGCGTTGTACACTACGCCTCAGTTGAATATCAGCCTTACAGGCCCCGCTCTCGCCCACGCCACGGCTTCATTATAGCCTCACCACAAAAGCTTAAAGCCACAATTTCCCGAGAATTTCTGCCTTTGTATCTGATTTCGTAAGATATCCCGTCACAATGATAATTTACACCGCTGTAATTAATAAAAGGAATGATCGAATGAATCATTATGAAATTACACCGCTTTGTTTTAACCGGCCGGTTGTATAAGTCGTGTTAATTGGTGCTAGTGACCCATATCAATAAGTTTAATTAGAAAGCATTGTCCTTAATCAAATATTCAAATGAGATTGTATGCAACAGTGTTTGGTGCTGGAGATAATTGTTGAGTCCCCGTTGGAAGGTCGTGGGTTTAAACCTGTTGGTAAACAATCGAATTTGAAGCTAATTTAATTGTTTAAATTATCTGAAAATTCGAATAATGCTGTTTTAGGTTCCAGTTTCTATTCTCTGAGCATACAACGGATAAATGAAAAGTTTGTTTTACATATGTTGCATATTGTTTAAAATAATATCGTACTATGTATGTATTTAAGATTAGCTCTACGTATCGATGGAGCTTTAAGGCTTCCCGCAGACAGGCGCGACGCGACTCTAGCAGAATAAACTGTATGAAAACTTAATGTAAATTGTTCTACCGAAATCTGTATGTTCGAGCTCGAACTGTCTCGAATCGTGCAACTTATTCCAGACATGAAATCTTTAAAAACATGATTTCTTCACGCATTTCATATCTTTTTCTTCTAACAACCATATCTTACCTCCAACCTTGGTGTGGTCAGCTTGACTGATCACTACGAGTAACAGCCTACGCAGTAACTTGACGTCATGTCCCAAGTAATAGTCGAAAAAACAATAAATAATGACGGTAGTTCTTCACCTTGCTACAATAATAACATGCTTTATGTCTACAGCCATTGTGAATTCGATAATTTACATAAATTATCCCTACTAAGACCTTCAGAATAAAACGAAAATTTTTTGTCGTCGCATTATGTCGCTCTGAAACGGATTTAGGGATCTCGCCCACTAGACGGCCACGACTCCGGCCAGTCGTGGCCGTCTAGTGGTATTGTATGATGTGCGGCTAGTTGGCCGTTGCGACCAAGTGCGCGATTCGTATCGGTTTCTGTTTACCTGGTCGCTGCGAAAACAGCTGCCGAATATGGATGTTATGTTTATATTGTGTTTTTTTTGTATGCACGTGTTTATGTGACAAATAAACCTATTTTTCTTTCTTTTCTTTCTTTTGTTTTCTTTCTAACTGGTAGTGGTCATGGCCGTCTAGTTCGCGAGATCCCTTACATGACTGTTAGGTAACTCATGTCTCCTCGTTTCGGCATAATTTTGTCGCTCGCGCATGTTTTTTCGTTCGTGTGGCCGATTAATGATCACGCGATTGTTTGACGATAACTTCATTCACGTGATTACAACTAGTTTTATGCACATGTTATCTTACACACGTGAGTTGCATGAAATTGATGTTTTTATCAATGAAATATTCGATAGGATTAGTGTAAAGTGCAAGTGCTACGTAATGTCTCACTCGCTCGGAAATGATTGCAAAAATTACACTTAACGACAGTGTAAAGATAATAAAATTAGTATGCATACTATTTGATAATAAGCACAACCAAAAATCATTAAAAAATGGAAATGCATGGATACATAGTCAAATGAGAGTAACTTCTATAGTTTAAAAGAATTGTCAAAATCAAAGGTTGTTTGTTCAAACTAGCCTGAACTTTTCTGAACAGCACTTTTCGAACGTCAAAATTACATAAGACAAACCCCCAACATGACCGGCCTTCACTTCCTAGTGCTTTAGCTGGGAAGAAGTGGCGCAACAAACTCCCCAGCAGCACAGCTGTCTGTTCAGTTGGAAAGACTTGATTTATACAATTATAGTATGCAAAAAAAAATACATTACGCAACACAAAACATTAACACACAAAAAATACACGCCAATATACTAACAAAAAATATTATAATGGCGTAAACGTGTTTGTATTTAACACCATTGTATCCTTACCATGTTTATGCAAATAAATGATTAGTTATTATTAAAAATAAACAGTACCATTGCAGAATCTCTATCCCGGCTGTCATTCGTGGATCTTTGTCAGTCGTTACGTGTCGTCAGAAACCAGAAAGTCTGACAACCAGTCCAAGAGGTATCGTAGTACCCAGTTACTGGGTTGTGGAGGTCAGATAGGCATTCATGTAAAATACTGGTATTCATCTGCATCCGGTCAGACTGGAAGCCAACCCTAACTTAGTTGGGAAAAGGCTATGAAGACTGATGGCAGAATCTCTCTCACACACTATTTAGCCATCACAAATCAGGTTGACTGACATGACCACATAATGTCACGAATTCACGATGTAGCTCTTCCTAAAGGCTCGTGCAGATCAGAGCGACGGTAGTCTGCACGAAGCTTTATCCGTTTTAGACTTGCGAAATAAACAAGGCTCTAATGCAAGTGACACAGAAACGTCTTAAACCAAAAGATTAGAATGGTACAGACGCCAGCACGTCAAACTACTCGAAACTGTAAAATTTTCCCAATCAACTTTCAACCTTAATATCATAGTTATAAAGTTGAAAATCTATTAAAGAAATTTGACAGATTGTAATAGGTTGATGTGCTGGCGTCTGTACAAGTGTGAACAAGTTGTAATTTCGTCGCCTCCATGATCTAGTTTCAGTTAATTCTTTATGCATATCAGCTTGGAGTAATCTCTAATACCACTAGATAGCAAATACTTATTCATTTGATTTTAAGCCCCCAAAGTAGAGCCCAAACTTAATCTAGAAGTATCTACTTAATTACATTTCTTTCACTCAGTGTTCGTGACATCTATCTAAATTGATCACAGCTTATGGTTAAGACAGGATATAAATCTTGGTCTCAATTGGATGTCTCTGAGAAGAATTTCATTTCAATACCTATGGACAGGTCTAAATCGATCCTCAATTTCTCATCCATCTCGATTCTTAATTTTTTACTCGCTGTCTGAGAAATCTCGATTCGATAACTGAAGTGCCGAATGACATAGAGGTGCCAGAAATATCAAATTAACACGTGCCTCAAACGAAAGTAGACAAAAAGTCGACCTCACGTAGTAGTTTTTTCGATCAACCACCAATTGCGAAAGCAAAACGACAAAATTCATTATTCGCTTACAGAATTGGGTCGTCGTTGGTCCAATAATGCAGAAACTAGTATTACTCGTTCACTTTGTAGTCGGTTCTACTTTTTAGTAATAAAAACTTCACTTTGAAAAGCCTCTGATAAGATATCGAATGCAGATACGCTTGATAAATTAAACTGAAATAACAAACAAAATAAAGTTACGACAATTACGATGTTGAAATACGAATTAAACTAAATATTATCATTTAATATGTTTAAGTTTAATTTGATACAAACGATAAAATACTGGCCATTGAAATCAAATAAAAACGGTATCATGCAGCAATTAATAAATCTCTAAATCAGTTCAAGCCTGTCAAAAAAGAAATACATCTTTGCAACTGATCATACCGCTATCTGCGTCGATCTCTCTTGCTATAGGTACGGATAATAAATACTCAGAATCGATTCAGACAAACCTAATTCTAAAGAACTATTACCAAATAAAAATGCCTTCAACACGATACGAAATCTCGGCAGCCTTGACAAGCGGCACATGTCATCCGCCATCTTGAAATTGATGCTGTCAAAACACTTAATGTCATATTATATTAATGGCCAGTAATTGATGTTTCCGTATGTGATTTCAAGTCTTGTTGAGTTTTTAGATACTTTTTTATAACCCATAAAATGTTAAGTAAATAGTGATCATTAAAAGTAATTTGTTTTTCTTACAGGTTTTTGCAAATATATTTATATGAAAAAATCTAATTTGGTTTAAGTACTTAATATAATTTAATTAAAAAACAACCGTGTACGCACGTAATCTCCGAGCTTGAATGTCATCATCGCCTTCCTCATTTGTTCACAAGTTAATTCAAATTAAATTAAGTACTCGGAACGACTTAATTATTTATCCAAACTCATTTCCTTTGCTTCAAAAGTTCACATTTTGGAAAATGGAACGACATATCCGATGTTTATAACGTTAATGACATTACAAATTCTTCAGTTCTTTTTTTTTTTTTTTTGTTATACTCGTATGGCAACTTATATTTTGTCCTGCCAGCATCCAGTCTTGCCTCATGACGGTGCAGTCGAGTTGCTATAGTTTTCAGTATGAAGATTTGTTCGAATTTCAAAACATTTTTATTTGAATGAAAACTTTGCTTCTCACATTGTGACAACTTTGTATTATAGCTATTGTTATGTTTTTCTGTTATAAAAACATTCCTTGAGTATGTTGACTGCTTGGATAATCATCTGATAGTATGGGTGACTCAATTTTAATTGCGTATTACAGTAATTGTAAAAAAACAAGGTCAGTATTTAAGTGAAACGTAGGCTCCTAAGTTTCTGTAGATATAAAGATGTATCCAAACGTTGAGCAGCAAGAGCGCCGCGGCAACACACATTTCTTCCGCTAGTTAGGACTAAACCGACACAAGTTTGTCGTTGTCGTCTAATCGCACGATTGCAGCTTTTTGTTTTAAGTTATAGTAGGTGTGATATCTCACTACTTACAAACGAAGTAGGTACTTTATTAGGGCAGGTACCTCGTAAATCTTGTTAAATGGTGCAAAAAGTTGTTAGCATAAAAACAGTTTTTTTTTTTTTCCTACATGGGATTAATGATCCGTCCATAGACATGCATCAATCATTTTTATATACCGATTATTTAACCTTTTTATTCTTGTTTTCGGCAAACACACTGACTTGTTGCTTAAACTATTAACATGGCATCTACTACCTCTGGATTAGTTCCTGTTAACTTTAATGAACTTATTTATGATGAAACAGACAAACAACGCTGATGAAACCCGTATGCAAATAAATAATGATTAGTATCACGAACGCTTACACACTCACAGACACCCCAAATCACCTTCCCTCTCTACACACACACGACACCCATCACACACACAGATCACACATTACACACACCACACATCACACACTCATACACCACACATCACACACTCATACACAACACACATCACACACTCATACACTTTCCCTATACACCACATCACACGCCCTTACACACACAATTGCTGGTGTTACACGTTGTAGCTTCCCTAATTTTGTAAAAAAAAAAAACTTAGCGGACGAATGGATGGCCCCCTATAATAACACAGGATTTTCCTAGCATCGGGGTTCTCACAAAAAATGAGCAGAAATGTAATATATCTTACTAGGTAACGTTAAATTGTGAATTTATCCGGTATCATCATCTACCTAGTCTCGGCGGCTATAGAGCCGCCCCGGTTCTATAGCCGCCGAGCGCTGCAAGCAGAAATAGTCCTTACGATGTATAGATATGAAGTTCTTCGATGGTACCTAATGTTTAGATGTCACAGTACTCTTTATTCCTCTTTTTTACCGCAGGTAAATCATTACATTTTACCTTTTACCTTCACAAACTCATCATAATCGCCACTAAACCACACTTTTCATTTGTAGAAGCGAACTCCTGTTTAAAATTAAGAAGCACGTGTCCCATAATGGAACTGGCCCGGGCACCTGTGCTAATGGAAGGTCATTCTAAACTTTTAGTAGCATGTGTTTATTAACTGCTCGTTTTTATGTAAGCTGCCTTTGAGGTAGGTAGGTATATGGTAGAGGTTGTGAAGGTTCGTTGACCTTTTTGTTAATGTCACTGGCTATACTGATGAATAGGTACATTGTGTTTACCCAATCCGAAATTAGCCTTAACACCTACACCGCTTCAGCCTGCTTGAGCAAACAATAAATGAAACAGGAGTTATTTCTGGTCGAAGACTCTTGAAATACTGAAATCTGAAAAAGAAAAGTAATATAAAAATAACTCGCTGGTACTTTTATTTGTAGCTAACACAGTTAGCTACTTCTGTCAGAGTTCAAAAGAAAAATCAAAAATCTCGAGTAGGGATTCAATAAATCTCGCTTCAAAGAGGAACATTTCTGTAACACCACCTGAAAACATAGGAAACAAGATTATTTCATATATTGGATTCCAAAAATAATGTATTTATTCCACAGCTTGGAGCGTGGAGCGTTCATAATGTGATGCCGTATTAAGGGTACGCTAGTCGGTCATTCTTCCATAGATACGTAGTATGGTGATTACTCGTCTGTTTGATGGTGTACGTTCAAAACTAAAAATGATATCAATTTGTCTTGTCATTATCTAGCCCTGCATGGAAGTTGAATTGGAAAAAAAAATTGTTATGAGCGTCGAAACTTTCATATTTCAACACAAAATTTAACTCGTCTTTAGGCGTAAATAAATAACTTACGTAGTAAAAAAATGGCAAAATAGAAACCGTACAGGGATAGGTAATTTATTCAAATGTTCAAATAATTTTATTTTGAGTACCTAAATCATCCAGTAGTTTTCCATAATATCTATAGGCCCAAAGGTCTGTTCATGAAATTTTACGCGCTCGTTTTCGTTATAAGTCATCGTCTATTTCACTAAATAAATACATTAATTAATTAATAAAAACTGGATAAATAAATACTATAAATAAAACTAAATAATTAGACTACATTAGTCACGCCACCAACGAATTCGAGCCGTCGACTAGTGCACCCTTAATAAAATTCACGACGAAGGCGATTATTGAGTGAAAACACCGCCACATGTGTTTCCAGGGTAACCATGCGATAGGTATCGAGAGGAAAATTTATATTTTGTAGTATTTACGTCTTAATTCACGTGTTTTGTTTAGTTCAGAAGTATATTTAGCGTTACTTCGCGATACTCGCGCCTTCACCTCTTGAAAAAGTTATTAAAAAAAAAACTTTTATTTCATATACACATAACTTAGAAACTAGTTTTAATAAAGGCTCCGGTCTATTTCGTTCTAGTCGAAACTAGTGGGGAAATACTGAAAAATTGCCACAAATACTACCAAATTATATAGGTATATTAAAATGCAAACTTTTACCGAAAAATAAATAAGAAAAAACCAAAAATCTCACCGTACAATCTTGGATTCAAGTTTTTAGTTAAAATAAGAAGTCTTCACAGATTTATAAAACGTTTCTCTGCAGAACGTTCTAAACAGCAATTTCTTTCGTTGCTAACCCTAACATATAACGCAAAGGAAATTTGTACGTCAACAACAACGGAAAATTATATGCAAATTTAATTTGGTACGGTTCGCAAAACAAACGTGTACGACATACGTAAACCTTTACGAAGAGTTTTCACAATACACTGAGCACCGTTTCATAACTTTACTTGAGTTTTTGTTCGTATTCTGATTGTGAATTTGGTAAATTAAAGGGTAACAAACAGAACGAGAGTGTTATGATGGATAAGGTTTGTTTAAAAAATAAAATTATTACGTACGTGTTTTGTTAAACATAAAAAAACAAAATCTTCCTAAACTGTAGTAGTACGTCTGTGCAGTTAACAGAAGGCAAAAATACTAACTTATTAAAGTGTTTTTAAAAAGCAATTTTAGAAGAAATCAGCAGACGTTCATCTATCATCTATACATATCGATACTAATATTAAAATAAAAAGGGGAAAGATTTGTTTGTTTGTATTGAATAGGCTCCGAAACTACTGGACCGATTTGAAAAATTCTTTTACCATTAGGAAGCTTAGTTTTCAGGGAGTAACATAGGCTACTTATTATCCCGGGAAAAATAACGGGTCCCGCGGGAAAGACCACGGGAGCGAAGCCACGGGCAAAGTGCTAGTGTATTATAAATTCAAGTAGCTTTTTGTTTCTGTCTGTGTGACCGCGTTGTTCTTCTAAACTACAAAACAGATTTTGAATCGTTTTTCACCATTATTTTGAGAATTTGTTTTTATATAGGTATACCTAATAAAATAAACCTCGATGGTTTTGCCAAGTCGCAATAACCGTGCGAGGCAGGGGCAGGTCGCTAGTGATATAAAATTATATAAAATGGTCCTTTAAAATCCAGAAATCGTGGACGCAACAGTGTTGGTGGCGAATAACAATGGTATCCTCCAATTATCACGTTTCACAGGAACAGTTAGCGCAATAGCTGTAATAGTCCGCCAATTAACACTTCAGTTGTTTGAATAAATCGTCTGAAAATAACTATGAAGACAGGGGAAATAGGAAAGGGAAGTATCCAATAAAAACATAATTATAGGGACAGGAATGGATGATAACAATTGAACCTAGTTGCATAAGCTATAATCAGTTAATCAATAAGTAATTAAAATAATCCTAATCAAAATAGTACCTACATAATTCTAAGGATGATCTCGGAGAGGCCAGAATCTGCAGTGCTGGGTAGGTTCATCCAGCTTCACGTGACGAGATGATAGTATGATTTTGACATGAGTGATTTTATTATTTATGTATTTTGAATTTTATATATTTTAAATTTTATAAATGATGATCATAGTTTTAAGACCTTTGTAACTAACAATTTATGGACAAATCAATTAGTCTGAATTAAATGAATATAATAATAAAACAAAGTCGCGTTAGTTACACCATTTATAACTCAAGAACGGCTGAACCGATTCTTATGACCTTTGATTTGTTGGATTTGTCTCCGTCCCCGAATAGCAGAATAAGTTAGGGTTACCAACCATACTGTTTTTCAATCTAATACTGTTTACTGTTCAACAAAAATAAAGTATTTATGAATATACTGTTTCACTGATATTCAAAGATATAAAAAAATAAAATACTTTCAGTTGTACATAAAGCCTTAACTAAACACTATGCAGCGTTACAACTACGGGAAAGAGTGTTTTCGATTAACTCTGGCACCCAAAGTAAGATTTCACTTGTGTTTGGGGTGCCAGAATAAAAAGGAAATCGGTGGAAAAAAACGACTAAAGTTAGCTATTTTTCATTACGTAGTGTTTTTTTTTTAGAAGTCGCTTGTTTTTTTCCGAAATACTGTATAATTTTCCCACTTTGACCACAAATACTTTATTTCTTGTACAAAAAGTTGGCAACCCTAGAATAAAATACTTATTCTACCCTAGAATAAAACATCTAAAAAATTATAATTAATTAGGTAGTAGATAGATGGTAGGTAAGTAGGTGTGCCGTAGATAAGTAGGTACTTAGCGATACCAGTGCGAAGCCGGGCCGGGTAAAGCTAGTTAATCATTAAAGGAGCGCCTTATTTCGTCCTTATTAAAGCCCATAAATGTTGCTATCCCACAAGACGTACAAAATAACAAAATCAAACAAATCAAAACCCGCATTTGTGCAAAAAAACCGGCCAAGTGCAAGTCGTACTCGCGCACGAAGGGTTCCGTACCATTATCTATAAAAACGGCAAAAAAATCATGTCTGTTGTATATTTATTTTATTCTGTTTTTAGTATTTGTTATTATAGCGGCAACAGAAATACATCATCTGTGAAAATTTCAACAAAAAAATCTAACTATCACGGTTCATGAGATACAGCCTGGTGACAGACGGACAGCGGAGTTTTATTAATAGGGTCCCGTTTCACCCATTAGGTACGGAACCCTAAAAACTACCTTTAAACCCTAATTTGATTACACCATAACCACTAAACCGTTTACGTTAACACTGTAACTCGATTAGCGACTAACCGCTCGTTAGCACTTACCTACATTGCTTTACAGTTATTGCTTATTGCCTTATTATTCGTATAGCTATTATTGGATCAAAATTCCACTGTAAGCATAAGTCTTATGCCCGTTTCCACCAACACTAAGCGACACCGTGAAAGAAAATGCTTAAGAGGGAACAGGGGCTGCGAGGAATTTGTAAAATAGGTATTTGGAGAAACTATTGCCGTCGTCTTTCCTCAAAACTGCCTCCGTAGAGAGCGATAGGGACAGCTGCAGCTCAGACGGATTATATCACAAAAAAAATTGACGACATCGACGTGTCGTATTCCACTTTTTTCTCCTCGAAAACTAAGCCGATTCAATTATTTTTTACATTAAAATTTTAAGAAAGAGTATGTCTAGGTTCCTATCATTTTCTTTTATGTTAAAAACGTTTCGAATTTGTCTGGTAGTCCTCTAATCACGGCGGTAAAAATAGAGCATTTTTTTCAATTTTTGGAGAGTCATATTTTTTTACCAAGAAGTTGCTGAAAAAAAGGAAATAACAGGGACGTGTCTACAGCAGACCTTGATTTTATGAAAAAAAAATATTGCTCTAGAGGCATTATTCAGGAAGAAAACAGAATACATTTGTATGGAGAATCGCAGGCCCTGTTCCCCTCTTAAGAGGCTGACAATAGATAAAGCGCGATAGCGTGTCGGACTGCATAGAAAAGACAGAGGCGCGAGGACACAACGCAGGTAATTTATTGGAAAATATGAAGCAATTATCTATTTACAAAAAATCTATTGATTGAACTAAAAAAAAAACAGTAATAAAGATAGTTCAACTCATCTGTGCGCGCGGCGCCATGTGTGCGTGCGCTGTAATTATACAGCTTTAATTTGTGTGGCAGTGACGCGGCTGTCGTCGTCCGAGCGCAACACAAAATGAAAGCTGTATAATTACAAGCGCACGCACACATGGCGCCGCGCGCACAGATGAGTTGAACTATCTGTACGTTAATATGTTGCTTGTAGAATAATCTGACAAAAAATCTGAATGATTGCATATTGTATACCTATTATTATGTTTTTTTTTTTTTGAGGTACCTAACTACCTATCTTCGTAATTTATATCTATTGTTTTCAACATACTATCTAACTAGCATAATATCCTGAAAAAAATTATAAAATTTTCTGATTTTCTTTCTAGCTCCTGTTACTTACACAAATTCGGATTCTGTTGGATTTTCAACGCTCTGCTCAACGTCAAGATTTAAAAATCCAATAATATTTAGTTTAGGCAATGCATTTAGGTCTCGCCTAGTGTCAGTGAAAACGGGCATAAATATATTTTAAGTTTAACTACCAGGTCTAGGCGACCTATATATGCCTTAAACGAAACGGGTAGGTTTTAGTCAGTTAGTCTGACACGCCCTCCCGCTCTGCCCAGAGCGGGAGAATTTATTTGATAATTTCCCACCCAAAAAAACAAAGGTATAGTCAGGTGATTCTATACGTAATTATCATGGGAAACTTGGTTATTTCATGATATTCGTAGCAAACGCAACCTATCACGCCTTACACAATGTTCGTGTTGCACCTGCAATCTTTCTCTTATCTCACTAACTTCTTAACCTAGACTAGCTATTTAAAATTATATATAGCTAGATATAGCAAACTCAAAAGTGATTTGGTATATAGGGTAAAAAAAAAACAGCCGTTCAAAATTCAAATTCAAAAGTCATTTATTCAAACTAGGCTTAGTATCAGCACTTTTCCAACGTCAAAGTTACATAAGACAGTCCCACAAAACGCCCACCCTTCACCACTTCCTAGTGCTTTTGCTAGGAAAAAGAAACTCCCCAGCATTACGCAACACAAAACATAATTTAAATTATAAATTAATTTTAATACCTATATGTCAGCTAGCACACGCCAATATACCAACCAAAAATATCGAGAACTGTACTCAGGCAGAAATAAAAAAAAATTAAGACTAAACGTAAACAATATCTAAATAAAAGCCTCCAGTCATAAAGGGCGAGCCCGCTTACATATAGCTATATATAGCTGTAAATGGAAGTTATTAATGAAAAAGAAATTAATTACTAATAACAATAACAAAACCATGCTCAGCAAGACGACCAGTCACCACAAGCAGCACCCGTTCACGAGCTTAACTCCTACATTATTTTGATAAGTTATGCGAACATAAAATGTAGGGAGCAGCTGATTTTTTTTTTCGTCAAAGTCAAAGTCAAATAATTTATTTCAATTAGGCACAAAAAATGCACTTTTGAACGTCAAAATTTACAAAAAAAAAAAAAAAAAAAACTAGTCGCCCCTTCCAAAAGGTAGTTTTCGTATGGAGAAGAATGGGCCAGAAACTCCACCGTTACTCTTTTAAAATGTTTTCACAATATCTTGTATACATTAATTATATGTGAAGACGACGCACCTAGAATAAGAATACTATACCACCCACGATAGGTAAAAAGAATGAAAAATGAATGAATGACAGATAAATTAATTATGTGATAGATGCATGGTGCTCACTTATTTACAAACATTGTAAAATTATACGATATTCCTAACATTTTAACAAGTAATAATAATAAGTCAGTGTGTGAGTTCAAGTAATCACAGAATATAAAATCAATATTATAAAAAATAATATTATGCAATTTAATTGGCAACCAGTTAGATTTTGTCTAGATTCTAAATTTATTGTCCTATGGAGCAGGACCAGCATGTTCCCAAGCATTTTTATCTTGGATATAATCCTCTAATTTGTAATATGCTTGTTTACAGTGATTTCAGTACGTCATTTCAGGTTTGGTCCCATACTGTAAATGTTGTTCATAATGATGAGTAAAGTGACGTGTTTAAGTATCGGCCACTAATTACCAGTCACCCTATATAATAGGGTTATCAGACCTTATTACTTTCTTAATTTGAGAGACATGGGGTAATTGAAACGAATCGCGATAAAAAAATATACTGCTACATAGGTAGGCTTCATTTATGTTAGCACAGCATAATCGACCTATAATATTCCCACCGCTGGGAAACATTCGAAGACATGTGACATCTACCAACCTGCACTGGGCCCGCGTGGTAGATTACAGCCCCCTCTCTTCGAGAGGGAGTGGGAGTGGATTGGTAGATGTCACATGTCTTCGAATGTTTGGTTCTAGGACATGTCGCTTTCTTCGCGATGTTTTCCTTCTCCGTTTTGAAAGCAGTGGTAACTAAATTATTTACACAAACACTAAACCGATTTCCCTTTGTAAAAATTCTTCATAATGATGAGTACCTACCATGATACCCTTTTCAGGTTTTCAGTTATTTCAATTACACCTTGTATAGTTGAAGGAACCTAAACTTGATACTTGAAGAGAAAACTCCCAAATGACAGTGATTTATGGCTCCCGCAGGCGCGCCGCTACTCTGGTAGAACAATTTCTATGATAACTTATAAGCCTTAAAAATTATTATGTCTTCCCAAGCGACATAAATTCTAGAACGCGTCTTTATGTCTAGGACATAGCAAATTAATATAACCTAATTGAGTCTTTATGGATACAGTAATTACTAAGGTAACGTTTAATTGAAGTAGATGAAGCCGTTAATTGCTATAATAAATATGATTTACACTATCAAACAGCTGTTGCTAAATACTCTGGTTACTTGGCAACTCTTCGTGTTCAAATATCTTCCCACCTTATCGTCCTATCGTGGTATTATTAATGCATCACACGTCTTTTCTTAGGTGCCAAGTTTAGGGACGAAGTTAGCTTACTAAAATCTGACAATCGATAGACTAGTAATAGGTAATATTAACTCCACTCACGGACATATAGATTGCCTCCGTCTTAGATTAGATACATATTTTTTGCCACATTCAGAGGTGAAGATTCGAAAGAAAGTACTTAGTGCTAGTGCTCTATAATCTTCCTCGTGTTTGTATCCTCAATAGTTATGGCTGTGCATTGTCCCTTTATTAATTTAATCCCAACTAATATTCTAAATGCGAAAGTGAGTTTGTTTGTTTGTCTATTTGTTGGTTTGTTACGCGTTCACGCTAACACGTCTGAACGGATTTGGATGAAATTTGGCACATCTCGGTTAGACAAAGGATACTTTTTATCCTGTTAATACCACGGAATCGAGACTTACGCGGGTGAAACCGAGGAGCGTAGCTAGTAGAAGATAAATGGTAAGATATCTATGAACATACCTATGTAAGGTCAAATACAATTGACTCTCAACTGACACCCAAATGAGCAATAGAACATCTCTCACAGAAAATCGTTACATCCAAACAGAAACATGAAAAATCCGTGACGACCCAGTTCCACAGAGCAAGAATTATTCGTAATTTTTACAGCAATTTGATCATCAACAGGCATTATAACAATCAAACAATTATTATTATACAACACACATTATTACACGAACTGTAGGTACAGCAGCGCAACACAGAAACCCACTTCGCTTGGAGAAAGCGCTTTTACTGCTTGATGATCCAACCAGTGTAATAGGTCATAGAGATTGGGCCCTAGATAACAGTTCAGACCTGACCTTTGTGTGATGTAATCATCTTTGTGATTGTTAACTTGAGGCTGTTTGGTGTTAAGGTTGTTGATTGTACCGAATAAAACGTGGAACAGATAAGCATGTTAACTAAAATTGGGCACCTTAGGGCCCAATTTTAGTTAACATGCTTAGGAGGGGTTCACATCGGCGTCGAGTCGACGATGAAGTACTTGGGACTCGTCCTCGACAGTCGGTGGAACTTCGTGGAGCATTTCCGACGTTTGGCTCCCAGACTGGACCGGGCCGGGGCTGCCTTGAAGCGGCTCCTGCCCAATCTAGGGGGTCCAAACGCCTCCTGCCGGAGGCTATACGCGGGGATCGTGCGGTCCATGGCCCTGTACGGGGCACCGGTGTGGGCGCATTCGTTGAGGCGGCGGCCTGCCCGCCGGTTGAACGCGTCCCAGAGGGTCATGGCCACCCGGCTGGTCCGGGGATACCGCACGGTCTCCGGTGAGGCGGCGAGCCTCCTTGCCGGATTGCCGCCATGGGATCTGGAGGCAAAAGTCCTCGCGCATATTTGGGAGTGGCGCGGGGAGGCGAAACGCCGGGGCTTGACTCCGATGCCGCGAGAAATCGCGGCACAGCGGACAGAGCTCCGACGGGATCTCATGGCGGCATGGAGAGTACGATTGTCGCAACCCAGTGCTGGGCACGCCACTATTGCGGCGATAAGTCCCCTCTTTGAGGAGTGGCTGGAGAGGCGCCACGGCGTCCTCACCTTCCGCCTGACGCAGGTCCTCACCGGACATGGCTGTTTCGGGAGGTACCTGTTTCGGATAAGGCGGGAGGAAACGCCCGGGTGTCATCACTGCGTGGATCGCCCGGAGGACACGGTGGAGCATACGGTGGAGATATGCCCGGCTTGGGCAGAGCACCGCCGTGTCCTCGTGGAGGCGATCGGTGGCGGGGATCTCTCGCGTCCGGCCCTGGTCCAGGCCATGGTACGGAGCGAGAGGGCATGGGAGGCCGTCACCTCCTTCTGCGAAGCAGTAATGCTCGCAAAGGAGGAGGCGGAACGCGTGAGGGAGAGGCAAATTTCGCGCCCTCACGCCCCTAGCCGCCGCAGGAGGAGACGCCCTGGGCGTCGGGAATCGATTGCCGATTCCCGGCCACCGTAGGCGCGGGCTTGCGGACGGTGAGCAATGGGTAGCTCGCCGTCCGGTAAGGACCAGGCCCGGGTCGACGGCGCGTTGTGTTCCACGCGCGCCTCAAAGAGATGTCAGCAAGTGAAGGGGTCCGATGAGACCATTGCCTGCCGGGGTTGCGGGATTAGTCCGAAAGGGATACCGTGGCCCCCTGGCATTGCACAGGCAACAGAAGGAACACGGGTGGGTTTTAGTCAGTAAGAGTCTGACACGCCCTCCCGCTCCACCCAGAGCGGGAGACGTCATTTGATGATTTCCCACCCAAAAAAAAAAAAAAAAAAAAGGGCCCAGACAAAGTTACATTCGATCAGCGATAAAGATGAGGGAAAAGTCAAAACATAAATACCTATGGGACTCACACAAGCTAACTATTAAAACCCTTTGACAATCTTCTTGAAAGTCGTTGCAGATATACGTGCTTTGGAAGGGATGCCACTTGTTTGTGTAGTGGCGCAACAAATTGGCATCCACAAGTACGTTTTCCATTTGTTTACATTTTCACCAGATACTTTTTGATCAGACTATACAAGATATATACAGCTAACATAGATAGGTTACAACACTTCATCACTTGATTAACCTTTGAATCCCCGCCCTCTTCTCTCGAGGGATCGAAGACTGAGCATCTCTTTCACGCCATCGAATCGGTTCGTTACAGAGAAGGTACCTACATAAATCCAAGGAAACATTTCTTTGTAAAAGCAAGAATATTTTTAGGCCAATTTCCGTGATATTTATTTGAGAAGAGGAGTGTTAGTTATCTGTCCACACTTATGGTGAATAATATAAACATTGGGAAGTGTTTAACAGGGCAATGCTCTAATTAACGAATGAACTGTTCATGCTTTGAACTTTGTGTGGAGTAAGGGAATCTGACTCATAGCAAACCTACTTACAACTTTCAGAAAGAAACAAACATCCTAGGTTTGCAATAAGTTCCGCACAGTTCGTGTCAAATAACTTTGCCGCTCTGAAGTAGGCTACAAATGACTTCGCAGTAGTCAATCTTCCTTATAAAATAGTAGCGCGCATGCGCAACCTAACTTCACAGCGGCAAAGTTATTTGCGTCGATATGTACCTACAGGGAGCAAATCCATGAAGAAACTATTGCTTCTTTCTCTGATCTCAAAATGGTACAAAAACATTAGCTTAAGAGTCCTATTACATTTTTGACGCAAATTCATGATTTTTGACGTTGTAATTTTCAGCAGCAGTAAGATATTTGAATTATTTGATTATGAATAACGATAGTGCCATTCTCTTTATTGTAAGTTGGAATTACACATTTTAACTTTTCTTGTCGTGTAATTTACTATGAATATTTTACGAACTCAGTTTACAAGGAAAAACGTCTACAATGGAACTTTGACGCCCAAATTCACATTGTTTCATTCAGTTTTAATAAAAGCGAAAGTTACTAAACGATAATTTGAATGTTTTACTTGTTTATTGGAGTTCTAGAATTTCTTTAAATTCCTTGAGTTTTGAGGGAAAAGTCGTAAAGAAAACCAATAAATGTCTTGATTTTCATGTCCATTATATTCCAAATAAACACAATTAAATCAAATAAACTAATATGATATAAAACTTCGATCTAGAGTAAATATGTTTCTAGTATAAATTAAATTAAAGTACTATATATTCCGCGCCAATTCAGCAAATTACACGAAAATAATGTGTAACTCCAACTTACAAGAAAGAGAATGGTACTATAGTTATTATAATCAAATAATTAAAATATCTTACTGAAAATTACATGGTCAAAAATCATGAATTTCCGTAAAAAAATGTAATAGGACTCTTAACAAAATATATCCAACATTAATTTAGCGGATATCTTGATTTCGTACAACCGAAAAAAAAACTTGATGTTTTCTCAACAACTTTTAGTTTCGCTTCTTAAACGAGACAAGTTGACATTTCGTTTGTTAAAAGTTAATAGATGGAAATTTCTGACACTTTAACATTTTAATAAAATGTTTCTAGGTACATAATAAAGTACCTAAGTTTTCACTTTATAGGAGTTTAGCTTTTACTTTTTGTTTAGTAAGTACATCTGGCAGCTATTTCAGCTCATATTTATCTGTTATAGTTATTGGTTCGAATGAGTAATAAATGCATTTTCAAGCATTATCTACCAGTCAATAATGTGTTCCTTCAAGGTTCAGAAGGAAAATATTTTCTTTTACTACTCAACATACCATAATATAAGCTAGAAGGGTTAGGCAGAGGTGTACCATCGAAAAAGTTCATATCTATACACCGCCCGTAAGGACTATTTCTGCTTGCAGCGCTCGGCCGCTATAGAACTGGGGCTGTAACAGATGTGGTCATCGTGTTCACGGGATTTCTTTTTCAAACTGCTTGAAGAAGTTGTTCCATACTACTTATAGTAAACCCACATTTCGACAGTTAAGCGAGTTTATGGCTTTTAGTTTCATTCAAGTTTTGAGATATCTTTATGATTCTCTAGGGAATCCTATATCATGAATACCAGTAAAATTGCAGCGGCGTCTACAACGCCACATATGAACTAAGCATCACACTGACGTCACGCAAAATCCTACATCGGGCAAGCAGAGTTTACCGCGCGAACAGTACCTATGTATACAACGTCCCGACATCAATCGTCGGGCAGTAGCCCACCAGACACAACGTTTGGTCGGAGGATCTTCTCTTTTCTATGGAGGATGAGTGAACTTTACCCTTCTTCCTTCTATCTTTAAACCTACTATCCAATCAGTCAATCAGTCAACCGCAATCTTTGATAGTAGGTTTACTCAAGTAGGATGCATAACCAAATTCACGTGCTTACCTATGCGGTAAAACCCTTTCGTTTTCATCTCGTAATCGAGAGATTGTGTGTTAACTAACTAGTTAACACACAATCTCTTGCGGTATACACTGCCACGAATCCGCTTGCAAAACCCGCCATTCTTTTAGTTTCCGTCATCAGACCACAAGGATTAATGGCTTCCATCACGTATTGTATTAAATCTATCAATGTGTTTAGTTATGTTATGAAATACTGTAAATAAAAGACAGGTAGATAAAACCACTGAAAGCCGACCTCAATATTTTTGTAAAAGGCCAATATATGATTATGCATACGCAAAAAAACAATTGGAAAGCTACAAATAATGTTAGAACTTTAGCAATAAAGCGATTTTGGTGGAAAAAAATCCCAACCTAGTCAAAGAGATCAGAGATCAATTACAGTATGTTTAAGAACGGTCACATTCTGATATCAGTCTCAATCTATCAGAAATACCTGTAATTTTCATAAATTTTCGACAAATATTTGAAGTTTTGATTGTCGCTGAGACAAGAGGATTACGACTTGATTTTGAACCTTATATCTTTGAGTAGCCATTCACAACACCCATGATAGCTTATATTCTAATCCTAAATAAATTAATAAAGCGCTGAATTTTGGCAATCTAGCCAAAAGGCTTAGCGAACAGTGTTATTTAGTTAGGCAACTTCTAATTTAATAGACAAATTACCAACAGAGTTGCGGGCAATTTATCTACATAAACGGTAATATTCAGTGACCGAACATACATTTATGCATTGTTATCTACTAACAATGTAAAACTACTCTGTGTTATAACACAGAGTAGTGGTAAGTAGATTGATTTCAAACAACTTATGAAGAAAAAAAATTGAAAATCCCATTTTCTTACCCATTACTTGTTCATCATAGTAAATTGATATAACTACATATTATAATTATGAGCACGTTAAACATGACTTGAGGCTTTCGATGGATTGTTGATCCAGCCAGGTCTGATGCAGAAGGCTGTTCTCTTTGACATAATATTCTAAGGATCCTGTCTCTGGAGCACAAACCATTGTCAGCTGCGACCCACAATCACGAACCCATATACTTTTATTATCTTGAAAATTGTTTGAAAAAATAAATTGTAGTATGAAATGAAAAGCTCTATTTAGTAACGAAATAAATAGCAATGAATTAAAAATGTCTTCAATTCAGGTCGCTATTTGTATTAGAGGACAACCAGTGGGTATCTGAATATAGCATTCTTTAATTACCTATACGTTAGTTTTTTCTACATACTTTACATATTAATCTTGATTTTTAACGTTTTAATTGCACCAAGTTCTTGTTTTTAGTTGAACCTGATAACCTTGTGTTATTTACAAGTACCTAGTTGCTAAGGTATCGAAATTGGGTTTGTTAAATTTAAATTATCTTAATGTTGAATAAGTAGTTATAGTACAGAATATATATGACGTTCAAATATACATGTCATAATACTATATATGACGTTCAATGAGACATGTCAGAATATAAAGTATATTATGTTTATCACTGATTGAACGACTATATTTATGTGTCTGCTTTACCTAGTCTAATTAATTAAATTATCTAGCTATCTAGCCGTGTAAAAAATCATAAGAAAAATGTAGCTAGGGACGTACCAACATTACCGGAATATTATACAAAGGGATGAATCGTTAGTAATTATCCTAATCCCAACTTAAGACGCAGATATATGCTTGAGTGGTTAGCTTGCGTGTTCTGTACTAAGCTCACGCAACGCGGCGTACGTCCAGCCAGTAAAAGGACTCGCCCATCAAGGAGCGCTGTCCCAAATGAGACGCATTTTTAATTTATTATACATAAAACAAAAGGTATTTTAATAAAACACATATACTAAAAGATCAATAATTAAAATGGTGAAGGTTTCAGAAAAATACGCTAATTTTTTGCGTGATTCTCCATTTTTTATCCACGTTAGACATAACTTTACAAATTAATTACACTATGCAATACATAATCTAAAATATTCATATAATAAGTTATTAAGAAAATGGTCTAATTTAATATATTATATTTTTTCTAAATCCTTAACAGTACTCGTTTAGACGCTTAGCGCATCCCCCCCTTAACTAATTATAATAAATATTATATTTACAATTTTCGGTCCTAAACTAGAGTTTACTGCTTGTAATAAATCTGCGAACTGATCAAGAACTTAGGATACCGCCGCATATTATTATGAGGCATTAAATTAACATAAGGCTTCGGAGAAAGGCAGGGAAAGCGAAAGGCTTTGTTCCCTCTATTTTATTAGCAAGTTATGCGTAGCGTGACTCTATTTGTTTCTAGAATGAATTATGGTGCAACTAGGCTATACTTTAAAATAACCGACTTCCAAAAGAAACACTACAAAGTGAAAAATAACTTAAATTTCGTGGCAAAAAAGTCAGTGGCAAAAACCAAAAATTCAAAAACAAAGATACCGACTTTCGAAATTTAAGTTATTTTTCACTTTGTAGTGTTTTTTTTAAATCGATTGTTTTTGTTTTAATGTAACAAGTTTTTATTTTTCACTTTTCTGTTGTGGTACCTACCCCACACAAATTGGAATATCACTCTTCCACATAGACTAAGTAGGTATTGTTGAAGCTAACTCAAAAACTACCCTGCTTCCTCCATCAAATGAAAAAAAAAACAATTTCAAAGTCGGTCCCCAATTGACGAAAATATCGATAAATATAAACTCAAAAAAAAGTACTCCTCCTTTTTGGAAGTCTGTTAAAAATACAGGGTGTAAAGACACTGGTACAAGGTGTGCCGAAAGGGTTGCATCGAGATGGATCTAGAAAAGGATGATTTATACTAATTATCTGTACCTACCTACCAAACATAAACCATATAAAAGTAGCTTGTAAAGTTGTAAGCACGTAAAAATAATTATCGAAATAACAAAGAATTATCAAAATCAACAAGGTTACAAAATACTCATTTCCTTGACGATATCTATCAACATCATTAGTAAAAAAAACGGTATAGTCCATGTTCAACCCCCACAATTTTTACCCCCGACCATGTTGAACCCCTAAATGGTGTCCATGTTCAACCCCCCAGGGGTTGAACATGGACTTTTATTTTTGAATATATTTTATCCATGTTCAACCCTCAATGGACAGTAAAACACAAAAGTTATTCTCATCTATTGCTATATTTTCAAAGTCTGCCTGCCTATTCTCATTTGCCCTATAATGCAGTTACTTTGAAATACAAATGAGTTTATTCTATATCATTATAGTAGTTGGCCGGTTGTTACAAGTGCATCAACTTATTAATAGTTATTAAAGGATATTATATAAAATTCACGCGAAAACCATACCATACCATATAAAATTCTGTTTGGTTCGAAGTATTTTGGAATATTGTAGTGTTATCTGGCGGCCACACCACTCTGCTCATTCACTGCGTCTTGAACGCGTATAAAAGCGTTTTCTTTGGCACCTGGCGTTTTCTAGCGGAATTGCCAAGAAGGTACGTTCGTACAGTAACCGACTGAAACACTTTAAAATGGTTTCGCTAGACAAGCGCAGACGCATAAGTGACGCAATGTTTGTGTGCAAAGTTGTGGCCCATAAAATTGACTGTCCACAAATACTGCACCTTTTTAATTTCCGTGCCCCCTCAAGGATTCCTCGCAGTCAAATAACACCTCTCTGCCCTCCGCAGAGAAGAACGGTCCTAGGCGCAAATTCCCCATTTGCGAGGTTCTGCAAGGTCATTAATAGCTGTAGTGATGAAATCGACTTGCACTTTGATAGTCTGGGCAAACTGAAAGCCAATTTTCATAAAAATCTCCCATAATGAGCTTAGAAGGAAATGTGCAAATGGTATATATAATATTGGAACACATATTTTTTTTGTCATGGGCCATTGTCTCGATATGTAACTCAAAACTAGATTAGTTTAATTTAATATATTTTTTGCTTCTTTTTTCTCTCTTCACGTACAACTTCCTTATGCATGCGGTGTTTACCTTTAAGTGATTGTTGCACTAATGAATAATAATTCATTGCATGATATCTTTTGTATAAAACCAGTGTGAACAATTGTTGGTGAACCAATAAATAAATAAATAAATAAATTTCGTAAGTCAGAAGTTTACCAAAAAGCCATATTATTTTTTACCAAACAGCAAGTTGCTGTTTGGTAAAAAATAATATTTTTGAAAAATTATATTTTTTTACTTTTTCTTACTGTAAAATAATTGTAAAGAAAATAAATACACTTCTGCTCTCAGTATTACTTTAATGTCATTATTAGTTACCTAACAACAAAAGGTTGAATATGGACAAAGAAAAGATGACCAATGTATTGAAATCCTTGTTCAACCCCTGGGGGGTTGAACATGGAAACATTTAGGGGTTCAACATGGTCGGGGGTAAAGATTGTGGGGGTAGAACATGGACTAAACCAAAAAAACATCCTTTCATAGATAATGTTATCTCTTATTGAATTTCTTAACTTATTTATAGCCTACAGTTCCTCTTGTCTGGATTGCCGATTCGTATCTGCGACGCCATGACAGATCTAGCCAATCAATTTAACGAGGAGCGGCGCCAAACGCAAATATTGTAACTTAATTGTATTATGTAAAGGTGAAGCGCTTGTGTTAGCGGCTAGCGGGAGACACAGCGAACCGTGCTTATAGGAATCTTAAGGCGCTACCCCGAGCTAAGTGGCGCCCTCCTTGAATAAAAAATCGTAGCATAGCATAGTAAATAAATTAAAAAAAATGGATTCTTGGAGTTTGTTACAAAGAGGATAAAGTAATTTTACGTTGTTAGCAAAAGTGTCAAAAACGGCCACTTTTGACACTTTTGCTATCTACTTTGGATACGAAACACTTTGAGTCCTGTTTTAACAACGTAAAAATACTTTATCCTCTTTGTAACAAACTCTAAGAATCCCTTTTTTTAAATTGAATTTCTATGCTATGCTACGATTTTTTATTTAATGAGGGCGCCACTTAGCTCGGGGTAGCGCCTTAAGTCAAAAGTGTGGGATACTTCTAGGCAAGAGAGCCATCGTCGATCGAATTATGTCAAACACGAACCTGTCGAATATAAAACGTTTTTGTTATCTTTTTTTTACTAAGCTGCATCTGATTTTGCTGGAAATCGACCCCAAATATCTTTGCTAAGGCAAAGACTCGACACGGACAATTTTAAACTGCGAAAATAAGTTTAGTCAATGAAATGTTAAACAAATACTACTTAAAACGCCTTTACCATACCTAATAGGGAAATAAAGTAATTGGCATCCATGTATTGCTTACATATTTTCTCATTACGGGATGAAAAACCATACTGAGAAACCGTAGCACGAACTAGTCACGATTAGTATTTGAAGTGTGCACCCTGAATGTCTATGAGAATCCGTATTGAGTAAAAATAAATATGTATCGGTCATTTTCCTTTCGTAGTAAGCAGAGCCACGGGAGGTATTTTATGAATTCATGCACAGCAAGACATCGAGTGTAAAGAAAGATAGAATAGTAATGCACTGTCACTGGTTTCTTGTCGGTCTCTTAAAGGAATCTAACATAGTTGCAAAATATATTCGAAATAAGTATAAACAAACTGACTCCAATAAGAAAAAAAGGTTGTCCGTGTGAAATACCTGTATGGTTTGTCTGTTAACTAACTGTAACAGTTTTCATTTAAAAAAGGGCATCAAGGAGTCTCATTTATCTGGTGAGACGAAGGCATACCGGGCGAAGATAAAAAAGCAACCCATTTGTAAATCGCTTACTACGAGGCCTATCTCAATTTGACACGGTAGCATTCAGACTTTGAGCAAAATTAAACCTTAATCGAATCCAGATACAATGCAATTCGTCCAGACAAAGTTTTCTCTTATTAAATTGGACTAAGTAAGTAAGAGAATTATTGGAATTATTTCTAATTTAATAGTGAGTGAGTTGTTTTGTGGCGTTGGAACCGGTCGTACTTGTGTTATTGAACATAAATTGTTGTTGAGATTTTAAATGGGTTCGCAATGAAATTGTGATAAATGATCCTGGAACTCAATCCGCTAAATTATTTCGCGAATGCGGACGTTGTAATGAATTAAATAATTCACTTAAGTACTGCGTAATTAAAATGAAATGTTATGCCGAATGATTACATAACATAACATCACGCCTGTAATCCAAGAAGGGTTATTATAGAGGTGTACCTAGGCATAGTACAGCCGCATTTCTCCAGTTTAAGTCCCATGTAATAGGGGGCGAGCCTATTGCCATCAACCGGGCACAAATCCAGACTTCGGGCTGCTACTGAGGAATTCCTGTTGGAAAAGCCCAATAACACTTTGTCCGACCTGGGAATCGAACCCAGGACCTCATGCTAAGCAGTAGCGCTTGTGACCACTAGACCAACGAAATCCATAATTAATTAAATTATAAAGGTACATATTACTACAATTAGTAACAAATAAAAACACCAAAAAGTACTAAGAATTCTTAAAAGGCGATATTATTAATTAACTGTTATCAAATTCCTCACTGAATTTGGCTCACTTACAATTTTAATTTGAAAACATAAGGTGAATGCACCAGTTTTCGGTCATAACGATAAATAAAAACCGGTTTTCTTTTATCTTCCTTTTTTACATTACAACGTTTTATCACATTACTTGTTCTTTATCGTATGAAAAGGGATCACAGACATAAAGCTAACAAGTTTCGTTTATATTAGTGCATCGGGTGGCACTACACGGAGGCAAATGTAACCAATATGTCTCTAAAGGCGATTACAGTACTGGCTTATGATTAAACGAGACCGGATTACCCAAGAGAAGTTTCATACTTACCTACTATTACTTGTGCATTATGCAATCTAGCCTCTCCAGCGGATTGGACTTAACTTTGGATCAAATGTTTGAACAAATTATTGGAAAGAGAATGCATTTCATTGATTAGATTAACTCACTATACTTTTGCTGCAGTAGATACCTTTAGATCTATCATTAATCGACAAAATACGTATTACCTCCTCAGTCACACACGAAAAAAACATTTTATTTTCACAAAAAGCTTCATAAACAATGAAATGTGTTAGGAGACTCCATCATCTTTAGATATTGCAGTCATTTGTTTTTTTACTGACTCAAATTGCCAAAAGAGCTCTGAAATGAAACTTCTACATATTTTTCAGTTCTTTTGCCATAATATGGCAAACTATTGGTAATATCCGCCAATCTTTAACAAGGCAAGATTCTCCCCCAACATTGGCGCATGCCGTGCAGCATATGATTATCGGCTTCGCAACAAGTTGGTCAGTAGAGTAATGAGAGGTGATCTATTGATCAAACATATTGTGCATTCCGAATTAGAGAGAACAGCTTCAACATTGTGCAAGTAATCTGAACTGTACAGGTAATGCTGCAATAGCGTTAATTTACAATAGTTTTAATGTAGAATTATATGATATAAAGGTTCAAAAAGTTCAAGGGATCACAATTTGCAAGATTCACGTGCGAACAGGTATTGTTAGTCAATAATCAGGTTTAATTCATCATAGTAATTTAATGTGTTAGCAAATCAACTGTAGAAACACGTAAATATACAATGAACTTTGGATAAACGTACGTACGTTCTCTATCACAATGTTATACGTTTCTTCTTAGTACCATGTTCTTGTCAGTGTTACGTATCCTTTCTTTTCACCAGGGATCGTTTGGTGATCCGTTTTGTTTCCTTGATGGAATTCCTTCACTTCTTTTTAATTTCCCTTCTTATGTCTTACTACGTAAGTACATATTTCATTTATTATTTTTAGACATCAGTACCTGGGCGACCGAGCCCTGCTCGGGTGAAAATAGAGAAAACGATGTTTCCCAGAAATGAGACAATCGCTAAATCGATTTTTTGCCCCCGTAAACCTATATTACAACTTTCATCGAAATCTTTTTCGAGAACGTGTTTATAAATATATTATTGCTCATTGAATAGTTTAGGATATCAGACATGTTAATATTATCCAACAGGTGTTTAGGTACTGATTTACTGGGTATCAAAATAATATATGTTTGATACCAGGAAAAACAGAGGATATGGAAGTTGGAAGAACGGAAATAAATAAGCACTCACTACTTCATAAATCAATTGAAATAATTAATTATAGAACAGCCAATTTCCAAAAACTAATAAAATAACGGAACATTGTTAAAGGTCCAACAAAGCAGGTAAACATGGAAATTACAATTTCATATTCAAATAATATCGGAAGGTACACAAATAAATCGTTTCATATCGGGATGTTTTCGAATAAAAGCCATTCAATTATGTTTTCATTCCGATCCGCTGTTCACGACTACAGTAATATGTTGGCTAACGAACATTACGTAAAACTTTATCTACGTAATTATTTCAGGTTGTTGTTTTATTTTTGAATATTCAATACGTGAATATTCAGTTTGTTCACCTACTGAAACATCGTTTACTGATTGTGAAGATATCAGCAGTGTACTAATTAATAATTTGATTATTAGGTATGTAGTTAATAAGCTATACACACTGTTCAATATACAGGTTCCTTTTCTATATTGGCTTTCTGTTTCTTGTTATTCTCCTCCCTTTGTCTTATTATTAAATTAGGAGCTTATCTGAACTCTTTAATTTATCTTCTCGCTAGTCTTTTCCAAATATTTTTCATTTCGTTCAGCGATCTCTTCTGTATGCCATCATTGCATGTTACCTAGTTAGTTCGTTTTATATTTATGATCTCTATTCTCGTCTTCACTTGTTCATATTTTAAGTTTAAATATTACTCTTATAATGCGAACAATTTGTCTGAAGTTTGAATAGAAAAGACAATCATTTATAACGCTGATTAATTGTCGTGTCCCTTCAAAGTCGCTATAAACAAAGTTCTACTTCAGCAACTATGTTACTTTATCAAAGTAAATAATGCAGGCCGACACCGAACCGTACTCCGATCTCGGTATCCGGTTATCTATAACGATTGTTCAGTAATGGAAAGACGCACTCCATCTGATTCACGCCAATGCCCGCTAGATGCCGCCTGTTCCGATGCCGGGCATCGATAACGGGCGATAGATTCCACTACCACGATATCCCGGCGCCAAATAAAACTTTATTTTAAATCGATTACTCGGGTGAATATCGATTGTTATTCGAGTAAGTGAAGAAACCTTGGCAGAAAGCCGGGAAAACGATGAAACTAGACGAACTTGATTTGGCCAGTCATTTGTTTTTAATGTTCACGCAATGTTGAAATTACACTAATAAGGTCATATATTTTGTCCCTTGATAAGATACTGTCCAAATTACTAAACGGCTACTATCAGTAGTTTCTAGTTTATTGTACTTACGCCTTTTACGCATCTATAAAATGATAAAAACGCGACTACTTTATAGGTAGTAAATTATTTTCATAAAACCCGGATCATGAGTAACACGATAAATAAATAATTTATGAACCTGAGTAACTGTCATAAATTCCGTATTTTCCAGAATGGGATGAGATTTGGCATATATTCACCCCGGTTTATAAAGTTCTGATTTAACTTCTTTTCTTATACCTAGTGTTTCCAACAGATTACAGACTACCTCTGAGTTTGTTTCGGCCTTTCTTCTCAGAGTAGTCAGATAGGAAACGCCGACCTCATCTAGCTAATTTTTTTTTTTTTTTTAAGATGACGTGTACAAGTGATTCCAATATCCTATTTACAGAATAAACAATTTCATTTCATTTCAATGCCTAATCAGAACAATACATTACAACACATTCCAGATAAACAAACCAATACGGTACCTACTTTATCACCTGCAACACAAATTGTCCAAATTATCTTATCTAAACATTTTGACACCCAATTTGTACAGCGGGGTTCGCGAGCGGGCCCCGTGACATCTCATATCCGCCTGGTATTTACACTCTCACGTACTGGTTCTGGTAACACGGAGATGCTAAATTGGAGGATGTTCACAATAGTTACAATGTTCCCACTCATTAGTATCAACACAATGACATGTATGATAATATAGTGGTGATGTTTTGGGAATATTAGTGTTATTAGTACTGGCAAATATGATGGTATTGATGATTAGGTGTGAAAGATTCCATCCATGTCATATTATTTAAATTCTAACTGAAGAAGTCAAACCCAAAATTAGCAATCTACGTTGACGTTGTATTGAAGGAGATTCCAAGCAGTTGTCAAAAAGCTCTTGGTACGAGTAGAAATGGACACCGAACCAAAAAAAGAAATCCTTTTAAATAACATAAAATGTACCCAGTATTTGATTTCATGAATTAAGAACCGTTCAGAAATAAATCAAACCTTATTATTGTAGTCATACGAACGCAAGAAACAAATGAACGCAGTTTTATTTTGTTGCTGTTCCATTTTGTAATTTCGAATGAAAATTCGGAAGTGACGGAAACTAATTTAGAACAGTGAAATACACATTTTACAAAAACATATTACACAACTGACAGTCTCACTATTCCATAGGATAGAATAGAACTGTCGGCAGTTCCCACAAAAACTTCTCACTCAGGTGAACTGTTGAACTAGTTGCTAGTTTTAATATTTCATGTTTGAACGCGCTTCAAAACGAGTTGAAAAGCTTTGTTCGGAGTGTTATATAAAATGGAAAGTATGGAGTTATGAGAATTAGCGGGAGAGGTAATGTCTCATTGTTACTTCAACTATGAGATATTAATTTACGTTTTTTTTGCTGTTTAAATATTTTGGTGATTATGTTTTCACAGTTTTAAATAGGAAAGCTATAATTTGAACATTTTAAGTTTTAATGTTACAATAGCAATATTCAGAATTTTCGAAGTTTTTTTTAACATTTTGGCAACACTTGAATTTCTAAATTCAGGATAGGTACTTACTAACATTGCAACCTTAATTTCATTTGCGACAGAAATTGAAATACAATTACAATGTATTTAATTTATTGTCCACCAAAGACCTTACAACACAAAACAATAGAACGGTATCCCGAATCTACTACATAACATTTACCCTGCCTAACAATGATTTCAGGACAGCCAATTACATTTTGATTTACAACATAATGTTTAATATAGTACCACCAAGTTATTTATTGCGGGCGCACAATAAAGACATAAATCGCATGTTGAAAGCGCCATTAACTGGTGCTCTCACCACATCTCCAACTTCTGATACGGCAAGTTCCCTGGTAACAACTATTGCGACTTAGAAGTCCTTTTATACTATTTCTATTATTTTTGTGAATTACGAGGGCAAGTACTAAATAGTAATAGCTGCACACATTCTCGTCTTCACGGTTAAGCAACGCTTGCTGAGGTCGGTCCGTGGATGGGTGACCTTCCATTACATAACGAGACCCTTCCGTGCCTCGGAAAGCACGCTAAGCCGTTGGTCCCGACTGTCAATTTGTACATCCTATACAGTCGTTACATGTAAGTGTGACAAATAGCCTTACTAAGGAGTATCGTGCTAAGCCTCGTGCAGACTGGCGCGCCGCGACACCGGTATTGTTCTAGCGATACCGTGAAGTTTTCTTAGAAATTGATAGTCGCGTCGGGCCAGTCTGCACGCGGCTTTAAGGCTCGTGCAGACTAGCGCGACGCGACACCGGTAATTGTTCTACCGCGCCGCGCCGGTCTGCATGACGCTTTACCCAGTAACTGGGTTGTGGATGTCAGCAATGCAATCGCTCCATGTAAAATAATTGTATTCAGCTGCATCCGGATAGACTGGAAGCCGACCCCAACATACCTATGTAGTTGGGAAAAGACTAGGTTGATTAATTTTGTAAGTAAAAGCCAAGGACTTAGACATGTAACTTTATGGTTTGAAGTACAAACTTTAATGTCTTTTTGAAAAGGATGAAAGCAATAAAAACTGAACGTGACTTAAGTGAGGCATAAAAATTGTAATATTTGAAGAAGCCAATTCATATTCGATAAGCTCTCGGCTTGTGGAATATTAAAATGTAGACCGATTTATCGTGGATTTATCTGATCCATAATTCAGCTTCACTCTCAAACAAAAATTACTGAGTGTAGTAATACTATAAAAGGGCAGATATTGCTGCATCTATAAACAATGTACGACGATAAATTAAACCGCGTATATACACTATAACCCGCAATAGTATAGTGTCCATACATGCAAAAAAAATATTCACAAAAAATATTATATTGATCTTCAAATTCATTCTGTACACGCGCACTTGTCTTTTAACGTGGAAAGACAAGTGCGACAAGTGCGCGTGTACTGTACAGTACGTATCAATTTAATATTTTTTGTAAATATTTTATTATTAAAAAAGTTTTTTAATGTTTTTTTTTGTATGTATGGACGCTATACTATTGCGGGTTAACGGAAACGCCCTTCGTTAGTTAACATACTGTATAAATCTTCGTGCAGACTAGCGCGATGCAACACCGGTTATTGTTATACCGTGAAGTTTTCTTAGAAATTGTATTGTTCGAGTCGCGTCGCGCTGCACGAGCCTTAATGCCGTTCCCAGTCTGCACCAAAAGTGAGACTGGGAACAAGAAGAAGTGAGCAAGAAAATGTATTCAAAAGTTTTGTCACTATAGTAGGTAAAGCTAGTCAAAGATTGGCAAATCCCATAGTCAGCCCATCACTACTATTTAGGTAGTTTTTACTAGTAGATTTTTTGATAGTTCCAAAATACTCTTATGCATTATTATTGCCAGTGTTTTCATTTATAATAATAAATGTATTGTTGTCTCCAAATTGTATATTTATTTATACGAGTATTGCAGACTTGTGCAGATATTATATCCGCAATCCCTGCATATTTGTTATTTGGCCAGCGTCCAAGATGTCTCGAGGAATGGCCGATGTATTTGCTTATGTTTCTCTTTATGTCCCCTCATTATTCCACTGGACTGGTCCGGAACCCTGGAGGTGAAGAGCGAAGATATCGAAGAGTTATGGGGACATATTTTATCTTTGTAACTGGGTAAATGGGGTAGGGGTTAAAGGAGTTAGTGTATAAGAGAAAGGGGATTCACGTATTGTTTTAAATCTTGTTATTCTTTGTTGTATGTAATGCTAATGAGGTTAGAGGCAATTTTATTTAGTTATTCATAGACATTTTACCTAGAAGTTTATTCTATCTACTTTGACACAACAATACCAATACTTTACAAAATGTGTATGAACGTGGAATAGACAACAACAACTCCAAATTGTCGTCAACTAATCATAAGACAAACATCCTAGAGTTGTTTTTTTTTTTTATCTAAATTGACTATGTGCTTAGTTAGAGCTGCGAGTAGAGAACATCTATTTACGACACGAAATGTAAATAATGTTCTAACATTATTTAAGCCGAGAACTCAGTTCTAATCCAAACTTCAAGGGCAACCCATAACCTGATATTTAACACAAAAAAAACTAAAACAGGAGACTTGAAATACTAAGTAAATTCTATTTACGGCATATATATACAATATACAAATCGCTGTGCGACGCGACGCGACGCCGCTCGGTGGCTCACAGACAGCACAGCACGTCATCACGCTCATAGACGCATTAATGAAATGCTGTACTTTTTAGACAGCAAGCGCGCGCGCAGGCGTCGGGACGGTGAGGGAGCGAGACAGAACACTGGATTTACTCAATATTTACACACTGTATTGATTTCCGTACGTATTTTTCGGGTGACCACTGAAAATCAGCGCTGTGGGTCCCCATAGCACAGCATTATTCTGAGTAGAAACCTTCTTGTCACAGTCATGACGTGCAGCTGCTGAATATTTCTGTTATGTTTATTTTGTTGTTTTTTTGTATGCACGGATTTCTGTGACAAATAAACCTATTTTTCTTTCTTTCTGTGGTGACAGCCAAACTTGTAAAGTTGTAAGCATAAAATGTCCCATGATAACCAAAATTACATTTAAAACAAAACAAAAACGAGAAAGTTATTCATAATTTAGTTAATTGCGCCGCCCGGGGTCACAGTAATAGGCCCTAATGAAATAATTGGCGGTATCCGCTGATCGGCCATGTGACATCGTCCGTGACGATGCTATCGCTAACTATGCTGTTACTGCACCAAACGATGGTTAAATTGAAAGTAAATGTGATAACAATCGTTTTGATGGTAAAACGGACCCTTGTAATGGACTTAACGGGATAATGCCTAAGAGTCGTTTGGATATAATTATTTGAATAGGAGCGAGGACACGGCGAGGTTTAGTGTTTTTTTAACTTTTATTCGCTGCTCATTTGTAAGTAAACAAATTAAAGATTTTAAACATACCTACTGCTTTAGATATTTCTTACTGCTAGGGTTGTCAACCCTACTATACAGGGTAGCACATTTAGATCGGTCAGTATGGGAAAGTCTGAAACTATAAGACATACGAAAATCTCTTCTTAGGAACCATGTCATCGATTTTAGTAACAAGAAAAACTGCATTCATAAATTTAAAAAAAACTTGTACTCAGCTCGGGAATCGAACCCGGATGTTTTGAAAAATAAAACTAACACTATTTTTATTTAGATATCGATTGTGTAGGTCTTAAGCAGTAAATGTTTACTATGAAACATGATGTCTAAAATAAATAAAATGCATTGTTTTCATAACCTTTAATTTATTTTAGTAAGTTTTCGAAATGACACCATTTTTTTCAATACAACATTCAACTCGTTGCTTTTTACAGAATAAAAATATTTTGAAACATACCTAAAATTTTTATTATTTCGCCGTCTACTATATTTTTACAGGCAATGGCTTCTAAAATACTATAATCGTATTTGATTAAAAAAAAATTGGCAACCCTACCTGCTCACCTCTGATACAAAGCTAAGCGACAGCCAAATCCATGGTTTTCCATTTCACTAAATCCGAGTTAAAAAGATGGATTACCCTTACGTAAAACGAACGATAGGGAAATTCCCCAAAGCTTCGTTTCACTCTAGATCGTTACAGATACTCTTGACATATCGCTATCCAATTGCTCTTCGCATCCAAATTAACCCTTGTATCTATCTGTGCATGTATATCCAATTAATTTCTAACATGCGTAGTAAAATAATTAAAGAAGTATGATTATGTTGTCTCACTTGGCTAATTACTTTGTGTCAATGTCTGCGTGGTAATTCTACGTTTATATTAACATGTTTTTTTCTTCTAAGTATATCTTTATACATGCTTTTTCAATTCTTCTGTATCCAAACATTGTCTATGAATATCTAGGTACAGTCAACATACCAAGGTTAATCATTCTTCTCTCTTCGTCTTCTTCAGTGGGCTCATTACTTCGCCTTTGCATTATTCTCTCATTTCCCGTCATGTAACAATCCATCTTAGTTATCACATCTTAGTTGTCTTGATACACTAAAGCAAAAAAAGCAAGCAACACAAATAAATCACGACAAATCACGAAATAATGACAGAAACGCATGTGATCACATATGTTACGCCATCCATCCGCCTATTGAGAACCAGATCCCAACGTAGAAGCCTGCAGATGAAAAAACAATAGAAATCAGCTGTTGTTGCGAGAATGTCCCAGTTGATACAGCCACGCAACGTTGAGTAGGTATACGATGCAGATTTCTCAAGCAGTTACGGCGACTCCCATCTTGTTGGATCTAAGTTGGTTTGATTCCTGAATGGATAGTGTGATCCAACTTTTTAGCCCATTAAGTAACTGGACTAGCCGAAGGTATCACATTTTCAAATTAAATTTTCATGTTTGAAATATTTTTCACTGTTCTACATATGACTAAAATCTGTGCACTGAGTTCATTTTATAAAGAACTAGCTATTGCCTGCGATTTCGTCTGTGATCCAGGCTGAAAAGTAGTCCTATGTCCTTACCCAGATCATGGTCTATCTGTGTGTAAAATTTCATCCAAATCCGTTCAGCCGTTTTAGCATGAAAGCTTAACAAACAAACAAATTGACTTTCGCATTTATAATATTATATTAGTTAGGATTGATTGCTAAATCCTGAACTAAGTAGAAAAAAAAATCCACACCTACAATTTATGGATCACTATTCCGTGATAGCGATATCTTCTCCATCTGATATCCATTCGTGATACCTTCTAAATCTATATATTTTTATATATAGGACGTCTGAAGTTTAGTACAGCCCAGTGGGCACCGCTCACAAATCACGACTAATCTAGGGGCATACCACGACTGCAACATGACTATTATCATCTCACTCGATCCTCACTTCATAAAAAAGTTAACCGTAAACAAATAAACCGGCATGTCCCAGAACCAGACCAAAAAATTCGAAGACATGAGACATCTACCAAATTGCATTGGTCCCGCGTGGTGGATTATAGCCCACTCCCTCTCACAACGAGGAGGCCTGCCCCAGCAGTGGGCACATTATAGGCTGATTATGTAAACAAGTAAAAAAGGTATAGTAAATGAATTGCAGCTCTCACATATTTTTTTTTTTAGGTACGAAAGCAATGTATCCACTAACCATGTACTTCGTTGCTTCCACGTTCTTGTCCGTAGGAATCATACGCTTTGGAACGGGCAACTAAACTTACCTGTTAATAGCGTACCCTTTCATTTTCCTTTTATGACCTGAGAGCTGAAAATTCATGGTATAATAATACCATGAATTTTCAGCTCTCAGCTCTCTCATTCATTCATGGTTTTAATTGGGTTTTTCGATCTGGAATTTTTCAGTAGCAGCCCGGAGTCAGGTTTTGTGCTCTGTTGATGGCAATAGGCTCGCCCCCCCTATTTCAAGGGAGTTAAAGTAACTGGCGAAATTTGGGTGTACAATAGGTACACCTTTACCCATCCCTTCGGGGAAACAATGCATTAGCTTATGTATGTTGTTTACTCCTTTTTCATTTCCACCTAGTAATTATTTTTAAGTGTCATCGTCTGTGATAAAAGTAACAGTTCTTTGAGATCTTGTTCCGAGAATTTAACGAAGTTGCAAGTTGAATTAAACGAGTAATGTCGCCAGTGTTGGTTCAGCTTTAGCAGTTAATTAACTAAAGTGTGCTTCAATTAGACGGTGATGTTAAACAAACGAGCTTATAATTTGGGAGTGCTCCTTCATTAAGTATATGGATACGGAAAACAAGAGATATGTGGATAGACAACATGTTTGTCATTGCCATCATTGTTGATTTGAAATGCAGTTTTAATCATAACTACTTCTGAGCAATCGAATTAATCAATTTAGCTCCTAATTTTATTTCGGTCATATAATAAATGCATGTTTAAAAAAATCGGCTTTTCTCACAAGATGTCGTAAGAACGGGCAGCAGTGCCTAGTTGAGTGAGAACTAGGCACTTTGATCATAAACGAGTCATACCTAAGCATTGTGTAAATATCTTTCAACTTTGTGGTGAATAGAACTGAGAACAGTTCTCAAAACTCGACCAACCAAACCAATTCTCTTACTGAACGTTTGCACTGGCGAAACATTCACTTAAAAAGCTGTTTTTATGTGAATGTTTACAGTTAAAACAACAAACAAATTGACAACAATACCAAAACCAGTCACCAATAAACCATTCGAGTGAGTGACCAATAGTAGCACAGTCAATGCATTGTGCGCGCTCGCGCCGCTAGCGAGCCCTCGTCTGTTTCACCAGGATGCGCCCGCGCACCTCTTAGTGAAATTGTCCCTCTTGTCACGACGATACTTCCTGGAGAAGATTTGTTGGACTCGTGCCTTTTATTTTTGATCTTTTCCTGTTCCCAGAAGAAAGATGGCAACCTTTGTGAACTAGATGTAGTGTTTCTAGGTACTTAAATGTGGAAGGTGACTTTTATCTGAGGCTATTTGTTTTGTGTTCCATTACGGTTTATTTATGTGGCATTTATTACAATTATTTTGTTGTTACTACGTTTCTCTGGTTTTATTTATGGCACCATTTTTTGCATTATTTATAAGGGTTTGTAGCTTGACTGCTGACTATTCCTTCTGATGTTAATATTAAAATGAATCGTGAATCCCATGACATGACATAACATAACATCACGCCTGTATTCAACGAAGGATTAGGCAGAGGTATACCTAAAGTACACCGACATTTCGCCAGTTATGTTGTTGTATTGTCATGACATGTTTTTGTCACACAATCCAGCCAAAAATGCACCGATTGATACTGTGGGGTGGCCCAAGTCGAGTTATAGCAATTGCAACTCAACTCTGGTCACCTCACGGAAAACTCTTAACCAAATGTTTAACGTAAAACCTATTCCACTTAATTCCTGTCTATTCTACTTAATTTAGACTCCAAACTTAATTATCCAATCTATCTCTATAATTAGAACGGCGTCTACAAATTAATTATTCAATTAATTTTCCTCGTGGCAAGTCTTCTGAATACCTACTGTGCCTTATAAGGTAGGTAGGCAGATAACACAATCTTGGACCTGAATAAACGAGGTGACCATTACTTTATGGTAATCTGCGGTCTTTGACTTAAAAGGTATAGATGTGCTAGCTTAGGATGAGTTGAGGCCAGACTCGTAAAATTTTAGCACCATAAGAAAGATGTACCTGTTTGCCTGTTTATTATCTACTGTATTTATGGGGTCGGTAAACAGCCATAAAAATATCGGGATTCATTTTATTAGTATACATGTATTTATTTTTTAACCGGGCGATACTTTACGTAATACTTTCTTATAAAAACTCACTAAAGTAGGCCGTACAAGCTACGTTCTACTGTAAGGTCTACTTGTGCAAGTTTGTCTGCGCAGGTAGACTAACTTGTCGTAAACATACGACATGTCAGTCGACTACACAAGGTCTGTCCCAATGCGATGATGCGTAATGCAAATTATTTTGCATATTTATTATATAGAATCATTTTTTTCTAATTGAACAGACAGCTGTGTGGCTGGGGAGTTTGATGCGCCACTTCTTCCCAACTAAAGCACTAAAGGAAGTGGTGAAGGGTTGGCGTTTTGGGGGACTGTTTTATGTAATTTTGACGTTCGAAAAGTGCTAATTCTCAGCGTAGTTTTAATAAATGACTTTTGAATTTGAATAGACGTTTCTGTCTACTTGGGCAGGCCCACCTGCATAGGTA
The DNA here is from genome assembly GCA_963853775.1 of Xanthia togata. Classification (NCBI taxonomy): domain Eukaryota; kingdom Metazoa; phylum Arthropoda; class Insecta; order Lepidoptera; family Noctuidae; genus Xanthia; species Xanthia togata. The sequence continues at coordinate 6,049,292 of OY970794.1, forward strand.
AACCTAAACCTACCCGCTAGACCGTAGCGTGCAGCTTGTAGAGAGATCTTTTGCTTCTAAACGACCTTGCTGTTGAATGTTGATAACAGATAAAGTTCTTAAATATATTGTAATCAGAACATATTGACATTAATTTTGTAATGATCTTACTTATCACACTAATATTATAAAGGCGAAAGTTTGTGAGTGTGTATGTTTGTCTCTTCTTCACGCTAAAACTACTGAACGGATTTAGATAAAATTTGGCATACAGATAGTTCATAACATGGATTAACACATAGGATACTTTTTATCCCAATATACCCACGGGATCGAAACTTATGCGGGTGTAACCGCGGGGCGCAGCTAGTATTATTATGAATTGCAACTTCGCAAGTGAATCGCCTACGTTACTATTAAGTAATCAGTTAATGCAATTAATTCCGACAGCTCGCGTGGGAAGGCACTCGGGTGACGGCAGTTTTTCTTACCAGATCGGCAAGATAATGAGGAAATATTTATAGCATAAATACCATGAAATTACACATTCATCGAACCTTCTAAGGCTTCGAATTATAGGCGATATTTCGTCCTTAGTTACAGACATGTGCAACGTGTAATGTAGCTATTGGTGTAATGCAACATGGATATTATTGTAAGTCCGTGTCTACACAATACGACATCGTGGTTTGGTACAGGGCTTTTCTATACCGCCCTTTTGTTGAAGCAATAGGGTTTTGTGTTAGCAAAATATCAACACTATAACCACTAAGATTTCTTATGAGAGCCAATCCTTTTTGTGTCTAAACTGTCTCAATACACTTTTCTTGACCTTTAACACTCCTGCCTGCATGCCTTCATCATCATCATTATATCGGCTGATAATAATATGATGAAGGCATCTTACTTACTAACAAGTTTACTTTGGAAAACTTTGAAAGGATGTTCTGTTAATTTTTGGTGATAATACTTCGGAAATAAATCTTTGACGCACTCATCGAAATTTTTTGCAGAGCCGCACTCTAGCCGACCACTGGGTTAGGCTATTGTGAATTGTAGGATTTGTAGGTAATACACATTATGGGCATGTAATTCAGGCCAACATGTAAAGTTTGTGTCGACCGTTTTATTTAGTTTAACTATTTTCCACGCCTACGTACCTACGGATTCAAGAAGAAAAGAGGGGAAAAATTTACCTAAATATTTATAATTATAACATATTTCGGGCGAATTTCACCAATGATACTGAACAGGTTCAGCACATCTAAACTGCGTTCAACAGCTGTCAGTGTCAAAATTGTTATGGAGTATTGACAGCTCTTGCACGTGGTTTAGATGTGCTCGCACGTTCAGTTTCAATGCTGAAATCCGTTCATAAAACTATAACGGACAATCAAATTATGTAGACATTTGCATCACAGTCCGATTCAAAACAACTTTGTTGCACGACTAGTTACAATGTATGTTGCAACATGATGTGATCATCTTTAATCAAAACAGCATTTGTAACTCGTATATTATTCAAAATTAACAATTTCTCACTAACTGATATCACATACATCGCGGGTCCATAACCACTGTCTTGATCTAGGTACTTTTATCAACATAACATATCCTATGATCATAGGTTAATCTCGGTTAAATTTCACTTCGATACACAAACAGTAAAGCATTATTATTTAATTATATGTGCATAAATTAAAATTCCGGTCATAGTTAATTCTGTTATACAATTAGCTACAGATATATTGTGGTATGGCCCAAAGATAACCGGTAGCGATTGGCCGGAAATTCAAAAAATAAAGTCCAATAATCAATAAGTTACATAATTAATGAAAACACAAAGATTTGATTAAATAATTTTTCAACACTTCTGAAATAAAACATTTACATGGTTCCCAAATATTCAGATGGTAGGTAACTTTATCTGATAACAATTTTATGAGCTCAACATCGAGCCTAGATTTTTGATTTCGCAAACAGGCAAAGGACTGCTCTCTAGAACAAAAAATATATTTTACAAGGCATATTTTAATTAGAATCAAAACTGACTTCTCTATCGCTATTAAAGTTTAGCGTTCTAAAATGCTGGTTGTATTTTAGGCGGCTTACTGCTGCCTACGACTCTTTCTTTTAGGTGGCTCACTGCTGCTTACGACTCTTTCTTTTAGGTGGCTTACTGCTGCCTACGACTCTTTTTTTAGGCGGCTTACTGCTGCCTACGACTCTTTCTTTTAGGCGGCTTACTGCTGCCTACGACTTTTTCTTTTAGGCTGCTTACTGCTGCCTACGATTTCTTTTAAGCTGTTTACTGGCCTACAACTCTTTCTTTTCGATACGTTTCTTTCTTTCTTTTCTTCTACTTACTGCACTACATTTTCAGCCATAACAACATTTTCACATTAAATATTATACTACTGAAGTCGTTTATAACTTGAACTTAACTTGAACATTAGTTGTTTTCAGCACAGTTTATTATTAACATTCACAGTCTGCCTGTCCGCTTGTATGAACATTCATTTGTCAAACCGCGGTGCGTGTGTACTCACTTGTACAATGCAGAGCTAATCATGGTCCGATATTGGAATCGATTATGTGGTGAGAATGGCAATCGATTGTTTATTCGATTCTCGTTAGGTAACCATTTGTTTTAGAAGGTATGGATGAGTTATAGAAAATGTTCAAAATGCTGTTACTTATTAAACTACTTAATAAAAAACTTAAATTCACTGAAAGAAAATACTCAGCCTAAGCCGCTGGGTCTGGAAACATGTTTGCGCAAGAGTTCATTGTGTAGTAAGGGGTCCCCGAAACGATCAATAATAATTGTCATCAATTTGTATTGTAATAATATTGTCAAACGCCGCAACTGCATTTGGTAGACGATCAATTTGCGCATCATTGTCAAAAACATCAATCACGTAAAAATTGACAATTATTGCAATTGATCGTTTCGGGGACCCTTTACGAAGGTGAGCACTAAAGCTTCGTGCAGACTAGCGCGACGCGACACCGGTCATTGTTATACCGTGAAGTTTTCTTAGAATTTGTATTGTTCGAGTCGCGTCGCGCCGTCGCGTCTCGCTGGTCTGCACGAGCCTTTAGGAAGGATTTCCGCGAATTCATTCCCTAAAGAGGTTAAAAGGTGATGAAAGTTTGTATGGAAGTTCGTCATATTTGTTGATGGGAAACCCATCGGGCCCATGGCTTGTACCATAAAACCTCGTGCAGACTGGCGCACCGCGACTATAACAAAACAATTTCTAAGAAAACTTCACGGTAGAACAATTACCGGTGTTGCGTCGCGCCGTCGGTCGTCGCGTAACGTCGGCCGAAATGACGGATTTCGCTTATGAGTAGACCACTTGATCTCGATCGGTCGTCCATTGGTGCGTGCACCAGACTAGAATTCATGAGACTGTTCGGTTTCAACAATTTGCTTCTAATAGTAATCGTTCTAGAAGCCATAAGCCTGAAACGGTAGTACTTAGTACGAATTTTGTTCACATCAGACGTTCTGATGGCAAAGCTGACCATGTATTAGCTTAAAGGCATACGAGTTAGCTTTTATGTTCATTACATAAAGCATAGTGCTGTTCACACAACATTGCCATACAATCGTGAAAAACAAAACCCTTTTTGTACCCAACACAAAAGCCTAAACTCCAGTCATTTCAGCGGTCTCTAGTGGGCCACAAATACATGGTCGTAGGTAATAGCCTAATGGTACCGGCTTTGCCCTGAGGTGCGGACGTTGAGTGACCATCTCTGCAATCTTGAAGCGGCCAGACACGAGCGCGTGACAACGCGGTGCAAAGATGTAGGAGTGACTGGATGTGATAGGGTTTCGATGTTAAATAAAGTGGGAACAATACATACAAACAGCCGGAGAGCAGCTACCGACGAATGGTATTTTAGACACTAACCCCCTTATGTATAAACGCTACTTAAAGTTAAGTAATGATTAGCGCGTGTTTAACCATACATTTTTGACGTTTAAACGTTTCTTAACTTTAAACAACGCTTATGAATAAGAGGGTTTATATTGTATAACAGTTTTTCAGGGCTTGTGTGTGATTTTAGTTGTGCAGGTCGATATTTTTTGCTAGAATACTTTGTTCTTCCTATAAACCTAGGTAGATAATAGACAAATTAATTGAAAATCGAAAGTCTGATGTTTTTTTTGTTTTAGTAAAAAAAACTTAAAAAAAATATCTTCTGAATTTTAAAAAAACAGCTTCTCGTGAATGTTTTTGACATAAACATTAATACCGCCACAATAGATGACACATTTATTCCCAAAATCGTACAATAAACATCCATCATGACCACAAATTATCACTCTGTACATCACTGCATTATTATTTCTACATGTCCCTAACCACATCCAGTCACATAGGTCGCTGTACCCAGTTCGTCCCCAGGGCCCGATTATCATTTATTACCCATGCATCGTGCCATTACCCGGCGATGCACCGTGAATTATTCTTTTCGTGCCAATTTGCATTCCGACACTGTAATTGATATTCGCGTAAAATTTTCTCATTTTTCTGTTAGCTCGTCTTTGGTTTGACGTCGTAATTATAGTGTGTATGTTCGACAAAAATGTTGAATGGTGAAGATGATTTATTACACTGTCTTTAGCCCTCAATAGTACAAAAGATTTAGATAAAATATCTAGAAAATCTTTTTCATGTATAGACGCCTGTAGGTCAACCTACCCGAAACTGTCAGATTTTCCCAATCAACTTTGAACCTTATTCTTTAGGGATAAAGTTGAAAATCTATTGAAGAAATTTGACAGTTTGTAGTAATGTACTGGCGTCTGTACCAAAAGCTAGACACAGCTTTGTCCGGACACTATTATCATCATATAATAATGCCATGCCTGTAATAGCAGTAATGACTAATTCTGTAAATACAAAACGCACTAAAACCCATGGAATTTCATTATGCACACTATAAAATATAACGAAATAACTTTCTGATTTATAGAGGTCGGCCGTGGTCGTATCGATAGTAAAACTTTCGAGCAATTACAACTAATACCTCCACCATCTTATTGGTCGGTCACTTGATGTAACGTTCCGCGCTATTATATGTCAGACCCCTGCCCTGTAAACTCATTTACAACGCTACAAGGACTTTTTGGCGCGTAGTCAAATTCGGAACTACCGCCGCCATCTTGTTTTGTCAATACATTTTCTGTGATAATTTCAGAAATATGTGTTTATTATAGTTATTTTTATTTCTGCCTGAGTATAGTTCTCGATGTTTTTGCTTGGTATATTGGCGTGTGCTAGCTGTCATATATAGCTATTAATTTATAATTTAAATTATGTTTAGTGTTGCGTAATGTAAATTATCTTGCATACTAATTTTTTTTTTTTCTAACTGAACAGACAGCTGTGTTGCTGGGGAGTTTGTTCGCCACTTCTTCTTCCCAGCTAAAGCACTAAGAAGTGGTGAAGGGTGGGCGTTTTGGGGAACTGTCTTATGTAATTTTGACGTTCGAAAAGTGCTGATTCTCAGCCTAGTTTGAATTTAATAAATGACAAGAATTTCGTATTTTTTTTAATACATCTATTTGTAGCACTCTACTCACAAACGTGTAAAAGGAAATTTATTCGCAATTCGCATGACATGTGCGCCTAATGATGTTCACTTTTTGTAGCTTTAGGATCGTTTGGAAGACTGTATTTTTATATTATTAAGGAAGCGAGAGAGTAAAATATGCAAAGACATCCTTCTACGAGGAAAATTAATATTTCCTATTTAAGTCTCATTTGGGTGCCTATTAATTTAAGCAAATTGTTAAGTGGGCAAAGTTACCGTGTACTTCGTGACTGAGGACAAAATGTTGCGTGTCGAGAGAAAATGGCAACAACAATTTGTATAACACGCGTTGTATTTATGGCAATGTCTTCTAACGACTATGCATTAGCGTTTATGAAGAGACTCATGTTTCACGATGTTTAGGCGCTTGTTCTTCATAAATAGTTAATGGCAAAGTTACCAGGCTCTACAACATATAACACAACTAACTAACACTAGGTAATAACAATTTAAAAACTTACTATATAAAAAAAAAACAAAAGGACACTCAGGCGTCGTCCGCATCGCTGTCATCCGGAAACGTGCCAAGAAGACTAGCAACATTGCCACGTTGAATGGCAATGCTACCTAATGATTCTTTGGCTGAAGAACGAGCCAGCCTTCTGGTCACGTGAAGTATCGACCAGTCAGCGAGAAGTTTCCTTAATAAAAAGGAGACGCGAACTCGGGCCCCATGACCCTAGCGTTTCGATCCCAAATGGCTCAACACTGTAGTTACCCATAAGGTATAATATATACCTACAGTATTTGCGCCGCTTGAGCTCAGAAGCCGCGGCGGCGCCAGCTCAGCCAGCCGTGCTTGGACAATCCGACACCAAAGGCCTACCTACAAACAACTCTTTTCCCATCCAACTCACTGCAACTGTAAATAAACTATCTTTTTCTCCACCAACTCATCAGAGCACACCTTTCGTCCTACATAGAAATTCAAATCAATTCTCCGACCAATTTGGTCAAAGTTTGTGAAACCGGTTTTCTTTCGCAATAAACGCCATCTTTGCCAATGGCCGCTTGTCACAAACATTGTAATGCGATCCGTTTGTAAAGTGTCGAATCAGGCGGCGAATTTCATCCAATGATTGATCTACTCGCCGCGGCGAGTACTTAGATCAATCATTGGATGAAATTCGCCAAGAAATTATGCAAGATTGATCGGCCACACGCAGTTTTGGTGCTTAATCGATTCGTAATTAAGATATTAATTTATTTGGGGTTCTTCAAGGTTAATTAGGTGCTATTGTAGATTTGCAAATTATGTAGTCCTCTGATCTTTTAATGTATTGATTTGTTCTTTGATGCTGCATCTAATGAAAACCGGCTATTTTAAATATTGCGATATGATTTCATAACGTTCCATTCATTTTAGAAACCTTTAATTTTGATGATAGTTTCCACTCTATATTGATTGAACCAAGACAGCGCTACGAACAATACAGTGAAGCATGCCAAAACTACACCTCCGCACTGTACATACACGCTAACATGCACAGATTTACAACCATTTAGGTACAATCAAACTACACCTCACTAAGTGCACACATGTTTACTCGCTATCTCTTGGTTTTTTATTTGGTCTGAGGATTCTAGCTTGGTATCCAATTTAAAATCACAGACAGCTTTCATAACACTCTTTAATTTGTTAATATTGACCGAACCACGTCCAAAGTCATCCATGAATGTTTGGACGCAGAATTTTCGATATTTCACGGAAAATTAACCATTTTCAATTCGAAACTCAAATTCAAATGGATTCTCCGTAGTCCGTACAGTTCACGAATGAATTTCATCCACACATACACTAATAGTTACATTAATTAATTAGTTACATTAGTTGATTAGGACAACTGCAGAGCAATTGTGGGATTTCTCACTAAGTTTTGGTCACATTCGTTACATAAATAATAAATAAAGTTTATTCCATAATCAACAGGTTTCATATTGCCCAACCATTATTGTAAACTAGCTTTCGCCCGCGACTTCGCCCGCGTGGATGTCGGAAATTATCCCACAGGAACGTACTACCGGGATAAAAAGTATTATATATGATAATCCAAGTTATAAACTATATGTGTGCCAAATTTCATTCAAATCTGTTCAGCTATTTTTGCGTGATTGAGTAACAAACATACCATAAGTATTACAGAGTGGTGCCATACAAAACCAAACACAAATCCTTTTTGATTTACTCAGTTCTATAGGCCGAAGAATATCGTATTACTAGAGCACCTGGCCCACCGCCAGTGATAAATGAGAAGCGAGTAGAGTAAGATACGAGTTGGCGAGCGACGAGCAGCGAGTGCGCGACGGGCGGCGAGAGATTACTGGCTGTTATACGTATAGTACCCAGCGTGAGTCTCTCAGCGAGTGTTCTGTCCGCCAAGCGAGAATCGCTGAGCGAGTACTTTCTTTGATAGCTCTTGTCGCTACGACAAGCGAGTATCTACTCGCTGGCAGTGTGAACATTGAGCGATCAACTATTAATATTTTACTCACACGGTACCTACAATCTTTTGTACGTTTCTTGAGCGAGAAAACTTGTTAATTGTTAGTAAAAATTCAAAAGCTATTTATTCAAACTAGGCTGAGAATCAGCACTTTTCGAACGTCAAAGTTACATAAGACAGTCCCACAAAACGCCCACCCTTCACCACTTCCTAGTGCTTTCGCTGGGAAGAAGAAGTGGCGCAACAAACTCCCAGCAGCACAGCTGTCTGTTCAGTTAGAAAAAAACATGATTCTATATAATAGTATGCTAAATTATTTACATTACGCAACACTAAACATAATTTAAATTATACATTAATAGCCAAATTAATTTATAATTTAAATTATGTTTAGTGTTGAGTCGCTTCCTCGTCGGAGGTGGGACAGGTGCTTCGCCCTTCATCACTAGTTTTGTATTGCGTGTCCATACCGGGATTCCTTACCTTCCCATCACGCAAGACTATAAAAGTAAAAAGCAATCAACCACAGCCACTATTCTTTTCTTTTGTCACGCACTGGATTCGTAGTCATGTCTACCGATGTATAGGAGACCTACGTGTAGTGGATATTTTATGATTGGTAACGGTATCTTTAGTAATTAGTAAAAAAGAAGTAAAGACAAAATAATATTGTTGCATCGAGAAAATAATTGGCGGCATTATTAAAATCGATTTACACAATTACAGACAGAGATCAATAAATAAAAATGCGCGTGCACACCTTACACGTGATAGAAGTGGAGGATCTTAAAAAATAAAGAATAAGAGAGACTTAAGGCTCGTGCAGACCAGCACGACGCGACGGCGCGACGAGACTCGAACAATAATATTTCCAAGAAAACTTCACGGTATAACAGTAGCCGGTGTCGCGTCACGCTGTAGCGTCGCGCTAGTCTGAACGAAGCTTTATAGTGAGAGACAGATAGAGATATCTTTCTTCTCTCTTATGTAACTAAATGCGCCTAAACGTGACGCGTCCTTGTTTCACTATCAATTCTCGTAATTTAATTTGGAAAACTATGGAAAACCCGCCAAACATGCTTCACTTAAAAAAAAACCGGCCAAGTGCGTGTCGGACCACGCACAATGAAGGGTTCCGTAGTTAGGATGAATTTATCCCAAAGCCAAATTTAACATTGTAATTGAAAAACATGTTCTCCCATACATCGATATACGTCACGGTCAATTCTCCAACTGCAAATGTAAGACAGTAACCTATCGCAACAAAAAAATTCGGACTTTTACCTTTACCTGTGCTGTGAGACCTTGCTTCCTGCCAAATTTCATGATTCTACGTCGACGGGAAGTACCCTGTAGGTTTTGATTTATTTCTGAGTCTCAAAATAATATATGTCACATTAATGGCCTTATTTTTTTATTGCGTTGACTTAGAAGCTTCATTTTTTTTGAGTTCCAAGGGACCATAGATCTAATTTTAATGTTTATATTCTAATTTTCAAGGGACCATAGATTTGATATCAATTACAACTAGATACCTTCACGAGTTCCTGACAAAATGGGTCTTGACAGACTGACAGAGAGACGTATAACAAAGTGATCCTAAAAGGGTTCCGTTTTTTCCTTTAGAGGTACGGAACCCTAAAAATATTTGTTTAAAAGAAATTATAAAATTTAATGATTACCTAATACATTTTAGTTTCGTATTTAAAATTATTGCTCTCCATTCAAAATATATACTGATGTTTTTGTTGACTATATTGTCTGAAAAAGCTCTTTTTGAAGGACTTAGGTAAACTTAATAACACTTCACATAAACCTTTTTCAGAGTCCAACGTCCTCACGACCCTCATAGACAATTCCAGACAAAAGCCAAAGAGTACAAATTATAAGTATTCTCAGTACACCAATACTACTAAATTTCTCTATGAATGAAGCTAGTTACTGCTAGTTAAAAGTTTCCGATCCCTGGCGACGGGAAGACTTAATTAGTTACCCTGTGGCGAAGGGACCTGCTAGCTCCTTTGTGCTAATGTGATAAATATTTAACACTGTTCCTTTTAATTGTACTTTGTTTGAAGTTTCGTTCGTTAAGTTTGTGATAGTTTCTTAACCACAGTTTTACTTGTGTCCTAGGGGAACCCCGATAAAATATCTACCTACCTGCTTAGCCTTTTCCCAACTACGTTAGGCTCGGCTTCCAGTCTAACCAGTATTTTATATGAAGTGATTGCCTATCTGACCTCCACAACCCAATTACTGCGTAACACGATACCTATTGGCAAGACTTGTTGTCAGACTTTTGGGCGTCTGATTACCCGTAACGACTGTCAAAGATCTACAAATGACAATATTTCTGAGGCACGGAGGAGACTCGATATGTAATGGTTGGTCACCCATCCATGAACCGACCGCGGTAAACGTAGCTTACCCTTCGATCGACACGTACGTTTTAGCCTACCCGCATAAAATATGTTCTAATCCAATATTGTCCAATAACATCTAAATAAAAATTTAAAAAGCTTTAATTAAACTTTGTTGATAGACACAATAATGAACTTTGAAAGCTTTTAGTTTGAAAAGCTTTCTGGAAACTGAAAACTACCCGCAAAATATAAATAGTTCCAAAAAATAATATTTTTTGTTGGATATTCTGAAATTGCGCAGTGGTGGCCCAGTGGTGGTAACACCCCGAGTTGTAGGTCGGGGGTTCGAACACAGACAGGCGCATTACTTTATGTTAATAATTTTATCACCGCTGTTCTCAAAACGGTGAAGGAAAACATCGAGGGAAAACTGGCATGTTCTAGAACCAAAAATTTAAAGCCATGTGACATCTACCAACCCGCACTGGGCCCGCGTGGTGGAGTATGGCCCACTCCCTGTGCCTGTAGGTATCCCTGCAGTGAGAACAGCCTGATTATGCAATTCTGAAATTGACATAATCGATCCAGCCATGAGGCACGCATTCTATAGATAGGTAGTGATTTTTTTGAAAATAAAAGAAGCTTTTGTTTTTTCTTTCTTTATTTAGGTACTAGCACTTTGCCCGCGGCTTCGCTCCCGTGGTCATTCCCGCGGGACCCGTTATTTTTCCCGGGATAAAAAGTAGCCTATGTTACTCCCTGAAAACTAAGCTTTCTAATGGTAAAAGAATTTTTCAAATCGGTCCAGGAGTTTCGGAGCCTATTCAATACAAACAAACAACCAAATCTTTCCTCTTTATAATATTATTAGTATTAGTAAATTAGTATAGATCACATTAATAAGTTTCCGTTATCGTATTGTTTCACGAAGCGAAAGAATATTGGCGTCATTCGGTTGATATATCTTTTTTTCAACCTCTTTAAATCCATTTCATTCAATCAGTTTAATCCAGTTAGAATCTAGTCTAGAAATCCAGAATAATTAGAAATAGAAGTATAATCTAGTTAACTAGATTATTATTTTTATAATTATTTCAGTCGCCTAGGAATAATCTGGCTTGATAATAGGACTCAAGAACTAGTAGTACTATCAGAGTCACGAAGCCCTGAGGGTCAGATATCAATTATAACTTTAGTACTGACTTGTGACCGAGATTTCCCTGTTGTAAATGCTATCAACTTGGACAATACAGGCTACTTGTACCTATCAATGGAAATAGGTCTCTTTTTGCACTCGATTAGAATTAATTCCAAGGTTTCAAACCTTGGAATTAATTGCAGTTTTTCCAATACTGAATTAATCTAAGTAATTAGGGCAGTACCTACCACCATAAACTCAAACTCAATTCAAACTGAAAGCATTTATTTCAATTAAACCATTTACAGGCACTTTTGAACTGTCAAGGGGTCAGTCGGTCAGAGATATGAAGCTAGTTGCCCATTCCAAAGCGTAGTAGGTTCCTATGGAGAAGAACGAGCAAGAATCTCCACGGACACTTTTAAATCATAATATTGTTACAAAATATTGGTTACATCATTCATGTTGAAATTATACATGTGAGAATAATGTAGAAAGACGTGCACGTAAAAAGCGTCCGTAATACAATTATAAAAACACTGATAAATTAGAATAAATTTAAATAAGCCGTGGCAGATAAGAGATGGCCAGTCCCTACTGACGGCGCCCGTTCATGAACATGACGCATGGATCAGCACCATTTAGCTCAACCATTTTGAAGGGAACTTAATGATCCAACACACACACCACCACCAGCGAGACATCTGAGTGAGCACGACATACAGGGCACATTCAAGTCAATGAAAGACATAGGTACCTACCTATTTCTGCCGGTAAGCAGATTTTGCTGTTTTCTGTTTAAAAGGTTAACACACAGTCATGACACAGGCTCATGAGTCATTCCAACTTTGTTTCAAGAGTAGATAACACACCTGCAATGCCTCTAGTATTGCTGATGTCATAACGAGACGAGACCACTACCATCACTCCGTAAAACTGATCACATAAATTTTCAGTACAGTCGACCGCATATCAGTGGTAACACTTACCATGAGCTGGCCTAACGTAGTATAGCGGTTACACCGCCACATACGAACTACGCATCAAAGACATGACATCACACAAATCCTGCATAACGCAATTAGAGTTTACCGCGCGATCCGACATCAACAGTTGGGCAGTTGCCCGCCAGACACAACACCCGTCTGGTCGGAGGATCCTCCCTTTTCTATGGTGGATAAGTGAACTTTACACCCTGTTCCTCATGCCCCTAAAGTAGTACGGAGTTCAATTAGAATACTCGTAAGAGGCCAGTTTATAATGCTTTTGTTACTAACGTGACGTACGACCGATTGTAGGTACCTTTGCTACTTTGCTACGATCACCAATCAATTTGACAGGCATGGTGACTATTACAGTATCCCTATAGAAACATTAGAACGCTAATGTTCTCCACTTAAGAGGGCACCGAGTATTTTTTTTTACAAACCAACATGATAAAATAAGCTTGTTTGGAGTAGTAAACAATTAAATTAAAATGTAGGGAAATATTATTGGGTATTATTGGGGATATTTATACTAGACATTATGCGCGAAAGAAACGCGATTTGATAAAGTTGCCTCGATAGAATAAATAGACAAAGTTACCTCTCGAGTAATTTTTTCTTCTATTTTACTTTTTTTATTCATATAAGTAATTTTATATTATGATTAATTTACTAAAATATAGTTCATAGATGACTGGAGCTTTTATGTGCGATAGTTTTTTTTATTTAAGAGCAAATGATGAAAAAAAAAAACAACGAAAAGCATTGAAAAAGTACAGAAGATGGTTATTTTCTTTACTCTTTACACGTAAAGAAAAATACAGAGACAAATGCAAATGTTCGGTACACTCTTAAGATTTACGACTGAAGATCAAGCCAATATACATATATCAACAACAGTTTCAACTACAAAACAATTGAGCTCGTGCAAATCGAACGTCACGATGGTTATCAAATCTAGGCGATGCGATGCCATGCGCCGGCGCAGACCGCTGGACCGTTATTGTTATTATTTGCCTGTTACGACCCAAAGCAATTAGGGTTACCACGCGAATGGAGTTAGAGAGACTGGTCGTGAATTAGGGTTGCTTGAATTTAAATTAACAGTTAGGTTTTGTTATTAGGTATATTAAGGAATGTAACGTAATTATGGCTGTAATATAAAGGGTTCTGTTGGTTTGCAATTTTGAATGTTTATTTATACAGCTGTTAACTTTAAATAATAAGTTTTGTAGTTCCAAAAACAGTGTTACAGATTTTTCCACGGGTTGTAAATAAACAGAAACTATGCAAACTTAACTTTAGTGGAAAAGATCACCTATACCTACTAGTTAAAAAATTCAACTAGACAAAAACATAGAACAAAGATCGTGTATTTTTCATTAATTGTATACTTACCTACTTTATTTTTCTTAATCTTAACAAACTAGTAATAGTATAAAAGTATTTTTTTCTCAAAATTGCTGGGTCAGATTTTGTTGCCCCTTTGCACAAGGGTGTACTTACCTATATGATATGTCTCTACACAAATATCGAATCGCTATTGGTCCCATACAAATTGGCGTAGTCCCCTTTCACGATGTAATTATGAGTTTTTCTCCATTATCTTCTCGTTACGGAAAATAAAACAGACTACTAAAATAAGGATGATCAAATAAAATCATCTACGTACTGCGCAGTAAGTACACGTTAAGTACTTAACTAAGCAATTTACATGTTTAACGTATTCTTCCGTAATCAGTACAGCACTAGTACAAAAACTATTGTTATTTTTAAATCAACCTAAAAAGGTTTTTCTTGTACCTAATCTTTGGCAAGATGATGCACGGATACTATTGCAGAAATATAGTCACAAAAACGGTATTTTGTATACGTATTATGTGTGCATCAGCAACCAGTCTTACCAAGGGGTATCGTATTACCCAGTAACTGGGGTGTGGAGGTCAGATAGGCAGTCGCTCCATGTAAAGTTCTGGTATTTAGCTACATCCGGTTAGACTGGAAGCTGACCCCAATATAGTTGGGAAAAGGCTAGGTAGATTTGATTATATGGTAATTAGAAATAAGGTAAGTTTATTTAGGTTAACGATATGGAATTTAGTTAATCCTAATCAAGATGAAGTAAGTCAAAGTCAAAGTCAAATAATTTATTTCATTTAGGCACAAAAAAGGCACTTATGAACGTCAACATTTACAAAAAAAAAAAAGATATAATAATTGATTCTAGTCGCCCATTCCAAAAGGTCGTTTTCGTATGGAGAAGAATGGGCAAGAAACTCCACCGTTACTCTTTTTAAAATATTTTCACAATATTCTGTATACATTAATTATATAATTATATGTGAAGACGATGCACCTAGAATAAGATTACTATACCACGATAGGTAAAAAGAATGAAAAATGAAGGAATGACATAAATTAATTATGTGATAGATGCATGGTGCTCACATATTTACAAACATTGTAAAATTATACGATATTCTTAACATTTTAACAAGTATTACTAATAATAAGTCAGTGTGTGAGTTCAAGTAATCACAGAATATAAAATTAATGTTTAAAAAAAGAATATTATACAATTAAATTGGCAACCAGTTTGATTTTGTCTAGATTCTAAATTGTCCTATGGAGCAGGACCAGCATGTTTCCAAGCATTTTTATCTTGGATATAATCCTCTAATTTGTAATATGCTTGTTTACAAAGTGTACTTTTTATATGAGTTTTAAATTTTATTTCATTTAATTCTAATATATCACAAGGTATTCTGTTGTAACATTTAACACAGTACCCCATAAAAGATGTATTTACTTTAGATAGTCTGAAAAGTGGTTGATCTATTTTATCTTTATTTCTAGTATTAAAATTATGTCTATCACTTATTTTATTAAAAAGATGTAGATTTTTTCTCACATACATAATATTTTCATAAATGAATTGGCAAGGTACCGTCATAATATTAATCTTTTTAAATAGTTCCCTGAGAGATTCGCGACGACTTAGATTATAAATGGCTCTGACAGCTCTCTTTTGTAAAATAAAAATGGATTCAATGTCAGCAGCCCGACCCCATAGTAAAATGCCATACGACATAATACTGTGGAAGTAACTAAAATAGACCAAACGCGCGGTTTCTACATCTGTTAACTGTCTTATCTTTCTAACAGCATAAGCGGCTGAGCTTAGCCGCCCCGCGAGAGATGTTATATGGGGTCCCCATTGTAATTTCTCGTCTAGCGTGATTCCTAGGAAAACTGTTTGATTAATAAATTCCAGTTTTTCTCCATTCAATATGATGTCACATTCGCTGCTTCTAACATTTTGTAATTTAAATCTAATGCATTTTGTTTTTTTATTATTTAGTACCAAATTATTTACCGTAAACCAATCTTGGACCTGAACAATACAGCTATTCACGTCGTCAAGATTTTGTGACCGTCGGTTTATTTTAAATATCAATGATGTGTCATCTGCAAATAACACCATGTTTGGTTGATTTTGAAATAATTGGGGTAAATCATTTATATAAGCTAAAAAGAGGAATGGACCCAATATCGAACCTTGAGGAACGCCCATTACCATTTCAGACCCTAATGAGTTTGTGCCGTTGACTTGAACTTTAACCTTTCTATCTTTCAGGTATGATCTTAGTAAATCAAGAGCTGTATTCCTAATCCCATAGTGCTCCAGTTTCAGCAAGGTTAAGGTTAAGGTAAATTATCACTTGTGTACCAATTAAATATGTTAATATGTATATTCAAAATTAAACCAAACCGCGCCTTAATAACATAAGTAGAAAACAAGCCTCCTAAATACAAACAAACCAGTAATTTAAATTCTAAAATAACTCCCTAATATGGAGCCCCTAACAGCAGTGTCGTGGCCCTCGTGGCCCATACATTTTAATACCAAAGTATGGTATTCCATTAACTGTTTACAGGCGTCCATTTCTCCGTTTAGCGTTTTACTTTGTACTGACGTTAAGCAGTACGAAAGGTTTACTTAAATATCTAAGTCCGGATTTCACCTGAACGCGTTCAAGAGCTGTCAGTGTACAATATTCCATAACAATTTTGACACTGACAGCTCTTGAACGCGTTTTAGAAATGCTGATCGCGTTCAGTTTCGTTGGTGAAATCAGCCCTCAGTTGTAAACTTTTCCTGATTGCTTTGACGGGGACATTTTGTTAGAGCAGTGGTGGCCTCGACTTACGAGACTACGACTTAGGTCGTAGGTTCGAACCCAGAAAGATGCTTTACTTTGTGTAAATAATTTCATTACCACTGCTCTCAAAACGGTGAAGGAAAACATCGTGAGGAAATTGGCATGTGCTAGAACCAAAAATTCGAAGACATGTGACATCTACCACCCGCACTGGGCCCGCGTGGTGGATTACGGCCTACTATCTCACAGAGAGGAGGTGGCGGGAACATTACCTATGGGGGATTTTTTATCCTTAGGATGTAGAATGAATTGTGTCGAAAATAGGTATAAATATCTTAAAGAAGCATTAACTGCAGAGTAAGCTTATAATCCGTGTAAAAGCGTGGTGATTCAAGCACATCATTGATTTAATTTTGGTAAACGAACGTAAGCACGCGATCTATAGAATTTAAATGTGTTTTACTAACACACTGAAGTTTGCTAATTACTTTCTCTTCCTTTTGTATCCATCATTGACACGAAGGGAATCACAAGCCACACATTCTCTTTCGAATTGTTCCAGTTGCGAAACCACCTAAATAGATGTAAGGGAGAAGCATAATTAGCCTGCCTCTTCTCTTTGAGAGGGAATCGGCTGTAAACTACCACGCGGGCCCAGTGCGGGTTGGTAGATGTCACATGTCTTTGAATTTTTGGTTCTAGGACACGCCGGTTTCCTCACGATGTTTTCCTTCACCGTTTTGAGAGCAGTGGTGATGAAATTATTTACACAAAGTAAATCAGGGCCTGGGTTCGAACTGACGATATACAACTCGTGAGTTGCGGCCGTTACCACTGCGGATGGGAGAAGAATTAGGGTCAATCAAATGCCCTTCTTTAAGGCGCGGTAATAAGCAAATCTTTAGGTATGGAAGGAGGTGAAGAGACAATAGTGCATCGCGGTATGTAAATACGGTTGAAAATGGCGATGCGTTTGATTTTGGTTGAATCTCGTGTCCGCCAATAAAATGAAAGATATTTCTGTTTTAATTTAATTTAAAAAAAAAAAAACACCAATATATTAAATATTTTATACATATTTCTTTAGTTGACTAATTTTCATTTGTTCAAAAAAAATATTAGTTGTCGCTCAAAATATTGAGCATTTCGAGACGAAAATTTTTTTTCGGAATAATTTTTGCGTTTTTTTTTTTTAAGTTGCTAGATCATTTCTATTAAATATCTTTTTATAAGTCTTTTTCTTATACCCTTTACTATACAGTGTATTTTGTTTGGGCTTGTAATATGTAGTATTACGGCTAACAGTGCGACGGTTTACGGTGTCTCTGCTTGGGTAGCGCCTTAAGCGTCACCAGATCATGCATGAAACATAAAGATAATTGTATCGCAGTCTCTTAAAATGATATAATAATATGACAATTACCTATAAAACGTCGCTTGTCACGTCTGTCTGTGTGACCGCTTAGATCTTTTATAGTTTTTTATATCTGCTAAACTCCACAGTGGATTTTAATGCGATTTTCACCATAATTTAGAGAACGGATGGTTTATGTATCGATGATACATAAATATCTGACAAATATGACACAAATATCGATGATTTGAAATGTCGTCATTGCACTCGTGCGAAGTAAGGGCACATCGCTAGTATAATAATATGATAAGTACTCTCACAACACAATCCCAATTAACACTATGCCGGTTTGGCCGACATGCGCCATGGAAACTCTCACATGCGCATTCATACTACATTACTACATCTGATACATCACGCAACTTTCTCCATCTACGCATCCACGCTGTGGCGTTGTGGCGTTCATTGATGGAAAATGCTCATTCATGTCAAAAGTATGCGGTGAACAAGATATTTTTGGATACCTCATAAATGGACGTGCAATGCAATTAGAAAAAAACCGGTCACAGAGTTTGTGGTTTGAAACATTCAAGTGTGAATGCCTTTTTGATACAGAGAAAGTCATTAAAACACTTTCAATTTCAAAATAAAGTTTTGTGCAGCTTAGTTTAGACTCGCGTCGCGCCAGTCTGCACGAAGCTTAACGTGTAGCTTCTTACATGTGTATCCACAGTTATATAACTTAACTACCTAGGACCAAGTCGTACAGTGCGAGGTACAAATTGACCCATAATCACGGCGTGGCTTGAGCAACACCGCGGTATCCAAGGCTCGCGCCGATGTGACAAAACACATCTATCAGCTGACCAATGATCCACTTAGACTTTGTTGGAGCTTCGTTTACATTCGATGGTTGCTGGCCCAAGTCGATTTTCAAAAAAAATTGACGGCGTTTGATATTCTAATGATGGATGTTCTGTTTATGCTAGATTAGATTCTTAGTTAACTAATAGTTATTAAATGTAACTATCATAACAAAGTGACAAAGTGACTAACTAAACTAACTAGTGCTTATGATAAACGAAGTAGCTTATAATGTGACTCATGTCATTTCATCACTTGAAATTTCATTATTTGTCATCAGTTTTACATAACCTCCTCCCGTATAAATAACCACTAGGTAGTGCCAGTCACAGGGGAGGAATGCATTTTAGAAGACAAAAGCCATAAACAGAACTGTTGAACAAAAGACTCGTTTCCGCCCAAGACTTATCAATACGTGTGGTCTCACACCCTCATACATGAAGCGTGGGAAAATCTCATTAGGGGTACAATATCATCCGAGCTCCTAGCAAGCATGTAGAATAGGAACTTGTGCGCTATGCAATTTTACGGCGAACCCATTTACTTGCAAACTGCAAATAAATTCTTGAAGTTTGCTGGTAATATGAGCTAAAAATATCCTTACCTATACTTTAGCGCAGTATCATGAAAACTTGCATGCGTAAACACGGTACTTTTGAATACGATTACTTTTTCACGCTCTCTTTAAGCCAGTAAGCTACTAGCTCCACTGCCATCAAATCTAAACGCTGCACGGTCCGTTCGGGCCCGTCAACTCGGCGCAGGCCGCACATCAATAACTTCGAGCCGACCGCTATAAACTGATTGCTTCCACTACTCCAAATGGCCCCATTTGCGCTTCGAAACTTTAATAAACGCCCCATGTCACTATTATATCGCATTTCGTAACATATGTTAGTATTCTGTTGCCTTTCCGGGGTGAAGATAATTCTCGGCTGACAGGGACGATTTATTCTGCCTTTAGATAGAAACTCTACTCGTGAATAGAGGAAATATTTTAGATTTCATTCTAATTGGGTGGATCTTCATGTTGATGGTTTCCTGATTCATTGCTAAGCCAAGGCCTACTTTGCATAAATGCATGCTGTTGGCTCTTCAACCATGATTTGTAGAGTTTTTGGCCCTCAGGAGTGACTACCACTACCTATTGTTATGAAACCTTAAAATCTCGCTACATTTTAATGACACTACTTCCGTATCTACCAACCTAATAAGCCCCCAATGAAACTTATGCGTACATCGCGAAAAAATTATCAGCCGCCCCATACATAGTCGAGGAGGTACTGAGCGGAGGTCATCGTGGAGTACGTGCGCCGAAAGACGAGGTACACGCCGAGGGTGTAGTTACTAGAATCGCGCCGGAATGTCAACTTCTAGGCGTTCGTGGTGCTCGTACCAAAACCTCGTTGTCTCTGCATCACCCAAAGGTTGACTGGTAGAAAATGCCTGTGGCATTAAGTCCGCCTCTGTACATTTATGTGCTTGAAGTGTTAATAAATAAATAAAAAGAGCAGATTTTCACCTCAATTTTCCTTCTGGTGGAGGTGGAATAGCTGTTGCATTGTAGGGATTCAATACAACAGTTATTCCACCTCATGATATACATTTTATTACCTCAACCTTTAGCTGTATTAAGGGTAAACTAGTCGACGGCGCGAACTCGTTGGAGGGCGTGACTAATATGCATACTAATTAATATAATTATTTAGTTTTATTTATTTAGTATTTATTTATGTAGTTTATTTTTATTTTTATTAATTTATTTAAAGAAATAGACGATGATTTATAACGAAAACGAGCTTGTAAATTTTCATAAACAGGCCTTTGGGCGTATAGATATTATGAAAACACTTCGGTATGTATTTACTCAAAATAATAAAATAAAAATTATCTATCCCTGTACGGTTTCTATTTTGCCATTTTCTTACTGCATAAGTAATTTATTTACGCCCGAAGACGAGTTAATATTAGTGTTGAAATATGGAAGTTTCGACGCTCATAACTTCCAAACCATTATTATTTTTCCAATTCTGCTTCCATACAATAGATAATAACAAGAAAAATTTAAATAATTTTAAATTTTGATCGTACACCGTCAAACGAGTAATCACCGTACTACGTTTGTATGGAAGAATGACCGACTAGCGTACCCTTAATAAAACAACGTAACACAATGTATTACTAATAGCTGGCAAGTACTAAATACTAATAGCATACTGATAATACGGTGGCAGTCACGTTCACTTGTGATAAAGCGGCGGTTACCGGGACTAATTATTCAATGGTTGTGAATTGTGATTCTAAGGAAACTATAACGAAGAATTATTGAAAGGCTTGAAGGTGACGTACTATAGAAGACTACTAGAGCAGTGGTAGCCCAGGGTGTCAAGTCTGCTACTACAGTAGTGTCAGAATGGTCTATCATTGATTTCATAATTGTTGATTTTGACAAGTTTGGTAATCTACTAACTTATTGGCGTCATTATGTCTTTCCAATGGTCAGCCACTGACACTCCATTGAAAGAAATGGCATCTATTGGTAATCTCGTACATAATAACAAATTAATGACTGACTTAGGCGGTAATCTGCTAAAATTGTGACAGTTCCTTTGATCAGTGAACTACCATTAGAACGTCATTGTGCAGTCATTGCTTTTAATTCGTTACGAGTAGGTATCGTGTTTGTGGAATGCAATGATCAACCAATGATCGACCATTATGAATTTAGCAGATTACGAACTTTTAGCAAAATGACAATGGGATCGTTTTGGAATGACGAATTTATAAAAATAGCAGACTTGGGCCCCAGTGGTATCGATCGCGTCTTACAAGTTGTAGGTCGTAGGTTCGAACATTGACGTCGCTTTACCCTGTGTAAATAATTTCATAATTTCATCACCACTGCTCTCAAAACGGTGAAGGAAAACATCGTGAGGAAACCAAATGTTCTAGAACTGAAAATTCGAAGACATGTGACATCCACCATCCGCACTGGACTCGCGTGCTGGATTACGGCCCACTCCCTCTTGACAGGAGGCCTATGTCCCAACAGTGGGGACATTTAACCTGATTATGTCATGCCTGCTGTAGTAAAAAGGATACCTAAGGAAATAGACGAAAAGCTGTGCACTGTGAGTTACTACAGGGCGTAGAACTTGTATTTATTTAAAAGATTTAATTGTGGTTAAGTTTTAATATCTCATATTAATATTGGAAACATTTTAATAATATGTTTTGCAACTAAAAATAAAGACTTGATTTCGAAATTAACACATTTGAGTCCATCCACTTCTCATAAAGCTCATCTGCTCTGCCGCCATATATATAGTGGACCCTCCAGGAGGGTCACCGGTATTACGTTTGCCTTAAAGTGAACCCTCCAGGAGTTCCGGCACTGAGTTGTACCGTGTGCTGAGTACAGTAGACTACCTAAGTACTAGTGCAATAACTATATTTAATTTAGTAATCTATTTAGGTACATCACAAATAATTAATATCATTAATAATAAACACACATATTTCACTGAACGATATGCTATCTTCGACGACTATGACCCACAGACGACTAACCTCTAACCACTATGAACCACTAACCACTTCAAATTGAGCTTCAAGATTTATTGTCAACTAGCTTCTACCCGTGACTTCGTTGTGGAAGTCGTAAGATACACAATACACTAAATAAAAACCGGCCAAGTGCGAGTCGGACCCGCGCACGAAGGGTTCCGTACCATTATCTATAAAAACGTCCAAAAAATCATGTCTGTGCCCCCCTTAAATATTTATTTTATTCTGTTTTTAGTATTTGTTGTTATAGCGGCAATAGAAATACATCATCTGTGAAAATATCAACTGTCTAACTATCACGGTTCATGAGATACAGCCTGGTGACAGACGGACGGACGGGTAGCCGGACAGCGAAGTCTTAGTAATAGGCTCCCGTTTTTACCCTTAGGATACGGAATCCTAAAAAACAGCCACATTTTTATAAAACCCCGTCGGCCCCCGGGGTCCACGACGTCGCATCGCATTGCCCGCCCGCGCTGTTACTTCGTTTTCACTTAGCCCCTCAGGCGTGTCGAAGCCCGTTTCGGGAATCTGTCAAAGTACGAGTTTGGTGTCGAAGCCCGTTTCGGGCTAGCACTGTCTGCCGTCAATTATGACGGAAATTTCCATAAATAACCTGTATCTATCCTGTTCTAACTTGCACAGAGTCTAGGAAACAAAACAAGAAAGATATATTGTCCTTGTCAAGTACATTGAATGAATGACTGACGCGTAATAGTCGCTATTCGTTCGGCCGCTCAGTAGAGGTCGCGCGCGCAAAACGCGATCATCAAAAGTCCGCCAAAAATTACATAAATAAAGTGAAAGTGCAGTGAAAGTGGGTGTAAACGTGTATAATATCATGCCTGGGTAGTTAATAAACAGTTTTAACTACCTGTAAAGTGTAATTTATAAAGATTTCAACAGAAAATAGTGATTTTTGTGAAAATAGTGACCCGTTGCGGCGGCATAGTGACATCCCGCGCCGGCCGGAACTTATTTCGAGGTAATACTATTAGTAAATATGTGAATGATAGAAACTGTCGCTATTACATATGTTTATATGTATCGTATTATTGATATTAGGCATTTAGTTTAAATATTATCGTATTATACTTGCATAAAATTGAAATGAAAAATACCTACTCGGGCCGCCAAATTCGGTTGCTGTTAGGGCTCCTCATAGGGCGTTTTTGTCGTTGATTCCCATAATGTTTTTGTAAGGCAGCATGCATTTTTATTGTACTTATCGATTTATAAATATCTTCAAAATATAGAATGCTAATTTGTATTTAAAAAAAGGATCCGAATGTAATTTGAGACCCTAAGTTCAAGAGGTAGTTTTTTTACGGCCAAATTAAGGCATTTTTCAAGTGGTTGGGTTGGGTATACGATACATTCTAAATAAATATTTGTAGCAGCCGAAACTCCGTCTGTGATATGCATGTTAAAACCAAACAATAGATTAAAATAGTAACCCAAGCCACTTGGCCTTCAGTTACAAAGGAATCGAACAATGAATAGACCCTATTGTTATCGCTCGGCGCGCACGGTCAAACAAATGAGTCACGATAATGTAAACATGTGTGATAAGAAAAAAATGTTCAAGGAGGTCTGTTCTTTTTATTTATTAATGTGAAATGATGTATATTTATGAAGATAAAACAAATACTTTTTGAAATAATGGTTCTATTTTGTAATTAGAACGTCTTTTGTACCAAAAACTGGGAAAACCCCCCTAACTAAATTCTAATTAGAATCGGTATCTAATTAGAAAATTAAACTGGACTAATCCATTTAGAATGAGTTAGCTTATTTAGTAATGATTCCAGGGACATAACTTCTATACAGCTACTTAGCGTAATTTAAGAGATATTGTTGTTTGAATTACACGCGCCGTAGACGCGCGTTCACGCGCCTGACCCTGCCCTGCATGTGAACTTTCACGCGCGCAAGTACACGCCCGAAGGGCGTTCTTTTTGACTTTTTTGCTCGACTCCTAAGGGTCTTAGCGTGATGGTAAATAGTCTAAAGCCTTTCTCAAGAATTGGGCTATCAAATTAAAAAAGAACTTTTCAAATACGACTGTCAGTTCCAGAGAGAAGCGCAATAAACAAAACAAAAAAACACAATTTGTGAAATTTTAACTTTCTACCTATTACGGTTCATGAGATAAAGCCCGCTGACAGACAGAGGAACGGACACATACCCTTAAAACAAACAAACAAACTCTTCAGCTGTATTGTATACATAGTATAGATAAATAAATACTGATACGCAAGCAACAACGGGTAACACTAACAAGTAATCAATCCAATGACCTACAAACCGAACAGTGAAGTTGTAGACAACTCTATTGTATGTTAAACTGTGGTTTAATTGTCGCGTGTGTGACTGACAGGGCTGTCACAGAGAAATAGAAGAGAATTGCGAAACATTGTTGAAATCTAATTGTTATGGTTTAATTGTGATGTTGTCGCGTGCTTTGGTTCAGCTTTATAGATTCATTTATGTTAATTAGAATGTTGAAGACTTGGAGACGTGTAGGCTACACGTACAGACGCCAGTACATCAACCTACTACAATCTGTCAAATTTCTTTAATAGATTTTCAACTTTATTATTAAAGCTAATAACGTTCAAAGTTGATTGGGAAAATTTGACAGTTTCGGGTAGGATGACGTGCTGGCGTCTGTACAAATGAAGTTTTTATAGTTCGCTTTGTAAACTGCAGTAACATAAATGATTTATTATCATTAGGTACCTCCTGAAACGGACCAGTCTTATTTATTTTACTCAAAATTTTATGACGAAATTACTTAAGTAATATGTTTAGTTACTTTTGACCATTTTAATACGCTATGTATGTAACTTTTCCCATATTTTCAACGGCAAGAACACAGTTATAGATTTCAGGTGTCACAATAATGACTAACTTAATGACGCAAACGCAACATTATAGCCTGCCAGCCCTATACAATTAACAAGTGGCGGGAACACCTACGATCTGTCAGTGTAGTAGGCAGTAAACCTACTCTAAGTTATACTTTGAATGTTAATCGTATTGTCCAATGTACAGCTCATTTCTGTAGCCTTAGTACTATTCTCTAAACTTTTACCTTGTAACGGAACTAGTAAATGGATCATAAATTCGAAGCAAGATATTGCTTGCTATGTGTGAAAATCCGGGTATTCCGGGGATACGGAATTCTGGTTGGGAATTCTATTGTTGACTATGTCTTTAGAGGCCAAAGCCGTAGGTACAGATTATGCTGTAGGCTGATCGGGCTTATCTAGAGAAGTCCAGGATACTGGCTTAATAAACAAGATAATTTAATCTTTAAACGTCGCGTAGAATTAAAATGACTTATAATTCACTACACAAGATTGAAAAACTCAAGATATGATTCCGAACAATGCAGCACAGTGCTGTCGCGTTACTACTGATCCCCATACATTTAGTTTACATTTATTTTAGATTACATTCTACATTCACACATTCTACATTAATACAGTTCCCATACAGTTTCTATAGGTAAACCTATAGAAACTGTATGGGAACCAATAGTGACCGTGACACAACAGTAGTGACGCGGCAACATTGTCGCGTGCAACGATGTCCGCAATCATACCTTTATCAGCTAAGTTGATACGAGTACTAAGAAAGTTAATCCTAATATCTATTATAAATGCGAAAGTGAGTCTGTGTTTTTTACGCTTTCACGCTAAATCGGCTGAACGAATTTGGATGAAATTTGTCACACGGGTAGAACATGACCTGGAATAGGACATAAGATACTTTTTATCCCGATATTCCCACGGGATCGAGACTTATGCGGGTGAAACCGCGGGGCGCAGCTAGTACCAATAATAAATGCATATTTATTTAAACCGCACTATTTATCATTGGCTTATAACACCATCTGCTACTACACATAGTAAATAGAGATAAAACGGGTATCTACATACGGATAATTTTTCACTTTTCATATCTTATCTCTCGTTAATCCGATATCTGGCTTAATCTTCAGTTATCTGCGTAAGATAGGGAGTTAATTCTGACCAACATTGGCTAGTTAATGTCCATATTTAATCTGTTACTGATACAGGCAAGGATATCTTATTTATAGTGATGATGTGCGTTGAATTACCATACGAAGGAATGTTGGGGAATTAAAAAATAAGATAAATGACAGCAGTTTGCGTGCATGACAATGAAATACGAATTTGATACAAGTTAAATCTCGTGCAGACTGGCGCGACGCGACACTGGTAATAGGGATGTTGACTGGGGAAAAAAAAATTATTAAGTCCGTCAGTCGGATAATTATAAAATATTAAACAAGTATTTTTTGCTTTATCATATTAATAAAAAATGGTTTAGATATAACACATTCAAGTTGGGGAGTGGGGGCTCGCTACGTCACAAGTCAGTATAAAATCTACCGGGGAGTGACGTCATGCCTATCAGTCAGATCCGCCGCCCGAGGCAAATCCTTACCGACCCAGACGACCCCATAACCCTCCTCCAGGAGAGCAATAGGGCCACAAGTACAGTGCACAAACACAGACACCGACCCGCATTCCGACCTCGCCGCCGAGGTCCTCCGCGATCGCGACCCGCCCGAGTAAATAATACTCCCCACCGACCCTTGCTCGCAGAAGCGCCAGCCCGCGTTATGCTGAGAAATGTAGATTTAAATTCCCCGATTAATAATAATGAATCATCTTTGATCCAGCCTGTCCCAACTTGCTGTCCTCCCCCCAGCGACGCCCTAAGCCGAGGTCCGTACCCCACAGGGGGTGCCCTTAGCGAGCGTTCGCCTAGTTTTAATTAGAATAGTTTTGCCCCTGGCTGGAGGCTTTGAGTTAGTAGCTTAAGGCAGCCGCAGGATTGACCGGTTAAGTAGTCACCTCAGAGGTGAGAACGAGATGCCATAGACAAAAAAAAAAAAAAAAAAAACGTCATGCCACATTTTAACGTATTGCCTACTCAATGTATTGCCGTAATCTTTTGATTACCTACGTAAAAAAAGAAAAAATACGTGTCCAATATTTATTAATAAACACATTTTAACGTAGGTACCTATTGCCTACTCAATGTATTGCCGTAATCTTTTGATTACCTACGTAAAAAATGAAAAAATACGTGTCCAATATTTATTAATAAACACATTTTAACGTATTGCCTACTCAATGTATTGCCGTAATCTTTTGATTACCTACGTAAAAAAAGAAAAAATACGTATCCAATATTTATTAATAAACACATTTTAACGTATTGCCTACTCAATGTATTGCCGTAATCTTTTGATTATGTAAAAAAATAAAAAATACGTTGTCAATATTGATTAATAAACACATTTTAACTTATTGCCTACTCAATGTATTGCCGTAATCTTTTGATTACATGAAAAAATACGTGTCCAATTTTTATTAATAAAGTAATAAACACATTTTAACGTATTGCCTACTCAATGTATTGCCGTAATCTTTTGATTACGTAAAAAAAAACTATCTGAAGGACAAAAAAAATTGTCAACATCCCTATTGGTCTACCGTGAAGTTTTCTTAGAAATTGTTTTATTGGAATCGCGTCGCGCCTGTTTTCGGTATCCCTATGTCATAACCAAATTGCCTATGTTTGTCTCAAATGTCGTATTTAAATTTTCTCAAAAGTATATATTCTACATTACTGTCTCCCTATGTGATATCACTAATACTATATTATATAAAAAACAGTTTAAATTTTATAGCAATTATCCCAACTAAGAGCTGAATTGACTAGAAAATGAATTCCAAATAAAAGAGCCAATTTCATCGCTCCAAAACATCTAAATATCAGCAGTTTCTTTAGATTTCAAATATAAAACTTCATTTTTAATCTTAAGATATTGCGCCTCCTTTGCCTCGTAAGCCTTGCTGAATAACTACCCGTGACGTCATGCCGGTATTTTTCCAATATTTCCACCACGCTTGGCCAATATTACTCGAATACGGTGTCGTACGGTATTACAAGATTCCCTCTAAATTCTGCGAACGGAAAATCTTTTGGCATATTGTAAAACCAATCTTTATTTGGAAAATAGGTCAGAATTTTTCTCTTATTTTGTTAAAATTGAATTTTGGCTTGTTCTGTAATCCCAAGTTATTAGAAAAGGTTGGAGAAACAGAGCTTAGGGCTCATTAGCCCTAAGCTCTGTTTCTCCAACATCAAACGAATAGAGACTTAGGTTGAGGGCCGAAACGGCCGGGCCAACCCGACCCTTAAGCCAGGTTGCTAAGGGTCGGTTTGTAGAAATAAAAAAGCGGTCAGGTGCGAGTATCACCATTAGACGTTTGTATGTATTGCCATTATTAAGATCGCAAGAATAAAACACCGAAAAAAACACGTATCTTGGTGTGACCCCCTTTCATTTTTAACTTAATTTTTTTATTATTATTAAAACGGTCATAGTCACAGGTCATAGTAATACATACTGCAAAAAAATAAAATTTCTACCTATTACAGTTCATAAGATACAGCCCTGTGACAGACGGACGGACAGCAGAGCCTTATTATTAGGGTTCCGTTGGCACCCTTAAAAAAGAAATAGGGAAGTTAAATGTAAACAGAAACATCAATTTGTTAGTCTGAATTTCATGTCTGGACTGCCCTGCCGCCCTACAGATTTTCAATTACTTCTTCATTTCCATTTTTGCCTGACCTAAGTCTATAATATATAGTATTAGAAAAACATCAACAAGTTCAAGCATCAACAAGCAACAAGTTCTGAACATTAGGTACAACAGTGTACACAACACGTCATCCACTAAGTATTAACTAAGTGTGGGCTTAAATTAACCCACGTAGCTTACAAGTCCTAGGAAGCTACGTAGGTAACTACCAAGAATAGCATACAAAACTTTGCAAGAAAGAAGAACTGAAATAAAATTTCTTCATAATTCTTGTCTACTTATTAGAAATGAGAGTCGATATAACCTATACTAGAATTGCTCTTACAGTAGCGTTGGTGTTAGGTGAGCTGACTGCCAAAATTGCCCCTGATGTGCAGGCAGCTGTATTAATTGTGTATACATATGTAGCAGTTACACCGCCACATACGAACTACGCATCAAAGACATGACGTCACACAAATCCTGCATCGCGCAATTAGAGTTTACCGCGCGAACGACATAATAAGACTATCCGACAACAACAGTCGGGCAGTCCGCCCGACAGACACAACACCCGTCTGGTAGGAGGATCCTCCCTTTTCTATGGTGGATGAGTGAACTTTACACCCTGTTCCTCATACTCCTAAACATATATAACTTAGACAAGGGGGAAACCAATTAAAGACTGCTGGTGTCCTTACGTACTATCTCATCGCCCTGCTAGGTTCCTTAAATACATCTCGTTTTCTAAGGTAATTTTCTTAATTCCTGGCTATTTACACAACGTACTCTGCACATCGATCATATTAACATGTTCATGTTGGAGTAATTTCTTAACTGGGCGCTGTGTGAATCCTCTATAGCCATAACTTATACCAGTCTTGTTACGTTAGACGCTTCAGCGATATATCATGCCTGTTAATCTGCACTGCATTGTATTCCAAACACAAACAGTGGCTTAACTAGTTCTGTGTACATTGCGTGCCAGAAAAACGTGCAATCCATCACTGGATTGCAGCGTTTTTATTGTGCACTGGAAATGAATTAGTTCTACAAGCGGGGAATGAGAAAAAAGATGGAATAATTTCAAGCCAATTGAATTCTTCAATGCAATTTAACGTTTGCTAAAAACGCATATCGAATTTAATTGAGTACCTATACAATAATAGTTTCGGAAACTTGAATTTCAAATAACCTTTTACGTTTCTTTTTTAGTTACAACAATGCCATTCAATTCAGCTAAATCCAATTCGAAAACCCAATCAAATACAATAAAAGCTTCACTAACTCAGAATTTACGACCAACCAGATCAAACCCATCATTCAAAATATAAGATATCTCAATCTAAACGAAATACCAGCGTAATTAGAAACAGCATTATCATCACACAATGTCTCAAGTTGTTGTGGTCCATAAATAACTTGGCTCAGTTCATTTATAAAGCTGGTATCAGGCTGACCTGCAGTTTTGCAGCCATCAGTTCCGGCTGGCATTTCTCTATCAATCCTGGTGTCTCTGCTAATATATCTTGCATCGTTAGTGGAGCCAGTCAAGCCTGTGATTTGTTAGCCTGGATTGAAAGCTCGTTATATAAGTTTTCCAAAATTAGTGTTTTTCGCTTGTTTATGGGGTTTGTGACAAATTGGGTTTTATTCAATTTGGGGAAGTGTAACTGCATGTAGTAACTGTATGTTCGACGCAACATTTTTGGTTGTCATGATAATAATTTATCGAAAATGTGACCCCTTTTTCATTGATCGAATCAATCATCTCATTTATTCTTATCTATTTATGTAAATTGTTAGTTGAAACCTCTCCCAAATCCGCATAAATATCGTTACATCATTTATAATCTTCACAACTCAGGCATCATTTTTTGCGCCTCCAATAGCTTCAGTCAGTCGGTCCATCCTTTTGATGTAAATCGCGTGCCGCGTGCAAAACGAGAGATCATTAAACACACGGTCTGTGGCCTAACTAATACGTCATAAACACAACCATAGACTGAATTGAGTCGGGAGTCGACACATCGGCGTTTGTAATTAACTTTGTCTTTGATTTAGTGCAGTTGTTAGAAACCTTTTATCGTTTTAAAGATCATTCATAGCTTGAAATGGGTATCCTTTTTGTACCTTAGACTCATTAATATTTAATTGGAAATATAATTAACGCGTCTCGTCTCTTGCAGGATTTGCTGGAATTTATTCAGATTCCCTGTAATCGCAGATATTGCTTCGGAGGAAAAGCATTCGCTTGAATTCAGTTGACAATTTCCATTTCATTCTGTGTTTCTCTGAATTTCTGCTTCTACTGAAATATATATTTATTTTCACTATTAAATACATTTTATAATGATTCAAAACAAAATAGCTTTTTAAACCTGTCGAGAGGAACTTTGTGAAGGAGTGTTAATGCAGTCTTTTTCATTTCTGCTCTAGTATTTAGGTAAAAAGAGGTTTTTTTTTTTCAACCGTTGTTTATACACTCGAGAGCAATGAATCCGGGTCACTTAAAGAATCCTAAAAATCTCGGAAACTAAAAATGCTAGGTTAATGCAATAAATTGTATTTAATAGACTTGTGTAATACTCCTTAAATGAAGGTATTAAAACTTCTTAGTTATTGTAAAGTTATATCATAAAAAAATCAAATTTGAAAAAGGGCCACTTTCGAAGATGGAACTACGAAATTACAGCATTTGGTTTTGCCTTTGTTTGTAATCTGTCATTTATGTGGGTACATAAACCATGTTGATAGTGCTCTATATTCATTATTCAAGCTGAAATTATGTCGCTTACGCCTGAAGAATGCACCAGAATACTTACAATGCTGGAAACCGGCCGGAGTCAGCGCGATACAGCCAGGACTGTCGGTGTGTCGCTGTCAACAGTACAAAGAGTTCTCCGACGTTACGAAGAAACTGGTTCTAACCTACGCAGACCAGGAACGGGCAGAACCAGGTGTACCACAGCACGAGAAGACCGATACTTGGTGAACACCATGCTTCGAAATCGCTTTCTTACAGGAACTGAACTCACAAATCAGTTTCGACGCCTCGGAGGAAGTAACCCAAGTGCATGGACAGTAAGACGTCGGCTTGCTGAATCTAACTTAAAACCCCTTAGACCTGCAAACGGCCCTAAACTGGAGCGTGGGCATCGTATTTCAAGACTAAGATATGCCCAGAGCCACGTAAATTGGAGTATTGAAGATTGGTCAAAAGTTATGTTCTCCGACGAATCAAAATTTATGCTCTACAAGCACGATGGAAGACACAGAGTGTATCGAAGACCAGGGGAAAGATTCAAGCAAGCATGCATCGAAGAAAAAGTAGCCTACGGTGGTGGGTCTGTACTTGTGTGGGCCGGAATTTCTTCTGAAAGTCGCACAGAGCTGGTGATCATAGAAAACGGCTCTTTAACTAGCGAAAGATATGTGGAAGAAATCCTCAATGATCACGTTGGTCCATTTATGGTCAATTTAGGTGAGGATGCTATATTTATGCATGACAATGCCCGACCTCATACAGGTAGGATTGTGAATGACTACCTTCAAGAGATGAACATTACTCGTATGGAGTGGCCAGCGCGCAGCCCGGATATCAACCCGATCGAGCATGCTTGGGACGAGCTAGGCAGATGCGTAAAACAACGAAACCCTCCCCCAATCACGCTTCGTGAGCTCAAAATTGCTCTCACAGAGGAATGGGAGAATATTCCCCAAAATCGTATAAGGAACTTGGTGTACAGCATGCCAAACCGCGTAAACGCAGTAATGGAAGCACGAGGAGGCAATACGAAGTATTAAAATTCAAGAAAATCGTAATAAAGTTCAAAAATTTCATGTTTCCTATTTTTGTTTTAAGGAGAGATCAGCAGTTTTTTTCTTTATGTAATTTTGTGTTAATAAAATGTATGGTGACTCATATTTTTTTTACTTTCATTTAAGGAGTATTACATTGTCTATTAAATACAATTTATTGCATTAACCTATCATTTTTAGTTTCCGAGATTTTTAACATTCTTTAAGTGACCCGGATTCATTGCTCTCGAGTGTAAATTAGGGAGGATAATATGACAACTTGAGACAAACATATGGGCAGGTATTTTATTTTTTCCTTTTAATTAGTGGGACATTACTATAAAGAAAATTGGTCTGTAAATCATCTTACAATGCCAGTACAAAAAATTCTCAAGTAGTGTAATAAATGAATGACCAGTAAAATTTTTGAAATGGGCAGCGAGGTAAATACTTCGGCAGTTCATAGGTTAGGTTGGTACTATGACCAACCACGCGTGAGCCGAGCGAGTAAAGCCTCGTTCAGACCAGCGCGACGCGACTCGAACATTACAAATTCCAAGAAAACTTCACGGTATAACAATAGCCGGTGTCGCGTCGCGCTAGTCTGCACGAAGCTTAAAGCTAGCGGTGTCGCGACTGTCGCGGTAGCGGCTGGCGAGCACTACTTCTAAGTTACCGACTAATTCCGATTTGTTTACTGCCCATACGTAAACTGCGTTCAGCCATTTTACTGCGTAATACATATTTATTTTATTACCCATTTAAATATTTGTTATGACTCATTTTTAATTAGTTTTTACTGCCGAACTTATTAATAAACCTGCATTTTGTGATTTTTAATTTACCAAAACTACAATAAACCGTTTAGCTTGCCGCTTTAAATCAGTGCCTTTAAAAAGTATAGTCGTAAATTCATTGCGTGCACAATTAACTTTCGATTCCCGATCAAGATAAACAACATAACTATCATGTTAAGTTGTTTACATTGTAATTAACTGATTGATACTACACCACGGACTTCGGTCGATTAGCTCGCCCGATAAATCGCAAGGCAATTGATGCAACCGCAGAGATTTATCTCTCTATCCTATGCACTATTAATTTTCTTCAGATGATTTCAGTATATAATTAATGTATTGTAGTTAAGACAGGTGATTTATTGCTTAGGAGTATTGTAATGGAATTCGCGTTTGCAAGTTAAAAGCATTTGCAAATGCGTTATGGTCAAAAATAGATTATACTCGTATCGTGATATATTTACTACTTACATAGAGCATTGTGTGTGTAATGAAATTGTGAACGAGAAGAGATTCTAATTTGATAAATTTCGCCACTTATTCAATAGCCAAAAATAAAATAAATGTTTAAAACTATGCACACCCAAATAAAGAAGCAAATAAATTGCTCATACATGTCTGATTCATCTGATAAAAACAAATAGAGACACATGATGGTCTTTAATCAATCAAATCATTGATTTGTTTGAATATGGGGTGATGAACAAAATGTTTATTTTATGCAGAGAGCTTTTCAACATAATATGACATAACATCACACCTGTGTATTTTTCACCACGATTTAAAGCTACCGTAAATGTTGGGCCTTTCAAGTTCTAATTAATTTATGTTCCATATACAAATATACATAAGTGAACGAAGCTGGCAACACGTACCTATATGGTCCCATTTCTAACCCCCAAAGGGGTGATACAAGTATTACGGTTGATGTCAAGGTCGCTTCTATCGATTTCCCAATGAAGGGTAGGTCCCCAAGCAGTTATAGACATGCGAGTGCCTTATCTGATGATAGGTACATTTGTATTGACGACACTAGCGATTCCCATCGACTTCGACAAACACTTAACTTTCAACAAACTCTCTTAGAAACCAAGAGTGGACTTAGAAAAAAACATTTTTATAAGATGGCTAGATTATATTAGCAATCTAAATATCTACTAAGGTTTCACAACTTTTTTTACCCGGATAAATGAAAAAGGGGTGAAAAAAAAAATTACATGTAAAAAAAAAAAAAAACTAATTGTTGGTATTTCCTATCTGACTACTCTGAGAAGAAAGACACTAAACCTGAATGACGGTTTCATCCTACCTTAATCATACAGCAGAAAATAATAAAACGTTTCTAGCTTATATGGAACTTACGTAGCATAAAACGTGAACTTATAAGAAGCTTTGGGTTGTTACCATCACCGACACGACAGCCATAGCAGTAAACTGCTGAACAAGAGTTGTTTTAGTTCCCAAAAAGTAATTAACCAACCCCTTGACCTAATGGGCTCTTTATCATGATTTCCTATTCCTTTGACAGGGTCTCTTCATTCTTTTATTGCCATAACTAATGTGCTTCATCTCTTTGTTTCCAGGAGTTGAAGGAGAGCTTCAACTATGGTTTGTTCTGCCCGCCAGTCAACGGCAAGGCCGGCAAGTTCCTGGACGAGGAACGCCGCCTCGGAGACTACCCCTTCAACGGACCTATTGGATATCTTGAGGTAATATTGAAAACAAAAATAGTTTATTATCTAGGTAATATCTACAGTAAACAGGGACACAGGATCAGACACCATGAGTAGCTTAAAATATTACCTAAAGCATCAGGTTACACAGTATTATTTTCAGTGAGCCCTAAACTAGCCAGTTGTTAACTCTTTCTACTTAGTGCGGATTCACCAATTAAATTGAACGCGTTCAGCACATCTAAACGCATTCAAGAGGTGTCAGTGTATAATATTCCATAACAATGTTGACACTGACAGCTCTTGAAGAACGCGTTTTAGAAATGCTGATCGTGTTCATTGGTGAAATCTGCCCTTAGTGTCATACAATATGTGAATCTAAAAAAAGAAAAAAAAAGAATGAAAATTATTTATTGAGACTCGCACAGGAGATCACAAATTAGACTAAAACACACTCATAGAAACATAAAACAAAACAATAAAATAAAAAACAAATCTTGGTCCTAGGTGGAACCTTCGTCAAATTGATCTCTTTTCTGCCTAATTTAGTCTTCTCCGTCTTACCAGCTTACTAGTGCCTCGGGACACTTGCTGCTCTAATAAACTGCCTAGCGTTTATTTATTTATTTATATTTATTTATATATACTTTATTGTACACCACAAAAATACATAACAAAAAAATTAGTAAACATTAGAAAATATACAATGGGCGGCCTTATCGCTTTCCGCGATCTCTTCCAGGCAACCTTGGAATGGACAGTGATTTGCGTGGACATCAAATGGGGCTGTCGTTAGTGCAAATAAAAAGTATTCAATATACTAGAATAGATACACAGATATATACATATCCTAAATAATAAATACATACATACTTACTAAATATATAGGTAAACAACAAAAATAAATGAAGAATATAGATAATTACAGTTACGAAACCAATATTACAACGACAAGTAATGTTCCTTCACGAGTCTCTTAAATATTGGTAACGATTGCGCGCGTTTTATTTGTACTGGCAATGCATTCCACAAACGAGCGGCCTGGACAGTAAAGGACTTGTCGAGGAAAGTTGTGGAATGCATAGGCATTTTAAGCTTCAAGTTATCCGATGACCTATAAAATTTCGTGTGGGAGTCGCAAAGAAACTGGAAACGTTTCTTGAGATAGAGAGGGGTGGAAGGGGAAAAAAGCACACTATACAAAAGGGAAAGAATATGAACATTCCGGCGATGGCGAATTGGTAACTTGAGCTTCACACGAAATTCGGAAACATGGTCATATTTGCGCAAACCGAATATCGTAGCGTTCTTTATGGCAAAATGTTACTTCGACACTGCGAATGATCTTTGTCTGGTTACGGTGAAGGCTTGGATCAGGCCTTCTAGCTAGTAACGAATACTTGTATTTTTTAATATCCTTATTTTCAATACTAACCAACTAATCATAAAATTCCAGTTAAAATACAAGCGTCGGGTCTACAAGATGCTGAAGCTTGACGAAAAGACGCTGAAGGCGCTGCACTCCCGCGCAAACCTGCGGCGATTCCTCGAACACGTGACGCATGCGCAGATCGACAAGATCACCAAGGCGTGCTCCAAGGGACTCGATCCCAACTTCCATTGTCAGGAGACTGGCGGTAAGAGATTTTACTTTTAATATAGACACTTAATTTGAAATAGCATGTTTTTATAGCACGACGTTTTTAATGCAAAAACTCCTACTCCTACTTTAAAAACAGCGCTGGTTTTCTTTTGGAGATTCAGAGTTCTCTTATACAGCGCTGAAGTTGCCCACAATAACGCCGCATAGTACTTGATCATGCTGATAAAAGTTATACAATAAAACAATATACGCCGTTACCAAAACAAAGCATTTAATCGCTTGCTCTCGAGTTGTTTCTGAACTCATCCGTTCCGCTCATAACATCTTTTAATTCCATTACTTCACACCTCTTCAATCCAACCTGACCTCTTACATCCGCGATCAGATATTAAACCCATTCATCCACTTAGTATCAGCCATGAATGGCTCGGACATTCTCTTGCCAAGTTGGCAACGCGGTCTGATATACGGCCACACTAATTTACATACTGATTCTTATCTGCTATTGTTCTGCGTGTACCTACCTAAAATAGTATAAAGGGTGTGTGCATATATACTGTTACGAACTAGGAATGGTTGACATAAAAAGTGGTTTGTAGAACGCTCTAGAAAGATGGAAGATATCTCAATGTTAGTTTAAAGACTTCTTGTTTATGATTTAAAAGTTACTTTCTTTAAAATTA
This sequence comes from Xanthia togata, assembly GCA_963853775.1. NCBI lineage: Eukaryota > Metazoa > Arthropoda > Insecta > Lepidoptera > Noctuidae > Xanthia > Xanthia togata. The sequence continues at coordinate 6,086,958 of OY970794.1, forward strand.
TGCTAATTAAGAGTTTTTTTTTTTGTTTCAATTCGTTTAATTCGTATTCGAACGAAAATTATCGACGTATCAAAATTAAACTCATGTCAAGTGATCCGATTGGCTGTGGATAATTCAGATAACCAATCACAGCAGTTTACGAGGGCCTCACTATTTTTTAGCTAATTTTCGTTCCAGAAACCGAGCGTTAGTAGTTCGTAATTTACATTGATAAACAGCCTATGTTCAAAGATTCCCACCTCCCAAAGAACCATTTGTTTAAAACTAATACCAGACAGAAGAACAAGACTGACGTTATTATACTTATCCCGAAATAGCCTAGACAATATTCTCCGAAACCTAGGTGACGCTCATTTGCTCCGAAGAACAGTAAAGTTGTTTGATATTACGTCTTTTGAGTCTAGACATTTCAATAGAACTAATTAGTGTTACCTCTATTGTGAACTGCCTTTATGACGTCAGAAAGGCTAAACCTTAGATGTGCCATTATACATAAATCGTTATGAGACGGTTATTATTACGTCAATTTGAGTCTGAGGCACAGTTACCTATTCAAGGCAAGTTGTTATGAAAGGACAAACGCTGTTCTGCATTTAGGTCGTCTAGTGTACGTAGTCGTTGATACTTATGCTTGTGAAACAGACCAGCTATGCCCGCGGCTGCGTCTGCTTAGAAAGTTCCGTAGTTAAAAGCTATTTATAAATCCAGGAAATATTCAAGTGTCTTTCAAATGTCAGTTTTTAGTAGGTACAGTAAGTTAGTTAGTCTTTTGTTAGCTAGTGAACAAGGGGTCTCTTAGGGGAACTATGTTCAGCAATGGACTCTTTCGGCTGAGATACGAGAATGATGATGATCAAGGAATCGTAATTTCAATCTTAACCAGTGTATTGCACTGTTGACGTGCACAATCATAATATAGGTATTATTGTAGCATAGAAATAAATATCCTACATGGTGGCATGGACAACGATGCTCAAACTGAAACCATGAATTCAGCACCTAGAGTAGGTATATTTCGTCGGTTATAAAAAAATCTGCTGTTTCATAGAAAAATACAATACCTACGTGGTTTTAATAAATTCAAATTCAAAATATTTTTATTTCACATAAACCTACAAGTGCACTTATGAAACGGTTGCACGGTTCCAATTGGTCGTTTCCGAGAAGAGCCGGCAAGAAACTCCACGGTTACTCTTTTAAAAGTAAATGGTATTTACAATCTTTTCAAGTTACAGTGTTTAAAGGTATGAGAGGACACTGTAGGCCTATCAACAAGTACCAGGTACTTAGCAAGATAGAAAATTATCGACAGATCTACAAGTCGGTTATGCCTACAACGTTCTCACATTCACAAAATATAAAAGAAGAGAATCTATATAAAAAATAATAAATAAACAAATTGAAAACCTATTTAAACCAAATGACATGACTGCCACTAAAGCTGTAACAAATCGAATTTAATCAAAAATATAGTATATTGAAGTTATATAATGTCAAATAACGAAAAGATTATGTCAAAAAAGTACGTAAAAGAAAAAAAAAAATAGGTAAAATAAAATAATCATCTTAATTTGGGAGCAGTTAATAGACATTTACATAGTAATGCCGTTATTGAGGTAATAACCGACGAAAAGTTTCAACGCAGGTGGTTTCATTATCTTGTACTGAATCCATGGTAACAGGTTATGCGTTGATTCCCACCCTGTATACTTCTGCAGATCAGGGGCAAAGTCGTCTTTGAAATCTTTGAAAAATAATCGGACGATTATTTTACGGAAATTTCGTTCAACTAGCGTAACTCGTGTCCAAATGAGAATTCCATAACAAATCCTCAGTCCAATTTAGATATCCTATCTTAACAAATACTTCCAAAATCATCTCAGGCCATTCAATTCAAGGCTGCCACGAACGTCTGAACACGCCTTAGCTATTGTAAGACAGGCGTATCAACCGAGCCGTGGATAATCTGCGATAAACGTCGCCAGTCCTTGAAGCAAGTTGAATTATTTGTTCCCGTCGAACAAATAATATATCATTTGTGATTTAAATGTCCCATTCTTTACGTAAAACTCAATGGACGGAATAAAATTGATCATTGTTTTAACCGACGTCATATAGGTGTGTTAAATTCGGTATATTATTTAAGTCTTTAAGCGTAGCAAAGATTCTGAAAAGTTTTAATTTGGTTTAAGTAATGCGTAGGTAGAGGTACTGTGTCATTAATTTAAAAGTCAAGCTAAATATGCTACGTTGTCAAAATACAAATGGCTTTTCAGCTTTGACGAATCTAATTTAGTTGGAGGTTGCTACAAATTTTTCACCTTTCAATCAGTTTTGAATTAAGGAAAGTCCTCCCTCAATAAAATCCCTAGAATTGAAACTAATCTAAACAATTTTCTCATTACAGAGACACCTTTAACAATCGCAGCGGGGCTGAAGACACCAGGGAAAGTTCTGATAGCCCTCGTAAACGGAGGAGCACTACTAGACTACAGGACCAAAGATGGCAGCACAGCCATGCACAGAGCTATGGAGAAGAACTCCCTAGAAGCTGTGAAAACGCTGCTGGAACTCGGAGCATCACCTAATTACAAAGATGGGAAGGGATTAACGCCGCTGTACCTTTCTGTGACGAATAAAACTGACCCGCTGTTATGTGAGACCCTGTTACATGATCACGCCACGATTGGGGCTACTGATCTGCAAGGGTGGCAGGAAGTGCATCAGGTGGGTTTACAAAATATATTTTTAAGGCCTCAACCGTACGATGTCTTTTTAGCACCGGTTCCTATATAAATACTTTTGTGCCAGGTACATGAGTCCGTACCTGGATCGGCCCATGTAACTTGTAACATTTTATAATTCCATAACCACGAGGTGGATCTATTTTTTTCATCTGCTCATGTCAATAGGAATGTTTGAATAAAAACCCATAAGATATAAAATATCTGAAAAATCAATTATTGAAACATCAAGTAAAACAGCAAGACAACCTTTCCAGTTCATCCTTTGAGACCTAACTGCATCATTTCTTATGATCTTGATACGTGAAGACAACCTGTACAACAATTTGCACCTTATTCTTCTGTCCAACTACGTGAAATGATGCCTGTATAAAAACCGTACCTTATTTTTTATTTTATTTTCCTTCTTCATATTCCAGGCCTGTCGCAACGGTCTAGTCCAGCATCTAGACCACCTCCTCTTCTACGGCGCGGACATGAACAGTCGCAACGCGTCCGGTAACACGCCGCTCCACGTGTGCGCTGTCAACGCGCAAGACTCCTGCACACGCCAGCTGTTATTCAGGGGATGCGATAAGGAGGCGTTGAACTTCGCTAACCAGACGCCTTATCAGGTAATAAAGGTTTAATGTTTTCGATTTCCAGATGAAAGGTTCAACAGGTGTTTTCGATAGAAGTCAAACACCTGTTGAACTTGACCAATATCGTCTAAAACAGCTGAAATTCTTCGGAATAAATCATGAAAATTGCGCCACCAGTTGGCGCCACTTTGACTAGAGGTCTTCCATTTTGACAATGAATATAAAATATACATTATGATGACGTTCATCGTTAGTTTCATTAATTCATTCATCATTCAGTCACGAGTCACGACTAAAGAAAATATAGCCGCTTTGACACTTTTGACAGGTGCCCGGACCTAACGTATCAGTGCTGCCACCTAGTAAACGTCATTTCAGAAAACCCTCATTCATCATAGACTTTTCAGGCACTGTAAGTCAAGTTTACATACAGACTTCCTTGAGAAAAGTAATCCAGTGTTTAACCCGTAAACGACTGTCAAAGATCTACAAAAGACAGCCGGGGCAACGGCTTAACGTGGTTTCCGAGGCACTCATCCACGGATGGACTTAGGCAAGCGTAACTTAACCTTTGATTGACCGTGCGGCTGTGTTATTTTATTATTTAGCGACTGCCTATCTGACCTCCACAACCACGCACGCACGCACGTGGTAACTAGGTAATACGATACCCCTTGGTAAAACTGGTTTTTAGACTTCTGACGAACCGTAACTACTGTCAAAGATCCAATAGCGTAACGTGCTTTCCGAGGCATGAAAGAATTTCAGTATGTAAAAATAGTCACCCATCCACAACCCTGGCAAGCGTAGCTCAACCTGTTAGATCGACCCGTGGTGCTGTTATTACTTAGCTACAAGCTCTTCTCCTATATCATTTAGCCAAGATTTATGAAAACGTCTGTGGGTAGGCATTGGATTTAGGATGCTGGTGGGGCTGCCCCGTTTCTGGAGCGCGTCAGGGATGTTCGCGGATGTAGATTGCTTTCACGCAAGAATGCGTAATAGGTGCGCTGCCCTGGTGCGCAGGGTTTGTGGCAGCTCCAACAGTGTCTTAAGCATGGTTGCGAGTCGCCTGGACTGTGTATATGTGGGTCACTGTTGTGCCGTCTCTCAAGGAATGTCGCGACAGTGACCAACCGTGCGTTGTTTCGTGAATGTTTTCCTTATTTTTGTGTAGTATCTGTGATTACTAACATAGTCGTAAGTTTTACTAACAACCCTTGTTGAATCTTGGTTACTTTAATCTGTCGCGCGCGCAATTAGCAGACACAATAGAATTTTATTGTTATCTGTCTCCAATATGAGACACCAGTATTATAAAGGTTAACAAAGAATATCTTCACGTTTTAATTAGGAGTTTTCAGTAGGCAGGAGACCAAACAATCCATGAGAAATACCCTCATCGACTTTGATCTTCGTAAGTAGGTAAAAAGATGGTCTGGCCCTCTTTGGCTCCTGAAGCCCACGATTTCTTTATCTTTTACTTAACCACTGGAAGCGCAACTTACTCCATTTCATCAAAATTTCTAAAATCCCCAGGTGGCAGTAATAGCAGGCAACTTAGATCTGGCAGAAGTGATAAAGAACTACAAAGCAGAAGAAGTCGGTGAGTCCAGCCCCGGTTGTGTATAGCATGGCTTTGATTGGAGCTTTATATCCGCCTTATGTGTTTGTTACATGGATACTTAAATCTTTACATTTGTATAAAAAAATATTCGTGCAATGTCTGTGTATACTTTGATTTTAAATGTCCCGTATAATCGATATTATCTCATCATTAACGAAACCTACTAGAGTAGAAGCCATTTGCATATAAGCTCCCAACGGTTTTAACGATTATATTTACTGTCGTTTCGAGTGGATTTTTCTTATAATCGCTGGTTGGTACAAAAAAATTGTCGGGTTAGCATCCATTGGATGATGCCATCCATACAAATGATACAAAAACCAAGTATGGAATAGACAATACATTGAAAAGGGCCTAAAGTTCTTCAAAAAGTTGAAAATGTCCAAAGTTCGTTGTGATAGAATAGATTTAAGAATCCATGTTGTCAAAAATACAAAATTTAAGTATTTTATGTGCAATGCTTTAGTATGTTTACCGCAATACATATACCTATACAAAATGACACACCATACTATTTATATTAAGTAGTATATGTGTAAATATTTTATAATTATTATTATTGCATGCGTCATCCGTTCTATCTATTCTATTCCATTGCTTAATATCATAATGGTGATGGTTGTATTTTTGGATACCTACGCTAATATATGAAAATATCACTAACCGAACCTAGATTATATACCAACAAACACTAATATTATGTAAAGGGTTTAAAAATATATATTTATTTTAACACCTCAAATATTATTCCCGAATATTTTACCGCACTATTATTTTTTTATACTTATAAAATACTTGTGTTCGTCAGATAATTTGATGTTTGATTATGTTCTTGATATTTGTTTGACGCACGATTCCTTTATTAGTTTGTTCGGTTGCTAAATAAAATATTTCAGTGCCGTTCCGTGGTCCTCCTCGGTACAATCCGAAGAGACGCTCTGCGGCTTGGGGGGGGTGGTGGACTGCGGGGGACAGGTCCTCCCTGGCGTCGTCCACTCGGATCCCGGCCGAACTAGACTCGCTGCTGCGGCGCCAGCCGGGGCCCGCGGCCTCGCCCTGCAGTCTGGAGAGACCGTTCTCCTCGGCGTCCTCCAGCATTAGTGACGCCAGCCATCCCAGCCACGAGGACGATGCCAGTATACTCACAGGTAAAATTGAGGAGGTTGAGTTGCGTTGGAAGATAACGTTACAGACGTAGATACGACCACTATAGTCAACAAAAGACCTGTCAACCAAACTAGCACCAATCACACAGTGAATTCAAATGTTAGAGTATCAAAGTAACCAGCTGACGTTTTTGCACAACCGAAATCGTTGTACCGCGCCTTAGGAAGCGTGGCGAGCAGGGTCGAATAAGGGGGCGTGACGCCATGAGTGTTGACGAATAAGCGGCCTGCACTGCCGCCCCGTCTCGCCGCGCTCAAACCTAAGACGCGGTACAGAGGTATCGGTCAAACTATAGTAGTCGTATCTACACCGTTACATTCCTCCGCGTGGTCCAAGGTTGCGGACACGGCACCACGGCCACCATGACGACCGACAACCATCACCATGCACCGACATCACCCGTCCACTTCGTTGCATGTTCTATGTGCCTTTATGTCATGTAGTTACCCATCGAACGCTTCTTCGCTTCCTTTTACGACAAAATTATGATTTTTCCACTTATACTCCTTTTAGATCTAGGATGTACGAAAATTGTGTTTTTTAGAGAAATACGGTTAATTTGAATGCTGTCCTATTATTAAGGTAATTGAAACAAAATCTTGCCCTGTTCAGACACCAGCAACTTGTTCTGTAAAGTTCAAAACTTGTATTTAGTGTTTCCTGTTCACAACACTACACGCTTTAAGTCCCCGTATACAACAAGTCAAGTGTCCATCACTGTAAAGTTGGCACTAAACCTACACAGTACACTGTTATTAACCCACTTCGCCCCCCTTGAAGCTCAGAGAAACAAAAGATCCCAATTTTGGACCCAAGTGTACCTACAATTTGACACTGATTTAAAACCCGACTGACCGTTGAGCGACACTAACCCCAACAGATAAAAGCGCGGGCGATACCAGCGACATCATATCGGACTCTAGCGGCGTCGGCACCAGCAACTCCGACACCACCTGCTCTCTGCACGGCGGCGCCACCGTCGTGTGTCTGCAACCTTATGATGGCGCGACTCCTGGTCACGTGCGCCTCAACCAGGGAGATATTGTTGAAGGTACAGTGTCAGACACTATAGAAAAACACGTGTGACGCTCGGTACTTATGCTATAAGTCTTCGGATACCGCCAAAACCGGACACAGCAGAGTGATATCGTGCAAGGTACAGTATCAGACATCAGAACCGACGGTGCTATGCTCCTTAGCTACAACAGGTAACGTCAATCAGGTTATTAAAAGTGAAAGTTATCTTTTATACTACACACACATCTGACACGTGCTGTATCTACGATTGTTGTCTGCAGCCTCATGGTAACACGATACCTACGATATTTTTCTATACTTCTTTTGTGATAAGTTCGAGTACATCATCATCTACCCAGCTTTTTCCCAACTATGTTGGGGTCGGCTTCCAGTCTAACCAGATGCAGCCAGCTGAATACCAGTATTTTACATGGAGCTACTGTCTATCTCCTCTACAACCCAGTCAGTATACGATACACCATGGTAAGACTGGATATCAGACTCGGGCTTTCGACTACCCGTATCGACTGTCAAAGATCTACAAATGACAACAGGGACCTACGGATTAACGTGCTTACCGAGGCGTGCAGAGATCTCGATATGTAATGGATGGTCCCCCATCCACGGACCAACCTCGGCAAGCGTAGCATAACCGACGATCAACCGTTAAGAGCCTCTTAAGTTCGAGTACCTTCCTGCTATTTCGAAGTTCCCATTAATATTTAAGTTGATATTAGGTGTATTATCGAATAATTCCTTTAAAACAGAAGTCATCAGTCATCAGTGTCATCACACTTGGTTTCCATACAGTACTTACAAACCATTATTAATGTCATTTGTCCTCATATATACTAAAATATGAATAATAAAATATCGTTGGTTGCACTTTCTGAAAACAATGTGAGTAACTGAATTCATTCATAAGCACCATTGTTACTAAATTTAAGGAACTGAGAATTCCAAATTCATAGCATGGTTCCACGGTGAACAGTATTAAGGTAAAACTATGAAAACCAGTTTCAATCCTAAGAAAGCTATTTATATTTTGGCTAAACGAAATCTTGTATAATCTGAGTTATCAGACCCAAAGTCCTGTATTGATAAAGGTTTATATATTCTATCCTTTTAGATATTAAAACATTATCCTATAACAAACAGTGACGGGAGCCACAGATGATGGTCTACTGGAAGGTACAGTTCGGGGCTCTGGAGCCAGTGGACTATTCCCCATGCAGTGCGTTCAAGAAGTGCGCCTTCGACAGAACACACAGCATCTACATCAGGTATGTCCAAGACGAATACTTCCCAAAAAAAGAACTCAACCAAGTCCTTAGCAAAGTAACAAAATCCGAGCATCCAGAATTGTTAGTAGACCTACAACTCCAAAAGAGGAGTGAAGACAATTTTAAGTTTAATATGGTTTTTTGGGGATCCTGCCGTTTTGCCGAAAAGATTTTGCCAAAAAATCACTACCCAAACAAATTTTTGCAACCTTTTTTTATACCAATGCAATGTTTGGAATTATTTTAGTACGCACATTTTCATTTGGTCAAATTTTTACTTGGCAGAATATTATCAAGGATAATGTCATTTAGGCATTTGGTCTTTAATATAATTATTTATTACAGCAAACAATCTTTAGACAATAAACGTTTCGTCATACGATTTGGTATGATAAAAATATAAAGGTTAGGTTAGGTTAGGTTAAAACTGTGACCTACGCACGAGCCGAGCGAGCGAAGCGAGCGGTGCCGCGGCAGCGGCCGGCGAGTGCCAAAAACGACTAGATTATATTGAAAGAAACTATGGAAAAAAACAGGCTACCCGAAACTGAACTAGTTACACGAAATTAATTATTTTAAAAAAATCTACTAAATATTTGGCAATTTTTTTTTTTGCGTAAAATGTGTAATTCCAACTGAAATATTTGACTACATAAAAATTGGTAAAAGTTCTAGTTGGTAAACAAGTTATTGTATAAACGTTCACATGCTAAACATTAGGTTTGCGTTACAATTATTTGTAAAGAGATTTTTTGCTAAGTAATAATTTGGCAAATGAAATTATGCGAAAAATTGTTTGGGAAGTGATAATTTGGCAATTTCTTTTCGATGAAACAAGGGAGACCCGGTTTTTTGCTGTTGGAATCTTTTGCGACCTCTTGAAGGCGTTCGATTGCGTAGCACTTCTGCTGAAGCTAGAGCACTATGGGATTAGGAATACAGATTGATTTACTAAGATCATACCTGAAACTCCTGAAAGATAGAAAGGTTAAGGTTCAAGTAAACGGCATAAACTCATTAGGGTCTGAAAAGGTAATGGGCGTTCCTCAAGGGTCGATATTGGGTTCATTCCTCTTTTTAGTTTACATTAATGATTTACCCTAATTACTTCCAAATCAACTGAAGATGGTGTTATTTGCAGATGACACATCATTGATCTTTAAAATAACCGTCACAAAATCTTGACGAACTGAATAACTCTATACTTCAAGTCCAAGATTGGTTTAATAAATTGGTACCTACTAAATAAAATAAAACAAATGCATTAGATTAAAATTACCTGATGTTAGAAGTAGCGAATGTGACATCATATGGAATGGAGAACTGAAACTGAAACTGGAATTTATTAATCAATCGGTTTTCCTAGTAATCACGCTAGACGAGAAATTACAATGGGGACCTCATATAACATCTCTAGCGGGGCGGTTAACCTCGGCCGCTTATTCTAAAAAGACAGTTAACAGATGTAGGCACCGCGCGTTTGGTCTGTTTTAGCTACTTTCACAGCATTATGTCGTATCGCATTCTACTGTGGGGTCGGGCTTTTATTTTGCAAAAGAGAGCTGTCAGAGCCATTTATAATCTACATTGTCGCGAATCTCTCAGGGAACTATTTAAAAAGATTAATATTATGACAGTACCTTGCCAATTTATTTATGAAAATATTATGTATGTAAGAAAAAATCTACATCTTTTTAATAAAATAAGTGATAGACATAATTTTTATACAATACATAAAGATAAAATAGATTTTATATCTATTTGGAGATCAACCATTTTTCAGATTATCTAAAGGAGTTGTGAAAAATGTTACAACAAAATACCTTGTGATATATTACAATTAAATGAAAGGAAAATTTCAACTCATTTATAAAGTACACTTTGTAAACAAGCATATTACAAATTAGAGGATTATATCCAATATAAGAATGCTTTGCTTGGAAACATGCTGGTCCTGCTTCTTAATGGTTGCTAACTTAATTGTATATTTTATTTTAATTTTTATTACATGACATTGATTGTACATTTTGTGATTACTTCCTCATAAACTGACTAATTCGATTAATATTAGGAAAATATTCTATTTTTACATTGTTTGTAAATATGTGAGCACGATGTATCTATCACATAATAAAATTAGTTTATCTGACATAACTTCCTTTTTTTTAATTATTTTACCTATGTATGTATGTATTATGTGGTCTAATAATTTAATTCTAGGTGCATCGAATTCACATATAATTATATAATTAATGTATACAAAATATTGTAAAAGGGTAACGGTGGAGTTTCTTGCCCATTCTTCTCCATACGAAAACTACCTTCTGGAAGGGGAGACTAGAATCTTTTTTTTTTTTAATTTTGACGTTCAAAGTGCCTTTTATGTGCCTAATTGAAATAAATTATTTGACTTTGACTTTATTCACCGAATACACAGTTTTACAATTAACCCAAAAATCATATTGAAATGGCCAGAAAGGTCAGCTGTTTTCTTTCGAAGTGAATTTGCTAACCTAATCTTAACACTGTCTTTAAGACAGTGTTAAGATTAGGTCTTACTCCTGAGCTTGAACAGATAGTCTGCCAAAATGACAAAGATACAAATTTTACCATAATTTGCAGGTGTTAGGGTCTGGACCAATCCACCACTCCCGGGTGACAGGCAGACGGGAGATGGCTCTCAGCAAGACGTACAGTGCCACTGCGCCTAGGATTAAAAAGTCGTAAGTAACATAACATCACGCCTTGTTTCCCCGAAGGGTTGGGCAGAGGTGGGTGTGGGTGTACCTGTAGCAGGTACACCCACATTTCGCCAGTTATGTTTAAGTCCCATGTAATAGGGGGCGAGCCTATTGCCATCAACCGGGCACAAATCCAGACTCCGAGCTGCTAATGAGAAATCCCAGATAGAAAAACCCAATAACATTTTGTCCGACCCGGGAATCGAACGCAAGACCTCATGCTGCAGGAGGCAGTAAAGTAAGTAAAAAGTCGTAACTATTCCCATTGAATACTTGTACTACTGCAGTGGTGGCCGGCCGCAACTAACGAGTTCTAGGTCTGAAGTTCTAACCCTGACAGACGCTTTACTTTGTGTAAATCATCACCACTGTTCTCAAAACGGTGATGGAAAACATCGTGAGGAAACTGGCATGTCCTAGAACCAAAAATTCGAAGGAATGTGACATCCACCAACCCGCACTGGGCCCGCGTGGTGGATACGGCCCACTCCCTCTCAAAGGGAGGAGATCTGTGTCCCAGCAGCGGAATATTATAGGCTGAATATGCTATACCTGCCCCCCTAGCCAAGTCACAAACGATAAACGTAAACTCTCAGTAGTCTTTAATAGATTTTCAACTTTATGTTATTGGATATAAAGTTGAAAATCTATTGAAGATTACATAGTGTTTTCGTTCGTTCCGGTCGCTAACGCTCAGTAGTCTTTAATAGATTTTCAACTTTATGCTCTTAGGTATAAAGTTGAAAATCTATTGGAGATTACTAAGCGTTCACGTTTATCGTTTGCAACTTGGCTAGGGGGGCTGTACTAGATAGTGGATTCGGGGCAAAGTTGAGACCAAAACGATACCGAAACTTACTCATCGTCGACCTAGCTCAGGGGTTCCCAAAGTGTGCGCCGAAGAGAGTAAAGAGGGGCGCCGTGAGGTGCTCAGAGTTTCATTGAAGTCTCTTGCGACAGCATCCCTAAATTCTTGTATGTAAATGCATTATACAGGGTGTAACAGAAACCCTATAGCTATCCGTAAGCACTAAAGATAACAGCTGGTATAGAATCACTATACATAGTTTCAACTCAAAATAATGTACTCTAATAATTGATACCAAATTTTCGGTTTCATATGTTTTTTAAATTCAAATCATAACAAACGTGTCACCGCACTACGTAGGTCAATAACTTTCCACGTTACTTGCCAATATCAGGATAAATCTCTTCCGTAATTCTGCGCGCCTAGTACCGTAGTAGCCTACCGCAGGCGGTGTTCTTTGTCGGCGTGAACTGACAAAATAAAACATGTCGCCGCCGCGCTTCCAAGAAAATGGCGCGCGCGCGCAATAAACCATACCTACTTTACCGTGATGTAAAAATTAACGCGTAATTATTGATTTACAGTTTACTCGTTAATATCAAGCCAGAAATTGGGTGCACGTAAAAACAGGTAACAAAACTTACGTAAAAAATCGAAACAAAGTTTAGGTAGGTTAACTACATAGTTTCATCTCTTATTATTACTTATAACCGAGTAAACAGTAAAATCATAAAGCTTTGCTTAATTTAGTAAATTGACTTACATTTTTAAAGATGTGGTGACCTTGGTATTGTATTGCACAAGGCCGCTCGCTTGTTCATGGACACCTGAACATTGCGTAGCATGTCTGGTGTTATGGTCCTGAAAGCGGCCTCAATCCGCACTTTCATTAGGTCCATTGTATCACACTGCACTACGTACACTTGTACCCCCGCAAAAAAAAGTCTAACGGGGTTAGGTCTGGGGTTCGCGGAGGCCAAGCCACGCTTCTACTACCACGCTCAACCCACTGGGAAAAGCGCGCATCTAAATAATGGCGCACATCACATCTCGAGCAGCGTGCCGGGGCACCGTCGCGTCGCGTCGTTTTGAAAAATTAAATTATTATCCATCACAAGATTAACATAACTCAACACTGGTAGCACTGTGAGGACATCGTCTAATTCATTCCTCAGGAAGTTTTAATAATTTACGACCGGTCACAGGGATAGAAACGAGTGCACCAGACGGAGACGCGGCGGAAAAGACGTCGACTGACGAGCAAAGCATTACCAAAATTTGCTAAATAAAGCTCCTATTCCCTGCTATTCTGGTACCTAAATATTATTTCGTTAAATTTAGATACCTATGGGGTAGCTGTCCTATTAGTGTTCACTACTATTCAAAAATATTGATCAAGAATTCAAGATTATTTTACATACTAATAATAATTTCAACTAAACTCCGTCAAACTTTTAAGTAAATCTAACACACCAGAGCAGACTAATTACGTAATGCATTTTTTTTTGACTCAGCTCCCACCCTGGTTGGGGCGGAAGGAAGTGTTAGACTCTTACTGACTAAAAACCATCCTGTTCCTTCAGTTGCCCTTGCATTCTGGGGCCGTGTTATCTCGTTCCACGCAACATTCCCGCAACCCCGGAAATTCCCGCAACTCCGGAAAAATATTCATTTCAATCCATTAAAGGTCATAATAATTATGGGGCCGCGATATCTCGTTAGAAGTCTGAATTAAAAGTTTTATTTACCAGGAGTAATTTAAACTACACGGACTGCAATTGGTTCACGTACCCTAAGACCCTAACCCATTAGGTTTACACACATTATGATGCTTAGTGTGTGCATAACGACGTAATCAGGGTTCTGTGAGCAAACGATTTTCAATTCGGCAATAACAATTCCTGTTTTTCTTGCGGTCCTAGTACTTTTATTACTTTCTTTCTACATTTAGATAGGTACGTTTTGCGACATTTTTTATTGACTTCGTTTAAAAACTACCTACACGTGCTCAAACTAGTGAACGAAGTTTATTTTCGTTCACTGGCTTAAACCAATAAAACCAATGTAGGTAACACTCAAACAGCACCGACCGTGAAACTTCCGATAATTCGGTTAGGCCTACAGACAAAAAATATGCGTTGCGTGCTATTATTTTGTAATAAAAAAAACTATTAACTTGTTGATAATAATTTTCGTCGTAATTATAATTTACTTATTTTAAAAATTATGAACGGAACCCTCTGTGATTTTATTTGTACTAGGAGAAGCATAAGTTGCGAAAAAATGAATAGAAATGATTTTTTGGGTTCAGTTGGACAAAAATTGTTACTAAATCTTCAAGCAAATCGATTAAATAAGGTGAATCGAATTTCCTGGATCGTATGTGTAAAAATTATTATGATAAGGGCTCATAGTCATAATAGTTCAAGTTCATATTTGCCTAAAGTATTGTGCTGACAATCATACGAGTAAACAGCGAATAGGTAGGTTTATCTATTTCAAACAAGATCAATTACATACTTTTTAACTTGTCCGCATTGTTTATGTTAGCACTAAGCGAAGATTGAAACATGACGGTTTGATAGAAGTTCTCATTTCGAATGACATAGCTGTGTTTTATAAATTAAAGCCATAGGTTGAAACAGCCCACAGATGAAAATAGCCATAATTTAGTAGTAAAAAAAGTGATTTTAGCCGCGACTGTAATTGTAATATCTCACAATTCCAATTGGTCGCAGTGGGGTTTTGTTAAAATAAAAGGTTAGGAATAAAGTTAGGAAATTTACAGGAATATTGTTTTTGAATTAGATATTTACTGTGTTGTAGGTACGATGGTAAGGTGGGTGGTGGGTGGAAGATTACTATGTCGATAATAATGATCTACAAAGTAATCTTCAACAAAAGGACAACTACGTAAAAAAACAACATGTGTGTAATGTATCCAAATATTATTTCGTTAAATTTTGATACCTAGACCAATAAAATTAATTGTATTGTAGCTAGTTCGCAAACTTATTCAGTTTAGGAAAAGTCAGTAACCTAATAATATTTTGTAAAAAAAAGAAACATGCGGAACCGTTTATTCAGAAATACCAGGAGTAAGAGGTTGATTTTTACTTACAAATAGTTCGCTGACACCGATCAGCTGACTTAGTGCTAGTGATGTGTTTATTTCAATTTGAAAAGTTCGGTTTCTGGTATCAATGTATTAAAAAAAATCATAACTTCTGAACATGTAGAGATAGATTTTAAAAACCCTTCCAATATCGTTTGTTATCATCCAAAGAAGCCGTGTCCTTGGTATGTATATACCCTTTCCGTTACACGTTGTATACATATAAAAAAAAAACATAAATTAAGGATGTTTTTTTTTTTTTGTTGCTTTGATTTTAATCATTGTACCCTATTTCGACTAGCTAAGGCGCCGAGACAAAACACTGAACCTGAAGGGCGCCGCGAACTGAAAAAGTTTGAAAATCTGGCCTAGCTCATATTAAAAAAAAAAAAAATTGGGACACGCACAGGTAATACAAACAGTAATAATAATTTGAAAAAGAAATGGAAACAAAATTATATAAAAATAAAATAAAAAAGGAGCTTAAAAAAAACTAGCAAAATTCTGTTTTTTACATTTAAAAATAATCTGTTTGTTTTTTACTGTTTTTTGTTGGATCTACCTTAATACCCGCGAAATTTCGTGGATTTATGGATTTTTTATTCATATTCTATAAGGCACCTCTTTAGGTCATCAGCCAGCTGTCCGAATATCAAAAAATATTTAGCCATGGTCTTACGGGGGAGGCGTGAAAATTGATTCGCTGTTACAATATATAATAGTTTGTTGATATAATCTGCCTAAATAGCTTCATGAGCAATGAAAACAGATGCAAACGGTGACATCATAATATCAAAACTTATAAACAGGACAACAATGGACAATGCTTCAAACATTACAAACAAAATAACATTTCCACATGATGTCGACCAGTCAGCAAAGGTCGGCTTCGCGTTGATAAGTGAGAGTGACAATGTAAGAGCTAGTATCATGCTAGTCTATGAGAAAATTGACCAATCCAGTTCTGTTTTAGTGTTTCATTGGTTTTAAAATAGACATGATTTCTAAGTTGTTAGACGGTTATTTAAAAAAAAAAGTGTCAATATTTCGAAGTCTGATTAGTGTCACCCAACAGGGTTAAATTGTTAATTGCTGGGTGGCACAGAATATCGAATAGTCATGGGGATTTATAATAAGGAATTCGCAGACCTATATTTAAAACTAGAAAAGATGTAAGCCAGCATTTTCTATCTTAGATCTTCATTGCTCTTTATCCAGTGTTTTTATCATCCCCAATAAACGGGTGTGAAGTGGAAAGACGTTGCGCTGTTGCACGATGAAATTAAAATGGCCAAAGTACTTTTGGGTACTTTTGTTTGGGTCAGTATGAATGCATCAGCTACATTATACTCACGTATTTCTCACGTATTGAATCAAACTGATATCCAATCTATACTGCTCTTCTTACATGAAAGCCCAAGTCGTTATTCAAATAATATTAAGCCTACGCGCTTCTAACAGGACCATTCTTAACCTCTAACTTATTGAACATCCCAAGTTTTCACAACACAAATAACTTTACGTCATCGTCAGTATTCCACCGTTCCAATTTATCCCTGCTATTCTCTGATATTCACCATCTAAGTCTTTTCCCAGCTATGTTGAATATGTAACGTATCTATGGACCGACTTCAACAAGCGTAGCTTAACCTTTAATCGACCCGTGCGGCTGTTATTACTTAGCCCCATCCGCCCTCCGATGACTACTATGAAGTACGGTTGACACCTTCAGACTTGGGGGAGCAGCAATTTTCGCAAGATTACTGGTAACAGCTAAATCGAGGATCGGGTTAATCCGTTTATCCAAGCCAAAAAATCCACCCTAAAGTGGATACTCAAACGTATCTCCGAGAATTCAGCCTAAGCCTAGTTAGATAGGTTCGATTCTCGGAGATACGTTTCCGAGTATCCACTTTAGGGTGGATTTTTTGGGGTGGATAAACGGAATGACCGCGACGATCGTGTTACATGGCGTGCGATTAGCCAGGTCTATGTCCAGCAGACGACTGCTACACGTTGATCCTTAAAAACAATTGTAATTGTGGTACCTATGGCTGGTGTGATGATCCTCTAATATAATTGACTGCCCCAGGTATGGCAATATGGAGACCCGCACGGTGGTCCTGCACCGCGCGCGGCGAGGCTTCGGCTTCGTGCTGCGCGGCGCCAAGGCGTCGTCGCCGCTCATGGAGCTGCGCCCGTCCGAGCGCTGCCCCGCGCTGCAGTACCTGGACGACGTGGATGCGGGCGGCGTGGCCGACCGCGCGGGGCTGAGGAAAGGAGACTTTCTTGTGGCGGTAAGTGTTAACTAAGAGCAGGTTTTTTTTTTCATAAAACTAATAAAGGTTATCATGGACGATACACAACCTCAAACATAGAGGTCTTACTGTAGGGCCTCAGAAAATCAGATTAATATATCGTTACGAGTACTAGCTGATCCGACAGACGTTGTCCTGTCCAAATTTCAATAATTCATACAACATTCCCAGTAAATGCAATTTTCCCGGCAACTTTTCAATTTTTTCTTTCCGTAAGAACCGGATTCGGACTATTACGAAAATATTAAAACAAATATTTGCCAAATCGGTTCAACCGTTCTGAAGGGGAAATGCGCTTACCAGCGAACAGCATTTCATTTTTATTATATGGATTTCAATGTAGGTTTATGCGAAATCATGTCCGTCTATGTCGTCTTCGCGTCCCCTTCGTAGGCGCGAGGAATCGGTTTTGAGGCTTTTATGGCCCCGTGCCCGAGGGATTTTTCTCTTGGCCCACGAAACGAGGCCACGGTCCGGCCCACGGTTGTTCCCCCTCCAAAAAATTTTTCATCGCCATTGTAGCTGCTGTGACATATCCCACGAAATCATTTGAAAGACCGCGAAGCTATATTTTTCTCACCTCTGTCATCCTGGCCCCATTGTAAATCTTCAATGACTTCGGGAACTCCTTCATGAATGCAGCTGTTTTGTCGACACAAATGGCGCGTGTTTAAGCACATTAGAACACCAAATATTTACTACTTTTTGACAAACAACGCAATTAAGTAAACTATTCTGAAAATATTCACTTTCTTGTTGTTGTTTTACAAAACATACAAACATATCGTGGATACGCAAACATTAGTTTCCGCCGAAAATCGTTTCATTCAAGTCTTGACTGGCGAATATACATATGGCCGACATGGCCGTGCTCCTCAGTTATAGAAAAGTAATTGTGAATTATGGGACACTGACTCTGTGAAAATAACAATAAAATGTGTACTGGCAAAACTAATTAGACTTTTTTCAGCACTATAATTAACCATGCTTGTCTTCTGGGTTCTACTAACGTTTCTATTTCTTCTTTAAGTTTACTATTCTTTATACTTTGGAGCATCCATTAAATCCCCCTTCATCGAAATGTTTAGCTTTCAAGGTTTTCATTTCGAGCAGCAGTCCGACTAAGCTCTTATGTTACGTCTGCCCATCTCCTCAAGCGTAATCTTTTTCTATTTTAATGTTTTACTGATCAAACTCTAAACACTTTTCCTCCAAATTCGCCACTTAGGACCATTTCGGCCATCCACCACTCCACCACCATCCAATAGGTACACACGGCTACACATCAAGCTATAAATTTCCAGTGTAAGCTGACCTCGCATTGTACGGAAATCGAGATCAGCATAAACTGGAACATCCCATCCATCCACTTCGTTCTGTGGTAATTTTTAATGTTCGTCCCACACACTTCCTTCTGTCTCATGTCTGTTTTTCATTGAAGTTTGTCTGTTCCTTCTGTCTCCTATATCTCATCTGCTGTCTCTCTCACTTCTATACAGATAAATGGCGAGGACGTGACGTGTGCGTCGCACGAGCACGTGGTGGAGCTGATCCGCAGCTCCGGGGCCCTCGTCTCCATGACTGTTGTCTCGTTGAACAATCATAATGGTGAGTTATTTTTTAATCTTAATTTCTTGGAGAGATGAACCTGCGCCAGATTGGTTTGACCAGATATCGCTTGGCTTATGGTTAGTGGTCGCTCCGACTGAGGCGGTAACAGCCACACACGTTACGGATTTTGGTGAAATCAGTCAGACGGATTTAAAGATAGTACTGACTAGATATAGTAGCCTTAAATGCTGCTGTCCCTGCCCGCCCATTCCTGAAATATTAAATTTGGAAATATTTTCCTGTAGTCTCTTATTGCCATCAGATCCTTGCTCTCGTGGGATATTAAGCACAAACTATCATTTGTTACGTAAAATTGTATTTAAACTCGTCTTTTTGTCAGGTAACAACGAGAACAACATGTGTACGGTACCCACAAGCAAGTCTCAGAACCAACTGTCAAGTACCGGTCGCCCTTACGCCGCTACCTTGCCTAGAAAGGGAGCTGGAGGTAAATTTCATATAGGTACAAGTTCATTTTATTGCAACATGTGTTAACCAATCGGATGTGTCTCATGATTACAAACATAATATTTTAGTGGGATGATAAACACATAATAATATTATCTATGTAATCGATTCCAATCATCAACATATCGATATTATTGATTAATCGTTATTGTCTACTAACACCTGGTCAATTAACAGAGCCAATGACAGGTTCTCACGGGTAAAAACAGAAAGCCATGGAAATCTTAGGATCACTGACAAGCACGATAAAAAAAAAACTATTGAATGTTAAAACAAAGATAATCTCTTTAGGTCGAGCGCCTGCGCCCGCGCCTCCGCGTCGCGATCCACGCACGACGCTGAGTGTGGGACGAGCGAGGGCCAAGTCTATGGTCGCTGGACTTGGTAAGTACCTTACATAATTACTGGCTAGTAAGAAGCAAGAAATAGAGAAAATCCTTGATGGTTTCTTATTAGAATCTACATTAAATACAGAGTGCGAAAACTGTTACTATGGACTCAGTACAAGATTCCGCCCTGCGCTGACATTTTTCGTCGTAGGTATAATAAAGAAAAAAGTGAAAAGTGCAATACTTACGCGGTCAAAACGTATGGAACAGCTGCTTTTTTTTTTAATCCAAGCTGTGTTCAGAGGCCCTAGTGTGAGTTGCTTTCAACCATCTTGATTTTACGCATCGACCGCGTTTGGCGCTCCGATTGGCAGCCGGCCGGCCTTCACCAGTGAAGGGCCAATCGGAGCGTCGAACGCGGTCGATGCGTAAGATCGAGATGAAAGCAACTCACACTAGGGCCTCTGAACAAAGCTTGGATTTTAAAAAAAAACAGCTGTGCCTTTTCGGCCCTGCGCGCCGATGACGCAATAACCCTTATGCCCTGCTCGCATTCCGACAGCGTGACGTCATTCTGACCTTGTTAACAAAAGACGCTCCTCTGCTGTTTTTCTATGGGCATTTATCAGACCATAGACTGAAAATGCCACAGAGCATTTTAGACTTTAATTTATTGTACAAATAGAGATGGAAGCCGCAGTGCTGTCCAACATTGTTGGACACCGGGGCTAGACGGCATGGGGGCATCGTCACTCATTGTTGGTCGCCTGGGCTTGATCGGGACTCGCACTAGGGCTTCAGGTGTCAATTCGACGATGGCCTCTAGGCATTGTTTTGGGTCATTCGATTTTTATTTTCTTGTTTGTAAGGTGGAATTTGGAATTTCAGAGAACGGTGGTGAAAAGGAAGAGAGTTGTGAACCCTTGAGCGTTGCGGGCAAGTCTTCGTCAGCTGAATCGGTGCAGTTGCCGGGCGGCAGTAACAGTTAGTATTGTTTCTTATAATATATCTGAAAGATAAACAAAATAGTTTTTTTTTTCTCTCTAATATTGGTTGGTTGCAATTCGCACTTGACCGATAGACTCGTGATAGGTCATTAGTATCTAATTTTGCCGCATTGAAGCTTTTAATTTATTTCTTTTAATTTGATTTGGCTAAGTTAGACTGGCCATTTTCCAGGCTGTTATTCCTCCATCTATTATTAATTTTTTCTCAATTATCTAGTCTAGTCTTGTCTCGTCGCGGTGCTAGCCCACTTTCTAAACAATCCACTAAAATCCAGCTTCATTTAGGCTTTATCTTACCAGGTGGCACGCCAGTATCGGGTACGCCAGTAGCGCCTCGCACGGCGTCAATCCGTGCGCGACCTGCTTCAAGCCGCATCACTGCCGCTGAGCTCGAGGAGCTGTTCCAAAGACAGGCTGATGCTGATACCATGTGAGTATTTATCATGTACCGGGTAAGCACTAGGTATCCACCAGCTTAATTCGAAAATGAACAGATTTAGAATGAGGTTATATTAAACTATAGTTTGACCGGGACCGCTGTTCCGCGCTTTAAGAAAGCGTGGCGAGGCGGGAGGGAGGCAACGTTGACCAATGAGCGCCGAGAGTTTTGTGAAATTAGCGGCCTGCACTGCCGCCCGTCTCGCCGCGTACGTAGCTCAGGCGTGGAGCGGTGGTCCCGGTTAATCTATAGGACTTTTCCGGAGGTGGTAAAACCGTGAACAAGACCTAACGGTGTAAATTGCTTAAGGCCCTATGTCTCCCCAACTCTCAAGTGCTCCAACGACAAGTAACTTTAAAAAAGTATTTCTGCTGCTAGAAAACTTAACGGTGTCTTAAAAAAATGCATTTGTGAAATAGGCAGTCAGAAAATTACTTAAAAATAACGTAAAATGAAATGAAATTGTTAATTCTGTAAATAGGATATTGGAATTACATTTACACGTCATCTTAAAAAAAATATTAAAAATTAGCTAGATGAGTTCCGCGTTTCCTATCTGACTACTCTGAGAAGAAAGGCCTAAACAAACTCAAAGGTCACAGTCTCTTTTTAAGTCCAGACATAATCTTGGTCAGGCCATATGAGGACCATGTAGATTAGTCTGAAATGGTCTTTGAGTCCATTAGGTGTCATAAGTTCCTTCCACAAAGTATGGAGGCAATATCTTCAGATAGTCCGTTAAAGAAAAACTTCTCATTACATACATGTGTTATTTCAAAATGGCAGTTCACTAAAGTCAATTTCGTTACATTACAGACTAGGCAACAACGCGATGATGACTCGCTCGGCGTTCCAGGGCGGTTCGAACTCACCTCCCTACTCTCCTGCGCGCGCGCCTAATCGAGTGTACGCGTCTGTCGCTGAGATGAAGAGGTCACGGGGAAAGGTATACATGATTATGAATATATAAAAAAAAAATATTTTTCTAAGGCCACGGTCACTTTCGACGCGTTTTCGTACGAATTTTACTCGTGCGAACACATACTAACACGCACGATGCATCCCGACCTTCCAAATACTAAGGGAGCGCGCAGGCTAAGTGCGAGTTACGACGTCCGAAAACAATCAGAACTTTTTGGGATTTTAAAACACATTCGTGCGTTGAAAATTAAAAATGGATGTAGAAGAATTTATTATACCAATTTGACGGAGGAAAAAAGTATTCAATACGCGCATTCAGTTCGTACGAACACGACGCGAATTTGTATCATACGTAAACGAATGAACGTTTACGTATGATACGCGTCCAAAGTGAACGCAGCCTTAATCGAGCTCATATTGAACTTTTCTTCTATTAATTTCTCGATGGGTGTTTCTCCTAAAGTCCATCGCAAAAACTAGATAAAGTAATTATTATTCGATATCAGACTATAGTTTGACCGAGACCGCTATTCCGCGCCTTAGGTATATGCATGGCGACACGGGGGGAAGTGGAGGCGGCTTATTCGTCAACGCTCACAGCGTCCCGCCACTCATTGGTCAACGCTGCCCCTGCCTCGCCGCGCATTCCTAAGGCGCGGTACAGAGGTCTCGATAAAACTATAGCCTTTTTCCTGCTATTTTAGGGTCGCTTTTTATTGGATTTATGATTAAATCATGGTTCTGAGTTTCTAATAACTAAACCTTTTCTTGTCCACAGCTATGGAGCAAGTCTAGTAGCAGCACGTTACGTCGTGACTTCCACTCGACGCCTGACTTAGCAGCTGAACATACCGCTCACCCACCGCGAACGCGCTCCAGCGAAGATGTACACGGTATGAATTGATCTTAGAACGTGCCTTGTGCATCAATAAGTTTTTGTCGGCTATCGCTGTCGGGGGCCGTGTTATGAACTATTGATAGATGCCATCATGATTCTGTTGAGAAAAAGGGATAGTGCTATCGGTCATGTAAATCTACGTTTTCTGGGCACTGGAAAAATGATAGTATTATAATAATTCATAATACGGCGAATATTATATGAATATGAGATTACGACGCAAAGTAAGAATAGCTAGGAGAAAGTTCAGCAGCCGGTATGAATCTCGTGCCCTACCTTCCGCAGCGCCCGCGCGGCCGCCGCCGGCGCACCCGCCGCCGCCGCCGCCGGGCGCGCCCGCGTCCACGTTCCGGCCCGCCGCCGCCGCGCAGCTGTACGCGGCGCCGCGCGAGCTGGGCAGCGTGGCCTACCGCGCCAGCTGCCAGGACGACGACCACAACGTGAGTGACACGACTACTCTAAATATAACGAGTTACCCAGCTTAAAAAAACATGTGGGGTCCAGGGGTACTAATTACTCGTCAAATTAACCATGTTACCTACACCGTCATATAATAAAACAAGATACTTTAACCAGAGCCAAAAGTTGAAGCCATAATTATATTGTATTTTATTTAGAACTTTACCTTTGTCGGAATAAGGTTCGGAACCTTATTCCGACAAAAGCAAAATTCTTAATACACAAATAAG
This sequence comes from Xanthia togata, assembly GCA_963853775.1. Classification (NCBI taxonomy): domain Eukaryota; kingdom Metazoa; phylum Arthropoda; class Insecta; order Lepidoptera; family Noctuidae; genus Xanthia; species Xanthia togata. Next base: position 6,110,721 of record OY970794.1, read on the forward strand.
TTGTCAGTTTTGTCTATAGAACTGTATTTTGAATGAATGAAATGCCGACCGCAGCGTGAATTAACCAGACTCGATAAATCGAATGAACCCCAAGATTTGCACTAGCCCCTGGAGCCTCATGCTTCATGGGGTTGAAAAGGCCATTGCATATCAGGAAGTAGACTGTGGGGCGCTGTAATGGTAGAGAAAACGTACCCTTAGGAAGGATTTGCGAGCCGTACCGGGTATGCATCCTAGAGTAGGCAATGGAACGTGTAGACACGGGTGATATTTATCTATGGACCATCTTTTTACGACGTCGCCGCCAAGTTGGTTCTGGTCCAGCTTCACCGGTGCATCGCCAGGTTGGTTCAGGTCCAGCTTCACCGGTGCATCTACTCTTTGCTGTTTTTAATGCCTGGGACTCACGCTTGAGTTCCGAAATGTCTAAAAATTAAAATAAAACTAACAATTTTAGAAGGTATGGATTTATAATGAAATCCACTCATGACTTTAAGCGGACATCTTCAGCAGAGCCCTGAAAGATATGGAAAGATCTCACCAGATTAGCTTGCACGGGGTTAATCTATGTCGCTTGGACTGGGTCTTTCGGCAGGCGGCCCTCGTATACAAATTAATGACTCATAAAAAAAAAGTGGCACCACACACCACACGAAATAAACACGACAACAGTGGTCCTAGCGCATCGCGGCTCACGTGCGCCCCCGACGGTCAACGCGCAAGTCCAGCACTGTATTTTGATCACAATAAAGTTAGGTTCCTATTTAAAAAACTGGCTTTTATTTGGACATGGCTTAAACTTTTTCTTGTTAGAGCCAAAATAATTTAGGGAGTGAAAGTGAATCATCTGAAAACTTCGTACCAACATCTTAAAATTCACGTCTTTACGTTACAGAGTCGTAAAGCGACATCGTTGCGGTCGTGGGCGGGCCCCAACCGGCCTCAGTCAGCCGACGAGCCCGGCAATCAGTATGCACAGCCCTTCAACACGCATAAGGGCTTCGTTAGACAGGTAATAAATAACAGAAGAAGGTTGGGGATTCAGGGTGCACTAGTCGACAGGTCGAACTCGTTGGTGGCGTGACTAATATGCATGCTAAGTAGTCAAATTATTTATTTATTTTGTGTTATTTATTTAGTATTTATGTATGTAGTTTTTATTTATATATTTATTAGTTTATTTAGTGCAATAGACGATGATTTATAACGAAAAGGAGCACGTAAAATTTCATGAACAGACCTTTGAGCGTATAGATATTATGGAAAAACTACTGGACGTATTTACTCAAAACAAAATTATTTTGAGTTTTGAATAAATTATATAATTCCTGTACGGTTATTATTTTTCATTTTTTTTACTACATATGTTATTTATTTACGCCCAAAGAAGAGTTAAAATTAGTGTTGAAGTTTCAAAGCTCATAACTGCCAAACCAATTATTTTTTTCCAATTCAGCTTCTATTCAGGGCTAGATAATGGCCAAACAAATTGATCTAATTTTTAGTTTTGAACGTACACCGTCAAACAGACGAGTCATCACCACACTACGTTGGTATGGAAGAATGATGACTGGTGTACCCTTAAGCGTACAACCTTACGTATTTAATTAAACAAGTATGTAAAATTTTGGTTAAGAGCCACCAAGGAGTATCATTGATTACTAGTTTGGACATGGTTGATGCTACATACAAAAGAGGCATGGTAGGCGACTGTTAGAAATATTCTCGACTACTCAAGCATCACGCTTAGTACGACAACTATAGAAACTGGTATTCTACGGGTTTTGTCGACGGAAGAATAGACAAAATGACAGATTATGATTGTTTATCTGTAATTTTGTCTATTCTTCAGTAGACAAAACCTTTCTATTTTGATCATGTTAAGCGTGCTGGAACAAGGGAGTCAGAATAGGTACAAATTGAAAATCTATGTTGTTTCAGCACAATATAACATTAAAATTGTAAGTAACGAAAGAGGTTTTAACTAACTTGATCGACATCGCTTGCTAACTTCATACTTGAAATTTCCAGAATTCAACTCCAGCTCCGCCAATCCCTGAACCAGACTACAGTATGTCGGAATCTGACGATGAAGTGGATGCCAAGCCCAAAGGCGAACCCGCTGCAGTTGCCGAGACCAGCGCCAACAGCAACGCTAGGTGAGTCTTGAGATGTAGAGCAAACAGTTCAGTTTTATTTGGGTTGAACTACAATTTGTTTGGGCAAATATTAGTGGTGCCAAATTAGGAGTTAATTGGGTGTTTCTTGTGAGGTTTTCTGTTGTTTATAATATTATTAAATACAATAAAATCATGAGCAAAATTTTGTTTATTCTAATTGCTTTAAATATTATGTTTTAATTGTTTATATTCTTTCTGACAATCAGTAACAACCCTGTGGCATAGGTTCTTCAAAATATTGTTAACAAAGAGCACGAAAAAATGCATGTCCTAATAAACCTTAACATTTTCAGGATACCAATATACGCAACGATATTTGAGAATGACGCGGAATAAATATTTAATTTTGAGCTTTGATTCTTAACAAATAAGGTATAGTTCCAATTGTCCATGGATTACGTGTCGCTGGGAAAGTGCTTATGTGTTTGTAAACAGTCACTATCACATAAAAAACCCATTATTGTCTTGACACGGATTCACATGTCCTACTTTGTCTCATTTTAAGAAAATCATTTCATTTTTGTCCATTATTTTGCCATTTAAATTAGCAAAAAAATCAATCCACGAGAACGAAATGAAAATAATAAAACTCTGTACTTTTTTCATTAAGGAGTTCACATGTGGTGACTGGAGGTTGGGTATATACAAAATAGTACAAAACGAAGAGAAAAAGAAACACATTGCACTAATAGATATAAAGTAGAGTGCATTATACACACACAGGGTATACAGTGATTAACTTTTTATTATTAGTGTTTAACAAATATTTACGTTATACGTTTATTTATTAGTAATCATATTTTGTCTCTTGTGTGTACTGTTGGTTTATATGTGAAATTAATAGATATTTGTTTTGATTTTTGTTTTAAAGAATTGATTACTTAATGGATTTTTTGGTTTAAGTTATTTTGGAAGGTAGATAATCATGTAGGTAACTAACGAAATTGTTTATACAATTTCAGCGGCAGCAGCTCGGGTTCAAGTTCTATGCAGCATTCCTTCTCCGTGGACGAGATCCAGAAGATCCGCACTCGTCTGAAATCTTCGAAGTCTTGCGGCGACGAGTTGGGCGTGGAGCGAGACGACGGCGACAACTCGTCGTCGGGCGTGTCGTCCGACCAGGAGGCGCAGGCGCGGCCTCCTCCCCGCCGGGATAAGGTGTCCTTCTGCTCTTCGGTCACTGTGAAGTCGTCCAACGACGTCATCAGCACGGAGCCGGTGCACTCGTCCAGCGAGAGCCTGGCGCCGCCGCCGCCGCCCATGCAGCGACACAACTCGCTGACCCGCAAGCGGGCCACCGCCGCGCTACTGCGGGGCCCCGCGGGCTCGGCGCGCGGCCGCTCGGCGGCGGAGCGCCTGGGCGTGGACATCGACAAGGCGCCCGGGCGGCGGGGCCGGGCCGCGGCCCTGCTGGCGGCGCTGCCGCCGCCGCCCGAGGAGCCGGGCCCCGCGCCCGAGCACGCGCCCGTGCTGGCCCCGCCGCCGCAGTTCAGCGACCGCGTGCGCGTGGTGGCGGCGCTGCCCAAGCGCCTGGCGCACCTGCAGTAGGCGCAGGCCCGGTGGGGCCCGGTGTCGGGGCCCTGTACGTTTCGCGTTCGCCTCGGCGCCTCCGGAAGTCCGCGAGCCCCGCTCGGCGGATCGGTCTTATGAACCCTAGATAATAAATGTTCACTTTTCGTACCCTCGTCGTAGGCTTAACCCGTATGTCGCCGGCCGCGCCTCGCCGGTCGGCGCGATGAACGAGAAACGTTTTGTAATCGAGCGACTAAATGAAACCAAAGATTTATAGTATTTATTGTTGAGGAGTTAACATTGATAGTTGAAACTAATTTTTATACATTCCCTTATTAAGCTAGTATTAACATGCGTTTCACGAATCAATATTATTTGTATTACTTTACTGTTATATCCCGACGTAGCGGTTTTACTCTGTTCGTTGTAGCAAATTTATTTAATTCTAATTCCTATGTTTTAATTTCAACCCTTTTACAACGCAACCAAGTGCCATCGTGTCTATGATTTTAATATATTTTTATAGTATATATCTGTAAATATTTTACGAGAGCTATTTTCGAGTTAAAAGAGTGGACCAGACGCGTAAATACAAAAGTATCCGGCCAACATATTATATATGAAAAAAAAACAGATTATTTATTAAACACTGATATTTATGAACGTTGATATACATATTTATGGAACATATTGTGTTATAATTCTATTGTTTTCAATATTCGTCCAACGTACGTCGAGATGGTCCACTCTTTTGACGACATATTATTGAATTATTGTTTCAATGGCCGCAAAGGCGATTATTTGAATTGAATGTGTTCTCATAGAAGACTAGCGCTTGAACCAAACTCACTAGCGTTTCATCCGTTCCATGATATTGTAAAGATTTTATACTAATCGAAATACATCCGTGCGTCATTTAGATATAGTTTATATCGCAAAGAGAGTGTAACACCAATTTTTATATATCATTAATCGATTTTGTATCTTATTCTATTGTACTTTAGACATCATTTTTGCAAAAAATGTAATTGTGACTCTTCGAAATTATCTTATAAAAATGAATTACTGAAAGAATGAACTCTCACATATGTTTCAAATCATTTACCCTTTTGCTTTTATGGAAAGGGAAGAAGGATTTATTACATTAAAGCCCCAATGAGAGGTATCGAAATCTTACCTGATATTTAAATTAATACCTGCCAATATGACAGAGTGAACTGAGGAAAAACATTCCATTTTGTCATGGTGTCTGTTAATCAATAAGTAACATAAGTTGCAAACACTACCTAAATAACGATCAGCCTAATAGGAGAAGCCATTTTGGATCTTATGTTCATTGACGTTAAGTTTTATATTGTTTGTTAGTAGCAATAGAATTTTTACCGAAAGTTAAGCTCCCTGTTTCACGACACCCAGACACTAGAAACTATTTACCAGATAAAGAAATGTTAGATTTAACTTTAATGGGACAAGGAAACAGGCGGCGATCAATGTTAAAATTAGCTGAATTTTAGCCTGAATTTTAAAATAGAAGTCGCTTATAGCCGACTGTAGCCTCCACATGTATTATTAGCACAATCAACTAATTTGTTTATTAACGTTTGTATTATTTCGTTATAATAGTCTTGTCATTATTTTAAGTTGTGTAAATGTATTGTCTGCTTAAGGCATAGATAGGTAGTGGTAATTATTAGGGCAATACTTGATTGTAGAGTATCGGTCGGTAAGAGGGGGTTGTGCGTTGGAAATGTTGCTTATTTAACTGCTATGTTCTGAAATTTCACTGCTGTTTTCGAGAATTCCGTTAAATACTTTTGTAAAAATAAATCTCATAGGAAAATATTCAAATGCATTTGTTAAATACCCACCTGACAATACTTTGTACATACATTAAAATGCTTGACCTATTTCAAAGTTATAGGTAAAATCTGAAAATTTATTTCAAACTTCTTCAGACCTCGGCACCATCCGATTATTTTAATAATAAAATATTCCATAATTAACATTATGGGGGTAGTTAAATAAGTGACCGATCCCAACGTGCTGTGGTTTTGTATAATACAATTGTGTTTCGCGTTTCATTTGAATCTCAGTATCGGACGTGTAACTACAACTTGGTATACTTTCAAATGAAAAATTAAATGTTTCATCACTTATTGTTGGAAGTTTTATTTTCTTAACATTACATAAATTAGGCCATATTACACAGAACATACCATAGACATTGTCTTATTTTTAAGACAATGTCTATGGTATGTTCGGAAGTCTCTTAACATCACACACATCATACAATAAAAAAGTAAAAGACAGTAAAATACTTTTTGTACATACACATTTCCACTTTATTTTCAGTATCATCTACGAAATTCTTTAATGGCTCATTTTCATTACTCGATAACGCGGTCGGTAGGTACATCGTCTGCAGGGAATCCCCGGAGCGGGCGTAGCGACCAATGAAATTCATCGGTCGGTAAAAAGTGTGTGGAGACTTCAAAGCAACTGCCAAGCGTGCGGTGCAGGTTTTCCGTATACTACAATCGACTAATAAAAACGGTTCCCCAAATACGGCCTCTATGCCATGCTTTACAAAAATCACCATCACCCCAAATGCGGGCCCTATCGAGTAATGAAAACGGTTCCCTGCATCCGAACCTTATGGCACGCGTTACAAAAATCGACCAAAAAAATTACCCTATCGACCATAGATATCCAGAGATATGCCTTCATTGCGGAATAGTAAGGAATCCAAGTGCCACCGCTTATCTCCCACCAAAATAATTACAACATTAACAAAAAGTATACTTACGACACACACTTAAAATTTGAACTCTCACACTAAGAAGAAAGCAGCTACACTAAATCAATTTCTAATAGCACACATACATAGAATGGGCGGGGCTTTCACTTGTAAAAACACTTGCTATTTGCGAACATTCAATGCACACGCATGCAATTAGGGAGTCGAAAGCGATGGTCGATCATTTTTATCGATATTTAATTTTAGCGCATTCTTGTATTATTATAACTTCGTTTTATTTTCTTTATATAATTTCTTTTGTTTTTATATTACCGGGTAAAGGGAACCCTCTCTGTTAAATATTATGCTATGCACGAATAACTGTATTGAAATAACAATGTCTTTATTTGCTTCAAACAACATTCAATTAATAACAAATTTAACTCTTAAGCTATAAAATGTAATACGAGAATATCCATTGAGTTCTGTAAAAAAAGATTCTACTGCAATAATACGCACGTCGATAAAATCAGCCGCACGCACCTCTCTAAATCCAAAACGTCCGTTCCGTTCGGAAAGATTCGGGCTAGTTCGTATCGCTCCGGACGTAAGTTAGTAAATGATTTAAAAATTGATTTAAAATATTAAACAGTGACTTAAATGTTTACTTACACTGTACGAAATTGCAAAGCGACTGAATGAAGCGTACAGCCGCCGTTCGAACATAAGCACAATTTAGCAATGTCGAGGCGCCACGTGCCACGCCTGCAAGGCATATCCCTCGATATCCGTGCTATCGACCAATGAAAATGAGCCTTAAATTGTATAAGCGGCACTAGCCACCAATAAATTCTAATTTTGTTGCATAATAATATAATAAGGTATTTTACAGTAAAAAAAAGAACCAGTTGTATGCCATTAGTCTATGTTAGACAGAGACAGCACTTCTGCGATCTGACGTCACATAATAGGAACGAAATATTTCACAGCTATTTGCGATGTTGCCCACTTCAGTATAAACGCTCATAAGAGAGCTCACACTAAAACTAATATTAATAAGTTGGACGGACGATTACCTAATTAAATTATCACAAACACCAACAATAAAACAGTCTTCAAACTGTTATCTCTAGGCGTTTGTGAAGAATATAATCAAATTAACTAACCTTGAAGATAGCGGCGGGATTTCGAAACTTATCGCTAATGGACAGAACGAAGGAATATCGACCTTATAGCTTTTAAATTATAATTATGTTTACAATTACATGTTCTAATGGACGGAACGAAGGAATTTGAACTTTATTCAGTTCAGTTAAAGGCTTAGTTTGATATAACGTGTTGTGTTGAGGACTCGGTTGTTTAATACGACCTCGTGTGTTAACACGTGTTGAAGAAGACATTTTATACATTCCAATCAATGCAAAACACTTATCCACGTTGTTGTTTTCTTGTCTTACTGCTAGACAAGGGTCTTCTATCTTATCGCCCCTTTCTACGGGTTCATTTAGGAACCTTGTACTATCGAAAAACTTCATATCCAAGCATTTCGAAAACAAAATCCCGTGAATACGATGACCACATCTGTTACCGCCCCGGTTCTATATCCGCCGAGCGCTGCAAGCAGAAATAGTCCTTACGGTGTATAGATATGAACTTCTTCGATGGTACACTACGCGGTCACGAACACGACTGGTCACTGCGACATATGTCGCAGAAGCTCCGACCAAGATGCAGACGATCATAATAAAAGTACACAGTTTCGCCGCAACTAGTGGGAAGGCACGTCGTGCGACCAGTTGGTCGTTGTTTACGATACGTTACTTGGCCGCTACGGCCACTGGCCGTTATCGTGGCCGCGTAGTGGGCGAGTTCTCTTAACCAGCAAAACTTGCTATGTTATCAGTATCACTCTGTTGCTTAGATGGTCTTCTTCTTAAATAAAGGTTTCTTGTTCTTATAAAAAAGGCTATTTTCAATGACTGAAAAATTCAACGAAACTGAATTATTGCATATACTTGAAGTCCTACTCTATTCTGTAGTGTTAAAGTCCATGTAGGCAGCAACATCGTCGATCTTGACGAGCCGACGGTAATCGACGTTTTCACCGCACATTGGACACTTGCCTTCTTCTTGAAGAATCCTGTACGAAAACAAATATATTTTGTTACTGATGAAGATTAGAAACTATTCGTTTGACCACTACCGCTGTTCCGCGTCATAAGAAAGAAAGAAAATACGTTTATAAAAATGTGTGAAGGCGCGGCAACGTTGAAGAATGAGCGGCGGGACGCCGCGCGCCGTGAGTTTTGATGAATTAGCGGCCTTTTTTTTTGGGTGGGAAATCATCAAATTACTTCTCCCGCTCTGGGTGGAGCGGGAGGGCGTGTCAGACTGTTACTGACTAAAACCTACCAGTGTTCCTTCTGTTGCCTATGCAATGCCAGGGGGCCACGGTATCCCTTTCAGACTTTCCCGCAACCCCGGCAGGCAATGGTCTCATCGGACCCCTTCACTCGCTGACACTCTTTGAGGCGCGCGTGGAACACAACGCGCCGTCGACCCGGGCCTGGTCCTTACCGGACGGCGAGCTACCCATTGCTCACCGTCCGCAAGCCCGCGCCTACGGTGGCCGGGAATCGGCAATCGATTTCCGACGCCCAGGGCGTCTCCTCCTGCGGCAGCTAGGGGCATGAGGTCACGAAATTTGCCTCCCTCACGCGCTCCGCCTCCTCCTTCGCGAGCATTACTGCTTCAAAGAAGGAGGTGACGTCCTCCTATGCCCTCTGGCTGCGTAACATGGCCTGGACCAGGGCCGGAAGCGAGAGATTCCCGCCACCGCTCTCCTCCACAAGGACACGGCGATGCTCTGCCCAAGCCGGGCAGACCTCCACCGTATGCTCCACCGTGTCCTCCGGGCGATCCACACAGTGATGACACCCGGGCGTTTCCTCCCGCCTTATCCGAAACAGGTACTTCCCGAAACAGCCGTGTCCGGTGAGGACCTGCGTCAGGCGGAAGGTGAGGACGCCGTGGCGCCTCTCCAGCCCCTCCTCAAAGAGGGGACTTATCGCCGCAATAGTGGCGTGGCCAGCACTGGGTTGCGACAATCGCACTCTCCATGACGCCATGATATCCCGTCGGAGCTCTGTCCGCTGTGCCGCGAATTCTCGCGGCATCGGAGTCAAGCCCCGGCGTTTCGCCTCCTCGCGCCACTCCCAAATATGAGCGAGGACTTTTGCCTCCAGATCCCATGGCGGCAATCCAGCAAGGAGGCTCGCCGCCTCACCGGAGACCGTGCGGTATCCCCGGACCAGCCGGGTGGCCATGACCCTCTGGGACGCGTTCAACCGGCGGGCAGGCCGCCGCCTCAACGAACGCGCCCACACCGGTGCCCCGTACAGGGCCATGGACCGCACGATCCCCGCGTATAGCCTCCGGCAGGAGGCGTTTGGACCCCCTAGATTGGGCAGGAGCCGCTTCAAGGCAGCCCCGGCCCGATGAATTAGCGGCCTGCACTGCCGCCCGTCTCGCCGCGCACCTCAGGCAAGGAACAGCGGTAATGGTCAAACTATAGCTGATACACTGTATCATCAACATAAACATTTCAGCTGAAACACATCCACTACTGGCCATAGGTTTCCCACATCGACCGGTTCTGTGCTTCTCACATCCCGTAGGTTCCTGTGGCCTTTACAAGGTCATCGGTCCACATCGGTCATATGTTCTGCGAGTAACGTGCCCTGCCCACTTATGTTTGGCAATTCTTTGGGCTATGTCGGATACCTTGGTTCCTCTGATGTTGAACTTTTACGCTCTACACTACATTTATTATACTAACGTATTCCAGGGATTTTGCTAGTAAATTTTTGTAGGCAACACTGAACTTACTCAACAAATTCAGTGAGGATAGCTGGAAAGTCGCATTCTGGACATGCAGTTAGATCGTCCTTCACTATGTGTAGACCCTGCAATATAAATAACAAGTAATTATTTAAGTATAGATGTTTTCCATCCAGAATTTGTATCTAAATCTCTTATAGGCTTAAACTTTAGACAAATTTCTTCCCAAAGGACACGAGGAAATTTTCGGAAGTGAAATGAAATGAAATTGTTTATTCTGTAAATAGGATATCGGAATCAATTTCACGTCATCTTAAAAAAAAAAAAATGCTAGATGATTTCGGCGTTTCCTATCTGACTACTCTGAGAAGAAAGGCCGAAATAAACTCAGAGGTCACAGTCTCTTTTAAAGTCCAGACATAATCTTGGTCAGGCCATATGAGGACCATGTAGATTAGTCTTAAATGGTCTTTTGAGAAAAGAACCACACAGATTTGAGTGGACCTGTCCTGTCAGTGCAAGCTTTTGTCAATAATCGTGGAGCTCAACTGAGAACTTAAGGAGCTCAACTTAACGAACAATACCAAAGAAAGGACATTTGGGTAGGCCGCATAAACTACTCAAGCTGCCAGACCATCCTTAAAACTAACCGAGAAAAAAAAAAAAGATAGATTAAAAACAAAACAAATCCACATAGTCCTCACATTCACAATAATTAAAATAATATAATACTGTACAAAGTAATCATGTCATTTTGTATTATAATTTTCAACAATGTCAATTATGTATATAAAACTGGTATGGTACTTTAATGATTTTACATAATAATAAAAAATGACAAATTTTATGGTTGTATCACAAGGCTTAGCAGAGCGAGCACCTCAATCTCATGCTTTTTTATCTTCTAAATAATCTGAAATTTTATAGTACCCTTTTTTACAAAGTTTGGTTTTAATACAGCTTTTAAATCTTTTAATGGGTAAGTTTCGAATGTGGATGGGAAGTTTGTTGTAAAAGCGTATACATTGACCCATGAACGAGTTGCCTACTCTGTGGAAACGCAAGGTTGTGTTTATTCCTGGTACTTAAACTATGAATATCGGAAATCTTCTTAAAATTTGATATATTTTTGTGTACATACAATAGGTTTTCAAAAATATATTGTGAGGCTACAGTCAGAATATTATTTCTTTGAATCTTTCTCGAAGGGAATCTCTCGGACTTAGGTTGTAAATGGCTCGAACAGCCCTTTTCTGTAGAACAAAGATAGTATTAATGTCCGAACAGGTTCCCCAGAGAAGAATTCCGTATGACATAAGACTATGAAAATAACTAAAATAGAGAATTCTGGCTGTGTCTACGTCAGTTATCTGTCTAATTTTTTTAACAGTATAGGCGACCGAACTTAGCCTTCCTGACAATTTTTCTATGTGTGGGCCCCATTGCAATTTACCGTCAATAGTGATTCCAAGAAAAACTGTCGACTCAACAGGGTCCAGCTCTATTCCATTAACTTTAACATTAGTAGTTAGCTGCCTGAAATTTGGCGTTGAAAATTTAATGAGTAGTTTTTTTTTCATTCAAGAGAAGATTATTTACATTAAACCAATGCACAACTTTAGAGAGCGCATCGTTCACTTGTTCAAAGTTGACTAACTGACGTTTGATTTAAAAAATAAGGGAAGTGTCATCTGCGAATAATACGATCTTGTGATTATCCCTTATGTGGTGAGGTAAGTCATTAATATAAATTAAAAACAAAAAAGGACCTAGAATTGAACCCTGCGGAACGCCCATGGTGACCGCAGATCCTGCAGATCTCTGGCCATTAACATCGACCCTCTGAATTCTGTTGTTCAGATAAGAAGTCAGAAGGCCGAGAGCCCTGTCCCTCATACCATAGTGGTACAGTTTTCTGATGAGTGTGTCATGATGTACGCAATCGAAGGCCTTGGACAAGTCGCAGAAAATGCCAAGAGCATCTTGCGACTCCTCCCAGGCCTCACATATGCTCTTCAGTAATTCCATGCCCGCGTCTGTAGTTGAACGACCCTTTGTAAAACCAAACTGTTTCAGATGTAGTAGATGATGTGCATTGAAATGTCTTACTTAACATTTGTTTCAAAATTATTTTTTCAAAGATTTTGCTCAATTTAGGTAATATCTAAATAGGCCGAAAATTCGTAGGATCAGTTGTGCTGCCAGACTTGAACAGTGGAATCACTTTACTAAGTTTCATCGGATCAGGAAATACACCAGATGCAATACAAGAGTTAAAAACAGTTGCTAAAAAGGGTGAAATAACATCAATTATTGAGGACATGGTATGTACTGACCATCCCCAAAGGTCAGCAGTTTTTTTTTACAGCAAGATCTAAAAGATTCTGTAATATCTTTAGCAGTAACAATTGTAAATTCAAAAAGTTTGTCACATTCTGGTACACATACTTTTAGTATTGAGTAAGCAGGAGTGGAGGATGACGATGACAGAGTTTTGGTTGTTAAAATGGGAATATTAGTGAAGAAATTTTCAAACTCAGTTGCCACCTCCACGTCTGCCTTAATATCTATATCATAGATTTTTAGATGGAAGTCACGATTCCGTACTGTCGTTCTTCCCGTTTCTGAATTAATAATTTTCCAAGTTGTTTTAATTGTATTTCCAGAAGATATTCTTTTATTTTTAATGTGTATGGCTTTTGCTGAGGAACAGGCTCTTTTAAAAGTTTTAGAATATTTCTTAACAAATTCTCTAAAAGTTTCATCATGGTTATATGTTTTTTCATGATACAATTCAAATAACCTTACCCTACTTTTGTAAATGCCTGGTGTTGCCCAATCACTAAATATAACGCGGTCACAAACAGGCAATGTTTTTGAGGTGAAAACCTTCCTGAACTCATAATTTATGAGGTTAAATAGTGAAGTATAATCTCGATCCGGGTCGTCGTGTGATCAGGCAAACCCGTTACTTTTTCCATTAAATTATTTTTAAATTGTCCTAAGCGACTTTTATTTACAGGAACAAAACTCACAAGTTTTCTTTGAGCTCTGACTGTTTAAGTGACTAACTGGCCAAAGTGATCAGAGTCCAACTCATTTATAATTAGATGGCTAGAAGGTCTTAAGTTTGTAAAAATATTGTCAATACAGGTAGCACTAGTGGCAGTTATTCTAGTCGGCTCAAAGAATGTATTGTACAAATTATATGACTTTAATAAAGTTATAATAGTGTAATGTAAACTCTTGTTATAGATAGAGCGTCCAGCTTCGTAGGCGTTGATGTCTTAACGTGAACGCTAATGCAGAGTACGCTCCGTATATACGAGTATGACACGAACGCCTACGCTGGCCTAACACCTGCTAGCAAGGCATCACTACTCACAAAAACCCTCATAAATTGTCTCTGTATCTGTTCCGTCGTTGTCTTATGTGTTATTTAACTACATAAGATTACTTACCGAAGCTAAACAGAAAGGCACGTCCACTTCGCAGCGCGCACAGGTGAGCTCGGCCACGGGCAGCTCGCTCCCGCAGTGCGGACACGGCGCCGTGGGCGCGGCGGGCGGGGTGTCGCGGGCGCCGTGACGGACTACACTTTCTATTTTCTTTACGTATTTTGGATCAATCTGGCGGAGAAAGGTGTTTTCATCACATCTATATTCAAAAAGAGCTAGTTTGTTTATCGTAAACAGGGACCAAAATAGCTCTTTGATCCCTAGGGACCAAAATCGATTTGAATTTGGAATGTGGATATTGTTAGTAAAAGTTCCAATCACCAAAGAGATCAATCAAGAACATTGTATGAACAAGTAACAGGCTGGCAAGAAAGAGAGACAGTGTGAATTATTTGGTCAAAATGAAAATCCAAGATGGCGGCAACAACACATAACTTTTCGTCATTGGTGTCGTTTTCATAGTTTTCAAGGGCGCCAAAGCCGATAGTGAGGTCACAATGAAAATCCAAGATACCGGTTCTGAAAATTTTCCAGTTTTTCGTCATGGGTGTCGTTTTCATAGTTTTCGAGGGTGCTAAAGCTGATAGTAAATTCAAAATGTAAATCCAAGATGGCAGCTGCGAAAAATTTCAAATATATCATAATTCATGTATCGTTTTTATAGTTTTTAAAGCTGCTAAAGTCTATAAAGAGGTCAAAACGTAAATCCAAGATGGCGGCTGCAAAAAAAAAATGTTTTGGTTTTAAATCATACGTGAGAGATGAGATCGAACCGCATACTTTTTTTTTCTCATGGAGGGTGATGAAAAGTAGAGTGTTCACCTCGGGAGCAACACTATTTTAAGCTCGAGTGACGTTCTACTTTAGAATCCTGAACGCAGCGAGGGATTCAAAGAAACACTCGCCTTAAAAATAGTTGTTTGCTCCCTATGCAAGCAATCTACTATTTTATCACATCTATTCAAAAAGACCTAATTTACTATACGTAAACAGGGACTAAAATAGTTTTTTAAACCCTAGGGACCAAAAGTGATTTGAATTTGGAATGTGGATTTTGTGAGTAAAAGTTCCAATCACCACAGAGATCAATCACGAACATTGTATGAACAAGTAAGAGGCTGGCAAGAGAGAGAGAGAGAGAAAGTGTGAATTTGGTCAAAATGTAAATCCATGATGGCGGCTGCGAAAACATTGATTTGGTTTCAAAACATACGTGAGAGATGGGGGTCGGACCGCACACATTTGTTTTTCACATAGAGGGTGATAAAAAGTAGTGTTCACCTCGGGAGCAACTCAAACTCAAAGCATTTATTTCTATCAAACCATTTACAGGCACTTTTGAATTGTCAAAAAGTCAGTCAGTTAGTCAGAAAGTTGAAGTTAGTTGCCCATTCCAAAATGTAGATCTCTATGGAGAGGAACGGGCAAGAAACTACAAGGACACTCTTTTAAATATAGAAATTACAAAATTCTGGGTACACTATTTTAAGCTCGAGTGACGTACTTTGAATCCCTCGCTGCACTCAGGATTCTACTTTAGAATCCTTCGCTCCGCTCTCGATTCAAAGAAACACTTTCGCCATAAAAATAGTTGTTTGCTCCATAGGCAAACAATCCACTATTTTGGTGTATTGGTTGATTTCAGACGACTAAACGCGCGTTATCGCATGACTCTCGTTCCCAGTGCTCAGTAAACAAAAGCTTTTGCAAGACCCGGATCTTCTGAGCGTACAACAAAAATCAAACAAAAGGTCTGAAGCCCGTGATACAGCCCGCTAAATACAATGACACTGTTTCAACGAAGCATGATATATTTAAAAAAAAAACCATTTATCACTGGACATTTTATTATCAAAATACTTTTGGCTGCAGAAATGCAAAATAAATATAATATCAGATCTGGAGAGCATGAATTATTATCACCGTAAAACGTTGACAAAAGCATAAAAAATATAAGCAAATAACAAAAATAGTCAGAATATGGTATGAAGAAATAAGCTA
Source organism: Xanthia togata (assembly GCA_963853775.1). Taxonomy (NCBI): domain Eukaryota; kingdom Metazoa; phylum Arthropoda; class Insecta; order Lepidoptera; family Noctuidae; genus Xanthia; species Xanthia togata. Next base: position 6,126,449 of record OY970794.1, read on the forward strand.
AATACCTGAGAGCGATATTCTGGCTGCATCAACACCCTAGCCCAGTGAAACGCCTGATGCTTCAACCCAGCGCGACTGCATTCGATGACCGTCGATGTCAATATCGACACTTGATCTGTAATCATCAATTAAACCTTTTCATCCAATACAAAACCTTATATATATAAAGAAAAGAAAGAAAATAAATTTATTTGACTCGGGTCAAGGCACAATATTCACACAAAAACAAAAAAAAACAAAACATAAATAAATTGTACTGTGTGTGTGTTAGATACCATCCACGACGACGCGCCCCACTCCGCTCCGCTCCGCACTAAAGTACAGCTTACAGTACAGTAATCGCGGAGAGGGGCGCATCTTCGTGGATGGCACTAACTGTAATTAAGGTTATTTCCGCTTGGAATTACAATCAAATAGGATTATATAAAACGGTACCTAGCATAAGTTTTATGAAATAATCACATTATTTGAGTCAATGTGAAGTTCGAACTTACGTTGAGGAGTCGGGAAAAATGTGACGTCAGCGGCTGTGCGTAGCAGAAGTCTAGCGGCCAAGTCGTGACGACCACGTTTCACGTGTGTGCGTACCTAAGAATTACACAATATAAAATTGTTAACGTTTAGTTTCACTGAACTTAAGTCTAATGCTAATAATTGCAAAACAAAAAAATATGGTGACGGTTCAAAGCGGTCAATCTAGTGCACATTTAAAGAAAGAAAGAATAATATTTATTTGGACACAGTTCGTGAAACACAATAACAAAATAAAAAGGTAAAATAATCATAAAGCAATAATGTGACAAGTGACGGGTTTCCAACAGTTTCAACATACCTAATACATATTTTTTCACCACTCCCGCACGAAAGAAGTGTCTTTCCTCTACGAAAACAGTGAGGAAAGTTGGTTTTTCCTCACTGCTTGAACAGTGAGGAAAGTTGGTTTTTCCTCACTGTTTGAACAGTGAGGAAAGTAATGATCTCGTTCAGAAACTAACCTTGCCTGATTTTTATGTTAAGTTTTAAAGATGTTTAATAAAATAAAGAATTATTTTGATTTGCTTTGTGTCTATTTAATTTATTTACCTATGATGACTGAGTACTTTCTTGCTGGGCGTGGTGAAAAGTTTTGTATGCAACATGTGAGCAAGTTCATTTGCTATTCGTTTTGTTGAGTCTTTCACTTACTCAGGATTGAAATTTATAATCACTCGCTGCGCTCGTGATTCTATTTTTCAATCCTTCGTTCGCTCAAGACTCAAAATCAAAACTTATAGGAAAAACGAACTTTCCTCACATGTTGGATAAATAACTATTTTATACATCTAAATAAATAATTAAACTACATAAGGTATATTTAAATAACAATAATTTGTATGTGGCCGCTGGATAGTTTGGACCCTGATCCAGATAATCAGAGGCCTGTATTTTTACATAAATAGATAACTGACCAGTATATAGCTGTGCAGTAACGCGATGGCATGTCTCATGTCCCTCGGAACAGGCAGACGTGACGCGCGCAGAGACACGCACATAGCGCGGACTACGTCGCGAGCCTCGCGGTACTTGCCGGCCCGACATTCGGCCCCGGCTATTATTACCTGTAAATTTAAATTAAGTTATTTGCCGGATGAGTTTACCAGAACTTACCAGGCGATCTTGAGTCCCTTTTCGAGGTATTTATTTATTTTATTAAAATTTTATGGACAAGCAGAAACAATACCGTACCAAGGCGGACTTAATATAGTTCGATTCAAAGTTAATGGCGGCTTGGAAGCTAGTTGCTCGCTGCGCAGTACCCCACCCCTCACCTCGCTGACCCATGAATTTGTTACTGCGCAGCGACTCGCCTCATGTTCCGAGTTGCCTTTAAGTTTGAATCGGACTGTACCTGAGGCATTTTCTATCAGTCAACCTTAGGGTGATGCAGAGACAAAACTATTCATACCATAGGTGCCAAAGGTGGTATAATCGATAGATAGCTCGAAAAATAATAAATACTAATAAATATATACATACATATAATTCATATAAACAAAATAAACTTAGTCAGAAGAAATAACGATAGGTACAGGAGAAAAGTCCTCGCGCATATTTGGGAGTGGCGCGGGGAGGCGAAACGCCGGGGCTTGACTCCGATGCCGCGAGAAATCGCGGCACAGCGGACAGAGCTCCGACGGGATCTCATGGCGGCATGGAGAGTACGATTGTCGCAACCCAGTGCTGGGCACGCCACTATTGCGGCGATAAGTCCCCTCTTTGAGGACTGGCTGGAGAGGCGCCACGGCGTCCTCACCTTCCGCCTGACGCAGGTCCTCACCGGACACGGCTGTTTCGGGAGGTACCTGTTTCGGATAAGGCGGGAGGAAACGCCCGGGTGTCATCACTGCGTGGATCGCCCGGAGGACACGGTGGAGCATACGGTGGAGGTATGCCCTGCTTGGGCAGAGCACCGCCGTGTCCTCGTGGAGGCGATCGGTGGCGGGGATCTCTCGCGTCCGGCCCTGGTCCAGGCCATGGTACGGAGCGAGAGGGCATGGGAAGCCCTCACCTCCTTCTGCGAAGCAGTAATGCTCGCAAAGGAGGAGGCGGAACGCGTGAGGGAGAGGCAAATTTCGCGCCCTCACGCCCCTAGCCGCCGCAGGAGGAGACGCCCTGGGCGTCGGGAATCGATTGCCGATTCCCGGCCACCGTAGGCGCGGGCTTGCGGACGGTGAGCAATGGGTAGCTCGCCGTCCGGTAAGGATCAGGCCCGGGTCGACGGCGCGTTGTGTTCCACGCGCGCCTCAAAGAGATGTCAGCAAGTGAAGGGGTCCGATGAGACCATTGCCTGCCGGGGTTGCGGGATTAGTCCGAAAGGGATACCGTGGCCCCCTGGCATTGCACAGGCAACAGAAGGAACACAGGTGGGTTTTAGTCAGTAAGAGTCTGACACGCCCTCCCGCTCCACCCAGAGCGGGAGACGTCATTTGATGATTTCCCACCCAAAAAAAAAAAAAAAAAAAAAGGTACAGGAGAAAGCGAATCCAGCTTATCAGCGCTGGGATTATTCTTATTAAAGTCAGATCAGTCGTAGAAAGTCAATGTTGTTTCCAATTAGGAGTTCCAACAAGATTCTAGACCAGGGATCACCAATTACTTTTATTGGGAGTCCGTTTTCAAAAAATAATATGACTGTCGGCGCGGTCCGTTTGTTACTCGATGACTAGCAGTCAAGATTAAAAATATCAATAAAGAAATTAAATAAAAAGAAACATTGTTTGTAGGTAATAAATAAATATTATGTAATGAACAAAAATATCAAAGTAAATAATTCATGTTTTTTTTTACCTACTTTGAACTATATGCCTGAAGTCTAGAGTAAAGTTTGTGCAAGTTAAAACTTCAATTTTTAATTTTAAGATTGTATTTTAGTTATAAATCATCATTTTTCTAGGGCAAAAATGTGAGCACATCCTAATATCCCCTGTATAAAATTATCTGAATGAAGAGTATCTACTTCAGTAGAGTGGTTATTTATTCTCACCGCAGTTTTAGCAGCCTCAGCAAACTGTCTCTTAGCCATATACAGTCGGAACAAGTGTCGAGGCTCTCTCGGAGTACCGTCTGTCTCACCCAGTAGAAACTCTATCAATCTGTAATTAGGAGACATCCATTAAACCGCTGATTCATAAACGTTCAGGTTTACATTATTTACTAAATAATTTTGCCTAATCTGTGAGCTGGCTTGCTGCGTTTGGTCATCGCATTGATTTAAGGATCTCGCGCACTAGACCACGACGCGGTCGTGGCCGTCTAGTGGTATTGCAATGTGTGCGGCTAGTTGGCCGTTGCGACCAAGTGCGCGATTCATATCGGTTTCCATAGTTTACCTGTTTTTCAACGCGCACTAGACGGCCACGCCCACGGTCGTGGGCGTGGCCGTCTAGTGCGCGTTGGAACCGATCATTAAAAATGTATCATGATCATTAGATATGTGTAATGATCACGAAAAATTGAATTGTCATCGGAACGAAACAAGTATACCAAGACACAACTGAATAAACCAAGAGGACGATGTCCGAAATTAGCTTGCACGATTTGACCGAAAAAAAGAACACCTGTGGAGTACAAAAATAGAATCACCCTTACCTCCTCGTCAACCTCTCATCGTCACTAGCTGCAGCCGCATCAATAGCAATACTAATCGCCTCATTTTCGTCCTCTTCCGACCCCCCACTCCTCAACAAATGCGACATCGCCTTACTATATTCCCCCGCATGAAAATAAAACTTGCCCGCAAGCAAATGATTCTTCTCCCCTTCAAAATGTAACGCTAAACTTTTGAAATCTTCAGGTCTTGCTTGAGAAGTCTGTATCAGTATTTCTCCATACAAATGTAGCTTCCCATTCTTTCTAGCTAGTTGAAAAGCCTCATCATAACATAGGGACATTACTAAGAATTTGATTGCTGATGTAGGATCATCACTGTTTTGGAAATAGTTAGCGACCATTTTCGCCCCTTGTATTGATTTCGTTTCTTGAACAAGATTTACAGCCTCATCTATATCGTCTAGTTTGTCGAGATTTAGACGTATAGCGGCTTCATAGTCTTGGGCTTTTAGGTAGGATTTCAACGCGTCGTGGTACCTTCCTTCAGCTTCTTTAGCCTTTGCATACTGTATGTGTATACTTGGAGAGTTGATCTTTGGGAGTAGAGCTTCAACTTTGAGCCAGGATTTGAGTTTGATATATAGCGATGCGGCTTTTTCCGTGTTCCCTGCATGGTCATATAAAGCTGCTGCATGGCTGTACTGTTTTTCTTCTTCTAACAGTTGGGCACATTCTTTAACTAACATGATGTCGTGTGAATGTTTCATAGCGGTTGTTAAGCCTCTCATGACGTCACCGCATCGTATCGCCATACGTGCGATGCCGGCTTCACATTTGTCGTTGTGTTCTTTGATTTTAATGTCGTCTGTGTTTTCTGTTATGAGGCTTTTCTCATAGTTTGTTAGGGCTTCATGGTAGTCTGCCCTATAAGCAAAGAAAGGTTATTCAGTATTGTAAATTGTAATTTTATTTCAGACTCAATTAGACGTGACGCCTTCGTGCCTCCCGGCTGTCATTCGTGGATCTTTGACAGTCGTAACAGGTCGTCAGAAGCCCAAAAGTTTGACAACCAGTCTTACCAAGGGCCGGGGTATCGTATTACCCAGTTACTGGTTTGTGGAGGTCGGAAACAAAGTTGCTCCATGTAAAATACTTGTATTCAGCTCCATCCGGTTAGAATGGAAGCCAACCTCAACATATTTGGGAAAAGGCTAGGCAGATTGATTGAGGTTATTAGGCTGCCTGTCTGTGAATCGCAATAAAAAAGAATCATAGTCCAGTTACTTTTGATTTATACAGTCAAATAATACAGTAGCTTTTAGCAGAAAATAGGAGGAGTTCATATCCCAAACCTTCGTTCCTCCTACATCTACGATAAATCTGTCTAGCGACTCAGTGCAGTGGTCTGTCTAGTATTGAAAATCATGATTTCGTATAAAAAGTCAATGTAAAGAAGGACTAGACTCTTCTAATAAATACGTACGTGAGCTCCAAGTGCTGCGCCCTGTGCAGCGTGATGGCGGGCGCGCGGGCGGGACAGCACCCGGCCGCAATCTCGGCCGCGCGCGCCCAGTCGCCGCGCGCCGCGTGCAGCTCCAGCGCGTGCAGGGCTCCGGCGGGAGAGCTCTCGAGCCAGCGCGCTGCGGCGTCGCCTTTACATAGGCATGCGCAGAGCATGCCGCTGGAGAATATACACGTGTATGACAAACTTTATAGCAGCTACACAGATCATGGATAGGGCATTCCTAGTTTGGAGCCGTCCGGAGCATTTTTTTAAATGTCAGAACGTACTCCAAGGTGACGGCCCGGGACAATATTCAAAATCAAATCAAAATCAAAAGTCATTTATTCAAATTAGGCTGAGAATCAGCACTTTTCGAACGTCAAAATTACATAAGACAGTCCCCCAAAACGCCCACCCTTCACCACTTCCTAGTGCTTTTGCTGGGAAGAAGAAGTGGCGCAACAAACTCCCCAGCAGCACAGCTGTCTGTTCAGTTAGGAAAAAAAAAATGATTCTATACAATAATTTATAAGATAATTTACATTACGCAAAATAAAATTTAAATTATAAATTAATAGCCATATGACAGCTAGCACACGCCAATATACCAACCAAAAACATCGAGAACTATACTCAAGCAGAAATAAAAATAACTAAACGTAAACAATATCTAAAAAAAAAGAAAATACAGCCTCCAGGCATAAAGGGCGTGCCCGCTTACATAGAGCTGTAACTAGAAGTTATAATAATATTGATAAACTAGGACCATCGAGGTAAAATAAATAATTGTCGAGGTCGCTAGCTAACCACATATTGTAATACAACTCATTAAAAAAAAACATTGTAATGAGTAGATTATGTCAACAATAAATAAAAATAAAATAAATGTACATAAAAAGTAAAATTATAGACTTTTATATAAACTCATAAAACCTGTCAGTAGGTAAACTAATTCTGGAGAAAGAACATTTAAACATTGTCTTGAGTTAATCACAGCGACCAACTATTCTTATCATTTAAGTAGTCGTTGATAGAATAGTATGCCTTTGAACAAAGGTTGGACTTTACTTTAGTTTTAAACGCATTAAAAGGCAAATCTAGCAAACAAGAGGGTAGCTTGTTATAAAAGGTTATACCAAGCCCAACAAATGAGTTATGAACCTTATGAAGCCGGTGAAAGGGAGCACGTAGTTTATCCTTACTTCTAGTGTTAACGTTGTGAATATCACTGTTTTTAGTGTATAAGTGTATATTCTGCCTAATATATAAGATGTTGGCGAAGATGTATTGTGATGCCACTGTGAGGATACCGATATCTTTGAAAAAATCTCTCAGAGAAACTCTGGCACCTAGCTGGTAAATTGCTCGAATAGCTCGTTTTTGGAGGACAAATATATTTTGAATATCTGCAGCTTTGCCCCAAAGCAGAATACCGTAGGACATAACGCTATGAAAATAACTAAAATAGACTAACCGAGCTATTGTGTGAACAAGCTCATGCTAAACGTTTTTCAAACAAAAATTCAAGTTTTGTCATTAACGGGACAGTGATTCCGAATGGCCCAGAGCCAAGACGACCCTGACAGTGATATTAGTAGATTTAATGTACTCATATCAGTGTCATAAATAGATACCTAGTCATCATAGTCATATAGTCATAACTTGTAGATTTAATCCACTGTTATGAGTAGATTTAATTTACTCATATCAGTGTCAGGGGCGGCGGGTTCAAATAACCCGATTTCTACCGGCTTCCCTTCGGAAATTCGGAAAACAACCACTCTTTGTCATTAAATAATCACACTATAAGTATTTGATACGCCAAAAAATTAAAACATTACAAAACGCCTACATTAAATAGTTTGTCTTTATATCCCAACAACAAAACGTTTCGTTCTAAAATAACTCGTAGGCGCGTCCAGCTTATCGTGAATTCAATTTCATAGAAAATAAAGTCTGTCTTGACGTCACTTCGGTCACGTGACACCGCGGTTTCTTAGCAGCCGGTTAAGCCGATCTGTACCGAGTTACGATCGGCGTGTGATAACGCGTGTGAACAAAAAAGAGCTATTGCTGATATTCGGTTGTATTCGTTGAATTTCGTAATGCGTTCGGCTCGGAGTTCGGACATCATTCAATTGACAATGTGTGGTTGTTTTTTGATGTAATCATATTAGAACCATATAATTTTGACAATTAAAGTCAGGCCATTTTAATAGGTAACATTTGACGTCTGTCAGTTTTATCTTCATAGTGAGGTGACTGCTTAAAAACATCGATTAAAGTTAATGAATCGATACGGACTTGAAACATATGTGAATTTTAAAAATCATCAGGCTAATCCCTGTCCCATTATTATTTTTTCTTTCGTAAATTTAAGGAGCAAAATAAGACAAGTACATAATTTAACAAAAAAAAATGCATTTATTCAGTTGAACTATCAGAACTGTTACTAGTATTGTCATCTTCATCACTGCTGTCAGCACTCAGAGATATTATTAATTCATTTTCAATAGTATTGTCTATTCTCACATCTCGTTCAAAATCTTGTAAAATTATTTTCTTTGTTTTCTCTACGACTTTTCTCCAGTCTTCTGTAGTGACTTCTGCACACGCAGTTTGTAGCAGAGTAATCAATTTAGCAGTACTGAAGGGTGGTTCAGTATTGATCTGCGTTGCATGACCCTTTATTTGTGCCCAAATAAGCTCGATGGCGTTATACTGGCAATGGTAGGGAGGCAATCGAATAACTTCGTGATTTAACAACTCAACTTTTAATAAAGTTGAACTTGCATCCGCACTAGGGAATGCAAACCGGATTAACCGAAAACCGAAAAAAACGGTTTTTCGGAATTTTTTTAATTATTTAAAAAAACGTTTTTTTTAAATCACGTTTCCGGTTTTTCGAGTGTTTTTTATTATTTTCAAATGGCAACACGTTGGGTGCTGCCATTTCAAAATAATTGACCACGTGCCAGTCAAAACTATGAATTTGGTGTCGGCCATTTTGTTTTCCCAAACTTTGCCAACGGTTGCTAGTGAAAAGACGTTTGTTTATTGTAGCATTGGTAATTTGGTAACATTTAACTGTTTTCAATAGTTGACCGAAGGTGTTTAGTGAATTTTTCGTGCAGTTCAGTTATTTTTGTAAGTATTTGACATTTATGTACTTAGGTTAGGTGCTATTTTTAAATGTTAAGCTATTCACACAGTGTGCCACACCATATTTTATATTATAATGCGAAAGTTTGATTTTTAGCATGTTTGTTACTTTTTTACGCAGAAACGGCTAGAATCAAGATAGATTTGGATGAAATTTGGAATAGAGATGGCTAGGCTATCTACATAGCCTACTTTTTATCCCGAAAAAATCATGTTCTACTTATTCTACGCTGCCTAAGTCTCAGGCAGAAGGTAGTAGTTAATTTATAAAACAACGGTTTTGTAATGATTGGCATAGGCCGTCTGCCAATAACATACGAAACTGATTTGCCTTTGTTTCCTTACCTAACTTTCACAGTATGCCCAGGAAGTGCCTGGAACAGCTGGAACAGCCTGGCACGTTATTTTTTTTTTCTCACAGTCCAGTATAGTTCTTGTTAATTTCATAATTAAACAGATCAAGTTAATTTTCTTGCTTGTCGCTTTCAGATTACTATGGATGACTTTGTAGAAAACATCAGAAAAACTGAGGATAAAAACAGCGTGTGGGGCTTATTATATATATATTAAGTTAATTGTTTATAAAGAATATCTGTTGATTTATTTATCTAGGTTTAAGAGATGACTTTTTTAGATTTTTATTTTAAAGTGATTATTTCTCGTGATTAAGAACAAAGTAGTAACCTGATTGCAATTATTATTTATCTTTTTAAAAGACTCATTTCTTCGTTATATTATATGTTCCCTTCAATTACTTTCGTCGCCATAACGCGACGCGAACGTTCGAAATTTAAAAAAGGTTTGGAACGCTATTGACACTGTTATTAATTATTATGTTTTCATTTTTAAGAATTTATAATTAAACAGTTTATAATATGGTAAAATATGGTTAAATGTTGGTTTTGTATTTTATAATACTTTCTATTTATGCGTGATAGTTAGAATTACTTAATTGTTTCGTTGATCTTTTCAATACTCTTGATTAATATTGTACCTACTTAGCTGAAGCACAAAAAGCAAATAAACCTTTTACTTAAACAAATTTCTGCATTTTCATTGAAATTTTGAATACCTTACCTTATACCTATATTTCTTTTTAATAGACACGTTTCTATTTAATTATTGAAAATATGCAAGATTTAGGCGGCCTGAATTTCACAAGCAGTTTAAAACTATCACATAGACAAGCAAAAAAAATACCGGTTTAACCGAAACCCAGATTTTTTTAATACGAAACCCGAAAAAAAACGGATTTTTATTTTGGCCCGTTTTGCATTCCCTAATCCACACCATTTCTTACGAGCCACGAGACAATTTCTTAATTTTTATTTGCTTGAGTTGGTGGTTTATCAACTTGTACAGAATGGGTGCATTGTACATTATAATTTTCGATGGGTTTTCTAAGCTGACTAGCAGCTTCGTAAACCACTCTTTAAAAACCTCAAAGTTCATTTTCTCATGGTAATGACTTGTAGTTTTAGAGGCGAGTGCGAGGAGGCAGTCTGGAATAAAACCTTGAGAGGCTGATCCCGCGTGACATATAATAAGTCGGGCTCCTTTTCGCGATGGAACTTTTGAGGTGGAGGCAGCTATATTTATTTATTATTTATTAAAACTTTATGCACAAGTAAAAAAAATACTGTACAAAGGCGGACTTAATATATATATCATCTATATCATCGGTCCATGTCCGCGAAACCGTATGGTTCGCACTCAACCATGTTTCGTCAATAAACACGACACTGTCCCAATCTGTAATTTTATTTACTTGACGTAATAATGTTACCCTCTTCAAAATAATATCGTAGCGTTCTAGCAGAATTTTCCGCTTGTCAGAATTTTTAAATCTAAAGCCAATCGATTTCAAAACCTTTGATAGAGACGATTTACCGCCAAAAAATAAGCCTGCGTCTTTTAACGAACTCATTAGCTTTTCCCGTTTAGGATATTCTTTTCTCGAGTAATATCCATAAATGTGGTTGCGAATTGCAGCAGCATCAAAATTATCAACGCCAACAATTTTCTTGTCCTTCTTTCATTTTTTCGGTGTACGTAAAGTATTATCTTCTGAGCCTGATGGTCCGTATTTCTCTTTTAGATTTTGAGTTACTCTCCTCTCCCCTATTCCCAATGCTTCGGCAACGCGTTCTCTCGGTTGTGTCAATGGTAAAAGAGGCCCATCGTTAACTGATTCACGTTCAAAATAATTGTACAATTTCACCACTAGTTCGCGAGATTGACTGTTTAGCGTTTTCCCCCGTTTCGACATGGTAAGACTGTAATATTGTTCTTGTTTACTAATCGTTAAGCTATCGGAGTCCAATTTATAGCCAGGTAAACGTAGTCAGTAAAATCAGTCCAATAAAAAAGCCGCGTCAGAAGAATATAACAGAGAGCACACCAAAAACGCACAGTCACTTCGCACAACGACAAAAGACTGCGTCATGTAATGGCGTCATCGACAGGCACTGGTGTTGCCAGCAACATCCCACCTAAATTTTACCTAACATCAATGATTTTTTTATTTAGTTATTTTTATAGTTATTTAAAAGAATAATAAATATAATTATGTTGTATTACAATCACAACGTGGTTATTAATTTATGGTGATATTTCTTCACAAGTAATCATTGCATTCGATTCAACTTATCAGCTTTCGATTTTTAAAGTAACATCCCTAGTGTTTAAAAAGAAAAAGGGTTAACTGCCGCAACATTGTAACGACGTTCAGTTCTTTAGATCAGAAATTGTTTATTATGTTTAGAATGGTTTATTAGTGCAAATTACTCGTATCGGTCATTATTACAATAAATACGTAATCGTAATTGAAAAAAGTTAAGCAATTGTGCAGTTCTAACAAAACGAAAAAATATATTATTTTATGCCCGCCGTTACAAGGTTACGTTGTATAATTTTGATGAATTGTCAAATGTTACCTATTAAAATGGCCTTACTTTAAGTAGTTAAATTTAATTTTGTTCGCTCAGTATAAATTGAATTCATTCGTTTATTATTGTAGGTATAGAACAGCGATTAAGAGTGTTTATGTGTTTTGAGTTAACTACTACTCAGCGACTACTCAGTCAACTACTTCAGCGTGACGTCATCATCATCACTCCCGCAAGCTTTCGTGAGGCGAGTCACACAGTCAGCCAGCACCCACGGCTTCAACGGGTATCTTGACCACCTGCATGCAGCGAACGCGCATTCCTGGTCATCACCCTCAGCCTCATCAGCAACCTTGGCACAGCACCTGCACTTTCAGCCGGTCTCACAAGCAGAGCTCTTTCTACCCTCTCCTGGTCGACGCTAGCAGTCAGCCACAACCCGGCGCTATACCACACCCGACTCACTGGGGAATCACCGCAGACAGTTCCGACTCACCAAAAACTATACGGCACCCGGTTCCGACTCACTGGAACCTGCACTAGTACTGTGAAGCATCGCAAGATACAAGACTCAGCCCACTATCGACCTCCGGTCTCCGGAGGGGAGTCATCAAAGACATGACGTCACACAAATCCTGCATCGCGCAATTAGAATTTACCGCGCGAACGACATATATAAGACTATCCGACATCAACAACCGGGCAGTCGGCCCGCCAGACATAACACCCATTTGGTCGAAGGATCCTGTTGTGGATTGTCTATGTTTAATTATGATTAAACCAGTTGTCATCCAGACATATCTTTCATTACATAACATGGTGACAGCGGTATTTATTTAATCGATTGAAATGGATTAAGTCGGTAATAAAGGTACGTTTTAGACTTTAAAATCGTCAGGGACGGTTATAGAGCGCTATGGAACACGCGCGACCACCAACTGAATTGTGTTTGGAGGGCAGCTCCGTCAGCCGGGCTGACGCATGGCGGCGTTGGAGGTCGCAATTTATGTTATTTTTAAAAGCATCGGGGGTGCAAAAAGAGTACACTGATGTTCAAGCCAGCTTAATGATAAATTTAATCGGACCTGAGGGGTTTGAAGTGTTTGAGACATTTTCATTTGACAAGGAGAGCGATAGGGATGATGTCAATCTATTGCTTAAGAAATTTGATGAATATTTTGGAGTCAAACAGAATATAACATTGGCAAGATACAATTTTTTTACAAGGGGTCAGGAAGCAGGAGAATCAATTGATCAGTATGTTACGACATTGCGATTATTGAGCAAAAATTGTAACTTCAAAAATTTAGAAGAGGAGTTGATTCGCGACCGTATTGTTTGTGGTATACAGAGTACTGGAGCAAGAGATCGTTTATTGAGAGCAGAGGACCTGACGTTGGAAAAAGCTATTAAAATTGTACAGGTTGACCAAATGTCTTCAGATAACCGACGTTTATTGGAGACTAGTGATCAGGATTGGTGCAGGTCGATGCTGTTGGTCTGCGCGGTGTTGGCGGCCGCGGTAGGCGCGGCGGCTGGCGTGGCAGTGGACGTAGACAAGGGCGCGGTGTGGCCCGTGTTGCTGCGGGTTCCAACACAGCGCGAAGATTTGATCATTCAAGCGAGGCCGGACATTGTCTTAGGTGCGGAGGCCAATGCAATGAACCCAGTCTATGTCCGGCTATTTCTGTGCAATGTTATTTGTGCGAAAATCATGGACATTTTGCTAGAATGTGCAAATTGAAAAAAGGTAATAAGAAAATGTACGATATAGGTCTAACTGAAGCAAAAAGCAATGAAGAAGAAGATTGTGAGTCATTTTTTGTATCAGTTTTGTATACTGTCTCAGAGATTAACTCTTCGTCGGAGGATTGGTATGAATCACTCCAAGGAGAGTGCGGTTCAGAAAAATTTAAATTAGATACGGGAGCAGATATTAATGTTTTATCGTATAAGCGATTTTTATTATTAGGCTATGACAGTAAGCTAATTAGTGCCAAGCAAAGTGTTAGGTTGCAATCTTATTGTGGTAATTTTATTCCTATTAAAGGTATTTGCAAATTAAAATGGTGGTATAAGGGTGTATCGTATGAATTAAAATTTGCAATTGCGGTTAATGATTGTCAGAGTGTGCTGGGCTTGCAATCTTGTCTAACATTAGGATTAATTCAAAGAATTCATAACATAAATCTTACAGATTATCAAGAATTGTTTAATGGGTTAGGCTATTTGCCAGGTGAATATCATATTGTTGTAGACAAAACTGTGATGCCGGTGATTTGTGCAACCCGTAAGGTACCATTAGGAGTTCGCGATAAGTTACAAGATGAGTTAAATAGAATGATTGAGTTAGGTGTTATTAGGAAAGTGAGTCATCCAACTCCATGGGTGAATTCATTAGTAATTGTTGCTAAGAAAAACGGACAGTTGCGTATATGTTTAGATCCGAGGCCGCTTAATAAGGCGATACAGCGTGCACATTTTCAATTGCCAACAATAAATGAATTGGCTACCAAGCTTCACGGTGCTAAGTATTTCTCAGTTTTAGATGCATTTTCAGGGTTTTGGTCAGTAAAACTGGATAATGCAAGTGCAGACCTATGTACATTCAGTACACCGTTTGGGCGATATCAATATTTGCGATTACCATTTGGTCTTAATTGTGCACCTGAAGTGTTTCATACGAAAATCAAGCAATTACTTGAAGGCCTAGATGGGGTTGATTCTTTTATCGATGATATTATTTGTTGGGGAAGGAATAAAGAAGAACACGATCTGCGTTTGAAAGAGTTGTTAAACAGGGCACGGAAAATTAATTTAAAATTCAACAAAGATAAATGTCGTATATGTGTTGAGGAAGTAACTTATTTGGGTCATATTTTTAACAAAGATGGGATGAAAGTGGATTCTGAGAAAGTAAGAGCGATATATAATATGCCGGAACCGATGGATAGAAAAAGTTTAGAAAGGTTTTTAGGGGCTGTAAATTATCTTTCTAAATTTATACCTAATTACTCAGAGCATATTTTTCCGTTGACAAGATTATTGAAAAAAGATGTGACTTGGTGTTGGGAAGTTTGTCATAAAAACGCATTCAATCAACTTAAAGAATTGATTTGTAATGCACCAGTTTTATCATTGTACAATGTTAGTAGTCCGGTTGTGTTGTCAGTGGACGCGAGCAGTGTGGCACTGGGTGCCGTGCTCATGCAGGAGGGGCGTCCAGTAGAGTATGCGTCACGCACGCTCACTGACACACAACAAAGATACGCACAAATAGAAAAGGAAATGTTGGCAATAGTATTCGCTTGTGAAAAGTTTCATCAGTACATTTATGGAAAAAGTGGTGTGGTCATCGAATCGGACCATAAACCACTGGAAAGCATTTTTAGAAAATCGCTAGACTCAGTTCCAGCTCGCTTGCAGCGAATGATGTTGAAGGTTCAAGCTTATGAGTTGGTGGTCACTTATAAGCCTGGGAAGTATATGTACATACCCGATACATTGTCGCGAGCACCCCTTTCGGATTTGTATGATGATAAAATTAGCAGGGCTATACTATGCCAAATTAAAATGGTAGTCGATAACATACCCATGTCGCAGAATAAGTTTACTCTCGTCAAGCGGGAAACTAGTAAGGATGAGTGTTTAAAATTGTTGCTAAAATATATTAATCAAGGGTGGCCTGATAAGTTTAATATACACAATGATTTAAGATACTACTGGTCTATAAGAGATGAACTGTACTGTGTAGATGGTGTCATATTTAAAGACAAACAGGTTTTGATACCACATTCTATGCAAAGGGACATGTTAAAGCTTATTCATGAAGGGCATTTAGGGATTGATTGTTGTAAGCGACGTGCTCGTGAAGTACTATTTTGGGCAGGTATAACAAGAGATATTGAGGATTATGTGAGAAGATGTAAAATATGTCAGGAAACAGCACACAAACCGTGTAGGGAACCTATGATTCCGGTAGCTATACCAGAATTGCCATGGAATAAAATTGGAACAGCTATATTTGAGTATGGAAAGCAAAGTCATTTAATATTAATTGATTATTATTCTGGTTTTATTGAGATCGCATATTTGAGAGACACTTCATCAAACTCAGTAATAGGTATAATGAAAGAAAACTTTGCACGGTACGGTATACCGGATACGGTCATCAGCGACAATGGACCACAATATTCTTCTCGTAATTTTAAAAAAATTGCTTTAGAATGGGGTTTTCAGCACGTCACTTCATCTCCGTATTATGCTCAATCAAATGGTAAGAGCGAAAGGGCAGTTCAAACCATTAAAAATATATTGAAAAAATCTGTAGACAGCAATACCGATTTTTATTTAAATTTGCTAAGTTACAGGAATACACCGCGGGAAGATTTGAATTCTCCTGCACAGTTAATGATGGGCCGGCGTTTAAATTATAGACTACCAATCCATTCAGATTTATTAAAACAAACAAATTGTGGTACTGTGAACTTACAGCATAAAAACATATTGGAAAAACAAATAAAAATTAAAAATTTCTATGATCAGCATTGCAAACTGCTACCTGAGTTGAATGTGGGCGACGAAGTTTTAATGTTAGGCAAAACCAATAAAAGAAGTCGTGGCAAAATTATAGGAAAAGCGTCGACTCCACGTTCTTATATTGTTAGAAACAAAAAAGGTATTTATCGTCGTAATCGTCGACATTTGATAAGATCTGTAAAGGATCCTGCAGATAATAATATGTTGTCTGATATCGATGATGAGTATTTTTCGGGGGATGATAGGGATGATGACTATGTGCCAAGCACTAAAATAAATGTATCGTCATCTTACTCGTCACCTCATACCCGAAGTAAGATTTAACAATTTGTATACTTACTTATTTTTGTGATGTAGAACAAATGATTTATTTTAAGTTTGGTTTATTATTGTATCTTATTTAACTGGAATGAATGTATTTAAGTTAGTTGTTTATTATTATTTTATCTTATTTAAGGGGAAGGTGTTGTGGATTGTCTATGTTTAATTATGATTAAACCAGTTGTCATCCAGACATATCTTTCATTACATAACAGATCCTCCCTTTTCTATGGTGGATGAGTGAACTTTACACCCTGTTCCTCATGCCCCTAAAAAATCAAATGTATTGTTTCCCGTGTTTACTTTTCTCATATTCTAGTAGAATATGGAATAAAGTTTTACATTTTAATACCAGGACGAATTTATCAAAAAAACATGTGCAGACTGAAAAACATATTCATAGCTGTTTTATGAGTCCAGAACTGGTAGGAATATAACTATTTTCACTAATTTGCATGAAGCTCATAATAGAAAAGTAGATCGAATTGAACATGGGAATTTAATGAAACGGTTTATTGACAACGTTGTTTTGTTAGGTAAAGAAGAAGTAACTTTAAAGTGTAAAATTGAAGTGACATAACAATTATATTATTATTTATTATATATTAGGGGTTAAAGTATGAAATTGCAGTTTGTACTGAAAAATTTAAATTCTTTTTTTATTTATTTAACACATTTATATAATCAAAATAATTACCATTATTATCTATACATTGCTGCCATCTAATAGGAAGGTCATTTATGCCTTTGCGATAGAACTGTCGTGATCTAGATTCGACAAACTGTGTGAAAGCATTTTGTACTGCCTCCTCAGAAGTAAACTTTTTATCATGTAGAAAATTGTCCAAATCACGAAAAAAATGGTGTAGTCCGTTGGAGCAAGTTCTAGCGAATACGGAGGGTGACGAATGGTTTCTAATTGCAGTTCCTGTAGAGTTAAAACGGTTACTCGTGCTGTATGAGGTCTCGCGTTATCATGGAGCAATAATGGTGAAGATCGATTCATGAGTCGGGGCTGTTTCACTGCTAGTTTTGCTATCATTGTTCGGGGTTCGGCACAATAGACATCTACCGTTATTGCTTGACCAGATCGGAGAAAGCTATAGTGAATAACACCATGCTGAGACCACCAAACAGTTACCATTACCTTTTTATTGGTAAGCTTTGCTTTAGGACACTGTTGCGGCGTTTGACCTGGGGTCAGCCATTGCATTTTTCACTTACGGTTATCGTACAGAATCCACTTTTCATCACATGTCACAATTCGATCCAATATTCCTTCATTTCTGTATCGATTCAACAAGGCAACACAAGTTTCAACACGTGTTTCTTTCTGCAGATCAGTCAAATGATGACGGGGTGCGTCATAATCAATTTCTCATATTTATTTTATTGATATGACGCAAATGAGTCAATATTGCTGGTAAGGTAACGTTAAACCATGCCGTTAATTCCTGGGTAGTTTGGCTCGGATCGGCTTCCACCATCTCTTTCAATTCATTGTTATTCACCTTTGTGGGCGGTCTTCCACGTGTTCTTCAAATCAAAGTTTCCATCACGAAAGCGTTTAAACCAAAATCACACGCACCGTGTGATTTTGGTTTAAACGTTTCATTAGCAGTCCCCTCTCCAAACGCAACATTGATATTGCAAGCTGTTTCTGCCGCGTTAGTTCCGCGTCGGAACTCGTATTCAAAAAGTATTCATCTTTCTTGTCTAACCTGAATAAAAAAAACAACTGAAAGGAAAGTCGATAATCGAATGTTGCACATTTTTTAAAAGAAGAACTTCACAGGTACCATGTGAAAAAAGTTTCACCCAAAAATCTCAAACCATGAAGGTTCTATGTCAAGTCGAAGTACCTATTACAATAATACGGCAATTTCATACTTTAGCCCCTATTATTATACCTCTCTCGATAATAAAACTCACCACAATATGGATAAGTCCTCGATATGTGAAGCGTCTTCCAAAGCCCAGACCATTGCGACATCGCTCAGCCTAGTGTAGACACGAATCGCTGCAAATTGTCATACCAAGTAAATAGACCAGATATCTAGGTGTAAAGGACATCGACGCGCCAACTGTTAGGCGCAGAAATTATTCGTCGCTTCTTAAAAATAATCAGCTGTTTCATACAGAAGTGCAATCCCTGCACGGTCAAAATGTTCAGAGTCGGTCAGTGCAGTGAGTGATGACTTATTGGATAACATAACTTTTACAAAAACTCACCAAACTCCACATTCAGCTCCGCTATAGCAGCTTCTCCCATCTTTCTCCATAGATCCACTTCATCCACCGCATCACAGAACAGCCAAGCTTCACTGAACCGTCTCAAAGCCAACAGCTTTTCAATATGGCGGCGTTGGTTCGCCAGACGCTTCTCTGTATCAGCATCGGCTAGACCGCTCGTATTGTGGGAGTCTAACGCCACTTTTATTACCCTAAGGAGGAAATAAGACGTTATTTTAATTGCATAAAATTCGAAATTGTTGAACAAATATGTCTGGGGATGGGTCTACTTCGCTAAATCGTCTCAAAGCCAGCAACTTTTCAATATGACGGCGTTGATTAGCCAGACGCTTCTCTGTATCAGCATCGGCTAGACCGCTCGTGTTGTGGAAGTCTAACGCCACTTTTATTACTCTGTGGCGGATATTGAACCTTAATTACAAGAAGTTAAGATATTTTTGTATGTCAATTATGTTTGGAGACAGAGTCTTGCCAATTTCTTTTTCCTCTACCATTTTGTTTTGCCATTGCCGATGCAAACAGCCACCCTGCTCCTAACGTACTGTCGCTTCTCGTCCTACCCCACGTTTCTTGATTTGTCGCCACTGCAGAAGACGTCTTCTCCACCGTGACACCGCGGTTTCTTAGCAGCCGGGTAAGCCGCTCTGTACCGAGTTACCATAGAATACGCATGCGTGTCGTGAAATGAGAATGAAGGAGCTATTGCTGTTGCTCAGTTGTTCGGTTGTTGTCATCATAACATTCATCATTCGATTGACAATGTGTGTTTGATTTTGACGTAATCGCATTAGAACCATATAATTTGTACAATTAAGTAGTTAATTTTGATTTTGTACGCTCAGTATAAATTGAATGCATTACTATTAGTAGTTATATTTGTTGTAGGTGTAGAATAGGGATGAAAATTGCCGAATGTTTCCGAAACTTACTAGGAAAGTTTCCAATATTGCCGGCAATATTGGTCAATATTGCCGGAAAGTTGCCAAAATTGCCAGATTACATAGGCTTTTTCAAATGCCATTTTTAATGTTTATGGGCTCATGAGGTTTTATGTAATGGTGTAATTATACGTATTACTAGTAAGCCTGTATGGTTTATTGTTAATTATACTTAATTTATAATTATCAATGCTAATATGTGAAGATAAAGTTAAACGAAGACACTGGTAACTTCGTGATAGCTGAACCCATAGGTTTTTGAGAATTTCACTTATAAATTTTATAAACAAATACAGAAGGTATTGACACCGAATTAAATAAATTTAAATCATACAACTGTGTAGTGTTCTTTTGTAATTTTTTCGGACTTTACTTTAAGTAAATTCATCTGTTTGTATTAACATCGATTTTCATCTATTTCTTGAAGTCTGATAGTGTTGAAATTATAAATACTTATGTCAGTCTGGTGAGAACGCAATATTATGATAGTACTGTGCCAGCCTGATGATGGAGTTAAAAGGTGGTCATAGGATCTACGCTCTGATCTTCGTAAATCTACCGAGATTAGGGTCGTTTGATTGGCCTAGGAGAATACGTGAGTTTTAGATGGATTGTGTCTGCTGTCTACCAAATTTAACGTTATGAATGTAATTATTTAAAAATCAAATAATATACAGACATTTGATAAAAACTTAAACACCAGAAAAGTTGTCAAAACTGATCATGGTAAGAAAAAATTTAGGGCTCGTTGACGGAAATAAAAAGACAGCGAGAACATTGAAAATTCTGAAGCAGATGACGATTACATTATGGATGAATCGGAAGATGAAAATACAGAAAACTATAATAATATGGATATAATAGGGGTTAAAGTATGAAATTTCCGGTTTATTGTAATAGGTACTTCGAATTGACATAGAACCGTCATGGTTTGAGATTTTTGAGTGAAACTTTTTCACATGGTACGAGTACCTACCTATGAAGTTCTTCTTTAAAAAAATGTGCAAAATTCGATTATTGACTTTCAGTTGTTTTTTTTTTATTCAGCTTAGACAATAAAGATGGATACTTCGAAAATTCGAGTTATTTTTTAATACGAGTTCCGACGCGGAACTAACGCGGCAGAAACAGCTAGCAATATCAATATTGCGTTTGGAGAGGGGGGACTGCTAAGTAAAACTCTGAACACTCATAGCTAAACTAGCAGTGAAACAGCCCCGACTCATGAATCGATCTTCACCATCTCCACGATAACGCGAGACCTCATACAGCACGAGAAACCGTTTTAACTCTACAGGAACTGCAATTAGAAACCATTCGTCACCCTCCGTATTTGCCAGACCTTGCTCCAACGGACTACCATTTTTTTTCGTGATTTGGACAATTTTCTACTTGATAAAAAGTTTTCTTCTCATGAGTCAGTACAAAATGCTTTCACACAGTTTGTCGAATCTAGACCACGAGAGTTCTATCGCTAAGGCATAAATGACCTTCCTATTAGATGGCAGCAATGTATAGATAATAATGGTAATTATTTTGATTAAATAAATAAGTTAAATTTAAAAAAAAAACTAATTTCAATTTTTCAGTACAAATCGGCAATTTCTTACTTTAACCCCTAATAAAATAAATAAGTGAAATTTTTTTTAATCAAAATCTCCTGCAACTAAAAATTAAAGAAATATGCAGAAGTACCCATATACTTCACTTTTTTTGTTCACATTACCTCTTTTAGGTACCCTTATTTTGATTTACGATAACTTAAATGTTGAATACTACGTTGGTACGTTACCTCACACTAGTCGCTTAGCCACTTGACAAATCGTGCTCTCAAAAGAATTTTCAAAATCGGATCAGTAGGTTTTAAGAAAAATGCGGGCATACAAACATACATACATACGGGTCGAATAAAGAACCTCCTTTTTTGAAGTCAGAAAAGTCAACTTGTTGTTGCTGATCAAATCGTCTTGCAAGGTTTGACTCTTTTATACATACAAGTATATGTACAAACATATACATTTATATACTTTCTTACATACAAGTGTGGTTGGATAAAAGAAAGTAGAAAAAAAATATGATTTCTCTAAAATAGTTATGGTTTCATCACCAATGAAGTATCGTGGATAGCCTGTTTCTTTTCTTTAGTTTATCAATAAGAAAATTAATGCAAAAACTAAAATTTTCGGTTTTATAATGTAGGTAAGGATAAAAGCTAGCACCCTGCAAACCGCAATTTTATCCTACTATTCAATTATATAAAATAAAATACGTTTTCTATTTACACGTTTCTTGCCAATGTTGCCGGCAAGTTTGGAAACATTCCCGGCAGTTTTGGCAACTTTCGCAATATTGACGGCAATTTTCATGCCTAGTGTAGAACAGTGATTAAGGCCCGTATTACAGAACGTCACTCAACACTCAAGCATTACTTAAAACTAGTTTCAACCAATCAAAAGGCTTTAAACGAGTTTTAAGTAATGCTTGAGTTTTGAGTGACGTTCTGTAATACGGGCCTAAGATTGTGTTTATGAGTTTTGAGTTTAGTGAAAGAAAAGTACGTTGTAATTAGGTATTTGGGTTAAGTAGATAGTTTATGAAGTTGAAATTACTTATTTAGGGTAGATTTCAAATTAGTTGGATCAGTAGGATTAGGATGGTGGCATGTAAATTATTTACTCAATTTTTTAAAGCCTCCGACTTAGCCCTCTCTCCCCCCCCCCCCCCGCAAGCAAAGAAAACTCCTAAAAATATACTAAACACTTACGACCCTCCATTAGCGTAGCAGTAGACGTCTCCA
Source organism: Xanthia togata (assembly GCA_963853775.1). Lineage (NCBI taxonomy): Eukaryota > Metazoa > Arthropoda > Insecta > Lepidoptera > Noctuidae > Xanthia > Xanthia togata. The sequence continues at coordinate 6,148,940 of OY970794.1, forward strand.
GAAAACAGTATGAGCGGTACATGCCCGGGCATGAGCGGCGTGGTGCACACTAGATCTACGTGCGAGCCGTTGATGGAGTTCGCGGAGTAGTAGTACGTCTCTATGGCCTCGTCTGTGTAGATTATGAACACGTTGCGGTCTGAGAGGCAGATGTCCCAGATTATGCCTCTGGAAATGGAGATTTTGGGAATTAATGTTATGGTTTGTGATTTGGAATTAATATTAAAGAAATAAATTGGTTTAAACTTAAAACCTGATATTGGATTTCAATAATTTTATCGATTTGGTATGATAAATCGTAAAAAGTCAATGTATATTAATATTTATTTTGACTCAGATCAGTTCTTCAAAAGTAAAACATCAAAGATTCGTTCAGTAATTCGCCTGGCTCGAGTTAGTGGCAATATAGCGTGCGGTAGTGAAAGATGTTCAAAAGTTTAATTTCTTTATATTTCGAAGTCTTAAATATCGCAAGAGTTTCCGACAAATAAGTTTTTTGATTTATTAACTTAAATAAATAAATATGTATGGGACATATTTATAAGTTCTTTTGAAGACTTGCAGTTAACAAAACAGAATAAAAAGTAGTAAGCTTAATTGTCAGTCAAATTACAAGCAAATAAAAATGCCTCAGGGATCTCGTCCACTACCACGACCAGTGGTCGCAACGAAGTGTCCAATAAATTCGAATACACTTTCAAAACCCAATAAATAAAAAACTATCATACTTAGTTTAAACATAATATATAGTTTTATTAAAATTACATTTCATTAAACAGTTAATTACAATTGTATAAAGAATTGTATTAAGATGTTTCGGTATAATTCCACCTTTGACCTTCTTCATCACCTGAATTTTAACGTTGTGCATTTTTCCGTCTTACGAATTTTCGATCAGGTCACGAGTCCTGACGCGAGACAAATTTTTTTACCCATCATAAAAAAGTGCACAGCGGCGCTTGAGTTACTAACGCCATCTGTTTGACGCTATTCGAATCAGGTTCTACCAGACGTTTCCGTTGAGCTCAAGGTTTAGTGTATACATTGTTAGATGGCGTTGTTAAATAATTTTGCACCGTTTTACGAATGTTCGATCAGGGTCACGTGTCCTGACGCGAGTTTAAAAGTGCACAACGCCGCTAAAAAAGTTTTCACTTCAAAAAAATCTAAAGGATTCAAATCTGGTGAGCTGGAAGGCCATTCATTCTTGGGTAGGAAATCAGTTAAATTGGTGTGACACCATGCTTGAACCACGTTTGCTATATGTGATGTTGCTCCATCTTGTTGAAAGATGTAATAATCATCTTTGTTTCCTCCAAAACTTCCGTCTTGTAACATTCAGCGTTGATTTTAACACCGTTTTCGATAAATATCAAAGGAAGTTTTTCACGTTTACAAATCGCCCCACAAACCATCACAGACGGTGCAACTTGATATCTTGGAACGTATTTCTGGTCCACGACCCACGTCATGGTGGACTGCCACGTTAGTCTAGTGGTCGCAAGCGCTACTGCTGAGCATGAGGTCCTGGGTTCGATTTCCAGGTCGGGCAAAAGTATTATTGGGTTTTTCCAACAGGAATATCTCAGAAGTAGCCTGGAGTCTGCTATTGTGCCCGGTTGATGGCAATAGGCTCGCCCCTATTACATGGGACTTAAAAACATAACTGGCGAAATGTGGGTGTACTACAGGTACATCTCTGCTCAACCCTTCGGGGAAACAAGGCGTGTTATATTATTTCTGATCATCTGGAATGTCTGCTATCCTTGCTGCCCACAATCGATCGTTTTGAACATTGTGTGGAGGCTCCAGGACAAACAGTTTCTCATCGGAAATGACGAACTCACCCCCAGCGTGCAAGTATTGTTTTTGCTCTATCTAGCCTCTTTTTCTTATAAGCATTTGATACGCCGTGAAATTTACGTTTTTTATAAGCCTGACACTCAAGGTCAATTTTCAAAATATTTTTCAAATCAACCGCTTTTCGAAGAGAATGATGGTGTTTTCGTTGAATGCGCTCCCTTACGATCTTCACTACCCGTGTTGTCCGTGCTGAACGCGGCCGACCAGATCTTTGCCGAATCTTAAATAAAGATGTCTCCTTTGCTCCTTTTTATGGTTTTGTACACAAAGTCACGTTTGATCCCGAGAGGTTTCAAATCCTTAAAAATTGCACGAGGCATTTTTAACAACTTCTCCTCGAAATTGCTTCATTTTTTAATTTTTGACAAAGAACTAGGAAAGAAACATACGTCAGTAATTTTAATTTTCTTTTAGTTTGCAGTCGTATAAATAGACAATAAACTGTTAAAAAATGATTCTCTCCAAAATGTTTGCTTTATTCAGAATAAGTGCATGTAAAAGTGTATTCGAACTTATTGGACACGGGTTACCCCAGTAGCACACCTCCGCTGCGAAACCTTAGCAGCGAAACCGCTATAGCAAAATTCAATAGACTCGCGTCATGTTCAAATCGATGACTCAAATCGGATGAGAGTAGCGGAAAATGACGCGAGTCTATTGAATTTAACTACAGCGGTTTCGCTGCTAGTTTCGCGGCGGAGGTGTGCTGGGGTTATAGCGCGCGAGATCCCTTAGAAAACCCAAGTGTTACGTAAGGAAAACATTTGTCTTTATTTTATATTTTCATTCACAATAAACAAAGCACCGAGGCCCCGCCGCTGCAACATTCCACGTTCATAGTTCATAGAGTCATAGTTCAGTAGTACATCGTTCAGTCGAAAGCGGGAACTTCATTCGCGCGCGTCGTTTTCTGAACGACCAATCGGTCGTCTCAGTTCGTTTTTTCCTCTCACAACGTGCGAACGTAACGTTGCGCATCGCGGGCGCCGCCGCCATGTCACCGCCGCAGGACCTCGGTTTTTAACTACTAAATACTCTTTCAATTACCTACCCGACTTCACACGTACAGCGTCCTGTGCGCTACACCAAGGTTATCAAATAAAAAGGCGTCCAGAGTTCCAGACAGACATGCTACCTGACGTCCGCAGTAGCAGTCCTGGAGAGCGCGCACACGTCGTCGGCGGCGGGGCAGTACACGTGCACGCGGCGCCGCAGGTCGGCCACGCAGGCGCGCGCGCCGCCGATGTCGCAGTGCACGCCGCGCGCGCCCGCCGCGTGCCGGTAGCGCGCGCACGAGCGCCACTCCTCCACGCCAAAGTACTCGATGTGGCCTTGCTGGGGGGGTAATGGGAGGATCTAAACTGCCACAAGATGAGTACATGACCGAGATTCCTGCCTAGACTGGTAAACTAGGAGCTTTTGCATAGAACTAATATTGCTATTAAAGTTTCATTATGACCGCTTACCTTCGATACTAATTATCAAAAATCCGTCATACTCTGAAGTCTCAACTAAACAAAAGTTTTACCAGAATTTACTTATTGGAATAAGGGCATCAGTCGAGATTATTTTAGGAAAATGTGGATTAAAATCAATTTTAATAGTTGAGGTCTCGAAGGCTGTCACTCGATGTAAAATACTGGGAAAAAGCTAGGCAGATGAGCATTGGCGGATCCAGGATTGTCGTTTGGGGGGGGCTAGACTTCGCTGAGGGTAGGTTTTAGCAAAGAGAACACAAAAAGGCACTAAAAATTACACATGCAATAGGTATCACGTCGGCGCGAAGGCGGCAACACGCGGGCGGAGGCGGCAGCGGTGGAGGCTGGCGGTAGAGGCAGTGTGAGTGGCAGAATGAGTGGCGCACGGATTCAAAATTTGTCACGTAAACAAAACATCTTATGAAAATTTTAAACTTGAAAAAAAAACTTACTTAGGTAGTGTAATATTAGGGGTAAAAGTATGAAATTGCCGATTTGTAATGAAAAATTGAAATTCGTTTTAATTTAATTTAACATATTTATTTAATCAAAATAATTACCATCATTATCTATACATTGCTGCCATCTATTATGAAGGTAATTTATGCCTTTGCGATAGAACTCTCGATCTAGATTCCACAAACTGTGTGAAAGCATTTTGTACTGCCTCCTGAGAAGAAAACTTTTTATCATGTAGAAAATTGTCCAAATCACGAAAAAAATGGTAGTCCGTTGGATCAAGGTCTGGCGAATACGGAGGGTGACGAATGGTTTCTAATTGCAGTTCCTGTAAAGTTAAAACGGTTTCTCGTGCTGTATGAGGTCTCGCGTTATCATGAATCTTCACCATTATTGAAGATCGATTCATGAGTCGGGGCTGTTTCACTGCTATTTTTGCTATCATTGTTCGGAGTTCGACACAGTAGACATCTGCCGTTATTGCTTGACCAGATCGGCTTCCACCATCTCTTTCAATTCATTGTTAATCACCTGTGTGGCCGGTCTTCCACGTGGTTCGTTCTTCAAATCAAAGTTTCCATCACGAAAGCGTTTAAACCAAAATCGCACGGTGCGTTCAACGCAACATTGATATTGCGAGCTGTGTCTGCCGCGTTAGTTCCGCGTCGGAACTCGTATTCAAAAATAACTCGAATTTACGAAGTATCCATCTTTCTTGTCTAAGCTGAATTTAAAAAAACAACTGAAAGTCGATAATCGATGTTGCACATTTTTTAAAAGAAGAACTTCATAGGTACCATGTGAAAAAAGTTTCACTCAAAAATCTCAAACCATGAAGGTTCTATGTCAATTCGAAGTACCTATTACAATAAAACGGCAATTTCATACTTTACTATACTACTACTACCCCTATTACTTGCTAAAAAGTTTAATTAGAATAATATCAAGTTCACTTTAAGATTTGTCACGGAAGAACTCAGTTGCTTTTGAGGGGGGATTGAAACCCTTAGCCCTCCCCTGGATCCGCTACTGCACGGATTAATCATTATTGTGGTACAATTAGATGGTACTTACATCAGTGACGAATATGAAGAAGTCGCTAGTAAGGTGTATGTCAACGATCTTAGCTCCTTGCATGTGTGGCTCTGGAAACAATATGGATTCCTTCTCCGGCTGGGCCGGGTCCACTTTATCGATCTAATTGCAGAAAATAAGAAAGTCTAGGTAACTACGCTCAATCATTGAAAACAATTTAAGTCTGATTCTTCAGAATATGGGAACCTATATGTAAATACAAACTGAATATAAAAATGGTTGAAATTGTTAGTAAAAACCGGCCAAGTGCGAGTCGAACTCGCGCACGAAGGGTTCCGTACCATTATCTATAAAAACGGCAAAAAAATCATGTCTGTTGTATGGAAGCCCCCCTTAACGGGCCGGCGGAGCATGCGTAGTTCATACAAACGTAATACCAAAATAATTTGTAAATCAAACGAATTCTTAAGATAATGAGTATTTATTCCGATTAGATTACAGAATATCTAGGCTCCCAAATATATATTTTGAATGGAGACTGATAAAAAGGCGAGATATGAGGAATTTAAAATTTCTATACAAAACTTATTTTTCCCATAACTCGTCTTTAAATCAGTGTCTATTCAAAATATATATTTGGGAGCCTAGATATTCTGTAATCCAATCGGAATAAATACACACTACCTTAAGAATTTGTTTGATTTACAAATTATTTTGGTATTACGTTTGTATGAACTACGCATGCTCCGCAGGCCCCTTAAATATTTATTTTATTCTGTTTTTAGTATGTGTTATTATAGCGGCAACAGAAATACATCATCTGTGAAAATTTCAACTGTCTAACTATCACGGTTCATGAGATACAGCGTGGTGACAGACCGACGGACAGCGAAGTCTTAGTAATAGGGTCCCGTTTCACCCTTTGGGTACGGAACCCTAAACATCATAGTATACAGGTGGATTTTTTTGATGGGGCAGTAAGGACAGCTGCAACCCTAAACGTTTTAGCTACAGGAAAACGGTCTTAGAAGACCGTCCTTAACTTTTTGAGACATTTTGATCTACATTCACAGATTTTGGAAAAAAAATACAGTCAGCAAGGAAATAGACAGTTTCCACAAAAACTATTTTTTATGGCAATCGATCCTGTTTCTTATAAGGATCAAAAAAGTTTACCGGGGCCAACTGAGGTTTGAGTACTAGAAATCGTAAAAAACGTTTTCCATACTATCTTAGATATATCATAGCGGGCCCAGTGCGGGTTGGTAGACAGCTCGCTCTCTCTCACAGAGAGGAGGAACATTATAGGCTGATTATGCAAGAAATAATGGCATCAAAAGGACCTAAAAAAACTTCACATTTTTCTGTTATAGCAGACCTCGCATGCGTTAATATGGGATGACAATCAGGTAGGCCGCCTGTTTGTTTAACAACCAAAAAATAAAAACTTTCATACTACAGAGCGCATACGCATGTTTTCTCTTTTTGTTCCCAATTGTATAATATTTGTATGCACTCTGTGGCAGGACACAGTGATACCTACTTTATAATGTTGTAACACCTTATAACCCGTGTGCGCAAATAAATTATTTTATTTTATTCCGTCTATACTCACCGCATGCAACATAGCCCGTCCCTGGAACAACGCAGCGGCATACTCCCCGGCCAGCGTGATGACGTCAACAGGCGCTGGGTACTGCCTCCGCGCCGCGGCGCCGCCTGCTAGCGGGTAGAACCACGCCAGCGCGCCACTGGCGCAGCACACGTGACTCCCGCCTAAGGCTATCACGCTTGGCTCTGTAGGTAGCGTGTACGTGGCCAGGGCTGTGGGTTCCGCTAAAAGAAATATAGAAAATTTACATGTTTATGTTGCAACTCATAACCAACTAAACTAAACAAAAATAACCGCGTATAATAACATCATTGCACGCTGCAGTTTCGCAAGTACCTACATGCCAAAAAACATCAAGTCAACGAAAAATCAAAGGAATAAAAAACTGTTTCACATAAACAGCGCAATAACTTAGTGATGACGTCGATAGGCACCGGGTACTGGCTGCGCGCCGCATCTCCGCGCGCTAGCGGGTAGAACTAAGCCGCCAGCGCGTCACTGGCACATCACACGTGACTCCCGCTTAAGGCCCGGGGGTCCACCAAAGCGTAGATGTGCGGAGCGGAAACAAGTAGAGATGTTTTTCAGCTAGGGTGTATCCACCGAAGCTGTGCGGAGATGCGTACTGGCTAGACAGGAGCGGAGATGTGTGCTGGCTAAAGCGGAGGGGTGTGCTGGCTAGAGCGGAACTGAGCTGCGTGCGGCGAGCGGTGGATGTTGACCGCTCACTGCACGGCGCTCACATCTCTCATCGCCGCCAGCTTGCGAGGCATAGCTCACATCTCTTTGTACCGCCGCCCAGCTCACATCTCTTTGTACCGCCGCCCAGCTCAATCTCAGCGAGGCACAGCTCACATCTCCGCTTCGATCGCGCCATACTAATATGATTCATCTCCGCTCAGTGGTATCCACTGAAGCTGAGTGGAGATGAGATGTGTGAATAACGAAATTCTATTAGTTGTTTTAAACACATCTCCTCTCCTCTCGTCTCGTCTCCGTTTTGATGGAGTCCGGACTTACAACTATCACGCTTGGCTGTTGATTCCGCTGGGAAATTGGATGTCCCTATAGATTCTGCTAGGTTGTGAGTCCTAACCCTAGACACCGCTACAAAAACGCCTTAAAAAGGAGCATTATTATGTGAATTACATCTGAAAAACTAACAGAAATTGGAGGCAATAAAAAAACGATTGCTAAATAACCTCACTGATACTCGGTAAATTCAGTACAGAATATAAAATCAACTTTCTGTGACTTGGTTGATATGATACTTGCAAGCTTGTTTATGGCTCCGGCTCATCTCCAACAGCGATACACTGATACACAGTCGCTGCAGTGAGACTAGTGAGTGTGTTATTTATTGTACATAGTTTTGGTTTATATATATATATTTTTTTTGTAATCCCCTCTTGGGATTTATCTAAATCCGTAGGTGTGTCCGTGGCATCACAGTGGGCCCTATCCGAATACCAGCGCGGTGGTATTTTTTTTTTATATTGCCGTAATATGCTGAGATCCCCTATCTCCACTTTTTGGCCTCACACAGGTCGTTATTATTTTGTTATTTTTTATAATATGCTCCTTTTTTTTAAATTATTGTTACTGTTTGTATTTCCTGTGCGCATCCCAAATAAAATATTTTTCTTTCTGATTACCCTGGTGCCGTACGCCGCATACAACGACGAAAGGGCAGTCACATCTACGCCAAAACCAATCAGAATCCACGCCAAAGTATACATCATTAAAACTTACATTTATTAACAGGCTCCGGCTCATCTCCAACAGCGATACACTGATACACAGTCGCTTCAGTGAGACTAGTCAGTGTGATGACCCTGGTGCCGTATGCCGCATATAATGGCGGTAGGGCAGTCACGTAGACGTTCAGATACGCTCGGCCGGCCGTCGCGAGCAGACGTCCGTCTGAACTCCACGCGCAACGCTCGGCGCCGCCTGCGGGCATTACTGACCCTGATACCTCGCCGTTGTTCCATATGGCGATTAGTTTCAATCTGAAATTGAAGATGGTTTGTATCTGAAAATTCGCAAGATACTTACTTACTTTCTAAAAGTTTTCATGGATATAACATATACATAACCCCGAAGGGTTAGGTTGAGCTTCAGATGTACTTAAAGTTCACCCACATTTCGCCAGTAATGTTTCAATCACATGTAATATAATAGGGGTCGAGCCTATTGCCCTCAACCAGGTACAAATCCAGACTCTGCGCTGCAGCTCAGAAATTCCTGATAGGAAAATCCAATAACACTTTGCCCGATTTGGGAATCGAACCCAGGACCTCATACTCAACATTAGCACATGTAAGTACGTTTTATTAGTTCATGGATATGTATGATACAACTTTGACTTTGAAAAAAAGACACGATTCACTTTCCAAACCCCTATGTTTTTTACCTTCAGCAGAACTGCTTGACAAATCGGTTGAAGGGTAACCGATTTTCAAAATCAAAAACTCAAACTCAATTGCACTCAAACGCATTTATTTCAATTAAACCATATACAGGCACTTTTGAATCGTCAAAGAGCCGGGTCAGTTAGTCAGAGAGTTAAAGCTAGTTGCTATTCCAAAACGTGGATCTCTATGGAGAAGAACGGGCAAGAAACTTCAAGGACACTCTTTTAAATCAAGATATTACATAATCCTGGGTACATTATTCTTGTTGCTTCTATAATATGTCAGAAAATTAAAAAAAAAAATTTTTGCACAATTAAAAAAATATAAGACAAATAAAAGAAAATAAGCTCTGGCTGAGAAGACATGACCAGTCTCTACTGACGGCGCCCATTCACCACCATCCAGCTCAACCATTTTTTAGAGAACCAAATGACCAACACACACGCCACCATCAGAGAGAATTGTTACCGTAAGTCTAGAAAACTTCTTCATCATCATCAAATCATGATGATAAGCTACTTGGCTTAAAACTAAGACTGTGCAACGTACTGAACATTGTTGCATAACAAAACTTTATTCCCAATCTGCGATTCATTTATTCATCTTTTTTGCACAGAAAAGGAAAACCTTAGTCTAGCTTGGTAAAAAAGAGTTTATAATGCATTCGCTCGAAAAGAGCGTTTTCCAAGCAGATAATTTGTGCGGAAAGTGTAACTTTTTGCACTAGTGCTTTGTGCTTTTTACTTTTTTTTTACCGTTATCAGCCCGTCGTCGCAGGGTTTTTATTATTTGAGAAAAGTTTTACAAATTAGATGATGACGATAACGATGGCGATGGCGATGACGACGACGATAGTTATGGTGATGACGATGGCGATGACAATGGCCAAAGTCAAAGTCAAAGTCAAAAAGTCAAATTCAAAAAGTATGTCAAAGTCATAAAGTTAAAGTCAAAGTCATGTATGTATCATTTATATATATTACGTCAGCGACTCAGATCATAGAAAGGAATAGATATGAAACGGGGGCGTGGCGCGTGTCGCCGCGACATGACCAAATAGGCATGTCACTGCCCGCCGCAGGTTAGTCGCAATTTGCCGTGAATCTGAAATGTTCTCCCATATTCGAAAATGTCGAATTGTAGCGTGGTTACATGCAAAAATAGGAGTGAAACTAAAACCTACAAGAATAGTGTAGTCACGTACCACATGTAAGTATTAGTATTTTCACTTATAAGTCAGTAAAAACAAATATTTTAACAAATAAACGCAACGCTGCATCATTTCTCGGGATCGAATTAACATATCGAACGAAAAAGCATATTTTTGTTCTGTGCGTTGTACATTGAACGTTCAATACAATAAGCAACCTGTACAGCGCTAAACCACGGAGCAATGTAATAAACCGCTATCGATATTTACGCTGCTTGAATTTTATTGTGGTACGGCCGCTGCTTGGCGTCGCGAACTAGAGCGGTGCCAAAATGTAGTTACAGTTTACGCGTAATCATACTAGTGATTTTATTTCGACTACTTTCGCTGTATTAATTTATTTCATTACTTGTTTTGGTTGGGTGCCTATCTTAAAGGTAACTAATAAGATACTAATACGATATTTTTTTTTAAGATACTTACTAATAAGATTTTCACTAAAACCAGAGTTTTAAATGTACGTGAACACAAACTTACAAATAGCCATATAAATAAACATTATATAATATAGTCATATGTTATATTTTATTATATAGTTTTTTTTTGGCTTTTTATAAGTTCGTGTTCGTCGATATTTTTTACCTTTGCGATTTATGGTAAGTTAACAACCCGTGGTATTTAAACTTGTAGCTAGAAGTTTATATACCACCAGATAAACTTACCATATTGTTACCCATCAATAACTTAACATAATAATTTAAATATTATAAATGTGAAATGGCCAAATGTGGGTGTACCTACTACAGGTACACCTCTGCCCAACCCTCCGGGGAAACAAGGCGTGATGTTATGTTTATTATAATGTCGATAAAACATCATTTTAACGTTTGTCTCCCCCCTAGTGTAGTGCGGTTAAGCCAATCACAGCCCTTGTTTGCATGTTGCCGTAGACTCACTGGCCACGCCTGAGTCTTTGTTTTTACACGGTTCAATGTGTGTGTGGGCGCTGCGGTGGGAGAAAACTGGGGACATCGGTTTTGGTTGAAATGAAGCAGTACGGCACTTCTCCTTTTTTATGTTCTGAGGTCAGCCAATATGTCAGATGTTACACATATGCGACTACTGTGAGTGTGAGGCCCACTCGTTGTATTTTTTTTTCCTAGCACAATGCATAGTAAAACGTTGTATGATACACGTGCGTAAGATGATTTCCGACTTGCGTCAAATTATATATCCGTGCACCTAGCTTCTGAGGTTTCATAAGTGCCCATGTAGGTTTATGTGAAATAAAATATTTTGAATTTTGAATTTATACACTCGTCGGAAATCGCCTACTTTCCGCACTGAAGTGTGTCGCAGGAAGCCGGTGAAGCGCGCACTATTTTATTTGACCAATGAGCGCGTGAGTTGCTAGAGTTGGCAGTCAGAAACAACCTTGGCCCCTTTAATGTTGCTTATTACCAAGGTGAGATGTCAGATGTTACAACACATCAAATGCGACTACTGTAGCTGTTACCCAGCTACTAAAACCATTCAATAATGAAAATTATAGAAAATTTCTGATAACTCACTGTCCATCTCCACACGAAGCCGCCAGTCCATTACAAACTGCCACATCAGTCAGACTCTCCTTATGATTCTTCACCTGGAACAACTCTTCACCAACTTCCTTTATATGTGTGGATATGGCTATAATAAACCCAGCACTGAATCCTATAAGAATATAGCCATCTCCATACCATTTGTATGAGACTATCGAGCCGTACCGCTGTTGAAATGCTAGCTCTATTGGGTTCTCAGGATTCAGGAGGTTATATAGGTATAATGTTCTTTTGCCGACAACTAGACTTATCTGGAAAAGAGATAAAGAATTGATTTAGAAAGGGAACTAACATCAAAGGAGAAGACTAACAATTTGAGATCTCTAGGTACTAGATGACTTATATTACTTTTACTAGCTGCTGGCCGCGGCTTCGCCACGTGGACCTAATTATTTTTCTAAAATAAAACTACCCTTAGTTACTCCTTATAACATTAGCGATCTGCCAGTGAAAGTGCCGTCAAAATCGAACCAGCCGTTTCGGAGATTAGCCGGAACAAACAGACAGACAAAAAGTTTAGAAATTGTTACTTTTGATATAATAATATATATACTTTCATGCATTTAGTAAAAATCTGTTATTTTGACATTACAAACAGACCCTTTAATTTTATTTATTTGTTTAGTTCAGGGGTTCCCAACCTTTTAACATACGCGCCCCCCTAACTTTCTTTTAAAATCAGTAGATACGGCCTTTTTTTTTTTACTTGGGTGGGAAATCATCAAATGACTTCTCGCGCTCTTCGTGTCAGACGTCAGACTTACTGACTAAAACCCACCCGTGTTCCTTCGGTTGCCTTTACGTTGCCAGGGGCCACGGTATCTCGACATCTCTTTGGGGCGCGCGTGGAACACAACGCGCCGTCGACCCGGACCTGCAGTGCTAAGTTATCACTATTATCATTATCTTTTCACCGTGAAAAGATAGGTGAAGTTAGCTTGAAGTGAGCTGTCATTCCACCTGCTGCCAGGGACTGACAGCTCACTCCGAGCTCACTTCACCTACATTTCACGGTGAGATGGTTACAGAATAGCACTGCTGGTCCTTATCGGACGGCGAGCTACTTATTTCTCACCGTCCGCAAGCCCGCGCCTACGGTGGCCGGGAATCGGCCTGCGATTCCCTACGCCCAGTGCGTCTCCTGCGGCGGCTAGGGACGTGAGGGCGCGAAATTTTCCTCTCTCTCACTTGTTCCGCCTCCTCCTTCGCAAGCATTACAGCTTCGCCGAAGGAGATGACGGCCTCCCATGCCCACTCGGGCCGTACCATGGCCTGGGGACCAGGGCCGGACGCGAGAGATCACCGCCACCGATCGCTTCCACGAGGACACGGCGATGCTCTGCCCAAGCCGAGACCTCCACCGTATGCTCCACCGTGTCCTCCGGGCGATCCACGCAATGATGACACCCGGGCGTTTCCTCCCGCCAGAAATCGAAAAACTTAGTTTGTCGACTTATGCAGAAAAGCTCATTTTACAGCACCTAAGTAAGTATTATGAAACGTTTGGATTTTGAAACCCCACCGGTTGGGTATATATGAAAACTGTCAGAAGCATGACACCTATACTGACTCAATATACTGTAATGAAATGAGTTAAGGAAAGATATGACATTAATCAGCAATCTTTCTGTGCATATTAAATGCTGATTAGGTACTGTTATAGTCGCCACGTTAAGAACTCATCAAGAATATCTCTTCATTAAAAGTTTTTAAATTAAAGCTAAAAGAATTTATCCTAAGTAAAACATATTACTCAATTAATGAATTTCTAACAGACCGAATTATTGACTAAACTTGTTTTTGACTTATTTAATGTGAATTATACGACCGTAATATTAATGTTAGTATGAGGTTGACTAAAACTTGACATGTTAAACTTATTTTATTTTCATTTAGTTTTTGTACTTATTTAATGTAATTCGCATGACCAAAATAATTATGTATATTAATAATATCTGATGAGGTTGACGAAAAATTTACATGTTAACCCTTTATAAGGCACAGAAAACTGCTAAGGTTATGGAAATAAAAAATTGATAAATATGTTAACTAGGACCTCTTTATTAAGAATATGAGTTTTTTTTTTTTATGTTTTTTTTAAACATGGTGTCCATTATTTGGCCAGAGCCTTACTAGGGCTTATGGAATTCGGCAAAGCATGGAACCACACACAAGGCAACTTCACAGCGGATGCACTGTATTTTGGATTTTTTGCTGTTTTCCTTGCTGCTGCAAGCTCTGCATCTTCGGTAACTTTCCAGTGGACCAGGTAGATGAGATCCTACATCTGTAAGCCGCAGATCGTCTGGGAGACCATACTTGGCTTTCTGTCGGCTATCAAGTTTTGGTTTTTTGCAAACAAATGATGGTAAGTTAGACACCCTCTTTTTCCTGCTGCTGAAAGAACCAATCAACTTTTCAATTGGTGCCATATGAGGGAAAAACACTTTCTTCCACTCATCATCATCATCGTCGTCTTCAGTGTCTGAAATAGTTTCAGGCTCCGGACTATTGGCATCATCTGGTGCCGATTCGTTGATATCTTGAATTGCAGAAACTCCACTTACAGAAGGTATAGGTGAATTGATAGCAACTTGGCTTCTAGAAGACGACGGAGAATCTAAAATATTTTCGAGGTCTTCTTGACTTATTTCCGTGAAAATCGCCTCATTTTCCCGTTCGTCGCTTTCATAACCATCTTCCGATTGCTCACCATCCGATAAGCCAAAAAGTTCCTCTATAGTTGCCTCAAGATTGTCTAATTGTATTACCTGAAACAGGAATAAAACATAAAAGCAGTTTATTCAAAAGCGCACTTCCGGACAGGCCAACGGGCTCTGTCCAATATATGGACGTCATAAGTTTTCGAAGTTTACTTTGTAAAATGAAAGTTATTACTAAAATAAAGACATTTATCCCATATTTACAATATTTTGAACATCTTGTAAAATAAAACTTACCTTTCTATTCATTTTTCACGAAGATGAAGTTGGATAAACACACAGCACTCAAAAATCACCAAATTTTGAAAGTTATTCGAACACCGTGAAATACTGTCCATAGATATTGTTCCTTTTTTTTTCGTTTTGTTATTGCTAACAAACTGTCAAATCACAGAGTACAAAAACTGAATTTAACTGACGTTTCATTCAGCCGCAAAAATTTAAAAAGTATGGTGTCCAAAATATGGACAGAGCCTTATAAAGGGTTAAACTTAATTTTCTATTTTGACTTATTAAACTAAATTGTATGTCCCTAATAATTGTGTAAGACTTAATGTAAAATGAGGTTGACTAAAATAGCCAATGCAATGGATAACAACCACCAACCAATTATGAGTGTAATTTATTATTTTTTTTTTATTTTTAACATAACCAATAACATTGACATACCTACCTACTTATTAATATAAATATTGTACACCCCATGGGTATGTTACAGTGATTCAATAATACTATTGTAAGATCTGCCTATTTACCTGTGACAAACAATAAATAAATGAATAAAACTGAGTCGTCGGGCCATAAATCAGTTATTAGTCTGTCTCGGTCGCACTTATGGAGCAGGTAGCAAACTATCGATAAGACGCAAGGCGTTGCACATTTATGCTATTGAAATTTATGCCATAACGACTCAGTTTATAACGCGAGTACTAAGTATAGTTATAATTTCTTTATGCAACTGTGATGTCATCTGATTGGCTGATTCAAAATAAACACACAGAAACAGATAAGATTTAAGTACAATCTATTCTATGTTTCAGAGGCAACAAACCATTTGAGTATACTATAACTATCTTAACTTAATGATATTGTATAAATGTTTTGTATTGTTGTTGTGTTATGTGTTTTATGTTATTGTATGATATTTTGTTGTGTTGTGTTGTTGTTGTAATGTGGGTGTTGGTACTATACACCTCTGCCCAACCTGTGTCTGCCCAATCTGTTATGTTATGTTCAAAAGCTTACAGTATTCTCCCCAGCCACTCTCTGATCAGTCTTCATCTCAGAGAACTGAAGGTCATTGGGTGCATCTCTCAGAGATATCATCCTCAACGTGTCACCATCTGAGTTGTTGATGGACAAACTCTTGTCTTCTGAGGCTAACACTAGAATACTGTCCTTGTTCCATTCTGCACAGGTGATTTTCTTTGTGTGTTTACCTATTATTGGTATTCTCCTGAAAATGAATAAAGGAAGCTTGTGAAATACTTGAAATTTTAAATTAAAAATTTTCTATTGAAGACCACAAACAGACATGTGGGTTAGGAATTGTGGTAAAAAATTCAGTTTAGGAACCTAGTATTATTTAGAAATTCAGTGTTCTAACTACTAGATATTAATGGCTTAGATATCATTTAGTTAGCACCATTTATTTTTTTAAGATTTGAAGTGGCTGTTCCTTTTTTATTTGTAAATTAAAATAATAATATGAATTTTGTAGAAATTATACATACTTAGTCGTGTGATGGTTATACAGTGCCAGATTTCCTTTCTGTGTTCCAACCGCCAACAAAGGCTCTCCATAAGCCCATGCAATGCACGAAGGTGGTTCACGTAGCCCTGTCTCTATATTAATGCGTTTGTTGGCATGGCATTCCCATAACAACACCGTGTTACTGTTGGGAGTAATGATTGCTAAGTAGTCACCGTCCTGGTCCCATTCCATGCCAGCGCAGAGACTGAAACAGTTTATTATTATTTCAATATTGTAACAATTTTTCTCACACTGCCTTGCCACGATGCCTGGCATATTACTCTTTCCAACCAAAACCACTGAGAACCAGTATGAGAAGGTTATTTGGGGTGCTGTATCTAATTGTAAAGACTTCAAGAATTAAATTGTAATTAGTCCAATCAAATATGCTGAAATAAAAATGTTTGTTTGACTTTTGATTTATATGCTACTAGCTTCTGCCGCAAGCCTATTACCTTCCTCTTTGATAACAATAAGTATTAATGTTTATAATAAATAATAAGAATTGGGCTATCCAATGCAAAAAATATTTTACAAATCCGACTGGTAGTTCCGGAGATAACCCCCTACATACAAACAAACAAACTTTACCTCTCATAATATTATTATTTTCTTTATTTAATATGTATTAACATATAAATTATATTTTTAAATATTATAATTAAAAAAAAAAACACATTAAAAATAGTAGCCCACCGGTATCGGGAGCTGGGTCCAAGCTACCGGCGGTCAGGGCTCCAGAGAGAGGAACCTCCTAACAATGCGAGAGGTGTCCAGGAGTGCCGCTTTCTGAATCAAGCCCTTCTTAATCCAGCTGCCCAACGAGAGCCTCCTTAGGTGTTGGTCGAGGCTCTTGGCAATTAAGCCATTGGCTGATACGACTATCGGCACAATGATCGCTGAGTCCACATCCCACATGTCTACAACCTCGCGAGCCAAGTCAAGATACTTAATTTGTTTATCTTTCTTGGCTTTCACGAGGTTCGTCATGCGGGACCGTTATGTCAATGATCATTGTGCGCCGCTCTCCGCGATCCACCATCACTATATCAGGCTTATTGGCAACATTAGTCCTGTCAGTGATGATGGATCGATCTCAGTACAATGTGATATTTCCATTTTCGAGGACTGGGTCGGGCACATACCTATAGTACGGTACTTCCGATTCCACAAAGCTGTATTTCAGAGCAAGTTGCTGATGGATAATCCTGGCTACAAGGTTGTGTCTATGCAAGTAATCTTCGTTAGCTAGACGAGAACACGCGGAGATAATGTGTCGGATTGATTCTCCCGGACGGTGGCATGCCCGACAGATGTCACCCGTGCCTTCCTTCACAATGAATCTCCGGATATTGTTCGTCATCATAACTTCGTCCATAATTGCACAGACAAAACCTTCGGTTTCCACAAAGAGGTCACCAAAACGCATTCAGGCTACAGACGCTAATAAATCAACATCGGGTCCATGTAGGGCCCGAAAGTAGCGTCCGTGAAGCTCCTTACTCTGCCATACCTCCTTGCGATTGTTAGTGTCTAGCTCTACAGGCTTGCGTTAGTCCTCTTTAGCCAATGAGAGCAAGGCCCTTGTCCACCGCGACCACATCTCAATGCATCCCCCCGTCGGCTTCTAGAAAATATTCCCTGAGACTGCATATCTCGCGACTGTGGAGGGTCTTAGCGTTTAAAAAGCCTCGAACTCCACACTTTCGCGGGATATACAGTCTCATTACCGATGACCGTGGGTGATGCATTCGATATGCAGTAAGCAGCGGACTCTCCTATCCAGGGCGTCGATTTCCTTCCTTCAACCCAACCGTTGAAGGCGCGTACCTTGTTTCCACCTGATAAAAGACTATTAAATACTTTCTTCAGGCGGCCAAAGAATCGCTCCTTCAACGATTGCTTCATGTCAGTAACATTGATGCCCAACGCTTCCGACATACCCAAATACTTATAGGTTTCGGATGCGGAGAGGGCTCTAAGGTTTATGGAATCCGAGAGTTGGGTTCCCAAGAATTACACAATCTCCCCTCGCTTTACATGCATGACCGCACATTTGTCCACACTGAATTCCATCCTGATGGCTCTACTGAAAGTTTCAGTTACTTACAGTAGCTCCATCAGTTGCAAGTTCAAACTCAAACTCAAAGCATTTATTTCAATTAAACCATTTACAGGCACTTTTGAATTGTCAAGGAGTCAGTCAGTCAGAAATATGAAGCTAGTTGCCCATTCCAAAGCGTAGGTTCCTATGGAGAAGAAAGGGCAAGAAACTCCACGGACACTCTTTTAAAAAAATTATATTCTTACAAAATATTGTTTACATCATTCATGTTGAAATTATACATGTGAGAACAATGTAGAAAGACGTGTACGTAAAAAGCGTCCGTAATAAAAAAAATAAAAATAAAATAAAAAAAAGCCTTGGCAGATAAGAGATGACCAGTCCCTACTGATGGCACCCGTTCACGAACATGACGCATGGATCAGCACCGTTTAGCTCAACCATTTTGAAGGGAACTCAACGATCCAACACACACGCCACCACCAGCGAGACATTTGAGTGAGCATAACATACTCTTAGCCGCCAGGGCATATCAAGTCAATGAAAGACGTACCCAGTAAATGGTAGCTTTATAGAAGGACCATGACCATGTAGGTCACAGTGCTCACACATGTGCTATGCAATTATACAATAAAAAAAGAGATTGAAGTTATACAATTCAAAGATAGTTTTTGCAATCTTCAGCAATTCCAACAATATTTTTGAATGCTAATCAATTAGTTTATGCGCTCTTGTGGAGCTGGACCAGCGTTAAGCCAAGCATTTTAGTCAGCGATATAATCCCCAAGCTTATAATATGCTTGGCAGCATAGTGTGCGTTTTATACAAGATTTAAATTTCGTTTCATTTAGTTGTAGTATATGGGAAGGTATTTTATTGTAGCATTTTAAACAGTACCCCATGAAAGATGAGTCTACTTTAGCCAGTCTGAAACCCGGTTGAACTAATTGGTCCCTATTTCTAGTATAATAATTGTGTCTTTCACCTCTTTTACTGAAATGATTAAGATTTTTCCTGACGTACATGATGTTTTCATAAATATATTGACAAGGTACCGTCATGATGTTAATATTTTTAAACAGTTCCCTTAGAGAATCGCGCCTACGGAGGCAATATATTGCTCTAATGGCTCTTTTCTGCACAATAAAAATAGAGTCGATATCTGCAGCCCGTCCCCATAGTAAAATACCGTAGGACATGATACTATGAAAGTAACTGAAATAGACTAGCCTTTAGTTGTTGGGGGCAAAGAGATTCAGGTCATCCATGTAGAGGAGGTGAGATATAACCTGACCACCTCTCCTCAGCCGATAGCCTAGGCCTGAATTCTCTAGCAGTGTGCTAAGACAAACTCAAATTTATTTCAATTAAACCATTTACAGGCACTTCTGAATTGTCAAAAAGCCGGGTCAGTTAGTCAGAAAGTTGAAGCTAGTTGCCATTCCAAAACGTGGATCCCTATGGCGAAGAACGGGCAAGAAACTCCAATGACACTCTTTTAAATCAAGATATTACATAATCCTGGGTACATTATTCTTGTTGCTTCTATATTATGTCAGATAATTCAAAAAAAGTAATTAAAAATATAAGACAAATACAAGAAAATAAGCTCTGGCAGAGAAGACATGACCAGTCTCTACTTACGGCGCCCGTTCACCACTATCCAGCTCAACCATTTTTTAGAGAACCGAATGATGCAACACACACGCCACCATCAGAGAGAATTGTTACCGTAAGACTAGAAAACTTCTTGTAGTTTAATCATGATGATAAGCTACTAGGCTTAAAACTAAGACTGTGCAACGTAGGTACTGAACATTGTTGCATAACAAAACTTTATTCCCAATCTTCGATTCTTTTATTCATCTTTTTTGCACAGAAAAGGAAAACCTTAGTAGTCTAGCTTGGTAAAAAAGAGTTTACAATGCATTCGCTCGAAAAGAGCGTTTTCCAAGCAGCCAATTTGTGCGGAAAGTGTAACTTTTTTTCACTAGTGCTTTGTGCTTTTTACTTTTGTTCAATGTAGAAAGATGTGCACGTAAAAAACGTCCGTAATAAAAAGATAAAAAAAAATCCAAAATTAAAATAAGCCGAGGCAGATAAGAGATGACCAGTCCCTACTGACGGCGCCCGTTCACGAACATGACGCATGGATCAGCACCGATTAGCTCAACCATTTTGAAGGGAACTTAACGATGCAACACACACGCCACCACCAGCGAGACATTTGATTGAGCATGACATACCTACTCTCGGCCGCCATGGCACATCAAGTCAATGAAAGACGTACCCAGTACCTAAATGGTAGCTTTATAAAAGGTACATGGTCACAGTGCTCACACATGTGCTATGCAATTTATACAATACTAAGAGATTGAAGTTATACAATTCAAAGATACTTTTTACAGTCTTCAGCAGCTCCAACAATATTTTCGAATGCTAATTAATCAATTAGTTTGTGCGCCCTTGTGGAGCTGGACCAGCGTTGAACCAAGCATTTTTGTCAGCGATATAATCCCCCAGCTTACAATATGCTTGGCGGCATAGTGTACGTTTTATACAAGATTTCAATTTCGTTTCATTTAGTTGTAGTATGTGGGGAGGTATTTTATTGTAACATTTTAAACAGTACCCCATGAAGGATGAGTCTACTTTAGCCAGTCTGAAACCCGGTTGAACTAATTGGTCCCTATTTCTAGTAAGTACTATAATTGTGTCTTTCACCTCTTTTACAGAAAAGATTAAGATTTTTCCTGACGTACATGATGTTTTCATAAATATATTGACAAGGTACCATCATGATGTTAATATTTTTAAACAATTCAAATTCAAAAGTCAAGTATTCAAACTAGGCTATGAATCAGCACTATTCGAACGTCAAAATTACATAAGACAGTCCCCCAAAACGCCCACCCTTCACCACTTCCTAGTGCTTTTGCTGGGAAGAAATGGCGCAACAAACTCCCCAGCAGCACAGCTGTCTGTTCAGTTAGAAAAAAAAAAGATTCTATAGTAGGTATGCAAGACAAACTATTTTTTGCGTATTGAATTAATACGCAAAAAATAATTTAAATTATAAATTAAATAGCTATAATTAATAGCCCTATGACAGCTAGCACACGCCAATATACCAACCAAAAGCGTCGAGAACTATACTCAAGCAGAAATAAAAATAACTAAACGTAAACAATATCTAAAAAAGAAAATAAAGCCTCAAGGCATAAAGGGCGTGCCCGCTTACATAATTATAGCTGTAGAAGTTATAATTGATAAACTAGGACCATCGAGGTAAAATAAATAATTGTCGAGGTCGCTAGCTAACCACATATTGCAATACAACTCGTAAAAAAACATTGTAATGAGTAGATTATGTCAAAAATAAATTAAAATAAAATTAAAATAAATTGACTTATAAAGTAAAATAATAAACAACTATATAAACTCATATAACATGTCAGTAGCTAAACTAATTCTGGAGAAAGAACATTTAAACATTGTCTTGAGTTAATCACAGCAACCAACTATTCTTATCATTTAAGTAGTCGTTGATAGAATAGTATGCCTTTGAACCAAGGTTGGACTTTAATTTAGTTTTAAACACACTATAAGGCAAATCTAGCAAAGAAGAGGGTAGCTTGTTATAAAAAGTTATACCAAGCCCAACAAATGAGTTATGAACCTTATGAAGCCAGTGAAAGGGAGCACGGTGAAAGGGAGCACAGTTCCCTTTGAGGATCGCGCCTGCAGAGGCAATATATTGCTCTAATGGCTCTTTTCTGAAGAATAAAAATAGAGTCGATATCTGCAGTCCGTCCCCATAGTAAAATTCCGTAGGACATGATACTATGAAAGTAACTGAAATAGAATAGCCTTGCGGTATCTATATCACTAAACTGACGGATTTTTCTTTCAGCATATGCTGCTGAACTTAGCCGTCCTGCGAGAGATGTTAAATGAGGGCCCCATTGCAGCCTTGAGTTGAGCGTGATCCCCAGGAAAACAGTTTTATCTACGAATTCTAGTTTCTCCTTATTCAATACTATATCACAATCACTACTTTTAACATTCGGTAAAGCAAATCTTATGAATTTAGTTTTTTTTTCCCATTTAATACTAAATTATTAGTAGTAAACCAATTTTGGACCTGCAGTAGGGGGTTAATGTAGTCGTAAGAGGATTCAGGGCTAAGCAGAACCAAAGTGTCCTCCATTGCCCCATACACAACATCAGGAAGGTGAGAGTTGCATCTACTTTATACAACTGTAGCACCCTCATGAGCCATGTATGTGGTACCGAGTCATAGGCCTTCTTATAATCTATCCAACATGTCGACAGATCCTTTCGGGAACAACGAACCTGTTGGCTAATGGCCATGTCAATGAGGAGTAACTCCTTAGTACAGCGGGATCCGTTCCTACATCCATTTTGAGAGGCAAACATGATGGAGTTGGTGTCTATATGTTTGTTAATTTTAGCTCTGAAAATAGATGTAAGAACTTTATAGACCGTCGGTAAACATGTGATTGGTTTATAATTTTTGGGTTCCGCGGTGCTACCAGATTTATGGAGCAGGTCGGTAACTCCTGTCGTTAAGAACTGGGGTAGCGAAACAGACTCCAATGCAGTCTGGTACTGAGCCGCCAAGCGAGCATGCAACCTTATAAACCATTTAATCCAGAATTTGTGCAGCCCATCTGGCCCTGGAGACTTCCAGTTGGGCAACGGACGAACTGCACAAGCTACATCTTGGGGGCATGTGATGTAGCTTGTGCAGTTCGTCCAGTTCGTTCGTCGTTGTGGTCTATTACCATCTGGTAATAGTCCCCATTTGTGGTATTGGATCGCAGGCTCGCTCGACTTCCCGAGATCAATCATCTTCACCTTCATATTATTATTAGACCACCAAACAAACCAGTTCTCATTATCAAGAATAAGCAAAGTACAGTCAAGTTTGAATTAAATTTCTAATTTAAATCTCACCCTTGCAGCTTCATTCTTTCCATTAGCTGGCCAGTTCTGTCGTGTATGGCCACCGTAGCATCTGTACCAGTTGTGGCCAGCAATGAGTGTGACTCACCCTTCTGCCACAGAAAATACAGCTCACCCATCCCATGGGGCTGTTCTATGGTGTAAAGCAACTGGAAACATTAAGGAAAATTTTAAAATTATGTTTTGTGAAAACAGTTGCCTAGAAAAGGGATGACTACAGAAATGTCAACTAATAGAGAACTATGGAAGAAGACGTGCTGCTCCGAACACAAATAAATCGGGCTATGGGCCAGTATTATTTGCTATGCTAGGGCAACGAATTGTATCATTTATATGACGGCTATATTGATTTTTTTACTGAGAGATTTTTAGATTTTTTTACATCTCAACAATAAAATTGTTCACAAATATTTTGTTGTGGACAGCTCATCTTAGTAGAAAAAAAAAACTTACTTTAGGGGTAGTCATTCTGTGCAGTTTTGTATCCTCCAATCAACGAATTTAATTTGATGGAGTTAAAGCCACCGTTTCAGTTTAAAAAG
Source organism: Xanthia togata (assembly GCA_963853775.1). Lineage (NCBI taxonomy): Eukaryota > Metazoa > Arthropoda > Insecta > Lepidoptera > Noctuidae > Xanthia > Xanthia togata. The sequence goes on from OY970794.1 coordinate 6,172,627, forward strand.
AAGTATGGGAATTCGACAAAAATACATTTTTGTTGTTGACTTGTTGTTGTCATTTCGTTGCTTGGCAACTAATCAAAATGAACGTTTCTGATCGATCGAAATCATTTCGTTCACTGAAATCAGATTGTTTCATAATTTTGTTTTGTTCCCTAAAATATTTTTAGTACGCATATTTGTATTTTGGAATATTTTAAATGAAAAATTGCTTGAAAAATTCAATAAAAAAATAAAAATAAAATACTGACTTTAGGGTTGCCAGTTGTCGAAAAATAAGTGAAAAATTGTACACTAATATCTTGTAGCAAATTTGCTACTTATGATAATTAATTAATGTGTGATAATTGTTTGTTTCAGTATGTTTGTACCAAAATAATATTTGTAAGCCGATTACGGCTAGACGACATAGCGTTCTTTAAATGGCAGCTGGCAGTGGCAAAGGCCGCATTCCGTATTAGAACATAATCGCTCACAGCGCTGACATCGATAATTGGCGTTCCGAGTAAGATATCACGATAATGACAGCTGAGGGCTGTCAACAATTCGGAACGCTCGTAAACGCACTTACAGTAATCGCTCAACGTCAAAACTTGCTTATCATATTTCTTTGTGTTTAAACCACAAATTTCTTGTTCTTCTTTGTTTAGGTAGCGAACGGTAGCCAGAAGCACAATTTCGAAAATGCCACGTTAGTTTAAAGATATGATGCGAGTCAAAATAAAACAGCACAACTGTCATTTTTGACAGCGCCCACGGTGATATTAGTAAAAGACATGGTCGGCGTTATCGCAAGATGGCGCACGTAATGACGTCATCTATGACGATTCAAGACGCAACGTTATCGCGTTCACGTTAATACGGTACGACTGTTAGCACGCTCAAATCGATTACATCGTAACTCGGAATGCAGAGAAAATATAAAGTTGGCAAGTGGCAACAATACTGGTGTCAAGTGTCAAATGTCAAACTAAACAAATGTCACTCTCATGCTCGGCAGGCTGTTCATCAACTTTCTAAAATAAAATAAATTGAAACTACAACTTTCTATTGTATGTACAGCACTGTAATTACTAACCTTAATTAGACTTCAAAGCGGAATGAAAACCAAAATTATGTTACTTGACAAGGTTTGTCTGGTTTGTCACACAATCTCAAATCTTAAAATTTTACCAATATATCTGAAAGTACAATAAATAGCCATAGTTAATTACTTATTTATGTATTTCAGATACTTCCACGCAATGTCGATAGAAGCAGTGTCATAAGAAACCTGAAAAATGTGAACATTTTTTATAAACACAAAGAAAATAAATACACTGTTAGTATCCTGACTAAAATAGACCTAAGTAATCAGGATACTGGACAAAATCTAAACAAAAGTAATGACTTATCCTTTTATGTAGAAAGAAATAGATTTATACAGAATATACTAGAAAGTTTTAAGTCACCCGAGCCAAGACCGCAAGTGAAACCAAAGAAAATAGTAATAGACTTCAGTTCACCAAATATTGCTAAACCTTTCCATGCTGGTCATTTAAGATCTACAATAATAGGAAACTTTATTGCAAATATAAATACATACTTTGACAATAAAGTTACTAGACTTAATTACTTAGGAGACTGGGGTACACAGTTTGGGCTGCTACAATATGGCCTAAATTCAAAGAATATTGATTTCAAGGATTTGCAGAATGATCCAATCAAAACATTGTATGATGTTTATGTTTATGCTAACAAATTAGCCTCAAAAGATGACGGAGTACAAGAAGAAGCTAGACAGTACTTTTCAGATATAGAACAAGGCAGAACTAGTTTAGAAAACTGGAAAAATATCCGTGAAGTAACTGTACAAGAGTTGGAAAAAGTATATCGAAGGCTAGGAATACAGTTTGATGCATACCACTGGGAATCAGATTACAATGGTGGTGCCATTAAACCTGTTATCGATTTATTAGAAAAACAGAATATTCTTCAAACTGATGAATTGGGTAGGAAAACTACAAAGATAAATAATAAAGATGTGACTGTATTAAAAAGTGATAATTCAACTCTTTATCTATCTAGAGACATTGCTGCTTTGTTGGACAGATACAAAAAATATGCATTTGACAAAATGCTGTATGTAGTAGATAATGCTCAGACAGATCATTTTGCAGCTGTATTTCAAGTTGTTAAACAAATCAACCAGAAATGTACCAATGGCTGTGAACACATCAAGTTTGGAAGACTAAAAGGAATGAGCACCAGAACTGGAAATGTAGTATTCTTGAATGATATCCTGGATGAAGCCAAGAGGAAAATTCATGATAAGCAACTTCTATCAAAGAGTAATGTCACATTTATACATAATTAATTTCCATTTTATATTAACAGCTTTATAGTAAATAATATATGCAGTATGCAACAGATTTATAATAAGAGCATTACTGATTTCAGTTTGAAAGATTTAATTACAAAATATGTGAGGCTGATGCAATTGACCATCCAATACAATGGGAGGCATGTCATTGCTATCTTCAATTTGGTCAATTACTTTCGGTTTTTATTTAATCATTTGTCTAACTTTATCCTACAACAAATTACTCTTTTGCAGATACCAGAACTGGAGCAATGAATGAAGAGACATGTGACATATTGGGCACTTCGGCAGTTTTAATTAATGATTTGAAGCAGAGACGACAAAAAGACTACACATTTAGTTGGGACAGAGCACTCCAAACTGAAGGCGACAGTGCTATCAAACTACAGTATCTTCATTGCCGACTTTGGAGCCTAGAACAGAACTGTGGTGTGTCTGTACCCGAGATCTGTGACCCTAATCACTTGTCTGAAGAAGTCATAGGCGATGTTGTTGCCGAATTAGCCAGATTTGAAAACATCCTTCAAAAGTCATTAGAAGAATATGAAGCTTGTATTCTTGTTAATTATTTATTTCGCCTAGCAAGACATGTCAATAGAATGTTTAATGAAGTTAGAGTGAAGGATGTTAGCCCTGATTTAGCAGCTCAAAGATTACTTGTTTTCCATTGTGCTAGAACAGTTGTTCAAACTGGATTAGGGATTTTAGGTATAAGACCTCTGAAAGAAATGTAAATCTAAATAGTCACTAGAAAGTAATTTTGAATAGAATAGTTGATGAAAATTGTCCCCTGCCGCGTATCTGTCTGTCTGAACGCGATAAAATCAAAAACTACCAAACGGATTTTCAAAAGCTTTTCACCAATGGACGGAGTGAAGGTTTTGGTTTATAATTCATTCAGGTTTTGTGTAATTTGCCTGAAATATGACGATTATTGTTGAAGATGTCAAAAAAAATCATGTCGACTGGGAGCTTTACTGGCGTGCGCCGCGTAAACCGTAAAATATACATAAAATTTATGTTCTACAGGATTGTTTACAGTTTAACAAAAAAGTCCTGGATGGCGTATATATCTTTTATGGATGAATTAGAAATTAGAATTTTTATTTATTTGTAAGAATGTAGTTTTACTTAATATGGTGTTAAAATGATGACCCACAGTAACCATTACTATCTTTCAGAATTTGATAAAAATTTCATCGTAATTTCCGAAGCTATTTTGACCGGTATTTTACAGACGCCAGCACGTCAAGCTACTACAATCTGTAAAATTTTATAATTATAGCATACGGATCAAAGTTGATTGGGAAAATTTGACAGTTTCGGGCAAGTTGCTGTGCTGGCGTCTGTACATACCTTAGTTACGTACTTCCCGCGGGCAAAATCTACCTACAGTTATTGTTTACAATATAGGTATTACTGTTTAATTTTTGTCCTTCCTTTTTAGCGTTGGAACTTTTAGCTTTGTAAAAGTACGGTTGACAATGGCGGGTAACGTAAATATTTATATTTAATACCTGTGTACAACCTACCAAAGATGGTGTAATCGGCTTCATTTTTGAAAAATGCGCCATTTTGTCTACCCCCTCCAGCAAATTGAAATAGGATTTTCATCGACCGACTGATATTTATTTCAAATAAATAGCTAATTTAGACTACCGCAATTTCTATTTCCCTCCAATTTTTTTCTCGATTGGCAATTATTAAGGTGTATCCATAACATAGCAGAGAAGATCCGTATCCCTATGTATCACAGATACGATATAAAAAAAGTTATGACTTTTTTAGGTTCCATCAAAATTCTATGGAATTAGTATGTACTACCTACATAGTACACAAATATCTAAAAGAGAGTTTTGTTGAAACTGCTATTATTAGTCAATCTAAAATAATTGAATTTTTTTGATTGAAGATTACCATTATTTTATCTCCATTACGGAAAAACACTAAATTGTCACGGGTATTCTGAACTACTATTAGAAGAAATGTCAATTGCAACTTTAAAAAAACCGGCCAAGTGCGAGTTGGGCTCACACACGAAGTTTGGTACCACCGTAAAATATTAATAATTAATTGCAAAAAAAACACGGACCCCCTCTAAATGTTTCACTTTATTTGTATTATCTATACTTAATATAATATATAGAGGTACAATTTGTTTGTTTGTAAGTTTGTATGTAATCTCCGGAACTGCCAGTCTGATTTGAAAAAATATTTTTACATTGAATGAAAGTTATAGGCTCACGGGCAGAAGCTAGTTTGTTATATAGCATAGTGGCAATAGAAATACACAATCTGCGATTTTTTTACTGTTTACATATTACGGTTTATAAGATACAGCCCGCTGACAGACATACGGACAGCAGAGTAATAGGGTTCTGTTTAGCAACCTTCTGGTACGAAACCCGAAATACATCTGACTTCCGAAAATATATACAGACACCGACTCCTGAAATTAAAGTTGTTATTCAATTATTTGTAGTGTTATTTATTTATTGAAATCAGTTGTTTTTTTACCATTGTGTTCTAATAAAGTTTTTGACTAACCCAGATGTGTATAGAGGGTTGTTATAAGTTTGATGGCTCTGTTGTTTGTTCTGCATAACAGTGCGTCCGTCTGTGGCATCGTGGCTCCCAAACGGTTGGTATGATTTCAATGGAATTTTTATTATTTGAAGGCTGGTCTAACCGGGATGGTTTTTTAGCTATGGTTCATGAAAATCTGTTCAGCCTATTGTAAATTTAGTGAGCTCTTTTCGGAATCTCAGCCATGCAATGATAATTTATTTCAAAGACTAACTCGTCGGATCCGATTGAAAACTGCAATTATGTGGTAATATGATGCTGCACCCAGGAAAATCTGGATAGTTGACTTAGATATAGTGAACATAGTCTTGTCTGATGATGTAGCATTGTTTAGTTGGTAGATAGACGTTAAAAATGATCTGATGATGTAGGCAAGAATTTTGAATCGTAGTATATTTCACTATCATTGTTAAATCAATAGTTACTAACAATGATACAGGGTGTTTGGTGCATCGTGTGCCAAATTGAAATGGTTGACTGAAGGGGTCATCTGCTATCGATTAGATTACTTATAAATACAAAATTAGTGACATCAGTCATCGAGTTTTTTTTTTATTTACTCGCAAAGTTTCGGAACATGTAAAACTCAAATTAAAGCGGTACATGTTACAACTGCTTACATGGCTACAAAAAAAAGAAAAGCGACGCGATCTTCCAACTACCTTAAAAATTCTCTAGTCTAATATTATTTTCTATTTTGTGAATGTGAGAACGCTGTAGGCTTAGTGAACTGTACATTTGTTGACCATAATTATTTTGTTAAGTACCTGGTACTTGTTGAAAGACCTACACTGTCCTCCCATAACTAATAACACTGTTATTTGAAAATATTGTAAAAACCAATTATTTTCTTGCCGGTTCTTCTCCATAGGAAACGACCAATTGGAACCGTGCACCTAGCTTCTGACGTTTCATAAGTGCCCATGTAGGTTTATGTGAAATAAAATATTTTGAATTTATTTATTTTTTGAATTTTTTGCTAATGACGTGCCACATGTCATAACAATCTTTAACAACTTTGTGAATTCACTAGAATCGTAAATCGAGTCACATAAAACTAAATTCCAAATTCTAATGAAAAAAATATTTTTTACGTAACGGTTAGGTACTTGAGAAACAGGAAAATTTTGTTTTCTGACTCATGTGAAGTAAAATCTCTATCTGACTTGACATGTCCTCGTCCATTAAGTTGACCTCGCACTGTACGGAAACGGTTGCCTTAGCTTGATGTGAAGCCGTGTGTACAAGCACATCAGTGGTAATAATTTGACAGGGCCTATAAGTTGTAGCAGTAAGACAAATGTTTGTAGTTTTTACTGATCTGCGGTTGACTGTTTCATTTTGATAGTTCAACAACATTCATTGCGTTATTTTCGTTGTTGAGTAGATTTTTTTGTAAGCAGTGGATTAGCAATTTGTTTCAAAATTATTCCGATTGATCATGTATTCCGTAATTAGCGTACTGGCCTGTGAACAGCTTATTGCGTGGTGCAGATTATTGATCAAATTTGATCTAACATAAATTGAATCAAATTGATTGATATTTAATAATAAAGAATTTACAAAACCACAACAAAACTATTTGTTGAATTTTTGGCTAATTAGGTAGTGTACTAGACCTCAATTATAAATTGAAAGTAAAACTTAATAGTTTATGGTCGTCTCTATATCATAGACAGTCTAGAGACACGTCGTATTGATGATGGCCACTCCCGATTTGGAGGGAATATTCAAAAACGTACATCTAAATCATTTTTTTTATCGTGTGTGCACCTTGAAAATGTCATGTATTTCACAGAACAGTTAGATCTGAACTTAATTTAGCTAGTTGTATTCTAAAATAACATCACTTGAATAGTTTTTTATGTAAAATGTGCTTTTACATGGAAAAAACATCTTCGGCTTTCTTCGGCTATGTTCGGCTTTGTACGCCTTGACGTCAGAATAATCGGACCGATCCTGCGTCAAATCGGTATTTCCGGCAGTCACGTGGTATGCGCGGACCAATCAGAGCGCTTTCATATACTCTATATAGGCCGACATTTTCTGACAAGCGTAGAAAAAGTTTTCATCAACAGCCGCCATTTTGCGCTGGAGAGACTGAGAAGAATTTCGGAATTTGTCGTGTAAATTTTCTGTTTTTTCTTACATCATTTTATCATAAACTTTACCATTCCGTGTATTTTAAAGTGTTAAGTGAAATCGTGTTATTCGATAACGTAAATAAGTTCTATAAAGTAGCTAAAATCTGGTGATATTGTTTTCATTTATTGTGCTAGTTCCGACGGAAGATGGTGAGAGGTTCTGTGTAGCTCTTCGATTCCGAGCTTTGTAATGGCGAATACTTGAGTGAGAAATTATAATATGTGCCTTCAATGGTGCGAAGGACATCGAACGATCGCGATGTGGGTGAATTACATTATGATGAATGACAAATCGCTCTAAAATGTTATTTCTTGAAGATATAAGACATAAAAGTGTTTTTTAAATCGGCGGGCCGAAATATTCACGACGGCTTACGTTTAGTAAACAGAGCCATGGCCGATGAGCCGCCTAACAAGCGGCCTAAGATGATCCGGGACCCTTTTCAGGGTCCCTCGGACTCCGCGGGTGAGTATTTTAATGTTTTACACGGAGTTTGCAAAGTGTTGGAACAGTGTTCTGTCATATTATCTTTCTTTGATTTTTGACATTTTGCCTTCGTTCTTGTTAGCGCCTCGCAAGTTTTGCGTCGTATTATTGTGTATTAGCTCATAAAATGAGAAAATATTAGTTTTAATCGATATTTTGTGACATTATTTTATAAAATTCTAATGTGTTTCTGTTATTTCATTTATTATAATGAACAAAATGCAACTTTCATGAAATTGTTTTAGGGTGTAAATTTTGTAATGTAGAGCAATTATTTATTAGATTTTATCTACGAGTACACATTTTTACTAAATATATTATTTTAGTGTTGTTAAATTAAGTTGTTGTTTTTTGCCTTAGTTTTGCTGCAACAAGCAAGTCAAGTAAAAACATATTTTGTAGAATATGGGAACAAAATATTACAAAATATTAATTATAAAATAGCAGCAAGTAGTTTAAAAAATGTTTAGATAATTTTAGAAATGTTGGTTATTCATTCAAAACATTGCCTGACATACAAATAGTATTGGTGACCCAGATTATGTTTTGGTAACATAACATACATTTTTCATCCAAACTAAAAAAAATGTAGATAGAATACCACATTTGATTGTATATCCACATGTAATGTTTTATTGAATGTTGTGTAAATTGATAAGAACATAACCTCTTTTTTGCATGCTGACAAAATAAAGTGCAAGGCCATAATATTAAAACCAAACATATTCTATAATTTAAAAGTTATTGTATGTACCAATAGCCAAACTTCATATAATATCATATGCACACTAAATTACCTTGAATTTTCAATGATGTAGTTCTGAATTGTTTTAAAACTTTTTATGTTTTGTATTTGAATTGTAATGAAAGGATAATATTACTATTAAAAATAGTTCTCATTACTATTAGCAGAACTTATTTTGTAGCATGTAAAAATACTTAAACCCAAACTTAATGGATAAGTAAATGCTATTATCTGAAATTCATGTAATGTTGCTATCATTTTCTGTCTTAGTTTTTTTTTTTCCTTACTGCATTATGTTACATTACAAAATATATATTTTTCTGTTTCTTTATTATTTTATTTTTTAAGTTATTGTTTATTAAGTATAGGAGTGCTGTCATAAATCAATTTTTTTGATTATAGACCAAATAAATTGCAAATTTATTTCAGTATCTTAGTACAGTGTTTGAATGGTACAATTTTCCCCAATTTTATTAGAAGTATAAGAAATACACAATTAAAAAGATCAAAGTAGTCAAACTAACAAAATAAAAAAAAATAGGACTGTTTTACATTAAAATAAAAGTCATTATGTACCGAAAGAAAGACTAATAATGGGTTCCTATAAACAAAAACAAATCGTTTTGTGAACCAATGGTAGCATTTTTTTTGTCTAACTGAGCACATAATATAGATTCGAAAGCTAACTGTACCTGAAATAGCTACTTCCTTATGGGAGGGTCTAAAATGCAAAAGTATGAGATTTACTTGATTATTGATCAAGATACAAGTCTTAATTTTAACCAATAATGGTCAGTAAATTATAGAAATCGGCCACTAATAAATTGCTAATTTGTTTCAGTAACTTAGTAAATGTTTGAATGGCTCAATTTTCCCCAATTTATTATTAGTAGAAGAAATACACAGCTAAAAATATCAAAATAGCAAAAGAAGTAAATCGAAAAAGTTGAATATCCATTTTATAGTATTTCAAAAATCATAGACATAATTATGCGATAAACACTTCTGGATTGAGACTACAAAACTAAAGTAATTGAAATGAGCACCTTTTCAAGAGTAATTGAAATGAGTCCCTTTCTTAGAATCACAAATAAAAAAATATACACCATAATAGATGGAATAAAGTAAGCTTAGTTTTCGGCCATAAAGTCACGATTCGGCCATATTTTCATTTTTGGCCATAAACCAGCCGAAGCTTCGGCCAAGCCCAAAATCAGAAGTTCGTGAATTGTCGCGAGTTAAGCTTACTTCGTAAAGCTCAGCAATATCAGGTGAATCAATACAACAAGAAATACACACATTCTCTCCCTAGGTGAAAAAATAAACAAATAAGATTTCAGTGTACAGTGGAAATATTAATATTTTTTTATGCCTAAATCATTTTTCGGCTGAAAATAAGACTAAAGCCGAAAGCTTTTTAGTTTTTGGCTCAAAATCCATTTTCGTTCAGACACAATTTTTCATAGCCGCATATTTTTATTTTAATATAAAACCAAACATTTACAACTAGCTGCTCCCCGCGGCTTCGCCCGCGTGTACCCTAATTATTTTTATGAAATAAAAGAAGCTTAAGTTACTCCTTATAACAACAGCTGCCAGTGAGTCCCCTAAAAAACAGTCCAGCCATTTCAGAGATTAACTAGAACAAACAACCAGACAAAAATAAAAATATATTTTTTTTGTTAGTACCGACCGATAGTAGTAGTGATTTTTTGTATATACTTTCATATGCATTTAGTATAAAGCTGTTATTTTTACATTACAAACACATTTAAATTTGTATTTTGTATAAAAGAGTTTCTCATTTTACACAAACACTGATATCAAAATTACAATACACTACGTCATATTTACAACAGTTTTTTATGTAAATAAGACTCAAACATGTCTAAAAAAAGATCAGTAGATAAAATATTTTAGTTTTTTGGAAAAAAAAAAACAATCAATCTGCCTAGCGTTTTACCAACTATGTTAGGGTCGGCTTCCAGTCAAATTTTTGGAGAAAAATATATATATAAAGTGCAGAAATTTTTTCTCCTTATTTTTAATCATAAAAACAAAACTTAAATACTATCGAAATTCCTTTTTTTACAAAATTGCAAACTTGACCATGAAGTAACTAAAATTTTGTCTACCTTTTTTGTTTCCGCAGATGGGTTCTCTAACCTTGACATGTTCGACCTCGAAAAGGACCTCCCAGATGAGTTGATGGGAGGTGCTTGGGGGGAACAGCCCGGGGTTACGGGCCCCAAACCTCCTGCCCAGGGTCCAGGTCCTGGGGGACAAATGTCCCAACAGCAACAGCTCAACGGTGATGACCCGACTGCTGCTATGCACAGACAAATCAATAATCACCTTATACAACAAGTGAGTACCTGGAACTCATGGAATTGTCAATTTTTCTATTTGTTGACTAGTGATCTATTCAGATAATTTTGTAACCATATTTAAGAAAAGATACCTATATCTAGTTTAAAAATTCAGTCAATACAACAATTAAATCCAATTTTTTCAAATCAAGTTAATGCAGTGCAGACTACCTACTTAAACATAGGAATCAGGCAAAAAAATAATAAACCATGGTTTTCCTTAATCATATTTTTTACTGCTGCTACAATTAAATACTATCCAAACAGTTTTAATTTTTAAATAAAAGCTATTTTTGTAATTGTAATTGTATTTTATATAAGTAGTTGGCAAAAGCTAAAAATAATCTTATTATTGTTGATAACTTTATATATCCAAAGAAGTAGATAGCTTTTTAGGTCCCATTTAGAAAAGATGTAATTGGTAATATTTTGTATTTATCATAACATTGTTTTGATTGATTTGTGATTAATCTCTGTGTACATTAGGATTTTAGGAAGTTATTTGAAATAAATTAACCAATTTATTAAAAGGTCATATTAATAGTGTATGTCGTGTATTGGTCTTTTCACAGGGCAACAAAGGCTTAGTAGGCCACAACAATCCATTAGGATTGAGTAATTTAGGTAGTAAGAGTCCAAACCTACAGTCACCTCCAAACGTGTCTGTATCAAAGGACCTCATGGGTGGCATGCACCCGCAACTAATGCCAAATACGAGTCATCCAAATCAGCTGCACTCCACAATGCCAATGAGTTCTATCCAAGGAAGTATGAACGTGGCTAATGTCGGCGGGAACATGATAGTGACGAATAGTAATATGACGGGCGCTGGGATGCTCGGGAGCGGGATCATCAACAGCGTGAACAAGCAGTTGCCCACGCTCATGGGCGCCAACCATCACGGGACGCCGCCTCACCATCCACATGCCCAAGTGAGTTCAAATTCTGTTTTTTAGCATCATGATCATTTGAAAAGGCAAGTATTTAATGTTTTATTAAATACATGCCTTTTCCATTTGTTTTCCTAAAAATATTATTGACACATTAATATAATGAATGGCGCCCTTTTTTTGTGATCCTCAAATAATTCCTATTTTCGGGTCCTAAAAACAATAAATAGCCAAGTAACTGCGACAGACTTTGATGTCGTGGTTGGTCACAGTTCAAACCAAACCCATTTGGTCGGGGCGCCCATAGTTTGTTACTGCGACCAATTTTGCCCGCGCGTAGCTCACAGTTCAAACCTAACCCGTGTGATGTGTGGTCGGGGTACCCTATCTTAGTTACTGCAACCAACTGAGAAAATAACAAAAAGTAAAAATGAGGCTCATTCATTAAAAAAACTTGCATCATTAGAAGCCCAAGAAGTATTTAGAGGGTCATTCATTTAAAAAAGCGAACATCATTAGAAGTTGTCAACAAGTTTTTAGATGATTAGTTAAATATTTCCCTTTGAAAAAGATAATTATTTTAAATCAAAGCCCTAGACTGCTGACCACTACGCCCGACATCGAGTATATTTACCATTTTCCTAGAAACCGTTGGATCATGCCCGAACCGGCCGCGGTCTAATTCACGTTCACGTTAATTTTACCCGATTAACTACCCTTTTTTTTTTTTTTTTGACATGCATTTGCTTAAAGAAATGTATTTGGACAACACAACAGTTTGTCGCAATTTTGGATATTTAAAAAAAAAAACATGGGTACTTGTGAATTTTAGACAAAAAATATGCACAAAATATTAAGCAGTCCAATTGGGTTTTCATACCATCATTTTCCAAGAAATTGCTTTCCAAGATATGGACAGTAACATGATGGCACATTGCAGGCGATGCAAAACGGACCGTTGAGCGGACGCGTCGGCGTCATGGGCACGCCCAACATGCGCACCGCACTGCAGCACCACCCGCGCATGCCGGCGCCGGGCGGAGGGGGCCACCCCCTGGCGCCCTACCAGCCGCCCTACGCGCAGTCGGCGCAGGGGCCTGGCGTGCCGCACGTGCAGCGCGCGGCCGGCGTGGGCCAGGTCGGCGTGCGGTTCGGGCCCCCAGCCGACGCGGGCGGCGGTGGCGCGGCGCAGGCCGTGCCGCCCGCGCCCTCGCCGCAGACCCCGGGCGCGCCGGCGGGCGGCCAGTCCCAGCCGCAGGCCGCCACACAGGCCCCCTCCTCGCAGCCGCCGGCCGCGCCGCAGCCTCCCACCTCCGGCTCCATCGCCGACCCGGAGAAACGGAAACTCATCCAACAACAGCTTGTGCTGCTGTTACACGCACACAAGTGCCAGAGACGAGAATCCCAATCCAACGGCGAGACGTGGCAGTGCACGCTGCCGCACTGCAAGACTATGAAGGGTGTTCTCAACCATATGATGTCATGCCAGGTATTGTATTATTCATAACAAATGCAAGGAGTGAAATTTCTCTCCTGTTAGAATGTCTCTAAATGTGTATAATTTACAGGCCGGCAAGAATTGTGCAGTACCGCACTGCTCGTCATCAAGACAAATAATTAACCATTGGAAACATTGCAATAAGAATGACTGTCCGGTTTGTTTGCCGCTAAAACAAGCCGATAGGACTAGAAACATGAACGGTATGTTATGTAAGGAATCTTTTTCACTAGTAGACTTTTTTTTTATTGTGACCCTCGAACGTACATCACTGACGAAGTTTTCCTTATCTTAGCAGCGGCAGTGACTCAACATTCAACAGCGGGAGTGAGCACAGGCAACGTCGGCGGCGTGGGACCCGTGCCCGGAGTGGGCAACGTCGGCGGCGTGGTCGGGGTGGGCGGCGCGGGCAACGCCATGGGCGGAGTGAACCAGCTGGGCGGGCCGGGGCCGGCCGCGCCGCCCGCGGCCCCGGCGCCCGCGCCCGCGCCCAGCACGCAGGGCGCCGACATGAAGCGCGCCTACGAGGCGCTGGGCATCGCGTGCCCCACGTCCGTGTCCAACATGGGCGGCTTCCCGCGCGCGCCGCTGTCGCGCCTGCCCGTGCCGCGGCCCGGCCTGCCCGACGTGCCGCAGCAGCAGACCATGCAGGCGCTGTTCGCGCAGCAGCCCAACGACATGCAGCAGCAGCAGCAGGCGTTGGTGAGTCACGGTGTCTATCTGCTCGTTCTCTGTGCCTCTATGACTATTCGCTTGTGTTCAATGTTTGCCTCATACTTTTAATCCTCCTGCAGATGGGCGGCGCACTACAACTACCGAGCGGAGCCGTAACCGCCAACCCAGTATCCGGCACCAAAGAGTGGCATCATTCTATTACGGCTGATCTCAGAAACCACCTCGTTCACAAACTGTAAGCTATATTTTCGAAATTAAATCATCTTTGTAGTTTTAAACATTTCAATGACACTGTGCATTTTCACAGGGTGCAAGCGATATTTCCAACACCGGACCCTACTGCAATGTTAGATAAGCGAATGCATAATCTAGTCGCATATGCGAGGAAAGTCGAAGGCGATATGTATGAAATGGCGAGTACGCGATCTGAGTACTATCACCTGCTCGCCGAAAAGATATACAAAATACAGAAAGAACTCGAGGAAAAGAGACAAAAGCGAAAGGAGCAGCAGCAATTGCAAGCGCAACAGCAACAGGCAGCGCAACAGCAGCAGCAGCAACAACAGCAGCAGCAGCAACAAGTTGTGCAACTGCAACAGCAACAACAGCAGCAGCAGCAGCAGCAACAACAACAACAATCTGTGAGCGTCATGTCCGGCGGCGGCGTGCTGGGTGGGGTGGGAGGCCCCAGGCCCGGCGTGGGCGGCCCTTTGGCGCGGCCCACACTGCCCGCCATGGGTGCGCAGCCCGCCCTACCTGCCATGCGCATCCCGTCGCCCGGGATCGCGCTCTCCATGCCTGCCAACCGCATGGCCTTCCAGACCAACCTCGTGGGCCCACCCGGTCCGAGTCCAAACCAATTGCCGCACACGCCGAACGGTGGCAGCGTAGGCATCGGCAGCGTCGGCGCACCGGGGATGTCCCCGTTCGGCCAGCCGATGACGTCGCCGGCGCCGAATTACCCTTCGATGCAATCGAACGGGCCGGCGCCGCTCGCTTCGCCGGGTCATCCGGACGCGAAAGTTCGGTTGCTGGGCAGCGCGGTGTCGAGTCCGTTCGTGAACCACGCGGCGTTCGGGCGCGCGGACGCGGCGGCTGCGTCGCCCGCGCCGGCGCCGGCGTCGGTGCCGGGCGCGCCGGGCACGCCGGCCACGCCGCACGCGCCGCACGAGCCCGCGCCCGCGCGCGCGCCGCCCATGTCCGCGCACCTCGCCGCCATCACGGCCTGCTCCTCGGCCGATGACAGGTGAGAGATGTCGAGTCATACGATACAATAGAATACTTCTTTATTTGCACAGAAAGTAGGTACAAGTTACAGATGTTAAGTTTAAAATTATCCTTATAAGTACTAATTACCTTAACTAAGGGATGCAAACAGTTTAAGCTATGATAATAAAGACTCACTTAATATATTATAATATTAGGGGTTAAAGTATGAAATTGCCGATTTGTACAGATTTTTTTTTTTTATTTTTTTTATTTAACATATTTATTTAATCTAAATAATTACCATTATTATCTATACATTGCTGCCATCTAATAGGAAGGTCATTTATTCCTTTGCCTTTTTTACGGTTAACGTAAAGAATCCACTTTTCATCACATGTCACAATTCGATCCAATATTGCTTCATCGTAGTATCGATCCAACAAGGCAACACAAGTTTCAACACGCGTTTCTTTCTGCAGATCAGTCAAATGATGAGGCACCCATTTCTCATATTTTTTATTTTATTGATTTGACGCAAATGAGTCAATCTTGTTGGTAAGGTAACGTTAAACCATGCCGCTAATTCCTGGGTAGTTTGGCTCGGATCGGCTTCCACCATCTCTTTCAATTCATTGTTATTCACCTGTGTGGGCGGTCTTCCACGTGGTTCGTTCTTCAAATCAAAGTTTCCATCACGAAAGCGTTTAAACCAAAATCGCACGGTGCGTTCATTAGCAGTCCGCTCTCCAAACGCAACATTGATATTCTAGCTTTTTAGCTGTTTCTGCCGCGTTAGTTCCGCGTCGGAACTCGTATTCAAAAAGTATCCATCTTTCTTGTCTAAAAAAAACAACTGAAAGGAAAGTCTATAATCGAATGTTATAAAAACTTCTTTGTCTAAGCTGAATAAAAAAATAACTGAAAGTCTATAATCGAATGTTGCACATTTTTTAAAAGAAGAATTTCATAGATACCATGTGAAAAAAGTTTCACTCGAAAAATCTCAAACCATGAAGGTTCTATGTCAATTCGAAGTACCTATTACAATAAAACGGCAATTTCATACTTTAACCCCTATTATTAACACATTCAATCAAATCAATACAAGTTTACCATGACAAGATGAAGTTCAGTAAATAATTTGAAACAGGCAACACAATGCTGCATTTCAACATTTTGTGAAATCATTTTTGTTTGATCATCTTCAATCTTTGTGGCATTTTCCGTACAGTCCGCCGCAAGACGATCGCAACAAACAAGATTCTGATGACGTCCGGATCAAGGATGAACCGGACGAGGATTGTGGAGGCAAGGGTATGCGGGACGAAACACCTGACAAAGACGCAGAGAAACCAGACTTCAACGTCAAAACAGAAGTCAAGACTGAGGTCAAACAAGACGTAAAGGAAGAACCGGGAGAGACTAGTGTGGGTAGTGTCGGAGAATCAGCGAGCGGGGAAAGAGGGACACGAAGGAATTTCGTGTTTAAACCCGATGAGCTCCGAGTAGCACTCATGCCAACGTTAGAGAAATTATTCCGACAAGACCCCGAGTCCTTACCGTTCAGACAGCCAGTCGACGCGCAAGCGCTCGGCATTCCTGATTATTTCGACATAGTCACCAAGCCTATTGACTTGTCGACCATCAAACTGAAGCTAGATCGCGGGGAGTATAGAGACCCCTGGGAATATGTTGACGACGTCTGGCTCATGTTCGAAAATGCATGGCTTTACAATAGAAAGAACTCGAGGGTTTACAGATATTGTACTAAGGTTAGTTTCACCTATATTTACTACTACAATTGTTTATTTTGTCCACTATTTGGTTTTGAAAGAGTGGGTTTATTTGTTCCACCATCTGGATAGTTCTTAGAGTCAACTCGATACAGTGTATCTGTGTTTTGGAAAGTCAGTTGATTTGCAGTTCCGGCTTATATAATAATAATATGTTTATTTTTAATAATGACACTTCTAAGTGTGATTACATTACCGTTGCAGTATTTTACGCTCTGCGACCATTGACGTCAATCACGTCCGTGAATATTTGCTATGTAGATGGTTTTTACATTATAATGAAAAAAAAAATACGCAATTAAATCTTCATTAGCATATAATTTGTAATTAAAGGCGGTATCTACGTTGACATTTCCTGACACGGAAAAACTCATAATAGGGGTGATGCCAGAAAAAAAAAGAAAACTATTTCGTCCGGCAGTCAGATAATAAAAAATATTACTCACATACCTATTTTTTGCTTTGTGATATTTATAAAAAAAAAAAAAACGCGTTAAAGTTGAGGAGTGGGGCCTCGCTACGTCACAACTAAGTATAAAATCTACATAGGCGTGACGTCATGCCACATTTTAACTCAATCTATCGCCTTAATATTTTGATTACTTAAAAAAAGAAAAAATACGTGTCCAATATTTTTTAATAATCTACCTGATGGACAAAAAAAAGGTTGTCGTCATCCCTATTCTATATGAATGCCTGTAAATGCCGAAAATTATATACTGTCTTATTTTCTATTACTCGCCACATAAAGCTATAATAATACGATATTAACAATAAACCATGTTGTTTTAGCTATCAGAAGTGTTCGAGCTAGAGATTGATCCTGTAATGCAAAGCCTAGGCTATTGCTGTGGTAGGAAGTACACATTCAACCCTCAAGTGCTATGCTGCTATGGCAAGCAATTGTGTACAATACCACGGGACGCCAAGTACTTCAGTTACCAGAATAGGTAAGCACAACTCTCATGATATTTTATGTAAAAGATCTGAATTTAAATTACACACTGATGATAGTTCAATTCTGTTTACTAGCTGTGTAATTTAATTCTCCTATATACTCTGTTCGTTTTAGGATATTTTGCGTGACACATCCAAAATAGCATTTTACAACTAACTTAGATACTTTGTTAAATAATTATTAAAATAGTCATTAGTCGTGATTGTTGAAAACTATGGAATAAAAATATGGCAAGTGTCATGCAACCCATCCGTTCCTGAACAGACAATAATAGTAAAATATTAAAGTTGAACATTTGATATTTGACCAAGATTCAACTGAAACACGGAGTATTAAGCGAATGGAGACTTATTTAGCCCGTGAACGTGATCGATCGTATTTTCTAATGTCGCCATACCAATCAAGGTTCTAACATCTGTCAAATTGTCATTTCAAATTATGTCTTCCATTATTCGGAATCAAATTCAATTACAATACCTTAGTACTCCATTGACTTAGTACTCTGTGTTTTGCAGCAAAATTAAATTCAATCTCGAATTCTTGACATACTTTCCCCCAAATTTTTTGTTGATGACTATTATAATGAGTACTATTTTTTTAAGACATACATGATACACATACATAATACTCTTCCAATAGTCCAGCTTTATCCATACTCTGACTAACGCTTTCGCAAGCTTTTTATATCCTTACTTAGGGTACCCACATTATCATGGGAAATGTTACTACACTACCCTTATTTGTGTGTGCTAAAAGTTACCAATGAGTGGTTGAACTTTTAGTTAGAAAAACATGTCAAATTGACTTTAAAAAAAACAAGTACTATTTTCTTTACCATTGTGCGAATTTATACTTACATGCTCAACTACCGTCATAATGAGCTTTGATAAAATTATTTGAGTATTGAACAAGAATTGCAAGTTTCTAAAAAATATTTTAGGCTAAAATTTTGATTTACTTATATGACAAGATTTTTATTTGAATATTTAGTTAATATTTTAACTTAAGCTTATTTCGAAATTATCTTCACCAAATCTTACTCTATTATGGGCCTTATGAAGCCACAAAAACTTTAGGTGAATCAAGTAATTACTACAAAAAGTCCCGACCGCTGCAACTTGTGGTGTATATTTAACTTACTTGTTACAAGAACATTTTCACTGCAATTTCAAATCCAAATACTTTGCTATGTTATAACTGCTATTCGTATGTCTCTTATACTGTCGTAAAAAGGAAACTAAAATATTACGAAATAATATTATATCGAAACAAGTCAGTCATTTGATAGTACGCACTAATAAAACCATATTATTATATTGACGCCGAACTAATCTTTAATAAGCGAAATTAAATGCATTGCTATCAATAAATTTAGCCAGAAGTTTCAACTCTGTACAGCCGTCGTGGCATACTTGATCAAATGATTGTGTCTAGTTGATTTTGTAACTTGAGCGTTGCTTGCCGCGACGGATAGTCGCGAAACAAAGGAATATGAGATCGGCATTCATCGGTAAATGAACACATATTTAGACAATGTGTAGGTGTTTACTAAAGTTTCACATATGAATTTGTTAAAATTACAAAGAAAGCATTAGGCATGATAAAAAAAATAAAAACCGTCACGTAGATTATTAAATGTATTTTTTCTTTTTCTACGTAATCAAAAGATTACGGCGATACATTGAGTTAAATGTGGCATGACGTCACTTGTATGTAGATTTTATACTTGTGACGTAGCGAGCCCCCACTCCCCAACGTAATGCTTTTTATCTAAGTTTTATTTTTTTATATATACTTGTCTAATATTTTTTTATTATGTGACTGACGGACTAAATTGTTTTTTTTTTTTACCCAAGCATCATCCCTATTCTCAGTAATTTTAAATAAATTAACGACCCAACGAATATTCGCACGTGAAATAGGAGTGTATTCTTACTAAGACCGACCTTAATTTATTTTTTCTAAATAATGGTAGGTGAAGTGCTTCAAGTAGTTTAGAACTACTACGCGATTCACAGATAAACATCTTTGTTTTATACTATTTAGAGCATAAAACATAATGAAATACATAAAAAATAGAAGAATAAAATTTAATTTAATTCCATAGAATAATACAGAAAACGACCTTTATGTTAGTATGGTCACAGATTAGAACAGATGAATCACTCCGCAAAAAATATTTAAATAAAAAGCGACTCTTGTTACGGCACAATAAAGTGCAATTCAGGTCGCTCAGTGCTAATCACCTACAGTTACGAGGGTCATTCAATAAATACTTAGCCTACAAAAAGTAAACGAAAATTTTGGAAAAGTGGCAATTTATTTTTCAACATAGTCTCCTTTTAGTTCGATACACTTAGCCCAGCGATGCTCCAACTTTTTTAACCCGTCCGAAAAATAGTTTTTGTCAAACTCTGCAAAATAGGCCTCCGTGGCGGCGATGACCTCCTCATTCGATCCATATCTATTCCCGGCGAGTGATTTTTTCAGATTAGGAAACAGAAAGAAGTCACAAGGGGCCAAATCTGGAGAATACGGTGGATGGGGCAGCAATTCGTAGCGTAATTCGACCAATTTGGCCATGGCAACGGCAGACGTGTGAACCGGTGCGTTGTCGTGGTGAAACAGCACTTTTTTCTTCGCCAGATGGGGTCGTGTTTTCTTTAATTCGGCGTCGAATCGGCCCAATACATCGGCATAGTAAAGCCCTGTAATTGTTTTACCCTTCTCGAGGTAATCGATGTAGATCACACCTTGTGAATCCCAGAAAACGGTGGCCATAACTTTTCCGGCCGAATTTACAGTTTTCGCCTTCTTTGGAGCACGTTCCCCGGTCTGGATCCATTGTTTTGATTGCTCCTTGGTCTCTGGTGTGTACCAGTGGATCCAGGTTTCATCGACGGTCACAAAACGACGCAAAAACTCCGCTGGATTCCGCTTAAACAGCGCCAAACACGTCTCAGATGTGGTCTCACGGTTGCGCTTGTTTTCTGGTGTGAGTAAACGCGGCACCCATCGCGCCGACAGCTTTCTCATGCCGAGTTCCTCGTGAAGAATATGATGCACTGTTCCTTCTGAAATGCCTACAGTCTCAGCTAGCTCCCGAACCTTCAATTGGCGATCTGCCAATACGAGATCATGGATTTTTTTAATGTTTTCCTCCGTAGCAGCTGTTTTCGGTGCACCTGGACGTGGTTCATAAAAAACCGACGTACGGCCACGTGCAAACTCGTTGAACCAATTCTTGACGGTGGCCATCGATGGGGAAGAGTCACCGTACACAGCATCTTCGCTCTTTGATTTCGATGCGCGTTTTCCCTTCCAAAAATAGGAATCGAATCACCGAACGATATTGCTCTTTTTCCATTTTTGTAAAACTGATCGACACGTTCGCTTCCATAAGTTGTCAAATTAAAACAAATGAAGGGATTGGAATGAAAAATTAAAAAAAAAAAAAAAAAGAATGTGCTACATTGTGGTAAATTCAAATTCAAAAGTCATTTATTCAAACTAGGCTGAGAATCAGCACTTTTCGAACGTCAAAATTACATGAGACAGTCCCCCAAAACGCCCACCCTTCACCACTTCCTAGTGCTTTTGCTGGGAAGAAGAAGTGGCGCAACAAACTCCCCAGCAGCACAGCTGTCCGTTCAGTTAGAAAAAATAAATAAAAAATGATTCTATACAACAGTATGCAAGACAATTTACAATATGCAAAAAATAATTTTAATTAAAACTCTTTTGAAACTACAGCACCCTCTGGCGATGAGGCTAGGTACTTAGGTATTGAATGCACCTCTTATATTATACCTAGAAGTTGCCTCTCTTTCTATCGCGTAACTTACATTTTCTGACTATGTTACAGTCACTTAACTTGTGTAATATCTGAACTAAAGTTATTTTGAGATAAAATGTACCTATTTCCTTCCTACAAACGATCCATGTGCCCAATTCCAGGTAAAAGGCTGAAAGAAGGATAATCGTACTCATGATAACATTAATAATGTTAGGTACTAATCATAATCGAAATAAAAGTTTAAACCAGTAAACACATCATTAAAACAACCAAGAAAATATTGTCACAGCTCCCTGAAATATTATATTGTATCATTAGCACCAGCCGGCTTATTGGTCTGTATTGACCTCATAAAAATCAACTAGGAACATATAAACAGTTACAAATTTATTTGACATTGTTTAATATTTTACTACATGCATCTGTTTGCAACGTCCTTGGCGCTCAAAATGACGTGGTGTTACCATAACACGGTCACTATCGATTTTCTCAGATAAAAATAGGCATTTCTTTAAAAGATTAATTTGGGATGGGCTGTAAAGGAAACTCCCTACAAATAGTGAAAATATCGATTAACACAGCATTTGTTATATTTAGGAAGCCACATTTTTCAATGTCCATGATTCGAATTGAAGAAATTCATTATCATTGGAGGTTTTTATAATGTCCTTAAAGTATTTTATATTACCTATATTTTTGTCCGATAAAAAAGAATTTTCATTAATAAAATACAACATTTGTTGATTACTTTACAAGTCATGAATATGCAATTAATAAATTGACTTTATATTTTGGTGGAAGTAATTATTACTTACCTAATAAGTTAACTAGTGACTCGCTGAAAAATAAACAATGTGCACAAAAATAAATGTTCTCTGTCTCAGTAATGATTTGTTTTGGTTTAAACTGCACGTTAGTCTCAATGTTGCATCGTTTAAATCCCAATAATACGAAAATATTTTTATCGATTGGTGTGCCCTAAGTCTCATCTTTGTTTGGAATAAAAAAAATAAAAAAAAATATTAGCTTCGCCCCGCGGTTTCACCCGCATAAGTCTCGATCCCGTGGGAATATCGGGATAAAAAATCTATGTCCTAATCCAGGTCATGGTCTACCCATGTGCCAAATTTTATCTAAATCTGTTCAGCCGTTGAGGCGTGAAAGCGTAACAAACAAACAAATAACAAAACTCATTTTCGCATTTATAATATTAAGTTAGGATTGGAAATCGAAAGTCAGCAGTGCATTCCAACATGAAATTCACCA
Source organism: Xanthia togata (assembly GCA_963853775.1). NCBI lineage: Eukaryota > Metazoa > Arthropoda > Insecta > Lepidoptera > Noctuidae > Xanthia > Xanthia togata. Next base: position 6,195,399 of record OY970794.1, read on the forward strand.
TTGGTTTGGCTATAATTTCGTTAAAAAACATCTTGGTAAAATTAAATCAAAATTACAACAATGTCTTGTGTATCAAGAAATCAGTGAATGTATCGCTTAAAGATGATAATTACAGCAATATCCTGCTAGGATAACTCTTGGTTACTAAAAATTCACTTAGTATGAAAAATAAAGTTACTGATCTTGCCCAAATCGTAGGCATGAAATAGGTCATAAAACTAAAAGCTTCATATAAATAAGTACTTTTTAAGTGCCGCTATATTATTTTACGTCGTACCTTTCTCTGTAATTGTACGACACACTCTACATTACATCTATGAATCTGTTCATGGTAAGATAGTTAAACTCGATATTTAGCTTAATCCCTAGTGAGTTTGCCAAATTACGATAATATACATGAAAATACTTTGTTTTTTTTGTTTTCGATTTTCTTCAGTATCCCGTATTTAAAATCAAAAGTCACACTCATTCTGTGCTCTCTTCTTCAATGTCTTTAAATGTCAATTACTGCTGCTTAAACGATTGGATTGTATCATGTGTTTGAAATAATTATTTCTTTTCGATATTAAGTGTATTATTTCACATTCTGAACGAAAAGAAATGGTTGTTTCACATCAAAATTTTGCTCATAGACATCTCAACAACGGTAGGTTTAAAAAATTCGGAATCAAGAAATCTACGTTGAAGTGCGACCTTTACTGCGCGCTCACCCGAGTTGGCGCAAGTATGCGTATGCATCTAACAGGAAGATGCTGTTTATTTGTGTGTTAGCTTTAGAACAAACTTTGATACTAGTGGACAGATTTAATTTTGAAAGTAAGCATTCAGTAAAGCTACCAGCTTTAATAAAAAGCTGAAACAGCCAAATTAGTAAAATGAGAACTACTGGTTGATATGTCTATGTAAAGGGCCGCTGTCTCATGTCACGGGCTTTCGATGACCCACCATGTGCGCTCCGCCCACTGTCTAACTATTAACCCCTTTTATGTTCTCATTGCTTACTAAATTTTTTTCGCCCTGTCCACGCACGTCCTTGCCTGCACACAATGATCCTGTACACGCTTCACATCACTACTGCTACATGGACGTTATGAAATAAAGTCTAAAAGCGTATGGGGTTGTCTCCGATAGATACACCTTCTGCCAGAAATGCTTCAATGACATCCAAGGAGACACTGTCACGCTCGGGGATGACCCGCTACAGCCACAGACGTAAGTATCTATATCTATCTGTGTTTCAATGAAATATCAATTTTGTAAACATAAACTAATAATTGAAAAACACCTTTGATTAAAGAACTTTCACGCGAAGAATGATATGCGGTGAATATTTCAGTGCAATCAAGAAGGATCAATTCAAAGAAATGAAGAATGATCATCTAGAACAAGAACCATTTGTTGTTTGCATGGATTGTGGTAGAAAGCAACATCAGATATGTGTATTGCACCACGATTCGATTTGGCCTCAGGGCTTCTGCTGTGATAATTGTCTGAAAAAGAAAGCTGCTAAACGGAAAGAGAACAAATTCTCGGCTAAGAAACTTCCTACTTCCAAACTTGGCATTTATATTGAAACAAGAGTAAATAATTTCCTTAAGAAAAAAGAGGCTGGCGCTGGCGAAGTGCATATCAGGGTGGTTGCATCGTCTGATAAGGTAAGGGGCATCCAAGACATACTTTAATTACTCTTACATACAAATTGCTAAACCTGTCTACTCTCTCACTATTCCAACTAATCTTTGCATCATTGTTATGAAGCTTTTCACATGTCCTACATTCTCCTGTTGTGATGAGTTTGGCTTAATCTTTCACTGTTTGTTACCTAAAATACTTTGTTCATGTCATAACATCATAAATCACAACTTGCTTTTTAGCTAGTGGTTTCCGTTAAATCTTTTGATTCTCCCCAACAAATGTTTTTGTAGGTGCAATATTGACACAAATCACAACTCATTTCTGTTGAACAGTGACTAAAACTTTCGTATATTTCAGATGGTGGAAGTGAAACCCGGGATGAGGTCAAGATTCGTAGAATCTGGTGAACTGTGCGCCGAGTTCCCGTATCGGGCTAAAGCGTTGTTTGCATTTGAAGAGATTGATGGAACCGACATTTGTTTCTTTGGCATGCACGTGCAGGTGAGTCATCCACGTCATCAATGTTACTTGTCATAATTTCACAAGAATTACACCTATTATTATTGATGGATTCTATTTGTTTTTGAGGTTTTTGTTTTAGATTTTCTATCTAAATATTATTGAAATTGTTGGTTAACTTTCCCGTTCATTTTATATCAATATTTTATTCTAACATATAATTTATAGAAAAATGTTAAATTTTGGAAATCTATACTCTGTTCATATCCAGAATCTGTACCGTCTAGTTTTCCTATCCAGATTTTAACATAAACATTTCTCTTCCAGGAATACGGCAGTGAGAGTCCGTCACCTAACACAAGGCGTGTATACATAGCATATCTAGACTCTGTACATTTCTTCCAACCGCGGCAGTACAGAACTGCCGTCTACCACGAGATTTTATTAGGATACTTAGACTACGCCAAGCAACTGGGCTACACGATGGCCCACATCTGGGCGTGTCCACCCTCAGAAGGAGACGATTATATTTTCCACTGCCATCCACCAGAACAAAAAATTCCTAAGCCTAAAAGGTTACAAGAGTGGTATAAGAAAATGTTAGATAAGGGAATCATAGAGAGGATAATACTAGATTATAAAGATATACTCAAGCAAGCTATGGAGGACAACATCTCGTCAGCGGCGGAACTGCCTTACTTTGAGGGCGACTTCTGGCCCAACGTCCTTGAGGAGTCCATCAAGGAGTTGGATCAGGAGGAGGAGGAGAAGAGGAAGCAAGCCGAAGCCGCCGAGGCAGTGGTCAGTATCAAGTATATGACGGTTGTAATGGTTTTTGCACGTTGTGAATAACACCGGGCCGTGTGGGTGGCCAAGTTTTGTAACTAAAAACTAATAGTCATGTCCTAATGTGTGTGTGTTTGAACTAAGTCACAAAAATTCCCTAAATACAGTCATAAGAATTTGCACAATTTTCTAACAAGCACGAAAGACAAGAGTTTTTGCACTTTAAAATCAATTTAATTTGCACCGGTTTTGGTATTGGATCTTTTAACATATGCTATAATATAATTGCTTGGTTTGGCATGAGACAATATTTTCTAACATGTTTTTTAGATATTCCAGTCCTCTGAGGAGAATGAGCAAGGTCCTGATGGCAAGAAGAAAGGCCAGAAGAAGGCGAAGAAGTCAAACAAGTCAAAGGCCGCGCAGCGTAAGAATAGTAAGAAGCAAAGTGACCAGCAGCAAGGCAGTGATCTCAGTGCAAAGATATTTGCCACCATGGAGAAGCACAAAGAGGTGTTCTTCGTTATTAGGCTACATTCCGCACAATCTGCTGCCAGCTTAGCGGTGAGTTTCATTAATGAATAATAACTATAAACTGCAGAGTCCCATTAAATAAGCGGGCAAAACTTCACAAACGCGATGCGTATCAATAACTATTATGAAAAAAATATTTAACTCATAACATTACGTTACTACAGCCGCGGCGGAGCCAACGTCCGTGAGATGCACTAATTATGAGAAATAACAAGTTTTTGAAATAATGCTTTTTATGTGTAACATCTTCCCTCTCGGTTTCCTGCAATCAAAATCTAAATAATCAAATCTGCGGGAGTGATTACGTGAAAAGGGACGGAAGTGTGTCACAGGAAGCCGAGAAAGCGCGCGCTATTTGATTTGACCAATGAGCGCGCGCGCTGCTAGGGTTGGCCAGAAACGACCTTGACGAGGCCCCGCCCTTTTAATGTTGCTTATTACCAAGGTGAGATGTCAGATGTTACACATCATATACGACTACTGTAAGGCTCGCTCTTTTTTAGTTTTATCTAGATTACGTATTGATACCCGTGACGTTTGTGTAGTTTCACCAGCTAATTTAATTTGGCCTTGTATAAATATACTTTTTTTAGTATTGTAGAATCGATTTCTCAAATTAAATAAATATTATTTTGTAAAATAAATAGGCATTTTTCTTTACACTACGCTCGCATGAAAAATAAATAGCGCATCGTGGCATACTAATACGAACGCCAAGCAAAAAAGCCTATCTCTTGTCACCCCACGTTCAATTTGTTCATAATGAAAACAAAACGTATGTCTTATCTTCTTGATCGAAAATCCGTATTTTTTTTAATACAGCCGATCGGAGACCCGGACCCGCTGATCAACTGCGACCTGATGGACGGGCGCGACGCCTTCCTGACCATGGCGCGCGACCGCCACTACGAGTTCTCCTCCACAAGACGCGCGCGCTTCTCCACACTCTGCATGCTGTACGAGCTGCACAACCAGGGCACCGACAAGTTCGTCTACACCTGCAACAGTTGCAAGTCGCACGTCGAAACCCGCTACCACTGCACCGTGTGCGACGACTTCGACCTGTGCGTGCCCTGCCACGAGAAGGAAGGTCACCCGCACAAGATGGAGAAGCTCGGCCTCGATATCGATGTAGGCTCTTCCCCAGGCGACATGAAGCAAGCCAACCCTCAGGAGGCCCGCAAACTATCCATCCAACGCTGCATCCAGTCTCTAGTGCACGCCTGCCAGTGCCGCGACGCCAACTGCCGCCTACCTTCCTGCCAGAAGATGAAGCGCGTCGTCACGCACACCAAGATCTGCCGCCGCAAGACCAAGGGCGACTGTCCTATCTGCAAGCAGCTCATCGCGTTGTGTTGCTACCACGCGAAGCACTGCCAGGAGACCAAGTGTTCCGTGCCTTTCTGCAGCAGCATCAAGCAGAAGCTGAAGCAGCAGCAGGTTCAACAGCGAGTGCAACAGGCCAAGCTGCTGCGCAGACGCATGGCGGCCATGAACACGCGCGGGGCGGCGCCGCCGTCGCCGCCGCCGCAGGCCTCGCTGGCCTCGCCGCCGCCCTCCAAGCCGGCCACGCACGCCTTGCCGCACAACGTGCAGAAGGCGTTGCAGCAGGTGTGTGGAATATTATACTCATGTCTTCGTATTGATTACTCAAACAATTCAAATTAGCTACGAGGGTGACACGGAACGTTCTTAGAAAATCTAAAACTGAACAAACTAAAAAGTTATTAGTTTTATTATATCTTTTCAAAATAGTATCCATTTACATCAATACATCTCTGCATCCGATGGAACCACTGAGAAAAGCACTTTTCCCACTCGTCTTTAGGGGTCTCTTCGACGGCATTTTCTAACGCAGCCACTGCTTCCTCGGAGTCCATAAAACGTTTTCCTCGAAGTTTTTCTTTTATTTTCGGAAATAAATAAAAATCGCAGGCTGCGAGGTCGGGGCTATAGGTCGGGTGACCCAGTAATCCCACGTCTGACGTCGCCAAGTAGTCGATTGTTTGCTTGGCGGTGTGCGACGAGGCGTTGTCGTGGTGAAGGAGGATCCTACTACGAGGTCGTTTCTCCCGAACTTTTTCCAAGACAAGTGGCAAACAATTGTTAGTGTACCACTCTGCAGTAACTGTTTTTCGATCCCCTAAAACAATTGTTGCGTAATGACCTGTCCTTCCAAAGAACGAGGCCACCATCTTTTTTCTCACGCTTCGACTTCTCTTCACTTTAGTGAACAACTCTTCGGAAGGAAACACCCAGACCGCAGACTGTCTCTTAGTTTCAGGATCATAACAATAAATCCAGCTTTCGTCACCCGTAAGTATGTCGAGCACAGCATTTGAGTCACCTCCGTTAAATCTTTGAACCATTTCACGACACCAATCAACACGACGGAGTTTTTGGGCCTCTGTCAAATTATGAGGTATCCACCGGGCACAAAGCCTCTTGAGCGCTAAATGTTCATGGGTTATTTTGCGCACTTGGCGATGCCTAAGCTTGTCCGAATGTGCTGATAAGCCACTCTTTTGTCAGTCTCCATCATACGCCGCAACGAAAATTTTCTGGCGTTAAATTCACGCTAGCGTGACATAGACAATTTTTAATTTGCCGCCAAATCGTAAACAAATGACAAATTAATAAAATACATACACAATAATATATTATTGTGTAATTTTAGGCACAGTTCCATTTTCAAAATTTGAACATTTTTTTTTAAAATATCGTTTACAAGTGGCCAGTTCTAAAAACTAACAGTGTTGCCCTCGTATGTAGGATTTTTGTCCAAAATTTTATATTTTGTTCCTAATGTTTTTTTGCCAAGTCTTTCCATCGGAATAGCTGATTTTAACATTCGCACGAATATGTGAATCCACAAGAGTAAGAAGATATTTGCGAATATAATTTCCATACTAACGCGGAACCATTCGTACATTGCATCGATATACCGATATAAGTATCCAATGAAACTGCTAGGTAGGGTGGATACTTTTCACTGTCTGACCATACGAAAGTTTTCGCGCATAAGAGTGACCTAACAGAACATTTCCCTCCACCAGGTCCAAGAGGAAGCGGCGCGGCAACAAGCACCTTCCTACGGCAAACAAGCCGCCATGGGTCCTCCGCCCGGCAGCGTCGGCGTCGGCGTCGGCGGGGTCGGGCCGGGCGGGCCGGGCGGGCCGGGCGGGCCGGGCGCGCCGGGCGGGCCGGGCGCGCGCGCCGACTGGGCCGCGCGCTACCGGGCGCCGCCGCCGCTGCACCACCCGCCGCACGCGCCGCACCACGCGCGCCTGCAGCACCACCCGCAGCCGCCGCAGCACCACCCGCACCCGCATGCGCCGCAACAGTTACAGGTGCGCACGATACCATCCTTACTTATTATAAAAAAAAGTCCGCCGCCGCGTCTGTCTGTCTGTACATGATAAACTCTAAAACTACCGAACGCATTCATTTTCAAACGGTTGTCACCAATGGACAGAGTGATTCATGAGAAAAGTTTCACTATAGTTCGATTCAAAGTTAATGGCGGCTCGGAAGTTAGCTGCTCGCTGCGCAATACCGCACCCCTCACCCCCGCTGACCCATGAACTTGTTACTGCGCAGCGACTCGCCTCATGTTCCGAGCCACCATTAAGTTTGAATCGCACTGTACCTTTGTACTCAAAATTATACATAAATAAACTCACGCCTTCTTCCCATGGGGGTAGGCAGAAACTACAGAATGCCACCTGCTACGATCCTTACATAGTCCTTTTGCCTCGTTTACGTTCAGCTGAAATATGACGATTATTGTTAACAATGTCAGAAAAAAACATGCTAACTGGGACCTTTTCTGGCGTGCGCCGCGTAAACCGTAAGAAATTTAAAAAAAAAATGTTCTTTAGGATTGTACATCTTAAAAAGTTCAACAAAAAAGTCCGCAATAGCATAATATTATGTCTATCTTCTAAGGGTGGGTGACACAGTACACACTTTTATCTTTCAGAATTTGATACCAATTTTGCGGAAAACCATACTTTTTTTTTTGTTGGGTTGGGAAACAGACTGAAGACCAAACTTAACTTTGCAGTTCATATATAACGCCCGTATTTTTTTATTGTGGTAACTTGGAAGTTTGATTTTCGTTACGTATACATACTAAGTTTTTGATATCTATTTCAACTTGATGCGTTCTTGAGAAAAAGGGCACACAACGAAGTCATCCTTTAAGAGCCTATACTACCTCAAATGGCTTAAGATGATCCTCCGTTTTGCCGAAAATACTGCAGCATTAATTTTGAAATAAATATTTAAGTACTATGTTTATCGAAAACACGATTCCATAAAATTTCCTCTGTAGAAAAAAACATCTAAATTTACCTCCAAACCGAACAATTAACCGCTGGTATTCAGAAAATACTTCAAATTAGCTCATGAAACTTTGCATACTAACTGAACTAACTATATAGCAGGTCTTATGTTTTTATTTATTTTTTAAATTACCATTATTTTCACCGTAAAAAGCAATTACCTAAACTACTGGCGCCTTGGAGCCGCCAGTGCCCCACTCTGTCTCGCCCTCACTCAGTCCGCGAGCAGTATGGTGCGAGCGAGATAAAAAGTGAATTTAAGCTGAGGTAGTATGGGCTCGTAAGGGTTTAAATTTTTCATTTCGAGTTATGGAACCCTAAAACATGGATTTAGATGAAAGGCATACGGATAGGCCATAGCCTCGATCTCGTCAATTTAAAAAAAAATATAATCTGTCTAAGCTGCAAGTGTTCCCTATCGCACAATATCGACAATAGTTTCTTCAAATACCTATTTTTCTAATTCCTCGCAGGCCCTGTTTCCTCTTAAAGAACCCTGTAAGAAATCGACACGGATTCGGATTAGATTACTAAATATACGTCGTATATTGTATAATTTTACCAATTTAATTGTTATTCCGAAGCTATTTTGACCAGTGTTATATTAATCTAAATCCAATAAAATATGTTATTTTGGCATTTAATTAAGAAGCCTTGACATCATATAATTTAAATGAAAACTTAAAAATACATCACAAATTCAAAGTGACTTAAATAATTGGTTGACGGCAGCGGGCGTAGCGGTAGGATTCAACTTCTTCCTCGGCTACTATGTATGTAATCCCTGTAGTAAGTTCCCGTGGGATATTTTCCGACATCCACGCGGGCAAAAGCTAGTACGAGATACAATTAACAATCTCTAAAGGAAACTATGATAGATTTTTATTACTAATCTTTAAAGTTAGATTTCGCACTATGAAAGTACAAGAAAAAAACCTCCAAAGAAAAAAAACTTTCGAACGATACAATTTAATTGAGTTATAACGGCATGTAATCTATGTGTAAAACCGTGTTTTCCATCAAATTCACTTTTGGTGTGACCACCATCTTTAATTATACACCATCCTTTCGACATCAGCACCCACAAAAAACATAAATACCAGCTACATATAGCTTTCTAATGGTAAAAGAATTTTTCAAATCGGTCCAGTAGTTTTGGAGCCTATTCAATACAAACAAACAATTCAAATCTTTCCTCTTTATAATATTAGTGTAGATATGTTTATTACATAATTATATTAATTTGTAAAGTTATGTCTAACGCAAATAAAAATCTGAGAATCTATCAAGCGTATTTTTCTTCATCATTTTAAAGATAATTTAATTATTGATCTTTTAGTATACATGTTTTATTAAAAATGCCTTTTGTTTTATCTACAATAATTTAATAATGCGTCTAATTTGGGACAGCGCTTCTTGATGGAAGAGTCGTATTACTTGATGGATGTACGACGCGTCGCGTGAGCTCAGTACAGAACACGCAAGCTAACCACTCAAGTTCACTGTCATATATCTGCGTCTTAACTTCTTCTATAACGACCGTCTTAGATTTTGATGACCTAATAATATTTATTTAACATCACCACTGCTGAAATGGTTTCACATTACAAGCACTTTGAATTGATATTTCTAAATGTGCAACCAAATTGCTGTGGATCAATGCCAATCAATGAATTAATTACCACAAAAACATTTATCTCTTAAAAAAAATATGTCACGGGATCATGTCCAGTTGCCTCCTAAGGATTTTTGGACTTCATAAACATTTTCCCTTACAGCAAAGAGCCCCCGCGCCACAGCAGCAACAAACGCAACCTCAAGTCCATCAGAAGGCGTTACAGCAGCTGATGGCGACGTTACGCTCGCCCACCAGTCACAACCAGCAGCAGGAAATCCTACAGATACTCAAGTCCAACCCACCGCTCATGGCCGCCTTCATCAAACAGAGACAGGTGAGTTCTTTTTTACTAAACCTTTTTTTTGTTTAGAGAGACTTTTTAAAAGGCATGAAGTTTCAATCCCATTATTCCACATAACGAAAATAACAATGACACCAATCTCATAATATGCTTGGGCTTGATTTTTGTTATAAAATGTATTTTGATGATATAATTATGTCGTCATTTTATTAGACTGCATAGAGCCTATGCATCTACAATCTGTATTTCATATTATTTTTTGGGGACCTGTACCCAAATTACGTAATACACGATCAATCGGAATTTGAATCGTTTTGAAACAAATTGTTCATCCATTGCTTTATAAGTTCGAAAAAAAATCTGCTCAACAACTTAAGTTACGCAATGAATGTTGTTGAACTGTCAAAATGAAACAAAGTTTGTCGTAATCGTTTACGACAATGTTGTTGCGTAATTAGATAGCTGGAGAACGAATACCAGTATGTACATCGCTAATGATTACAATTCCCAATTGATTTAATTTTCCTTTGATGTATGGTCATCTGCACTTCAGTGGTACTGGATGTGCGGTACAAGCAAAAGGGAGACTACTGTTTTTATTTTATTCATGGTTCATTCCTAAACGAAAATGCAACATCTTCATAGCAATCAGCCTGAGACATTTGAATGCATTTTTTTGCTCCTCGGCAGATTTTTATAACACATTTCTTTTTGCTTAATCCAGAACGCCCAAAATCAACAACAAGCGGCAGGCGGTGTGGGCGGTGTCGGGCCTGTGGGTGGCGTGGGCGGCGTGGGCGGCGTGTGCGGCGTGGGCGGCGTGGGCCTGCCGCAGCAACAGCCGCAGCTACAGCACATGATGCAGCCGCAGCAGCAGCAGCGGTTGCAGCAGATGCACCAGATGCTGCCACAGCAGACACAAGTAAGCATTAGTAACGTCTCATATATAACCTGTATTATGCAAATAAATTTGATACTGCATGTCAAACAAAATTCTGCAGGCCTAACATGACACACGCGACAATTACTCACTCTCACGTGAGTAATATTGTCGTCTATTTCTGTCACTTTTCTCGATTTCTGGCAGCGCAGCGGCTTCCATACAAAATAGTCGACTTCTTCTGTCAAACTCATAGATATCCAGAGATATGCCTTCATTGCGGAATAGTAAGGAATCCTAGTGCGACCGCTTATCTCCCGGATCGCTTCGCACGAATGGCTGACGTATTTCCACGGAATAGGCGTGACAAGTAGCCTATGTATCCCTAGTGCTAGAACAACTCTGATGCGCAAGGGTGTCTGCTGCATGGCACCGGTGATATATAATAAAATACCAAGTTGTTGGAAGGACTATAATTTAACACTATTCAAAAAAAGACTTAGGAACTTTTTAGTAGACAAAGTTTATTATAGGGTTGAAGATTATTTATTGGAAAAAGAAATTGTTTGACTATTTTATATTAACTATTAGAAATTGTGACATTAATTTTATTATTGACTGATGAATCAGAATTATTTTATGTAGGTATTGAATGAATTGATAATTATTAGTGAATGATGAACTAAAATTGTATTATGTAATGGAATAGTAAATATTTAATTTTAATTGTAATCTCTATACTTTTGCATGCCTTGTAATTGGCAAAATATGGCTGTTTCTGTATTTATATTATGTACCACCATGACTTGTACCTGTATTTGCAAAATAAAATATCTTTATCTTTATCCCACCAAAATAATTACAACATTAACAAATAGTGTACTTACGACACACACTTAAAATTTGAACTCTCACACTAAGAAGAAAGCAGCTACACTAAATCAATTTCTAATAGCACACATACATAGAATGGGCGGGGCTTTCACTTGTAAACACTTGCTATTTGCGAACATTAAATGCACACGCATGCAATTAGGGAGTCGAAAGCGATGGTCGATAATATTTATCGATATTTATTTTAGCACATTCTTGTATTATTATAACTTCGTTTAATTTTCTTTTTATCATTTCTTTTGTTTTTATATACCTATCCGAAAATATGGGTTATTTTTACTAAAATAAAATAAGTTTTTTTTTATTTTTATTGTATTACCGGGTAAAGGGAACCCTCTCTGTTAAATATTATGCTATGCACGAGTAACTGTATAGAAATTACAATGTCTTTATTTGCTTCAAACAAAATTAAATTAATAAGAAATTTAACTCTTAAACTATACATGTAATACGAAAATATCCATTGAGTTCTGTAAAAAAAGATTGGACTGCAATAAAATTATACGCATGTCGATAAAATCAGCCGCACGCACTCGATTGCACCTCTCTAAATCCAAAACGTTCGTTCCGTTCGGAAAGATTCGGGCTAGTTCGTATCGCTCCGGACGCAAGTTAGTAAATGATTTAAAAATTGATTTTAAATATTAAACAGTGACTTAAATGTTTATTTACCGGTGGTACGACACGCCATTTGTCTTCAGGTTGATGGTACTAGACCTATTTTTACAAATTATTAATGCACAGCTCGGCATTTTGGTTTTTTACGCATCAATAGTACACTGTACGCAGTTGCAAAGCGACTGAATGAAGCGTACAGCAGCCGTTCGAACATAAGCCCAATTTAGCAATGTCGAGGCGCCACGTGCCACGCCTCCAAGGCATATCCCTCGATATCCGTGGTCAAATTTGATGTTTTTTCGACAAACCCTAACATGGCACCATCGATCAATAATAGCACTAGATACAGGATCAGGAACAAAAATACGTCGCTAAAGTGGCCACGTTTACACACACATAAACATTTACATTTCTTAATACGAATTATAGTTTTTTTTAAATAATATTAACAACATCATTTCATTATAACTCACTCAAGCAAAAAGTTTAATTACGATTGCAAAATATTTATATTTAAGTCCTTCTGTCATCGGAGACGGGTAAAAACAAAAAATTAAAAATGTCGCTTGAAAATAAAGTCATTTTTATACTAAGTACAAAAATATTATTCTAAAATGAAACTTAAAACCTAAGCAGTAAGGTTTAAAACATTTTGTTGACAATTTCGTGCTTACTCTATTTTGGAACTAGACATAGTTCTTGGTATTACATTTCAATGCTCGGAACACAGTAAGAATTGAAAGACGTAGAGTTGCAGAATAATAATTATAAAAATTAGGCGAGGGTTCGTTTTATATGGTAGCAAATATTTTTGACCAATTTAAAAAAGTAGTAGGACTAAATTAGTACAATAGTTATTTTAATAAGACATTGCTATTAATTGTCTGCAGGTTGGCTCAATGCAGTCAACACGTATACAAAAATGAGTGCGTCTACTTATACTGTACGCGATTTAGAAGTTATCACACTAATATTATAAAGGTGAAAGTTTGTGAGGGTGTGTGTCTGTGTGTGTGTGTGTCTGTCTGTGTGTGTCTGTGTTTGTGTGTGTGTGTGTTTGTTTAACTGCTGTTTTAACCAATCGACGTCGGTTAGTATTTCCGGATATATCCGATTTATCAAAGTGATCCGAACATATAACCGAATTCCTAGCTGCCTTATAAAAGTCATCTCTTCTGTCTCTGGTAACAATCGAGATCCATTCTGCACACGTAAATGGATTGCTAGGAAAGTAAAATAAAAAAGGAAAGCTAAGTATCTAATGAGAGTCCAACAAACAGACACAAAAGTAGCCTTAACCAATTTTGAAGTTCTGGTAACAAATTTTATAAAATTATTACAATACAAATCTACTCCATGCATCTACTGTTCTGTTGAACAAAAGTTTGTGCGTATGTTGGCGAGCCTTGGCCAAACATTTGTAGCGGTGGTTTAAAATCGGTAATTTTGTTAAAAAAAAAATGATATTATTTGTTAGTTTAAAGCTTAAAATATAACTTATTCTTCATGTCCTTACGGGACTTCTTGCCCTTGTCCTTCGGGGATTATTTTTACAACTTATAAATACACACTGCGGCATTGTGAGACGTGTTTACATTGGCTGTGTTTCGAGCGAACTAAACAAAATAAAAGCTCACTTCTCATTTCTCAAGTGCTCTTATATTTAGCGAGACGTATTTTTTGTGTCGACCCGATATCTAGTGTTATTATTGATCGAAGCATGGCACCTTAGTTATCTCGATTTTTGACAATTCAACACGAGATAATCTCCGATTCTTCTGTCATAATTAGTCGTATTTACTCGTTCTCGATTTTGACGACGAGAAGAGTAGACAAAATTATGATACAAAAAAAAAAACTCCAAAATAACATGGCAGTTTCATAATTGTACTTATTTTATCCATCTTTTTATTTTACAATATATTAATAATGAAAATACTTAGTTTTAAACTACTGTTTATATTGGAACGTGTTTTCGATGGAATTTTTCACTTTATGTATGGAAAATATGATTGTCATTCGTGGATCTTTGCCAGTCGTTACGGGTCGTCAGAAGCCCGAAAGTTTGACAACTAGTCTTACCAAGGGGTCTCGTATTACCCAGTTACTGGGTTGTGGAGGTTAGATAGGCAGTCGCTCCATGTAAAATACCGGTATTCAGCTGCAGTTGGGAAAAGGCTAGGCAAATTGAGATGTATGGAAAATATGAAAAATTATTACTTACATGTTGAGTATTAGGGGTTTATGGGTTTCTTATAGGGTTTGGTTGGAGGTATAAGCAAGAGAAAATAAAAAAAAGACCAGGTACTGTTTTTGCACCGTCGAGGTGTTGGTGTGAATTTTAATTCATGACAATTAATTAATAACTCAGTGCCATCTTAGTGCTGTCAAACTAGACAGACAGAATGGGAAATCGTCGGTTGACAATCTAAATTTTGGTGATTTTTAGTCTAGTTTAGAAGCATTTGTGACAAAAGAATCGGCACCATTGAATGAATGAAACGGAATTAATTTCAAGCCGATGTTGCTATCATAAAAATAATTTGTTGTGCCTTTTTCGAGTTCACTCATCGTTTACGGTCATGTTAGGGATTAGAATGACGTCAGAATCGGTAGACTTTCGATAAAACGAGAAAAAGAGCGTTCTCGCGCTTGTCATGTTAGCCCTGCTGGTGACAAACGAGCTGCTATGAAAATAGTATTTTATTACTGGATTACGAAAATCATGTAGTAACGAAACCTTTTCTTCGACAGGGCGTGTCCGGTGTAGGCGGCGTGTCCGGAGTCGGGCTCGGCGGCGTGGGCGCAGGCGGCGCGGGCGTGGGCGCCGGCATGGCGCACGGCGCGGGCTGGTTCAAGGGCGGCGTGGGCGGCAACATGATGGCCATGCGCGGCGCGTACGGCGGCGCGGTGGGCGGCGTGGGCGTGGCGCGGCTGGGCGCGGGCGCGCGCTACGCCTTCGGCGGCGTGGGCACGCGCTCGCCGCCCGCGCCCGCGCCGCGCGCGCCCGCGCCGGCCGAGCTGCTGCTGCTGCGCCAGGCGCCCGCGCCGCCCGCGCCGCCCGCGCCCGACGACCAGCTGCCGCCCATGACGCCGCAGGACCAGCTCACCAAGTTCGTGGAGCAGTTGTAGTGTACATAGCCTCGGCGCGCGGCCCTGTACATATAGCGTAGCGGCCGCCGACCTCCCCGAGCTCGTCTCCCCGCCCTATTTATTGATCGAGATGTCGTTAGCGACGCGAGGGACGTAAATTAAGTATTACGATGACCGAAACGAGCGCTCAATGTACAAAATGTAAATATGAAAGGAATATGTCCTGTCCGCTTCTGCGTAATGTAAGTTGTTTGTAGCGTAGGTACATTATGATACTTATTCTGTTTATTGTAATTAAATCATTTTATAATATAATTATGTGATCATTATAAACTGTTGTTTCTATTTATAAAATTACCTCGGATCCACTCATCGACTCCTTTTATTATATAATAACTATTAAAAACCTACAACGTCTTAAAAATTATTGTTAATATTTCAAACAATCCAGTCGTAAACTCAGCCCACAAGAGGTAGTCGGAGCAAAAGATTATTTATAACATTGAATTATAAACCTTATTGTCGGTGTCAACATGGACGCCCAAAGAGTTTGATATCTGTATCTATGTTCATACAGTATTGCTAAAGAGCAATGCTGTATGGCATAAAGATGTCACTTACAATGAGGTGCACTATTCAATGTCATCAGAAAATCAAATCCTCTGTCTATGGCTGTGCACTACTGTCTGCGCGGAGGCTTGGGTTAAGAATGGTAAGGTTCACAGACCGTACTTTAACTTAGCTAAGTGTCGCATATGAATGTGAACATTATTCGTACAGGAATTCGAATGAAATGCTTGCTCATATTCGTGTACGTCACCACACAACCCTCACCTTTGAAACTTCATGAAAATCATGTCCATGACTACGCCGGACCACCAACGACCATCGCTTCTTTATTTGGTAAATAATTAGTGCTCAATTGGTGCTAATTAGTGGTCGAACAACAAAATTGGTAACCTAGTAGTTTACCAAATTAAGTGCACAAATGGTCAAAGTCAAATCATTTATTTCAATTAGGCACAAAAAAAGGCACTTTTGAACGTCAAAATTTACAAAAAATAATAATAACTGATTCTATTCGCCCATTCTAAAAGGTAGTTTTCGTTTGGAGAAGAATGGGCAAGAAACTCCACCGTTACTCTTTTAAAAAAATCATTATATCTTGTATACACTAATTATATAATTATATGTGAAGACAATGCACCTAGAATAAGATTACTAGACCACGATAGGTAAAAAGAATGAAAAATGAAGGAATGACATAAATTAATTATGTGATAGATGCTTGGTGCTCACATACTTACAAACATTGTAATACCTATACTATATTCTTAACATTATAACAAGCAATACTAATAATAAGTCATGTGTGAGTTCAAGTAATCACAAAAAATAAAATAAATGTTTAAAATATATATATTATACAATTAAATTGGCAACCGGTTCAATTTTGTCTAGATCCTGAATTGTCCTATGGAGCAGGACCAGCATGTTTCCAAGCATTTTTATCTTGGATATAATCCTCTAATTTGTAATATGCTTGTTTACAAAGTGTACTTTTTCTATGAGTTAAATTTTATTTTATTTAATTCTAATATATCACAAGGTATTCTGTTGTAACATTTAACACAGTACCCCATAATCATCTCCCATGGTCATCTCCTAAACAGCTCAATACCATTGACAACTTAATTTGGTCGTGTTATAGTATGGAACAGTAATGAAAGCTAATTTCTTTTAAAATAGAACACAATAGGAATATTAATTATTGGTCACTATAACTTCTTTAGGAATACTATTTTTTGTATAAATTTGGGGAGAAATCACAGATTTTTTAATAGGGAAATATTGAAATGAGAATTAACTACCGCCAACGTACCAATGGCATGGTATATCTCGTAAAGTACTGGAGTAATAATTTTAGCACTACTTTTATCTTGCAGGGCACTGATTTTCTATGTAGGTTTGAAGAAAGCGACAAGCTCCTCAAACTTGTAATCAACATTCAAAGTCGCGGTCCTGCTGAACGAGCGCGCAAGTTATCATCGTTGAATTCTCGGTAAATACAAATGTTTCAGTTCTGTTTTTTTTTTACAAAATGAATCACTTCTGGAGGCACTAATTATTAATATCTGTAGCATGCCCCCATTTTCTGCGGTCATGGTGAACTTTTTCTGCGCTGCTGAAGGGAGTGTGACTACGGCCGGACCACCTACAGTCGATTTTCTCGAAAAGTACCAATTTTGTTGTTCGAGCACCAATTGAGTACTAATTATTTACCAAATATGAAAGCGTTTGGCGTTGGTGGTCCGGACTCCGGCGGTAGTCACGGACATATGAAAATCAATTGGGGACACAGCAAACTTATTTCGGCATTGTGTAAAATGTAAAACAACACTACACTAAGGTCCAACCAAACTCCTTACGGAGGACCTATCTACATGATTGTGTTTATGTCACAAACAATTTGTACCCTTTGTTACCCTGCGTTTGCACTGGCGAAACATCACAACAAAACATGTTGAAATCTCTAGTTCCTGTGAAATATTGTGTGGAACATTGACAGAATTGAACTAATGATTTGAACATGTTTTGTTGTGAATGTTTCGCCAGTGCAAACGCACTGTTGTGTCCTATATATGACATACGTTTCTATGACCACTAATCTGCGTTCTCAATTTATTTGTCAAACATGTAAACAAACACGTATTTTAGGAAAAACAACTGTAATGCCTACATATAAGGTTCAGTTTGCGCTACATAGTTTGCACTTCATATTTTTTATGACTTTTCAACAGTACTAGTCGGTGTAAAATCAACTTAATTTACACTAGCATTAAGTTAATGTTTGTTTAAGTGGAAAGGTAGCTTTACCTAGTTTTGTTATTTTGAAAGATTCTTGTTTGGTTGGAGACGTCAATGAGATTGAAAATATAAAATTCCTATATTTTCTATTATTTATATACACTCACAAAACCAGTCAATGCTGGAATTTTGGTGTTTCTTGATATAAATACAGAGGAACCAAAGCTCAACTCGACGTATATAACACCAAAAATTGCAAGAAACTTGCGCACAAGCACCGGCAAAAAAAAATCTTGGATGTTGTGACATTTCGGATTGTATACACAGAACATTGATTTATTAATACTTCAAGCACATAAACGTTCAGAGGTGGACTTAATGCCACAGGCATTTTCTACCAGTCAACCTTTGGGTGATGCAGAGACAAACAGTGGTAGGTGCAATAGCGAGAATTAAGGAAAAAAAATATTTATTTAAAAAGATATACATAAATATACCTACCTATTAAAACTATAAATATAATAAATACACCTAATTATATAAATCTTTAAAGGTTACAGGGCTGATAACATTTGGGGTCAACTGTAAACCTACGTCGCATATTTTAGTTTGTTTATAGTTAGGTATATGTAGTTATTTATGTCACATTAGTCACCTAAAAAAGTGGCAGTATCAAACAGCTGCCCCCCCTGGATTTTGTACCTACTGTTGTCGATAAAAGTTATGTTACGACACGTTAAGACTTATTAAACAATATAATATGCATGAAATAATGTTATCAAACTCAACTCGAACACTTTTTAACTGTCAAGGGTTCGGTCAGTCAGAAAGATGAAGCTAGTTGCCCATTCCAATGATTCCAAAGCATAACGTAGGTTCCTATGACGGCGAAAAACGGGGAAGAAACTCCATGGCCACTCTTTTGAATCAAAATATTGGGTTACCTACATCATTCATGTTGAAATTATACATGTGAGAACAATTAGAAAGAACAGACGTTCCTTTTTAACCGACTTCAAAAAGGAGGAGGTCCTCAATTCGACAGTATTTTTTTTGTATGTTTGTTACGCGGTTACGCCGCCAATTATGAATTGATTTTGATGATTCTTTTTTTTTACAGGTCATAGGTACTTCAGAGGTGGTCCCATATACATTTTAATAACTTTGCTTGGGTAGTTCTTGAGTTAGCTTCATTCATACGTATTTTTACCACTTGTCTATGTGGTGATGTTTTAATACGTTTATGTCACTGGTAATAACTTAGCAGGTATTCGAATTTGTGTGAGGTAACATAACTAAAAAGTTAAAAATAATAACTTTTACAAAATAAAAACAACAGACTTAAAAAAAAAAGACACTACAGGGTGCAAAATAAATGGCTGGTCCGGGGATACCGCACGGTCTCCGGTGAGGCGGCGAGCCTCCTTGCCGGATTGCCGCCATGGGATCTGGAGGCAAAAGTCCTCGCGCATATTTGGGAGTGGCGCGAGGAGGCGAAACGCCGGGGCTTGACTCCGATGCCGCGAGAAATCGCGGCACAGCGGACAGAGCTCCGACGGGATCTCATGGCAGCATGGAGAGTGCGATTGTCGCAACCCAGTGCTGGGCACGCCACTATTGCGGCGATAAGTCCCCTCTTTGAGGAGTGGCTGGAGAGGCGCCACGGCGTCCTCACCTTCCGCCTGACGCAGGTCCTCACCGGACACGGCTGTTTCGGGAGGTACCTGTTTCGGATAAGGCGGGAGGAAACGCCCGGGTGTCATCACTGCGTGGATCGCCCGGAGGACACGGTGGAGCATACGGTGGAGGTATGCCCGGCTTGGGCAGAGCACCGCCGTGTCCTCGTGGAGGCGATCGGTGGCGGGGATCTCTCGCGTCCGGCCCTGGTCCAGGCCATGGTACGGAGCGAGAGGGCATGGGAGGCCGTCACCTCCTTCTGCGAAGCAGTAATGCTCGCGAAGGAGGAGGCGGAGCGCGTGAGGGAAAGGCAAATTTCGCGCCCTCACGCCCCTAGCCGCCGCAGGAGGAGACGCCCCGGGCGTCGGGAATCGATCGCGGATTCCCGGCCACCGTAGGCGCGGGCTTGCGGACGGTGAGCAATGGGTAGCTCGCCGTCCGGTAAGGACCAAGCCCGGGTCGACGGCGCGTTGTGTTCCACGCGCGCCTCAAAGAGATGTCAGCGAGTGAAGGGGTCCGATGAGACCATTGCCTGCCGGGGTTGCGGGAAAGTCCGAAAAGGATACCGTGGCCCCCTGGCATTGCACAGGCAAGAGAAGGAACACGGGTGGGTTTTAGTCAGTAAGAGTCTGACACGCCCTCCCGCTCCACCCAGAGCGGGAGGAGTCATTTGATGATTTCCCACCCAAAAAAAAAAAAAAATGCAAATGTTTTTTCAAACTGTAATGGTCACATGAGGACATTGACATTTTAAAGTACACAGGGCTACATATCAAGCTGTACATTTCCAGTTTAAGCTGATCTCTCGTTGTGCGGAAATCCTATACAATGCGAGATCAGCATAAACTTGAAATGTATAGCTTGATGTGTAGCCGTGTGTACATGAAAATCCTGCCTGCATCATTTAGTAGGTCTGGAAATAAGGTTTAGAATGCTTCACACGGGTCTCTTTTCATGTTAAGCTTCGTGACTAGCGCGACGTGACACCGGCTATAGTTATACCAAAAGTTTTCTTAGAAATTGTATTGTTCGAGTCGCGTCGCGCTGGTCTGCACAAGCCTTTAATCGGAGAGTGAAAATTTAATTATGTATTAGATACGCCGCGCGCCGTCACGTAGTGACTGTACGTTACCGCCGCCGTTACCAGACACCCAGACAGTCGGCACCGGCTATCTAGCAACCGGGACGTGTGAAAAGGCACTTAGGATTTCGGATAATAGTAATAGTGTTCTGTGGACATGATTCAGTGCGCGTTGAGTAACACTTTGCTTGTTGACTTTTAATACATAATTAGAGAAAAAAAAAAGAGAAAGAAAAATTGTTTATTCTGCACAAACAAAACGCACATTCAACAAGTAGCCAAAAGCCTCGTATTCATGCAGTAGAATTTTGACAATTTCATCTATGGCTTGATTTACATTACATTGCATCATGTTATTCTGATAATACGTAGCACAGAGCATATAAATAATACGTAGTATCTGTAGTCATGTAGTCTGTGTTGAACACAGAACACAGTGTGTTCTGTAATGACCACACCGATCTGTTAACTCTAGGATAATTGTATAATATATCTTGGATTATCCTAAGTATTTCAGTGTACGAATTGTTAGACCTCCTAACTTAACTTTAACTTTGTTCTGTGAATGTTTTTGTTTCGAGTATGGACAATAAAACCGTGAGTAGCAAACGAACTTCTTTAATTTAGGTACCACTGCTCACCACACACGGTTAGTGGGTCATCTTCGGGGCGGAGATTTAGGAGTTGGAGTATCGCTTAGGGGCACTATGAGCAGCAAAACAAACAAAAAAAAACGGTAAAAAAATGTTTTAATGTTTTTGTTGAGTAAGAGTACTTGTTTTTTTTTTTTGCCTTTTGTTCCTTCTGGAACAGGCTAGTGTCAGAGACCATGCTGCCAAGTCAACAGGTAGCTTTTGGGAGTCAATTTTTTTGGCACGAGGACAATTTATTTTTTATTTTTTTTGTAAATTTCCCAATTTCATTGCAGTATCATGACACATGATCACACATGGTCCTACGACGCACCGATTCCGAGTTGGGAGCTTTCATTTTTTTTTTTTTACAAATGCTCTTTATTTCCAAAATGGTAGCTCTGATGAAAATCTTTTCTTGGAAAATAAAACCGTTTTTTTTCTTAAGATATTGTTTTTTTTTTGTCTTAAATTGTTGTTGGGACGCTGCTTGCACGGGAATTATATAGGGGGGCGGAATTTTGGTCAGATTTTGCCTAAGACGGGTAAGGTAGGGTAAGACGGGTTTTGAGACATTATTATTTGAATTTAGTTTTAACTGCTGTCGCCGCGTGACTATAATAATTTGTGAGGGTGAGAGGTGTTGGTAGAACTACGATTAGGGCCAGGTGTAACAAGGGCGTGCACCTTTAATATTTAGACGCATATAGGGCTATACTGTGAATATGCAGTAGGTACCAGGCTATTTCGGACAACCTCCGTGCATTATCGGCGGGGACAAGTGGGCCCACATCGGCAATTTCTAATTTGTATACCATTTCTTCCTAATCTTGGGTATATCCGATGTATGTCACGCAGCAAACGGCGGATCCTAGCACCATTCGTGGGTAGGTTTTTTCAAATATTTTGCCGGTACATGTACCACTTTTAACCGCCCATGTACCACTTTTATCCGCCGCTGACTCCTATAGGTGCGACATTGACGTTTCACGAGTAACTCTAGCCATTGCCGCTCTATAGTGTCTGTATGTAGGTACTATGCACCGAACATTATTGGTACTGGTGTCTGGTGGACCTGGACCCACAGTCCCTGCCGTAAATAATTGTTGGCTGTGGTTGACACTGGAATGTCCACGCATACCCAGTCTCAAGTGCACGCCCACGTAAGATCGGTGCTGGACAGACATAATATAGGAGTCAGGTCTAAAATTTTGCTGAATTATTGGATCCAGCGTGGCCCTATTTTTGTTAGGTATTAGTTCCACGTGATTTTTTTTGTGAGTCGGCTTATGTAACCGAAGGACAACGTTTGCCGCTGCAATAATTATTATTGACCGCTGTAGTATGTATTTGTGTAAAGATGGGTTTCGTCGACCTCCACTATGTCGTTGTCCCCGCCGAACATATCGCGGTCATGAGCTCCGGCCATCTCGCAGACCTCGCGTAGGTAGTGATAGACTTGTATGGCCGTACCTGCCGCACCCCTACGTCTCTAACCGCCTGTGACACTTTGTCTTTCCGAAGGAAGTGCAGCAAAAGCCTTAGTGTATTTAAAATTGACACATTGCTGCGTTCAAAAAAGGTCCCTCGTATGCAACGCCATCTATACCGCAACTTATAATTAGTGTTGCGTTCCACATTCATAGGACACATGCATGATGGGCAGTGCGGTGTCCGCGACGGAACAAGCAGCCACCGTTTCGCCGCGCCGCTTCAATTACCCTTTCTTCTGTAGAAATAGCCGCAACATAATTCCAGATACTAAAATTTCTATCTAATATTAGTAAAAATGGATCCATTAAAAAAAAAACGAATAGACTAAAAATTAAATATAATAAAATTTTAAGAACTAAAAATAACTTTAAAAAAACCGACCAAGTGCGTGTCGGACCACGCAGAATGAAGGGTTCCGTAGTTAGAATGAATTTATCTTAAGAACAAACTTAACTTTGTAATTGAAAAACATGTTCTCCCATACGGAATATATGGGAGAACATGTTTTTGCAACCGCAAATTTTAGTTGGTCGATTATTACTCCTAAATTTGTAAAGCCCACCTAAGTGTGATAGTTTCCCTTTAAACTTCGTTATACATAGGTACTACTGCCGTGACATTTGAGTTTCTAACTACAACCGTTTAGTTGGTAGAGGGGGATTAAGTAAAGTACCTAGGTACCAATTTTCGTTAGAGTTCTTGACTTTAACGAAAATTGGTACTTTAAAGCTTGATAAGTCACGAACGGTTTACTTAATCAAAAAACGGTCTTCCCATACCTATCCCACACTATGGGAAGGAAGAAAAAAAAAAACATCCCCACTTCACATACGCGAATTGTTGGGAATTCTCGATACTTTTATGCATTCAAAATTTAGTTGTTGATACCTAGTTCCAAGTTATTAATTGTTTAGTTGTTTTTTTTATTATTAATTAGTAAGTGCTGTTAACGTAGGCTTAAAGCTAAGGGAAGCGGTTCTCGGTATGGTAACATACCGAGAACCGCTTCTCTTACATATAAAAATACGAATGTTGCAAATTACTTGAAAAAAAAAAGGATTTGTCGCGGGTTTTTTTATATAATGTCATGGTTTTCGACTAGAGCAACAATTTCTTTCCAGAAAAGATTTTCATCCGAGCTGGATGCATTTTGGAAATATAGAGCGTTTTATTTAAAATTAAAATAAATTGTTAGGCCCATAATTCGGAAACGGTACGTCGTAATCTCAGAGCTTGTATGACTAAGTAATAACTAAGTCCTCTGCCCCTAAGGATACGCAAGCTGAAAGATCGACCGACACTACATGATCTCTTGGTTTTCGACTAGAGCAACAATTTATTTACGGAAAAGATTTTCATCCGAGCTACTATTTTTGAAGTAGATATATCGTTTTGTAAAAAAAGAAAAAAAAAATGAAAGCTCCCAACTTAGAAACGGTGCGCCATGGGACCATAATTATGTCTCAGAACCTAAATGGTTTCTATGGTCAAGGTCAACCTGATACTGAAATGAAATTGGGAAATTTCTGGAAAAAAAAAACTCAAATTTCTGTCCTCCCGCCAAATCGCCTCTAAGGCTACACACACCCCTAAGATCCACAAACACAAATTGTATGTAGTTAAGTCCTAAAAGTAAAGCGCCATATTCACCATCTCGCTGTACGTCCCGCCAAGGCCGCGGTGCTCATAGCATACACACTATCGCGCGCATCCGGCCGGATGCGCGCGATAGTGTGCTTCCAGGGCAGTGCTGTACGTCCGCTCAAGGCCGCGGTTAATGTTGCCAGATGGGGTTTTTTTTTATCACGCTTTTACCCCAAAAATCCTTTTAACCCTGTCAAAATAAAATAGCCGAAAGCCATGCATAATATTTTTTATTTTACCCTAAAAGAGGGAGAAATCCCTAAAAGTGAAAACACTTGCCGAAACTGCTGTACAGCAAGGCTATGCACGATCCAGCACGCATGATGAACGATGCGCTATCGTTCTGACCACTGACGTAGCGTGGTTGCGCCGGTTAGCGACCTATTAGTTGAGTTGCTAACTTTAGACGAATCAAAATATACCTAAGCCATTCACACGCAAAATAGTTGGCGACCGTGTATTGGTTCTAAATATGTATAGTCTAGTTGTGAAACAAAATATAAAATATCACACCATAAATCATAAATTATGGGAAAAGTGCAAAAAATTCCGAAATGCTAGATAACGACCGCTTTTTTCAGTTGACGAACACACGTAGGTATACTAGATTACGGCCACAAAAAAAAAAAAAACATAAAACTTGTAATAAAACAACTTTTATGAATAAATTTTTTTTTATATTTTTCACTCCGGTCATAGATCAAAACATCATAGTACTCATAAAATAATCATTAACACAAATAGTATTTAATCTTCTGATTTAACGTATTTTTTTTTAATTATTAGGTTAAAGGAGTTAACACTTTTTAAGCCACTTTCTCGCCGCCGTCATGACTGACCGAGGCCGAGGCCCGTGGCGTGGAGCAGAGGTGCGGTGGTTCTGTTCTTCAAAAAAAGTGACAATACCTTGTTGAAGAACTATAAAAATTTAAATCAGCGATGTCGCAGTATCCTTAGGCATGCCGCGACGTCTTTAGGCATCATCATTGAACCTTGCCCTGCCGTGCCGCCAGTGAGCAACTTATTTTAGTTAGCATCGTACTTTTCGTACGAAATCTACGTGGTCGCACACTACTTTTTAGATGATCAATTAAATATTTCCCTTTGAAAAAGATAATTATTTTGAATCAAAACCTTGCTGACCACTTTTTTTATTTATTGGTTGGGAATTTGTCGAATTACTTCTCCCGCTCTGGGCGGAGCGGGAGGGCGTGTCAGACTCTTACTGACTAAAACCCACCCGTGTTCCTTCAGTTAACTGTACTTGCTAGGGGCCACGGTGTACCTTTCGAACTTTCCCGTGACCCCAGCAGGCATCGGTCCTAGCGAACCCCGTCAGTTCTGCTGACATCTCTTTGAGGCGCGCGTGGTGTTCCACGTGCCGTCGACCCGGGCCTGGTCCTATCGGACGACGAGCACCTATTTGTCACCGCCCACAAGCCGGCCGGGGCCGGGAATCGTCCTGCGATTCCTGACGCCCAGGGCGACTCCTGCGGTGGCTAGGGGCGTGAGGGCGCGAAATTTGCCTCTTCCTCACGCGTTCCGCCTCTTCCTTCGCAAACATTACTGCTTCGCAGAAAAAGATGTCGGCCTCCCATGCCCTCTCGCTCCGTACCATGGCCTGGACCAGGGCCGGACGTGAGAGATCACTGCCACCGATCGCCTCGTCGATCGTCGGTGAGGACTTGCACCCTGCTGACCACTACGCCCGACAGTCTACAGTCTAAATCTAGTATTTATTGGCCGCAGTCTAATTTACGTTCACGTTATTTTTACCCTACTGCGCGACAGTAAACTCGGGGCTATTTTTCAAAAACATATCTAAAATAGTGACAGACTGTTGTGTTGGCGAAACACATTCCTAAAAGCAAATGCATGTTCAAAAAAGCGGCCAAGTGCGTGTCGGACCACGCACTTGGCCGCATCGCAAGAACAGACTTAACTTTGTAGTTGAAAAAACATGTTCTCCTATACATTTCCTATCGGAGAACATGTTTTTTCAACCGCAAATGTAAGTTGGTCGATTATTACTCGTTAAATTGTAAAGCCTACATAACTGTAATAGTTTTCCTTTAAACTTCTTTATTGTACCACAGACACAGATTACGTAATGTCGCAACAGTAAATTACGCAATATTTTCTATGGTCCGAGGCCTTGACATCAACCAATGAACAACATTTCCAAACGTTTTTTGTTGGTTGAATACGAGGCTTTTGGCTACTTTTGTATTTTTGTGTGTTTTGTTTGTGCAAAATAAACATATTTTCTTTCTTTCTTTCTTTTTATGTATAGGTACTACTGCCGTAACATTTGAATTTCTAATTATAACCGTTTAGTTGCTAGAGGGGGGGGACGACACTTGACTCTAACGAAAATTGGTACTTCAAAGCTTGATAAGTCACGAACGGTTTACTTAATTAAAAACGGTCCTCCCAAACCCCTAATATTTTTGAAAAACCTATCCAACGATATCCCACACTATGGGTAGGACGAAAAAAAAATATCATCCCCACTTTACATGTAGGTACCCTAAACAATTGTTTTTTTCAAAATTTTATTTTACCACTTTTTCGGCGACATTATCGTGTATACTCTACTCATGCCAAATTACAACTTTCTAGTACCAATAGTTTTTGAGCTAAACCGCGGACAGACAGACAGACAGACGGACATGGCGACACTATAAGGGTTCCTTGTTGACTACGGAACCCTAAAAAAATGGGTGCTTGCTTGCTTTTCCAAGAAATTGCTTTCCAAGACATGGGCAGTAACACGATGGCACATTGCAGGCGATGCAAAACGGACCGCTGAGCGGACGCGGCGGCGGCGCAGCGCAGGCCGTGCCGCCCGCGCCCTCGCCGCAGACCCCGGGCGCGCCGGCGGGCGGCCAGTCCCAGCCGCAGGCCG
The DNA here is from genome assembly GCA_963853775.1 of Xanthia togata. Taxonomy (NCBI): domain Eukaryota; kingdom Metazoa; phylum Arthropoda; class Insecta; order Lepidoptera; family Noctuidae; genus Xanthia; species Xanthia togata. The sequence continues at coordinate 6,222,807 of OY970794.1, forward strand.
CCACACAGGCCCCCTCCTCGCAGCCGCCGGCCGCGCCGCAGCCTCCCACCTCCGGCTCCATCGCCGACCCGGAGAAACAGAAACTTATCCAACAACAGCTTGTGCTGCTGTTACACGCACACAAGTGCCAGAGACGAGAATCCCAATCCAACGGCGAGACGTGGCAGTGCACGCTGCCGCACTGCATTACTATGAAGGGTGTTGTCAACCACATGATGTCATGCCAGGTATTGAATTATTCATAACAAATACAGAGTGAAATTCTCCTCCTGGTAGAATGTCTCTAAATGTGTAAAATTTACAGGCCGGCAAGAATTGTCCAGTACCGCACTGCCAGTCATCAAGAAAAATAATTAACCATTGGAAACATTGCAATAAGAATGACTGTCCAGTTTGTTCGCCGATAAAACAAGCCGATAGGACTAGAAACATGGGTGGCGTGGGCGCAGGCGGCGCGAGTGTGCTCACGCCCTCAGAGCCCATGACGCTGCAGGACCAGCTCACCAAGTCCGTGAAGGATTTGCACTTATAGAGTAGCGCTCTTCTCGGCCCTATTTATTGATCTAGTTGTTGTCCCCTTCGTCGGCCTGTAAAGTCCTCCAGGCAAACCTTCACCACAGTCAGACCGCGACGGCTCAGTTTCGCAAGTGGCTGGAGGCACAACACACGGCCATTGCCTTAATCCAGGAGCCGTGGATTAGGGCTGGCCGCATACAAGGACTCTCCAATCTTGGCGGTAAGCTCCTATTCACCTCAGATCACGAACACCCCAGATCGTGCATCTATGTCACAGGTAACCTTAAAACACAGCTCTTAACTGACTTCTGTTGCAGAGATGTCTCTGCAGCTAAGCTGCTTATACAGCGCGATGATGCCATGATATATGATGTATGCGGCCTGCCCTAATCCACGGCTCCTGGATTAAGGCAATGGCCGTGTGTTGTACCTCCAGCCACTTGCGAAACTGAGCCGTCGCGGTCTGACTGTGGTGGAGGTTTGCCTGGAGGACTTTACAGGCCGACGAAGGGGACGCCATCGCTGATGGAACCCTCTTCATCCCCCCCAAGTCTAAGCCCCGCAAATAGGTCGCCCTCGTCAAAGCCGTCCTCCCCCGGTCCCGAAACCGGGGACAGGATCATGTCGTCCAGCTCCTCGCTCGATTAGGGGACGGCACCCAGGGTGGCGGCGGCAGGGGCGGCCGACTCTGCAGCATCAGGTTCAGCCGAGGATGCTTCCGGGTTGTTTGAAGGGGGAGTGGACTCCCCTGCAGGTGCCTGCGGCAGTTCCAGCGCCTCACAGACGGTATATATAAATAAATAAGTAGATTAATTAGCATGCATAATTGCATATTAGTCACGCCCACCAACGAGTTCGAGCCGTGGACTAGTGTACCCTTAAGCGAGCTGTTTGGAACCATCAGCCACCTGCCCAGACAGTGCCAGAGATCAGGGCAGCCGCTATTCAAGAATGGGACAGGTTACCGCAAGAAATGCAGGATAACTTGATCCTCAGCATGTCCAAGAGGATCTCCGCATGTGTGCGAGCCAGGGGAGGAACTACCTATATTGTAATAAATAAAAACTTTCTATTAATAAATTGTTGTATAAGTTTGGTTAAACGATCTTTTTCCTTCCATCAAATTTCTGTTACAATTGTAATTGTTAGGATTGAATTACTCTGCGCACGCCACTATCAAACTACACAACACTACCAAGAGTTCAATAAGCAAATACAAAAAAAAAAATAGCACCTAAATCACATTACAATAACAACAATAATAATCTCAAAACACCTCCAGAAAACGAGTTTGTAAACCAGAATTGAGAGAGAAATTCCTTGATTTTTGGAGGCTGTGAGCCGTTGCTCATCGTGCTTTCTGAGGCACGGAGGGGTATCAGCATGTATGTAGTTGGTTGGTCGCGGCGATAAATCCCCTCTTTGATGAGTGGCTAAAGAGGCGCCACGGCATCCTCACCTTCTGCCTGACGCAGGTCCTCACCGAACACGGCTGTTTCGGTAGGTACCTGTTCGGTATGAGGCGGGAGGAAACGCCAGGGTGTCATCACTGCGTGGATCGCCCGGAGGACTCGGTGGAGCATACGGTGGAGGTCTGCCCGGCTTGTGCAGAGCACCGCCGTGTCCTCGTGGAGGCGATCGGTGGCGAGGATCTCTCGCGTCCGGCCCTGGTCCAGGCCATGGTACGGAGCGCCAAGCCCGGGTCGACGGCGCGCTGTGTTCCATGCGCGCCTCAAAGAGATGTCAGCGAGTGAAGGGGTCCGATGAGACCATTGCCTGCCGGGGTTGCGTGAAAGTCCGAAAGGGATACCGTGGCCCCCTGGCATTGCACAGGCAACAGAAGGAACACGGGTGGGTTTTATTCAGTAAGAGATTCTGACACGCCCTACCGCTCCACCCGAGCGGGAGGTCATTTGATGATTTCCCACCCAAAAAAAAAAAAAAGGATTTAATTAATCAATTTTTGACATTAATAAATAAAAATAAGTTTTATTTATTTTTCTTTAATTTCAAACAGTGTATTTTTGTTTAAAAAAAACTTTTTTCTGCATAATTTTAAATTTTAAAATTATATCAGCTTTTGCTAGTGATCACAACTTCTTTTGATGTGTATATTATAAATAAATAAGTACCTATTGGACAAATAACTTCAAGTCTTATTTTATTTTATTACTTTTACCGACGTGAGTACCTATTCATTGTTAATAACAACTGCTAAAAGTAATTTAGTAATAAGTAATTTCAATTAATTTTTACATTTATCAAATCATGAGGTAATTATTAACACCTTCACTGTCCCAAGGTAATTGGTAATCCCTTATCACCATACGTCCAATAATAATATTGCATAATTATGTTTTATAAGGTCGGTTACTAAATCTATGACACCGAAAATTCGTCTATCACCCTCAGATAACCATTACATATTATTTTCAAAAATGCATTACATTACATGCAATGCACGGATGTACGAGCTTCACTTCAAAAACGTTGAAACAAATAATAGAACTGGTTGTATTATTTACATTTTAGCCTATATGTAATGTTCCCACTGCTTGGATACAGGCCTCACTCTCGAGTAGGCTATAATCGACCACGCAGGCCCAGTGCGGGTTGGTAATGTCATACAATTCTATTATTTAATTCAGGTGAATGTCGCTAGAAAATTGGATTAAAAAAACTACAAGTGCATTCCATGTCATGCACTCATGCATGGACTTAAAGGGCTACTTCAATGAATGACATGTCATGCATGGACAGTGAAAGTGTTAATAATGATGGATAATTATTAATAATTATCGATTTATCACTTTTACCGTAACATATTTATGTCCCAGCCATCTGGTTAAATTAGCCAGCTAATTGGATGCCTAGGCCGTTCATTAAATGCGCCGCATCCAAATTGCATGCCTAGGCCGATAGTTAATTGAACTAGAATCATTTAACGTTTAACAACTTGGCGTATTGAAAGTCAACCCTTTGAAGATAGTCATCTTCAAATGGTTTCCATTTTTTCACAATTTTAATCACTTGGAATCACAAGCGATTCAAACAGTGAAAATTGTTTGCCATTGAAATAGAAAATAAATTTTCAGTCCACATATTTTATATGTCCATGGCGGCGTTTAATGAATGGCCTAGAATACCAATTAGGTAGCTAATTTAACCAGATGGCTGCGATATATATACAACGTCCCGAGATCAATCGTCGGGCAGTTGCCCACCAGACACGACACCCGTCTGGTCGGAGGATCCTCCCTTTTCTATAGAGGATGATTGAACTTTACACACTACAGGACTAAATTTGAAACCCGTTTTGTAATGAAGACGGTTTGTTGACTGAACGCAGCGCGGCAGCGGTTCGTGGCGAGAATCGCAGGTTTTATGCCTATAAAGTCGACAGTAAAAACCAAAGAATTATGTAAAACGCTTTAATTAAATTCATGTGACAATGTTAAAATAAACATTTTAGGTATTTTAAGTTATTAGTAACATCTTGCAGTGCTGAACATTATTATACTCCACATTTTATTCTAAAACGATACAGGAATAACTTCCACCAACACGAAGATTTTAAACTAGCCGCGAAACGTTTCTTTTCACTTAGGTATCAGTCCTCGCTGTATAACTCTGACATCTAAATATTTTTATTATCTTACAAAGATTTGGGACCAAATTCATTACGACGGATTTCCCAAATTCTTACGTTCACATCCATTCTTAAAATAAGGCCCAAAGATGCGGTAATTCTGAACGTGTTGCTATCAGCTTTCACGATTTAGCAACTGAAACGGCAGTCTTTCAGTGAGATCAAAATATGCAATGAATACGTTGTAAATGTTGGTAGCAACATGCAATGTCATCTTGTTAGGCCTGAAGGCAGTTCGTAATTTAGATGCTAATCTTACGAGACTGTTCATAAACCAAGTAATATTATTTTAGTTCCGATGAAGATAGTTTCAATATTGATAGCATAAAAATAAATACAGATGGCACCACTGAACATGGCACACTTATTTGGTGTTCATTGGCTTTTTCGAGAACATCGTTGCATATTTAAATATTTAGAATCAGAATTATCATACGCATCTTTTTACAAAAATATACACCTATTCCAGGGTTTATAAGCAGTCTCCTGTACAAATATATTTCTCCATATAGTCAATACTTCTTAAATGCAATCTCTAATCCATTCTCAGCACATAAAACTTCCAATTATTAATGAACGCTACCCAAAAACATACATAAAGCTCGTTCGGATTGAAGTAGCAAAAATTTCATTACACATATATTAAAATGAACGTTAAAAAAAATGCTTTGGAATACTGACAATGTTATTCTTGTTATCTCCGATTTATTAGCACAGCTATAAGCGTTATTTTCGCGTGCTTACAAATTTGTTTCAATTGACGATGCATTACGCACGTAAATATATAAAAATATATACATATTTCAAACGATAGGTGTTAATAATGAAAGCATATTAATAACACCTTTGGCAACGCAAAGTAAGCCTCACATTTTTATCTTTAATTTAATTATAACATCAATATCCCAAAGTATTTTTCAAATACATAGTTTTAACAATAATAACCATAATCCCATTCCAATATAATTCATACACCAGATGATCTTACAAAACTAAACTATTAAAAAACAATGAACAAGTCAAGTATGATTACAACAAAATAATTTAAAAACGAAAAAGATATTTGAGGCAAACCACACTATTTGTACTTTCGTAAAATAGAACGCGACGTTAGTTGAACATGATAATTGCCAACGAAAAATTTATGCGACAGAAAAAAAAAATGATATTGCCTAAAATATCGCATTTCTCTCGATACTAAAGGAACGAACTAATAATCACACACACACGTCATTTCACCACAAATTAGAATTTAATTTATTTAGATGCTTAATTACACATATTATGCACATTTCCTTATTTATTTTTTGTATTTTTTTTCTTCGCTTGCAACACATAATTTATACCGTGTTACTAATAAGTACCGAATATCAGGTGGGGTCCAGTAAGGATCGCAGTCGTCGCTGTAGCCAATGTTCATGTGACGGTCCAACAACCACACAACGCTAGACAAGTAAGTTGTTCTATGTTGACAAAGTTTTAAAGATCAGCCCTAAATTATAAATAATCTCTTGGTTAATAAAAGTATTAGACATTGCCCGACCCGGTGTTAAATAGCCATTTGACAGTCTTTCCGCACATTATTTCCAAAACATAAATGCACAAATCATAAGAGTATAAATTAGGACGAATAAATCTTTAACATTTTGAATATTATCCAGCTCGTTTGTTCACATTTCCAATTTAAGCTGTAAAGTTTTCCACGATAATTACAGCTATTTACAAAAAATATATAATTAAAGGACAGCATGTCGAATTGTCAAATCTACAAAAATTTTAAGGTGCCTACAAATTAACTCGTTTTTCAATCGACCATCGAAAGCATTTTTTTCGGGCGAGCGACATAATTGACGATCTTTCTTAAATTATTATTATCGAACATTTTTATAGACACCTTTTTGCCGTAAAACTAATGACAAGTATCAATAATTTTATCAATTCATAAAAAAAACTCATTTTCGCCGCACGTGTCGTTCCCGCGGCTTTAATATTAATTTAAATACTAATGGCATAACTGCGCGCGCGCAGCCTCTTCAACATCGGTTGGCACAAAATAAAACCATTTGCTGTCCAAATAATGTTGGGAATGTGCAATAAATGATTAGATTTCCTTTACATCATTCATTTAAATTAATATGCCATCACTCAGTCTTTCAATTCGTGAAACTGTAAATATATAATAATATATTCAAAAATCTGCAATAAGCAACAGTTATAAGTGAAAATGATACAATAGATTTCATATATACAGTAAAATCACCTAATTCTCCAAGGCTTGTTTGTTATGTGACAGAAGCTATGAATTTTAATTCTTTACGAGGTTCTATGTCGCATTTTACATTTTTAGTTCTAAACGTACAAAAACTTTCTTATATTTGAACAGGATATAATTTAGTAAGTCAATATTGATCTCTAATCATATTAAGACAGACGACATATTACGACTGCATTCTATCACAACTAAGTATAAAAAAGTGTTACATGCCGTCATATTAATTTATGTGAAAGAATTAAAATGCGTAGCTTCATCGAACCAATCTGCAGAGTTCAAATTTTTTGGCAGCAATCAACTGTTTGAGGCGAATCAAATTAGTAGAACATTGACTAGATTTTTGAAGTATTTGTTGACTTAGACAAGGGACTACTCTACAAGTTTTGGACGAGACATCAATATGATGCAATACTATGTTATTTAGTTATGAGTATATTATTAACTTGACTCTATACATTTTGGAACTTATAATAAATCCACATGTTCTTTTTTTAAAGTAAAATTTGAACGAATCATGAAGTAAGTACTTAGAGGATATCGAAGTTGCCTCTGAGTAGAACATTCATTAAAACTGGGCCTCAAGTTTACTATTACTAAAGTGTCAGAATGGTCTATCATTGAATATATGAATATAGATTGATTTCATAATTGTTCACACACAAGTTTGGTAATCTACTAACATATTGGCGTCATTATGACTTTCCAATGGTCAGCCACTGACACTCCATTGAAAGAAATGGCATCTATTGGTAATCTCGTACATAATGAAAAATGAATGACTGACTTAGGCGATAATCTGCAAAAAAATTGACAGTTCCTTTGATCAGTGACCTACCATGAGAACGTCATTGTGCAGTCATTTCTTTTAATTCGTTACGAGTATCGTATTTGTGGAATACAATGATCAACCAATGATCGACCATTATGAATTTAGCAGATTACGAACTATTAGCAAAATGACAATGGGATCGTGTTGGAATGACGAATTTATAAAAATAGCAGACGTGGGCCCCTGGAGTATTTTCATTATTAATCCCTTAAGTGATGTTAGCCAGCAAGGGACGCAGTAGAAAATAAGCAATAAAATTCATCAAGTCGTACAGTCAGCCATACTTACTTACAATAAAATTCAACTAGCCTGTTTAATTATGAAAATCAGCCCAAAAAAAAACAACCAAAATAAAGGTAGGTACAAAAAAATAAATTAAGTATTGTAATCTACGAAAAATTATCAGGAAATGTGCCCAAATCAACTGTTACAGGACAGGACTACTGAACTACTGGACTAGATGGGTTGAAAGACTAAAGATATTCTTAAATTTTCTTACAGTAAAAATACTGCTATATCATTTTTATTATCATTCCTTGTCCAAGTACATACTTCAAAAACCTCACCAACATGTTTGATTGCTGTCCAAACTGTTTGATTCCTATTAAGTAGACCAGTTATTCCGTAATTTTATTGTTCCTTCTTGTCTTCTGTCGGCGAGGGTGTGGAGGCATCGGTATCTTCTGGCTCTTCATCTGAATAGTTTATAGGTTCTTCACCCGGCTTCAATAACCGTCCTACGAGGTCGTACTTCTCTGGAAAAATAGAAAGAACTGAGTTTAACTTTTAGATTTCAAACCTTTGTGTTGAATGGGAAAGAGTTCATGAAATATAAAGGTACCCTATACTGCGCTCGCAATTTAGTTTCCAAAAATGTAAACATAAATATCTATATCTATGTTAATAATATAATAATATCTATGTTTTTTTTTTAAATTACTTAAATACGTACACATTAAGTTCAGTTTGGGCTAAAACTTCAACATTTTATATTACGTTTCCAATAGTAGGAGTCATTCTAAAATCAACATAATTTGCAGAAGCATAAATTTGATATTTGTTTGAGTGGAATTAATATCATGGTTACAAACATTTTTGGTTAAAATACCTAGGTACTTTGTGAGTATGAAAAATCTCGGATTAGCTATGAAGCATGAAATGCTATCAATCAATCAACTTATCCTGCCGCAGTCAGAAAGTTGTAGAAAATATTTACCATAAAACTGATCGTTCATAAGAAACTAACCGTATCGTATAGTTCAAGGTTGAATGTTGAATCATAGAAACAAGAGTGCCGCATCATATCATACGTACTGGATTTGTTAATTATTAATTGGCACACTGCAGGACACGACATTGTTAAACACATGCAGAGGCCCTAGTGTGACTTTCTTTTAACCATCTCGACTTTACGCATCGACCGCGTTCAGCGCTCCGATTGGCCCTTCACTGGTGAAGGCCGGCCGGCTGCCAATCGGAGCGCCGAACGCGGTCGAAGCGTAAAGTCGAAGTGGTTAAAAGAAACTCATACTAGGGCCTCTGATTAGTCTTCACACGAACGCTGAAAAACATGCCTGTTAACCATCAACATAAGATTACCAACGGTGATACAAAGCACGCCAATCGCGTACGTGGATGACTGTGTTTATCTTGGGCAAAGAATTTCATTTAACAAACCGACAGAAAATGAAGTAGATCGTAGAATAAAGAGCGCATGGCGAAGATTGAGTCTTTGAAAGAAGTATTTAAATCACGCATCCAGATTCGCTTGAAAATGAAAGCAATGGACACCTACCCTACTACTATTACCTACTCTACTCTACGGTTGTCAAAGTTGGACACTAACAAAGGCAGTTACACTTCGCGTCAAATAACTTTGCCGCTCTGAAGTAAGCTACAAATAGCTGCGCAGTAGTCAATCTAACTTTAAATAAAAAGGTAGCGCGCATGCCAGCGCGCATGCGCAACCTAACTTCAGAGAGGCAAAGTTATTTGACGCGAACTGTACAAACAAACTTCAAGCCTTCCAACGAGCAATGGAGAGGAGTATGTTAGGAATCAAACTCCGAGACCGAAAAACAAGCAAAGACATACGACAGTGAACTAAAATATATATATAATAATAGATGCTGTGGAGTTAGCTTGCAAGTTGAAATGGCGACGGGCAGGACACGTAGCCAGGAGCCACAGATGGAAGCTCGAGTGAGAGGGTTCTCCATTGGTACCCTCGCGACGCACCACGCAACCGAGGCAGACCCAGGCGCCGGTGGTGCGAGGATATTGTGGCTGTAATCGGCCCCACCTAGACTAGAATAGCCCAAGACAGAGACGAATGGCGAAAGATGGAGGAGGCCTTCGCCCTTAAATGGGCACCCAATAATAATAATTGAACAAGAGATTATGTTATTTTATTTTATCTGGAAATCAATCTATTTAAAAATCTATTTTTGTCTATCAAATTATTGTTGAAATGCATGCTTAAATTATGTAATATGAATGAATTAACTAGTTTTGAATTAGAAATAAATTTATATTTTATGATACTACCAGCTGCCCGCCCCGGCTTCACACGGGTAGCACTAAGTACTTATCTGCGGCGCACCTACCTATCTACCCATCCTGCCCTACCTGTCCTACTTACTTACCTACCTACCCTATCTAAAACCTTCTCCTGACAATAAAAAACACAACAAAAAAAGAATTACCGAAATCGGTCCAGCTGTTCACGCGTGATGCCGTGACCAAGGGATTCATTTTTATATACGAGTATACACTGGTCAGCAAATAAACCGAGCCACCCGCTACCTAGGAACTCTAATTCGATTTTCTCAAAAAGTATAAATCTTACAACTATCAAAGTTATACCTACAAAAAGTGCGTTTCATGGTGATTAAAATGACTACAAATTAATTCGAAAGTACCGTCAACTCACATTGTAATCAAGCAACAAACACAATGCTAACGATTTGTTCTGTTTTCACCAGAGTTTGAAATTAGCGTTCTTTTTCTCTACAATGAGGGTAGTCGGATATTTCTTATCATTTCTTTAGTTTTTGTCCATCGTTTGCTCAGACGCGTGTGTTTTTGCTACTTTTTTCGATTAATAATGGATACAACACCTCAGGAAGCAGCTCAAGCTGTAGCATTACTTCAAGCAGGCATTGCGCAACGTAAAGTCGCTCGAAGGCTTCGAATCAGCAGATCTTCGGTGCAACGAGTTTACAGACGATACCTAGAGACTGGAGCATTCGATCGCCGTCCAGGTACGGGCAGACCTAGGGCTACATCAGCAGCAGATGATCGTTATATCCACCTTATTGTTCTGCGAAATCGCCACCTCAACGCAGTTCAAGTCCAACAAAGTCTGCGTGACGAACGCCAAGTGGTCATAAGTTCAGATACCGTCAGAAGGAGATTTGCTGAACGGAACCTGACCCCAAAAAGAGCTGCAACAGGCCCAGCATTAACGGTAGCACACCGTCGAGCACGACTTGAATTAGCTCGAGAGCATAGGGATTGGACATTAGAGCAATGGAGTAATGTACTCTTCACTGATGAGACCAGGGTGAGTCTACATGGAAGTGATCGACGTCAGAGAGTATATCGTCGCCCTGGAGAACGTTATTCTCAGTGTTGCATCGAGGAAACTGTTGCTTATGGAGGAGGATCTGTAATGGTCTGGGGCGGCTTCTCGTTAACAGCACATACAGCGTTAGTTTTCATCGAACCGACGGGCCGTACACGTGGACTGACTTCTCATCGCTACATTATTAAAATCCTCGCAGACCATGTGGTACCTTACGCAGGATATATCGGACAGGATATGCAATTGATGCATGATAATGCACGGCCTCATGTTGCTCATGTGGTAACCCAGTATCTACGCGACGTCAGCATTCGTACGATGGACTGGCCAGCTCGAAGCCCGGACTTGAATCCGATAGAACACTTATGGGATGAGCTGAAACGTCGGGTTCGAGCCCGGGTACCTGCTCCAACAAGGCTTCCAGAGCTGCGAATCGCAATTGCAGAGGAGTGGAATACAATTCCTCAAGATTTTATCGTCAGGCTCGTAAGGTCGATGAATACAAGGATGCTGGCAGTTATCCGAGCAAGGGGAGGGAATACGGAATATTGATCAAAAACTTTTTTATTATTTTATCTTTGTTTTTCGCTTTAATTTTTTTTTTCACTTTGTCATTACTAACGATTGTCTCGACTGGAAAACGACTCTTCTTTGTAAAATCCTTAATAAATACAGAAATATTGATTAAACCCAATGAGTTTCCTTTCATTTTAATCACCATCAAACGCACTTTCTGTAGGTACAACTTTGAATATTATAGGTTTTTTAGTTTTTGAGAAAATCGAATTAGAGGGGTAGCGGGTGGCTCGGTTTATTTGCTGTCCAGTGTAGATGTAATGAATTTGAAATGTATTTTTTGGGAAATAAAAGGCTTCAATAAAATATTTAAATATAAGTACACACTGCATAATGCTCACATGCACAGAAAGCGTTTATACGTCGCGTCGTGGTCCGAAAGGTTAATTGCTTTAATTCGGTTATAGAATCTTAAACTTGGCATTAACCAACGGGTATGTTTACTGAGCCTGACTGTATCTGATTTCTTCAAACTTGTTTTGGTATTGGTTTTAAAATGTGGTACCTACTCGTTGGGAATAGAAAATAAATTCGGAAATAAACTAATACCAAATGGTATTAGCTCTTGGTATTGGATGGGAATAGATCGTTTAACCATTGTAGCTAAGTAATAACAGCCGCAAGGGTCGATCGATCAGGTAAGCTACGCTTGCCGCGGTTGGTCCGTGGATGGGTGACCGTCTTTACAGACCAAGACACCTCCGTGCCTCGGAAAGCACGTAAGCCGTTGGTCCCGGCTGTCATTTGTAGATCTTTGACAGTTGTTACGAGACGTCAGAAGCCGGTAAGTCTGACAACCAGTCTACCAAGGGGTATCGTGTTACCCAGTTACTGGGTTGTGGAGGTCAGATAGGCAGTCGCTCCATGTAAAATACTGGTATTCAGTTGCATCTGGTTAGACTGGAAGCCGACCCCGACATAGTTGGGAAATGGCAATGTTGATGATGTTTAACCATTGTAGATGATATTTGGCTCATCAATATCAGTCAAGACATCAATGTACATACAAAACAATCTCGACTATATTCTCCAAAAAGGAAAGCAGTTACTTAAAAGTTAAAGTGCCATGAAGTACGAGGCCAGCCTGAGTACTAAGAATTTATTAAAAATAAAAACAAAAACTACAATAACACTGCCTAACCCAGTAATCGCATCCAAGACTTCTTGACCTACGAGGCAGAGTTAAAACCACAGGGCAGACTCGGAAAAAGTAACTGATAATGTCTCTGGCTAACCCAACATATTGTATAGAACGCCAAGATTTAGTTCAAGCTGCTTATAAAATGTGTGTCGGTCGATTTTTATGATACTTAAGTGTTTAAGTGACCAAGTTCAGACGACTTGATTGTCTTAAGTGGTCAACAGACACACTTACAAGTTTAGTTTTTATTTATTTATTTGCTTTTAAAGCTGGGCCAGACATGAAAGTATTATTAAAATAATAAGTGATGAGTGTCTCGTTAGTTTAGCGGCCATGCAAATGCTGACCATAGGGTTTTGGGTTCGATCTCCATTTTAAATTAGGAATTTCTCAATTTTAAGTAGAGACCATTCTGGATAATTTGTGCTCGATTTTCGGCAATAGTTGCGTCCCTGTTTTACATGGACGCAACTTAATTAATCATAATTAGCGAAATGTGTGTGTACCTGTATCTATACTAATATTATAAGATTTGATTGTTTGTTTGTATTGAATAGGCTCCGAAACTACCCAATTTGAAAAATTCTTTTACCATTAGAAAACTTAGTTTTCAGGGAGTAACATAAGCTACTTTTTATCCCGGGAAAAATAACGGGACCCGCGGGAAATACCACGGGAGCGAAGCCGCGGGCAAAGTGCTAGTAATGAATAAACTCAAAAACTTCTGGAACAAAATTTTAAAATTTCTTTCGCCAGTAGAATGCTATATTATCACTGAGTAGCATAGGCTATCATTTATTAAAATATCACGCGGGCGAAGGCGCTGGCGGAAGCTAGTTTTACATAATTATCTTACATCTCTGTCCACCCCTTTGGAAAATACAGGCGTTATGTTATAGTAAACGATCTCATTGTTTTACATTAATGCCACCCACATGGCTTTCCTTCTATTTTCAGACACGAATAATCGATTAACTATTCAGACAATGCATGCGTGAATATAAATATTTTGTCCAGATTACATTTTGTTAGGATGTTTGGGATTACAGCACCAAACATGTGGTGGCTCTGTTTCCACCAACACTCTTTAATTATCTTTGACCTCGTTGTAATTCCTTTAGTAACGCTAGATGGCACTAAAAACCTTTTATTTGGCATCCGCGTGTTTAACTACTAGCTGCTGCCCGAGCTTCGCTCACGTGGACACTTATTCTTTTTCTAAAATAAAAGTAGCCCAAGTTACTCCTTATAACATCAGCTATCTGCCAGTGAAAGTCCCGTCAAAATCGGCAATCTAGCCGTTTCGGAGATTAGCCGGAACAAATAGACAAGATATTTAAAAAAAAGTTCTTTTGTTATCAGTACTGTAGGTAGGTATATACTTTCATATGTATACTACGTGGAGCAGGACGCTTGACATTTCTTAAAACCACGTAAAGAGTCTCATGTTCTTTACCCGTATACAAAAAAACAATCAAATCCAATGAATACTTTAGCCACAGGAAATTATTTTTCATTTTCTTATTTTTCAACATGATGTAGATATGAGTCCGTAATAATAGGTAAACATTGTAAGGTCAAGAACCTGTGCAAAACGTACGATTCTATCCTCTACGTCTCAATATGATTGAGAGACAGAGAAAGGTGTCATACGATTCCACTCTGACGCGCCCCGCCCAGTCCCACAAAATAATACTGCAATTAGAAAGAAAAAGAAATATTACTTACGCAAATTATGCATTAGTGGTGCATAGACAATTGCGAGTGTGTGTGTGAGCGGAATTTTTTCGGCAAAAAGTCTCGGGACTCGGTCAGTATCAGTGCGGCGGCTCCCTTTGAGGAGAGCGCACACCGCTACTTTGTTTATTACGAGACGAGCCGCGCGCGCATTGTCGTGATTTTGTGAAAAAAAAAAAGTTGTTATTTGTGATTAAAGACGATTTAGTGTGACTTATTGTTCAGTGTTAGTTAATTAGGTATCGATGTCGCTTGTGCATAATGAACAACGGTGGAAACCTTAAAAATTTAAAGATTTGACCATTGATGTAAATTCTGATTGTGATGTGATATTATGTGATTAATTATTCAATCAGTGATCTTTTAATTAACAACGCGCAACTTAGTGAGTTTATGCCGCTAATTTGTTGTTCTCCGACTAAACTACCTACCCACGTCCACCTACGCCCCGCACCGCAGCGCAGGCGCCGCCCCCCGCCGCGACCCGCATCGGGCCGCGCAACAGGTTAGTGACTTTTCGTAGATAAAGCGTGTTTACTTTTTATGCAGTTGATTTTGCTATTTATTTTGTTTGAAAATTGCAATTTTTCAATTTTCCATTAACTACTAATCTTCGTCTTTTAAAATGTTTCTATGGACTAGTACTGTGCTTGTTTTAATTTAATGTCGTAAGTCCAGATCCACATTGTATAGTAAAAAGCTGTTATTTTGACGTTACTAATTTAATTTATTTTTATAGATATAATTTATTTTATAATATTAAAATAAATATTATTTTTAACCAAACCTCTGAATTTTTTACCATATCTGAAGTGAAATACCATTTTCTGAACACAAACCATGGCGAAGAGAATGGGCCGGGCCTAACGTTAACAATTATTCAAAAGTAAACCCTCTATGCTTTACTTTTGAAAGTGGAACACCACTGTATTGTGGCATCGTTGCCGTTACACTGCGGTGTACAGAACTGAACATGACCTACTGAAACCGGCTTCGCATAGGCTTAGAAGTGATAATGTATATAGCTTCAATAGTGTACGAAACCAAGTGTATTTCGTAGGTTGAATTGAACGGTGCGGCGACTGAGTACCTACTTAGTGCGGATTTCACCAATGAAATTGAACGCGATCAATATTTCTAAAACGCGTTCAAGAGTTGTCAGTGTCAAAATTCACTGTTCCATTGTTGAAAATGTTGAAATCAGGTGTTCCTTAAGTGGATTGAAACATTTCCTTTTACCTATTTTTTATTTATTAGTTACCTACAGATAGTGCAATCCACGACGACGCGCCCCACTCCGCGATGACTGTACTTAGTACGGAGCGGAGCGGAGTGGGGCGCGTCGTCGTGGATTGCACTATCTATACAGATGGATATGTAACGAGATTTTTACAAAAGTATTTTAATTTAGCGGTAAGGTATTGATGTCCTAACTTATACCTACAATCTTTTTTTTTGGAGGGAAGGCCGAACACAACATAGGTATTAGATATCAAGCCCCTTAACCCCGTAACCTTGTCAAATGAATTCTATATTGTATCATTGAAAACTGCTTTAATGCCCTCTCATTTGCAACTACATTAACAAAGGTATCTAACTAAAACGACCAGCAATAAATTACTCAACAAAGTAAACAGTTCCGGCACTTCAGCAACTTCACAATTATTAAACAATGTGATGTTCTCGAGTAAATCTTATTGTTCAGACCGAATGAATGCGCGCACGGATCGCTATACCGGATCGCGGGCCGATGCGTCAGCTCAGTTTTACGCAATATGCTACACCGCACTGTGATTAATAACTTAGTGATTGTAGGCCTTACCCACTGAGCATTGCTAGCAAAGATAATGCTGAAAGTTTATGTGGGCCAAGGTACTGTCTATATAAGTCATGGTAGCAGGAGGGAGGATAAGTACCTACCTTGGTTGTATGTCGAGATTAAAACCGCTAACGAGCGAAATGTGGGTGTACTATAGGCACACCTCTGCCTAACTCTTCGGAGAATCCGTTATTAAAACTGCGACAAATCCTTTGGGACCCAGGGCCCTATTTCATTTAACTTACACATATAGATGGTGCAATCAACGACGATGCGCCCCACTCCGCTCCGCTCCGTACTAAAGTACAGCTTACAGTACAGTAATCGCGCAGTGGGGCGCGTCGTCGTAGATGGCACTATCTGTAATAAATGTTTAACTGACAATGAAACATATTTGTAAAAAAAAATACGAAACTGACACATTTTCACGACAGGCAATCAATCTACCTAGCCTTTTCCCAACTATATTGGGGTCGGCTTCTAGGATGCAGCTGAATACCAGTATTTTACATGGAGCGACTGCCTATCTGCCCTCCACAACCCATTAACTGGAACACACACGGCGATACCCCTTGGTAAAATTAAAAAGTCATTTATTCAAACTAGGCTGAGAATCAGCACTTTTCGATGGCCAACATTACATAAAACAGTCCCCCAAATACACCCGCCCTGCACCACTTCCTAGTGCTTTAGCTGGGAAGAAAAAGTGGCGCAACGAACTCCCCAGCTGCATAAATATCAGTTTAGTTAGAAAAACTTGATTCTATACAATAGTACTTTAGTACTTATGCAAAATAATTTACATTACCCAACACAAAACATTAAATTATATTATTTTCTATAAATGTCACCTAACACACGCCAATATACCAACAAAAAAGTAAAAATAACTTAATACCCCAATGAAAGCCTCCAGACACAAAGGGCGTGCCCGTTTACATATAGCTATTAAAGCTGTAACTCGGAAATCACTAATGATAAACGAAGACCATCGAAGTAAAAATAAATAAACAGATAATTAATTACTAATAACAACAACAGAAACAATGGTCAGCACGATGACCAGTCACCACAAGCAGCACCCGTTCACGAGCATAACGCAAAGATCAGCCATTACCCCCCTCGCCATATTTGAGGAAGCTGGAACTAAGGTTGGTTGTCAGACTTCCGGGCTTCTGACGACCCGTAACGACTGTCGAAGATCCACGAATGACAGCCGGGACCAACGGCTTAAACGGGCTTTCCAAGGCACGGAGGAAAACGGTATGCTAAGATGGTCACCCATCAACAGACCAACCCCGACAAGCGTAGCTTAACCTGATGGACCGACGGCTGTTATTACTTAGCCACGAGCTCCTCCACGTTTTGACGGCAGGCGCTGTTTAATAAAGCAGAAGATGTATGCAAGTAACTTGTAAAATTGTCGGAGTGTTAGATTGTCGCCTGTCGGTTTTTATTCAATAGGCCGCAGGGGCCCTACCACCACCTCTTTTAGCAGTATTATTTTAATCTTACTTGAGCGTGGGAAAGAGGGAGCTAGACGTCCTTTCAAGCTCCACTTCTTTCTCGCACTGAAGTAATACAAAAATAATACTGCTTATGGAGGTGGTGGTTGGCCCCCTTGTTGGCAGCCATCCATGAGAAGATTATCAAGAGAAAAATGGTTTGGCCTTTTACAATAAAACGCACTTTATTGAATTAAACGGTGTTCCGCAAAACTCTTAATATTTTTCAATAATCCTTTACAGAATCAATGACCATCGATCCCCGTTCGTGTCTATATTACTCATTTAGTAATCGACTAACTCAGCCTGGTCGATATGAATGAACACAATAGTAACAAACATTTTATAAAAAGTTAATAATATAAATTCATCACATGCCTTTTTTGTTTTAAACGCCCTGTGCCCTGCAGCGAGACAGTAACAAAGGCGGACATAACATTAATATTACAGGCTGACCTTGCGACCAATCGGTCAATATTGTATTAGGCTGCATTGCAGTACAAAATATAGAAGAACAGTTAATTTGTTAAAGAAATACACTTCTTCTGAAATTATGAAAATAATTATTTGTTTCAGGTAAGTTCAGCTTTCTAATTACGCAACATATTTTCGTAAACGATAGAGACAAATCTGTTTCATTTTGACAGTTCAACAACATGCATTGCGTTATTTACGTTGCTCTGCAGTTTTTTTTTTCGAACTTACGGAGCAATGGATTAGCAATCTGTTTTAAAACGATTCAGATTCGGATTGATTTTGCATTACGTAATTAGGGTACTGGTTATGAAATCAGTTTTACACAAACATGACACAGGTAAAGATTGATGTGAAAGGCCGAATTCGTTTTGATAAATAACGATAAAATTCCCACATTATTACATAATTTAATGATAGTTTAGGGGCATGAGGAACAGGGTGTAAAGTTCACTCATCCACCATAGAAAAGGGAGGATCCTCCAACCAGACGGGTGTTGTGTCTGGCGGGCCGACTGCCCGACTGTTGATTTTGGATAGTCTTATCTATGTCGTTCGCGCGGTAAACTCTAATTGCGCGATGCAGGATTTGTGTGACGTCATGTCTTTTATGCGTAGTTAGTATGTGGTGGTGTAACCGCTACATCACTCCCCTCCGGAGACCGGAGGTCGATAGTGGGCTTAGTCTTGTATCTTGCGATGCTTCACAGTGCCAGCTAAGGTTCCAGTGAGTCGGAACCGGGTGCCGCACAGTTCGCGGTGAGTCGGAACTGTCTGCGATGATTGCGGCGGTTGTGGTGATTGAGGTGATTGCGGTGATTGAGGTGATAGCGGTGATTGCGCTGATTGAGATGATTGCGGTGATTGAGGTGATAGCGGTGATTGTGCTGATTGAGATGATTGCTGTGATTCCCCAGTGAGTCGGGGTGATGAGGCTGAGGGTGATGACCAGGAATGCGCGTTCGCTGCATGCTGGTGGTCAGGATACCCGTTGAAGCCGAGGGTGCTGGCTGTCTGTGTGACTCGCCTCACGAAAGCTTGCGGGAGTGATGATTATGACGTCACGCTGAAGTAGTTGCACGAAGGCTGCGTTGACGTTCATACTCGGGGTCACCAATTTAGGGACATGAAGAACAGGGTGTAAAGTTCACTCATCCACCATAGAAAAGGGAGGATCCTCCAACCAGACGGGTGTTGTGCCTGGCGGGCCGACTGCCCGACTGTTGATTTTGGATAGTCTTATCTATGTCGTTCGCGCGGTAAACTCTAATTGCGCGATGCAGGATTTGTGTGACGTCATGTCTTTGATGCGTAGTTAGTATGTGGTGGTGTAACCGCTACAATAGCATTAAAATATACCTACCTAAATATTATGTATTGTTCATAAACTTATCGTTTAAGACCAGTCTGATAACAGGCACGTAACAATGTCAAGTCAAGAAATATTGCAAAAATATGTATAAAGGTATTAATAATCAAGATTACATAATATTACCCTTATTCCTGGCAACGAGAACATTGTACTACTGACCGAAATGAAGTTCAAACAGTTCAAATAAGTTTTTGTTGACTATTTTGTAAATAAGTTTTTGTTGACTATTTTTATCTCAAATGTGCGAAGCCTTCACGTGTGGAGGCACGTGTAGACTTATTATCACTATCTGACGAACTTTGATAGATGAGATTCGGAACACGTTCTGCTTTGAATAATCCTTTTTTATTAGTATGGCAATTGCAATATTCATTATCATAATAATCAGCTCTAAATAAACACGTGGACCTGATTCACTAAGATCAGATACTTAGGGTATTGCTTTATTTGATTTTGATTATCATAAGTGATTTTTCCTGCTGGCGCTGCGATACACCAGCTCAAAAAGGAAGAAAGGAATTGACTTGATATGCCCTGGCGGCTAAGAGTATGTCATGCTCACTCAAATGTCTCGCTGGTGGTGGCGTGTGTGTTGGATCGTTGAGTTCCCTTCAAAATGGTTGAGCTAAACGGTGCTGATCCATGCGTCATGTTCGTGAACGGGCGCCATCAGTAGGGACTGGTCATCTCAAATCTGCCACGGCTTACTTTAATTTTTGAATTGTTATTATTTATTTTTATTACGGACGCTTTTTACGTACACGTCTTTAGTTCTACATTGTTCTCACATGTATAATTTCAACATGAATGATGTAAACAATATTTTGTAAGAATATATTTTTTTTAAAAGAGTGTCCGTTGAGTTTCTTGCCCGTTCTTCTCCATAGGAACCTACGTTTTGGAATGGGCAACTAGCTTCATATTTCTGACTGACTGACTCCTTGACAATTCAAAAGTGCCTGTAAATGGTTTAATTGAAATAAATGCTTTGAGTTTGAGTTTGATAGCGATCGTTTTACAACAGAATTCTTTCGCAAAGTCCTAATAGCGTCCCTAGACTATACGACCGAATTTGGTCGTATAACGATCGCTATGTATATCGAGACTGCCGGGCCTGGAAAGACGTAGCGCGAGATCATGGCCGTAATGAAGAGAGGCAGCAGGGTCTTTGTCCAAAAGTGGCACACAGTAGGCAAAGAAAAGGTAATAAAGCTTGTCGCATTAATGACTCAAGTAACCGCTCTGAATTAAAAGCTATAAATTGACAAGTGTTAACAGAAGTGAGGTAATATTTCAAAATGAATATCAACCTGATCTGTGCCATATGTTCCTCGCTATAAAACCAAGGTAAACACGAATCCCGTCAAACGAACGAAACGAAACGAAAACGAACGAAACGTCTATATTTATAGAACGATCAGATTTCATCATAACCTCAAATAGAGGGGGCGCTCATGAGCTGATAACGCGCTGCACCTATCCAATATGCAGATAACAATTGTTATTATGAATATTTTGTGATAAACTACCACTTCGAAAGAGTTGATGTTTGACTGTGTAATTTGGAATGCTGCAGAAAGCTACGCCCCACGCCCAATTCTCCACTTGTGGGGGATTCTAAGGCATTTCAAGGAATGGCAGCCACAATTATCTTCTTGAGCTTATACAGCAGCCAAATTGCCAATCTAGTATTTTTCAGTCTCGAGATAATAATGCTCTCGCATGATTGAAATGAATGTCTATACAGTCATGTAGGTAGAACACAGCTAATTTTATGACTAGATGATCAATGCCTCATTTCGAAGGAAAGAAGAAGGTCTAAGCCAGCCGTGACCAGCACCTGGCTAAGGACCAGTCCTTGGTGGTCTACACTGCACTTGTTGCACTGGCAGATCTAGATCAAACTGATCTGCTAGTACAAATGTGGTGTGACGCATCGCAAATGAATGAATGTGTCAATCTGATATCGGGAAAAAGTTCTTTCCATCAGAAAACATACGATTAGATTATCTTTGATCAAAACAACGAGAAAAAAGTCCAAGAGGTTCAATATCACTTGTTTATGAATGAGTATTTCTAATGCGAGGATCTAAACTCGAGTGCTTAAGTATTAGCACTGTGATGACTTATTATGCAACGCAACATGTGGAGATAAGAGATCAATGGAAGTATCATTACATGTTGCTACGCGTGACTTTCAGTTGCTCTTGCGTATGAAGATTGAGAAGATAAGACTGGAGCATTCCGGTATGAAGTAGATCTCATTAAACTTCAACGAGACGAAATCTAGGCTTCAGTAACCACATTCGCAGATTATCCCCTATGCAGCGCTGTTATTAAAAAAAAAATGTCGTGGATTATCTCTAGAGAGAAGTCCTCATTTGTTACGAAGTCCTTCAAAATATGTGCAACTAGAAGTTGCACATCTTAGCTATGAAGAGGGTCCGCAGCAAAAACTGCTAAAAAGAGGAGGTCTTTTACAAATGTATTAAGTATCACAACAATCTCTATCACACAAGTCGAAAGACTTGGTGGATTCACGAGATTCACCGAAAAGAAGAGACGTAACGATTGCGGGATCGTGAAAGAACTAAGAAGCTTTCTTCGAAACGTGGGACTGAATAAAAAACATGTTATAATCAAGGTCTTTTACCGAGTGTTGGCCCGAGCTTTTCGGCAATAGTCGATATGTTTAGGGTGCGCCGCCGCCGCCCGCCACAGTGACCCATTTCCAAAAGTTATGGGGACGAAATTAAAAAATACTGTAATCGGGAATTAATACTTACGTAGATAGTAGATTTTACAACAAGTGCACAAAACGAACCAGCTTTCTAATTACGCAACATATTTTCGTAAACGATAAAGACAAATCTGTTTCATTTTGACAATTCAACAACATTCATTGCGTTGTTTACGTTGTTCTGCAGTTTTTTTTTCGAACTTACGGAGCAATGGATTAGCAATCTGTTTCAAAACGATTCAGATTCGGATTGATTTTGCATTACGTAATTAGGGTACTGTTTTATCCGAGACTTTTAGCAGCCCGAGATGGAGGCGAGGGCTGATAGTAATGTCGAGGATAAAATGGTTTTGAGGACGAGTTATAAACTCTGCTTTTCACTTCGATTGCGAGGAAATAAAACAGTAGTATAACATAACATTTCTTCTTAAATTAATTAAAGTAATAAATACACTCGAGAGCAATGAATCCGGGTCACTTAAAGAATCCTAAAAATCTCGGAAACTAAAAATGCTAGGTTAATGCAATAAATTGTATTTAATAGACAATGTAATACTCCTTAAATGAAGGTATTAAAACTTCTTAGTTATTGTAAAGTTATATCATAAAAAAATCAAATTTGAAAAAGGGCCACTTTCGAAGATGGAACTACGAAATTACAGCATTTGGTTTTGCTTTTGTTTGTAATCTGTCATTTATGTGGGTACATAAACCATGTTGATAGTGCTCTATATTCATTATTCAAGCTGAAATTATGTCGCTTACGCCTGAAGAATGCACTAGAATACTTACAATGCTGGAAACCGGCCGGAGTCAGCGCGATACAGCCAGGACTGTCGGTGTGTCGCTGTCAACAGTACACAGAGTTCTCCGACGTTACGAAGAAACTGGTTCTAACCTACGCAGACCAGGAACGGGCAGAACCAGGTGTACCACAGCACGAGAAGACCGATACTTGGTGAACACCATGCTTCGAAATCGCTTTCTTACAGGAACTGAACTCACAAATCAGTTTCGACGCCTCGGAGGAAGTAACCCAAGTGCATGGACAGTAAGACGTCGGCTTGCTGAATCTAACTTAAAACCCCTTAGAACTGCAAACGGCCCTAAACTGGAGCTTGGGCATCGTATTTCAAGACTAAGATATGCCCAGAGCCACGTAAATTGGAATATTGAAGATTGGTCAAAAGTTATGTTCTCCGACGAATCAAAATTTATGCTCTACAAGCACGATGGAAGACACAGAGTGTATCGAAGACCAGGGGAAAGATTCAAGCAAGCATGCATCGAAGAAAAAGTAGCCTACGGTGGTGGGTCTGTACTTGTGTGGGCCGGAATTTCTTCTGAAAGTCGCACAGAGCTGGTGATCATAGAAAACGGCTCTTTAACTAGCGAAAGATATGTGGAAGAAATCCTCAATGATCACGTTGGTCCATTTATGGTCAATTTAGGTGAGGATGCTATATTTATGCATGACAATGCCCGACCTCATACAGGTAGGATTGTGAATGACTACCTTCAAGAGATGAACATTACTCGTATGGAGTGGCCAGCGCGCAGCCCGGATATCAACCCGATCGAGCATGCTTGGGACGAGCTAGGCAGATGCGTAAAACAACGAAACCCTCCCCCAATCACGCTTCGTGAGCTCAAAATTGCTCTCACAGAGGAATGGGAGAATATTCCCCAAAATCGTATAAGGAACTTGGTGTACAGCATGCCAAACCGCGTAAACGCAGTAATGGAAGCACGAGGAGGCAATACGAAGTATTAAAATTCAAGAAAATCGTAATAAAGTTCAAAAATTTCATGTTTTCTATTTTTGTTTTAAGGAGAGATCAGCAGTTTTTTTCTTTATGTAATTTTGTGTTAATAAAATGTATGGTGACTCATATTTTTTTTCACTTTCATTTAAGGAGTATTACATTGTCTATTAAATACTATTTATTGCATTAACCTATCATTTTTAGTTTCCGAGATTTTTAACATTCTTTAAGTGCCCCGGATTCATTGCTCTCGAGTGTATTATAAAATAACAAATTCTATCTATGAACTTCTTATTGTTTGGCTTTATGGCTCATTTTCTTTGCCTTAATATAGATAAATTTATGAGTAGATACGTTAATGCACTTGTGCACAAAATTCGATTTTGTGCAGCCTATACCCTGCACAAATAAGCACTTTCAGAGCATGAGAAGTGAAAAGGTATATTTATAATATTAAATTATTAGTATCCAAAAATCGTTTTCATATAATTTAACTTGGTAATTAATATATTATGTCAAGACGCCAGCACGTTAACTTACTACAATCTGTCAAACTTTAAGACTAAGATTTTCAACTTTACCACTAAAACATTAGGTTCAAAGTTGATTGGGAAAATTTGACAGTTTTGGGTAGGTTGATGTGCGCCTGTACTTTGTTACATCACTCCTCATCTAACACAACTTCTGGTTGTTCTAATATCTCCAAAATATAACTAAGTAGTTTATTTTTATTGTCCTTTGATTAGTGGCTTCACTGGTCGATGTAATGACAAAACATTGAATAAATTCATTTTTTGTTTAGTGTTTTTTTAGGTAACGAGCCTCCGTTACCTAAAAAAACACTTTTTTACTATAGAAACCGCAAACACCGGAAAAAAATGCATATTTTTTATATAGCTTATAGTCCCTAATCCCTGTCATTTAATGGAATCGAAATGATAGTGTACTTATAAACGTAACACAGGTCAAACTTAGAAAAGTTAGTAAATATCAGTACCTACGTTTTTTTTTTTTTTTTTTTTTTTTTTTGTATAAAGCTTTTGCAGACTAGCGCGACGCGACACCGGTTATTGTTATAAGTACCGTGAAGTTTTCTTAGAAATTGTATTGTTCGAGTTGCGACGCGGCGACGCGTCGCGCTAGTCTGATCGATCTATTTTATTTTTGTTTACATACCTATAAAAACTGCAGACCTTCCGTATTGTGAACCATTTTTTTCAATTCACAGTTTACACTGATAAGTTAAGTTGGTCATGTTATCAGTGATAACATAACCAACTTAACTCGAATAGGAGCGTAAAACAACGATAAATCAGTCTTGTTAAAATAGTTTTGCTTTCGATATAACTTTGATATGTCATATCCTACTGGACTACATAATGTTGATGTTTTATTATAATGCTAACAACTTACCTTTAAGTCTTAATAAAATGATTTTTCGAACTACCTATCATATTGACCAAAAATAATTATGGGACGCTCACTTTTAATTTATGTAATTGATCAGTGTGCGCCGGACGAACTTTTAGTGCCGACCGTCACTCATAGAGGCTTTTTTACATATTCCACCTTATCTTACGCTACTCATGGGGATTATTTGGCTTTCTTCATGCATCAAAGGCTCGACTAAACCGCTTTAAGAGGAGGCTCCCTAAATTGTATGTTAGATGAACTGTAATTTAAATATAACCTAATATTCCAATGTTCTATTAAAAAAAAAATGCTAGTTATTGTTATTGATTTTTGTAAACATGTTTTTATTTTTTTATTTTCTTATTATTATTGCTGCATGTTCACTTTTAGATTTTATATTAATTAATACACTCAGCGTCACAAAAATCGCACCTCTCCGAAAATAAGTTTCAAGCAAGTCCCGCCATCAACGTATACATTAAACCCTATTAATATTGGTATCAATTGAAAGTATGTTTAACGACCTTTAAATTAACAACAGTTAGAATTCCTAAACACAACAGATCTCATTAGCGCGTAACGTTAAAGAAAATGTTGTCAAAATACGCATTACAACGGCCACTAATTGCACCTCCCTACAAGGGTATAAAACGGGCGACCCGGGTCAAATGTGAGACCCCTGGCTGGAGGCTTTAAGTTAGTAGCTTAAGGCATCCACAGGATAGTCCGGTTAAGCAGCTGCGACCTCAATCTGAGAGTCAACTGCGAGATGCCATATAAAAAAAAAAAAAAAAAAAAAAAAAACAAATGTGAGTCATTCGCTATCCAACCTTTGAAGTGAACACACGTGAACAGCTGCAGCAAGAAAAATACCCCAGAAGATGGATACCACTGCAGATGAAGCCGCTCAAGTCATTGCACTACTGCAATCAGGGATGCGGCAATGTGATGTTGCTCGGCAACTGAGCTTGAGTCGTTTTTCCGTTCGACGAGTGTTCCAACGCTTCCAAGAGACTGGTGGCTATATCCGAAGACGTGGATCTGGAAGACAACGGTGCACATCCGAAAGAGACGATCGCTTCATTGTTTCAACGTCTTTACGTAATCGGTTCTCCAATGCTGTTGAGCTGCAACAACAACTGCGATCAGCTCGCAGAACTTCTGTCAGCGTCTCCACGATTAGAAGAAGAATGAAGGAGAAGAAAATTGCAGCTCACAGGGCTGCTACAGGGCCAAAATTGACTGCACAGCATAGGAGAGACCGGTTGCAATTTGCCCGTGACCATGTGGATTGGACAATAGACCAATGGAGGGCTGTACTCTTCTCGGATGAGACGAGGGTGTGTCTTTTCTGCAACGACAGGCGTAGAAGAGTGTACAGGAGGCAAGGGGAACGATTCGCACAAGCCTGTATTCAAGAGACAGTGGAATACGGGGGTGGCTCGTGCATGTTCTGGGGCGGCATGTCAATCGAAGGCAAAACGAACCTTGTGTGTGTTTCTCGGACTGGAAGTGCTCGCGGGCAAGGGTCGCTGACTGCTCCTCGGTACATAACAGAGATCTTAGAGGAGCAGGTTGTCCCTTATGCGGGTTTTGTTGGCAGTGGGTTCACGTTAATGCACGATAACGCCCGCTGTCACACCGCATTAATTGTAAGAGACTACCTGCAAGAAGTTGGGATGGCGCTGGACGGCGCGAAGTCCAGACCTGAACCCTATCGAGCAACTTTGGGATGAACTGAAACGGCGAGTACGGGCACGTGATCCTACCCCTACCACTCTCCAAGACCTCCAAGATGCCGTCGTTGCAGAATGGGACAACATTCCTCAAGAGACTGTTGTCACATTAATTAGGTCCATGAGAGAACGCATGGAAGCTGTCATCAGAGCTAGGGGGGGGTAACACTAGGTTTTAAGTTGATTTTATGGACTTTTTTAAAATTTTCACTGATAAAATAAAATTTAAGTTTTTAATCATTTGCATTAGCGTGTTTTTTTTATTCCCTGGCAAACAAAAAAACAAATTTATTGATTTATTCTGAAATTTAAATAAATTGCCTTTCCAATGATACCTTATAGTCATATGTGTACCATTGATTAATGGGGTTAAAATGACTTTGAAGGGAATTCTTAAAGAGGTGCGATTTTTGTGACGCCGAGTAATTATGATATGTAATGTATCAAATACAATATAAATTGTTCCTGTTATATAAATAATTAAAAAAATGTTAATTAACGTTAACATACAATTTTACTGTTTTGTTATTTGACTGCCTCGTTGGCCTAAAGGTCGCAGGCGCTACTGCTGAACATGAATGAGGTCCTGGGTTCGATTCCCAAGTCGGGCAAAGTATTATTGGGTTTTTCAACAGGAATTTCTCAGTAGTAGGCCAGAGTCTGGAATTAATAGGTTCAAAAATATAACTGGCGAAAAGGGGTCTACTACAGGTACATCTCTGCCCATCCCTTCGGGGAAACAAGGCGTGATGTTATGTTTCCATTAATATTCTGAAACAGTCACGCATACAATCAAAATGTAACTTTAGTATATGATTTATTGGATCTTTTTCTTTCCATGTACAAGACATTACGTAATTGTAACATTTTCGCTGGATTCATTTTTTATTCGAAAATCATATCTTTTTTTTAAAGATTATTTAATTAAAATCAAAATTATTTAGCTTTTATGTCTAAATCAGGTATTCACAGTAAGAAAATATACTTTATTATCCAGCCACAAGATTTTTATAGATTTTTAGCTATAAACGAAATAAGAATTGAGACTTACGCCATTTAGTTTCGTGCTCGAACACGATCAAAGAGCGCACGCGATATTCAACTTTATTACTGATGTGTTAGCGTTTAGCACATATCGGAGTGGCGGGGTGCATGGGGGCCTAGCTTGCGTGGAAATGGTCTTTAGAGTGCCTGGTCTTAAATAAATAAATAGGTTCCACTTTTCAATCAGAATTCTTAATTGGCACCGAACCGACACACCCATTACGAACTACCAAGTTCTGACCTTCAACAAACCTATTGATTGAGAAGCATTTTTATTTTTTTATGTTTCTGTATGTGATTACTTCTGAGTATTTCAGTATTTTAGTACAGCTAAACACGCTACGGGCTAAACTGGCCCCGATTCGGATGGTCAGCGCCCCGCGTTCTTGGAGAAAAAACAGAGAAAAATTTGGAAGAACTTCAGAACTCGAAGAAGAGGTAGTCTTTGTTAAGAATATACACTACGTCAAGAGGCTTGTACATATTATTGACTATCTAGACTCCTGGACAGCTCTATCTTTAGCTGCCTTTTTCGGCTACAAACATACGAGTAATATGTGTGAATAACCCATCGAATAGAGATGTTGACCAAATAGTAGATTATTAACCAAGGGGATAAAGCAGTGTCTTCTGTCGCGGGTGACGATTTAAGTTCACCCAAGACTAAGACAGCTTTATCACCGAGGAAAATACTCTACTTTTCGTACCATTTGCGAAAAAATTAATACAATAATAATATGAGATACTTAAGCATTTATTAAAAATAATGACAATTAAAAGTAAAATAAACTTAACGTTTATGTATTTGAAGAAAACAAAAACGCGGCAAATTCCTAGACTAATATTTTTTTGTCGGAAACGCAAAGGCATCAAGCTCATACGGCCTCGTCGGTTTTCGTAATTTTATTTAATAATCATAACTACATAATAAATGCACATTCCTTTTTCAAAAAGATGTATAATGCTTTATACGAGGGCTGCACTAAAAGTATCGGGAATGGAATATTTCCACTGTTCCTGTCATATTAAAATCTTTTTCATTGAAAACTCCTTGGTTTTAAAAATCGAATACCATTTATTTATTTAAAAAAAGATTCTCGGTCTTGTCACAAGGTTTTGTCAAACTTGTTTAGTCGTTGAGAAAATGGAATTGACTCGAGAAAATTCAAGAGCGATGATTTATTATGACTTTCAAGTGGTTTAACACAAAAACAGTGTGTTGACCGGATGATTTCTGCATTTGGTGATGAATCCCCATCCAAAACCACAATTTATCACTGGTTTGCTGAATTTCAACGTGGACGTGTCAAGCTCACCCAAGAAAGTCTGCAGTCACCCAAGAAAACGTTGATGCTGTGCGTAAGCTGATTGAGGAAGATCGACATGTGACATACCGCGAAATTCAGGCAACTTTAGACATTGGCATGAGTCATGAGTGAGTTAATTTATCCTACCTTATTTATTTTAGGTATGGTAGGATACAACGAGCTAAGGGTTAGGAGGGATCTTGCACTCGCATCATATATATTTAAATTACTGAGAGGGAAGGTGCATAATGCAGTTATTTTAGGCCAGGTGAGTCTGTGTGTTCCGGACAGGTACGTGTGGCGGCAACGGCAGCCTCCACTGCTAGTGGAGCCGCGTGCTCGGACCAACCTTTTAAAAGAGGCGCCGCTGACGCGTGCACTCCGCACGCTCAACCTCATAAATAAATATAAATAATCTTGCATGAACAATTCGGTGTAAAAAAGTTGTTTTCTCGATGGATACCACATTCGCTCTGTGAAGAGCAAAAAGCGGCTCGCGTTACTTGGTCCGTCAGAACTCTCGAAAGATTCCACGCAGGATCCTCAAATGCTGTATACAACATCGTATCAGGTGACGAATCCTGGATATACGCGTACGAACCCGAAACAAAAAACCAGTCACGAGTTTGGGTGTTCGAAAATGAGTTAAAGCCAACAAAAATTGTTCGTTCACGGAGTGTTGCAAAAAAAAATGGTGGCCACGTTTGTTGCCAAAACCGGCCATGTTACGACTATTCCTCTTGAGGGAAAAAGAACGGTTAATGCAGAATGGTATGCTAGCATTTGTTTGCCACAGGTCGTTTCTGAACTCCGTAAAGAGAACTGCAACCGCCCGCATCATCCTCCATCACGACAATGCGAGTTCTCACACCGCACACAGAACAAAAGAGTTTTTAGAGCAAGAAAACATAGAATTATTAGACCATCCGCCGTACAGCCCCGACCTAAGCCCTAATGATTTCTATACTTTCCCTAAAATAAAGAATAAATTGCGTGGACAGAGATTTTCATCACCTGAAGAAGCTGTGGATGCCTACAAAACGGCCATTTTGGAGACCCCAACTTCCGAATGGAATGGTTGCTTCAATGATTGGTTCCATCGTATGGAAAAATGGGTCAAATTTCGCGGAGAATACTTCGAAAAGCAATAAATACATTTTTAAATAGTAATGTTGTGTCACTTCCTTGATTACCGAAATTTTCAGTGCCGCCCTCGTATACAAACTCAATGGTGTAAACACAGATGTAGTTCAGTATACATTTCGGTAAGTATTCCCCCTAGAGGATCCCCTAGAGGATGAATTAAATTTATTTGGCACTCCCGGTAGATTTTATACTGACTTGTGACGTAGCGAGTCCCCACTCCACAACTTTGACAAAGACCCTGCTCTGTGGTTTTCTTTTCACTTTCGGAAATCCGTTCACCTGTCATTCTGTTTTGGTCACCGCCTTATAATGTAGCTTCTAATTTTAGTGTTTTAATCCTAATTTAATTATTTCACTCTGAAATATTAATGTCTATTTTTACTCGTTGCTTTTCTGCATTAAAAGTATTCAGCGTATGCCTGTGTATTTTTGAAGATATATCCTGCCTTCCACCTTACCGATCCATCAAGAACCCAGACCTCGTGTTCATGTAGTACATTTCATACTCAAACAGTCTTCAATCGCCTTTGCTAATAAAATTTTAACCATCAGAAATTTACATCGTTAAAAATAAAGAGAACAAAAAGGCGGTGGAATATTCCACCAAAAAACACAACATGTAAATGAGTTTCAAAAGCAAGAAAACTAGTTTATTTTTTTTCTATTTGTTCTTGAGAGTGTCGAAAATGTTATCAAATTATTCTTTTTAGTAAAAATCGGTGTTCAATTGGATTGGCGCCCAACAGATTTAAAATGAGATGTTCTTCATTTATAGTAGTAGTTTTGTACTGCCATTTTAACTCTCACTGTGCATAAGGTTGAACGTAATACTAACTAGCTGCCCCCTTATGGCAGCAGATCGATTTGTACACTGACGGATAAAGTGATAACATAAATATTCCGATAACCTGGTTCCTAATGAGTGTGGAGATCAAACGGTATTCGGTTGGATCCCTTTGGTATCCATATCAGTACCTATCACAAGCACTAAGCTGCGGGAATTACTGGCGTTATGCTAAGTTACTTTTTAGATAGACCTACCCGAAACTGTCAAATTTTCCCAATCAACTTTGAACCTTATACTTTAGTGATAAAGTTGAAAATCTATTAAAGAAATTTGGCAGTTTGTAGTAGGTTGATTGTGCTGGCGTCTGTACAATGTTTGTAAAGAATGCATTTTGTATGTAAATGCGATTTTATTGTTTTATTTTTATCGGACAACAACGCAATGTAAATTGGCATAAACATCGGTAAGCGTCTGGAATAAATATTTACTCTGTGAACGCGCTTACGTATCATTTAATAAAGTGTAAACAAAACAACTGTTTAGGGCGTGTTATATAGATTAAAATGTATTGCTTGGTAACACTATAACACTGATGTTCGAATGACGTATGGTACTATCGAAGAACTTCATATCTAAGCAGTTTGAAAACAAAATCCCGTGAACACGATGACCACATCTGTTACCGCCCCGGTTCTATAGCGGCCGAGCGCTGCTAGCAGAAATAGTCCTTACGGTGTACGTGTGAACTTCTTCGATGGTACATGAAGCAATGAAGGTGGGTCCCTAGTGGGTGCATTCGCTTTTCAGTTCTGTTCAACATACCCACTGCTCGCATATTGTAGAGTTGTAGCCCTATTTACTTCGAGCGATTGATTGCGGTGTGGACACAGATCCATATCACATATTTATCGTAGAAATATCGGGATAAACGATATTCAGATTCGCGAATTGCAAATGGACGGAAATTATTCATCCTTAGTCGACGAAGTAAACAAATTATCAGTTTACTCATGCGCTAATTTACGCTTCATTAGCTTTGTTTTTCCGTGAGGTGGGTGACTTCAGCACAGTCTCTCTCTATCCACACAGCTACGGAGTTTTTGGTCACGGCCTTCGGGATCCGGGCCGTCCGGGCTCAGTTTTTGTTTGCGTCAGTTGGAGCAGCCTCCAGAACACTGAGGACCAAGATTGCTTGTAATTTGCTCAGTGTGAAGAAGTTCATACAAAATGTTAGCAAACACCTTCGACGGAACACTGAGCTCGACGCAAAAGACAAGAAAGCCATGACCCTTCTTCTACTTCTTTACGTGTAGTTTCGACTCATTAATTTTTTTCCGAACACTTTCTAGACTCCTGGACAGCTCTATCTTTAGCTGCCTTTTTCGGCCACGAACATATATTAATATGTGTAAATAACCCAGCGAATAGAGATGTTGATCAAAAAATATTTTTTTGTCCTTCAGGTAGAATGTAGATTATTAAAAAATACTGGACACGTATTTTTTCTTTTTTTTATGTGGCATGACGCACTCCCGGTAGATTTTATACTGACTTGTGACGTAGCTAGCCCCCACTCCCCAACTTTAAGGGTTTTTATCTAAACCATTTTTTATTAATATGATAAAGCAAAAAATACGTGCCTATATTTTTTTATTATCTGACTAACGGACTAAACTGTTTCTTTTTCCCCAATCAACATTCCTATTCCACAAACCCTTAGTTGTTTGAATAGCTCCACTGTATAGCAAGAAATAGCATAGAAATAGGTCACGTAGGCACAAATAATATTATGTTACACACCACATGATGCATTTCTTTGGGTTTAAGTAGCAACAATGCAAACTAGGTATATTGTAGCGTCGGGGGTCGGGTTGCCTCCTTCCCTCAAATAAGGAGGGTAATGGCTGATCTTTGCGTTATGCTCGTGAACGGGTGCTTCTTGTGGCGACTGGTCGTCTTGCTGACCATGGTTTTGTTATTGTTATTAGTAATTAGCTGCTATCTATTTATTTTTACAGCTTTAATAGCTTTATAATATGTAAGCGGCCACGCCCTTTATGCCTGGAGACTTTTATTTGGGTATTAAGTTCTGTTAACGTTTTTCGTTTTTATTTTGATGAGATGAGATTTTAGATTTCGATGTTTTTGTTGGTATTTTGGCGTGTAGTAGCTGACATATAGCAAATAATTTAATTTAATGTTTTGTAAATTATTTCGCATACTATTATATAGAATCAAGTTTTTCCAACTGAACAGACAGCTGTGCTGCTGGGGAGTTTGTTGCGCCAATTCTTCTTCCCAGGTAAAGTACTAGGAAGTGGTGAAGGGTGGGCGTTTTTGGGGGGGTGAGGGCTGGGCGTTCGAAAAGTGCTGATTCTCAGCCTAGTTTGAATTTAAAATGACTTTTGAATTTGAATAGTATACCTTTCCTTGCAGGGATTTTTTTTAATATGTTTTCAGATATTCATGAAAGCTCGTTAACAGGTCAATAATGTTGGTTGTTTTGTTTACTACAATTTCATTACATGAATTAGTTTTGTATACAAAGAGCATAAAGTACTTTTTTCTGCAAAGATAGGTACCACTATATCTGTGGACAGAGATATGAGGATGGCTATTATTTATACTTCTAGGAAATTGGTATAATGACTGCTGATTTATGGTAATTTTACGCCAAAGAGAGTTTTGGAGTCCTAACATGTTAATATTTATATTCTTTCTTAAATAACTTATAATTAAGAGACCTAGGAATTTTGTACCTTATGCATAAGAAATATAGAAGTGATATTTATAACTAGAAACTGTGCTTCATGCTTAACAAATACCTACACTCATTTGTAAATAAAATTTCAACAACATCTACAAAGGGTAAATGGGAGGGTAAAAGCAATTTGTTAATTAACTTAGCTTGTGCTGTGCCCTTCTGTCACCAAAATATGTTGTTATGTATAAATTACTTAATTATTATTCTGCCACACTAATTGAAATGAGTCATGCATCCCTATGGATTCTTTAATCTAATGTTATGGTATACATTTTGAAATTAGAAACAACAAAATAGTTGACACCACAAGGCAAAATTTGCATTGGTAGACCAAGAAAACGTTAATCTGATGACATTATTGGCGTTGCTGGGGAAAACTGGATGAACAATGTCAAAGACGGAAAAATGGCACGGGATGGACGAGGCATTTGCCCAAAAAAGGGCAAATATGGAAAAAATTACAAGTAACACAAGTCTAACACTAGTAGTAAGAAATTTATTACGAACAATACTAACACTATAAATGATTTTTAAAACTTGAAACCTGGCTTATCATGTAACATTTGGTTACAGGCCTTCTCGCGGGTTCCAGACAACATACTCTATAAATGTTTAAATACCGAATAAGTGGTTCTTGAGTTACAAGGGCAGAAAACTTTTAGTGTTTTCTAAATTGAGTCTGATACCAAAATTTGGCTGCAAGTAACAGACTGACAGATAATATATTAGGTTTTCAGAAGATACGAGTAAGGAGACATGTTTCTCAAAAGAATTTACAGTGATGATGCCATCATCAATGATGGTTTGAATGAGTTCCTGTGATTGGACCATTCATAAATTTTTCTTAATTGACTAGATACTACCTAGTTACACATACCTCTGAACTGAGCTTCCCACTCCTTCACAGATTCCATTTCCATTGAGTTCAGGTCACTGAGGTCATCATATTCCTTGTCTGATGACGTCACAGAGAATGTGGCGAGACCTCTTGATGCATCCTTCCCTCCGAATGCTGCATATGGTCCACCTAAGGAAAATCATATTTGAGTTAAGGCTTTTTGTACCTCAATGTATAGTAATTTATTCAAATTAAAATTTAAATAATTATGGGGGATAAAAGAATTGTATGTCTTGTAAGCTTGGTCAGTGGGTCATCTTAGGGGCACATCTCTAATTGCCTGTGGCTGTATCAATATTTATAAACATTACAAAAAAATATGCAAGCTACACTTGAGTAATGTTTTTTTAATGCAAAAGGTTACTCAAGGTGCATAGTCTGCATTTTGAATGGATAATTAATGAGTCATGGTAATGTCAACTCTATTTATAAACACCGGTGCGGATGCACTCACCGGGCCCGTAGAAGCGGCGTCCTCGCGTCACGTCGAATATCCACCCGTTGACCGCCACCAGCACCCTGCCATCAGCTTGGTTACCATCATATTGACGCAACTCTGCAACTGTCATATCCTTACGAATTTTTGGCAACTCCACCGCCGGTGTTTCTGCAGGCACCTTTGTAAACTTTGCGTATATTTTATACATCAACACAAAGATAATCGCAATTATAATCAAATTTACAGGACTGTAAAACTCTTCTAAGAAACTAGAACCCGCGTCTGGGCTGTCGGTTTCCGGCAATTTTGTCTCCGGGGCTGATGCCATTTTCGATTTCCACAATGTTAACACGGCGCCTCAAATATAGGGGTTAATTTGTATAAATTTTACAAAACTATTTCCATTCGCAAATGTAAAATACTAAAATTACTGACGTCAGCGTTCCGGCAACGGCGAGGCGACAACTTTAGTGTTGTCGTGCACAAAAAATATTAAATCGTATTTGACATAATAATCGTAAACAAATAATATTGTTCATCAAATTAAAAAATATCAATCTGATGTAACTAACATCACACAGAGTAATAAATAAAACTAACAACATTTTCACCACAAAAGAATCGTTTAGAAGGTTCAAAACAGTAATTTAATGTTTTATTGCTGCCAACACTACCAGGTGAATGTCAAAACACAAAATAAAATAAGAAACAGTATTTTTATCTCATCTAAAATAGTCCTTAGGCTGTGCTATTAAGTCTTAAAATATCTTAGCACATGATTAGTATGTGTATGTCGTTTTATCAAACTTCTCGTGATTTCATTTTCATGTTTTACAGTTTTAAAAATAGAGGTATGATATTTTGGAATAGTTTGCTAAATAGTGCGCAGTTTGACATGGAAAAAACAACAAAATCAAACAAAAAAGTTTTCGAATGACAATTTGTTTGACACGGGATTGACCGTGACCAATCCCTATGTGTATGTAGTCTGTGACCGTGACGTTGACGTACCCGGTGCCCGCGCGTCAAACATTTCGTAAATTCGTGTTCGCCGGTGTTCGCCTTCGTACTGTGTCTTTGCAGTAGGCTGCTTATTTATTATTTTTCAATTCTTTCTCGACTTTTAACATGGTCTACAGAAAAGTGAAATAATTAGTCACTATTACTCCAGTTAAAATGAAGGATCAACGTTCAGATCTATGTTCAAGATACATTACGATTTTTATTGTGGTTTCTTGTTATTGGTTTGTATTTCCCTGTTATTAATAATTTGCTGATAATAGACATTGTATTCGAAAGAATACTACATTAGTATATTCATATCTAATTCTCCAGCTGAATCAGCAGAATGCATGCCACCTATACATACCTGAACTTAAGACAAATTTTCCGGTCGTAAAATTAAATGACCTTATTTTCTTGCCTCCCCTAAGACGACCCACTGACCTCTATAGTAAAATAAATTTGTTTAAAAACAATTTAAATACAGTCATTTTTTTTTGTCCTTTTAAAGGTCTACTTAATAATTTCCCTCCCAAGCATAGCCAAAATTAAAACTAACTATTTTTACAGGGTTGTATCAATTGCAACAGTATTTGTCAATAAAACCTTACTTAGCAGCCAGGAGGTTGCATTAGAAGCACCATTGTTTATAACATGGTTCCAATGTATTGTGTCCTTCAGTATATGCTACACATTGAGCAGATTTGGTGGAATACCAGGTCTATTTGCATTCCCTAAGGGCACACCATGGAGTCTGGATGTTATGCAAAGGGTAATTAAATATATTTTTTTACTAATGAATGCATGTGATCTTAATTGTGATTAATTGACTTCCCTATAATTTCTGTTTTGTTTTGTTGACATTGTTTTGTATGTATTGATATTTTAATTAATGTAATAATTTGCACGCCGTAAGGTAGCCTGTAGCCGATCTTATTAATTTATGAACATCTTATACCTGTACCTACATTCATAGCAAATAAAGTTCTGATTCTGATTCTGATAAAACTGGCAACAAACCTATCTGATGTAAATTAAAGCTTGCAATTTTTGATCATTGAAAAATGTAATTTTTAATGTTAATAGGTAATACAGGCTGCTTTCGGCAATTCCATTTCAAAGCGCATATTTTACGTACGGGTGGAAAAATCGGTT
This sequence comes from Xanthia togata, assembly GCA_963853775.1. Classification (NCBI taxonomy): domain Eukaryota; kingdom Metazoa; phylum Arthropoda; class Insecta; order Lepidoptera; family Noctuidae; genus Xanthia; species Xanthia togata. The sequence goes on from OY970794.1 coordinate 6,260,480, forward strand.
ATTCAATCCACCCCTTGCTCCTCAAAGTAGGCCTAGCAATGCTTTGGTGTTACTGGCAATCTCGCTATAAGTTTCAATGTTGTTTAGTCATGATAGGTACAGGTAACCACACATCAGTGTTAACACATGAAAACCCCCTTTACTGCTGCAACATAAAGGAAATGTCAATGTTACCTGTACATACAATACAAAAGATTTTATTTTCTTGGTGAGCAGGATTGTAAACCACTCAAAATAACTGAGCTTATCAGATTGTAGTTAATTTAACACTTATGTTCTTTTTAGATAAAATCTAGATACCTATCTTTTAACATTGTATTTTATCGTAACAAAAATATAATGGAACTATAGCTTGTTAACATCAATTTATTCTAATGCTCTAATAATTATAAGTAAAACATTATATATTTTTTTAGGATCTATAAAAGATATTTTATGGGCTATACAGACAGTCAACATATCAAACTGGAATTCTAACAAAAGTAACAAATAAATTATTTAAAAAAAGGAAACAAAAATAAACAAATTTTCTTTTATACTTAATTATAATTAACCCATAGATGACCGATTTCATCATTCCATTAATTATTCATTTTTGATGCAGACTAATACCACTTCAATATTCTGCGTCTAGTGTCGTATTAAATACTCATTTTCATTTCATGATAACTATCAAGGACCCTGTATAAACACACATGGTTTTAAAGTTGATAATTAACAGTACTATAATAGAAACTGTTGTCATATCGAAAATAATTTTGAACCTAATCATGCAAATATTTTATCAATTATTTTTTTAATTGCAGGTTTTTCCCTGTATATTTAAAAACTTATCAGCTAGGCAATTAACAATGTTTTTTTACTGATCTGATAATAATAATGAAGCTGTACTGCAATTAAAAAAAAACTATCCTATTTTAACCAAAATCATGTTTCTATTTTCAGGTGATTCCACTTTCAATAATGTTCACGTTAATGATAGCAACAAATAATCTATGTTTGAAGTATGTAGGAGTACCATTCTACTACGTAGGAAGATCTCTTACCACAGTATTCAATGTTGTGTTCAGTTGGGTACTACTGGGTCAGAAGACCTCTTCCAGATGCATTTTATGTTGTGGGTTCATCATATTTGGATTCTACCTTGGCGTAGACCAGGAGAGCTTGTTAGGTAAATATTTTTATTTCAATATGCTCTTTTATTTATTTATTTTATTATTTATGTACACACAGAAAAATGGATACAGATAATACTTAATCATAATGATGAGTACAAAGGTACTGCTTATTTCTTAAGAAATTTCTTCCAGCAGACCTGCAACAGGAGAAATGACATAGGTACTGACAATGTTCACGAATCCACCCACGTGTAGAAGTCTCATCAGACAGGTCAGCGGGATAATTGCATAACACAATCCCACTGCCATTTATACTGATAATAAAAAAAAAAAACATTATTTACGTTGTCAACCAGACGAATTTTTCAAACATTTTTATTTATTTATTTAACCATTTATGTACACACATATGAAGCAATGGCTTATGAATTTCCCTCATAATCCTTGAGATTGTGATATGAAATACGCAAGTCGGATGCTGTGTGTCAGGTCGATGTTACATCTCACCTATCATCGACCTGATTTCTCTTCTGGCTGCCAAGGTCCGTGGCTTATTCTCATCGAGGCCTAATGGAAAAAACTGGAGGGTCAAATCGTGCGATCTTGCGGAAATCGACGATGAAATTTCCGTCTTCTTAATAAAAACAATTAGACAATCATTTCGCGTTCTTTAAGAGTAGCTAGAAAAAACATCTTCCGGTAATCTGTAGTAATAACAAAAAAAATAAGTTCAATTACAGAAAACTTTTACATACCTAGGGAATCGTGCCCTTCAGAATTGAATTGCCTAGGCATGGACTTCTAGATGGCTGAATCTGGCCCTAAATGTATTTCTTTCCTAAATATAGGTACCACAACTGGATTGTTTGGTAAAATCTGGTCAAGACAAAATAAAAATCATCTTGTTTATTTTGGTATTCTAAAGTGCACGGAAAGGAAAATAGATCGACTAGCGATGACAATAAAGCATTTAGCACTCTCCTAATTTGGCCCCTCATATCCCGCAATGCTTGCGTACACCGGCTTCGCGATAGGCAGCTATCGCGAAGCGGTGTACGCAAGCATAGCATAGATATCTACAATTTAACTACATCCTGTGATAAAAAAAAAACCATTTGTTAGAAAAATATTCTTCCAAATTCCTACTCGACTAAAGTACCTACTGTTGGGTGGGTGTCGATATAAGCACCTAAAACCAGTCTCAGATCAAACGGGCACTTCTAGTTTGTCCATTAGTTTTGTTTTGCAAAGGGAAACTTGAAAAATGGTTTCATTTAAGTCAATGGTTCTTTTAAAATATTATCATCAATCTACAGTTCTACACTAACCCTAACTAATATTATACATGCGAAAGTGAGTTTGTTTGTTTATTACGTTTTCACGCTAAAACGGCTGAACAGATTTGCATGAACTTTGGCACATGGGTAGACCATGACTTGGATTAGGACATAGGATAATTTTATCCCGATATTCCCACGGGATCGATACTTACGCGGGTCAAATCGTGGTGCGCAGGTAGTAATAATAATAATATATTAATATTATAAATGTAAAATATTTGAACTTTTGTTTCGTAATGAATAAACTCAAAAACTACTTGACCGATTTTAAATATTCTTTTACCAGTTGAGTGCTATATTATCACTGAGCAACTTATGCTATCCTAACTAATATTATAAATGTGGAAGTGTGTTTGTGACGCTTTCACGCTAAAACGGCTGAATGGATTTCCATGAAATTTGGCACATGGGTAGACCATTACCTGGATTAGGACATAAGATACTTTTTATCCTGATATTCACATGGGATCGAGATTTATGCGGGTGAAACCACGGTGTGCAGCTAGTAATTTGTAAATATATCTGTCTTGGTGTGAAGCTAGTACAAGTACATTAGAATTGAATTAAATATTAAGGCATTAATGACATTTGTTTTTGTTGCAGGTTCATTTTCTCTAATAGGCACAGTATACGGAGTAATCGGATCTCTAATGCTATCTTTATACTCCATCTATACAAAAAAGGTTTTACCCAGTGTAAACCAGGAAGTTTGGTTGTTATCCTATTATAATAATGCCTATTCTATAATATTATTCCTGCCTCTAATTATAATAAATGGGGAAGTGTCCGTCTTGTGGAATTACACCAATTTTGATAGTTCTTATTTTTGGTTCCAAATGTTTATTGGAGGTGTTTGTGGATTCGCTATTGGGTACTTCACATCGCTACAGATAAAGGTGAGCTCTATTTTACTCCTTATCAACACATTAATTTGCACACCTGTAATGTGACTGTAATTAATTTCTAGAAAAGCTTTATTGACTTCGAATTTTCACTTGCCAACGAAGATACGATTTTTATACATGAATCAAATAATTTAATGATTTTGTATTGTTAAAAAAACCATTCTAAAACAGCAAATGACATCAATTTCAGGTCACCTCCCCACTGACACACAACATCTCAGGCACAGCGAAAGCGTGCGCACAAACCGTGATAGCAACCCAATGGTACAACGAGACCAAAAACATTCTCTGGTGGACATCAAACATGATCGTATTGTCCAGTAGCTGCCTCTACGCCCGGTTCAAACAGCAAGAAATGGAGGAAAACTCACGGAAACCAGTGCTTGAAGAGAAACAGAGCTTAGTATGATGTTTTCTCAAGATATATCAAAGACTGTAGTTTTAGTTAATGCTTTGTAACAGTTTTCGTTTTAAGCGAAGTTTTGATTAGCAGCAAAACTTGCAGAAGTTGACTTCGCAAGCAATTCTTACTTAGAAAACTTGATTATTTACAAAAAATAGGGATGGTGCCTGGATAAAAAAAAGAAGAAAAATTCAATTTAGTCCGTTAGTCAGATAATAATAAAAATAAAAAAAATGACTTAGATAAAACGCATTAAAGTGAGGGGCTCGCTACGTCACAATTCAGTATAAAATCTAGCAAGGCGTGTAGACACACGCGCCCAACTACCACAGCCGTTATAGGCGCACAAAATGAGCAGAAGGCAGGCGAAGCCTTGACACCGCTTGCCACGCCCCCTGGCGGGGGCATCCCGATTGTCATACCACATTTTAACTCAATAAATCGCCGTAATCTTTTCATTACGTAAAAAAAGAAAAAATATGTGGCTAATATTTTTAAATAAAATATCCGACTATCAAAACAAAAACAAAAAAAAAACCCTATTTCTTGCGGAAGTCTACTTTTGCAAGTTTTGTTTCCAGTCTAAACTTCGCTGTATATATTGTTAGACATGTACCTACAGTATAAAATGTATGTTGTGTAAAACTAAGTGTTTTGTTAATGATCTGCTAAGGATAACGATACTGATTACATTTATTTAAAAGGCTCGTAGCTAATTGGATAACATGCCGATCGATTGATTATCTATTTCATGGTCAGTTTTAAGTGTAAGTTAGAAGGTGTGTATGAAGTGTTCCAATTTTTGACTTGGGGTGTTGCGGTCACCGCAACATGTCCCTTTCTTCCATACTTCACTGTTAGTCGTCATCTCGATAGTCACCCCGTTTCTAGCCATATCATCTTTCACACAGTCCAATCATAATAATAATAATTAATAATTTTCTTTATTTACAATTTAAAGTCACAAACATCTCTGATGCCCTGGCTCTTGTACTAGGAGTTTCTGTATCAAAAGAGCCAGAACTCTCAATTTACAGGGTATATGGTACAGAAGCGCGATAGACAAAAAATAACCATCGTTTCATACATAAAGTATTTATTTGAAATATAATGTATTTTACGATTTAAGCTATTACTTCAAGTATGTCTTCCTAGTTAATTTAATACTTCTTATTTAATTACAAAACAGAGGTTTAAATAAAATTCCATTGTAAACTTTATTGCCTCATTCACATTTGAAACAAATTGCATTTATAAGACTAGAAATGGTACATACCTATTAAACAGAAATGATCAATTAGAAAACCCTGACACAGAATGCTGATCCAAGCAATTATCGCCCGGTTTCTGGAACGAAAAATACATAAATCAACACAAATTATTTCGCTAACAAATTGTCAAGAGAGTGCAAACTGTTGCGATTGGTTGATTGGATTGAAATGAAATGAATCATATTTACACGTCATATAAAAAAATAAGCTAGATGAGTTCGGCGTTTCCTGTTTGACTACTCTGAGAAGCAAGGCCGAAACAAACTCAGAGGTTACAGTCTCTTTTAAAGTCCAGACATAATCATCTCTAATTTAAAAAAAAAATATCACATAGTCGTCACATTCACAATATGTTATCAACATCCAATCGGATCACTGCGTTGGATTTCCGTTCCAGAAACCAGCGGGGTAATTGCGTAACACTCATACAATGGCAATCGATGGCAATGCCTTTCATTTTGACAGTTCAGCGACGTTCATTGCGTTATTTACGTTGTTGAGCAGTACCCTAATTGCGTAATACACGATCAATCGGAATCTGAATCGTTTTGAAACAAAATTGCTAATCCATTGCTACATAAGTTGGAAAAAAAACCTGCTCAACAAAGTACTTAAATAACGCAATGAATGTTGTTGAACTGTCGAGATTAAACAAATTTGTCGTAATTGTTGCAAGTTTGTCGTAATTGTTGTAGCAATGGATTCGGAACTTTCTTAAAAACCATCGCATTGTGATTGAAAGTGTGTTACGCAATGAGAGTGTTGGTGTTAGTCTGTTGAACGAAAACTGACAACATTTTACACGCATAAAAAAAAAGAATTACCTATTTATACAAAGTATATTATTATTTAAGGTGAACGCAGACGAGCTACTAAGTCCGCGGGACGCGAACGCGTCTCGGGAACATTCAAAGCCGAACATATACATACATCGAAAATGAAAACCGACCAAACTACGTTATTTTATTTATAAGTAAATCGCTATTTAATATATCTACATTGTTCATTTTATTTTTTTATCTTGTTTGTCCTGTGGACCCTTTGACGTGTCAATGTCTATTTAACCGACAAAAAAAAAACAATGAACAAATCAAAAAAATATATTTGAAAACCAAATAAATATAGGCTGATCTAATGATTAAATCGATTAATCCCAAGAGTGCTATTTGCTGCCACTAGAGTTATTAGAAAGGGACTAACTCGGTGACGAAAGTGCTTATCTAATCAACAACTTGTCAAATTCAAACTTATCTTGTTATTTCAGCCAGCCAGTAAGTAAGTAGTTCCGACTTACGAGTTTTAGGTTGCCGTCGCGGGTTCGAAATTCAAACCGCCTGGGTTTGAATTTCGAACCCGCGTGGTGGATTGTGAGTGCGTGAGGAGGCCTGGGCCCTAGTAGTGGGAACATTATATGCTGATTCTGCTTATGCAAATCACAGTACTTACTTGATATTAGTTTGCACAGTCAATTTTTTAGTAGGTTCAGAAACCAATTGTTAGTGTGCGTTCACCTTTATGGTATTTGTGCAATTTTTACTTAAATTTTTAAGCTTAATTTAATTAACATTAGTTCGTATATTTTTTATTAACGTGTGATCTTAACTGCCTAGAGAGATATTGTTTAATATTTTTATATTTATGTACCAAATATAGATTGTTTGATTCGTCAGGATCTATTAAGTGATCGTATAGTTCTAAGCCATATAATTTGTTCCAATCCACTGTAAATAATGTGTTATTAAATGAAACCCATTCAGTGTACCTGTACCTTTTTGTTCTTATACTGTAGCCCATTATTTTGATGTGTTTTAGTCGAGGTTTATCAGAGTTCTTCTGAGGATAAACGTTTGGTCTTGGGTACTGACTAAATGCAAAATAGTTCCCGAATGATTTAAAATCATCATCTATCATTAGCGATTTCAAGCTTTTACCTTCAAAACATAAAACAGATTTATCTTTATTCCCACATTTTGGTATATCACAAGACAAGCCACTAAGGTCCACTAAAGTAGGAAATATATCGATTAGTTCAACAGGGGTATAAATGTTCTTTGAAGAGATTCCTGGCGCTGAGAATATCAATGGAACTTTTAATGCTACATCAAAGTTGCTGTACTTTGCCCATAATCCATTTTCGCCTAAAGACCACCCTGAAAAATATTAAATGTGATAATTAGGATGCAGATGAAAATAATACATAGAGTCATTGGAATACTGACCATGGTCGCTTGTCAAAACTACAATAGTTTTCCTTTTATCAACGTAATTCATTAATTCGCCGACCAAGTCGTCCACATACGACGCAGCTGCATAGTAACTCTGCCTTATCTTAACTGACCAATCATATGGCATAATCCCGAGTGGGAAGGAGATATTGAGTCTGGCAATGTCGTCTCTACGCCGGACATCCGTCCAAGGATGCCAAGCTACTAGAGGTATATCAGCAGACATGTATGGGTGTTTTTGAGGCTTCACTTTGTTTATTGGTATCCTTTCTGAAAATTAAAGATAGGTACTAATTTCATAACTCCATAATGTATAAGTACTTCATTTTTTTTTTCTTCTATATAAAAACGTTGTCCCACACTAGGAATTTCTCCTGTATCGTGGGTGCGTTTACAAACATTTAAACTCACATACACAAACAGCCAGAGCCGGAACAACTACTTGTAGGTCATACAAATATTTGTTCCGTGTGGGAATCGAACCCGCGACACGCAGTGCAGCAGTCAATCGCTTAACCACTGCGCCAACCGTGCCGTGTACTTATTAAGGAAAATCCAAAAATGGCTTATGAACTTCAAACTGTGATATCAGCTAAAAAATAATTAGGTCATAAATATTTGGGCAAAAATTCATGCTAATTTAAACCTTATCGATTAACAAATAAAGTTCAAAATAATTTCAGGACTCACCAAGATACTGTTCAGGAAACTTGATGGGTATGTGAGGTTTATAAAACCCAACAGCTAGCAGGAATGGTTGACTGCTGTTCCTACTTGAAAGAAAATTCACAGCATGTTCCAAAGACTCCAAATCTGGCAAAGACCTCCCAGGTTGATGCATAACATTTACTGGACATACAAGGTTTTTTTGAAGTTTCTTGGTTTCCTTATCTGGACAGACGGCAGCGTCTTTATATTTCTCAGTCGGGGGATGAAAAGGGTACTGAGACCAGCTGTAAGGGTAGTCGTCTGTAAAGTTAGAACTACTCCCAGGATGGAACACTTTTCCGATGGAATAAGTTTCGTAGCCATTTTCTTTGAAGAATTGGGGGAGGGTTGTGAAATTGCCTATGGTGTCCCGCCAGTAGTTGTAGAAGTCGTATAGACGGATGGTGTCAGGGCGACGGCCGGTTAGCATCGAGTTTCTGCTGGGCGCGCATAGAGATTGCTGAAAAAAAAAGTGATAACCCTTGTTATTGGCGAAATAAATAACAACAAAAAAACTTTTTCACAAAAAATAAAATCGACTTCCAAAAAAAAACACTACAAAGTGAAAAATAACTTTGATTTCGGAAGTCGGTGTCTTTGGGGTTTTATTTTCGTGTTTTTGCCACCGACTTCCGAAATCAAAGTTATTTTTCACTTTGTAGTGTTTTTTTTTGGAAGTCGGTTTTATTTTTTGTGAAAAAGTTTTTATTTTTCACTTTTTAGTTGTGGTACCTACACAAAACCCCCACAAAAATTTGAATACCCATTACCTGCTATGTAAATTACAGTGACAGGAACTATTAGAATATCATCCACATATACTAGATGGGAAAAATACGTATTATTGAAGCTAACTCAAGAACCCCTCATCAGATCTTGACCAAATTTATATGGGACCACTTCTGAAGTATGCCCTACCAAACAAAAAAAGAATCATCAAAATCATTTCATAATTGGCGGAGTAATCGCGTAACAAACATACAAAAAAAAAAAAAAAAAAAAACAACCGAATTGAGAACCTCCTCCTTTTTGAAGTCGGTTGAAAACCCACTACGATTGGTAGTAAGTAATTTTAAAGTTTATGGCTCTCTTTTATTTTTATCTTAGAAAAGGGAGTGGGGAGAAATCACACTGAGGAACACCTGAACCACCAACACTGTTATCCAGCCCTTCAGTCTCAAATTGTAAGGCCCTTTTCACACGGCAATGATCAGTAAGATAATTTACAGTTGGGATCAAGCGTCAATATCGCACTGCTCAAACGGTTAAAAACAGAAACTTTTAAGTGATTCCATAATCATAGAAGTAGAGTAAAATCGTGTGCGTTACCCCAGCCAGATAATGTCGAAAATCGTCATCTAAGTGCAATAGATAATTAGAAATACAGCTTCTGTAATTGGTAAGCAGATTTTTAAATTTGGTAAGCTGATCGTTTTTTAATTATTTGATAAAAACACTTCCGGCTGGAGTAACGTTACCCCAGCCAGATCTTTTGTTTTCTAATGCATATTTTGAAATAAATTTCATCTAAATAATTTGAAATAAATGGTAAAACTTAATTTGTATTTGCTTTGGTTGCAAATATATTTAAAATCCTGTTGGAGTAACGTTTGCACGATTGCTGTATCTCGGTCGGAATTGACTATACGGATGATTGTAATATTTGTACATGAGATCTGGCTAATTAGTTATAATTTGTTACGCAATAATCAAATCCACTAATAATGCACCGTTTTGAAGTTATTTTAGTAAATAGAAAATATGCTTTAAGAGGTCCTAGCACTTCCATTATGCGCCCCAAAGACTAAACTTAAACGTTATTATATAAATAATTACTGTCTTTAAATGGTACTGAAGTTTCATTAGTATCTTATACGTAATTAAAAAGATAAGATGATTTTCCGGCCACGGCGCGCAGCTGAGTTATTTGACCACCGATTAACTGAGTTTACTGTAGTAGTGGTAACTGAATTTTACATCAATAATTAGAAATACAATTCAATTATATACATCTGAAATTTCAGACTTGTACACTAATTAATTAACGAGATAATCGAAAAAAATGATGTATGCGTGGTAACCCAACCAAATCTAGAATGTTATAAAAAACAACCTTCTAAAATTATTAGCATAGGTAATTGTCCTTAAAAGTTGGTACAGTCACGAATAAAATTAGTTTGATTGAAAAATTAAACCTACCATACTAAATGTTTAAATAAACTTTAAATTGCTCAAAGTAGTGTCCACTATGCCATTCTTCATATACCTACCTACGTTTAACCATTATATTGATGAGGTAGGTAGGTACCTACTTACGTACCTGTTGTAAGTAGCAGAAGCATCTTGATAATATAATATAATTGATCTGTGATTTACATGCAATAAGACTTAGTTAGTCAAAAAGTACGTATTCTAAGAAGTTGACTGCATTATTATGTCGTTTATTTTTAGTATTGTAAATGTTTTATTTTTATACAATAAAACTCAATTAAGAATACGTCTATTACGAGGGTCATTCAATAAATACTTAGCCTACAAAAAGTAAACGAAAATTTTGGAAAAGTGGCAATTTATTTTTCAACATAGTCTCCTTTTAGTTCGATACACTTAGCCTAGCGATGCTCCAACTTTTTTAACCCGTCCGAAAAATAGTTTTTGTCAAACTCTGCAAAATAGGCCTCCGTGGCGGCGATGACCTCCTCATTCGATCCATATCTATTCCCGGCGAGTGATTTTTTCAGATTAGGAAACAGAAAGAAGTCACAAGGGGCCAAATCTGGAGAATACGGTGGATGGGGCAGCAATTCGTAGCGTAATTCGACCAATTTGGCCATGGCAACGGCATACGTGTGAACCGGCACGTTGTCGTGGTGAAACAGCACTTTTTTCTTCGCCAGATGGGGTCGTTTTTTCTTTAATTCGGCGTCGAATCGGCCCAATAAATCGGCATAGTAAAGCCCTGTAATTGTTTTACCCTTCTCGAGGTAATCGATGTAGATCACACCTTGTGAATCCCAGAAAACGGTGGCCATAACTTTTCCGGACGATTTTACAGTTTTCGCCTTCTTTGGAGCACGTTCCCCGGTCTGGATCCAGTGTTTTGATTGCTCCTTGGTCTCTGGTGTGTACCAGTAGATCCAGGTTTCATCGACTGTCACAAAACGACGCAAAAACTCCGCTGGATTCCGCTTAAACAGCGCCAAACACGTCTCCGATGTGGTCTCACGGTTGCGCTTGTTTTCTAGTGTGAGTAAACGCGGCACCCATCGCGCCGACAGCTTTCTCATGCCGAGTCCCTCGTGAAGAATATGATGCACTGTTCCTTCTGAAATGCCTACAGTCTCAGCTAGCTCCCGAACCTTCAATCGGCGATCTGCCAATACGAGATCATGGATTTTTTTAATGTTTTCCTCCGTAGCAGCTGTTTTCGGTGCACCTGGACGTGGTTCATCAAAAACCGACGTACGGCCACGTGCAAACTCGTTGAACCAATTCTTGACGGTGGTCATCGATGGAGAAGAGTCACCGTACACAGCATCCAAGCGCTCTTTGATTTCGATGCGCGTTTTGAAATTAAATTGAAATTTTTCGAATGAAAATATGAAAAAAGAATTAAAAAAGAATGTGCTACACTGTGGTAAAACTCTTTTGAAACTACAGCGCCCTCTGGCGATGAGGCTAGGTACTTATTGAATGCACCTCGTATGTATATCTTTATGTAAGACATTTGTGATTTTTTAAATCATTTTAGATAAAACAGTAGAACCTACCTACCTACCTTCTGTAAAGTTCTATGATATGTTAGTACTTACTGCACTGTGGTGTTATTAACTTATTACATTTTATTATTGTTGATCTGTGATTTTTTACAATAAAACTTAAATTTTATTATAATTGGATCAGTTCTTAATTTTAATTTCAGATAAGCAAGCGACGTTGCATATTAGTCCATAAAAAATATCTGTGATTATTTTTGAAGTAAATTTATATACTTACCTACTTACCATAATTAAGGGGCCTGCGGAGCATGCGTTGTTCATACAAACGTAATACCAAAATAATTTGTAAATCAATCATATTCTTAAGGTAGTGTGTATTTATTCCGATTGGATTACAGAATATCTAGGCTTCCAAATATATATTTTGAATGGACACTGATATAAAGACGAGATATGAGGAATTTAAAATTTCTATAGAAAACTTATTTTTCTCATAACTCGAATTTAAATTAGCGTCCATTAAAAATATATATTTGGAAGCCTAGATATTCTGTAATCCAATCGGAATAAATACACACTACCTTAAGAATATGTTTGATTTACAAATTATTTTGGTATTACGTTTGTATGAACTACGCATGCTCCGCCGGCCCGTTAAAATAATTATCTGCATAGGATCATCACCATCTACATAGTTAGATACTCCATATTTGTTATTACCTACGCATTATTATTTTTGAAATGAATATTCCATTATAAATATGTTTTACTTTACCACTTGTTTACCCGTCTGTACTAAACACGTAATTATTATTCTAACGTATTATCCTGTAAGTTTTAGAAGCTTGGTATAATGTATCGCGCGCCCGCTTTTTTATATCATTCTAGATTTGGTCAGGTTACCACGCATACATCATTTTTTTCGACTATCTCGTTATTTAATTAGTGTACAAGTCTGAAATTTCACATGTACCTATATAATTGAACTGTATTTCTAATTTTTAATGTAAAATTCAGTTACCACCACTACAGTAAACTCGGTTAATCGGTGGTCAAATAACTCAGCTGCGCGCCGTGGCCGGAAAATCATCTTATCTTTTTAATTACATAAAGGATACTAATGAAACTTCAGTACCATTTAAAGACAGTTTATTTATTAACGTTTAAGTTTAGTCTTTGGGGCGCATAATGGAAGTGCCTACCTATTAAAGCATATTTACTAAAATAACTTCAAAACGGTGCATTATAGTGAATTCGTTTATTGCGTAAAAAATTATAACTAATTAGCCAGATTTCATGTACAAATATTACAATCATCCGTATAGTCAATTCCGAGATACAGCAATCGTGCAAACGTTACTCCAGCAGGATTATAAATATCTTCGCAACCATAGCAAATACAAATACAAATTAAGTTGTACCATTTATTTCAAATTGATTTTTAATTATTTAGATAAAATTTATTTCAAAATATCCATTAGAAAACAAAAGATCTGGCTGGAGTCGTTACCCCAGCCAGATCTTTTGTTTTCTAATGGATATTTTGAAATTTATTTAAAATCGTCATCCGGCTGGAGTAACGTTTTACTCCAGCCGGAAGTGTTTTTATCAAATAATTAAAAAAGTATCAGCTTACCAAATTAAAAAATCTGCTTACCAATTAAAGAAGCTGTATTTCTAATTATCTATTGTACTTAGATGACGATTTTCGACATTATCTGGCTGGGGTAACGCACACAGTAAAATCTCATACAGATCATCGCCAAGTGAATGGGGCCTAACTCATCAATCTACTTTAATAATCAGCAAATCACTCAAATTATTATGGACTAGCGGCCCGATCCTGCTTCGCACGGTTTTTACGACTTGAACATCGAGCTTTCTTAGTAAAGTTCGTATTAAACACTTAAATAAACCTTCCGGAATAAATTCTCTAAACGATGGTGAAAACCTCAAAATCTGTTGCGTGGTTTAGAAGAACAACGCGACGAACATACAGACAAACGCGAAATGCGAGTTTGTTTTATAATATTTATATGTAGGTATAGATTCTTATCCATAATTATTATAATGTTACCTGCGCAAAGGCATTTTTGAAATGAATACTTTCGCCCGCCAGTGTTTTGATATTCGGTAAGTTGATCGTTTCGTCCGAAAGATGGCGCAAGTCATCCACGAAAATAATTAAAATGTTATACTTCGCTGCACTTGAGTATGACTGTGAATGCTTTAGTAAAATTAATAGTGAAATAATTAAAGAAAACACTGTAGACGACATGATTATTCTATTCCTCAACAAATTTCACTTTAGCAGTGTTCAATACCATTGAATGTACTGCACTTAGAACGGAACGTTTCAAGAGCGTAAAAAAATAACTGATAATGTCGTAGGATTATCTATATATTAAAATTAAAATAAACATTAAAATTAAATACAAAGATAATAGAAACAGTAAAATATGTCAATCACATTAGACATTTTGAAACTCAACATTATTAGAATTCTGCTAGAAACGGAACATGTCTTTCGAGTATTTGGTCAAAGACTACGTATTTTTTGTAGAAGGTAATGTTAAATCCGACGGACAGACCGAGATTTCGATAAATTCCAATATTTTATTCATTGTTATCATTATTCTATTCATTGTCATCTATCTATCTATTTATGTATTTAAAAAAGAACAGGTATACTCGTATGTTTGTAACTGTACGTTTGCACTGGCGAAACATTCACAACAAAACATATTGTGTAATCTCTTGTTCCGTTCCGTCAAACATTAATTTAACGCAACATTGACAGAAAATAGAGATTTCAACATGTTTTGTTGTGAATGTTTCGCCAGTGCAAAGGCGCAGTAAGACTCGAGTGTGTATTAACTATGCGCTTGCACCAGAAAACATTCAATGAAACAAAATCTCATAGCATGTTTTGATGAATTTGCGTTCGCACTGCATGCAACATGAGTGTTTAGCGCAGGGTGTCTTTTCCAAATGTGAAGGTAAACATCGAATCATGTAGTGGGCTGTTGAGAGGTCTGAATAGCGAGTGTATTGTTAATCGGAATCCACAAAGGTTAGTAAGTGGATGCAGGCAGCACGTGGTAACAGGTGGTAAGATACTCGGAGTCAACCGAAATGAAACGAAGAGCACGTTAGTGGTACATACAATTATTCCTATTTATTCTCAAGATAAATAGTAGTAATTCTATAGTAATTTAAGGATATTATAATTACATAGGCTATCCATGCCGGGAGTCCAAAAAAAGAAGAGGGAGAAACGTCAGTGTCAAAAAAGTAACTTGACACTCCGCAACAGTGTTGCCGTTCATCAACACCATGATATTGATGGATTATACAATGTTACCACATTCTAACATTACCCCTTAATCCATGCAACATCATGTCACACTATAATAACACAATATCGGAAAAACATGCTTAAATACCTACACTAGAGCTCTACATTCAAAATCAGAATTAACTCTAGAACTCCATAAAATTAACAAATTGCTCTATGGCTCTACAATTTTTCTTATAATTTATAGAAGTCAAGTGAGTACTCTACAACTCTCTATTAATATAAGGTAAGTACCCACTCTACCAACTTTTACAACATAGTCAATAGATAATATCAACATCTTAGCAAAAATAAGCAGGTATTATTTATAAACAGATTTATCAACATAGTCCGTCAAATAGTATTATTATCACAACAACATATTAAATAATAAGTCAGACTTTTACATTCATATCTTTTATAAATCTATCATGTTTTACAGCACATAAAGGCTTTGTAAGCACATCTGCAATCATACAATCTGTCTGCAAATACTTAACTGTTACAGAGTCATTTTGAACAAAGTCTTTTACAAAATGGTATCTGATGTCAATATGCTTAGTGCGTTTATGACAATATTCTTTAACTTGTAACAATTTTTGAGCAGACTGGTTATCATTAAATATTGTTACATTATATTCTTTAGGTATGATCTCCATCATGAAGTTTCTTATAAAACAAATATCTTTACATACATCTGTTATTGCTAAATATTCAGCTTCAGTACTGGATAGTGCTACGCAACGTTGTTTACGTGATTCCCAATTAATTACATTATTCCCAAATTTTACAACAAACCCAGTATATGATCTTCTATCATTTGGGTCATTGGCCCAGTCAGCATCTGCAAAAGCAGTCAAATTCAATTTACTCCCTTTATAGTAATATAAAGAATAGTTAATTGTCCCTGCTAAATATCGCAATATTCTTTTAGCTGCCTGCCAATGTGTCACATCAAAACAGTTGTTAAACTGACTCAGTTGGCTACAAGCGTATGAGATGTCAGGTCTAGTACATACAGATAAATACATAAGACATCCCATAAGCTGCCTATAGTTATATTGATCATCACATAAATTAGTGTCTCCCCTAACTAATTTACAATTGGTAGGCATAGGGGTCTTTACAGTTTTACAATTTTCCATACCGAAGCGCTGTAATAGTCTCTTTATGTATTCAGACTGGCTTAGCTTCATAATACCTTTTGCTCGATTTCTATCAATATTTATTCCTAAACAGTTTTTCAAACTTCCCAAGTTTCTGACATTGAAATTATCATCAAGCAAAGGAAACAGCTCATTATTTTTAGTACCGTAAAACACATAAAAATCATCCACATACAATGCAACAATTATTATGTCCTTATTAGAATGCTTTAAATACACACAAGGTTCACACTTACATTGCTTATAGCCATTGCTAGTTAATAAATTATGCACTTTAGCATTCCAAATTCTGCTTGCTTGTTTAAGGCCATAAATGCCTTTTAACAATAAACACACCTTGTTTTCACAATTATTATTACTAAAGCCAGGAGGCTGTTCCATAAATATGGTTTCCTGGAGGTCACCATTTAAAAATGCAGTTGTTACATCTATATGGTCTATACTTAGATTCAGCTCATTTGCAAAAGAAAACAGTATTCTCATGGTGCTCAGTGCTGTGAAACTCCGAACAAATATTTTTTGTATGGGATTTGTGACCGTCTTTAGCCAACATTCAGAAAAACACGTCAAACTGACCTATTGACCAACATTACATTACGAAGTGCTCACAATCACAAACATGTCTGCCGTCGCGCAAGTATTATTGTGTGTGTTTGTGTTGTGATTTTTCCTTTTTCTGTAAGATTTCGGAATATAACATATCAGAATAATTGACGGTGACTCCAAGTTTGTGAAACATCATGGGAAAGGGTCACGGAGTTTGCGGTATCAAGGAGGCCTGGCATACTGTAAATCTGTTGCATTTTTCAAGTTTTCACTGAATCCATACCGGTGAGTACTGATATTTATTACTAATGTGATCTTGTGCTCACCTAACAATGCTATTAATTTACAATCAGGAAATTATTAACATCATTCAAATTCTGTAATACGACTCTCGAGCCATCAATGAAGATTAATCATGAAATTCTTGAAGAAATGATTGTGCCTACAGTTATGTTAGTCTAATTTAAATTGTAATCTAATTTAGTCTGACTAGGTTGACTGCTAAATATATGGGTTAGAGAGTCTCACATTATATATTATCTACCTGTGACACCGTTATGTAAATTCGGGGAATATGAAATAAATCTAGTTTCATATTTTCATGTGAAGATGTTACAAATAGACAGAGAAAGAAATTCTCAAAATTAATTGTGCTCTATTGCCCATTTCAAATAGAAAAGATCTCTGCGTTTTATTTACAGATAAATGTTTACAACTCATCGAACATTTTGCTTATATTTAAATATCTTTACAGATTTAACACCAAGGGAAAATCAGTTGATGGAACAATTGCAAAAACCTAAATGCAGCCTGGCATCACTAAGAAGCAGTGCGAATCTCTTGGAAAAATTTGAGTCAGGTGTGCTAAAAGGAATTGTGACGTCGGTGCTAAAAAAACAAAAAACTAACCCATTTTAGCCTGATACCGATGTGGCTTGCTCATTTATGTAGATTAATAAATACTGAAATCATAAAAATCTGTTTTATTTTACCGATTTCTCTAAATATATTAGTTTTGGAGCCTCACTAACATCTGCATAGAATGCATTTCATCGATATCGATAAGTTTACTGATACGATATGTTGCACATCCCTATTTATGACAGTTCTGCCCTTCAAGGACATGGTTGTCAAGTTTGTTAGAATTTTCATGTTGGTAACTATGTTTTTTTAATGTGGTTGGCTAAAGACGGTCACAAATTCTCAAAAACTGAATGTTCTAAGTTCCGCCTCTTATTTATATGCTCTGTGATGGTGCTATGACGCACAACAGGGGAGAATGTATCGTTGTAATCTACTCCTTTTACTTGGGTAAAACCCCTGGCAACCAATCTTGCTTTAAATTTGTCAAAATTGCCATTTGCATCATACTTTTTCTTGTACACCCATTTACATTTTACTACATTTTCATTATGGGGCCTATCAACTAACTTCCATACATTGTTAGAAAGCAGTGAGTCATACTCACATTGCATTGCAGCCTTCCATTCATGACTATCAGGAGAATTTACAGCTTCCTCAAAAGATTGAGGTTCAAGAAATGGATAATCATGCGCTGTCAAACAGAAGTCTGTTTCGTAATCATTGTACTTTACCGGTAATCTGGATCTGGTACTACGCACAGGACGCTGACTCTCAGCTACCGGGGGTGAAGAATCACCTCCGCCCTTAGCCGACGCCTCGTGTGAAGGCGACACACTCTCGTGGTGCACGCCACACACTGACGAAACAGCAGGGATGCTCTCGTCCTCGCTGCCTGTGCAGTACTCTTCTTCAACATCTGAAAAAACTATTACCTCACCTGTAGTATCATTTAATACAGACCTTTCCTTACCACAACTTGTATGCTGACTAGTATTCATAACATTTTCATTAATTGAATTCAAATTATTAATATTATCACAGACACTTTTGCTAGAATTTATCACATTACTATCATTATTATTACAATTAATTTCATTAATACCATTTGAATTCAAATTATTGACATCACTAGTCAATTCATAATAAATGCAGTCTTTTTCAGTATTGTTATTGTCATTGAAACTATCATAAAATTTATTCTCAATAAATGCAACATTTCTGGACAAAACAACTTTCTTAGGAACTGAAGGGTCCATTAACCTATAACCTTTTGAAGTTTCAGAATATCCAACAAATAAATACCTTTTGCTTTTAGGATCTAATTTACGACGTTTCTTGTCAGGAACAAGAGAGTATGCTATGCAACCAAACACATGAAGGTGACTTAGATCTGGTTTAGATCCGGTCCAAACCTCCTCTGGCGTACGGCCTGAAAGAGCAGCAGTGGGGCACCTATTCTTTAAATAAATGGCAGTCATAACTGCCTCCCCCCAATAGCGCCCACAGAGACCAGCACCTCTCAGCATACATCGAGCCTTCTCCAAAAGTGTCCTATTTAGGCGTTCACTGACGCCGTTCTGACTCGGACAGTATGGTATGGACTTTTGGTGAATTATTCCTTGCTGTTGCAAAAATCTAGATAAACTTTCATTGCAATATTCACCACCACCATCAGACCTAAAAATTTTAATTGGCAACCCTACTTGTTTCTCTACAAGTCTTTTAAAATTAACAAAATGAGACATTACCTCCAATTTGTGCCTCATTAGATACCCAAAAGTCTTCCTGGTGTAGTCATCAGTAAACGTTACTAAGTACTTCGCACCATTCCAGCTGCTCTCAGGTAACGGCCCACACACATCAGAATGGATCAATTCGAGGGATTGGGTAGCTCGCCTTGCCTCTCCAACTGGAAACTGCTTGGCAGCCATCTTTCCCTCTAAACATGGAACACATGACTTCAGATCCTGCACATTGTCAGTCTGAAACAGAACACCAGTTACACTTCCATTCTTTAAAGTACACATACCCTGTATACCAAGGTGGCCAAGCCTCCTGTGCCATATATCAATAGGCACAGTATGAGCAGCATCCTTTGCACTCTGGTCCTCCTGTCTATCACACAGGAGAGAAGAATGCACAATTTGCGAATACCTACCAGATCGACACACCTCAAAGTCTACCCTAAAAAGACCATTATCTTTGGAAGCACAAACAATTGGGTTGCCAGAAATCTTACTGCTATTCTCATGTATGGAACAACCCTGGTCATTAAATAAAATACTAAAGCCCCTTTGTGTAAGACAGCTGACAGACAACAAATTATGAGCAAGTTTAGGTACATATAAAACATTTAATAGTTTCCTTATCACATTTCCAGTCTTAATGTGTATTATTCCTTTACCTAAACATTCTAACTTCTCATCATTTGCGATGCTTATTGAATTATTACAATCTTTTAGCTCTGAAAACGAATTCTTATCATTACACATATGTGCGGAGCACCCAGAGTCAACTAGCCAACTATCTTGTGATTTGGCCATAAATGCTGCAGCCACAAGCGATGTATCTTCTGGTTTCGTCATGTCCTTCTTCATCTTGAAACACTTCGACTTGATGTGACCAATCTTCTTACAATAGTGACAAATAACCTTACTTTTTGGTACTTTTCTATTCTTTGATACATAAGCAGTATCAATGTTTCTGTCACAAAAGTTTTTCTTCCGATAGTCTTCTTGTATCAATCTCGAACGAACCAGCTCACTAGACAATGCGTTTGTGATACATGCTGTCTCCAAATTAGAGACCAAAGCGTCAAACTCCTGGGGCAATCCACTGAGCAGGAGCTCAGCGACCTCTGCATCTTCTATGATTCGGCCTATGTCCGCCAACTGTTGAACTCGTGTCATAATTCCATCAATATAATCAGTCATTGAACTAAACTGACCGTAATCGGTGTGATGCAGCTGCCGCAGTAGTAAAACTCGCCGATAAAGACCTTTATCTTCAAATGCGTTTGCGAGCTTTATCCAAGCATCCTTCGCTTTTACACAATGCCGCACATGTTGTTGACACGCACCTTTCACACTAAGGCATATGCGTGCTAGAGCTCGTTGATCTCGCGATGTGTCTGTCTGACTGTCCTCACCCTCAATACAATTCCATAACCCCTCTAGGGTCAACAACATTTTCATTTGAAATTTCCAAGAATTGTAGTTACCAACGCCTTCCAATTTTTCGACGTGTATACCTCCACCGAGCGAGTACATCGCTGCGCCGGTGCCAGGAACCACTACTCCATTATCAGGTAACGTGTCCACCATGATGACGTGCGACCACGTGCACAATGTGCGCACTCACCCTTGATGTGTAGAAAAACACCACGGCTTGTCTTGCCTTTAATCCACTGAGCCCATAACCTGTTGAGAGGTCTGAATAGCGAGTGTATTGTTAATCGGAATCCACAAAGGTTAGTAAGTGGATGCAGGCAGCACGTGGTAACAGGTGGTAAGATACTCGGAGTCAACCGAAATGAAACGAAGAGCACGTTAGTGGTACATACAATTATTCCTATTTATTCTCAAGATAAATAGTAGTAATTCTATAGTAATTTAAGGATATTATAATTACATAGGCTATCCATGCCGGGAGTCCAAAAAAAGAAGAGGGAGAAACGTCAGTGTCAAAAAAGTAACTTGACACTCCGCAACAGTGTTGCCGTTCATCAACACCATGATATTGATGGATTATACAATGTTACCACATTCTAACATGGGCAACATGTTGCAAGATTCACACAGAAACATTTTGTTAAGCAATTTGTCTGTAAAACATGTCAAGAATAAGAATATGTAAATAATAGAATAAGAATATATAAACAAGAATATATTTATTTGCATTAAAACATAAAAAAATAAAAAGACAAAAAATATGGTAAAAGTACAATTTAGAACAAAACATGTTTTGCCAATAAAATATTCAGTATGCAAGTGATGTGAAATGTCAAACCCAAGGTGCGTGACAATGCGAACGCGAGTCGATACATTGATAGAATACAGTTTTCGTTATGTTTATAAGTGAATGTTTCGCCAATGCAAATGCCTGTGCATTTGCATTGGCGAAACATTCACTTATAACAGAGGATTTTGTAAAAATCAACCCTTTAAATGGGTGAGAAAGGGGGAATTCGTTTATGAGAAAAATCTTATTCCTTTGCTTTAGGTATAAACATAAAACTTCTCATGAATACGTACCTACATAAATAATAAAGTTTGATAGTATTAGACTTTCAAAACTACCCTCAAACTGAGATGGGAGTGTTAGTTTGTATGGAAGAATCTTAACGCACAGTCCGATTAATTTAAAACTCTGTAACAATAATCGTGAGAAAAAACATTCGGATTTTTGTCTTTTCAAAAATCTGTGAAAAGGGCTACTTAGTCAATTTTCTGGGAGAGGGTTTTACTACTTGCTTCGATTAACTAAACAATAGAAACGTACAAAACGATTTTTCAAAGATCAACCAATTTCCATGTCAGGGTGAACAGGAAGAATACAGTAGGTAGAATATGTATAACGGATGTAAAATTTCAAACTTGTCACAAATACTTATTCAAGGTCATAATGATTACCTTTCCCAAACTAGCCTTTAAAGTTAAAGGGGGTGATTAAGTTCGTAGCGGAAAGTACGAAATCATGACGAAATCTAAAGTTACATTGACATTGATGACATGTGACACTGTGACGAAATCCTCGTGGAAGTAGTCGTGGCCGCGGGCGAAGTGATAGTCTGATATTGATTGTGCTGTGTATTGTATACTCTGTTTGGTTAGTTCAATGAATCGGGTATTACACCCATTTTTGAAAAGTCTCTCAATTAGATTCTATAGTGCTATTGAACCACAAAAAAAATCACAAAATTTTTATTCAATCGTTAGGTGCCATTAAAATGCATTTAAATTTTGCATTTTCAAATTTCACGCGTAATTTGACGAAAACGCTGGACGCAGTAGACGCCAGATTGCTCTGTGGTCATGACGTCAGTTGGCTGTGTAAACAAATGCAGTGATATTTTTTAAGTTATAAATTTGTATTGTCTGCTTTTACAAAACCGAACTCCATGGTATTATTTCAATAAAAATTACGTTGGTTACGAAAATAATAAAAAGTCTTTATAGACAGGTACGCTGATAGTTGACAGTTAACACTGTCTAAGTTTACATAGCCGTATGCCGTAATAACATGCCGACTACTATCTAACTGTGCGTTTGCACTAGCGAAACATCACAACAAAACATGTTGAAATCTCTAGTTCCTGTCAAACCTTTGTTTGGAAAATTGACGAACGCCAGTGCAAACACAGTAATGGTGTTATAAAACAGATTAAAAAAGCTGAAACCTTTGAATTGAAATTTAAAATTTAGTTTGCTATTTTATGAACTAAAACTAACGTTTTCCGACTGCTTTTTGCCT
This sequence comes from Xanthia togata, assembly GCA_963853775.1. Lineage (NCBI taxonomy): Eukaryota > Metazoa > Arthropoda > Insecta > Lepidoptera > Noctuidae > Xanthia > Xanthia togata. The sequence goes on from OY970794.1 coordinate 6,283,554, forward strand.
AAGCTATCTCAATAATATATTTTTAGATTTTTTCTCATATCGAGTAAAACACCCTATTGTTGTCCACTATTATAATATTCGTCGCAAAGAGATTTGTCGTATCTGTAAAGCGACATTGTGTTTGACGTAGTGTTTTTCCACACACTGACTAAATGTTAGTGTGTGCATTTGTATACAGATGGAATGAATGCTTTGTCGTACGATACACACACATATCTACAAACGAACAAGTGGGCGTAGGGTATTGTCATTCAAATCATCTGTTCCTTAAATTGTTGTATATTTTGTACATAAAATCTAATTTATTATTGATTTATTTATTAAATGAGAGTTGTATTATTGAAATAATTGCTTGAGTGCGCGAGTGAGTTATGTTTGTTTAGAGTTTTTGTTTTTATCCGTGTGACGTCATTGTTTTCGACTGCCAGTAGGTACGACGCAATAGCATTTTACTCGAAAATGGATTTAAAATGAGAATTGTTTTCGTAAACAAGGTGAGTGTGTTATGTAAGACGCATATTATGTTCATAATACGCAATAGTATAGTTAGTTACATTTGGCAACAACGTACGGTGGATAGACTTCATCGATTTCCTTTGTCCTCGGTCCTCTTTAGTGTTCAAGTATATAGCTAGTGTGTACATAGTAGTGCTACCAGCTGTTTCGAAACAACAAACATTTCGGTGTTATTATTTTGATGACTGAATAAGCCTACGGTGATGTGATTTTTAACTTATGTAATCTGTAGGTATTAACGATAGTTTTTTTTCAATCTAATCGCGCGTTCTATCTTCAAAAGATTTATCTATTTTGTTTCTTTCTTTTGTCTATATTTTTATAAAATTTACAATAACAACTTTATTATACCTAGGCTAGTCATTGCTTTCAAAGTAATAAACCAAACAAAACAATATGTTTTTAGTTTAAAATGGTCAAGGTCATTTTATGTTCTGCCTGTTATAGGTAAGTTTGTAAGTTTTCCTCAACTATTTCATCAACTTCTTGTGTATTGTATTTGTACATTGCAATGATTAAAGATTTGTCAGTATTACACTCTTTTGTAAGAATGGGTTCTGTACTTACCTATATATTTTTTATAATAATGTTTGTTTTCTTCAACACAACTGTTTGTTTATGGCCTAATAAGGCCTAATCATATTTTATCAGTCAGTTTTCTTATCATGAATATTTGAAATTTTCAATGTTATGTGGTGTTCGCAAGAAAAATGAGACAGTTTTATAAACAGCTCTGCTTGTATAAAATATTATAAAACAGGTGTCTAAGTTGTTCTGGAATGAAATTCTATTTGTCATCGCTAGAGGACTTTTACAGTCAAGAAGTGTACCAAGATTGAGTAAAAGCTTTTGACCTCCTAGCAAGCGAGCAAGAGTTAGCATACACTATTGAGCTCAGTACTCATGTTGTAGTTTTTTTGAGCCCACATTATCCCAGTTCATCGCCAAGGCTTCCTTGTTCTCCTTCTACTTCTTTCTTAGAATTCAAGGACCAGTCTTTAATGACGGTGGACTCCTTCATCTATCAGCTCAGCATTAGCCACCAATAATTTATAGCTCATTTCCGTAGGCGACGCTCACACAGCATGTCAGCGGAGTCGCCGCGGCACGTGCGGTCTGGGGGGCCGCTCACCGTGCCGTCCCAGCCGCCGAGCGACCGCAGCATTATCGACGCGGTCTCGGGGTTCATTAACGACGTCACGCTCTCCTCCTCGTCGACCGTTGATCCGAAAGATGTCATACAGTGGGCAAGGTAACTATAATAAAAATATATTATATGGGAGGGTCAGGCAAAGTTAATTACAGATGACACCACACTCACTCAGTCGGAAGTTTGTCTATTGAATGTTTTCAAGAACACTAACTAGTATATTATGCGCTCTCGCCATAAAAATCGTCAGGCCTAAAGTGATTACTACATAGCCTTGCCGCTGAACTTGAAGAAACTCCATGGATGAAACTCCACTTCAAACTTTTAAATTATATTGTTACGAAATTATTAGTTTGGCAACTACATCACTAATGTTGAATTTAGAGCTATATGTGAGAACTGTTAAAAAAGACGTACACGTTAAAAGCATTCAGAGGACAGCAAAAAAACAAAAAAAAAAAACAATTAAAGAATAAAATAACTAAAATAAACCATGGTGGCTAAAAGATGACTAGTCTCATCTGACTGAAATACAGCATTTAAAGCATTTAAAAACAAAAAGTGTAATTTTGGTCTTGAGATCTCACAGGCTACAATGACATAGAGTCTGTGCACTGAGTACGTACAAAAGTGACTGTGCACTTCTACTGGTTCAGAAACTTTTTGAAACATGAATCTTGATTAAAATTTTGATAGATTTCATACACTAGCTACCACAGAAATATATTATATCTATGCTAGCTACCCTTTATAAATTTTAAAATCGTGATTCACTCATTGTTCAAGAACATAGGCCCAAGACCCAAGGCATTATTATTATGGCTAGTATATATTCCATTGTAAAAAATAACAAGATATGGTAGGTATGTTTAGTTATCTGTTATTGATTGCAGTATGTGAATGAACTCATGTGAATGCAAGCAGGTGGATTTTACTAGCGTCAACCCTTCATGCATTTTTTATACATGGTGGTCATAAATTAGAAACATACAACTATATTAATTTTAAAAAATCCAATATAAAATTGATTTAAATTTTTTACTAGATATCAGAATGTTAATGATCGTTTTTAAACTAGAGTTACGAGTGTACATTTTAATGTGGTTAATGAATCTTTTACATCCAACTAATTGCAATAATAACTTAAAAAGTAATTAACACTACCAAGTGTCTGTGTTTCTAATTATATGACCACTGTTGATATGCATAGGCAGTGTAATAAGTAATAATAGAACCGTTATTGACTTGGTTTAGATACTTTGTTCACCTTGACAAGTCAACACAGTCCATTTCGCCATACTAAAACTGTTTTAGCTGTATCTATAAGTTTATGAAACTCTCACGAAGATAAAATCAGAACAAAACAAAACGAACCCTTTTGGGTTCGTTCAGTCTGATTAATACTCATTTATTATACCTTCATACAAAGAGCAATAAACCTCTTCTGTCTACAGAAGATGTTTATTGCTCTTTCCCTCCTTTCTCTCCAGCACCTAACCAGTATTTTAACCTTAATTATTTACATACAATTTATACCATTAGTAAGTCATTGCAATGTAACTCTTATCTCATTAAAATAAAGTATAAATTAGAATGATTGCCATGAGTTTGATAAAACTCTCGTCAATCATTCTTATTTATACCTTACTTTACCGGGAGTACTATAGGTACACCTTTGCTTAACCTTTCGGGGAAACAAGGCGTGATGTTATGTTATGTTATTTTTACTGGGAGAAGAGTTACATTGCAATGACTTACTGATGGTTTTTCGTGATTGTCCTACTTTAAAAAACCTTATTTTAAACAGGTTCGAAACAGCAGACATAAATGAGCCAACACCAGAAGGAGACAGTGAAAATGACGTCTCCCCATTACTCCTTATCCTGGGCTACGGGTCCGGGGTCCAAGTCTGGCTGATCCCCCCTACTGGGGAGGCCCAGGAAGTGTTGTCATGGCGACAAGGCACAGTGAGGGTGCTCCGTATACTGCCTACTCCGCAGCACGGCGACTGCTTCGCATCGAAGAGGCCCCTCATCGCCTTGTGTGATTCTGTCAGCCCTGGCCCCTCGTTTTGCTCGCTCAGCTTTATTTCTATTAGGGGAGGTGAACAGGTGAGCTTATTTACAATAACATAAAGAAATGTCCTAGCTATTTTTTACGTAAGGTAATTAAACTAAGTCACATTTGGCATTCGCATAGTCATAGTGTTGGGGCAATTTTGATCGATTGAATTAACGGTACCAACACTGTCGAATATCGATAGTGGTGTACTTGTCAACATTTCGGTGTTTAGATTTATTTCTTTAAAATTTAACTTGCAAATAGTCAAATATTAAAGAAATAAATCCAAACATTGAAATGTTTCTGTGTATGTTAAAAATATCACAATGTAGTGAGAAGTACTAAAGTTTGACCGAGAATTCTGTACCGCGCATTCCTAATGCGCGGTACAGAATTCTCGGTCAATTCCTAATGCGCGGCGAGGCAGGGGTAGCGTTGACGAATGAGCGGCGGTACGCCGTGAGCGTTGAAGAATAAGCGGCCTGCACTGCCCCCCGTCTAAGTCGCGGTACAGCAGTCTCGGTAAAACTATACCTACTTATGATGAACTTTAAATAATAATATGTAAGTATTGACGGCACGACTGCGTCGTTAAGCGACTGCTGCACTGCGTGTCGCGGGTTGGATTCCAGCACGGAACAAAATTAAATATTGTATGATTTACAAGTAGTTGTTCAGGGTCTGGCTGTTTGTGTATGTGAGCTTAAATGTTTGTAAACGTACCCACGATACAGGAAAAATTGCTAGTGTGGGACAACGTTGTATATAAAAAAATATTTTTCGACGTGAGTTTTTACGTTATCTTAATTTAGTTAATATGCGGATAATGTAGTGGGCTGCAATATTGTTAATACTCCATGACCGTATACTATTGTTATTTGTAAACATTTTATATTGTAGCTGTTTATTGTACTATAAGAAATAAAATAAATCACAATTTCTCTAAATTTAAATTCAACTTTAAATTTTTTTAAATTGAATTTTGTCGTACTTACGTTATTTGAACCTACTTAAGTATTCGATTTAACAATTGATACTTACGTGAATTCTATGTAATTTAATCCTATTTAATATTCAGTATGAATAAATAAATAGGCAGATAAAATAAGAGCCGATTTCACTTAGACTTACTTACACGTGGACGGTTCTGATATCAAAGTAGGTAGTCATAATATGCTGATTTGCTGAATAATACGGGAAACAAAACATTATTTCCTCTGCTACGGTTACATTCGGGCAATAAACTGAATAACTTTTTATCAGAAAACAGTAGACAAACATGCTAGTCTTATTGTAATGATGTCATTATGGGGGTGTGCCTTAAAAAGTCTTAAAAATGTTCTTCTAAAAATCTTTGATTCAGTCATCATGATGATGAAGCAAAACACATATAGCCAAGATCGACCAAGTCAGCCGCTACTCGACCTACCTCTGCTTAAATTTACTTTTTATCTCGCTCGCACCATACTGCTCGCGGACTGAGTGAGAGCGAGACGGAGTGGGGCACTGGCGGCTCCAAGGCGCCAGTAGTTTAGGTAATTGCTTTTTACAGAAAAATAATGGTATTAAAAAAAAAAAAATAAGACCTGCTATATAGTTAGTTCAGTTAGTATGCAAAGTTTCATGATCTAATTTGAAGTATTTTCTGAATACCAGCGGTTTATTGTTCGGTTTGGAGGTAACTTTGTTTTTTTTTATCGAGTAAATTTTATGGAATCGTGTTTTCGATAAACATAGTACTTAACATTAATCCTCAACTTTACCATATATTTATTTCAAAATTAATGCTGCAGTATTTTCGGCAAAACGGAGGATCATGCTAAGCCATTGGAGGTAGTACAGGCTCTTAAGTATGAAGCTAAATAAATATATGAACGGCAATTGGATCGTTACCACCCGAAAATTGGTTTCACCCTAACACCCATTTACTAGCTGCGCCCCACGGTTTCACCCGCATAAGTCTTGATCCCGTGGAATATCAGGATAACAAGTATTCTATGTCCTAACACGGGGGTTGGTCTACCAGTGTGCCAAATTTCATCCAAATCCGTTCAGCCGTTTTAGCGTGAAAGCGTAACAAACAAACAAACTCACTTTCGCATTTATACCTAATATTAGTTAGGATTAAGCTCTTGTGCCTAGGAAAAACCTTTATTGTAGGTCATTGCCAAATGCAGCTATTCCTGTGATCATTCACACAATTTGAACATCAACTTTCTCTCAACAGGTAAAAAGCATAAAATTCAAGAACCCCATTCTCGACGTGTTGGCGAACAAGCGATCCGTGGTGGTTTCCTTCTCCGAACGCTTCGCAGTCTTCGATGCCGCGACTTTAGAAGACCGAATGGCCGTCACTACTTGCTACCCCTGCCCCTGTCCTTTAGGAGGCAGTCTGCCTATAAACCCGTTGGCACTGGGTGATCGCTGGCTGGCTTACGCTGATAAGAAACTTAATCAGTCGAAGAGGAGCAGTGGAGGGTGTGAAGGTAAGAAGTACCTACAATTTATAAAGCATTCGGTTGTTGCCTTTCCATACCAGCCCAGCATTGGATAAATCTTGCATGCATTTAATTAAACCTAAGATGTACTATCGAATAATTTCATATCTAAGCAGTTTGAAAACAAAATCCCGTGAACACGATGACCATATTGTTACCGCCCCGGTTCTATAGCGGCCGAGCGCTGCAAGCAGAAATAGTCCCGTTGTATAGATATTGAAGTTCTTCGATGGTAACTTTTTTTTTTTTTTTGGGTGGGAGATCATCAAATGACTCCTCCCGCTCTGGGTGGAGTGGGAGGGCGTGTCAGACTCTTACTGACTAAAACCCACCCGTGTTCCTTCTCTTGCCTTTCTATTTCTCGCGGCATCGGAGTCAAGCCCCGGCGTTTCACCTCCTCGCGCCACTCCCAAATATGCGCGAGGACTTTTGCCTCCAGATCCCATGGCGTTCTTCGATGGTACCTACGGGTTGTTTCGTTAGATTAACTAATGATTGAATATCAATTTAGCGGTCATATAGCCCATTGTTTAAGGTCTGACGAGTATGGTGGTTGCCACAGTACAGATATTTTCTCTGTTGATTAAAAATTGGCTCGCTATACTTGACGCAATCCAATTTCCATTTTACCTTGGTAAGAACGCTTATCAAGAACACTAAATGTGATTTATAAAAACAACTACTCGTATTATTGCGACGAATTAATTATTAAACAACAAAATCGTACGATATAATTAAGTTCAGTGACTCATACCTATTGTTGTTAGGAGATAGCGTCGGACGATTAGAACATAATAGGTATACATTAATCTATGTAAAATACGATAGAATAGGGATGATGCCTAGGTCAAAAAAAAAAGATATTCTATGTAGTCCGTCAGTCAGATAAACAAAATATTAGACTCGTATTTTTTGCTTTACTTATAATATTAATAAAAAATGACTTAGATAAAACGCATTAAAGTTGAGGAGTGGGGGTCGCTACCTCACAAGTAAGTATAAAATGTACATACTAGTGACGTCATGGCAGATACTCACGCCGTAATCTCTTGATAACGTAAAAAGAGAAAAAAATACATTTTTGTTATTTTTTCATAATATAAATGACATTAGAATAAGAAGTGAGTACCGGTAAACCGGGGTTGCTTTGATCAATATAAAGCTTCGTGCTGACTAGCGCGACGCGACACACCGGCTATTGTTATACCGCGAAGTTTTCTTGGAATTTGTATTGTTCGAGTCGCGTCGCGCCGTCGCGTCGCGCTGGTCTGAACGAGGCTTTATTTGATTAATATTGTCGGCACGGTTGGCGCGCGATTGACTGCTGCGCTGCGTGTCGCGGGTTCGATTCCCGCACGGAACAAATATATTTGTATGACCTACAAGTAGTTGTTCCGGGTCTGGCTGTTTGTGTATGTGAGTTTAAATGTTTGTAAACGCACCCACGATACAGGAGAAATACCTAGTGTGGGGCAAAGTTTAAAAAAATAAAAAAAATATTGAACGGTTATCTTTTAAATTTGTGGGTGTCAAAAAAAAAAAAAAAAAAAACTAGTAATCGGTTTTTTTATTACTCTCGATTCCTGTAGTCGATAAGTGAAAAAATTTGGTTTGATTTTGAGAAAAAAAAATTAAACTGCCTGATCAAAGTTATACGTAGGAAAGTAACCTCACTTTGATACCCAAATAAAATTGGACCCAATTATAATGCCTACACAATTTTAATATAATTACCCAATTAAAATGCCAAAAAAATAAAAATCTACTATCGAGAAAAATAAATATTGTAATTTTTGTCGCATGGGGTAACTTGGATCTAGTAATATAGAGAATAACAATATATTGACCTTTTTCCATTAAAATTCTTGGTGGATTCCCAGCGTGTCCTCAGGAAAGGATTAAACAGTTGTTCAGTGTTCGTAATTTAGAAAAAAAACTACCAAATTGCGTTTCGTTTTACATAATTCGCGATTTTATATGAAATGGAAGTTTCTATCAAAGTCATCCCGCGAATCAAAGTAAACCCCGGTTTACAGAGGAAGTCTGAAAGTGACACCGGTGACTGAAAAGTTGTGTGGAGGTTGTCATGGTATGGGCATGTGATGCGGAGGACTGAGGAAAATGTCGTGAGGAAAGTTCGAGTTTGAACGTCGATGGCTATAAGAGTAAGGGAAGACCAAAAGAAACGATGGGTGAACTGTGTGAAAGATGATATGGGTAGAAAGGGACAGACTAGCGAGTTCTCGACTAATAGAGAAGTGTGGAAGAAAGGGACTAAGGGCTGGAGAATGATGATACGATATAATTGAAAGAACCACAGGTACTACACAATTAGAAATCGTGATAACGATTGCAAACCTTCCCATTGTGGCGGCATCTACTTCGCCCCATGCGAACCACGTATCAAAAGATCTGACATCACACAAAATCCTGCATCGCGCAAACAGAGTTTACTGCGCGATCAGCATATATATAACTTTCCTACAGCAATCGTCGGGCAATTGCCCACTGGACACGATTTGACACCCGCCTGGTCGGAGGATCCTCCCTTTTCTATGGGGGATGAGTGAACTTTACACCCTGTTCCTCATGCCTCTGTAGCGGTTACACCGCCACATACGAACTACGGATCAAAGACACACAAATCCTGCATCGCGCAATTAGAGTTTACCGAGCGAACAACATAAATATAAGACTATCCGACATCAACAGTCGGGCAGTCGGCCCGCCACAACACCCGTCTGGTTGGAGGATCCTCCCTTTTCTATGGTGGATGAGTGAACTTTACACCCTGTTCCTCATACCATTAAACCTCTATATCAGCTAAACGTGTCGAAAGTGTTTTAATTTTACTATGACTTGACAACAACTTATCGACAAATAATGTTGGCAACAAATAGCATTTCTTGTTGCTTTTAATTTATGACATCTATTGATCCCATGCCGACAAAATTATATTCTATGGCGTGCCATGGGTTTGCCAATTCTGCATTTAGATACAGATAAAGCATAATTAATTTAAAAATACCCTTGGGTTGTCATTAAAATAATAAAAATTTCGATGGTTCAGACCGGAATTTTCGTCAACGTAGTTTTTACCGTCGTCCATTCTTCGAATAACGAATTGAATAATTATTAAGTTTTTTTTGCTAAGGTTTCTGCAGTTCTTGTTCATATCTAGTTTTTTCTTCTTTTGTTTTATTCACTGCAAAATAGTATGTTATGCAGGTAGTAATTCTGAGCGAATAGCGCAAAGACTTGACAACTATGGGTCTAAAAATAAATTGTAGTTGACCGTCTACATACTTTTTTTACTTTTTGTCAACTGTACATATTATTTCATAAACTTTTTCTAGCCTGACTGTACCAGTAGCATGTCAGAAGTAGAACTATCATATTACAAATAAGTACACAGAAATCGAATCGAATCGTCCCATCAACGTATTATTAATTCAGATCGCATTGCAGTCACGTATCCACCTAGTTACTCATATCAAATCAATGTTACCTACAGAGGTTTACATAATTTATTAGCACGTTTACATTTATGCGGCGCCGACAGCATTTTGCTAACTGCACTGCACTTTGTATAATAGACAGTTCTAGAACAAAAGAAGCAGTTTAGATCTTTTTTTCTTTATTTTATTAGGCAATTTTATAATCGCAATGCATATGACAGTCCCATCATGCCCTAAATACACACGGATTATATTTGGGCCATGAACCTGTACCGTAATTACGTAATACACGATCAATCGGAATTTGAATCGTTTTGAAACAAAATGCTAATCCACAAGTTCGAAAAAAAATCTGCTCAACAAAGTAAATAACGCAATGAATGTTGTTGAACTGTCAAAATTGAACAAATTTGTCGTAATCGTTTACGAAAACGTGTTGCGTAATTAGATAGCTGAACAGACTCTTCGCATCATCACCATTAGGTCGAAAGTTGTTTAGACGTTTTGATGAAGAAGATTTTATTTCTATGATTGTTACGGTTAGGAACCTATAGTGTTGTCGACATGTTCATGTCCACCATCATCCATAGGTAGCATCACCAGCATCATCATTGGTAGCCTTGTTCCACCCACTGTTGAGTATAGGACTCCTCACTTTTGTGCCATGAGTCCCTGGTCTGTGCGAGTCTCATGCAGGTCTTAAGGTCAAATAATTTCTCATGCATGCAGGAACCGATCGAAGAGTTCGCAAGCAAACACGAACTTATAAAGAAGGGATCAGACAGAATACTCTAAAGTCAAAAGATTAATTACTAATTAGCGCACTATAATGTGGGTTATCTCATTCAATATAAACAAACATGGCTCCGTTTAAACCTCCATTATATGTATTTATTTACTCGTGCACGCGATGTGTAGCGTGACTATAACAGACCTTAATTATTGACGTGAAAATTTCTTTAGGCGCGTTGAGCACTTTTTGAGTGAACAAAAATCATGGAACTCGCGTCATCGTCACCGCACGCTTCTCATGAGCTATATGTACTATGTGTATATATGTACATAGATATACTATACCTCTGTGCGTTATTTTAGTTTTCACTTCTATTGGCAGTCCCCAAAGACTGCCCCGCATGTTTTTTTTATACAGAACTGACCTACCACAAAGTCATCTTAAGGCTTCAGTGTTAATGAAAACATGATTATCAATCAGTCCACCATTACTAAAAAATGAAACAATAGTGATAATTATTTCGATACGCAAATATTTTTACACAAAATATCGATAAACTTCCTCTTGGATAAACATTAATTAAATTCTTTTGTTTATCATGAGCGACTGTTGACTTATTTATAAAGTATGTGTGTATTAATTTTGTTGACCTTAGTAGTGCATATCATTGTTTTATATTATTTATGCTTGTGCGTGACTAATCGCTTGCACATGTGTGAGAGAGCCTTTGTGATAGTTTGTAAGGAGTGTGTAGCGGATTTTTTAAATAAATTTATTTTGTAAAAAAGAAACTCAAAAAAAGAGGGCTTTATATAGAAGTAAACATTTCAATTTTCTTTCAGGGTTTTCTAGAATGATTTCACATTCAAATTTAAATTTCGATACAAAAATACCTTAGAACAATAGATTTTTAATTTACTGACTCACATCGAATACTGCGTTGCAGTGACGTGCGCAAGACGCGAGTGAGTAATTTTTAGGGCTCCGTATGTCTGAATGAAAAAAATGGAACCATTATAGTATCACTCGTGTCTGTCTTTCTGTTCGTCCATCTGTCACAGCCAATTTGTTGCAGATCTAATGGAACGATTAAGTTGTAATTAGGTACACATATGAATTCTGTGACCAAAACACGGACGCGTAACGTAAATAAATTTTGGGAGGCAAATAATAAAGAAAATAAATGAAAATTTACCATTCCCCCCACCCTATCTCCGAAAGAGCCAAGCAAAAGTGTTGAAAAAAATTCCGAAAATAGTTCTGTAGCGGTAACACCGCCACATACGAACTACGCATTAAAGACATGACGTCACACAAATCCCGCATCGTACAATTAGAGTTTACCGCGCGAACGATATTAAGACTATCCGACATCAACAGTTGAGCAGTTGCCAGCCAGACACAACACCCGTCTGGTCGGAGGATCCCCCCTTTTCTATGGTGGATGAGTGAACTTTACACCCTGTTCCTCATGTCCCTAAAGTTCTATAGGTACTTATAGATTACAGGAAAACCTATAAGAAGTCAATGGTTTTTAAATAACATGGTAATTCTCTCAATATTGTGCGAACAAACTTAAATTTGCAGTTGGAACCCATACAGGGATAACATGTTTTTCCACCACAATGTTAAGCTTGTTCTTGGGATGAAATAATCCCAACTACGGAACCCTTCATTGTACACGTTGGCAATACTTATCAGTGATCTTTGTATCAATTTTCTTTCAACAATCTTTTTAACACTTTTAATTTCCAGGTGAAGGCGTAACCAGCTACACAGCAACAGTGCTGCACGCTGCAAAGTCCCTCAGCAAAGGCCTACGAGGCCTCGGAGAGAGCGTAGCACACAGTTTGGCTGGAGGGCGAAGCACCTCGCAGTCTCCATCACCGCCCAACGCTGATATACAGCAGCCAGGAGTCGTTACTATATTGGATATTGAGGTAAGTTGTTTAATAGAAAAACAAACAGTGAATCTCCAATAAATCTGAATTGTTTTGGAAGACAACATACCAATAACAGTTGTATGCAGAACTAAGAACTAAGAATTCGAGAAGCGCGGACTTTGACACTGGGGCAACTTTTCAACATTTTCAAGTCTTGAATAATCTGGGTTTCTAAATAGCAGTTCTTTTCACTCAGATTAAATTATCTCTCGTAGAACTCCTCCATGTAGCTCTCAGATCAAAGCTATTTTATTTTTCCAACTTTTCTTAGTTACCGTGAAACAGTCAAATGCTTCAGGTTATTTTCAATTTACTCCTATCTAACTAAATATCGATATTTCCCGACAAAATTACTTACAGCTTTCTGTCAAATGACTTAACAACTAATTTATTTCTAGGGTAACGAGGAAGAAGACGGTCAAGACAGCGAAGAGTCCTGCGACCCAATCGTGGCTCACTTCATAGCCCACTCGGAAGCGATCATCGCCCTGAAGTTCGACGCAAGCGGCATGCTACTGATGACGGCCGACCGACGCGGCCACGACTTCCATGTGTTCAGGATCAACCCGCATCCCTGTGGGGCGAGCTTAGCGTCTGTGCATCATCTGTATATACTGCATAGGGGGGATACTACGGCTAAAGTGCAGGTAGAAATTGTTATACAGGGTGAGTTTTTTTCGCCCACTCCGAAGCAATCATCGCCCTTTATCTGTTTTTTTTTAATTTCCAGGACATAGCGATATCGTGCGACTCCCGCTGGGCCGCCGTGTCCACGCTGCGCGGCACGACGCACGTGTTCGCCATCAGCCCGTACGGCGGCGCCATCGGCGTGCGCACGCACACGCAGCCGCGCGTCGTCAACCGCCTGTCGCGCTTCCACCGCTCCGCCGGCCTGCCCATACACACTGCTGCACACAAGCGAGCCTCCGCTGCTACGGTAACTAAGGCTTAATTAGGGTATTTAAAAAAACCTGTCTTCTATACAGTCATAACTGTTAGAATATCTAAAAAAATTGGCGTAGTTGTAAGTTTTTTTTTACCGATTTATAACGTAACACATAAAGTGTCGTTAACTTTTGACTACAACTTTATGACTTTATATTTTAGTTTATATTTGTGTTTATACAGATAAACTGTATATTTTTGCTTTTTAAATTTAATTGTTTTAATTTTTAAAAAATATTGATAAATAAATGAGTGTCTATCCCCGCAGGTAGGTGACAACACGTCGCAAGGCGCGTGGTTCCCCAACCCGCGCCTGCCGCCCTACCCGCTGCCCAGCACGCTGGCGCCGCTGGCACAGCTGCGACCCACTGCCAACATACCCACGCATACCATCACTAGGAACAGTTCAGGTGAGGCAAAGTAGATATTGTCGCCAGGCGAGGGTTCCCCAACCCGCGCCTGCCGCCCTACCCGCTGCCCAGCACGCTGGCGCCGCTGGCACAGCTGCGACCCACTGCCAACATACCCACGCATACCATCACTAGGAACAGTTCAGGTGAGGCAAAGTAGATATTGTCGCCAGGCGAGGGTTCCCCAACCCGCGCCTGCCGCCCTACCCGCTGCCCAGCACGCTGGCGCCGCTGGCACAGCTGCGACCCACTGCCAACATACCCACGCATACCATCACTAGGAACAGTTCAGGTGAGGCAAAGTAGATATTGTCGCCAGGCGAGGGTTCCCCAACCCGCGCCTGCCGCCCTACCCGCTGCCCAGCACGCTACTTAGCAAACACCTAAGGTTTATTCAAATCTTGTTTCCAATTGATATTATTTCTACTTAAACAAACATCAACTTTATGCTCGTGTAAATTAAGTTGACTTGAAACTGACGAGTACTGTGAAAAAGTAATAAAATATGAAGTTGTAGAGCAAACTGAACCTTATGTTTTTCCTATAACTCGTATTTCTTTATATTTTTGGAAACTAAGTCGCAAACGCAGTATCTGAACAATAACCATCTCCCACAGGTCGTCAACGCCTATCATCTTTATCAGAGGACAACAATGCAGCTCCTTTACTAGCTCGCGCGCGCTTCGGGCCGGCCGTAGGCGGCCGCGCGCCCGCGCCTGTGGCCGCGTTGTACCTTATGGCGGCCAATGGGTCGCTCTTACATCTGTTACTACATCCCAAGCCGCTATCTAGTAAGTTACTAAGGTCATAGTATTACAGTCGGAGAGTGAAAAGGTTTAGCATCATAAGTCAATTTAGCACAGTGTTAGAATTAGAAAGAATGAAAATGTTTATTTGGCATATGTAATAAGTACAATGACAGAATATAAAAATAAAGAAAGAAAACATAACGGAAAAAATAAAAAAAGAGCGAGCCTTACGGTAGTCGCATATGATGTGTAACATCTGAAATCTCACTTTGGTAATAAGCAAAATTAAAGGAGGCGGGGCCTCGTTAAGGTCTAGCACCGCGCGCGCTCATTAATCAAATCAAATCAAATAGCGCGCGCTTCCTGTGACACTTCCGTCCCTTTTCACGAAATCACTTCCTCAGATTTGATTATTTTGATTTTGATTGCAGGAAAGCGAGAGGCTTTCCTCTCGCTTTCCTGCAATCAAAATCAAATCCACATGTTACACATGTTACATTTTTTTTTTTTTTTTTAAATTTATTTGTCTGATTATCTACTGCAAACAATTTGAATGAAATTAAAGTTGACGCGCCCGCTGTACGGGAAGGGAATTTATTTTCATTCTGCTATACTGAATCTGATGTGTATCTGCATATGTTCTAAAAGAACAACAACGTTCGTGCGCTACGGGATATTGTCAATGTGACACCAACTAAATCTCGTTGCGCATGCGCATACAATATTGGCAACTATTATAAATATAAATGCTTTGTTCAGGTCTATCGAAGGAGAAGATCTGCGACGACTCTAGCATCGAGCTGGAGGTGGAGCCGGTGTGTCAGTGGGCGCTGGCGCGCGCGGGCGCGGCCGACGTGCTGGCGCCGCTGCCGCCCGCCAGCCCGCTGCTGCAGCCGCAGGCCTGCAGGGTAACTGCTCACTACATACAGATACTCATCGAGCTGGAGGTGGAGCCGGTGTGCCAGTGGGCGCGGGCGCGGCCGACGTGCTGGCGCCGCTGCCGCCCGCCAGCCCGCTGCTGCAGCCGCAGGCCTGCAGGGTAACTGCTCACTACATACAGATACTCATCGAGCTGGAGGTGGAGCCGGTGTGCCAGTGGGCGCGGGCGCGGCCGACGTGCTGGCGCCGCTGCCGCCCGCCAGCCCGCTGCTGCAGCCGCAGGCCTGCAGGGTAACTGCTCACTACATACAGATACTCATCGAGCTGGAGGTGGAGCCGGTGTGCCAGTGGGCGCGGGCGCGGCCGACGTGCTGGCGCCGCTGCCGCCCGCCAGCCCGCTGCTGCAGCCGCAGGCCTGCAGGGTAACTGCTCACTACATACAGATACTCATCGAGCTGGAGGTGGAGCCGGTGTGCCAGTGGGCGCGGGCGCGGCCGACGTGCTGGCGCCGCTGCCGCCCGCCAGCCCGCTGCTGCAGCCGCAGGCCTGCAGGGTAACTGCTCACTACATACAGATACTCATCGAGCTGGAGGTGGAGCCGGTGTGCCAGTGGGCGCGGGCGCGGCCGACGTGCTGGCGCCGCTGCCGCCCGCCAGCCCGCTGCTGCAGCCGCAGGCCTGCAGGGTAACTGCTCACTACATACAGATACTCATCGAGCTGGAGGTGGAGCCGGTGTGCCAGTGGGCGCGGGCGCGGCCGACGTGCTGGCGCCGCTGCCGCCCGCCAGCCCGCTGCTGCAGCCGCAGGCCTGCAGGGTAACTGCTCACTACATACAGATACTCATCGAGCTGGAGGTGGAGCCGGTGTGCCAGTGGGCGCGGGCGCGGCCGACGTGCTGGCGCCGCTGCCGCCCGCCAGCCCGCTGCTGCAGCCGCAGGCCTGCAGGGTAACTGCTCACTACATACAGATACTCATCGAGCTGGAGGTGGAGCCGGTGTGCCAGTGGGCGCGGGCGCGGCCGACGTGCTGGCGCCGCTGCCGCCCGCCAGCCCGCTGCTGCAGCCGCAGGCCTGCAGGGTAACTGCTCACTACATACAGATACTCATCGAGCTGGAGGTGGAGCCGGTGTGCCAGTGGGCGCGGGCGCGGCCGACGTGCTGGCGCCGCTGCCGCCCGCCAGCCCGCTGCTGCAGCCGCAGGCCTGCAGGGTAACTGCTCACTACATACAGATACTCATCGAGCTGGAGGTGGAGCCGGTGTGCAAGCATGTTTTACGATTTTACATGGTGTTTGTGGCACATCTTCATAGCTACGTCACGCAAAATCTGGCATTGTGCAAGCAGGGTTTACCGCGCGATTAGTATATATACAACGTGCCTACATCAATCGTCGGGCAGCAGTCGCTGCATGCTGCGATGTAGATGCCACATGTTTATTCTCGTGCTTACACTTACATAATTATGTGCGACCAATAAGTTTAAGCGCACACAGGTTTTGAGTCGTTTGCGCTACACTCTTCTGTAGTGTACTGATAGCCCATTATTCTTGTCGTTTTGGACACAACTGTCGGGAAACTGGTTTAACGGTTGGTATGTTAAAAAAGTAGTTTAGTAGCGAAGTGTTATTGGGTTTTCCCTTAGGAATTTCATAGTAACAGCCCGGAGTTTGGCAGTGGGCAGTCTGATACCCACGTGGGGGGCGAGGCCCGGTCTGCCGGCCTGGTCTGGCTGGGCATGAGACTGAAGAAGAGAGAGTGCATCTTTGTCTGCGCACACACGCCTGCACTATAATATTATTTCTCGTGCCGAAGATTGGTCTCCGCTGAGATTGGTCGCCATGTCGGCCAATTCGGTCTGGAGGAATATTAAATTTAGTTGAAAAGAATAAGGTGCACAAAGGTGATATGGCCTTCAGTCTGACATCGACATAGATATAATAAAGAAGGAGATATGGCGTGGAGTTCAAAATGTATAGAAAACCGATGAAGCCACAATTGCCCCTCCTTACCGCTAATATTGCACACACAGTTCTGTCAAAACAATACTACGAACAAGTGCACACACGCGCCATCGATAACTCAGTCATTTAAATATAAACCTTATTATTTAAAACACAGCGTACTTTTTCCGTATAATTACTCACACTAAAACAATTATCATTGTGTGTTGTCGGGACTCGGGGGCGGATACGACATAGTGCTTGACTAAATCGAAGAGTTATCGATAAATATATCGATAAATTTACTATAAAGGTTTTGGAAATAAAGTAAACAAAAACGATATGAAAGCAACAAAACATTATTTAATTAATTAATAAAAATATTTTAAAAACAATTACAAATCAAACGACACGTAACTACGATATATAACTATATATGATTATGATGCCATAAAATGTTCAAAAAAGAGATTCTCGTTTTTGTAGAGAACCAGTTAGCTGACCTTCCTATGGCATCAATCCATTGATTTTTTACTTGCTTCTTTTGGGAAACTGAAACGGTACAATTACAATTTGTTAGTGACTTACTGAATTACATATATAGGTATACGAAGCTAATCATAAACTTGTAAGTTTGCAGGCTCTTAAAAAACCCGTATTTTAAGAAATTAAATTCTTCTTTCTTTAGTAACTAGGGGTTTATGTGACAATAACACACACGCATGCATAAGAAATAAATAGCATGAATGTTGACCCATTGCCAAATCTTTAATAATAACCTTATTAAAAATATTTTCATATTATAATGCAAGGACATTCCATAGATTACTAAACTAAACATTATTGAACTTACTTCACGATATTTGGTTACGTATTTGTCTATTACGCTGTAAAATAATAAAAATGAGTAAAAATGCATAGAACCACATCGGCTTTCCAACCGGATTACAAGAGTTAACAAATTGAAGAAAAATCAATTAAATGAAATTGTAATATAACAATTCGCAGTTGACTTTCTTGTCGATAGACTTTGTCAGACCTCCACGAGCACATCACTAGCTCGCGCTCAAATACGGCGCACGGTGGATCGAAAATGGGCTGTAGAAGACATAGGATCTCGATTTCTTAAATGTTATTTTTTTTGCTGGAAATGACTTCTGCTGATCATTACTGTTCTATAAAATGTCATATGAAGTAAATGTGTGCACAAATGGAAGAGTTATAATTTTTATAAGAAAAAAATGTATGGAGCTAGTATGAAAAATCGAATTATCTCCTAAACGGCATGTTTAACCGTACCATCCCTGGAGGTGGTCATAGTGCTAATTATTTATAATTTTTTGGTTGCGGATTTGACGAAAAATTTAATGCCGTTTTTTTAAAAAAAATCGTCAAAATATTTTTATTTATTTTTACATGTAAAACGATCCCTTTTAGTGTCCAAGTTAAAAAGTTCGATATGTTATTAACCCAAATATTAAGAACACACAAAACAAGAAAAATTAAATAAAAAAATTGCTGTTTTTTGACACATTTTTATTAATTTAAATAAAAAAAGATTACCAAACTCTTATTTAAGTAACATATAAAGTTATATTATACACAAAATAATTTAATTGAAGGAATTAATACTAAGCATTTGTAAAATAAAGTAAAATAAATAAAAAAAAAGACAAAATATCATTAAATATTACAAAAAAAAAAACCAAACAGACTCAAATACAAATTTACAAATGTATAATTTTTTTACAAATTTTCCTTATCACTCTCGTTGTCAGACTCCAATTCTGAGTCAGCATCCAGATTGGATATGTCCAAAAACTCGAACTCAGTTTCCTGAAATTGAATTAAGTCGAGAGTTTCAGCAAAAAAGCTCTGCTTTTTCTTGGCATCTAACTTAGGCCTTTGTGCACTTAGCAAAGGATCCGAAGAAACAACAAGCATATTTAAAATGTCTTGATTGGAATCCTGCCTGCTTCTTTTCCGCGAATGATGTTCTCGAAACCTCCTAAAATCTTTGTTTCGAGACTCTGAGGCTTCTTCCGAGAGAGTCCCAATCGGCACAATATTATTTTTCTCGATTATGTCAGCCCCATGGATTAATAATTTATGAACGGTTGACGACATGTAGTACCAGTCGTATAATAATACGTACTTTTCTGCTGTTTTGCGGGCATAATCTCTAAATTTTATTATATCGACCTGCTCTCCAGATGTAATTGCTTGTAAAATTACAGCAAATCTTTTGATGAGGTCTTCATCCAAACCGGTTATAGCTGCGGTTTTATTAGGAAACTCAAAGAATTTTCTTGCAGTATTCCCGTCATTGGTGGTTCCCGAGCCTTGTTTTACTATATCAATCAACAGATTGAGTTCATCTTTGAATTTATTTTGAATTATTTTCTTCCTTGTCTGTAGCATTTCTTTGTGCTCATCACTTCTCGCTGCCCACCGTTTGAAGTCGAGCCTGTATGCAATGTGTAACAGACATTCCATACAATTTATACGGGCGTGTAGGGATGACAAGCCTAATTCATAAAGGTCAGAACACACAATTTTTGATGTTACAGCATCTAAGCGGTTCATTTCTGTAGGCTTTGCTAAGCACAGGTAGCACGATGCATTTGATCTAGCTTCAGAAAGGTAAGTGCAAACTTTAGCGTCGATCATCGTCATCATTAGTTCATGAGTCACCCTATTATTATTATTGCACTCTGTGGGGATAAGGGCCTCAATTTCTTCATCCATTTGTTTTTTCAGCTCAAGGACAACTGCTTCACTCTCCTTTACAAAAGTAAACTGAACTGGACGACAATACAAAACTGAGCATGGTTTTGGGTTCGTCCATAAGATGTTGTCTCCATCTGTCAGTTTAAGTGGCACCAAGGAGGTCATAAAAATGCTCGAGTCATCTTCCTCACCCTCCATTTTCTGCTTGTATCGGCTTTGGTTAGAAGCACCATCAAATCCCCACTTGGATATCAGCTTCAACTGCTTGTTATGCTCTTCCTTAGAAAGGCTTTGAAGGATTCTTGTAACTGTGATATCAAGTAAAGCTTGAAGTGTAATCCTAGCCGATGAATCAGTAACTGTCACTGATTGCTTCGGAGGGTAGCAATCAAGCTTAGTTTGTTGCACTTTATAGTAAGATGGATAAATATCCTTAGCACCTTCCCGAATGGCAGCCTCTCGCAACGTAATATATTGCCACTTTGAGAGTTTTAGCGAAAGAAGCAATCCAAGCGCCTTTTCTGACGTAAATATGATTGTTTTCGCTGGTTTCTTAAGCGTTTCATTTAATTTAGCGGCTGCTTCAGGATTTTTCATCATGTATTCGATGACAGAGGCGATATCTCCATGCCCTTCTTCTTTTAAACGTGCTGCAGCTGCATATGCCAATTCACTGGAATCTTCGCCTGTGTGTTCATCAGATCTTCTCTTTTTTTGTTTACTTCCCAGATCTTCGAATGGTTTACGGGATCTTTTCGTCATTGTTCCAATGGACGTTGATGTCAACGGTTCTGGAGAGACTGAGGGCGCTCTTGGTATCTCATCAACACTTGGTTCTTGATTAACTAAAGTTTGCACAAAACTCGGCCAATCAATATTTGCTCCCAACCAATTCTCGTACTTTCTCCTGAAATTATCAAGGAATCGGTTGGATTTCTGCCACCTTTGTAAAGCGGCTCGCGTAAATCTCCGACAAAATTCTTTGAGAACAACACGATCTTCGTCAGACAGGCAATCGCCTATGCGGGATACAACTGCACTGAACAATACTTCATGATCAAATGAAGTACTCTCACTTCGTAGAAGAACAAACAAGTCTAAATTCGTGATTAAACTTTCCATTCTAAGATTTTATAGTCGCAGATTTAGTGTTAGCAGTTACACAGTTGTGAACAAACTAAATTATAAAACAAAACTTTAGCCCTTTTATTGCAAAACGCCAATAATTAGGTAACTACCCTCATTCGTTATCTTCTCATTAGCTAATGAAAATTTATAATTGTCACTAACTATTCTTAGAACTCATAGCACTGCTAATTAACAAATTAGCTTACTTATCAAGAAAAGTTGAATGTAATCCATAGTTGGCATTGTCGTGAGATATTGAAAATCATTAAATCACCTATAAAGACTCATTAGAAGACCTAATCAGTGTAGTTACTTAATCACTTCTTTTCGGACTCATTAGAAGAGTAAACAATTGGTAATTTGGTTGTATGAAAGGTTTTAAAACTCATGATGTGTTGATAAATATCTAGCTCAAACATAGTTGTCTACGTGTGGGTGTACTATAAACCTCTGCCAACTCCTTCGGAAATATAGGAGTGATGCTATTTTATGTTACGTGTAGTTAAAAGTCCGTGTTCTTCAACATAAACACTAAAATGAATAGTTTCATATGAAAAAACAAATAAAAATATTTTGACGATTTTTTAAAAAAAAACGGCATGAAATTTTTCGTCAAATCCGCAACCAAAAAATTATAAATAATTAGCACTATGACCACCTCCAAGGATGGTACGGTTAAACATGCCGTTTAGGAGATAATTCGATTTTTCATACTAGCTCCATACATTTTTTTCTTATAAAAATTATAACTCTTCCATTTGTGCACACATTTACTTCATATGACATTTTATAGAACAGTAATGATCAGCAGAAGTCATTTCCAGCAAAAAAAATAACATTTAAGAAATCGAGATTCTATGTCTTCTACAGCCCATTTTCGATCCACCGTGCGGCGGACCGGAGCAGCGGACGCACCATGCGACATTACGGCTTATTGAGGTTTCGTTATGTCAGATTTACATTGCTTGTTCAGTCACTCAGTGACAGACTGAGGTGGTTGTAAAAGAGCAATGTATTTAATGCAAAAATAATATTATCGGGATAATATAGGAAAACAAAAATAAAGTAGTACAACTCAGATATATTTTACGGCTTGTTGTTTTTCGTGATTTTTAAGACAAATATTGTAAAATACTTGTATTTACCTGTGGTAACTGATGCCATGACTTCGAAAAATTTTGTTTTGGCTTTTATTTTTGCACAAACCCACTTAACAAGACGGCTTAATCGTTTTTTTTACGATCGCGGTTGACAACACACTAACTCGCGGTGACGGCCATTTTTTCAATACCTGAGCGAGGCGCTCAACTCCATGTGGTCGGCGACACGCCCCCTTGCCACTTCTCCTGTTTTTAATATTTCTGTGGTCATCGATAATCAAGAATTTAAAAGACAATCGCTTGTTACAGAGATGCGCAGACATGTGTATGAGTGAAGAAGAGCGCTGGCTGTCTCAAGTTGAGATCGTGACGCACGCGGGGCCGCATCGACGACTGTGGATGGGCCCGCAGTTCGTCTTCAAGACTTATAATAGCACGGGGTGAGTTAGAGTTGACCAAAAACGTTCTAAAATTTACCGTAAAGTAAACCGCAATTTGCGACGCAGTGACTACTAGGTCTTTACATATTTGATTGCATCTGTTCATAACATAATATTACTCCCGTATTTCCCGAAGGGTTAGGCAGAGGCGTGATATTATGTTATCGAATTTGTACATTTCACACATTTCGCCTCGAATATGGTGGGAACCGCAATATTGAATGTTTAAGCGCATCAATAACGCTGGGTAACTCAGTGATCTACTCGGATCCACGTCCTATGCCGTGGTGTTGGCTTCACGAAGTCTGTAATTTTGCCGATTTGGACGTCTCAACTCCTAGCGACAAAGAGACTTTGTGACTGCTGCATTGGCATCGGTTGTCGTGTAGCTCTTTTTGATTATTTTTCAGTGAGCAACTGATTGCTGACAGCGACTCATTGTGTGCCACAGGCGGGGTTAGCATATTTATCTTTTTGCCTACAGCTCAAACTCGTCCCTATCAGAGGCGGAGACAGTAGAAGTGGACACAAGCGCAGCACGTGGCGTCGCTCGGTCGAACCCGGTCAACATGCCGGGAGTGAGGCCCGTCGTACCTGTTCTTATCGACTCCGGGTCAGCCAGTGAGTAAACCTTATTTATCTATCGAGAACATTTTTTTTTTGCATGTGTGTATTTAACAAACGGAGTTAATCTATGAAATATTGCCCCCAATTCAAAACAAAAAAAGAAATTAAATTCATTTATTCAAATTAGTCTGAGAATCAGCACTTTATGAACGTCAAAATTACATAAGACAGTCCTACAAAACGCCTGCCCTTCACTGTTGCCTAGTGCTTTAGCTGAGCAGAAGTACCACAACAAACTCCCCAGCAGATTTTGAAAGCCCTCCCAAAACCTAATTCAAATCCTGATTACTGCCTTGGTTCTGTACGCCCGAATGAAAAAACGGGACCCTTATAGGATCGCTCGTATTTCTGTCTGGCTGGCTGTCTCTCCGTCTGTCAGTTTGCTCCGAATCTACTGGAACAATTTAATTGTTTGGTACACATGAATTTCTGTGACCCAAACACGACTTGTAACGTAAATAAATTTTACTTTCCTGCGCTTACATACACATTCACAGCGTGTTTGTACACTTGGTACAAACGCCGTTATTTATTATAACGGACTGGCACTTCCCTATGTTTATTATTCTAGCGTAAGACACTCGTGGGTTGCAGTTGTGCGTTGAAAATCAGCGTCAGGTGTTGTCATCTGACATTATGCTGAGCTGAGGCCCTTTTGGCATTAATTATTATAATGCTCAATGTTTTCTGTTTTTATAGTTTTAAGGTGTATTTTTTGTAATGCCAATAAACGCATTTTTCTTTCTTTCTTTTCTTTGGTTACCACAAGTAAAGCGCGCGTCGCTTCAGGAGATAAAAATACTGTAGGTGCCTACGAAACTATTCTGTCTAAACCGTACACCGATTATGCTATTCAAATCTATGATTTCGTGGGCAAGTTAAATAGAACGTTGTATTTCTCTCTACAGTCTTACGATACAGTGAGTCTTGTCAGACTAAAGAAGGACAAAAAGAAAAAAAATGGCCAAGCGCGAGGCGGACACGCACACGAAGGGTTCCGTACCACCATACAAAATTGAACACTACATATTTTTTCCGTACTTTTGTAAAAAAAAAAAACTTAAACCATGAAATTTATTACTTTTTTAGGGGACCCTATTACTAAGACAGCTGTCTGTTTGTCTGTCCGTCTGTCTCCAGGCTGTATATCATGAACCGTGATAGTTAGACAGTTGAAATTTTCACAGATGATGTATTTCTGTTGCCGCTATAACAACAAATAAAATTAAAATTTAAGGGGGGCTCCCATACATCAGACATGCTTTTTTTTGTTGTTTTTATAGATAATGGTACGGAACCTTTCGTGCGCGAGTCCGACTCGCACTTGGCCGGTTTTTTATTTATTTAACGGCAATAAAAATACACAATCTGTGAAAATTTCAACCTTTGTACCTATTACGGTTCATGAGATACTGCCCGCTGACAGACGGATGGACGGACAGCGGAGGCTTAGTAATAGGGTTCCGTTTGGCACCCTCCGGTTACGGATCCCTAAAAAGTTAACTGCAGTGGTGATGCGTCCCGTGAATTTCACGTTATCTCAAAACGCTTTCTCAACATATTACATTTTTGTCTGCAGGTTCTCTAGAACATTCTCCATCGGACAGTTTCCGTCGCAAGTCGTTGCTGGCTGAGAGTGGGCGCGCGGCGTCCGTGTGTGACGTGCAACTGAGGGAGGATCTAGCCGAAGCTATGAAGGAAGATCACGGTACGTAGTGTGTTATGTTTAGTTGTACAACGGGCACTAGACAAGTTTAAGGGTATTTATGGGGTCAAAATCCCGTGATTTTGGTAATTTTCAACACATTACAGGATGGATTTGTGAGATGGGACAGTAATGGCAGGTGCCATATCCGTTGTAGCTACATGCTTACTGCATAATCTATGAATACAGTTAGCAATTAGCCCAGGTTCGCACGGACGTATTTATATCGCGAATTTCGCGCTGGATGCGCTCTGTAGGATTCTCAATGCTCGGCTTAAAACCGAGAGTTGAAAATCCAGTGTACGAAAAAAAATTGCCGCGATAAAAATACGTCTATGTGAAATGAAATGAAATTGTTTATTCTGTAAATAGGATATTGGAATCACTTTTAATCACACGTCGACTTAAAAAAAAATTTAAAAATTAGCTAGATGAGTTCGGCGTTTCCTATCTGACTACTCTGAGAAGAAAGGCCGAAACAAACTCAGAGGTCACAGTCTCTTTTAAAGTCCAGACATAATCTTGGTCAGGCCATATGAGGACCATGTAGATTAGTCTGAAATGGTATTTTGAGAAAAGAACCACACAGATTTGAGTGGACCTGTCCTGTCAGTGCAAGCATTTGTCAGTAATCGTGGAGCTCAACTCGACGAACAATACCAAAGAAAGGACATTTGGGTACGTGAACCTGGGCTTACTCAAAAAGTTAAGGACAGTCTAACCACGTTTTTCTGTCGCTACAACAGTTAAGGGCCTTACTGCCCCGTCTCAAAAATCCACTCTGTATATTATTTGCAATAGAACATGTTTGGTAGCAATGGCAAAAATAGGAATGATGACTAAAATTCATTTTTTGTCCGTCAGGTAGATTATTAAAAAATAATGGACACGTATTTTTGCTTTTTTTACGTAATTAAAAGAATACTTGTGACTTAGCAACCGCCACTCCCCAACTTTAATGCGTTTTATCTAAGTCATTTTTTATTAATATGATAAAGCAAAAGATACGTGTCCAATATTTTTTAGTAACCAACTGACGGACTTAGTAGAATTTGTTTTTT
Organism: Xanthia togata; assembly: GCA_963853775.1. Lineage (NCBI taxonomy): Eukaryota > Metazoa > Arthropoda > Insecta > Lepidoptera > Noctuidae > Xanthia > Xanthia togata. The sequence continues at coordinate 6,309,625 of OY970794.1, forward strand.
TTACCCAGGCATCTTCCCTATTGGGTGAATTAATATCTATTATTAGGACTAGCTTTTACCCACGGCTTCGCTCGTGTTTTTCTTTTCCTCGGGAATGGCACTTTTTTCTGGATAAAAGGTGCCCTTTTTTCTGGATAAAAGGTGCCCTTGTCCTTTTCTGCACCGCTGACAACGTGTATACAAATTTTCATGATGATCGGTAGAGTAGTTCAGACGTGAATGCGTAACAAACAAACCAACTCACTTTCGCATTTATAATATTAGTTAGGCAAATAATAATTATGATATTATTGGCTCATTGTTGTCGATGCGTTTGTTGCATATTATATCTCCATTTGTTTACTGCTCCGTCTGTAGTTAATGAGATTAGTCGTGTAAAATAATTTAATTCTGCTTTATTGCTTAGTAGGAACTTTCATTAAACGTTAGGTTTTAGAATTTTCTTTGTTACATAATTCAAAACAGTATGCACAGTAAATATTAGTTTTCATAGTAGTTTTTTCTCACCGGTGCAGTGTGGCGCGGATTTTGTCATTTTGATTGGTTTTCGGCTTATCCTTATCAAATCTTACACTTAGCATCTATTTATATAGGTTCAAATTAAGAGCTAACAGGGCCTGCGATTCTCCATACAAATGTATTTCCTTTTTTTCTTCCTGAATAATGCCTGGATCAATCATTTTGTTTCATAAAATCAAGGTCTGTTGAAGACGTTCGTGTTGTTTCCTTTTTTTCAGCAACTTATCGGTAATGAAAATATGACCCTCCCAAAAATTACAAAAATGTCCAATTTTTACCGCAGTGATTAGAGGACTACCAGACAAATTCGAAAAGTTTTTAACATAAAAGAAAATTATAGGAACCTAGACATACTATTTCTTAAAATTTAAATGTAAATATAATATTGATTTGGCTCAGTTTTCGAGGAGAAAAAAGGGCAATACGATTTGTGATATAATCCGTCTGAGCTGCAGCTGTCTATCGCACTCTACGGAGGCAGACTTGAGGTAAGACGACGGCAATAGTTTCTTCAAATATCTATTTTTAAAATTCCTCGCAGGCCCTGTTCCCTCTTAAGTAACAGACACGAGGGGCATCGATTATCCCAAAAAAAGTATGTTTTTACAAATTTTAAGTAATTACAGTCGCACGAACTATGATCTGGATTGATTGATATCATACCCTTCACGTCTGTAAATTTTCGCCAGTTATCTTAATTTGATCCTGTATTACTCGTATGAAACATAGCCAAACGCAAGACGAGAATTTTTTGTTTCTTCTATTCTTTGAGATATTTCGTCGAACGTATAAATAATTTTAAAGTATTTACGTGATAACGCATATTAAAGCTTTGTGTCGCGAGTGTAACGTTTTTGGAATTCACTATCGAGTGAATATCCAAGAGCGAAGATAACAAGCGGAGGAGCCGCCGGAAGGACGCCGCGTCAGATCGCCGCCGGCGCCGGCCCTATACCGAAGCCTAAGGCACCGCGAGATAACATCCTCTATGGCTGCATGCTTGGCCACGTCTCTCCTCTGACGCGCAGCCTCCGACCACTCAGTACGTAGGTACGGACGGCCGGCTCCATGCATCGAGCGAAACTGGCGCACGCACACATACATAATTATGCACTGCAGCGATCTTAAACAATCTCAAACGAATGCCAGTCGCGAGTACGCTCGCATTCGCTGTACGTAGACGCGCGTCTATGTGTGCGTGCGTTTTTGCTCATCGTATGGAGTCGACCTTCCCGACCTATCTACCGAGTGCTCCGACCTCCTCCGCACATCCAATAACGGTTGCCTTCGGTTTCGTATAGGGGCGGCGCGCGACAGCAGCGCGGAGGGCCGCCCGGGCGCCGAGGGCCGGGCCGGCGCGGAGGGCCGCGGCGGCGTGGCGCGCGCCGTGGACCCGCTGGGCACCGTGGTGCAGCCGCCGCCCGCGTCGCCGCCCGGCGCCTGGCCCGAGCCCTACGCGGCCAGCAACTGCGACGAGGCCACGTTCCGGCCCGTGCTGCGCGCGCCCGCGCCGCCCGAGCAGCGGCCCGCGGACGCGCGCCCGCTGCCGCGCAGCACCACCATCCCGGCGCAGAGCGTGGCGCCGGGCCGCGCCGCGCCCGCCGCGCCCGGCCTGCGCGCGCTGCCCAGCGCCGTCGTCATCCCCGCCGCGCTGTGCCGCGCCGACGGCCCGCCCGCACCTAGTTTTAACTTAGATAAGTATAGCGTAGAGGAGGCGACGCGAGAGGTGACGGATGCCAGAGCGAGTGCGAGGGGCTCGGCGCCGGCCGAGCGAGCCTGCGAGGCGCCTCCCGACCCACTGCCGACACGGCCGTCGGATGATATTCAGCCGGCCGCCAGACATAGAGTTAGGCGATCTCCCACCCCGAAGTCGGATAGCGAAAGACGCGCTGGCGACGATAGTTCTAAGAAATCTAGTAGAATTAGAGAGAGCCCTCAGCGTCGCGACGAGGACGCGAGGGCTTCGAAGTCGAATGAGGTACGAGACCTTAGGGAATCTACTCCTAAAGTAGAAAGAGTTATTAAGATGGAGCCTGTTCAGAGAGAATTTGTTCCAAAGGAGCATGTTCCTAAAGAGCCTGTTGCTAAGACCACTAGTTCAAAGGAATCTATACCAAAACAGTATGTTCTAAAAGAACCTGTTCCAAAGAAAACAGCTTCAAGAGAATCTATCCCTAAAGAGGTTATTACGAAAGAACCTGTTTCGAAAATACCGGTTTCAAGGGAATCTCTTCCAAAAGAGCCTGTTGTTAAAGATCCAGCTATAAAGGAGCCTATTATGACGGAACATGCTAAAAAGGATCTAATTCCGAAAGAACCTTTAGCTACCGTAGACACTCAAGCGGAAGCACCCTCAGTGGCCGTAACTTTAAAATTAACCTCCAAGAAAAAATCTTCCGAGTCAAAACCTGTGAAAGAAAAAGTTGTAGAACATATTAAAACTGAAGAGCAAGCTTGGGATATGCTCCTGAATGAGCCAGAGAAGCCTGTGTTGTATAATATTCCACCAGCCGATGAAAAAACCGTTGAAGAACCCAAACCGAAATCCAGGAAAAGTCGTAAAGCTAAAAAGTCTCAAGATGAAGCTCAGATGAAAGACGAAGATACATTTGTCGAAATACATGCCATCGATGACAAACCTACGCCTTCCAGTGGCGACCTAGTTTCAATCTCAACACCTTACGAAGATATTGAACCGATATCTTACTTAGCTAAAACTAAAAAATCGCGGTCTTTTAAAAGTGTAACCCCAGAAAGAAAGGATCTCTTTGATCCTAGAGATAATTGGCCTTTTGATGAACCAGAAATCACTTCCGTACGTAAAGCTAAACATATTGATGATGATATTGTAAATGAGTTTATACCTGAACCCAGCCCAAAAATGAAAGCTAAAGAATTAGCAACAGATGTGCCTAAAACAGATACTCTTAAAGTCTTTGAAGGAACTGGCGAAAGTACTTCGCCGTTGAAAGAATCACTAAGAACCAAGAAAACTAAATCTCTATCGCCTTATGCCGACCGAAAGTCAACAGAAAAACGTTATGAAACAGAAGTTACAGATGTCTATGTGATAGATACGATGAAAGAAGAGTTCCCTGAAATTCAGATCACTAAGGGCACCAAGATCCGTAAGAAGTCTCCTCAGCCAGAGAAAAAGATTCAAGAGGTAGAAGTAGTTGAGAAACCCATTAAATCTTGGAGCTCTATTGCAGCGTCTAAGAATGTAAAAAAAGAGGAAAAGGTCGTTGAAGTAAAAGTTGAAATAGAAAAGAAAGAAAAGGTGATTGAAACTGGAGATTTAGATGAAGAAGCAGGGTCTTCCACGCAGGTGTCATTGCAAGAAAAACTAATCGAACTTTGTAAGAGAACCGATATAATGGTAGCTGAATGCGATGCCCCTTCAGAGTTAAACTTCGTTGAAGAGCATCATTCAGTCCTCGACTTTCCGCCACTGGAACCGTTGGATTTCGGTTTGGACGATTTCAAACTAGAAGTGATGCGAGACAGCCTTCTAGAAATGAACGATGGGGATATCACAAGTCCTATATGCAAGATTAACATAGATAATATACTGTCGACCATAAAAGAAACAACAAACAAAGCAATAGAATCAAGCGCATTCAACCTGATTGATTTAGAAAAAGTTCCGTTGAAGAGAGAAAAGGGATTTAGCGTAGTTGAGAACGATAAGATTACAACTCAAGAAGTGAAGATTGAGGAATATAAGTCTGAGGATAAGGAAATAGAGGTAATGGATAAGTCCTCCGACGATGACAATACGTCACCGATACTATCCACGGATAGCGACAAAGAGGATAAAAAATCAACTGGTGCTTCTAACGTAACCATGCCTTCGACAAAGCAATCGTCTAAATCTAAAAAGTCACGTAAGAAGAAAAAGTAATAAAATATGTTCAGTGATATTAATGTTCAATGTTTCGATTTTCGCAATATTTATCGTAGTTTAAATTAAGGACATATTCAGCTCACGTTACGCCATTTTACAGCAACCTTTATAACCTTGATATCAGGATTACTCTTTAGTGTATAATATTTTAAAGTAGTTAACAACTTAAATTGTAACAACATTACAATATGGTATCTATTACTAAATACAAATACTACTATAAAAAAAGTATAAAGTGTAAGGGTTTGCGCAGAACATTTACTTAAAATATGTTATAATTATTGTAGTTCTAATTTCTAACTTTCATTACGTGGTTTCTAATAATATTATGTGTGTAGCATACTAACATTTAAGTTTTATAAAAATATTCGGTTATCGGTTATTAATGTTAACCTGTAACAAACGAAGAATATAGTTTTAAATTACCTAAAGCTATATTCTGGGCTTCTGGGGTAGCTCCGTAGAAAATAATACTTATTCATTTAACGCAAGCTGAATATGTCTAGTTTACGCGGATATAATCAAATATTTGCTGCTGTTGTAGTATTTTTAGTTAAGTAATGCAATTAATGTGATCAAACACAGGCAAAAGACAAAAAAAAAACCTTTTAATGTTTATTAAAAAAAGTGATTTTAAAATATTTGCTACTAAAGCCTAAAGCAATGACCTTTTATCGTTCAGTAGCGGTATTTATGTCATATCAAAAAAATAAACATAAAAATGTAAAAAACTAGCAAAATACACAAAAAATATACCATATGAGATTTTTTATGAAGACTCAAAAAATTCCAACAAATTCGTAAAGTATTAATAATTATTATATACTCGTAGTTTTAGTTTTTGGGCAAAATTTTGATATTATCGAATCCTGACTCAGTGCAGCGGTCTTCATAAAAAACCTTATATATTTTTTTTGTAAAACAGTACTCGTTTTAGTTCTTATTTATTTAGTTATTAGGTGTAGATGAATAAAATTGCATACCTTGTGGAAACAAAAAAACTTGAAAAAAAAAAAACTAAACACTATTTTCTACGCGCCATGCCAGATTTTTTATAAGGCCAGTATACGCAGAAATTTTGCTTACCTGTCATAAAAGAATTAAAGCTTGACCATAATTATATGGACACAGTATATTAATATTTTGTGCAATCAGTTACATTTGAGGTCAATGCTTTTGCAGAACTTGGAAGCGTTAATGTTGATCTTGATATAATTGAGGCTCATTTTTATTATTAAAATGTAATTCTATTGCGATCGTACCTCAGTATTAATTTATTGTGTTGCTTTTTTTTTGCCTCAAACAGCTTTTTCTGAATTCGACAACACTGTATTTAGATTCGATTTAAAAACCAAAGAAAGAATAAATAATAATATGAATGTTACCTAAATTGATTACCATGATATTTTGGGTGGTTATTCAAAAACGTATTAATTTCAAATTGGTGCTATGTTACTTAAAAGTACATTTTCCAAAAAACCTCTTGGGTTGGAATTTGTTGTGCTAAAAATTAGATCCATATCTATTACTGTGCGGCAAATTATGTGGTTGGGTAATTATAGCACTGTTAGGCGAATCAGTGAGATCAAATTCAGAAGCAGCTCCACGCTTATTATGACTTAGTCACCTCGGTATAAAATACCTTCTCACACGTACGACTGTCTTCGTGTACAAATATATCGTAACTATCGACAAGTATTATTTATTAACCAATGTTTAATTCTAATTTTATTTAGTTTTAATATGTTGAATCATGACAAATATTTATTTTTTATATAATTTACGCGTGATCATTTATTTTTTTGTGAAATTATTTCGCTTAGTTGTAAGTGTAACATACGTAGCTGCTACATAATACTATAAATTATTTGACGATGAATTTTAGTTAAGGGTGACACTTTATTCTTAGTTTCCATGGACATATAAATAAATTGTTTGGTCGTATTTGTCTTCTATCAGAAATACTAGTTCATTTAAGTATTGAATGAAATTAAATTATGAAATTATTGTTGTGAATAAATTGGTTATTACGATCTCCAAAATTATAATATAAGTAGGTGTTCTCAGAAAAGATCTAAATTAGAAACTTGTTGAAGTTGTAAGACTATTTATTTTCTTATGAACTGGAATGTTCTAAATCGTAGACATCTATCAAACTATTTACTGAAATATGTAAATAATTTATAGGTTTGTCTCAAATCTGACCATAAACAGGGTGCGAATAAAATAATAGTTTAATTTTTTTTTCTGATAGGTAGTACTTATTTTGGTAATTTTTACTTATTTGGATACAAAATTGAAATGTACCACTAATATTGGTTGCTACGTAGTCTAATTACGTATCACTGTTCAATTTTGTTTTTATTTTAGACAATTACTAACGGCAGCTGATACACTAGATCGCTGCAAATCAAATAATATTGTCGATTAAAACATGTATTTGTTTGGGAAGAAAAAAATGTTCCCTTATTTTCGGATATTATATTTTTTTATTGTGGGATTTTTAGCTTCGTAGTCAAAATTATGTTCTCATCGTCTTCAGCTTGCCAATAAATTTACACGCGGCATAATTATTTTCTTCTTAGTTTTTAATATCTTTTTGATGATTCCTCCTGATTATAAATTATATTGACCAAATCACGTGTCTACTAAACTTTTAAACGATAAATCAATGTAAATAATAGTTCAATCTAATAATTCTATAGACCTTGTATTTCATAAAGATCTGCATTGTCAACTTTTTTCTTCAGTAATATAGAAGCAGTTAAAAATGTTGTATAACTCAAGCATAATAACATCTTGTACATTTAATAATAATCGTAAAATGCAGGAAAGTTATGAAAGCTATTGATATAGGAAGCCGTTAAGAAAATCGTTATTAAAAGCATAATATCTACAGTCGCGTTCGTAAGTGCGAAATAATCCGATGCAGTGACTTTGTCGGATCACAAAAAGAACTTTCTCAAAGATATCACGCGCAAGCCAATATAGTCCGTATGGACTGCAATTATGGCCGCGACAGTACCTATCTTACTTATACTGATTCTATTATTTTTCCAGAATCTTACACACGATTCTAACTATTTTAAATATTCTTTTAGATCTTCCAAAACAAATTGTTCAATTGTTTTTTTTTATATTGTACGAAAAATTATACGTAAAAATAAAAAGTTCATTTATATGGCTTGAAATGTGATCGTCTTTTTAAATAACTTAAGATGTATGAGGTGGGTCAAGAGACCCATTTTACCAGGCTGTCATGTAACGTATGCTAATGTCTTCGGCTTAAATGTTCGCGCGTGTAATGTACCTTTACTTTGGCTGTATGGTTTTGTTGATAATGTTATGGAGAGTTTTAAAAACTGGATAGTATCATACATAATAAAGATGAGAATTCAAAAACAACAATTTTGCAGTTTTATTTTGGCACCTTAAACTATACCTAGGTCAAAAGTGGGAAATTAAATTATCCCAGTTGTACACAACCATCGAAGAAGTTCATACTATACACTGTAAGAACTATTTCTGCTTGCAGCGCTCGGCCGCTATAGAACCGGGGCGGTAAGAGATGTGGCCATCGTGTTCACGGGATATTGTTTTCAAACTGCTTAGATATGAAGTTCTTCGATAGTACCTATTATTTGAACGAAGTTAATTAAAAATCTGTTAACAAAATATCTTGCCACATTGCCATCATTTTAATAAGGTAAAAACATTTCATCCAAACTGTTACCATGAATTCAGAATAACCAGCGTCGGCATTTTTCGAAGGTTATTAAAAAAAAATCTTTTTCATCAAAAGTCAAAATGTATGGAACCGCAGAATATTTTTTACAACCCTTTATTTTATGAAGCTTTAGATCTGTTTATCCTCAACTTCCAGCTGTCACAACAACCAGCCGCTACGAAGCGGAGCAAGAAGAGCTTAGCTCGAGCAGTTTCAGCTCAGCTTCGCGCGCTTCGCTCGACCCGCCCTCGTCACCGACGCCCAGCTTCGGCGGTGACAACCAGCTTCATTTCCCCGGAGACTCCAGTAGCTCTGTATAGAAGAACTGAAGTTACTGGAGCATTGTTTAGCGTTGACACTCATGTTTATTTGGAGAAGCAAAAGACTAAATGGTAACAGAAAACAACGCAACTCATCATCTACCTAGCCTTTTCCCAACTATATTGGGGTCGGCTTCCAGTCTAACCGGATGCAGCTGAATACCAGTATTTTACATGGAGCGACTGCCTATCTGACCTCCACAACCCAGTAACTGGGTAATACGATACCCCTTGGTAAGACTGGTTGTCAGATTTGCGGGCTTCTGACGACCCGTAACGACTATCAAAGATCCACGAATGACAGCCGGGACCAACGGCTTAACGTGCTTTCCGAGGCACGGAGGAATCTCGGTATGTAAAGATGGTCACCCATCCACAGACCAACCCCGGCAAGCGTAGCTTAACCTGATGGATCGACCCGTGCGGCAGTTATTACTTAGCCACGAGCTGCTCCTCAAAAACAACGCAACTACGAGGTCAAATAAAATTATCTAACAAAACTCCACAGACGGGATAGGTTGATACCCATCGCTTCTTTGGAGTGTAGCTAGCTAATTTGAATTTGGCCCTGTATAAATGTTTTGTACGATTACCTACACAGGTGTTATGTTAAAAGAGGGTATTTTGTGTACCAACTTGTTAGATTTCAGTCACAGTATCAAGACAAGACTAAAGTTAGACAGTGGGTCGAAATAAATTTGCGACCACTTTGATGTGAAGCTAGGCAGTAGACCATGGCTCCCATCCACCTTTCGTCACTGGAGAAGTTAAGCGGCCGTTTGCAATGTGGACCATCGCTAAATAATTTTCCCATTGGATATGTATTATTTGAGGGCCGCGAAGGGAAGAACACAATTAATAGAAGCACTCTTGGCTTGGGTCTTCAAACGGAACTTCTCTCCAAAATGAGCTACGAAACGGCAAATGTAATTTGTATTTTGGAAGTCACGCAGTTTAGTGGTACTGGATATATTCGGTGTTTCATGTGGAACATTGCAATTAAAACCTTATTTCACCGGAATAAACGTTACAAAAAGTGTCTCGTGAATTACTAATCTATTTTGGATTAGATCAGTACCTACGTTAGGTTGCGCCCTAACCTAAGGATTTTTATACTTTGGACAAAATTCTACGTAACTTTTTATCATTATTATGGCGAATAAAAAGGTTTTATTACTTGACGATATCGAAAGATCGATTGATTTTTTCTTATGTGTGGGGACTAACTGTGTATGCTATTATGAACCTTGAACCTTAGCTATAAGGTTTATATTCGTAAACACGTTTGGAGAGGTAAGTTTTCGACAATATAAAGATTTGTTTGCGAGATTATGAATAGGAAAGAATAGTTGAAAAGTATTTAGATTTGGCTAATATGCGTGCTGGTAATTACCAGTTTTTATCTTTGAAAAGAAAGTAAATAATTTAAGTAATCACAAAATTAGAATTATATAGCAATTTTATAATGATCTTCATACTTAAATCTTTATGTTATTTATATTATTCATATTTGATGTTTATTAGAGTTAAGTTTCAACTTTTCACACTTAAATGTTAGTTTTAAGTGTATTTGTCTGATTGTATCCGTTTTTAAAGTATTTAGTGAATCATAAAATCTTTTTATATGCTTCTTGTTGTCGATTTGAATGATTCAAATATTGTATACTTAAAAACTACATTGTCTGTGCATGGTAGTATAAACATTCGCATCACAATACAATATACTGTTCTTCTATTAAGTTTTATAACCCGTGCAGTTGAAGATTGGATTAAAATGTAGTTCACTCGAGCAGAATTTAGAGCAGTAAAGAAAATATGTAAGAACACACCCTTTTATCAAGAATATAAAGTATTGGAGAGTTGAAAACAATATCATCTCGCCATATTTTATTTTATTAAGGCCATCGCCCACTAGGCGGCACAACGAGGCATGGCACGGCAAAGCATTGACATTTGTATATCGGCATGCTGACGCCTTCCCACGGTGTGCTGCCCCTTGTGACGATATCAACGAAATGTCACTGCTAAGGGTCTAAAAAAATAATTTCCGCGCACGAAAATCCTTTGTCATGCCATGACGCGCCTAGCCGCCTGGTAAGCGCCTTTATTATGGCATTTTTCAACCGCATATTAAAATAATCATTCATCGTTTAGCTTCAATATTTGGGATCGTGTGATTCAATATTATTGCATTTGTTTACCGTGACTGTGATATGTAGAAATTATAGAGCTTGCGTAGGGTAACCATGCATTGGAAACATTTTCTGTTATGAGTCCGAAGAATCATACACTCGCATATTTCGTTATTCATTATGTTATTTATACATTCCATATTTCCAAAAATTCCAATAATTGCCAGTCAGTTGGAAGCCACACGTTCAAGCGACATGTTACAGCGACAAGCGACAGTTTAGAGTACGCCACGAGACACCGTGACCCGACATGGAAGTCGCATCGTTTGAGGCTGTAAACGGGGTCTAAGAACGCTAGTGGCTGTCAAATAACTGGACTAATTAGAGGTCATACCTTAGATTCATGAAATATTTTGACATGTTGGTGTTGTATTCTTTGACGTCACTCTTCGCAGTACAGTACTCACAAAGGATAAACTCTATAGTCTGCGCGCGAGTGCTAGTCACAGCCTGAGGTATGTGAGCGGTGAGACGGGGGTGGACCATTGACAAAATTGGCAGACTGAAAAAGCTTGGCCTTTGTCTACCTCCCCCGTCTTACCGCTCACATAATTCAAATGGTGACTAGCAGTCGCGCGCGGACTATAGTAGAGTGTTAACCACCCCTTACCCTTTTTAGTAGTTTAGGACTCATAATAAAAGCTGATTTCTTTTTGCGACGACAGTGACTAAATGAAATTCTATCTCTAACGTTATAAGCTTTAAGGTCGAAATTTGTCTGTCTGTATTCAGTCTGACGTCAAAGAATAAATCGTCTCAACGTAGCTCATCATCACAAAATCTACTTAACGTATCGGATTAGTGTAGGATCTAATCGCTTCCGTCAAACGTCTTCCTTATCTATTGATTCCTTGGTAACAAAAACTTTCCATTTGGCTTAATGGACGTATAAATGTATTTATTTAATGTATGCCGTTTTCATGCTGTAATTGAAATATTCTGTTTTGTTAAATTGATATCATAATATTGTCAGCTCAGCAAAGACGAACGAAACTAATTCAGTAACGGTTGAAAATCTACCATAACTGTTTTAACATAAGGATGGAATTGATATAACAATTTCTAATTTAATTCTATTCTTTTTAAATAATGGTCTTGGCTACTGACTAACAAAATTTACAAATAAGGTCAAAGTACGTTTGATAATCTAAGAGTGACTAAAAAAATATTAGAAATAAGTTTTTGTAAAACGAGTACTTTAATGTCAGAAAATTCAAAATTAGCAGTTGTAAGTACAGCCCCCCTAGCCAAGTCACAAACGATAAACGTAAACTCTCAGTAGTCTTTAATAGATTTTCAACTTTATGTTATTGGATATAAAGTTGAAAATCTATTGAAGATTACATAGTGTTTTCGTTCGTTCCGGTCGCTAACGCTCAGTAGTATTTAATAGATTTTCAACTTTATGCTCTTAGGTATAAAGTTGAAAATCTATTGGAGATTACTAAGCGTTCACGCTTATCGTTTGCAACTTGGCTAGGGGGGCTGGTATTTGTATGAACGTAGCAGCAAAACGGTTTTTGTATGATGTTAGTGATTTAATTCAATGCAGGTTCTGATATAAACAGATAACAATATAGCATAAGATATGCTATACAAACAAGTGAACTTTTTTAACCTATTTTTGACATTCTGATTTTCAGAACTAAGCGCGAGTGTATTATTTATTTTTAATTATTAACATCAAAATTGTAATTTGATAACAATTAACATTCTAGTACTTATCTATTTATATTGCTAGTTTATCTAGTTGTGTAGTCATTTGGGGTATTTAATACAGCTGATATGCTTTATTTCTATGGACCTGTTCGAACTGGACACCTAATCAAGAATGACGGTGGCCATCTCCAAAACGTGTTGTTGGGAGGCCAGAGCTATAACCTCCTTATAGAATAGAATAGAATTGCTTTATTTCGGACACAATTATCCATATGGTGTTAGTAACATACAAAAAATAACTTATTGCCTAGTGTTAGTAACAATCAACCTCCGCACAAACTGCTGTACAATCGGAGGGCCGAAGCTCTCGGCTACAGTTTTCAGGATGCTGTTTTGACTGCCTCTCACTCTCCTCAGAAGCGACGCTGTTTTTTTGCGTACAATAGCATAGAAGCCGTCGGTGCGGGCTTGCGCAAACATATTAGACGCGCTACAGTATCGAGGCAGCCTCAACAACATCCTGAAAGCATTGTTATATTGGACGCGCAGGGCAAAATGAAACGTTTCATTAACGTAAAACGCGCGCCGATTACTCGGTCCCGAATGTATTGCTAAGCCCGCAAAATTGTGCTGGTACATACTTGTGAAAGCTTCCATATTATCCATGCACTTTGCCACTGGCTAGTTAGAAGCGGAAAGCCGAAAAGGAGATAATGTTTTTAGCCTCTTTTCACACGTCCCGCTTACCGGCTAGTCGGTGCCGGATACCCGGCGGCGTACGTTACGTACGTTAACTTTCACACGTACTGGCGAAGGATATCGTACATATACAAGTAGCCGCCGGGTACCCGGCACCGGCTATCTGACAACCGGGACGTATGAAAAGGCAATAACTGTGCCGCAACCAATTTGGTTACCGTACACGTATAGTATAGCTTCGTTGTTCCGCAGGTTGTCCATAAATTTATTAGCTGTGTAACAATTATTTTGTTAGGATAGCATAATGGGTAGTTTGAAATAAAAGATTTTTATATGAAATTATCTAAAATTAGCGAATGCGTGTGCGATTATGAAACTCCCAAAAATTAGACTGACGTATTAAACGTTTTGGATTCCTCTGGGTTAATTTTTTTGTACATCCGAAACTTTGGAGACAATATTTAGTCGTATTCTTGGGATTTCAAATATTTGTTTCAATTGAAATATTTTTATTAATAAACATAATAATCATAGTTATTAATCGAAAATAATTGTATTGTTCTCGATTATCATAAAAAAATAGGGTTTAGAAAAAAAGTTTTTTGTTTAAAAGTTGCCTAGAAACTTGCACGTAGAATGCATAAACACGCATATTATTACAGGAACATTTCATACAGGAGATGGCACTTTTGCATCGATAAAAAATATGTCTTTAATTATTTTAACGACTATTGCATAAAGATAGCTTTGGTGTTGTTTTGATTTCTGTTAAATAAAAAACTTGACGATATTAATTTCAAGTTACCGTTACTGTATGATAGATTCTTGAACGCACTAGAGGCTTTAGGACGGAAGGATCCATTATAATCTACGAACGTTGCAAAAAAATCTAGAATTATTTTTGATAGAAAAAGTTCCATGTTGCGACCTATCATTGAATAAAAAAAACATTTACAATGCATTTACTCGAAAATATAGTTTTCCAAGCAGCCAATTTGTGCGGAAAACGTCACTTTTTTTCACTAGTGCTTTTACATTTCTGTTTTTTTTTAAGTTTTTGTCTCCGTCGTCAGACGCAGATTTTATTTTTTGAGAAAAGTTTTACTTGATGAATGATGATGGCGATGACGATACCGATGGCAATGTCAATGACGATGGCAAAGGTAAAGTCAAAGTAAGTCAAAGTCATGGCGATGGCGATAGCGATGATAATGAATATTGTTTATATCATTTATATACGTCAGCTGTTACACATCTTATACGACTACTGTAAGGGTCGCTCGTTTTTTATTTCCTAGCACAACGCATAGAAAAACGTATGATGCACGTGCGTAAAATGATTTTCGACTCGTGCCGACTTATACACTCGTCGCAAATCACCTACCTTCCGCACTTGTAGCATAAATAACTATTTTGAATATGGCAGTTTTTCAAACGATGCATCAAGAAAGTGTTCTATTTTTTTGCAACGTTTTTAGTGTCATTGATAATATGTAATAAGAACTTATTATTCTTACGCACTTGTTTGTCGTATGTTTTTTTATAAATTGAAATGTTAGGTGCAGTTCGATACGTCTTCATTTATAAAACTAATTAATAAGAATATCTACTAAACTGCATTTTTAGATTGAACTAAGTTGTTATTTACTATATATTTGTATCTCAAAAATCAGTAACATGTATCTGACTGTACCTTTAATTTTATTTTTTTATAAATGCTTGTTGAAATGATTTTGTATGCAGTCGAGAGTTGTTTTCAGGCCATAACGAGGTAGTCAGTACTGTAAAATTATTGTAGGTATTTGGTAAACAATATCATTAATACAGCGAATCCAATTTTTCTGTTTTGAAATTAAAATGGTGATTCAATAGTAATTGGGCAAAGATGTAATAGTAATAGATGTTACTGACAGGAATCATTATATTAATTTACTAAATTATGACTGTCCTTACAAGTGTATAAGTTTTAGTTCAAATTAATTTGCAATCTTATATTTTGGTTAAAATTTGAAAGCTAAATTATTTCTAAAATTCAGTATCGTTATTATTTTTTGTTGACAAATAAAAAGTGAATTTTAATCCTGTCAGTGACTAGCCTAAAATCAAAGTGGATATCGCCAAAATGATGAAAATCGTGTGAATTCACTAAAGTGGCAAATTAATGTTTTTGGGAGAGAATTATTGTGATGGTTGGATGTGATAAGGCTATAAGTAAGCTAGCCGTAGAAATATTTACAAATGTAAGCTAAATTCCTATATTTTATTAAGACAATTAGCATGTAAAAGTTTACGTTTGTAAGACATGAATACCAATAAAATGATTCTCAAATATTTGCTTGGCCTTTAATTTCTTATTTAAAAATAATGAAAAGATTTTTTGTAACTGTATAATGCATTTATATTTTTAATATTTTAAACAAACAAAACAAAATACAATAAGTACTTTTAAGGCACCAGTCTCAGGTAGTAAAGGAATAAATATAATATTTAAAATAAACGTATACATACAATGCTTAAATACTAAAAGTATGCATACAAAGGTATGGTTGCTCATTTTATCACAAAACGTGGAATGTAAGTACATAAAAATACTGATTTTCGGCCTGATAGATATGCTAACGCGAACTTCTAATAATAGTTATTTGTTATACAAGAGTGCAAAGTTGCTTTTTAACCGCGTGTTCAATTTTGATGACCGAGCAAGCGAAGGATTCTAAAATTGAATCACGAGCGCAGCGAGTGATTCAAAATTAGAATCCTGAGCGTTAGCGAGGGAATCAAAAGAGCACGAGGTGAAAAATCTTTGCACTCGAGTGCAACACGTAACTTTTCATTCCACCTCAGCGAGGAAATGACTAAATGCAAAAAAAAAAACGTTTACAATCACAAGATAGGTACACTTTTATTTCAGTTTAGGTATTAATTACTACATTATGACAGGTAAGTATTACAGAATAATCTTTAAATTATAACAAAATAATACTAAGGTATAATTAAGAAAATTTTAAAGTAACGTTGCTACAGTTATTTAAATTGAGTGTAATATTTTTGTTTGGTACTGTAATATTGGTGTTAGTCACTTGTGTACTGTTTTTCGGTAAACTATCTGTCATACTTAATAGTTGTACCGATTCATCGGATTCCCTTGGCGTGAATGTTGGAGAGAGAGGGAGATGGTTAGGTGTTTCATAACGGCTTATTTTTGATGTAGAAGGGCCAGTACAAGGATCCGATTGAGGCTCTTTCAGTGTAATGGCTCCTACGATGCCTTCACATATTTTAGACTTATTTTGGATGGAATCCTCTATGTATCCCTCTACAACTGCATTGGACTTCCAGCCTCCGTGGCGCTTAAGGGACAGCAGATCAGCTCCGGAATCAGCCAAAAGTGTGGCTGAAGTTCGTCGGAAACAATGACCCGTGTACAACAGGGGTTCTGGAAGTTCAAGAAATGTTGCTATTTCTCGTGGGATACTGCCAATTTTATTAGTACCCATAGGCTGTCTAACACACTTTCCATTGCGATACTGTAGAAAAAATCGATTGATTGGAGTGTTAGGCGGGCGTAAGGCTTGATATTTCTCAACAATCGTTACGTATTCCTTGCGAATGACGAAGTTGCGGTCTCTTTTTGTCTTTGTATTAGGTAAATTAATTAATAGTAAGTCATCTGAATGTTTCTCAATGTTTTTGACATTAAGTTGTGTTAGTTCATTAGTTCGACATGCTCCGTTTATTCCAATAATAAGAACAACCTGTAACGTAAAGAGTATTGTAGTAGATAAATGAATAAAATTGATATGAACGCATAATTATGCCTATCAACATCTACTAAGTATACTATTTAATTGAGATTAATATACTTAAGTAGATACTGAATGTGCAACTGACTTACTTTTGCCGCCAAATATACGGAATCGGGTGCTTCGTTAAGAAACTTTTCAATATCAGATACTGTGAAAACCTTCGATTTTTTTGGTTGATGACCAGATGAGGCTCTTTTTAAAAATGCCACTAATTTAGGATAGGTATCGATATGTTTGTCTTTTTTCATCTTTATTGTTGCTTTTAGCATCGAATACGTACTCCATAGAGTGCTTGCTTTCTTGTTCTCGGATAATTCTATAAAATATGCCAGCAAAACGTTTTCTGAGAAAGTTTTGGCTCCTTTTGCTAGTCGCCACGTGTTGAACATATCGTACTGTTTTAAATACTTCTCGCGTGATTGTTGAGGGAGAAAGCTCATTTGCGCATTATTAACAGTTTCAGTCAATTCTGTTGGCGTCAAGCAAACTTCCTCGTCGCTAGAATCACTCATTTTAGTTTTTTCACTTGTTTTCAAGTTTCTTGTTTTTAATATACCTAAGGTTTAACAATGACGTGAAAAAATGCCGCGTAAAGAACCGCGTACAAAGCAAATTGAAAAAAGAACACCAAGAAGGTTCCGAGTCTGAGTTTTTAACAAATTAAAAAAAAGTTGTATGATATATTCGGCACCATAGAGGTAGCAGTAAATAGGTTTAATGTTTTTTTTAATTCACAAACTTAGTGCACACGATGTTCTAAATTCAATTTACTTTATCCTCTAGAGAATAAAAACGGCTTTTCCACTCAGATACTGAAGATTAAAAATACTCTTTCCGAGATGGTGGGATGAAAAAATATTTTAAGGCCCTACAATAACTATTTAAGAAATTGTTTGAAAATAAAGAAAATTTAACTATTAATAATATTCTTTTTTTCTTAAGAGTCCTATTACATTTTTTTACGGAATTTCATGATTTTTGACGTTGTAATTTTCAGCAGCAGTAAGATATTTTAATAATTTGATTATAATAACTATAGTGCCATTCTTTTTCTTGTAAGTTGGAGTTACACATTATTTTCGTGTAATTCGCTGAATTGACGCGGATTATATAGTACTTTAATTTAATTTATTGTAATTTTGTCTTATTATATTGAGAAACAAAAACTAATGAAACGTATTCACTGTAGATCGAAGTTTTATATCATATTAGTTTATTTGATTTAATTGTGTTTATTTGGAATATAATGGACATGAAAATCAAGACATCTATTGGTTTTCTTTACGAATTTTCCCAGAAAACTCAAGGAATTTAAAGAAATTCTAGAACTCCAATAAACAAGTAAAACATTAAAATTATCGTTTAGTAACTTTCGCTTTTATTAGAACTGATTGAAACAATGTGAATTTGAGCGTCAAAGTTCCATTGCCGACGATTTTCCTTGTAAACTGAGTTCGTAAAATATTCATAGTAAATTACACGACAAGAAAAGTTAAAATTTGTAATTCCAACTTACAATAAAGAGAATGGCACTATCGTTATTCATAATCAAATAATTCAAATATCTTACTGCTGCTGAAAATTACAACGTCAAAAATCATGAATTTGCGTCAAAAATGTAATAGGACTCTTAACAATTTGAAAAAGTTTCATTATATATAATATTCTTTCCTTAACTACTTTTAAACATTATCTGGGGCATGGACGGAATAAATTCCATAGAGTTCAATAAGTACTGTATAAAATCTAATATTTAAGTAAGTACAATACACATTCTTTATCATTGAGATTCTTATATACTTATAGAAAGTTTGTGAACAAGATTCACAACTTTTAACAAAAAATAATATCCGTAAATTAAATAATAGTATGAGTAATTAATTACTCTATTATTACTTTACTTGAAGTTTATGGACGGAATGTGGAAATACAAAGATTCATAAACAAATAATTAACATAACAGAATAAACTTACAACTTTTTGAGCTGAAACAGATTCATAAATAATACTGTTAACTAACAAGTTAAGTACATAATCGAGCAATTGCCGTTTCTTATAAAACATTCTTGATCTGTGCAAAATGTACATTTATTCAGCTGCATCCGGTTAGACTGGAAGCCGACCCCAACTTAGTTGGGAAAGGGGTAGGCAGATTGATTTTTGATCTGTGCCAAATGCCCAATGTTGTGGCATTTTTGGACTCATGGAGTCATGAGAATCGATGCATAGTCTGAGAGAGTGTTCCAAACGAATCTGATGAAAATGTTAACAAATGGATCGGAAAAAATACCTGTGGATGCCATATGAATGCGTAATTATTTAATTAACCACAACAAACAAACCATGTTTATACTTTCATCCATTGGAACAGACCATAGACATAGAAGATCAAAAATTTATGTTGCCAGAAAACAAAATCCACATGTATTTTTTAAAACCTTGTTCATTTTGCACAGAAGTCTGCCACTATCGAAAAAACATCAAACAAAAGCCTACTCCTCCTGTCATACACAGCGGATACTGACTCTCACAATGAGCACATCATCTTTCACAAATCCATTCCTTATCACCTCACTGACCACCGCATACTCCGTATAACCGAACCCTCTGACACAAATCTCTGCTGACGGCTTCCTAAAGGCTATTAATGAGGAGTTTGACATCATAGTATCCTTCTGGGTTAACTCTGGGTTATATTGGTTGATCATAGAGAAGGATATACGTCCGTTGAACGGCCAGTCGAGACAGTCATCGTTTTCTGTCTTCATTAGATGCACGTGGAGAGCGAAGCAGTGAGGGTTTTGTGGTGAGATGTTGAGACGGACGCAGAATCTATAAAACAAATGTTTCATGAAATTAGTTTCCGATTACTATGTGTTACCGTGGTAGCCTGGCGTCTACTTCGTCATGTTGTTGTGTTGTTTCGCATTTTGTCTTGGTTTTTTTTCTTTTGCATTGGTGAAATTTGAAATTCTTAAACCACTCATAGCATTAGTTTATCTGTATTTCTCCATATGCTGTTAACTGACTATACTACTATTATAGGCCTGTGTCAATTCTGCCAGTTCTCAGTAAGGTGTTTGAAAAGTTGATTCTCAATCAAATGTACGGCACTTTAATAAAAATTCCATCTTTCATGATCAACAGTACGGTTTCACCAAAGGGCGTTGTACCACTGACGCCGGTGTCGCCCTAATAAAGAACATTTTTAACGCCTGGGAAGAAGCACAAGATGCCATTGGAATTTTTTGCGACCTCTCGAAGGCTTTCGATTGCGTAGACCATGAGACACTTCTGCTGAAACTGGAGCACTATGGGATTAGGAATACAGCTCTTGATTTACTAAGATCATACCTGAAAGATAGAAAGGTTAAAGTTCAAGTCAACGGCACAAACTCATTAGGGTCTGAAATGGTAATGGGCGTTCCTCAAGGTTCGATATTGGGTCCATTCCTCTTTTTAGCTTATATAAATGATTTACCCCAATTATTTCAAAATCAACCAAAGATGGTGTTATTTGCAGATGACACATCATTGATATTTAAAATAAACCGACGGTCACAAAATCTTGACGACGTGAATAGCTGTATTGTTCAGGTCCAAGATTGGTTTACGGTAAATCATTTGGTACTAAATAATAAAAAAACCAAATGTATTAGATTTAAATTACCAAATGTTAGAAGCAGCGAATGTGACATCATATTGAATGGAGAAAAACTGGAATTTATTAATCAAACAGTTTTCCTAGGAATCACGCTAGACGAGAAATTACAATGGGGACCCCATATAACATCTCTCGCGGGGCGGCTAAGCTCGGCCGCTTATGCTGTTAGAAAGATAAGACAGTTAACAGATGTAGAAACCGCGCGTTTGGTCTATTTTAGTTACTTCCACAGTAATAAGTCGTATGGCATTTTACTATGGGGTCGGGCTGCTGACATTGAATCCATTTTTATTTTACAAAAGAGAGCTGTCAGAGCCATTTATAATCTAAGTCGTCGCGAATCTCTCAGGGAACTATTTAAAAAGATTAATATTATGACGGTACCTTGCCAATTCATTTATGAAAATATTATGTATGTGAGAAAAAATACATCTTTTTAATAAAATAAGTGATAGACATAATTTTAATACTAGAAATAAAGATAAAATAGATCAACCATTTTTCAGACTATCTAAAGTAAATACATCTTTTATGGGGTACTGTGTTAAATGTTACAACAGAATACCTTGTGATATATTAGAATTAAATGAAAGAAAATTTAAAACTCATATAAAAAGTACACTTTGTAAACAAGCATATTACAAATTAGAGGATTATATCCAAGATAAAAATGCTTGGAAACATGCTGGTCCTGCTCCATAGGACAATTTAGAATCTAGACAAAATCAAACTGGTTGCCAATTTAATTGTATAATTTTATTTTTTTAAACATTAATTATATATTCTGTGATTACTTGAACTCACACACTGACTTATTATTAGTAGTACTTGTTAAAATGTAAATATGTGAGCACCATGCATCTATCACATAATTAATTGATGTCATTCCTTCATTTTTCATTCTTTTTACCTATCGTGGTATAGTAATCTTATTCTAGGTGCATCGTCTTCACATATAATTATATAATTAATGTATACAGAATATTGTGAAAATATTTTAAAAGAGTAACGGTGGAGTTTCTTGCCCATTCTTCTCCATACGAAAACGACCTTTTGGAATGGGCGACTAGAATCAATTATTATATCTTTTTTTTGTAAATGTTGACGTTCATAAGTGCCTTTTTTGTGCCTAAATGAAATAAATTATTTGACTTTGACTTTGACTACCACAAAAATCTAGTCATGCGACTATTCACTTTTATTATTGAGCAATAGACAGCCATAATGTATTTTTTTTTTACCGGTGTCGGCGTCTGCGTTTCTTTACTTGTCACAACGATGCTACAGACACTAAAGGCATAGACAAGTAACTGATGTTACGTCGGATGCAGACACGCGGACTAAATATGTTTTATTTTTGATTATATTTCATACATCTATATAATTTTATATATTTTTTATTTTTTTCTGTATCTTTCCGACATCACTGCGGGCCCTATCAGAATACCAACGCATCATGCTGAGATAGGAGCCTTTTGGCCTCGCGCAGGACTTTCTGCTTTATTTTAATTTTACTTTGTTTTTATTTTTAATGAGTGTGTGTTTAGTCTAATTGAGATCTCCTGTGCTTGTCCCAATAAATACTTTTGCTTTCTTTCTTTCTTTATGTAGCCATTGTTGGCAGCGCGACCTGCTCGCGGTGCGGTGACGTAGAGCTTTTAGCGGAAACGCTGATAGTAGCAGAAATCGAAAAGTTGAACTAATGGAGGATTCCAATACGCCAGTTACTAATGCCGTTTCTTTTCTTTAATTTAGATACATGCGAGATCGATATTAATTACAGTCCGGCCGTAGAGAGAACGCGTTTTTGACACCAGTCAGTTTCATACAAACTAATATGTGTTTTGCGATTTTGATCCTTGTTCATAGTCATATCCCCTAAACATGATATGCATTACATTCAGAATAACATAACAATTTCTTACCTATATCCATTAGGCGACGTATAAAACCCTGGACTATATAGCATCTTATAGTGATCCCTCAACATGGCATCCAACCTCGCTTTAAAGTTATCAATCTTCCACACATAGTTGCCCATACAGTACCGTAGCAACATATCATTGTTCTGTTTCATCTTGACTACGGCGAAGGCTGACAGTTGTTTGGACATGTTGGCTATTACTATGTCTTGTTCGCGGTTCCTTTGTTCTAGGACTACTACTCTTTCGTATAGGGCTCTGAAATAGGGAGAAGTTTCATGGTTAATCGATGATGACGTAGTTTGACGAACTGATGTGCCGCGATTTTGGGGAGGCCTTTGTATGAATCCGCGGCGAGGCGAGGGGCGTGACGCCGTGAGCGTTGACGAATGAGCGGC
Source organism: Xanthia togata (assembly GCA_963853775.1). Classification (NCBI taxonomy): domain Eukaryota; kingdom Metazoa; phylum Arthropoda; class Insecta; order Lepidoptera; family Noctuidae; genus Xanthia; species Xanthia togata. The sequence goes on from OY970794.1 coordinate 6,332,438, forward strand.
TTGCACTGCCCAGCCGTCTCTCCGCGCACATACCTAAGGCGCGGTGCAGTGGGTTGGGTCAAACTATAGTAGAACTTACCTAAAAATGACATTCTACTAAAAGTTAGAATTTTTGGCTTCACTTTCCTCATTATTCTTAATCTTTAGATTATCTGGACGTGGCAAACTATCTCTAGTTTCGATGGCAATTCTGAAATTTTCGAAACTTTGTGGCAGGCTATACAGCATCATAATGCTTAATAGTTAAGAATTCCATTTTTAGGTAAGTTCACTTTGAAAGTTAAGTCTGCTGGCAAGAATTAACCGACAGATGTTCATAGATGGCGCTAAAAACAGATAAAGAAAAAAATAATGAGTTGCTGCCATTTAATTCCTAACGCCCTACAGTTTTGGGGCGTATGATACGCCAAGTTTATTCCTAAAGGAAAGACATGATGTTGTTATTGAACTACAGCAGTAACTACCTTATAAGAGCACTAGTATTATTAAGCGGCGCAGACGCGGCTTGGTCGCCGTCCTTATCAGGTGCCTCCCACAACGTCATCGCCTCTTGTTCTTTAGCGTCGATACTCGCGTTTGACATGTCATTGTTGATCTTCATCTCGGAATATGCGTTCATAAGGAGCTGGAAATATGATATTTTTTTTGGATAAGCAGACATTCTATCCAGTATCCCCAATTTAGTTTCTAAACATGTAAACAAATAAGTGCTTTTGGAGAAATAACTTTAATAGCCCCACATAAAGTTCAGTTTGCCCTACAACTTCAAAAATTTCATGACTTTTTCAATAGCACGAGTCATTCTAAAATCAACTTAATTTACAACATAAAGTTGATATTTGTTTAAGTGGAAATAACATTTATTGGAAACAAGGATTTGATTATGGAATAGTAGTGACTAGAACTTTAAAACAAGGGGTCTTGTTTAGTTGTAGCAAGCAGTAATTGGGTCATAGTGATTGGGGGTCGGAAAAAATCACGAAATATCAAAAGGGGAAGAGGGAGTGTACTGAGATGTCACGTGTATTTATTTTTTCGTTTAACGCGCACTTGTAAACCAAAAAGCGGTCCCCAAAATAAAATATTTTTCTTTCTATTTAAAGGTATAGTTCTATAGTTTTTTAAGATACTTTGCACCAAAACAATACACGTGACTTTGGGTAGGGGGGAGGGGTAGTCTAAAACCTCACCACGTATCACCAGGGAGGATGGGGGGTTGTTGTTAAAGGGTCCTAAAAAATCACGTGATTAATGGACGACCCCTTCATAGTGTAATGCCTGAGCGGTATTTCAGTTAGTATTATTATTACAAAAAGTTTTTAACAATTGAATTCGTTTTTTTTTTGTAGTTTAGTGCCACCAGATAATTTACATGTATTTCCACTTAATCAACTATCTACTTTAGCGTTTTGTATTCTTAGTTGATTTTTGATTGACCATTTGTAATAAAACGTTACTAAATAAATGTTGATTGCAATGGAATTTGAACTTTGTCTTTGTGTTCTCAAAACTGAGATTCTGAATTTAAATATAAAGGCAAGTAAGGGAAAATAACTCACACTCATATGTTTCTGTACATCAGTCTGTGCATGCTGGTTCATATCCTCCTGGCTATCAAAGGTCTCCTTACAGCCTACTACTTGGAATGAACATGGCACTTTGATCTGTGGCTGTGAGGATGTCTCAGGTTGGTTGAACTCGCAGGCCGCTATGTGTGCGTCTAGATCTAATGGCGTTACTTTTACTGTGCAACCTAGAAACATAATAGCAAAGCATGTATAATAAAAACCGGTCAAACCTATCAATAATAATATAGCTTTTTAGGGTTCCGTAGCCAAATGGCAAAAAACGGAACCCTTATGGATTCGTCATGTCTGTCTGTCCGTCCGTATGTTACAGCCACTTTTTTCCAAAACTATAAGAACTATACTGTTGAAACTTGGTAAATAGATGTATTCTGTGAACTGGCTTTACAAAGGGTCGTTCGACTACAGATGCGGGTGTTGCTCTCCTGAAACACATATTTCACGCATGGGAGAACTCTCAAAATGCTATTGGAGTTTTCTGTGATCTCTCCAAAGCCTTTGATTGCGTGCACCATGACACGCTTTTGCGTAAACTGCGTCATTATGGTGTGCTAAACGAAGCTCTCAACGTTTTAAATTCATATTTAAATAATAGGTCGCAATGTGTAGATGTTGATGGTGTAAAATCTTCCGGGCTACCAGTTCAGTTAGGTGTACCTCAAGGCTCAATACTGGGTTCATTCTTGTTCTTAGTATATATCAATGACTTACCATTCTATTTAAAGGGTATCTGTGAAGTTGTACTGTTTGCAGATGATACCTCTCTTATTTTTAAAGTAGACAGGAATAGACAAGATTTTGACGATGTAAACAGTGCACTATCAATGGTTACGGATTGGTTTACGACAAATAACCTAGTTCTCAATGCCAAAAAAACGAAATGTGTAAAGTTTGCCCTTCCAAATGTTAGAAATCTAGGACCCAACATCGTCTTAGATAAAGAGGTGCTTGAAACTGTAAACTCGGCAGTTTTTCTGGGCATAACAGTAGATGCCAAACTTCAGTGGGGCCAACATATATCGAGCCTAGCGGGAAGGCTCAGTTCGGCCGCCTACGCCGTCAGAAAAGTAAGACAATACACTGACGTTGATACAGCTCGGTTAGTCTATTTTAGTTATTTTCATAGCGTTATGTCCTATGGTATTCTGCTGTGGGGCAAAGCTGCAGATATTCAAAATATATTTGTCCTCCAAAAACGAGCTATTCGAGCAATTTACCAGCTAGGTGCCAGAGTTTCTCTAAGAGATTTTTTCAAAGATATCGGTATTCTCACAGTGGCATCACAATTCATCTTCGCCAACATCTTATATATTAGGCAAAATATACACTTATACACTAAAAACAGTGATATTCACAATGTTAATACAAGAAGTAAGGATAAACTACGTGCTCCCTTTCACCGGCTTCATAAGGTTCATAACTCATTTGTTGGGCTTGGTATAACCTTTTATAACAAGCTACCCTCTTCTTTGCTAGATTTGCCTTTTAATGCGTTTAAAACTAAATTAAAGTCCAACCTTTGTTCAAAGGCATACTATTCTATCAACGACTACTTAAATGATAAGAATAGATGGTCGCTGTGATTAACTCAAGACAATGTTTAAATGTTCTTTCTCCAGAATTAGTTTACCTACTGACAGGTTATATGAGTTTATATAATTGTTTATAATTTTACTTTATAAGTCAATTTATTTTAATTTTATTTTAATTTAGTGCTGACATAATCTACTCATTACAATGTTTTTTTTTATGAGTTGTATTGCAATATGTGGTTAGCTAGCGACCTCGACAATTATTTATTTTACCTCGATGGTCCTAGTTTATCAATTGTAACTTCTAGTTACAGCTATATGTAAGCGGGCACGCCCTTTATGCCTGGAGGCTTTTTCTTTTTTTTTTTAGATATTGTTTACTTTTAGTTATTTTTATTTCTGCTTGAGTATAGTTCTCGATGCTTTTGGTTGGTATATTGGCGTGTGCTAGCTGTCATATGGCTATTAATTATAGCTATTTAATTTAAATTACTTTTTGCATATTGTAAATTGTCTTGCATACTGTTGTATAGAATCATTTTTTATTTTTTTCTAACTGAACAGACAGCTGTGCTGCTGGGGAGTTTGTTGCGCCACTTCTTCTTCCCAGCAAAAGCACTAGGAAGTGGTGAAGGGTGGGCGTTTTGGGGGACTGTCTTATGTAATTTTGACGTTCGAAAAGTGCTGATTCTCAGCCTAGTTTGAATAAATGACTTTTGAATTTTGAATTTTTTTGAACCGCATTAAGACTTTCACACAAAAATAGAAAAAAAAAACAAAAAATTTTGGGGGTTCCTCATATTTAGAACTGAAACTCAAAAAAACATCAAACCCATACGTGTGGGGTATCTATGGATAGGTCTTCAAAAATTATATTGAGGTTTCTAATATAATTTTTTTCTAAACTGAACAGTTTGCGCGAGATACACTTCCAAAGTGGTAAAATGTGTCCCCCCCCCTGTAACTTCTAAAATAAGAGAATGATAAAACTAAAAAAAATATAATAATATGATGTACGTTATGTTACCATGTAAACTTCCACCGAAAATTGGTTTGAACGAAATCTAGAAAGACAATCAACTCAAATATAAAAATACTACATTTAATTTCATAAACATAAACCTTATGCATAAACCGTGAACCATTATTTTCTAATAATAAATCTGTAATAGCTGCCTAAGTAAATAATAATTACTTTTATATTATGTTACTTGCTGCTACGGAACCCTTCATGGGCGAGTCCGACTCGCATTTAGGCCGCTTTTTTATTTATAGCTTTTTCATGGAAAAATTATGCAAAATATACATCATAATCTGCCTAGCGTTTTTCCAACGATGTTGGGACCGGCTTCCAGTCTAACCGGATGCAGGTGAATATCAGTACTTTATATGGAGCGACTGCCTATCTGACCTCCACAACCCAGTTATTGGGTAATACAATAACCCCTTTGGTATGACTGTGTATGTCAGACTTTCGGGCTTCTGATAACCTGTAACGACTGTCAAAGATCTACGAATGACAGCCGGAATTAATGGCTTAACATGCTTTTAGAGGCACGGAGACAGGTCTTGGTATGTGAAGATGGTCACCCATCCACGGACCAACCGCGGCAAGCGCAGCTTAATCTCTCGGTTGTTATTACTTAGCCTCTCACAAAATATACATAATAATATTGGCTAATATAAGAAGTCTTTCAAGTTTATGCTGTATTTTTTTTTAAATATTATTATTATTATTTTGAGATGAGCAAAGTAAGTCTGGATCCAATTTAGTTAAGCTGTAGTGCAGTGTAGCATAGTTTAAAATAAATAAATCATAAAAAAAGTTTTGTCTATTACATAAGTATAAAGTAAAAGTGTTGTACATTTCGCCTATATACATTTTTAGGGCTATAAAGGGAATGGTATTTATTAAAAGGGTAAACAAAGAAATTCTCACCTTTAGTAGAGAACGGGCAGTTCATTCTCTGTTCTTGTATCTCCCTTTTGGTGTAGTTGTCGGGAAATATGTCCACCTTCATGCTGAGGTTAATATTGTCTATGGGGCAGTGACCACTGTTCCTGGAATATAATAATGAGTCACTTAGTAACTGATAACTGTGCTCTAGGGGAACTTTTTTCTAATAACAAAGATACAATTTTTTTTTAATAATTTATAGGCTCACGTGTTTGCTATTTAACCTGCTGTTTAAAAAAATGCTTGTGATTGTTTTAGGTATTTATCTCCTTAAAAAAACTAACTTTCTTGAAATTGATTTCACTTTTTCAATCTAGTTCATCCTGCAATGGTTGAATGCTTGTTCCTGCACATTCCTCCACAAAAAAGGAAACATTGGCAAAGAGCCAGCTCCTTCACATCACACAGTCACTTGACAAGAAACTGATGACAAATATTACACAAAAGATGGTTTAAATAATAAATTTAACTTTCATTGTTACTTTAGTAATTATAAATAACATTCTCTTCATGTTTTCCTTTCTTTAAACTTAAACATGGTATGCTTAAATGTATGTGTGTGTATTATAATGTGTGGTGTATTATTATTTATTTTATTTTATTAGCCCATATAAAATAAAATAAATAATAATACACCAGGTGTAAGGCTGCTCGCATGTTCAGCAGAAAACCTGCAAAGGAATAAGGTGGATATCCCACTCTGAGACCTAGCAGTGAGAGTGAAAATATTTTAAAGAATAAGGGTTGTCAGTATTATTATGCATTTTTGAAGTTGGAATAGTTATAGCTCAAAGTGAAAGTATTATTTTTGCCCGCATTGTTGGATTTTCAACGCTAGGCTCAGCGCTGATAGTTGAAAATCCAACAATGCACCTATATTTAGGAATTCATTTAGATGTCACTTGGTTGTCGATGAAAAGGGGCATTAGTGCCTTATTAGTTGGATATTTGGTAAACTACTTACTGTAACCATGAAGTTATACAGCTTTTGCAGAACTTATGTCCGCATGTTGTGATGACAGGGTCTCGCAACCAGTTGAGACACACGGGACACTCATAGCGAGACTCTGGCTGATTACTAAGCACTGTCTCATTCAGTGCCTGTATGCCCATTGGCTGTGTAAAAGATCAATGTTGTAATAAGACGACGAATTTAATTAAGTTTAAAGGAAGAAGAAAGAACGAAAAGTGTTAAATAGTTTCTTATTGGTGTTTACATTACGGATCTTGCAACCGACACACCCAAACTTCAAAATTCAAATTGATAATAACACACGGTTCGAATTTGACCTTCATCTTATAAAAAAGACCTCATAACAAATTGCTGACCATGAAAAAGTTTCAGTTGTGTTTGCAAATTAAACTCAGTATAATGTTACACGTTGTACTTACCGCAATTCCTTCAGAGGCATCTTTACTCCTGTCGCGATCCATTATCACATGTAAACTTAATAATAACGCTTAATTATAACAGTTTTTTATTAAAAATTACTTCCAACAAGTCGCTCAACTGGTACAAAACTGCCAAAACATCATGCAAATGAAAATGACATAAGCATGACACTGATGGCTGATGGATGTCATGGATGACACACTGACCCCGCATTCCGAGTTACGATGTAATCGATTTAAGCGTGCTAACAGCCGTACCGAATTAACGTGGTCGCGATAACGTTGCGTCTTGAATCGTCATAGATGACGTCATGACGTGCGCCATCTTGCGATAACGCTGACCATGCCTTCTACTAATATCACCGTGAGCACTGTCAAAAATGACAGTTGTGTTGTGCTGTTTTGTTGTGACCGCATCATATCTACTAACGTGGCATTTTCGAAATTGTACTTCTGGCTACCGTTCGCTACGTAATCAAAGAAGAAGAAATTTGTGGTATAATAAACACAAAGAAATATGATAAGCAGGTTTTGACGTTGAGCGAGTACTGTGAGCGCATTTACGAGCGTTCCGAATTGTTGTCAGCCCTCAGCTGTCATTATTGTGATATCTTACTCGGAACGCCAATTATCGATGTCAGCGGTGTGAGCGATTATGTTCTAATTCGGAAAGCGGCCTGATGACTGTGGTTGTGGTTTTGACAGCACTTTGACATTATACAACAGATAACAAAAAGAGCGGCAATGCAAAAAAAAATATTGCATCAAGTATGAAATGATTAGTTTCATTTATAATTTTGACTCCAGCTGGGAATTCCACCCTTGGTTGCAAGCATAATCAACGTACCTAAGAATTCCAGTCATGTAGCGGCAATGACGGGTCGCATTCAACGGTTTCCCGCGACCTTCACCAGTCCCGGGTCCATCTCGTGGTGCCCTTGTTATCTTGTTGTTCTTCTCCATAGGAACCTACACTTTGGAATTGGCAACTAGCTTCATATTTCTGACTGACTGACCCCTTGACAATTCAAAAGTGCCTGTAAATGGTTTGGTAGCGGTTACACCGCCACATACGAACTACGCATCAAAGACATGACGTCACACAAATCCTGCATCGCGCAATTAGAATTTACCGCGCGAACCATATAATATAAGTATAAGACTTAACCAACATCAACAGTTGGGCAGTTGGCCTGCCAGACACAACACCCGTCGTGTCGGAGGATCCTCCCTTTTTCTATGGTGGATGAGTGAACTTTACACCCTGTTCCTCATACCCCTAAAGTTTAATTGAAATAAATGCTTTGAGTTTGAGTTTTGTCAAATAGTTATGTACTCACACAAAATAATTGATTCCCATAAAAAAAACATACGACTGTAGAAATCGGAAGTGATTAAAACTATCAAAACGTGCATTGAACTTTTAAACATGAGACATTCCGATCCATTACTTAGAAAATACTAGTTGGTTAACGATTTCATTGTATGCTAATATGTTTGAAGAGGCGAGACCGCTGTTGCTCAGTAATCGATCTTCCGAAGGTGTTGCGATGTCAATAACCGTTACATTCGTTAGTGAGTAACTATTGCTTTGAGGATTTATGAAGGCGCTGTTCCATTCAGGAGTAAGACTTTCCTATGTGATTAAATGTAAGATGGTGTATGGAGATATGAAGACTGATTTTAGTACCTACCAGAAACAAACGAGGCTATAATATACACTACCAATGATCATCGTTATTAGTATCCTACCTTAGGAGAAAGGCTACAAATGTAACCATGTATGTATGGGTAGTATGTATGTGTTGGTGATCCACCACCCACATTTGTCTGCGTCTCACATTTCTAAGGCGTAGGTATACCTAGATAATTTTTACTAAAATGTACCTACACCAACATTTTAGTAAAAATGCTCTGTATGCATTAGAAATGTGAGACGCAGACTTGCATTATGCACCCAATAGGTACCTTATACTATAAAATAATACAAATGAAAGTGTGATGGTGTAATAATACTCCGGCTATACTTAATTTCACTTATCCCTATTATTAAGTTGTCCGTCTATAATTTAAAGTTGTACACCTAATTATACATATTTAGAGGCGATATAATTAATGCGTACCTACCTAGTTGTTTTATTACAGCAAGTTACGTGTTGAAAGTAATTAAAAATGTTACATTTTCGCGTAATGTTATATGAAGAATGTGTATTAAGACCAACAACATTAACTGCACACTTTTATTTCTTTATTCATTAAACAGTGAGGTGGGTTGAACAGTAAACAAAAAAAAAAAAAAAAACTGTGAATATTTTAGATTATGTTTATAATACGTACCTACCTAGTGAAATTTATTAGATAACGCTGATAAAAAACTGAGAATCACGCAAAAGCGTATTTTTCAGAAACTGGCACAATTTTAAAGATAATTTAATTATTTATCCTTTTACGTGTTTTATTAAAATACCTTTTGATTTATGTATATAAATGGGACAGCGCTTATGGGTCTAATTTGGGACAGCGCTCCTTGATGGGCGAGTTCTATGACTGGCTGAACATACGACGCGTTGCGTGAGTTCAGCACAGAACACGCTAACCGTTGGCATTTACGAAAAGCAAGAATGTTGGGGAACGAGCAAGGCGAGCATGAAATTTTTTCACGGTTAGGTCTCTATTGAACATCCTTATGGAAATAAAAGTTGCTTTGTCGACATATGCAGAAAAGTTTGACAGAAGAATATAGAATTCAAGAGCGAGCGAAGCGAGCTCGTTAATTTTTGCATACCGCCTTATACTTATAGCGAACGTTTTTTTTTGGAAAGCCATATAGTTATATATAAATAGGAGTTCCTTGGTCGACTTATGCAGAAAGATTGAGAACGTAGATTGTAGCAAGCGTAGCGAGCTCGAAAATTTTCATCCTCAGCCTCCATTCCTCCAACTCTAAACTGATTCTTACTGAATATATTATTTTGACCGTGTTTGGGATATTATAAAAAATAACTTCTTAAGATTTAGAGAGCTGCGAGGTCCGGGGACCCGGGGCGGTTTGTATTGACACTATTGCGGACTATTTAATTTCTACGTCTAGTTGCTAGCTTCAGATACGTCAGAGGCTAGGAGCACGTTTTCATTTGGTCGTTTCCTATGGAGAAGAGCCGGCAGAAAACTCCACGGTCCATCATCATACTTAATTATAAGCACATAGTCTTATTATGCGTGTCCTTCGCGCTGTGGCAAACACATCCCACGTGGGAACTCATATAAAGTAGATATTTATTATATAGAAAAAATAATGGTGGTCTCCCCCACCCCCTGCACCTGCCCTTGGCGCTGGCAGGCACATAATGAGACCAATGACGCAGCACAAGTTTTCTGTACGTGATAGTGGATTAGGTACTCCAAGATATTTCTATGATAAAGTCTCGATTGGCACCTACCGCTCGACAGCACGTAGGACCAATACTAATGTGTCGGCAACGGCTCAGAGGACTACAGTTTGTTATTCGTACCTGGTGTAAGGTACAATCAATCTTGAGTAACAACAAGCTAGTGGTAACAATACAATATCTTATTTAATACGCCAAGTTAATGGTAGGTACCTGAGTTCAGAAAAAAACGATGCTTTTGTAGTGGAGACCGCATCTGTGATTGGTATGTTACCGATGTTCAAATTATATACTATTAATTTGTAGGTATTTTAGCGTTGACATTATCGTCGATTGCCAGTAATAAGGCCTGTGGTCATGGACGTGGGAAAAAGGAGCCCCATTCCTAAGAAAGTATTTGACTTCCGGCGACCTATAACTTTTTCAGGACTAGAAGTTACCTTGACACATTATGTAGGTATAAAATTGCAGGTCAGAAGTTTATACGGCCTGAATTTTTAGTCACCGTCCAAATTTTGATATATTAATCTTTGGCGAAAATTATTACATAGGTACGTGTTTTTTCTTTTAGTATCACTCAATACAAAAATATTGAGATATCACGTTACAAAGTTATTGTAAATTGTATATACACGTACCACGCAGAGTTTTTTCGAGAAAATTATTTAATATGAAAATTTTACGTAGGTATTGTTTTTTTTTCGAAAATGGAGTTAGTGAATCATACCTAATGCCTAGAAAAAATTTGGACGGTGACTAAAAATTCAGAATTTATATGATTTGCAATAAAAGAAGACAACGCAGCTCACATCAAAGGTCCTTAGCAAGCATGCTTACCGTTTTATAAACACGTTTTATACACGTTCAGATAGGCCATCAAGTTGAACATAATGTCTTAAATCTAGCACATAAAGACCAAATTCCATTGAGCAATATCATGGATCATTATTGCCAAATCAGTCGCATATCAAATTCACGACGGTTAGCGTTGAGCAACTTGTCATAGGCTTACATAAGGCTATAGTCGCACTATTATAATTCCAAAGATAACGCTTAAAAAGGTGCCAACGATTTGTGTGACAGAATTTTCTGATTGGTCTGCTACATTGAGGTTACAACATTTTTGAGATAGGAAACCGTAGCAGTGTGTATAACAATATAAGATTTTCCGTCAGAAAAATTGATCATATCGGAAAGCAGTTTTTAATTATTGACGACGAAGAGCCTGCTTACTTTTAACACACACTTTCGACTCCACCCATTTTCATAGAGGGTTGCTGGCATTACGTTTGGTTATGGTTAACTTTTTAGCATTAGGTTTAAAACCGTGCTATAAAACACTGTAAAACGAAGTAAAATTGTGTTTTCTGAGACCATTGCCTGCCGGGGTTGCGGGAAAGTCCGAAAGGGATACCGTGGCCCCCTGGCATTGCACAGGCAACAGAAGGAACACGGGTGAGTTTTAGTCAGTAAGAGTCTGACACGCCCTCCCGCTCCACCCAGAGCGGGAGACGTCACTTGATAATTACCCACCCAAAAAAAAAAAAAAAAAGGGGGTCTTGTAGCTATACGTAGTTTCCCAACCTTTTCAAATTTTAGTAAATATATTGTAACCGTGAACAATAAAGAAAAAAAAAAAAATGCATGGATTAAAAACCAACGCAGACACTAATAAATCTTGTTTAAATATAAATCAGATTTTATTTTCACGGTTTTTAATGCTGTATTCGCTAAGAAAAACCATCATTTGAAAACAGCCCTCCACGAAGGCTCCTGGCATCCCATATGCGACTAAGGTGAACCGTCCAGGAGGGCTACCGGCACTGAACGTGTTAAGGACCATACCCATTGTAGACCAAATGAACTAGAGAAAATAAGATTGAGTCTGATGGATGTCACATATTTTTATTTGCTTTGTGGTGGATATCCGGAAAAGACATAGGAGTAAGTAGGACGGGATCCCTTCCCCTTATCTAGGGAGGGGTGGTAAATAAAACGTGCATAATGGAGAAAGTCAAAGAGTTGTAAATCTGTGTCCTCCTGTCGACTTCAGGGATGATGACTAAAAAAATGTTTTTTGTCCGTAATGTAGATTATGAAAAAAGAACGTACACGTATTTTACGTTATCAAAAGATTACGGCGATACATTGAGTTATAATGTGCCATGAAGTCACTTGTATGTAGATTTTATCCATACTTGTGACGTATCAACCCCCACTCCCCAACTTTAATGCGTTGTATCTAAGTCATTTTTTATTAATATGATAAAGCAAAAAATACGTGTCTAATATTTTTTTCATCCCACCATCTCGGAAAGAGTATTTTTAATCTTCAGTATCTGAGTGGAAAAGCCGTTTTTATTCTCTAGAGGATAAAGTAAATTGAATTTAGAACATCGTGTGCACTAAGTTTGTGAATTAAAAAAAACATTAAACCTATTTACTGCTACCTCTATGGTGCCGAATATATCATACAACTTTTTTTTAATTTGTTAAAAACTCAGACTCGGAACCTTCTTGGTGTTCTTTTTTCAATTTGCTTTGTACGCGGTTCTTTACGCGGCATTTTTTCACGTCATTGTTAAACCTTAGGTATATTAAAAACAAGAAACTTGAAAACAAGTGAAAAAACTAAAATGAGTGATTCTAGCGACGAGGAAGTTTGCTTGACGCCAACAGAATTGACTGAAACTGTTAATAATGCGCAAACGTTTTTTTTTTTGCATTTAGTCATTTCCTCGCTGAGGTGGAATGAAAAGTTACGTGTTGCACTCGAGTGCAAAGATTTTTCACCTCGTGCTCTTTTGATTCCCTCGCTAACGCTCAGGATTCTAATTTTGAATCACTCGCTGCGCTCGTGATTCAATTTTAGAATCCTTCGCTTGCTCGGTCATCAAAATTGAACACGCGGTTAAAAAGCAACTTTGCACTCTTGTATAACAAATAACTATTTATTATCTGACTGACGGACTAAATAGAATTTCTTTTTTTTTGACCCAGGCATCATCCCTGCAGGTTCATTGTAGCGATAAGAAATGGACATTTTAGTACTTTAAAAAAACGGAAACGGAGATTTTAGAAAAACGGAAGAGTTTTAAAGAAGATCGACATCCCTTGAGATGGCTTCGACTAAAACTACGCAGCTCATTACCGTTTAAAATTAAATGAACATCTAAAAAGATTATAACAGATCGACAAGTTACCGAAATCGGTGAGGACACCGATAAAATTATACTGCGCGATCACCATTCTGCATTGCAGTGCACATTTACGGCTCGAATTAAAGTCGGCGTTCTTACATTGGTTGCTAAGCGTTTAGAACTACTCGTAAGATGCCAATGGCAAGTAAAGATGTTTACGCTGATGATTCTTATAATGGCTTCCTCAATAGCAATTCCAGCCATTACACCTGGACTAAGTGAGGCATGACTGATGTAGACCTGTTTTTATGGAGATCTAGTTAACTGCTTCTCATGTATAAATCTTAGTTTTAAATGTAAATCGTGTTTGTAAATTGTATAAATTATCGGCTGATGTGAGAAGGAAGAGAATTGAAATGTGTTTAAAAATAAATACACAGATTTGAGGTGTTACGTTTCCAATTAATTTAGAACGTGTTCCGTAATTCAGATCAGCTGTGTTTATTCAATCAATTATTGTATTTTTCACTTCTCATGTTCTGAAAGTTCTTATTTGTGCAGGATAATACTTAGGCTGCACAAAATCGATCTACGTATCTACTCACAAATGTATCTATATTAAGGCAAAGGAAATGAGCCATACAGCCAAACACAATAAGAAGTTCATAGATAGAATTTGTTATTTTATCTTATGTGTTTTTTAAGACATACAAGATATTAAAATTTAAATTCAATTACGGTATCCGTCATTAACGATTCGTCAAAAAAAAAAAAAACGATACGTCATGACGGAGGCACGTTCATGCGATGCGCGATTCGTCAAAATATCCGAATCACACTTGATTCGTGATTCAGAGTTCAGTCTGGGACGAGCGCTTCAGCGGATCCGTCACAAAAAAATCCCGATACGTATTTTTTGACAAACGTGATTTTTAAAAGACAATACGTGATTGTCGTGTTCGTCATTTTTCACGATTCGTGATGCGTGTGAGTGACCACAGGCATTTAAAATGCATTGCCGCCGTCAAAGAAAAAAACAATCGTGAAAAAAGACGATTCGTTTAAAAACACGAAACGTCCTCGTGTGTTCGATGCTAGGATTTATTTGGTAGTTCCAAACACTCACAGTTTAAAAAAAATATTATCGTATTTTTACCTCCTTATTGTAGATACATAATCCTATGTTGGTAAATGTATGTTTTAAACATTTTATCTCTTTCCAATCATGTAATTACTACCGCAGTTTAATTTACAATTCAAATTAAGGCCCTATTTCACAGGCTTTATGTAACTTTACTACAAAATGCATATTTTACTACTATATAATTATGTAATGCTACTAAAACTAAATAAAAACAGTGGTCTCGTCGTATGCGACCGTAAAATCAGTTCTAGCTTGAGAATTTAAAATTGTTTACTTACTATTTTAACTCGATTGTTTATCGTGCAGTAAACTGTATACTCGATCAATCGTAATTAGCATCGTTTCGAAAGAAATTGCTAATCCATTGCTTCAAAGGTTCGAAAAAAAATCTGCTCAACAACGTAAATAACGCAACGAATGTTGTTGAACTGTCAAAATGAAACAAATTTTTCGGAATCGTTTACGAAAAGGTGTTACGTAATTACATAGCTGGCCTTTATTCAATGATAAATGGTGGGTTTGCACAAACACTTTTACACGTCAATCATATCAAAATAAAAAAGAAGAAAGGCCGAAATAAACTCAGATGTGAAAGTCTCTTTTAAACGTCAGACATAATCTTGGTCACATCATGTGAAGACCAGTATCTAAATTCTAAAGGATCTTTTAAGGAAAGAATCACACATTATATGAGCGAACTTGTCCAGTCAGCGCACGAATTTGTCAGTAATCATCAATCATAATTATTAATACTTATGGTTAATTATAAATTTTTTTGGTCTTACTCTTCAGCTAAGGATTAGTGATACACACTACTGATTCATGAACGTGATTAGGAGCTGTAAGAAATTGATTGATGATGGAGCTTTCTTGAAACTGATCCATATCCCTTCGTTCATAATGTTTGGAATTTAGAGACAGTGACAGAATTTAAAAAGTGCTAATTCCAGAAGAAAAGAAGAATAGCATTTTACCATACTCATCCAAAAAGTTGGCAACGTCGCAAATAGCTGTCAAATATTTACCTGTTTTGGTTAATTTGGCAATATTACTGTATGGAAATAAGAAATATAGCTAACTAGTGAACTAGAATATTATTAATGAATTGCAATTACACCACTGAATTTGATGTTGTAACCGTTTTAGGTGTAAAAAAGGCATTTGGAAAGTTTCCAAACACTTTTTTACATCTTAAACTAAATATTCGGTGTTACGATATTAATAATTGCATTTAATTAATATTCTAGTTCACTAGTTAGCCAGATTTCTTATTTCCATACAGTAATATCGCCAAATTAATCAAAACAGCATAATAATATTTGACAGCTATTTGCGACGTTGCCCGCTTTCTGTTTATTCGCTCTTAATAGTGATATTGCAGTATAGTTTGCAAAAGACAAGGGCTATGAATAAGAAGGGAATCTTTCGTCACGACGTTTTCTTTCCGTCGCAAAATTCGCGCCCTCACGCCCCTAGCCGCCGCAGGAGTAGACGCCCTGGGCGTTGGGAATCGATCGCGGATTCCCGGCGAGTGAAGGGGTCCGATGAGATCATTGCCTGCCGGGTTGCGGGAAAGTCCGAAAGGGATACCGTGGCCTCTTGGCATTTCACAGGCAACAGAAGGAACACGGGTGGGTTTTAGTCTGTAAGAGTCTGACACGCCCTCCCGCTCCACCCAGAGCGGGAGAAGTCATTTGATGATATCCCACCCAAATAAAAAAGGTATGTGAGTGGCTATTCTCATTCTAAGATTGATTTAGAAGACATTTAGGGGCATGAGGAACAGGGTGTAAAGTTCACTCATCCACCATAGAAAAGGGAGGATCCTCCAACCAGACGGGTGTTGTGTCTGGCGGGCCGACTGCCCGACTGTTGATTTCGGATAGTCTTATCTATGTCGTTCGCGCGGTAAACTCTAATTGCGCGATGCAGGATTTGTGTGACGTCATGTCTTTGATGCGTAGTTAGTATGTCGCGGTGTAACCGCTACATCACTCCCCTCCGGAGACCGGAGGTCGATAGTGGGCTGAGTCTTGTATCTTGCGATGCTTCACAGTGCCAGTGGAGGTTCCAGTGAGTCGGAACCGGGTGCCGCATAGTTCGCGGTGAGTCGGAACTGTCTGCGGTGATTCCCCAGTGAGTCGGGGAGGCGCTGCGTCACGATCCAGTGAGTCGGATGTGGTATAGCGCCGGGTTGTGGCGGACTGCAAGCGTCGACCAGGAGAGGGTAGAAAGATCTCTGCTTGTGAGACCAGCCGAAGATGCAGATGCTGTGCCAAGGTTGCTGATGAGGCTGAGGGTGATGACCAGGAATGCGCGTTCGCTGCATGCTGGTGGTCAGTATACCCGTTGAAGCCATGGGTGCTGGCTGTCTGTGTGACTCGCCTCACGAAAGCTTGCGGGAGTGATGATGATGATGACGTCACGCTGAAGTAGTTGCACGAAGGCTGCGTTGACGTTCATACTCGGGGTCACCAATTTAGAGGCATGAGGAACAGGGTGTAAAGTTCACTCATCCACCATAGAAAAGGGAGGATCCTCCAACCAGACGGGTGTTGTGTCTGGCGGGCCGACTGCCCGACTGTTGATTTCGGATAGTCTTATCTATGTCGTTCGCGCGGTAAACTCTAATTGCGCGATGCAGGATTTGTGTGACGTCATGTCTTTGATGCGTAGTTAGTATGTCGCGGTGTAACCGCTACAGACATCTAAAAACTCATCTGGTCCAGGTTAAGAAACCACAACCTCAAAAGTGGTGCAATAAACGCCTGTGGCCTGCACGACTGTTCAAATTATTTCTAACACAACGCTGCAAAATTTACGAGCATCTTTGACATTAGTTATCTATGTCATAATGTCAGTCCGAGTAGAAACGCAGGCGCAGGTAGCAACGCGTTACGGAAACGGAGGTACCTAACAGATACTTATCGCATATTAAACAAAGTGTGTAACTGAGTTTATGTTGACTTTTAAGTATTCTCTCCACAATTTGAACGTTGGCGATAAACGGTTGGTGTTTGAAATTTTAATGGGAAATTATGTTATTTAATCGGGGGATGGAAAGAGACTCAATCAAAAATAATTCCAAAATTACATGAGAAAATTTGGTCCTTCGTTCATCAGCTTTTTGGTCTTTATTCCTAAAAATGTTTTTGGGTGAAACTTTGACATGAGTGTGACAGTTGTCATGAAGTTTTTTCGCATGGAAAATATGAATCGCAATACCTATACTGTCATATCTAATCTCCGAGTTAAATCGAATCAAAATCCTTCATGATTCATATCGTTTCTAAATCGACTTTCCATAGTAGCGGCGCGGGCGTATGGTAGTAAGTATAGTTTTTTATATGATAGCGGTCGATCAACTTGGTTTAACGGTAAACCAAGTCATGGACACCATGCACTACAAACTGGCTTACATCATTCTTAAATAAATAAATAAATAACCGGAAACTAATACAGCTAAAGGTATTTTGAAGTTGCGGTTTTTAGGGTTCCGTAGTCAACAAGGAATCCTTATAGTTTCGCCATGTCCGTCTGTCTGTCTGTCTGTCCGCGGTTTAGCTCAAAACCTATTGGTACTAGAAAGTTGTAATTTGGCATGAGTATACAAGTTAATAACGCCGAAAAACAAGGTAAAATAAAATTTTGAAAAAACAATTATTTAGGGTACCTTCCCTACATGTAAAATGGGGAAGATATTTATTTTTTTCGTCCTTCCCATAGTGTGGGATGTCGTTGAATAGGTCTTTTAAAAATATTAGGGGTTTGCGAAGACCGTTTTTTGATTAAGTAAACCGTTCGTGAGTTATCAAGCTTTAAAGTACCAATTTTCGTTAGAGTCAAGTGTCCCCCCCCTCTACCAACTATACGATTGTAGTTAGAAATTCAAATGTCACCGGAGTAGTACTTATATATAACGAAATTTAAAGGAAAACTATCACAGTTAAGTGGGCTTTACAAGTTTACGAGTAATAATCGACCAACTTACAAAAACATGTTACATATATTCCGTATGGGAGAACATGTTTTTCAATTACAAAGTTAAGTTTGTTCTTACGATTCATTAATTCCAACTACGGAACCCTTCATTGTGCGTGGTCCGACACGCACTTGGCCGGTTTTTTATTGATATTCGGGGTTTATAGGTATTCGTTCTGCTCTAGTTAAGTCGGACTTTGGGAAAATGTTTAAGAAGTTTTCATGAATCTATCTGTGCGCTGTTTAGATACTATAATTTGACAGATTTTTTACTAATGAAATAATGATATGAATTTCTATTAATTTTTCGCGCGATTTATAATTATTACGATCTCTAAGAAAATGAGAAAATATTAGTTTTCTGTAAGAAAATTTTCCTTTTGATCGCGTGGATACTTGGAAATCCACTAATTCTTAATTTTAAATAAATATAGGTAGTAAGTTTAAATGATTTATTTACACAGTCAATTACAAATATTAACAATATAGATATATATATAATTAAAAACTAACAGACTTAAAATAATACTATTAATAATATGTACAAGTATATATTACATAAGAAGTGGGGGGGGGGGGGGGGGGTAATTATAGGGCATCAAAAAATTCTTCCGCATCGCTGTCAACAGGAAAAGTGCCCAAAAGGCTGGCTGCATTGCCACGTTGAATGGCAATGCTGATTCTTTGGCCAAAGAAAAGGCCAGCCCTTTGGTCACGTGAAGAGTCGACCAACCGCTTGGCGATGTCTCGAAAAACTAAGTGGGCACTCGGACCCCATGGCCCTAGTGTTTCAACCCCAAACGGCTCAAACATATAAGTCCCAATAAGATTGGAGTATTTGCGCCGTTTGAGGTTTTCCGCACCTGCAGCAGCAGCCCCAGCACAGCCCGCCGTGCTAGGAAGATGGGATGGCGCAAGGGTGTCGACGCACGTTGCATCCCACACCAAAGGCCTACCTACCTTCCAAGGCATTATGGTCATTCCGTCTGGTCTCTTCCCATCGTCGCGTGCCAAACCATTGGGTTCTAAAACAGCTGGCACACCGGCGGTGACAAGAGCACGACGGATGATGTCATTGATGCTGGCGTGCCGTGGTATCCGGCCTGCGCTCTTACTGCATGATAAGCCATGGTGTCCGAGACAGTCGACACCTTCACCGCATCGGCAGCGATGCGGAGCCACACAAGGAGCGCCCAGACGCAGACAGGTAGCGAGCCGGAAGGTGGTATCACCCAGCATAGTGCCTATGTTGGGTGATGGTAGCGCCTGAAGCCAGAGGCCCGACTCCCACTCACCCACAGCCAGCAGGCGGGCACGCTCAGCAGTATTGGTGGACGTATTAATAAGATTATTCCGTACCAACCTGCAGAGCGGCTCATCCCACTGTCTCTGGGAAGATGGGTTCACGGGCCGATCTGTATTCGGGCAAGCCGCTTTCCAGGCGTTCTCCGCATCGGTCAAGCAAGGCACTTCAGAGTAAACCAGGCAGGGGGCTAAAATTTTGGCGGTCAACTTTTCAGTGCTGCGGACAGAGGACAGGAACGCGGGTAAGCTAATACTGGTAATTTTGCGGACGCCGAGGCCACCAAAACGGATGGGTAGTGTGGCTTGTAGCCACGCTCGGTCGTCCAAGGCCACATTTAAAATGGATGATAGTGTGCTGCGAATAATTTGGTCAATTTTGTCCAAGAGGTGTGACTGCTTCCATAAAGGGGAAGAGCGTAAAAAATATATAAAATTTGGACCAAAACAACAGTATCTGATCAGGGTGAATGCCGAATGTAAATTAATTTTGGAGAGTCTGTCCGAAATGTCGTTGAAGTTTTTGATTTTTTCGTCGATGAAAGAAGGAAAGCTGTCTTCTAAAATTGGGGAACCTAGGAGCTGAAGTGAACTTTTTTCTAAAATTTTGATTTGTGGGGCTATTGCATTAAATTTCTCCAGGGTCAATTGTCTGTCGGTAATGTCAGAAAGGAAAATTTCGCATTTTGATGGGTTAAGGTCCAAGCCAATGGATTTAAATTGTTGCTTTATGACTTGTAGGTCTTTCAAAATGGTGTCTACATCACCTCCTAGCGTTCCATCATCCAAATACCACACGTTAAATTTTGAATTTAGTTTCTGTATAATTGGATGGATAGCCAAGCTGAAAATGACTGGCCCGAGAGGGTCACCTTGTTGGCATCCTACTGCAGATTCCAAAACATTGTCCTTGTATAGTAATTTAGAGGGGTACCTGTAACATTGCCACATAAAACCATAAATTTCGGGTAGTTCCTTTTTGGCTTCAGCCAACAAAGTGTCCCTATTGACAGAGTTAAAGGCATTCTTAACGTCAACCTTGAGGATAGCCTCACATTTGTTGGAGTTTAAAAAGGTGGAAAGGGCATGCACGGCAGCCTCACAGCCCCCTCTCGAGCCGAAACCAAGCTGTAGAGGCTGAAACTTAGCTGTAAGGGATTCGCTGTATAGCTTACAGCATATTTTGGCTGCCATACGCCTGTAGGTGCACCCAACGGCGATGGGACGAATGCCGCCGTCCTTCTTACGCAGGGCACATAGGTTGGCCCCGTATAAGACATCGACAACGGCCTCGTTCACACCGCCGGTGAGCATGAGTTTAATCAGAGCCGCGAGCTCCTTTAGAAGCGACTCACCAGCGTCCCCGGCACCTGAACTCAATAGGTCCTTTAGATGTTGTGGAGTCAGGCCGTCGAGGCCGCCGGCGGAACCACTCCGGAAGGAGCTCACGGCTGCAATCAACTGGGGCGCCGAAATGTTTGGAAAGGTTGAATTTAGGAGGGTCGGGTCGGGAGGATCGGGAAAGGTGAGACTATCCGCAGGCGCTGGGTGTTTACTCTCTAGAGCTGTTAGCGTTTCTGGAGAGCAAGGCGCCACTACATCGCTGCTGAACAGTATCCTGGCCGCTCCCCTGATGTCACCTTCACTTAATTTGGATTCCACATGTGAACATAAGCCTTTTTGTAATTGATTATTGAATGCAGGTAATTTTGGATCTAAATTTAGAGTCGAATTGTTACAATTTTCTTTAATTTGGTACGTTAAGGATTTTTTTGTTGCCAAATTTTTTTGGACATGCAGAATCCTATATGGGAATGAAAGTAATTGCTCCCAGGCACTTTGTGAGTTCTCCTGGGTCGCAAGACGGATACATTGCGCCAAATTCAGTGCGACAGACCGTCTCGCGCCCCGGGGAACTCTCTTTAATATTGGGGTAGAATTTTTGAATTTCGCAATCGTTTTCCACAAGGTTTTCTCTAAAGGTGTTGTTGTTGTAAGTTTAAATTAATTTTCTTTAAAAAATAAATATCTCTCCTTGTATATTACTAGGGGAGATCGTTTTTTCAACATAAATTTGTACCTACCCAAAGAATGACCGAAAATATCAGGGTTGTTTAAAAAAAGATAAATATTTATTTAAGGTTGGGTTAACACCCCAAAAAATATCATGGAGCCAAAAATAATAATGTGAAAACCATGAGATATCATTGTTTGTTTAACACTTTTGACTCCACCCCTTTTTCTATACAGCTCATACGCCATACGTTTTGCAAGTTGACTCCAGGAGCACCGGCCCGCGGCATTACGTTTGCGCTAAATTAAATTTCACAATTTCCCTCGATTTTATTTTCACAAGTTACCTATAATGGCGAATTCGCTAAGAAAAACCTACATTTAAAATGAGCCCTCCGCGAGGGCTTTCGTCATCCCATATGCGACTAGGTGAACCCTCCAGGGGGGCTCCCGAATTGAATATGTTAAAAACAACTCAACTCACGTATTACGTATTTGTGAATAGCTATTAGAAGCGAATTTATTGCTATGCGATGTCTATCTATCAAATTAATGTATTTCTTGACAGTTTTGTGGTTAATTACTTTTATGGGTCGTTTTTTAAACTAAATAAAATTATCACCTAATAAGGAAGACATAATTCATTGTATTCACTATTAAATACCTATAAGTAATTAATTTATTTTGCTCTAAATACAATCTAAATTAAAGAAAAACCAGTCATTAAATAAGGGCTTCATAAATAAGCAATAGCATATAGCAAGTTGCTATCAGCATACGTAATGGCGCCAAGGCTATCTCGAGTCAGAAAGCTCTAAAGCCTTTCAGTTGTAATCGAGCCGGGATAGAGCGCGGACAGCCGCCCGCGCCGCAACGTTAACGCGCGAGTTCGCGTTCGCGGTTTAACTCGCCCCGAATGTTCAGTGTTTTCTTAAGATTTGTAACTTAAACATTATGGTTTGCGTTTTTAAATTTTATTTAGTTTAGAGATTAGGCAATTTTTCAGCTGTTCTGTCATGTTTCAGAGAATTAAAAGTTAAATTAGATACACACGTACATTTTCAACAGTCGTATTTCATTATTTTTTTAAATAGTTGCTATGAATTGTTTCTTTCTAAAAAATACGTAATTTTCTCAACACATGAATATAAATGTAATGTGAAGTAAGTTCTCGCTTATTTCGATTTTTTGTATATCTGAAAATATCAAGCAAGTAGAATGTTATCAGATAAAAATGTAAATTAACATGCGTTCTAATTTTTATATAAAGTTAAGTAAATTAAAACCATCTTTACATACCGAGACTCCTCTGCGCCTCGGAATGCACGTTAAGCCGTTGGTCCCGGCTGTCATTCGTGGATCCTTGACAGTCGTTACCTACGGGTCGTCAGAAGCCCGAAAGTCTGACTACCAGTCTTACTAAGACGTATCGTATTACCCAGTTACTGGGGTGTGGAGGTCTGATAAGCAGTCGCTCCATGTAACATACTGGTATGCAGCTGCATCCGGTTAGATTGGAAGCCGACCCAATATAGTTGGGAAAAGCTAGGCAGATTGATAAAGTTAAGTAATTTTTAATTAAATGTTAACTTTCGGTAGCTACAACATTGTCCAATGTGCATGTACAGCCTCTGAAATCGCAGTTCTCGTATATTCAACCGCTCGCTAACATTTCTATCTTCCCGAGACATATAGATTGTCACTAGCTCTATCTCTACGCCATGTCTCATTTAAATATTTTCACCAGCAATGCTTCCGAACAGATAGATCAATGTTCTCTTTCACTGAACTAATGAATGAAGTAAACGACTGAGATATACATAAACTTCTTAAAATATATTATTGAATTAAATTTCTATCTCCCTGATATTGTATTTAAAAAAAAAATTGTATCCAAGGATGGAAAAAACGTTATGATTCTTAAAAACCTTTTTATTTTATATCATAATTTATTTAACAGTAATCTACAAGACGTCTTAGATAATACGGTGCAAATTTGTAACAAGTGCGGCATTATCTGTCATTTTTCATGCAGTAAAAAAAGCCATTTGAAAGAAAACAAAAATAAAGAAAATAGGTACATTTATTTGGCACAGATTTAAAGGCACACAATTAAAAAGGAAAAATTAAATGAAAGGAAAGAATACAAAATAAAAAGTGTAAAAGTGCGTTGTAAGATACTAGCAGGAATCTGTGCCCCGCGGCTGCGCCAAATAGGCCCAGTTCAGCAAAAATGCCAGACAACTGGTTCAACTGGACCTGAAGTGTGAGGTCCATTTGTCTTTTCCATTTCCTGCATTCACTATCTACGTCCCGATTAATTTTGTAACCAAAAACTCATTTTAATCTCAAACTTGCATATTTCGTTACAATCTGGTGCATCATGGCGCCACGGTGCGGTGTTACACAACAAATAATTTCAAAAGCAATTTGTCTGTCGACTTAGATGTAGGCTTTTCCTAAATCATGCTGTAATGCACTTCCGTCTTCCTAGATATATCTCTACCGGCATCCATCTTCAGGTTTCTTAGGGTTGACCAAAATAACAACCACCTTTTTGGTCCGCGAAGCCAAAACTTACACAAATAAAAAAATTACAGTATTCGAATCACAGTCTATGGATAAAGCAGTTTTTTCAATTGGTGACAAACATGATAACCTAATTATCTTACCAATTGGCCTTGGAATTTCCACTATGTCACGGACTTAAAGAAGAATTGAATATCGTCAGTAACATAACATATTATTGCATAGACATGATGCAACAAAATACGTCAGATGAGCAATAATTATTACATCCTTGCTTCTTCTTCAAGAGATTTAGTGAGAACTACAAGGTTGAATGTCCTTGCTTCTCTTCCTTATCTCGCGTCGGTACGACAATAGCTCATGTCGTGCCTACAAGATAAGTTAGTCAGCAAAATTGCTGGCGGAACTGATTGCCTAGTGACTAGAGTGCGCTGGGTAATTCACTTCTATGTTGTGGACAGCTAAAGATAAACTAATCATCGAATATATGGACACAGATCTCACATAACGTCTTTTATTTAAATAATAATCAATTTTGGTCATGAAAACCGTTGTAAGACTAAAATATGCATACGTACACATACATAAGGTCAGCGTTCTTTCTAAGCGAAGGGAGAAACTACAGAATGCCACCTGCTACGATCCTTAAATACTCCTTTTGCCTCGTTTACGTTCATACATCTAAAATACTAAAGACTTACTTATTGATTATAATGTAAACATCGCTTACAAAATAAGTTGCCATCCAACCAATCTGCCTAGCATTTCTCAACTATGTTGGGGACAGCTTCCAGTCTAACCAGATGCATCTGAATACCAGTATTTTACATGGAGCGACTGCCTATCGACCTCCACGACCCAGTAACTGGCTGGCTGGCAAAATAAGTTGCCATAAGACCTTAAATATTTTAAAAGTAGAACAAGTTATACGGTAGCAGAATCTATTCTACCCACAATCCGCTAAAAACTAGAAACTTATATAATACCCACATTGTTTTGAATATCTCTCGCGCTCTATGCATAATGTAATTTGCAAACTACACTAGTTTTAGGGCTTTGAAACTTGCGACGCGCTAAGAATTATTACGACGTCGTGGATGACCCTCAAAGATGTGTTGCATATAAAAAGGACATGTTTAGGAAGGTCACTCTAAATCAGCTCAAGAACAGACCAACCTCGGAATAATCACAAGTTTACTAATCTTTATCAATAGCTGCATTTTTTATGATGATTTTGATGATTATAATTCTGTAAATACAAAGTTACTGTCGTGAATAATATTTTGATCAACAACAACCTTTTTTTTTTTTTTTTTTGGGTGGCACATCATCAAATCGCTCCTCCCGCTCTGGGTGGAGCGGGAGGGCGTGTCAGACTCTTACTGACTAAAACCCACCCGTGTTCCTTCTCTTGCCTGTGCAATGTCAGGGGGCCACGGTATCCCTTTCGGACTTTCCCGCAACCCCGGCAGGCAATGGTCTCATCGGACCCCTTCACTCGCTGACACTCTTTGAGGCACGCGTGGAACACAACGCGGGCCCGACCCGACCGGGTGTCGGCCCGGGATGGGTCCTTGCCGGACGGCGAGCTACCCATTGCTCACCGTCCGCAAGCCCGCGCCTACGGTGGCCGGGAATCGGCTATGGATTCCCGACGCCCAGGGCGTCTTCTCCTGCGATGGCTAGGGGCGTGAGGGCACGAAATTTGCCTCTCCCTCACGCGCTCCGCCTCCTCCTTTGCAAGCATTACTGCTTCGCAGAAGGAGGTGACGGCCTCCCATGCCCTCTCGCTCCGTACCATGGCCTGGACCAGGGCCGGACGCGAGAGATCCCCGCCACCGATCGCCTCCACGAGGACACGGCGGTGCTCTGCCCAAGCCGGGCAGACCTCCACCGTATGCTCCACCGTGATCAACAACAACCTGACACTGATCGGCAAAACGTAAGACAATTTGAAGAAAATTTTGGTTATGTGATGCATAATACGTTAGAATCTTTCCGGTTTCCCATTGGGGTTACATCGGTTACGTTAATATCAAAAGTGGTTCAAAATTATACTTAACGAGGTCTGAACGGTATTAGTTACGATTGAAAATGTGCATAATTGCTATGCATAAAGAGAACTTCTGCGAGTGGCGATAACGTTCATTGCCTGTACGGTGAAACCCTCTACAAACTTACGGACTGCTAATTCGTGCCAAAACGAGAAAAGAATAAATTCTATTTTAATCTCTCGCGAAAGTTAACCTGTGACACACCGCTATTTTCGGGACCTCATCTTAAAAACCACTAACGCAAAAGTGCACACAACAAAAGTGATTATCCAACTTTTGTTTAGCAACTTCCCAAGTATGCAGCCATTATTAAATCTGCCACACAAAAAGGTCTAATTAGAAGATGGAGCTCGCTTACAAAAGTTTTAAAAAGCCTTTTTCTGCAGACGCTTTGTTACGTTGAATGAGAACTGGCAACACTAATGACCTTTCGTTTAAATAGTTTGTGGACATTATCTTAAACGGTTCTAGTTTGGAGATAGTTTAAGTGGCTATTTATGTAGGGTAGATAATTTTGTTAGCGTTCTCGTTTCTTGTTCGTTTCTTAGACATATAGGTACAGCTAATTACTACAAATGCAATGTTTGGTCTTTTATATGCTGTACCTAAGGACCAACAAAAATAGTGGTTAATGTTTTGGTCTTTCTTCCTCGTTTTGAATTAGGCACCAAAAGTTCTTAATAACTTATTTAAAGTGGTGAAGTAAAAAAGATGTTATATAAATAATGATAAGGCTTATTATGATTTGACACTTGTGTAACTCAATATTGTTAATCTTTTCTCTTCTCATTGTTTTAAATTTATCTTATCGTTCGTAAAAGAGTGTGTTCCTTTAAAGCCATGCTTAAAGTAAAGTCATGAAGCAATGTTAATTATTGTTACTGTATGGAAATATGAAGTATCGCTAACTAGTGGACTAGAATATTAATAATGAATTGCAATTATAACACTGATTTTGATGTTGTAACCGTTTTAGGTGTAAAAAATGCATTTGGAAAGTTTCCAAATACTTTTATTACATCTAAAACTAAATATTCGGTGTTACGATATTAATTATTGCATTTCATAATCAATATTTTAGTTCAATAGATAGCCACATGTCATATCTCCATACAGTGATATTGCCAAATTAATAAAAACAGCGAACTTAAGCACTCTCATAAGTATACATTTTCGACGTTTAAACGTCTCTTAACTTTAAGTGACGTTTATAAATAAACCACATTATCCGCTTAACTAAAAAACAATCTCATTTGGCACATATAATTTAACCCGATGTTAGTCTGTAGGTGAAATTATCAAGTGATGTGATTAATTACGCATTGTAATAGTAATAATGTACGAGTGTAAATTATCAGTCATACATTTTGCAAGCAACACACTGACCCGATTTTTAGTCGGCTTAGACTCCTGACGCAAGAAAATAAACAACTGAAGCATTCGTCTTTTGTCATTCTCTAATGGCAATTGCCAATTTTTTTTTGTTGCAACACTTATGTCACTGCGGGAAAAAAGGACCAGTTTTATTCTCAAGTGCTAAAGATTCCTGCACACAAAAGGTGGTGTTATATACTCTGTCAATTTCCGTTGTTCCTTATGTAAGGTGTCTGTCAAAGATGTTACATAGAATCCTTGATGCTTTGTAGCAGTTTCAATTCGAGTCAATATACACTTCCTCAAATCACTTTTTAGTGGTTAGTTGATGAGGTTATTGGTAGTAATATCAATTAGAGAAATCCAATCTATTTTCAGTGTTGCGTTTTAGTCTTGTTTTTACAATCAATAGATTTAATTTTCGATGTCTTTTATGCCCTGATTAAATTTTTGCGCAGTAGTAAAAGCATCTAATATCTACAGTAACCCAGTAAGTAGGTAGTTAAGGAAAACATCGTGAGGAAATCGGCCTGAGAGATATTTCTCGACGGCATGTGAAGCCAAGTCAGAGGCCTATCGGTGGCATAAAAACTGACACCAGGTTAGTCACTAAACACACGAAAAAACTAGAAAGAAGTGACTTATGCTAAAGAAGATTCTTTCTTCGTCATTGCAGAGCTAAGAGGAATTTTACGATATTTACGAAGGAACTTCATAATAAATTTCCCTGTTTATATTGGAATTGAAAGGAACAAGACTCTGGTGTTAAGATCCAGATTTAAGGGGACTGCAGGACCTAAACGTGCCTAAACGCAAGTTTTATAATACCTAAAAGTATATATGATCCACTGCAGTAAACAAAATCAGAAATATATATGATACTCTTTAGGATATACATTAACATAATACAACAATTTTTTTACGATACCTCTAAAAATTTCTTTTAACGATTATAAACATACATGCAATCATTCTGTTTTTTTTTTAAGATAATTTTAACAAAAAACATATTACCGTAATAGTGTTTTAATTAAATCAATAGATAATTACTTCATATTTCGCAATAAATTACCTGCGTTGTACCATCTCGCTTCTCTTTCTTTTCTATGCAGTCCGACAATGGTGCCGAATCTGTTGTTCACAAACTAAACTAAATTTAAGTTCAGTGCATCTTTTTCTTTCTATTTCATTAAGAAAAGGACAGAAGATACATTTTAGTTTAGTCCTGTCAAATTAATCAGCGCCTGACGTAAATTGACGTAATTTTAGTGGGCAAGTTTTTAATCATGTCAAAACTTGTATGGATTAGGGTCAGGGGCTGATTAATTTGACAGGACTAAACTAAAATGTATCTTCTGTCCTTTTCTTAATTAAATAGAAAGAAAAAGATGCACTGAACTTAAATTTAGTTTAGTTTGTGAACAAGGGAATCGACACCAGTGACCGCTTTTTAGCTGTTGTAAGCCTCTTAAGATTTTTCGGAGTATACATTAGGTAGAACCAGATCCTTATCTACAGCTTATATGGCTGGACAATACAATCTACCCTTTATGTCTTATTGTTACTCAATACTATCTGTAATATTCTAAAGTGTGTCAGCCGCAAGAGATAACAGCTTACCTAAAATCTTTACTATTGAAAACCTGTCGAAAGGTTAAATACAATTGCTCATGCAGATGTTGTAGCAGATTTCAAAATATTAATTGAATAGGAATAAGAATTCATTTTTTTGCTAGCCATATTTTTTAACGTAATTTTTACAATTGTTCCCTCTGATTTGATCTTCTTGTTTGCTTTGGTGAAATGGATTTAGAAATGAAATGACTACTTCACTTTAACTCATCATTTTAAAAAAAAATGCTAGATGAGTTCGGCGTTTCCTATCTTACTACTCAGAAGAAAGACCGAAACAAATTCAGAGGTCATAGTCTCTTTTAAAGTCCAGTCATAATCTTGGTCAGGCCATATGCCCATGTAGATTAGTGTCTGAAATGGTCTTTTGAGGAAAGAACCACACAGTTGAGTGGACTTGTCCAGTCAGTGCAAGCATTTGTCAGTAATCGTGGAGCTCTATTCAGAACGTATCACTAACATTCGCTATTATATTATTTGAAGATTTACTTGCATACATTTTCCACCCACGGCTACATCTTGTCGTGAGATTTCCAAATAATTTTTATCATAACTTTAATTAATCGTTTAGATAATACAGTGTGCTTGTTCCAATTCGAGAGCAGTCGACAGTTATCAGATATATGAAATCTATATCTTACAGACGGCATCCGATGTTGCTAGTTCTCAGAGTGCTTTCAATTTCAACGTTAATATTTGTGGAATTCTTAGATTACATCTGGAATATTACAGTTAATTATATATCACTGCACTTAATTTTAGACAAGAAGCAGATTAGCAATCACTTAAGATATATCAATCTTATTAGTGATACAGACAATTATGGGAAACATACTCAGTTGGTTAGGGATCCGTTTATATAACTTTGTGGTTAAATTCTCTCATAGATACAGAATTATCTTAATAATGGTTAATGACCTCATTTACTGGGATGATTCCTGGGTATTATAAAACCTCGTTTAGAATGATAGTTGTAATATTTGCAATGCACCAGTTTTTTAAAGATTCCTTAATAATTCAACATAACATCACTCCTTGTTTCCTCGAGGGGAAGGGATACTTATTTACTAGTAAGATTATACGAAAGGGACATTTTGCTTCGGGTAGATAATCATTTTGAGAAGTGGTAATTTTGTCGACTGAACCAAAATAAAAAAAACCGGCCAAGAGCGTGTCGGGCCACGCTCAGTGTAGGGTTCCGTAGTTTCCCGTCCGTCACAATAAGTGTTCCTGCTTGCATATACGATTATACTACAAACTTAGTCCAGAAATTATTTTGTACAACTTTTTGTCATTTTTGTACAAAAACTGTTGTTTATATCAAGTTCAAAATAATTTTCCTAGAAAGTCCTTATAAAGTTCTACTTTTCCGATTTTTTTCATATTTTCTAAACTTATGGTTCAAAAGTTAGAGGGAGTCACATTGTTTTTTACTTTTGGAGCGATTATTTCCGAAATTATTGACATTATCAAAAATGATTTTAGTAAGCCCCTATTCATTTTTAAATAACTTTCCAACAATATATCACACGTTAAATTTGAAATTAAAAAAAAAATCACTTCCCACTTTACATATAGGGGGGCTACCCTTATATAACATTTTTTTCCAATTTTTATTTTACCACATTGTCGGCGTGATTGATATATTGGTACCAAATTTCAGCTTTCTAGTGCTAACGATCACAGAGATTAAGCGAGGACGGACGGACAGACAGACATGGCGAAACTATAAGGGTTCCTAGTTGACTACGGAACCCTAAAAAGGTTAATATCGACGGAACTCACAAGACAGAATGCGTGTTACCTTTGCTCGTATTTTTTATTCGCATCGCCATGCTTGTTAGTTTTTGCTATCAGTCTCACGACTAACGGTTGACGTAACAGCATTTTGTATCATTTGCTAGTGTTGTAGTCGCGACTTCAAATGATCTGATTAGGGTTGTGACTTGAATTAGGATACTTTTTAGTTAGCATCTTGAAATATATGGTGTGGGACATCATTATAGAACCTTTTATATTTTCATGGTTTAGAATTAATTCTGCTTCCGCTTTATTATTTCTCAAATCATTTTTCGGCTGTTCTGTGACACTGTAAATAAAATGACTTAAAAAAAAAAAACTTATTATTCTCTAAAGCACCTTTTATATTTGCATAGGTTAGAAATAATTCTGCTTCAGCTTTATCATTTCACAAAAAAAAAAATGCTGCAATTCTATGACATTAAGTTCCTAAAACGACAGAAAAAAATGTTTTCTTTAAAAAAAATAACGTACTTTTCGAATTTGTGTTACGTATCAAGTAGGTATGCAGTAACATAATCTTGTCCCTAAAGAATTTCAGTAGGTGTAAGTACTAAAGAATAAATTGCTCAAAAAGGCCTGTACCCAACACAAATACTTACATTGAATGAAGAAATCAGATACATTGCCGGATGAAAACATTATGTTTGTACAATAAATTTTACTTACTGTCACTTATTTTAGCGGTAAAAACTCCATGTAGGTTCATTGTGAATAGCCTGAAGTTTCGTCATACAGGTACCCAGGGACCGTTATTTAATTTCGACTCTTAGGACCAAACTTTAATTTAGGTGAATGGGATAGATGAAACCAATATTAGGTACAACCAGCATTGCCAGTATAAGCTGACGTCGCATTGTACGGAAATCCTATACAATGTGAGATCAGCATAAATTGGAAATGTAGGTACAGCTTGATGTCTAGCCGTGTGTACCAACCTATTAGATATTGAATAACTATACCGGTATTCCACCAATCAGTCGTGTTACCTCTTTATCTAAACTAATATTATAAAGAGCAAAGATTTGATTTTTTGTATGTATGTTAGTAATGAATAAACTCAAAAACTGCTGGACCGATTTAAGAAAATATTTCAACAGTAGAATGCTATATTATCAGTATTATCATTGAGTAAAATAGGCAATAACTTATAAATATATCACGCGGGTGAAGCCCTTGGTGGAAGATAGTAACTTAAGTGTAAACGCGGTCACGTGGTCGCTGGCGTTCATTCCATATACTAGCGTAATCCTACGTTTTCTCCCTGGGTACTAGTCCAATACTAGTCCATAAAAAAAAAAGATATATCGATTATCATTACCAAGTGAAAAAACAGAGAAATACGTTAGTACGGAATCCACGCGACCGCGTTTCCTCTTAATTTAATATTTCTCAATTTATTTTAGAAACAGATTAGATGTTATCAGAAAAGGTATTTTGAGAAAGACAATGAATTTTTGTAATACCTAATAATTCAAACTCACACCACCATATTAGTCGGTCTAATCGATAAACTTAAGCGGAGCGGAGTGCTGCCGATTTAGTGTTTTCATAAATAATTAGAGTAACCAAGTTAAAAATGGTATACGAAATGTTTGCAAGATGTTAATTTAGCAAGTAGTACATTTTTTTTTTATCTTATCCATTATAATATGTTCTCATACCTTTAACTCACTGATAAGCTACTGTTTCTTAGAAGAGCAGTGGCCAACATGAAAATCTGTCATTTTCACCAGTGTTTGACATTAAGGTGTCAAAAATACTCTGTATTTGAACAGCTGTTATAGTGTGCTCGTTCACCACTCGCTTAAGAAACCAAAGCTTAGCCCAGGTAGCACAAGCGTATTTTTATCGCAGCGATTTTTTTTTGCGTATTGGATTTTCGACGCTCTACTTAGCGCCGAGTGTTAAATATCCAACCGTGTTTTTTCTGTTTGTTTGTTTTCTTGACGCTCTGGATTACGCGCTGGATGTGCTCTGTTGGATTCT
Organism: Xanthia togata; assembly: GCA_963853775.1. Taxonomy (NCBI): domain Eukaryota; kingdom Metazoa; phylum Arthropoda; class Insecta; order Lepidoptera; family Noctuidae; genus Xanthia; species Xanthia togata. The sequence goes on from OY970794.1 coordinate 6,365,252, forward strand.
CAAGAGAGTTGAAAATCCAGTGTACCAAAAAAAATCGCCGTGATAAAAATACGTCCTTGTGAACCTGGGCTAACACAGAGAGTCAGAGAAACTTAAGAAACGAATACTGAAATAGAGTCGTTGTCTACACCATCATCTTCCCGCTACCGCTTATAACTTACATCGACATTACAAGACGTAATCTCAGCCTGTAAGTAGGTTAAAAATTATAGGTAGTTGTTTCGACATTTCGGCGCAGGCGCAGACACAGAACGGTAACAAAGACCGTTACTTCGATCCCAGTTGTGGTGAGATTACGAGTAATGGCCGCCCGTTATCGTGTAATGGAAATAACTGATTTGTAGTATAGAGGCATTAACGTAAGTTAATTTGCTGTAAATTGCAATGATTTTTAGAATTAGATTGTTTTATTACTGTAAGGTACTGATTTCAGTAGGTAACTGTAGTCGATGGATAACTAAAGATATTCCTTTTTTTTAAAGGCAAATAGAATGAATATCTTGTAAGGAAAACAATATATCGTAGGTCATCTTTGAGTAAAGGCGCGACGACGCCGACGACGCACGGTGCGATGCAATTCTGGTAGAACAATTTCCATGAAGTTTTCATTGAAATTGTTCAATTAAAGTTGCCTCGCGCTGTCGTGTCGTGAACAGGGCCTGTAAGGAATTTGAAAAATAGGTATTTGAAGAAACTATTGTACTTCAAGTCTGCCTCTGTAGAGTGCTATAGTGCGAGTGGGGGACAGCTGCAGCTAAGACCGATTATATCAAATACATTTTATCGAGATCGACCATTTTTTCTCCACGAAAACTGAGTTATTTCAATTATTTTTTACATTTTAAGAAAGAGTAGGTATGTCAGGTTCTTATATTTAAAAACATTTTATGTTAAAAACATTTCCAATTTGTCTGGAAGTCCTCTAATCACGGCGGTAAAAATGGGAGAGTTTTGTAATTTTTGGAGGGTCATATTTTTTTTTACCAATTAATTGCTGAAATAAAGGAAATAACAGGGACGTGTTTACAGCAGACCTTGCAATTTTTTTTCATTTAATAATGAAAAAAAAACTGTACGAACTGTACTCCTAATTCCGGTGTTAATAATATTCATTAGTTTACAATGCTAATGCCTTGTATGGGTTAAATCTAGTTCCTTTTGGAGTTCATTATCATATGACATTATTATATTAAGTTATTTATAATCCATTAATTAATTAATTTTATGTCTAATATTTACCGTTTGACTAGTTTGCCTTAGAGTTTCCAATGGCCTTAGGCATTTTATTCTATTATCTTGAATAAGTATATTTGATTTATTGGGTAGACTAATCATGCAATATCCATAGAAACTATAAGTAGATGATTCATTTACTTTTTTATCAGTAAAGAAAGACAAAAAAGAAATAAAAAAAATAAAAATAAATTAAAAATGCTTAGCTTTGATCGAAAACTAAGATACTTTAATATAACAAAGGTAACGCGAGTACAGACTCCGCTCATAGTTACCAACTAGAAATATCTATTTAATTACTTATCTACATAGTAAAATACACACGTATTTATATAGACATAATTATAATTTACCTACCTATACAGGGTGTTAAAGTAATTGCGTGCCATAGCTTAGGGGAGGTTCAGTTTCGATAAAGGAAGACAGAAAAAAAAAACAAGTTCAACCCAATTTAGTACCTACTACCTTAAAATAGCAATTGTGCGCCCCTAACGCTACGATGGTACGTAAATTACAATTCCAATTTTCCCTTCGTACTTTAACGGGCTTAGGACCGTCAAAATACAAAACCTACAAAAAAGATCTTGTTTAACTAGTATTCAACAGAAATACGAGTAGGTATTTATAGGTTGCTTTTTTTTCTGGTTTTCTTTATCGATACTGAACCTACCCCTAAGATATGGTACGCAATTACTTTAACACCCTGTATAAGTATATAGAAAAAAATACAAATTTATTGACTTGGACAATCCTTAAAAATAAACTAACATAAATTTTAATACCTACTCGTATAGAATGATTCAACCTCTTTAATCAAAAATGTAATGTCTTTTACCGGTGCCAATGATAATGATACAATATTAATATGATTTATAATAGTCGTGATCGTATCTCGATTATTGATGGCTCTTCCGAGGATTATAATAAATGCTACAATATAGATATTTATGACATTAGGTGAGACTTGACCTATTGCATCTAGGTCCTAGTGACTGTCTATGTCCTAACTCCTAACATTATACGTGTTATACAAGCAATAGTCTCTAGACTAGACTAGTTCAAAGGTCATTTTACAATGTTTGTAAATATGTGAGCACCATGTATCTATCACATAATTAATTTATCTGTCGTTGCTTCATTTTAAATTCTTTTTACCTATTGTGGTATCGTAATTTTATTTTAGGTCTTCACATATAATTATTTATCTAATGTACCTGTACAAAATAAAAGTAAAACATTTGAGTGGTTAAAAAGAGCAACGGTGGAGTTTCTGGCCCATTCATCTCCATACGAAAACTACCTTTTGGAAGGGGCGACTAGAATCAATTCAATTTTTTTGTAAATTTTGACAACGTACAAAGCCTATTTGAAATAAATGATTTGACTTTGATGCCTTATTAGATTTACGCTAGAGTTATTTATTATTACATAACATCACGCCTGTAATCCACGAAGGGTTAGGCAGAGATGTACCTATAGTACACCCACGGAATAGATGAGTGAGTACACCCATATTTAGTCAGTTATGTTTAAGTCCCATGTAATAGGGGGTGAGCCTGTTACCATCAACCAGACACAGATCCAGACTCCAAATGCTACTAAGAAATTCCCGATGGAAAAACCCAATAACACTTTGCCCAACCTGGGGAATCGAACCAGCAGTAGCGCTTGCGACTATTAGATCAACAAGGTAGTCAGTGATGAGATTCAAGGCAATAACCGTAGCCAATATATATTGTTAGTTTCTCATAAAGCTATCCTATTACAGCAGTTCCTATAAAACATTCCATCTATCATACTCCAATAAAAACTATAGAAAAACACAGCTATTAAGCAGAACTAATAACAGATAGAACCGCAAACAACGACTAGTTATTACAAAATAACGTAACATCTTCCAAGTCTGACGCACGAGTGCACCTGCACAGATACTCCGGAGTCTAACCGACTGAGCGAAAAAATAGATATAATTTATCCGAACAGAAAATCTCGTACAGTTACATTGAAACGAAAAAACTGTGTCACGCTGAAAGTTATGAGACAATTATGTAATTTTAAAATCACGTTTTTGATATAAAACTATAGTAACGGCTGCTACAGTTTTGCGACTCGTAAAATTAAGGCAGTTTTTAGAGCAACCCACAAGACCAAAATTCCAAAATTCTGACAATCAGTCTTACCATGGGGTATCATCTACCCGGGGTCGCGGGAAAGTCCGAGAGGGATACCGTGGCCCCTATAACCTACCTATAACGTACAGCCAACTGAAGGAACACGGGTGGGTTTTAGTCAGTAAGAGTCTGACTCGCCCTCCTGCTCCGCCCAGAGCGGGAGAAGTTATTTGAAAACATCCCACGCAAAAAAAGGGGTATCGTGTACCGTACAGTAACTGGGTTGTGGAGGTAAGATAGGCAGTCGATCCCTGTAAAAAGCCTAATTACACTACGTGATATTCAGGGACGTTTTCCCTAAATCGGGATGGTGTAATAAGGTAAGGGAGGGAGGGTCCCTATTAAAAAAAACACATAAATATCATGTAGTATAATAGGAGTTTAAAATACTGGTACCTGCATCCGGTTAGACTGGAAGCCGACCCCAACCAAAACCCCTATTACACTACACGATGTTTAGGGCCAATATTTAGGCGATGTGTTTTTTTTAAGGCTGGGATATTCCTCCCTTTCTCTTATTACACCATCCCAATTTAGAGAAAGGGTCTCTGAATATCGCGTAGAGTAAGTAATGACTAAGGCTTATAGTTGGAAAAAGACTAGATAGATTGATTTGAGTGTCTGTAGAGCAATCAGGAGTAGGTAATGCTAATAATCTAATCAAGTAATCTCATGATCGTCTTTTATAGCCATCATCTTTAACGATGTGAAAAAACCACAATAGTGTGTGTAACTGACTTAATACTTGCTGTAAAACAAAAAAAAAATGTGTTCGTTAAAATGTTTCATCACGATGTTCATTAATTAAGTGAACCGTTCATGTTTTTGTTACTAAAAGCTTCAGTGGTTATTAACAATAACTGATTTTTTATCTTACTGGAGATAGACTAACTACAGTTAAGATTAAATAATGGAACAATACTATTTAAGTGTACAAAAAAGTGCTAGTGATAAAAAACTACAATGAAAACTAGGTTGAATGAAGAAAGAACTGTACCTGCCAGTGAATAAAAAATGAAAAGATTAAAAAAGTGTTCAAATTGAATTTGGAGTGTTCTAAAATGGCGGCGTGGGTGTGGATGGCAGCATTGCTGTGTGGCTCTCAGGCCGCAGTGCTCCCACCACCATGGGCTGATGTGAAGAGGAACCCTTGCGCAGCATTGCCCAGAGGATGGCTCATGCTGTACTGGCCAAAGGATGGAAAATGTTATACCATTTACAAGGTGAGTAAATATTTGGATTCCTTTTGATGCCTATTCTGCTATTAGGAGGCGCCTGCTACATGAACAATTTTTATTTAATAAAAATAACAGAATTAGTAACTGTTAAATTATCATGTCCCACGAGCTTCGATTACCAACATAAAGTCGTCTGTTTATTTATTACGTTCGCGGGCAATGAACTTAGACACAGTCACCTTTATCAATTCTGGGGATCTTCAATCCCAAATTCCCACTATGGCACCGGATGTTAGAGTGTGACTGAAATCTAACATTTGTACCTACATAAAGTATTAGACACGACACGACATGTCTTAACACTTAACGGTTTCATTTCGACACACTTGTACCACCAGGTCAGTATTATTCATTGTCCTATGAAAAACTAAGATCGCTTAGCGAAAAATGTCGAAAGAAAAACGGTATTCAAACCTTAATAGTATTTTAACTACATCTCCAAGATTGTAATGACCGATAATTTACCAAAATGTGTAAGAATTTGGAACCATAGAGTACCGTATGAAATGCTAGTTTTTGACACAGAGTAAAGAAGTACAAAAGGTTACCTGAGTTTTTTTGAGATTGTACATAAAGTTCGCGGTAAAAAGGGGAACGGGAAGGCACTTTATATCCAGTGGATATAAAGATAGAAGAGGCCAAGGAGGAAGACAAGAGGATAGGCAAAAACAGTACGCTAAGCAATAACAGAGAATTTATTACGACAATATTTCCTTCGGTGGATAGTTGAAGACCACTTCACTATTAGGAGGTTCACGTTAGGCATTATTTATTAGGTTGTTGGTTTCCTCTAATAGAGATGTTATGAGTAGCAATTTGTTTTTAAATTACACAACAACTTCCGCAGCTTACCAATGTTTTATCTGGGAAGAAAAAGGTTTGGCGCAACAAATTCGAAAAACTCATGCACCGTATGGCGTTATCTTGATAAGACTCTATGGGACTTCTGATCCCATCTATTCCGTGTTCTCCGTTTGTCATTGCGCAACTTACCATCAGTGCTATGACCTCAAGACATCTCGCTCATGTTAAACCGACTTAGTTTTGGGAATACTTTGTAGTTACGTAAGACGTGAACCTTTTAGTGCCTCTGTTGAATAAACAATTAAGCTGCTTTGCGAACGTATTCCCATACAATAGTCCCGTTGTGTAAACTTGGCGCATCGCCTGAAGAAGTTGGTTTGAATGCGGCGAAGGATGAATTGAATATTGATATTGAACTTGAAATTATATCGCTGACACTGTTGTGTAATATAATGAGGTAAGTAATCGTATACCGTACTTCATTCTGTGGTTGGCTGGGTAGATCTTCCTTAAAGTTTCATCATTTCAAGATTCCTGTTTGATAAGCGACAGTCCATGCAGCCTTTAATATTGAAATACTGAATGGTGGGTACTGAATTTGGAAAATCATGTCAAATAGTCTTGGCTTGTGGTGCCATTATATATGTCAGTGGTAGAGTTAGTTCGAATTCAGACAAGCATTTGAATTTGTGCAATTCTTTCATCATCATTGCTCTTAAAATGGTGAAGGATAACATAGTGAGGACACAAACATGTCCTAAAACAAAAAATTCGAAGACAAATGACGTCCACCACAGCTCCCGGCTCGCGTAGTGGTCGGTACCACTGTCTCTCACAGAGTGGAGGCCTAAGTCCTGGCCTGGCAGTTGGATCATAATAAAATAAAGCTGATTATGTAATATTGCAACGCAGTCGCGATAACTGCGTGTTTATCTTTGTGTCACTTTAAATCAGAACCTACTGCATTTCACTGTCACTAAACACTAATCAGAGCTTCTAGGAGCTAACTAATTAAACAGTCTAGACACGTATAATCGAGTTCGAGATAAAATCGTATAAATGCTTGTCGTTTGACATGTCCGTGTTGCGTAGTGTGCTGATTAATGTACTATGTGACAGTTGGCAGGACATGGCAACACATTTTATTGGAATATGTGGACTGGATTGGATAATTTCCTTTATAATAGCTTTGAAATTGGCATTTTATTGGCTGGCTGTTTAGGAGATTTTATAGGTTAGTCGGTGAAATAAAAAAATAAAAAAAAGTAAGAAAGAAAATACGTTTATTTGCGGTAAACATGATGCAAAGAAAGAACACAAACACAAAAAAGAACAAATTGGGGGAACATATGCGTCACATCCACGCAAAACAGCCATCGCTCAGCATAATGCTGCGACCCTATGCGAGACAGAGCCCCAGCGCTGGTTTTCAGCGACAACTGGCGAGATGATGCGAGAAGCACAAGACCGGTCGATATTCCGACGGTTGGGTGTCCAGCAGTAGACGTCGTCTTTCGGTTGAAGTAATGATAATGATGAATTATTTGAACACACTATAAGATCACCCGGACCTCTCTTAGTAAGCACATACGTCTGTTCCACCATGAAGCTAGACAATGGCCATACAGATTTTACAACTACCTGTAATTTTAATAGTATTCCAAAGACTGATTTAAGACTGTTTTGATGAATTTACGTTTGAACTTTGTTCGGGACCAAAAGATTAATCAATCACTGTCAATTTATACTGTGGAAGTAAATGTTGAGATGACGGCTTACAGATGTATGTACAGAAAAAGACGAGCTGTGTCGATCCCAAGAAGAATAGAACAGAATGTATTATTTTATTTAAATATGAAAATACAATTTGCCAGCGACGCGACGTCTGGAATCCTCTTTATTCCATATCCCGTGGGAATTTTAAAAAAATCTCAAAAGTCAAAATCTTTTATTTCGCATAAACCTACAGGGGCAATTATGAAACGTCAGAAGCTAGTTGCACGGTTCCAATTGGTCGTTTCCTATGGAAAAGAGCCGCAGAGAAACGCCACGGTTACTGCTTTAGAAATAATTGGCTTGTACAATATTTTCAAATAACAGTGTTAATGGGTAAGCCAGGACAGTGTAGGCCTTTCAACAAGTACCAGGTACTTCACAAAAAATAGTCTTACAACGTTTTCACATTCACCAAAAAAAAAAAGAAAAAAAAAAGTTATATACCTCTGTGAAAAATTTCAGCTTTCTAGGACCATGGGTTTGGTCTGTGCGTTGATGAGAGTGAGTCAGGAAATTTTATTATTTGTATTATTTTTTACTAGCCTTAGGCTAGGCTAGTAAAAAATAACACAAACCGCGTACGTTGTAACACTCCTGGTCAAATAGGATTAATATATTATGATTATTGTGTCTATTAAAATTATCAGTTCAATAGATTATGAGGACTCTCCAATGTTAAGCGCAGGCCACACTGAGAACGAAGCGAAACGAAATTAAGTTCGTTTAGCTTCGCTCATGTACTTCCACCTCGCACGTCATACAAGGTTACTCATGACATCGACATAACTAGGCTAAGTCATTATAAGTTAGTAGTTAAGCATAATAATAATAATATGTTAAGAAAAAAATGTAATTGGTACGAGTATATTACGAAAACGTAACTTTTTTGTAGACTTGGGTTGACGCGTCTTTTCATACTTCGGTGCGCTATGAACCGAATTATGAAAAGACACTGTATCTATCTATCCGTGATATCACTGCGGGCCCTATCAGAATACCAGCACTGCGAAATTTATTATTAAATGTGGCAGCATCATGCTGAGATAGGAGCCTTTTGGCCTCGCACAGGACTTTCTGCTTTTATTTTTATTTTACTTTGTTTTTTTTTTTTAATTTATGTTTTAATGAGTGTGTTTTAGTTTAATTTGTGATCTCCGGTGATTGTCTTAATACTTTTTCTTTCTTTCGGCTTTCGAGAGAAGGTAAACGAACTTTAAGTTTCGTTTCGTTTCGTTCTCAGTGTAGCCTGCGCTTTACGCATACATAAAACAAATTACCAATCAGAAAAGAGACTCCCAAATGAGTCCCAAAAGCCGTAATTCACTTTTCTTACTGGCGCTAACAACATTTTTTATTACGCTAAAATCTCAAGGCCAAATGCAGACTCAATTAATCAACTTATACTGACGAATCATTGTGAAATGGCAAAATGTACGAATACAACTAGTTAATGGCTCAGTGTGTGGCATAACAAGATCGATTGGTTACGGTCTTTCACGAATACAGTCGAAACCTCGTCAAACCGGAATAACAATGTTTTTAACACTGATTGTTGTTAAGATGAGGTCGTAAATTAAAGATTTGAAGACTTGAAGATTTTGTGTACAGACTATTGTAAGAGTTTCGTCTCAGTCAAAAAGGTGCAAGAATATATGTTATATAACGCAATGCCAATATGAATAGAAGTTCAAAGAAGAGGTGAACCCTGACTCATACTTTTTGACTGAGACGAAACGTCATATACTATAAATATATATGCAATATTGCAAGTGCATCAGTATATCAGTAGTGATCAGAACTCGTAGTATAAATGGTCAACTACTCTTTTCCTTCCTATCACTCACACGCCCGCCGGCAACTTTAATTCCTGGCCGGTGAAAAGCTTTTTAAGTTAGTTTTAAACTTAGTTAAAGTGAGCTGTCATTTCCCGGGATTGACAGATCACTTCAAGCTCACTTCATTTAAGTTTTCACGGTGGGATTCTTACATAATAGATCGGCCTCATTACATCTACGAGTATATACCTAGTCTTGCCATAAATATTGTCACAAAGAAAAATATTTATTTTTTATTGCAAATAATATTTATTACTTTTACAGTGTGTCAGTTTAATACATAAATATAAAAAAAATATTAAAAGCTTATTCGAAGTGGTCTCCATTGGCTGCAATACAGTCCTTTAAACGTTGAGGCCAGTTATCAATAGAAGCACGCACTCTTTCCATGGGAAAATTCTTCACTGCCAATCGTATGGATTGTTTTAGGGACTCCAAATTATCATGGCGTTTAGAGCAAGCCGTAAAAACTCTCTAAAACTGACCATAAATCATAATCCAGCGGATTAAGATCGGGACTAGACGACGGCCAGTCTTCAGCTCTGATGAAGTCCGAAACGTTCACTTCCAACTAAGACTGCGTGGACCAGCTTTATGACCCGGCGCCGAGTCTTATTGGAAAGACCATACTTGGTTATTGAATATGGTATTGTTAAGGGTCTTAACTACCTTCTCAAGAATGGTATCTTGATACACTTGTGCCGATGTTTTGATACCTTTTTCACAAAAATATGGCTCTGTCACTCCTTCATAGCTAACACCCAAACAAACCATCACTAAAGTCGGATAATGCCCACTTTGCACTCTGTCGACTAATTGGGAAGCTTCCTTAGAGCTTTGAGCATTAATACGGTCATTTTGTTTGTTAAAATGTTCCTCAATTGTAAAGATTTTCTCATCCGTAAACCAAATTTTTCTGTGACCTCCCTTTGCGTACCGCTTCAGTAGTTGTTTCGATTTTACCACACTATTCTTTTTTAAATTATCAGTAAAAAATGACTAGTGCTCTTATAGGCTGCAAGTCCTAAGTCATCTTTTAAAATACGCGATATGGTTCTGGGTGCTATCTTCATCTCCCGAGATAAAATCTTTGGCTTTCGGACAGGATTTCTTCGAATTCTTTCCCTTACTGCTTTGACCACCTTTTTCGTACGAACACTACGTGGACGGCCAGATCTTTTTCTGTCACAAACAGAGGAGGTCTCATTGTACCTATTAATAGCCCGGTACCCAAACATTTGACTAATACCAAGCGTATGGAGAGTTTTAAAAATTGCATTTGGCTCCATACCAACTTTGTGTAATGCAATCACAGCGATTCGGTTCTCTTTATCACCCCACTCCATTTTAATATCGCAAAATATTGTACAATGTATTGGCGCCAAAATTAGAAAACTCAATGAACAATCGTATAAAAATGACAGATTCCAAAGAACAAAGGCAGTTTTGGTGTCGCTTAATTTCAGAAGCGTTCATGAATGACATTATGTACATTATATGAAACAGTTACAGGGCTTTTCTTTTAATGCATCAGCTTTTTTTTTTAAATCTGCACAAAGAAAAAAAGAATAAACAAATATCTTATTAAATCTGACTATCAAAACGCAATTATTTGCGTTATCTAAACGCAGAACCTGGGACGGTAGCTATGGAGTTACCATACTCACCAGAATATGGTATCTCTATAATTGCTAATTAGCAGGCTATGGTGGTAGTGGTTTCATCGTTTAAACTATTAAGAGACTTTTACCATCTCTTTTTTTTGTGCCTAATTGAAATAAATTATTTGACTTTGAGATTATGAAAGTATTAAAGGACAAGACGGTGATTCCATCCAATCTAAGACATTTTGGAGAAGCAGACTCCTGTCTCTTGCAACACAAGAGTATTATTCCAATCTTTGGAGCCACTGCCCATTTGTATTTTCAAAATGTTTTATATTAAAAATTATGTATTAGCTTATTGTGTATGACAGTTAAATAAATCAACTATGTATACGTTTTTGGAGAATTTAGCTTTCATGGCAACATTAAAATCTATTGATGTCAAATTCAAATCAGAAATGTCTTAATTGTCATATTTTAATGTCATTACTCTGTTTTGTCTTGATGACATGTGATGTTGTAAATATTTCTGGATTAGTTTGCTTACCTATTAGTTTTAAATGTGGAGAAGTACAGAATACGAGTATTGTGCGTAATCCAGGTGTGTAGAGATGATCGAGTCTAATGCAATGCCATAGGTATAGTTGATGCTAGTACGTGTGATGAGCAACGTATGGTGATGCTGACGATAAGCATGACCACCACGCCAGCTACTCAGTTATTCGAAGAAGTTCTTCTAATATTAGAATTTAATAATGTAATAAATATTCTTTATTCAATTACCAATGTTTTATTTTTGCTTAATACATAATAAAAATAATAAGCTGACCAAGATAGTAAGACAAAATAATGTGATGCGTGGCCTCCCCAGCCTGAATATCTTCACAGGTCTTAAATTCTACATTCGCATTTGAACCTTTGCATAAATATAATAAGATATTAGGTATTAGCAAAGACATTTTTAAATACCTAGCCTAGTACATATTATTGAAAATATTTGTAAATAAATGACATCACGACTGACAGTCAGTTGACTGACAGTCACTGGCAAATATTGTCAGTGATAAAGCCACGCATTCACTGGACAAATGTCCCGCGGCACCACCAGTCGCTTGAAATGTCGGGCAATATTAACCAAGCAACCAACCAACCAACGTCTCTATCTTGCCTCACGACCTTTTTCATCGTTTTTGATATTTCCAGACATATCTAGGGACACGTGTCGTGGGAAGCTTTATGCTTCGGAGCCTGTCCGGCCGTGTACGGTGTATGATGCACGACGCAAAGCGATAGCGCGTTGATTTGCAATTGCAGGACAACCATCATCCATATTATTTTTTGGACGTATCCCTAAGTTTGGTTTTCTTCATCCAAAAGCGTTGTTTTCGTTGATTTGTATTTATATTATACTATCAATGACCCGCAACTTCGTCTGCGATTCAGGATATATATTATAGCCTATGTCCTTACCCAGGACATGGTTTATATGTGTGCCATCCAAATCGGTTCAGCCGTTTTAGCGTGAAAGCGTAACAAACAAACTCACTTTCGCATTTATGAAAGACCTTTTTTCAATCATAACGTAATTATGTCTGTTTGCTTTGCATTGAAGTGTATAGAGTACAATAAGACGTGACGCTCTTCTAGAGGTCTAGTGTGTAGAGGGCTTAATATACAAAGTCAGCTACTAGTGACACTTTTCCCTTAGTAGTCATTACTGAAACTATTAATTTCCGCCATCTTTGAACGTCATATACTGTTTACTCGTTGGTTTGGTTACTGCATAATAACTCTTTGGTTTACCGTCATGGTGTCTGTTTATACGGGGCCACTTGCTTTTTAAACAAAGTGTTTCTGGCGAAACCCAATATTAAAAAAATATGCTGTGATTACCTTTTATCTTAATTTGACCGAGATCTATCTTTTGAGACTATTTTTACGAATGTACGCGAAGTCCAAGTGCGACACCCAAATTACATGGAGTGTTGCCTTTCTTCTTTAAATGTAATATCTTTCTTATTTTTAATTGTAACAGTATTTATGGCCAGACTAAGTATATAAAAATCAATTATTAATTAATCTCGCTAAAACTCTAAAATCGCTCGACCGATTTGATTTTTTTGTTGTTGTTTTGTTTGCCAGATAATTAGGACAAAAAGAACAGCCGAAAAATCGAAATCAAAATTTTGACAGAACAACGTTTGACGGGTCACCTAGTTTGTTAATAAATATACAAAATAAGTGAATTTGGAATTCAACAAAATTTGCTGTTCCGTCGACTTATTACACATATTACTATAATTATATAATTAATGTATACAAGATATTGTGAAAACATTTTAAAAGAGTAACGGTTGAGTTTCTTGCCCATTCTTCTCCATACGAAAACTACCTTTTGGAAGGGGCAACTAGAATCAATTATTATTTTTTTATTTTGTAAAATTTGATGTTCCAAGGTGCCTTTTTTGTGCCTAATTGAAATAAATTATTTGACTTTGAGATTATGAATCCTGAATAACGAAATTTCCAAAAAATCCTTTTTGGTTTTTGGACAACGTAAAAATCTTCACCACTGTACATCTGTACGGTATCAAAACTAGCATAATAATCACGTAACGGCAATCGGATTCATTTAACATTTGGAGCCGAATGTCATACGAAACTGATCGGGGTGAAAATCAAATGATTCAGCAAACATTGACCGATGCAATGTTTGTCTGGCTATCAATAGCGCACTGTCAAGTGTTTATGTTATTATGTTCGTAGTAAACTTTAGCTAGGTATTCTGCTGTGGGGCAAAGCTGCTGATATTCAAAATATATTTGTCCCTCAAAAACGAGCTGTTCGAGCAATTTACCAGCTGGGTGCCAGAGTTTCATCATCACAATTCATCTTCGCCAACATCTTAAAGATTAGGCAAAATATACACTTATGCACTAAAAACAGTGATATCTTCAATGTTAAGGATAAACTACGTGCTCCCTTTCATCGGCTTCATAAGGTTCATAACTGAGGTTCAATAGGTTGAGCTTGGATTCTCAGCCTAGTTTAAATAAATGACTTTTGAATTTGAATTTTGAATTTAGCATCATTGAAGCTTTTGTGTTTTAGCGTGTTGGATTAGCTAGCTCTGCAAGATGAACCGACGACCGTAAAAAAGTGGCTGGGACAGGCTGGATGTGGAAGGTGGAAAACATGGTGTTGTTGGAGAGGTCTATTTCCAGCAGTGGTTTGCGACAGGCTGAGTTAATTGATTAATTGTGTAGGATTATGGCCCATTCTCTTTCACGGAGAGGCAGCCTGAGCTTCAGTAGTAGAAACATTATGGGCTATGATGCCATGTTGAATCTACTCTTAGGCAGCGTCTTTTTTCCTTTTCGTTTGTTTGAACAAGGATGCTCGCCGCACTACTTATCCGCCTCGATCTTGATTTAGTTTACTAACTCGTCGGCATTACTTTCTACCAATTTACAAATCAAGGATACACACCCTCTTTAACCTCTTTGAATACTTTTGAGTGATCTACGCATGTTCTAACATCGAAATTTCTATACCATGCGTATCTTTCCTCGCCTACGTGATCTACAGTCAACATATATACTTAACATAATTAAAAAAGCACAACTGCCCTGCCAAAAAACGAACTAAAAAGTAAAAAAACAAGTTGTATTAGTTAATCTGTTTATACAAAGCGAAAGGTCAGTTATTTACTCGCTGACTAAAAAGATAAATAAAATTGTCATTGGTGTTGCGGGAACGTTGTGTCGTTGTGTGGAACAGTTTTTAGGCTCATGTAAGTTATTGTTATTACAGATTTTGAATAAATAAATAAAATAAAAATAAGTGTCACAGCGCTGGTAGGTATTCCGATCGCTCTTATTCATATCTTTCTGTGTCGGATGACGACCTTGTATACCAGAAGCTAAGAAAGTTATTCTTTAGTCATAACAAAAAGTTAGGTAAACGGTGCCTAATGCTTCTATATTTAAAAAAAAAACTGTGTTTTCCGTACACACGCGACTTCCTCAAGGCCAAATGTATGATTGCGAAACTGGCAATTATTCACATGTAAGTGTGCATATTTTGCAAATAATATACGGTTTGTCTGTATCGGTCACGACTCTTCAAAATCGTGATTTTGTAGCTGTACGAGTAGTATCATCATGTAGTATGTATGTTTGTTTGTTTGTATTCAAAAATACCTATGTGCTTTCTTATTCGGCTCGATTTATCAAAAATCGTTATGCAAAAAATATTTTTCCGTTTCAATTTTCTTCGTCTATAAATCCTCTAAACTCTATCGCTAAAATTAGTAGAAAATAACATGTTTTAAAAACGAATAAGTAATGACTTAGTCTTGTCTAATAAAGAATTATATATTATGAGAAAAAAAAGAAATTGTCTTATATTAATTAAATATTATGAACATCTAACGAAAAACACTGCCAACGAGGCAGTGCTTTTCGGTCTAGTGGTCGCAAGCGCGACTGCTGAACATGAGGTCCTAGGTTCGATTCCCAGGTCGGGCAAAGTGTCATTTAGTTTTTCAATCTCTAATTTCTCAGTAGCAGCCCGGAGTCTGGATTTGTGCCCAGTTGATGGCAATAGGCTCGCCCCCTATTACATAGGACTTAAATATAACTGGCGAAATGTGGGTGTACTATAGATACACCTCTGCCCAACCCTTCGGGGAAACAAGGCGTGATGTTATGTTGTGTTATCTAACGAAAAAATTGCAGTTCACGGCACCAAGTTTAACCCTGACCTGTTTAAAAATAAACTTATAATCTCCTTCATCATTATGTACTACACTTCTGTCAGTAATTTGAATAATAACATTTAATTAGCCTTAATGTACGTTATATAACGTGTTACTGGGTCACAGTAACAATTTCCCATGATAAAATTACCGCTTGTACCAAGTATGACGTGAGTTGTCGGGTTTGACAGTAATTTGTAGTTAGCAGGATAATTGATGTTCGTTAGATGATGCGACGATCACGTGAAAGAAAGAAGAATAAAGTATAGTTGACCTCGTAACGGCTTTACTAATTTTGACAACAATAATCTAACTGTCACATTGCCAAATCGACCTTGTAGGGCTTTTGGCTGGCGCACATTTAAGCGGGCCACATCGCAACGCCAAATTCCACGTATATATTGTGTGAACCATTCGGTCCACTACAGGCGGCCTCAGCGCATTTTTTTGGGTAATGCGTTGTGCTGCGGCCCGTTGCGGCTGTAATGTGAGCTTGGCTTTATTATGTGCAAGTGACATTCAGCCTTAGCGTGGTAAAGCAATTACAAGGTCGTCTATACAATATACATATTGAAAGTATGTGATGAATCCCGTTAGATGGATCGATAGATAAGTCTTTATTGCGCTTCTCTTGAGATACATGATAGTGATACAGAATAGTGATTAAAAAGTACAATGGGCGGTCTTATCTCTGGCAGACAATCTTAGGCTGGACAGAAATGTGTGAATAGATATATGGTTTCAGAATCCATCCATGTCAAATCAGAATCAGAATTCTTTAATGGTTGGTCGGGTTTAAATTCAGAGAATCACTATTACTCCCCAATTTTTATTATACGAATAATATAACTAACCAATAGGGTTGACAGCTTTTGTTGCAAGCCGTTGTGCTGGTTAGTTATGTAATTTTTCAAATTTTTCAAGTGAAAATTTGGTATAGGTACTTACGTTGAAACTTTTGTTTTGGCATCAAAAATTTACATAGAAGAAGAAAAGTGATAATTCCATTTTATCAATTTAGCTCACTTATAATATCTCTCTGTTCTTACGAAACGAACAGCACAAAGTAGAATAAAACGCACGTACCGATAGATCAGGTTAAGCTACGCTTGCCGCGGTTGGTACGTGGGTGACTATCTTTACATACCAAGACTACTCCGTACCTCCGAGAGCACGTATAGCCGTCGGCTGTCATTTGTAGATCTTTTAAAGCTGTTACGGCTCGTCAGAAGTCCTAAAGTCTTACAATTAGTCTTACCAAGTGGTATCGCGTTACCCAGTAACTGGTTTGAAATGAAATGAAATTGTTTATTCTGTAAATAGGATATTGCAATCACTTTTACACGTCATATTAAAAAAAGAGCTACTCGTAGATGAGTTCGGCGTTTCCTATCTGACTACTCTGAGAAGAAAGACCGAAACAAACTCAGAGGTCACTTTTAAAGTCCAGACATAATCTTGGTCCTGACCAATACGAATCTACATGGTCCTCATATGGCCTGCCATATGAGGACCATGTAGATTCGTGTCTAAAATGATCTTTTGAGGAAAGAACCACACAGATTTGAGTGGACCTGTCAGGTCAGTGCAAGCATTTGTCAGTAATCAAGGAGCTTAATTTAGAACTTAAGGAGCTCAACTCGACGAACAAATACCAAAGAATGGACATTTGGGTAGGCCGCATAAACTACTCAAACTGCCAGACCATCATTAAAACTAACTGAGAAAGTTATTTTACGCAAGGGTCAAAAGCCAAAAGAATTGGGCCTACGTGCTTAAAGCTTAGGCATACGTGCGAACCAGCATTGAAATTCTCGCGCCTCGTCTGTCTGTCTGAACAAGATAAACTCAAAAACTTTCAAACGGATTTTTATACGGTTTTCACCAATGGACGGAGTGATTGATGAGGAATGTTCAGATATATAATTCATTAGGGTTTTGTGGAAATTAGCTAAAATATGACGATGATTGTTGAAGATATCGGAAAAAAATATGGCGACTGGGAGCTTTACTGGCGTGCACCGCGTAAATCAATAGAGTTATATGAAAACAATGTATTACGGAATTAATACATTGTTTACCTGGATTCTCACATAGGGTACTTTTAATCCCCGTACTAAAAACACCGGTTAAACATCGTGAGGAAACTGAAACATGCCTTTTTTTTTTTTTTTTTTTTTTCGGTGGGAAATCATCAAATGACGTCTCCCGCTCTGGGTGGAGCGGGAGGGCGTGTCAGACTCTTACTGACTAAAACCCACCCGTGTTCCTTCTCTTGCCTGTGCAATGCCAGGGGGCCACGGTATCCCTTTCGGACTTTCCCCCGGCAGGCAATGGTCTCATCGGACCCCTTCATTCGCTGACATCTCTTTGAGGCGCGCGTGGAACACAACGCGCCGTCGACCCGGGCTTGGTCCTTACCGGACGGCGAGCTACCCATTGCTCACCGTCCGCAAGCCCGCGCCTACGGTGGCCGGGAATCGGCAATCGATTCCCGACGCCCAGGGCGTCTCCTCCTGCGGCGGCTAGGGGTGTGAGGGTGCGAAATTTGCCTCTCCCTCACGCGCTCCGCCTCCTCCTTCGCGAGCATTACTGCTTTGCAGAAGGAGGTGACGGCCTCCCATGCCCTCTCGCTCCGTACCATGGCCTGGACCAGGGCCGGACGCGAGAGATCCCCGCCACCGATCGCCTCCACGAGGACACGGCGGTGCTATGCCCAAGCCGGGCATACCTCCACCGTATGCTCCACCGTGTCCTCCGGGCGATCCACGCAGTGATGACACCCGGGCGTTTCCTCCCGCCTTATTCGAAACAGGTACCTCGCGAAACAGCCGTGTCCGGTGAGGACCTGCGTCAGGCGGAAGGTGAGGACGCCTTGGCGCCTCTCCAGCCACTCCTCAAAGAGGGGACTTATCGCCGCAATAGTGGCGTGCCCAAAACTGAAACATGCCTGCATGCCAGAGTTATTTCTCGACGGTATATGAAGCCAAATCAAAGACCCATGGGCGGCTTTAAAACTCTGACACCAGGTTAGTCACTAATCACACGAAAAGAAGAGGATCCTGGTAGTACGTTCCCGTAGGATATTTTACGACATCCACGCGGGCGATGCCGTGAGAGAAAGCTAGTGATTAATAAGTAAGCTGCTGACTCACAAGCCGACTCTCAAGGTATTATCAGGACGGGGAAAGCGGCAGAAAATATTTAGGTTATGACATCACATGACATACATACCCACTTCTCAAACGAATCGAAGTCGCCTGCATAATTTCACACGTATAAAATTGATAATATTGAATTTGTAATACAGTTTATATAAATGACATCAAACTTTGGCCACGAAAGCCTGATTTATAAAAATATACATTGATGTTTTGGTGATAAGGTTTGAAATTATTTGTGGTGTTCGGCATAGGTAACGTGTTTCCCTAGCTAGTTCAAGGGTCATGAGGCAAGTTATCCAACGCTTTGGACGCGTTTATAGTAAATACTGTGTGTTTGCGGAAGAACACATAAATACAATTGATGTACTGTGTTTATGTCAATTATACATATAAATAAAAGGCTTCAGCTGGAGAACCCGTCTTGAAGGTCCAGTTGATTGAAGTTGCATCATATGTGATGCAACTTCAATCAACTGTTCAAGCTCTGCAAAAATCTTTATTATAACTAAAACTAATAACTCATCAGCCAAAAATGAACCTATATTATGCCGTCACAAAAAAACGCCGAAAACTTGGCTTTTTGGGCATACTGAATTGAGAAAAAAAATAACTAAGTTGATGCCACGACGAGTACCTAAGGAGCAAAAGAGATGTGAAGTCGTGTTTTTAAGAATAGGATACCAACTATTCCAATAATTAAACACCTAATATTAAATATTCCATACGTGTGTGTCGTACGTAAAAAGGTGAGTTTATAAATATATGGTTTGCATCGCAAACCCTTAAACGAAGGCCGGCAGCATAAACCCGTTCATCACGAGCAAGGGTTATAGCTCATACGTCAGACCAAGTCTAATATTTACACTTACATAATATCACTTTTACGGTAATCAAGATTAATGTATGCAACCGTCGGGTCTTCACGCTATTTCTGCCGTTAGTAGATGTAATGGCGTGTACGCAGTAATGACAAAACTTGACACGAACGTGACTTCTGTTGGAAGAGGGCAATACTACACTAGATTCCGGAAAGTTTTAGTGTGGTTTTAGTAGTCAGGGCGGACGTTAGAAAATTGAATGATGATGGAATCGACATGGAAGATAAGAGTTTTACTGTACATACAGTCGATGATAACAATTTTACTGTGAAAAGTTAAATCCATAAACTGTAGCATGAAGTGGCACTCGGTGTGTAATAAAAATTACAACGTAACTATTTTGAGATCTTGTGATACCTAAAAAACAAGTGCTTCTAAATTTTTGTAAGGATTCAGTTGTATCTAGATGGAAAAAAGTCAACATAACTGCGGCAAGCGATAGTTTGGGAACCGAAAAGAATAAGTTAGAAACCCTGGCACAGAATTATGATAAGCCTGGAATACCTAAAGAGAAGAAAAGGAAGGACCGCATTTAAAGAAGGAGCACAATGAAAGAAGGCGCATATAAAAAGAAGGAGCACTTTGAAAGAAGCACATTGAGAAAAGAAGGAAGAATAAGAAAGAAAATTAAGATTATGTAAGTCAATAGGTCCATTGATACTTAATATTCCCACGAAAAAATATGAGAACATTAAAGGATGTGAATCTATAAATAGTCTCCAGAAAGGTCACTTCTTACGACACTGCTGCTGCACTTAGTTCTACAGTCGACCGAACTCTGTTGCAAATAGATAAACATATTGTCCAGGTATATCAACGTTGTATCACACTCTCCAGGCAGTGAAAATAGCGAAAACGAATATTCCCAGATATGAGACCTAGCTAGATCGATTTTTCGCCCCCGTGAACCCCCATATTGCATCTTTCATGGAAATCGTTAGAGCCATTTGCGAGAACGTGATTACAAATTTATACAAATATTGCTCATTTAATAGTATAGGATATGCCATGTTCACGTATAAATATGCATTCTGCTCAGATTAATTCTATGTCCAACATTTGATAAGGTCTGCATCTTTCGCTTGCAGTTGCCTAAGTGTTGCTACCTGTCATTTGTCGTAAATAAAGTTACATTGACTAGTTCTGACATTATTGATTTACAGTGTAATGTAATTGTAAACGACCAGCTTATGTCGTTTGAAGGGGGCGGTTTGTTGTAAGGTTTGGCACAGTAGAAAAACCACAAGCAGCTAATGTAATAGATCCACGTATATTGCACATAAAACACACACACAATATATTTAAAATACACAACAGTAATACAGACAAAGGTTAGAGCTAGATGTAATCCGAATTTAATACTATATTTAGCACGAATTTATACCTCAAGTAGCGAGATGTTTGTAGGAACGAAGTTAAAGCTCAACTGACTAAGAATCTGAGACTTTCTAAGAGAGTACTAGGCAACTAGTACTAGGCAACTACAATTGTAAAATCAGACCCGATACCTTAAGTAGATTTTTACTATAGGGCAAGTAGCGGGTACCACTTGTGCAAACACAATAATTTGCTCCTATACAACAGGGCAGTTCGCTATTCAGGGACGCGACAGAGGGTCGGGGTATAGCTGGGTATTTCCCATTTTGCTATGACGAGGGTGTTTACACGAATGAGGGAGGCAGGGTTGCGCAGGTGCAAGTTATGACATGATAATTACTTCTAGAACAATGGATTACGTAATTATAAACACAGATAGGTATTCTCATGGTTTTAAATAGGTATTCAGGTGGGAAATAGTCTAGTCAGTGTTGTAGTCATAATCAAAACATTGTATTATGACTGACAACGGAGTTATATACCTTTTATTACATAAGGACAGGTAAACAAGAGAAAATAAGGTATTTTTAGTTACCTGTAGACACGGACAAATGTCTAACACATCTTTTAGTTAAGTCGGTGTCTATAGGTACATTGGTTATTGCTAGAGACCTGATTTTGTGTCAGGAATCTTTGATTTTAATAGACTTTCTTGTTCTAACTTGTCGGATCATTTATTCGAAACATTCTATATTAGTTGACATGTTAGAACTGGGCCAAAACTTTCCAGATTTGATGCTACCTACTGGACTTCATGTCCCGACTTGATTAATATCCACACATGATTCGACTTGATACTATTTTAACATGTGCAGATGTACTTACTAACAATAATCAGTTTATTAGGTAGGTATTTAGTGTGCTTCCTTAACATTCCACCCCCTGTAAAAGGGTTCCGCCGCATTACACATGGACGGTGGGAAGCACAATTAACTTAACAATGGGCCGACGCAGGACCCCATTCATTGTTCTTACGTCAGCTACACGGATTATCCCGTCACTTCCGTGATATACATTTTTGACTATTCCTTTAGTCCACTCACTTCGGTTTTTTGTGTTATCTACGATAACCACTACGTCGTTGACACTCACATTTGGTACGTTATTCGTCCACTTTTCTCGACGTTGTAGAGTAGGTAGGTACTCCCGTAGCCACCGACGCCAGAACATGTCGGCGAGCGCGTTCACACGCCGCCACTGACAGCGGGAGTCGACGTCCTCGATGTCTCCCGGCGCGAACGGAGTGCTCCCGGACGCAGTGCCAAGGAGTAGGTGGTTCGGCGTCAGGACCACGGGCTGGTTGTGGTCATCGTAGACGTAGCTGAGAGGCCGGCTATTTATGATGAGCTCGGCCTCTGTGAGGAGGGTGTAAAGGACCTCCTCACGTGGGGCACACTCCCTGAGCGTACTTCATAGTGCGTTTCTTCACTGAAGCTATCATCCTGGCACAACCTTGTGAGATGGTTGTGAGCTTCTTCTTGATCGCGCTGCTGTATTGGCCGACGCTTACGACATCGGCCGACGACGATGAGTACTTGAGTCGTGACGCGTTTCCTACGCGCCCACGACGTGTAGCGCTCGTAGCTGAGTGGCGCCGCACGGTAGACGTGCGCCGGCGTCGCTGCTGTAGAGTGGACCCGCTGAATGCGCTCCAAGTCCACTTTTGCTGACTCAGCCTCTCGACACACCGGCCTCCGCTCCTGTGGAACACATAAAAACGGGGGGCCGCACAGCCACGCCGTATGGTTCTCGGGCCAAGACGACCTGGTTGCTTTGCCCGCGGGGTCGTCCGCGGAAGGAACCCAGTGCCAGTTGCCTCGGTCCGATAGTCTACCTAATAAGGCTGGTTGTAAATCATGCCTTGTAATTGAGACTACTTTTTGTGGGGCTACGCGAGCCCTACCTAACATCGTCACTGATGCTAGGTTACTATCCCAGTAGCCCACTGGGTACGCGACCGCTGCGCATGTTCGTTTGCTTGCGTCGCTAAACATTTGTAAATCTAGATCTAGATCCTTGTCTAGATCTAGCCCATACAACCCTGGTATTTTTATTCGTTCCAGGCGATGCAGGTTATTAAGCCGAGCGAAACAAGTCTCGGCTTCCTTTTCTTGAAAAGGTAATAATAATAATGGGTCGGGTCCTGTCAAAAGGTTACCGTTATAATTGGTAGGTATTATGTTGTTATCTTTTCGTAACAAACCTACTGCCCACTGTGATTCATCTGGTACACGGTGGTTGGTTTTATCTCGTATTTCTGAGGCCCTTTCATCTGATTGGTTTTTACGTACGTTCTCAGAAATACCTATCGCTTCGCTAGATTTAACTGGGTCATGCAGGTCAGGCAGGGAAACTGCCGTACAGTTAATTTGTTCGCTTTTTAAATCTTTATGGTCGAACGGACCATGTATGACCCAACCTAACTCGGTAAGGGAGGCAACTGGTTTACCGGGTTTTCCTTGACGGACGTCCCGGCCTACAACTAGCTGCCAATTGTCCTGCCCAATTAATACCAGCGGTTTGGCGCCCCTCATTTCCACGCATCCCAGGTCGCGGAGGTGGGCATTGTCGTTAAGCATTACGGTAGAGACGGTTTGAGAAGGCAAATTTAAATCACTTAGAGTGCGACATTTAATGTTGTGGCACTGTCCGTTTGGCCCTTTGACCTTTACTTCAACCGCTCGCGACGTTGGGTCAGTGATCTCGTGACCGCCCGCTGTCTTCAATGAAAGGGGTATACTTGGGCCCTTCAATCCAGTAGCAATGGTCTTATCTATCAAGGAGACGGTCGCTCCGTCATCCAATAATGCGTAACAATGACTATTGTTGTCTTTGTCATGACACAATTCTATTGGGATTATTTTTAACAATGCCGAAGCATGCCATTCACCGATGTTTGTTACGGTTTCGGGCTTATCTACCTGCTTATCGCTCGCATTGTTTTGCTTATCGGCGTGCAATAATAGGTGGTGGGAATAACCGCATTTTTTGCATTTATCGGCGCGGCAAAACCTTTTGTTGTGTTTGTTTACTATACATTTGAAACACGTGTTTAATTCTTTTACGATGTTCCATCGCTGTTGAACTGTCATTTTGTTAAAAGTATCGCATTTTTCTATAGTATGTTCACTTTGACATACGATACATTTCTTAGGTACGATACTAGACTCATCACTCTGTGTATTTATCTTATGAGTCAGCTGTGGCCTACTGAATAGTTGACGCGCGGTATTCATGGGTCGTTGACCGAAGACTTGTTCCTGTTGCCTAATTGGGGGCCTAGAAGCACTAGGTTCTATTATAGATGGCTGTAAATAATACGACGTTGTATGCGTTAATTGTATTAAAAAGTGAGATAAGTATTCTAGGTTAGGTGAGACTCTTAGGTCCACCCCCTGCACGTTATCTAACCCCATGGCAAAGTCCCCGTATCGCGCGCGTTGTATAGGAGTTAGCTTGTTTAATAGCTCGCTAACTAGTTGTGGATTGTTAAGATAGCCGTCAGCTTTAATATTTTTAAGTAGGGCTACTACATTTCGCACGGTTGACGAGAACTTTCTAAGCTCGCGGCAGCTCTCCGATATTCTAGGTAGGTCCCTAATCTTTTGTAACGCGCTTTGTAATATTAAAGTCGGGTGACCATATTCTTGATCGAGCGCGTGCATTATGTCGTTGGGATCCGTACCTGAACTTAATAAATCCTCCACTGAGGTTCTAGCTTCGCCGTGTAAAGACGTTCTAAGCCGGGCTAAGTTCTCGTGAACTTTATAACTATACTCTTGAGTGGTATCCCAGTACATATTTTTGTAACATATCCACTCGGATGGATCACCACTAAAATGTGGTAATTCGTACGCCTGTCGCGGTACCGGTCGCGGTCTCCCCATACTGGTTATTGCCTCTGCCAGCCTATCTAACACAGAGTCCCTTTCAACCGAAGACTCCCGCCGTCTTTCTTTAACATCATCTCCGTACTTCAACTGCCGCTGTGAATCCGACTCGGGTATCGAAACGCGAGGTCCACTTGCGGCCGGAGTGGTAAAGACGGGGTTATTGGTCGGTAATCGGGACGTAACTCTCTCGGTAGGCATCGGTGTATACGTCCGTGCTTTAGGTATCGTACTCGAATACGGTACCGGCACGGGTGTACCTAGTATGTGCGACACATTATTACGGTATGTAGTCGGATCAAGCGTACTTACGGTTTGTGAATAACTCACGGTAGGGATCCGGGGCGCGGCCACTTCCATGGGCCTGCGCTCCGCAGACGGGGTACACAACACTGCATCCGGTTGACACAACACTGTACTCGATTGCCGTAAAACACTAACTGAATCACGCAACACTGTTTCCTGTTGGCCAACTTGCGGCGTCGTATCTATCCACTGGTCGACCCGCTGTGCTGTACTCGCGTCTGAATTGGAGGCGTCGTCTTCGCTCTCGGTAGCTGCCTCTATCTCGGCAATGTCGGCCTCCACTCTTTTCTTGAGGAGGTTTTCCCTATCCTTAAGGAGGTTTTCCTTTTCCTTGAGGAGGTTCTCATTTAGCTGGACTCGTTCCTTGAGAAGGCTTTCATTTAGCTGGACTCGTTCCTTGTGGGCCTCTACTCTTTCCTTGATTAGGCTTTCATTTAGGACGATTCTTTCCTTTTCGGCCTCGTACTCGATTCTTTTTCGTAAGAAATCGACACTCTTGCGACTACTTCTGGATGACGCACTGCTTGTCGATTTCCGGCGATCCATTGATGCCATGGTCGGCGCCACAGACGGCGAACCTGGTCCCCTATCGGACTGCAACCTGGTGTCCGTTGTGCTGTCATCCTTACATGCTTCTTGCTGTTCGGCTAGCTTCCTTAGCTTGCTGCGTGTTGTGATGGAGCCCTGCTGACTCATGGTTACTTGAAACCTTATCCGGCTCGAAGGACCAAAATTTAAACGATATCCGACTGTCGAATGACCAAAATGTAAACGATATCCGGCTCGAAGGACCAAAATGTAAACGACCAACTTATGTCGTTTGAAGGGGGCGGTTTGTTGTAAGGTTTGGCACAGTAGAAAAACCACAAGCAGCTAATGTAATAGATCCACGTATATTGCACATAAAACACACACACAATATATTTAAAATACACAACAGTAATACAGACAAAGGTTAGAGCTAGATGTAATCCGAATTTAATATTCTATTCAGCACGAATTTATACCTCAAGTAGCGAGATGTTTGTAGGAACGAAGTTAAAGCTCAACTGACTAAGAATCTGAGACTTTCTAAGAGAGTACTAGGCAACTAGTACTAGGCAACTACAATTGTAAAATCAGACCCGATACCTTAAGTAGATTTTTACTATAGGGCAAGTAGCGGGTACCACTTGTGCAAACACAATAATTTGCTCCTATACAACAGGGCAGTTCGCTATTCAGGGACGCGACAGAGGGTCGGGGTATAGCTGGGTATTTCCCATTTTGCTATGACGAGGGTGTTTACACGAATGAGGGAGGCAGGGTTGCGCAGGTGCAAGTTATGACATGATAATTACTTCTAGAACAATGGATTACGTAATTATAAACACAGATAGGTATTCTCATGGTTTTAAATAGGTATTCAGGTGGGAAATAGTCTAGTCAGTGTTGTAGTCATAATCAAAACATTGTATTATGACTGACAACGGAGTTATATACCTTTTATTACATAAGGACAGGTAAACAAGAGAAAATAAGGTATTTTTAGTTACCTGTAGACACGGACAAATGTCTAACACATCTTTTAGTTAAGTCGGTGTCTATAGGTACATTGGTTATTGCTAGAGACCTGATTTTGTGTCAGGAATCTTTGATTTTAATAGACTTTCTTGTTCTAACTTGTCGGATCATTTATTCGAAACATTCTATATTAGTTGACATGTTAGAACTGGGCCAAAACTTTCCAGATTTGATGCTACCTACTGGACTTCATGTCCCGACTTGATTAATATCCACACATGATTCGACTTGATACTATTTTAACATGTGCAGATGTACTTACTAACAATAATCAGTTTATTAGGTAGGTATTTAGTGTGCTTCCTTAACAGTAATATTATGTATTTCTCCAACTTTTATGTAATGTAAAATGTTGTGCAATATGGTTTCTATGTTAGGAATATAGAAAATAATAAATAAATTATTTGACATCTCAAGTGCATTTTTGTTTTCTTTATTTTTAGTAGGAAGCCACTGGTTACGTTGTGCAACCAGCAACTGTATCGATATTTATTTTGAATTATCTTTGCTCGCAGCTTCGCCCCCGTGGAGGTCGGAAAGGTTATCCCACGGGAATGTACTACCAGGATTAAAAGTATCGCCGTTTTTGCGAGATGAAGTAACAAACATACAAACTTTCACATTTATAATACGTAATATTAGAAGGCTACTTGTGAGCTGCTACATAATAATCTTCTGATAAAGTCACTGAAAGAACCAATAATTGTCAAAATATGCGGATGATGCAAATTATAGCCCAAAGTTATGAGAATAATCGCTAAATTATGTTGTTAAATTAATTCACCGTCAGTTATTTTAGACGCTCGTAAAATACTAATGAGTTCCACATATTTTAGCTTTAATATTCTTAATTAGCGTGTAAAAATAATAGAATATGGTCCATAAAATAGTTTAAGCTTGACAAAAAAATTACTTTGCATAAAGTGTTATTGTGTAGACTATTATTAGGCTTGCTTGTACCAAAATCAACATCATCATCATCATTATCATTTCAGCCATAGGACGTCCACTGCTGAACATAGGCCTCCCCCAATGATTTCCAAATCGGCCGGTTGGAAGCGACCTACCAAAATACAGTTTAGGATTTTAAGTACTCAGGCAACTCTAACAACGATTAATGATGATAGTAAGTTTAAGAACTATATTAAGAGATCAGTCAGAGTTCAGTGGACAGGACACGCGCCATGGGTACTTTCCATGACGCGTGTCCACTGAATTTTAGAAATAATAAAATGATTTCTAAATAATAAAATTGTATTGTTTTATTTTGATTTAATTTTATACAATTTTATTTTATTTGATTTTGTTTAAATATAATTTGATTTTGTTTGTTTTCATTTGATTTAGTTTGATTTAAATTTTATTTAGTTTAATTTAATTTCGTATATTTTATAAATTCAATTTTATTTGTATTTTTATTTTAATAGGTCATTACTAACGTATTTTATAAGTGTTACTAACAACAATATGAATCATTTGTGTTCGATTTAAATAAATAATAATAATAAATAATAATAGTAATTCACAACTTCTTAATAATATTAAGATCTTGCAAATTACTATTCTTCTTAGTTTAAAAGACTTCAACGAGGAACCAAACCACTTTGCATTAGAGACCGTACTTAGTTTGATATTAGCAGGCATCTAAAGGCAAATTCCCAAAAATTTAAAACGTTCAATATCTAGTCGCAGTCTCATCTTAGCGACAACTAAAGTTAAAAACTTAAAAAAAAAATAGGGTAATTAGAGGTATTTTAGACAGATTGAGACTGAGAGAAGAATGCGTACAATCTTCCCTCTGCGGCTCTCCAACATAGGAATTAGCTGGAATGGTCCAACGAACATATACGATAATGGCATCGAACTCACAACCTCTTACGCGCAGGCAAGTTAAGCCTAGTTGGAGGGCAAACAGGAATACTAATTATGTAGAAACATGCAACGAATCTTAAAAAAATATTGCAACAAAAAATTGTAAACGCATTTGTAAAGCAACAAATGTTTTCAAGTTTCAAGCTGACACAGATACATCAAGCTGTCATGTTGCTACAAATTGCTGACAAAAACTGGTTACCGATTAGTTTTCCCACGTAGATCATAAGTTGGTTAAGTTAAAACGGGGCTGCTGTCATCATCGTTACTAGATAATTGATACTTATGTTGTTAACTTGTCAGTAAACAGTGTTAGCGGACTGCTTGTACAGTCTTCTGTCAGATTTGCCGGTCAGTATGGATTTAATGATCAGCAAAATTGGTGAACCCTATTGAGAACGGTCTCGTTCAGGTGGCTGGAACTGGTCAAGTGTCCTGGCGAGGTTCGATCCTCTACAACAGGTTGTACACGTATCTCGGAAGTGAGATGGGTCTATAGTTCTGCATCAAGTCCCTAATACCATTTTTTTTGAAGCTCTACGCCTCGGTTGTTGCACCTTCTTAGTGACATTCTTGTAATTACATGTTGCCTACATAATAATATGTTGGTCACCTAAGATGTATTTTAGATCAAACACGGAGTCGACTTATTGCGTGTCGGCAAAACCATAAAAAGCATGTTATTTCGGACAACTAAGAGATCCATAATAGATTTAGCCCACTTCATAAATTTTAGTCATCTTCGGTCTTTTCACTTTTGCTCCCGACTGTACCACAAACTCGTATTATTTTATGCAAGAATTATATTGCTTTAACCTTGTAGTTCAGGGGTTTTTGCTTCAGTCAAACACTATTAACGTTTTTTGACTAATTACTAACATGTAAATTAAGTGTAAAAGAATAGGTTTCGTGATTCAAGATAATAAATAACAAGTTTTCGTATTGTTCGTAGGTAGGATAAGCTTTAGGAGTTGAAAACAAAGGGCTTGCGAAAAAATTAAGATTACTAACTTTGTAATAATACAGGTTTACTCACGATTTCTTTGATCTTAAGCACCTTACCCCCTCACCGGGAGCATTCGCCTGTGATGTAACGTTACAGATTCGATTTTGAGCATTTTTCACGTTACAATACTGCCTCCCTGAGTGACGAGTATTCGCCTGTAATGTAACATTTCAGATTAAATATTACAGACATTGCGCACTGTAATGCTCGGTTCTCCTCCCTCACTGATGTAATGCTCGAATTGTATTATTACAGGTTGCGCACTGTAATGCTCGGTTCTCCTCCCTCACTGATGTAATGCTCGAATTGTATTATTACAGGTTGCGCACTGTAATGCTCGGTTCTCCTCCCTCACTGATGTAAGGCTCAAATTGTAAAATTTTACCAGTGGGGCCACCACTGCTCTCAAGGAGCTTACATACAAAGTCTCATTGTAAATGCAAAGGTATTTTTACCCTTCCATTTTTGGTCTTCAGGGAAAAACCCTTTGATTGAAGCTATCTCTTATGCATTTGGCTCTTGTATACTTAAGTGTTACAAGAACTCGAATCTCATGAGTTTTTGTTTCACAGATTTTTGCAATGTTTGGTTTTTTCATTTTCAACAGCAAGGCCCTTCGTCTGTATGTAGACGGTTACATATCAAGCTAAACATTTCCAGTATAAGCTGATCTCACTTGTATAAGATTTTCGTACATCGAGAGATCAGCTTATACTGGAAATGTATAGCTTGATAAGTAGCCGTGTGTACGGACCGCCATTAAAATACTAGTGCTGTGACATACTGGTTACTCATTAGTAATTTGAATTTGTAACTGTTTTTGTGTAAATGTTTATATTATTTTGAATAGCATGGCGGATGACGGGCCTTAGAATTGGTTGACCCCGTCAGAGTTAACTAATTCACAGTTATTAAGTACTTTTCTACATACCCCTATTTTACCTTCTAAACTTTGCAACTAACTCATGAATATTTTTCGCTTTCCAGAAAGGCCATCCGTGTGCAGACACTCAAGAGCTAAGTCCAGGCCGCTGGGGTGGTCGCACCATCGCGGAGTGCAAGTGTCCCCCTGGCACTGCCCAGCTGCCAAATACCAACACCTGCCACAAACTCTTCGAGAGAGGACCCTGCAGGCCAGGGGAGTACTTCGCGCCAGTTGAGGAGTCTTTCAACAAGAGAGGGTAGGTAAGCATCTTGACGGCTCATCTTGTAAGCTGAAAAGTTGGATATTTTCTTATACATTTCTGTCCGTTAATCATGGGCATTTATTTAAGACAAGCCTTTGCCCTCGTGAAGGTCGGAAATTATCCCACTGGTACACATTACCGTATTAATACAGGTCATGGTCTACCTGTGTGCTAAATATCATCGTAATCCGTTCAGCCACTAAGGTGTGAAAAGGTAACAGACATACAGAGTTATCTTCGCATTTGTAATATTCCTTGCTTGCCGCGGCTTCACCTGCGTGGAGGTCGGAAATTATCTCACGAGAACGTACTAACGGGATGAAAAGTCTCCAATGTGTTAATTCAGGTTCTAATAAACAATAAATTCTTTATTTCACCAACAGCCATCACAGTATACACCATACAGTATATCACCAAAAACTAAGACCATATAAGGCTTATAACTAGGTCACACGAATTTTAATTCCCTGACTCCTAAACTAGGTGTATGTGCCTGTGTCTTAGGAGTCAGTGATTCTCCTTAACTAACAAGACAAAGCCACAGTTTAAACTATCTGTGTGTCAAATTTCATCCAAATCGTTCCGCCGTTTTTGCGTGATTGAGTAACAAACATCCAAACAACCAAGTATCCAAACATACAAACTTTCACATTAATGTATATAACATCAATTGCCGTGCATTAGTCTCGCAAAAACTCGAAAATAGCTCGATTTGAATATCTTTTTTTTTGTTTTCTTCGCCTCAATACAGGGGTTGTTCAAGAAAAAAAAAGTACCTAAAAGGAACGACCAAAAAAAAAAAAAAATGATAGGACAACGTCTGACGAGTTATCTAGTTTATAATATTATTAGGATTAGTATGGATAGATTTCTGCTAATAATAAAGTGTTGTGGTAAATCCAACCAAAGGGTGATGGGTGAGTGATCCACCATGATTGATTATTATATTGGAAAACGCAAACATACATTTAGTTCTCTGGAAACCTTTTTCACTAGAACTTTTCTGTTTTATATACTCGTAGTTTTTTATGTCGTCAATGAACCTAGCATAATATTCTGTTTAGTCTCAAGCAGTTTCTCACCGAAATCTAAAATGTAAAAGCTTATCTACTTGATAGATAGCTGAATTTCTAATGCAGGTCTTTAAATAAATTACAGACAAAAATCTGGGCCTGTTAACCCTTGGGGCGTAACCATGGTTTTAACTTCCTCAACAATTTGCCACCTGGACGCCATTAAAGTCGTTAAAACAAACTGGACACTGTTGTACGACTTTCACTAACAAAATACAGTTAAAATAAATTTAACTTTGATAGTTTAGGGTTAGCTAAATACGAGCTTGTCGTGGAATGTCGTAAAAGCTCGGAGGTTTAAGACCTAATGCCTTAGCATTAACTAAGGAACGGTTGCAAAACTTGGCAACCAGACTTTTATCAACAGAGGTTACACAGATACAGGCAAGTGTATAAGAATTGGTAAAAATACTAGTTTTACGCCTCCCATTATAGGAGACCACACTTATAATCTAGATAAAGTTTTGACAAAAATATATAAAAATAAATCAAAAAACATTAAACAAAAACATGCATAGGAATACAATTTCACTAGTAGTTGGGTGGAGAAACTACTGACCACAGTGACCACTGGTCTACAAGCTTATAAAACATCGAGAAAAGCTTAAATTCCTTTAGAATACCAAAACTACTAAGGTTATGGCCAATCGATATCGTGTAGTTGCCAAATAGTCTTTGGCGCGTGACAAGTGTGTTTTCCAATCAGTTTTATTGGTATGAATGAAAAAGAGATAATTTTCAAAAAATCGTTGGTCATTGGTCTAGTGGTCGCAATCGATTCCCAGGTCGGGCAAAGTGTTACCAGTAATTTCTCAGTACCAGTCCGGAGTCTTGCGTAGTCCCTGGCTCGCCTATTTCATGGGACTAAAACATAATTGGCGAAATGTGGGTGTACTATAGATACACTTCTGCCTTACCCTACGGGGATCACAGGTGACAGGCGTGATGTTACGTTTCTCAAAATCAAAGTTATACATTGTAGTTCGGTATGAACATATATTCCAATAATCCTAATGTTACCTAACAGAACACAAACCTAATTTCAAAACACAACCGCTTTTCATGCGGTTTTAGGAAACCATTATCATACCATAAAACTCCATATATTTCCACGAACAAAGGTTTATGCGGTCACAATATAAAATATTCAAGCAGGCCAGTGTTAAACATTCCTATTCAAATTAAGTATAATATTCTTAGAAATAACTGTTACCTAGATTATCTATTGCAGCATCTTTGAATCCTAGATGTGGTGCTTAAGTTAGAATGTAACGATCTGCCGCGAAGTAATGAGAATTGGACTTCTATCTTGTTAGGCATAAACTTGGGTATTAACATCATTAGGTAGGGCTAGGATTGATTTGAATTTAAAGGAAAAAGAGGTCCTGAGTTACGACAGGCTTAGAAGGTAACGTGTCATTGGTCGAAATGTTTATAAAACGAATTACAATTATGATCTGCTGGCTTATTTCCAACACCTTCACAGATTAGTATCGTATTCAGGTCGATCTGATTATAATTCTTCTATATAAACTACGATACAACTCAGAATTTTGAGGTGTAGATGGTAGAAATATTGTGTTTCATTTATAAATATTGAGTCAATTCTAAATAATTCTAAATCCATTCTTGGTATGTTTTAAGCATATTAATATACACTCGTAATACGATGAGTAACCGGACCTTATGAATCACGTCTCCTAAAATTGCCAGTTAATCTCAAAGCCAACCTCCAATTCTTCAAATTACACCACAATAAGCAACATCTGCACAAAATTACCCATTTCTCAACATCTGTATTTTCCTATCACGAACATTGCAAAAGTGAAAAACCCCACGAGCGACTTATTAAGAAACCCATTACTAATTCCAGTGAACGACAAGGCATGTGCGTGAGACCTCAACAATGTGCCGACGAGACCTTGGTCTACTGGCCAGCTGATGGCAAGTGCTACTACAGAAATACTCAGGGACCTTGTTATCCTGGATCAGTACTAGATGCCGGGGAAGATGGTGTCGCCAATTGCTCAGTAAGTATAAAGCTTTTAAGCAGTAAGGGCTTGAGCATGGAACAAAAATAATGCGCCAACAAGACTTCTGTTAGTGCTTTCCTGTCCTGGATATGTATTTAGAGCATGGTGATGAGATAGACTTGCGAATGAATAATGAGCTCTATTTAGATACAGCCCTTTACGAGTATAAGGTTGAAATTTAGACAGGAGACATGTACTTGTACGTGGGCCGTCAGCCAGATTCAACTAGCTTCAACTTTCTGACTAACTGACTCTTTGAAAGTTCAACATTGCCAGTAAATGGTTTAATTGAAATAAATGCTTTGAGTTTGATTCAATTTGACCTTTACGTCCCCTGCTGTATTGTTCTTGAACTTGTCATTTCATCGGTTGTTTGTAAGTT
The DNA here is from genome assembly GCA_963853775.1 of Xanthia togata. Classification (NCBI taxonomy): domain Eukaryota; kingdom Metazoa; phylum Arthropoda; class Insecta; order Lepidoptera; family Noctuidae; genus Xanthia; species Xanthia togata. The sequence goes on from OY970794.1 coordinate 6,399,403, forward strand.
TTATTCCGTGAGTTTTATATTTACCTGTACGACCAAGAAATTACAACCACAATAATAATATTTTATAATTCCTTGATAGAAAGTGCCGTCGTTATTACACTGCCGAATGAGAGAGAGTAAACAAACCAAGATCGTGAAATTCACCACCATGTTCTAAAACATGACCGCTATCTTTTCAGTGCGCAGTCTCCGGTCCTCACTACTGGTCACCTGATGGTAGCTGCTACCCACACTACACGCGAGGTCCCTGCGAGAAGGGTCAGCTGTTCCTACCAGGCTCGAAGTGTGGCTGCGAGAGCCATCTACCTCATTACCATAATGAGACTGGATCTTGCTATGAATTAGGTGAGGACGTATGGACCTTTATAATAATAGAATAATACCAGTCTATTATTTTCTCACTGCACGGCAAAGCCCTCTTCTCTTTCAGAGAAGGCATGAGAATTGATCACCACGCTTGCTCAAGATGGGTTGGCGATTTTAGATTTTTCATCAAGGTAGCCTGCGAAAGTCAATTTTGTTGGTTTTTTGCAATTTGTTTGCTTAATGTTGCAAGTATCAGGTTGTATTTTGATCTAAATATGATTCGTTTTTTGCAAATTGCAAAAAACATAAGAAAATTTGAATTTCGCGGGGTAGTTTAGCGCATCCCACCTTAATCAATTTCGCAAATTACTGACAGCGTTGGTTAACATTTTTAATTAGACCCTTCGTTATGTAATACCATTATTTTCAATCAACTTATCTTACCTTTTATCTTCAATAAAATTTATTTATATTTCGCTGTATCACAATTTGTTTGGAATTTAAGTTTTAGCAGAATAATGTAGCTATTATGTCACTTACGGTCGGTTATGTCGTCACGGGTCTTCAGAAGGCCGAAAGTCTGATAACCAGTCTTACCTAGGGGTATCGTATTACCCAATTACTGGGTTGTGGAGGTCAGATAGGCAGTCGCTCCATGTAAAATACTGGTATTCATTTGCATCCGGTTAGACTGGAAGCCGACCCTAACACAGTTGAAAAGGCTAAGCAGATGGTGACAACTTTATATTCTTCGTCGAAAAGTTTTCAATTAAAAATATAACAAATATCTCTCAAATCTCTTACATAATTAGGTCCAGCTCAATTTCTTTTAATTAATTTCTACACAAACAGCATAATATTCGATGCGAAGCCTAGGTAATTAGTGTTCACCGATTGATTGACCAATGAGTGTAAACTAGTAATTCTACAAATTGGTGAAATTACAAATTAAATATTTCTTACGGTCCAAATAGCAGATTGGGCAGCATTTGTACATAAACGTTTACTAATTTGGTAGGATTAGGCACAAATCTAGAGTTGTGCAAAGTATGAATTTAAGTAGAGAAATTGCATGTTCCAATTGTTGCCATGCGAAGTGGCCGAAGCATGTGTTCGCCCTTCACATGGGCAGCAGGGCATCGCTAATCCTTTTGTCCAATGTGATGATTCTGCTTATATTTGCTGTCTAACAGAAGACGGATATTTAAGCTCACTTCCACCACACACTATGAAACACGCTTCACTAAACATAACATTTAAAAATTCATTTTCAAAATGCACACTATTGGTAAACATTCCTATTCAAATGAAGTATAATATTCTTAGAAATAAATGTTACCTAGATTATTGCAGCATCTCTGAATCCTAGATGTGGTGCTAAAGTTAACGTAATGATCTGCCGCGAAGTAATGAGAATTGGACTTAATCTTGTTAGGCATAAAATTGGTTATTAACATCATTAGGGCTGGGATTATTTTAAATTTTAAAGAAAACTAGGTCTTGGGTTGCGACAAGTTTAGAAGGTAACATGCCATTGACACTCACGCCTGTAATCCCCGAAACGGCAGAAGTGTACTTATAGTACTACCACATTTCGCCAGTTGTGTGTTGTGTTTTGTTCATTGGTCCTAACGTTTGTAAAACGAATTAGGATCTATTGCCTTATTTCCAACATCTTCACACTTATTGGTTTCAAATTCGCAATATAATTCGAATAAAATACGATTCAATTCAGAATCCTGAGGATGTTGATCGAAGAGATATTGTGTTTGATTAATAAACACAAGACGTCTCTTGTCATCTTCAAATGATTGACAGAAGTAGAACGAAGTTTTTGCGACAAGCGCTGGTTATCAACGCTGCTGGGTCGCCGGTTACCAGCGTTCTGAACCTTCCTTACTTATTAAAACTGTAATTTGAAAACATTGTAAAAGCCAATTATTTTCAAAAGACTAACCGTAGTAACTTGCCGGTTCCCCTGACGATTCATAAGTTCACTTCTGACGTTTCATAAGTGCCCAAGTAGGTTTATGTGAAATAAAATATTGGCAGTGTATAGAGTGCCGCTAGCGGCACACTGTCCCTATCGGATGTCGCGCCACTATTACGCCGCTAGCGGCATAATAGTGGCGCTTTCTTGGCCCGGCTAAAATGCCATAAGCATTGCATTGTCATTGTCACGATCACTGTTTAGGGGCATGAGGAACAGGGTGTAAAGTTCACTCATCCACCATAGAAAAGGGAGGATCCTCCGACCAGACGGGTGTTGTGTCTGGCGGGCCGACTGCCCAACTGTTGATGTCGGATAGTCTTTTATATGTCGTATGTATGGCGATAAACTTTAATTGCGCGATGCAGGATTTGTGTGACGTCATGTCTTTGATGCGTAGTCCGTATGTGGCGGTGTAACCGCTACAACTGTCACTTGTTTTTTTTCTTGATTGTTCAGGTTAGTTCGCTGTGTAAAGCACCACATTCTCTTGTGCCTAAACGGATACTGGCACTCGCCGGCCGCTGCCTCGGCTCGTGCGTTGTGTGGTCACAGTTCTAACCTTACCTGGTCCTGTATGCAAAAAATAAAAAATTACCTACCTTTCAGTCATTTTAATTTGCTAAGCTAAAAGGTTATGGCTACATTTAACACCAAGTTTGCCGGCTATAAATGAAAGAAATTAACATCACAATGACAATGCAATGCTTACGGCACTTAAGCCGGGCCGAGGCAGCGCCACTATTATGCCGGAAATAGCGGCACTTTATCCCTGTTGGATAAAGTGCCGCTGTCGCAGATGGCACTGTATACACTTCCTAAAATATTTAGATTTTGGTTGGTTCAAAATATGTATTTCTAATTTCAGATTCGCTCGGCCCATGTCCAAGAGGCCACATATTTTCCATTGCCGAGGTGGCTCCATACGGCTCCCGGGCTGAATGTAGATGCAAGTCGTTCCATGCTCGAGCTGCTGACGGTGTCTGCTACAGGCTGTATACCAGAGGACCCTGTGCGCATGATGAGATGATTGCCAGAGGGGGAAGATGTACTAAGGTAAGGGTTGCAAAACAGTTCAGAGCATTGGTGACCCAGTGCAATGGTGATGGCTCCTACCGAGTGCTCAGGGCCGCGCCGCCACCGCGCCATCGCCGCGCCTCTTAGCTGTGTGCAACGTTGCCAGCCCGCTGCCGCACCGCCGCCGCCGCGGATTGTAGAGTGACGGCGAGGTTGCGGCGCGGCGCGACTCAGCCTACATGGTTACGCGAAGTGTCGGCGCGGCTGCGGTGCCGTCGTCTTACGAGTTGTAGGTCATGGGTTCAAGCTCTCAAAACGGTGATGGAAAACATCGCGAGGAAACAGGCATGTCCTAGAACCAGAAATTCGAAGACAGCATGTGACATCTCGTACCAACTTGCACTGAGCCCGCGTGGTGGATTATAGCCCACTCCCTGTCGAAGAGAGGAGGTCTGTGTCCCAGGAGTGGGTACATTATAGGCTGATTATGCTATGCTATAATGGTTGTAAAAGCAATAATTATATTTAGGGAACTCATTACGTATTGTTGTTAATCGTAGTGTAACAATAAATAATATTTATTATAATAAATAATATTTTTTACAATAAATAATATGTTTTACAATAAATAACATTTATTGTCACACTCCTCGATTAACAATAATACTTGTATTTCTATTTTCAGATTTTTTTCAAGTTAAAGCTAACAAGCAATGCTGCAAATAGACGAGCGCGACACAATGTGGTACTTTAAATTATTTGTTAGCCGTGAAAGCGTAACAAACTCACATTCGCATTTATAATATTAGTTAGGATATATGTACCTACACACAGTAGGATTGATGGACGATCGTGAAAATGTCACATACGTGCCTGGTTGCGGCCAAGGCTTGTATAGTACTTTTCTGAAACAATGCGTGGAAAGCGTTGAAATTCAAACTCAGTAAATTGATTATAAATTCCAGAATCAATGACGAACAAAGAAAATTTTTCTTTGTTCCTTCTTTACTTTAGACAGGTCTTTTTGCTAAGCCAGTTCGAAATTTAAATAAAATCTTTGATAAGTTACCTCCTTGGTTACCATGGGTCAAGGAATAAGTTAGTTCCATTTTTAAATAACACGACAGTTTTGAGTTTTCATTTTCCTTAGTCTGAGGTTTTCATAGTTATTTATTTGGTCGCTAAACACGACAGTTGTGGATTTTCATGGTAACTCGCTTGTATTTGATCAGTACAGCGATTTAGATTTATCTCAAAGAAGGTTGTCAAAATAATGTTCGAATTTCCAAGCATGTTTGAGAAAAAGAGATAGAGTTAGGTAGGTAATTATAATTTTGAGTACAGAGATACTGCTTTTTCTTTTGATATATTTTGTTTTCTTTTCGGTGTAATCCGGATCTAATACTAGACTCTGGAGTAATGTTATGCTCTCTTGTGATCTGCATTATACCTACTGAGAATCACTCCTAAACCTTTCTCATTCTTAAATTCCAGGTGCCATGTGGAAGAGGTCGTCTGTATGTGCCGGAACGTCGTCGTTGTTACCGGCCCGGCACCGCGGAGCCGTGTCCGGTGGGAGAAGTGGTGGCCTTCGACTTTGAAGCCAGACCAGCCATCGATGGTCTCAGCCATAACGGAGTGTGTGCGTGTGGGAATGGCGCTTGTAGTCGACGAGAGGTATGTCGAGAAGACGGGTTTTTTTTATGTGTAACATCTCAGTTTCATCACAGTCTCAGTTTCCTGCAATCTGTGAGAGTGATTTCGTAATAAGGGACGGAAGTACGTAACAGGAAGCCGGGGATGAGCGCGCTATTTTGTTTGACCAATGAGCGCGCGCGGTGCTATAGTTCGTTGTCAGATGGTACCAACCCATTTTCCGAGAGGTTGGTACTGTCAGCCAAGATGTCAGATGTTACACATATGTTTTTTTTATTTCATCCAGTGTAGATGGCACAACCAGCCATGCTTATGAGCCATAAATATCGTTTGTCTTCGGTTGAGACGACAAAAGCCGCTAGGTTGCTATTCGTTTCTATAAGGCGTTGGCGGTCGAAAGATGTAACCGTAGGTAACAATAACGTAACCACATATTTTGTTTCTTTTTAGTCGTCGTTTATGGCTCTAAAATTTTGATTGCTAGATAGTTCCATAATCTAAAATAAACCACGTGTTAACTAGAACATAGGTATGAATTTTACCGCAGAATTCAGTTATCGTCGCCGTCGTACTGGACGATAGCGGTAATCACCACGCTTGTCTTGGAATCTGACCCCGACAAAGCAGCTCAGAATGAACTTATGATTTCTTCAATTTAATATATATTATAGAAAGATATGTTACGATATATTTTCCAGTAAATCTTCGAGTGACCTCAGACGGAGCTAAAATATATATTTTTAGTACGCACCAAAAATTACACAAAAAAAGCTAAAGCAAATTATATTAATATATATTATACCTACGTCTGTGACGGACTTTATACCATTTTTATTTCTCCATTCCAGGTGGAAGCCTGCATCACTCGCAGGGGCACAGCTCCTTACAACGGTACCTGCCACATTCTGAACACCCAGGGCCCCTGTCCCGAACACTCCTGGCTCATGAGAGACCATACCAACAATATCAGGTGTAAGTGCAGACCTGGGAGGGTACCGCCGGATTGTGAAGAGGATGTCAGGGTGGAAGTAAACAGTTGATATAGTGAAATGGTTGTGGGCAAGAGAATTATTTTATTAAAAGTCATATTTAGTGGTAAGACTGAAGAGACTCAAAGCTTATTAATCTGTACATATTAGTTATTTATTAGATAAAGTTAAATAAATAAATTATGCATCAGGAACACACGTAGGTCTAAGTTAAAAAAATACGATAGTGCATAATTGGTAGGTAGGTAGATATTAAATAAAATAAAGGGGTTTTAATTTTATTTAAATACCCTTTTTGTAAATAATTAATATTAGTATGCATTTACAACTGGTATTCTTCTTTTACTTTTTCTTTTTACATACAAAATGAATTGTAAAAAAAAACTTTTTTTATACGAGGCATATCGGGGCGAATAAAAGAATAAAATTATATTTTATACACATTGGATTTTTATTTTTAATAACTTATCGTTTACATTTCCTTACATTTAATTTATAATTAACAGTACAAAAATAGTCAAAAGTTACTATCTAATTGCGTGATGTCTGATTAAAACTAAATTATTATACATAACTATAGCACAGCTCTAGTATTTGTCCTGGATCATTTGTCTTTTAATTTCTTCTGTGATTGTCCTGTGTAGAAAAAAAAAACAAAATTATTGTATAATATAATTTCTATGGCAATTACACTAATGGCTTCTAGGGTCGTTAACTTTTCAAATAAACTTTTAAATTAGATCGTTAAATTGCGATACATACGTATGTATCGTAGTTTATTCAGAAAATGAGCCTGATTAATTATTAAGTGCTTGAAATCTTGTCGTTGACCTAATTTGTTAGTAAAAATTATACCCAAAAAAAAAGAAGTTTATTTAACATTAAATTACTTTGTTTTTTATTTTTATTTTGGTACGTTATCTTTATTTATTCATATTTGATGATATTTTTTTAGAAAGTGGAACTAATGAGAATGATGTTGATTAACTTTAGTTTCACTTGTTCCACTAAGAAGAACCATGGAACTACTGAGAAAATAACAGTCTCACTAGTTCCACCAGCAATTGTTCCATGGAACTAGTGAGACTTTTTTTTCTCAGTAGTTCCATGGTTCTTCTTAGTGGAACAAATGATCCGTTCGGGGGGTCCGAAGGCCCACTTAGTTTTTTAATTTATCGCCAAGCGGTTGGTCGATTCTTCACGTGACCGTGGCTGGCTTATTTTTTGGCCAATGAATCAGCATTGCCATACAACGTGGCACTGCTATCAGCCTTTTCGGCACTTTATTTGTTTACATCGACACGGACGAATTTTATGATGTCCTATGATCCTTTCCCCTCATTTTGTATATACATTTAAATCCTATACTATTAAATGAGCAATACCTGTTTATATATTTGTAATCACGTTCTTGAAAACGGCGCTAACGATTTCGATGAAAGTTGCAATACAGGGGTTTACGGGGCGAAAAATCGATCTAGCTAGATCTTATATCTGAGAAAATTAGTTTTTTCCATATTTTGCTAAGTTTAGAACAAGATGGCCTTAGAATAATGACATGGCAGCATGGAATTAGTATGTACTATACATGGAATTAGTATGAACTATACATGGAATTAGTATGAACTATCTTATACTATTAAATGAGCATTCTCTATTTTCACCCGAAGAGAGCTAGGTCGACCAGGTAGGTACAAATGTAACATAATATAAAAAATCTCCGTTCTTGCAATGTAAGCTGAGGTTCTAATAAGTTGGTAAGTAGATTATTTTTCAAATAAAACTAACCGAAATATATCCTATAGACTTGGTTGAAAGGCATCTCGATGGCGACCGTCGACAATATTGATATCACTGTCACTACAAACAGTTCTGGGACGTGCACCTGAAATAACAGAAATAATAACATTATCGATAAGGAAAGAGCCAAGAGTCTATAGATGTATATAATTATTTAGCTTTTTTTAAGGTCTGTTAAGTCTTAAGTCTAATTCTTCCAGCAATTTCTTTATCCAGTTCCTAGACTTAGGTGATAACATAACATAACATCACGCCTGTATTCCCCGAAGGGTTAGGCAGAGGTGTATCTATAATACACCCACATTTCGCCAGTTATGTTTAAGCCCCATGTAATAGGGGGCGAGCCTATTGCCATCAACCGGGCACAAATCCAGACTCCGGGCTGCTACTAAGAAATTCGAGATGGAAAAACCCAATAACACTTTGCCCGACCCGGGAATCGAACCCAGGACCTCATGCTCAGCAGTAGCGCTTGCGACCACTAGACCAACGAGGCAGTCAACAGCAGTCGACTTAGGTGATCTATGAATCAAATCTCATTGTGTTGATCAACACTTCATATTGCTTCTTAAATCATTACTAGTGAAACCAAAACTTCGGTTCATGATCATCTAAAAACGAGATGCCGACGTTTTAGAGTTGGAATAGAAAAGCTTTGTAACACTCGTAATACTTAACGGTCACAAAGTGCAGAATAAGTGGCGACCTGTAAATTACAATCAGCCATATCACAGTATAAATATGGACAGTAAAGAAACTACGCAGTAAACGTTCGCAACGGCACACTCACACAGTCGAGCACATTGACGAGTCTACAAACGATTGTCGCGGGTGCCGTGTCGAGCCGAGAGGACACCGCGATCTTTTTAAAAATGGAGCGTAGGTAATTACTTCAACAAATAAGCCTAGTTTCCATACTGTCCATATTAATATTGTGCCATATTATGATGCTGACCATGTCACCAAAGTATGGAAAAAAATCAAGGATACTTACAAGTAGTAAAGGTGAGTAGTACCCTGCATTCCTCTGCACTCCCACGTTGTAGAAGAAGATGGGGAACTGCGTCAGGTACACGCTGTACGCGATCTTGTTGAAGAACTTGAACACTCGCGACTCTATGAATGAGGTTCCTATGCCTGTAGATGTAAGGGTGCATATTGAGTGCAGGTTTAGACACTGTTCCTATGGAATTGGAACTAGACCAGTTTTCTAGGGGTACGCAAGATCTAAGATACCGAAACTACCTAGTATGTTAAATGGTGACAGGCTTATCCCTTTTCATTTTCTTTGGTAAAATTATGTAGTAACAAGAATTTCGGACGATACCTATTATTTAGTCTTGAACCTCAGATATTTTATTTCTCAAAGGTTGGCTAGGTTTGATAAAACAAAAAAAAGAACATTTAGGCCAGTGTTACTCAAAGTGTGCTCCGCGGACCCCCTGGGCTCCGCAAAGCCTCTGTGGGGGCTCCGCGAAAATACTGGTTCATTGTGACCAGTATTTTTGCGGAGCTACAACTACCCGCTTTACATTTTATTCGTGATACTGCTTCTACGTCTAAAAATGTTTAACTTTTTAAATTTTAAGCAACTAAGCAAATGCCGCCAAATCTAATTCAATTATTTCAAATTATTGTTCATGAGGAAGCGGTAAAAATAATGAATTTCGTCAAAACTTGTTCACTGCAATCCCGATTGCTTTCAATATTGTCTGAAGATTATGGCGCAAACATAATATACTACTGCTCCGTACAGAAGTGAGATGTTTGTCTCGGCGTAAATCTTTAACAAGGATATTTGAACTTATGTACATAGACCGGAGTTACAAACTGTGTGAAACAGGATTCTCAACTCAACCTATGCAGCTACAAAAACAAAATATCGCAATAGAGTGGATGCTGAACCTGACATGCGACTTCAACTCTCTTCAATCAAGCCTGACATCATACAATGAATGAAAAGTAAAAATCTAGTTCGGGGTATGAACTAGAACCATTCGATGCAAATGTTGATGTCAAGTATTATGATTATTAATTTTAAAAACCAGGATAAAACCAGGTTTTGATTATTTTAGGGCTTCGTCAAATATTTAGTTTTCCCAAAGGGTTCGGTCGCGAAAAAAGTTTGAGGACCGCTACTTTAGACCAAAGATGTATGATAAAAGGAAACACTTTAGAGTTAAACAAAGCAAATAATTAAACAATGTGAGGCTTCGTTCAGGCTTGATGCGTATTGGTTCAAACGATACCAGTAGGTACACTATTTTTTTGCTAAATTTTCTTGCTCTGACCTCGATCTCCACGATGGAAACGATGGATGACTTATGAACCTTTGTATGAAATTGGCCAATCATCAGAATAAGTCTTGAGGACTTACCAGCATAGTCATTAGCGATCGCCCAATGTGACGCGCACATGAACGCCCCCCATAATATAGGCGATAGTGCGGCGAAAATGGCCGCGCCGTAGTTCTCATACTTGTATCCCTCTAGACCCCACTTGTAAGGAGTCGCGATGGTGGCCACCATCAGCCCCAAGCAGAAGGCCCAGAGAAGTCTTGATTGAGCCTGGAAGGTGGAGAAAAATATATTAATTTGATAAATTTTCTCTCATAATTTTTTTCCTACTAAGAATTATTACGGATGTAATGCCGTAATGTTCTTAGTAACCCGTCTTTTGATTTACTTAATGAACATGCGAACCATTTATGTACGGTGAACCCGCACATTTCGTAATATTAAGTAGGTTAAGCTACATCAGCGTTTGCATACGCGCGATCATTTAGTGAACTGGCTAAGTAAAATAAATCAGTGATTTTACCACACTCAGCACGGGTGGTTGAATTCTTCATCCCCGGTTTTCCATCATCACAAGTGTACAGAACAATTATCGTACGCTTGAACATGGTGTACAGACCACGAGGTATTTTTATTTTTTTTGTTTTAATTTTGAGTGTGTTTTATAATTTTGTACATCGGAAGGAACTTTCATCAATGACAGGAAAATTGAGAAGCTCGAAATACTATTTGACTAGTGTAGTTAATTAATCCCGTGAAAAAAAATGTGGTATAGTTTGACCGGGACTCCTACGCCTTAGGAATGCGTGGCAAGGTGGCAGCCTAGACAAATATGTGGCGGGCGGGACGCCGCGCGCCACCGTGAGCATTGACGAATGAGCGGCCTGCAATGCCTCCCCGTCCCGCCGCGCACATACTATCGAAAAACTTTATATCAAAGCAGTTTGAAAACAAAATCCCGTGAACACGATGACCACATCTGTTACCGCCCCGGTTCAATAGCGGCCGAACGCTAAAAGCAGGTATAGTCCTTACGGTGTATAGATATGAACTTCTTCGATAGTACCTAAGGCGTGGAGTAGAGATCTCGGTCAAACTAGCGCGTAGGTAGTTATTTTATAGTGCTGATCGAAATGAGGATAGTCCAAAACACTTACGGTTGAAAGTGTGAAGTTTAACTTTTTGGTTTTCATGAGATACGCCATGACGACTCCTATTAAGTAGATGGTGGCTCTATGTGTGGGTAGGATGTAGGAGTAACGCGCCGCGTCGAGTAGCTTTTGAACTCTGTAAAGAAAATAAAACAATATTAAAGATTTTTTACATTAAAGTGGAAAGAAGTAAAGCTCTTTGTGTAGAAATCCCAGACCTCTATTTTCCCGAAGGTATTATTATTAAGGATAATTTAAGGGATGAGGGCAAGAAGATAAATTACAGGCAGAAATAGATATAAGCTTCCATTACGAGTAATTCTAGAAATACTACTCGTAATTTTTGAATAATCTCGATTTAAACATTTGGTCTAACCGCTATTATGATTGACCATCTCTCAAGGGGACTTACAGCCTTTGTTACTCCCAGTTAAGTAAAAATATCTGGCAGTTAATTAAATACAAACTCTGCTCTATAATCGAAATTATCTGATAGTTAAATTTCCTATCCGGTCGTTAAAAACCATTACTGACGCAGTGGTCCTCACATGATCTGACCAAGATTATGTCTGGACTTAAAAGAGACTGTGACCGTCGGATAGGAACAGCCGACCTCATCTAGTTTCTAAAATATTATTAGTGAAGTGTTTGTACCAACCTACATAAAGAAATAAAATCATTTATCATACTGAGCCTCCAAAGAACTGAACTCCTAAGTCCTAAGATTGCCGTGTAGAGTGCGCCTACAATAAATCCAAAGCAATGCAGCAACAGTAATATTGTTTGCTTCTGCAATCCGTCATCTTTGATCTACGATCTGTGGTCTCAGCATCGAACAGAACCTTATAATATATCGGCTGTGTGTACAGCGGCATCTATCTAAACATTTAATAAATCATAGGTGTCTACTGTGAAATTCTGGGCGATCGGATGGGGTCTCTTGATTCCAGGAGTAAGGCAACATTTTGCATGTTGTTACGAGTTTAATGTTTGAACGAACTAGGCGTAAACATTTAACCATTTCTTTTGTATAAATTTATGTTTTGTTGCTTCGTGCCCTTCATATTTATGGGACCTGGAATCATTTTAATCATTCCGGGTCCTATTAACATTTTAATAAGTAGGTACTTAATAGTTGTTGACAAGCATACACTTTCCTCCCATTCAAATTAACAGTGTAATTTGAAAAGATTGTAAAAACCAATTATTTTTAAAAGAGTAACCGTGGAGTTTTTTGCCGGCTTTTCTTCATAGGAAACGACCAATTGGAACCGTGCACCTAGCTTCTGACGTTTCATAAGTGCCCAAGTAGGTTTATGTGAAGTAAAATATTTCGAATTTAATTAATTTTGGAAACTCAAAATAGTCGTTATAACTACGTACCAATAGGTAATTTAGGTACGTAGTTCCTGCTAACGTAACTTTTACGAACGTACCTATAGGTAATTTCAAAATCTGTGACCAAAACCATTTTTAATGTAATCAAAGATTTGAAATTTTTTATACATTTTCTTCTATTAGACAAGATTTGAAACGGAATTTATATATGGGGAAAAAAATTGCTATACCTACCTATTATACCTATTGATAACTATTACATTATCAAAGTTTGTTTCCACTTTAAGTAAAGAAACAATACCTTCATATCAAATTTCAATAATTATATTTAAGAGAACTCAACAAGTCACTGAAATTACATTAAAACAAGTATCTAAAGTAATCAAGAGCCTTCATTAGCAGTTGCAAATGTGAATACTTAAAAACTTAAACAATGTTGGTTCACAAGGACTTATGAGTAAGTACTGTGTTGTGTTAAGTAATGGATTTTCAAGTAGGTATCTATCTACGTATACAGGGTGTTTGGCGCATGGACCGACACAATTTTTTCAGGGATTTGGGAGGTCATTAGCTAGGTTCTACCCATACACCCTTTGTCCCAAATGCCACGGTTGGTTACATATGATTATTTTTTTAAAATGAAAAAAAAACCCAAAATGTGTCCTTTAATTTGAAATAACTTTTTTGTTTGTGGGTGTAGTGGCACAAAACAAATTTTGTTGCATTCTCCAAAGTCTTTTAAATCTAAAAACATCTTTGTTTTATACAACTGGTTTCAAGAAAATTCCTTACAGGCTTCCAAAGTTAATTTTTTTATTTAATGAATGAAATTTTACAACTTCTAAATTAATTATAAAAAAAAACTTTTGGGACAAAGGGTGTATGGGTAGAACCTAGCTAATGACCTCACAAATTCCTGAAAAAATTGTGTCGGTCCATGCGCCAAACACCCTGTATAGTACATAGGTGATGCTTTTACTAGCAGGTACCATAGGTATTCTTGAAGTATACTGTGTAACTAAGTAAGTGTTTAAAACATGGTCAAGGAGTCAAGGACTTGAAGTATTTGCTTCTGGAAGATTTAGTGTTTCCTCAATCCTCCGTTTGGAGGGATTAACAAATAGTACTAAACTGCTTATACGCCATTTTGCGTAAGACCTGTTTTCATAATGTTTTGAGAAAGAGAGATGGCATATTTCATCAAGTCGATTTGAGAATCATATTCGGGAAAATTGGTGAAACATTTACATAGTGAGACTTAATTTATTTTTAATACTAATCATTTATTTTTACTAAGCAAGCTAAATATTGAGTAAGCTTTTAGAGTATGCATAAGAAATAATTAATTGGTGAACATATTGCAAAGAGACAATTGACGTAAACCTGTTTCTCCATATTTGGTTTATTTAAATAATTGAAATGGTATGGAGATACAATTAGCAATATCTTTCAAATTACGTTTCTGGTTATCATAAAAAGGTAAAACCCAAGAAAGACGTAGATGTACGCAACCATGTATGGTGGGTGATAATATTTATGGTAACCAGTAGTAGGTGCTCGGGTTTTTAACAGGATTTCGTGAAAAATTATTTTATTTACTAGTTTATTAAATTACTGATACAATCAGTGACATTGACACACATCGATAATACTTCTTTTAAATATTTGATTTACCTATTCTGTTTTGTTAACAGAATGGGTAAATTACAACAAGAAAAACAAGCAGTATGATTTTCACACTTTTGTAAAAAAGAGACTGTGATGCACATTTTATTACTAATTCATCATCTATTATTACTCTTTTATTTGATAATTTACTACTCTTTCCAGATTATTTATCATTTTCTTTATTTTTATTCTGGCGTGCTAAGATATATATATATATATATATAAACTATATTTATACTAAACTATCAACTAAACTATTTACAACAAAGATATAAAAGATGTCTCATTCATCAAATCTATATATATATATATATATAGATTTATATATATATATATATATATATATATATACATTGATGAATGGGACATCTTTTATATCTTTGTTGTAAATAGTTTCTAGCATTTTATGGCCGTCGAATAACAGCAATAGACAGCCCCCAAGAAACGCCCTTCGTACCTTCCTAATGTTTAAGTTGAAATACTAGAAATAATCGAATAGCTAAAAACAAAAAATGGAAGCTCATTCAAGTTCTCTGCATGAACAAAGGTCCAATTCCAACAACACACTTATTCTCTATGGACTTCGGACCACTAAAATTGTGTATAAAAAAAACTAAACGTGCTCTTAAACTGACCAATTTCTATAAACGTGAACATTTTTAAGGCTAAACTGTGGTAAACATGGCATTTCCTAGTAATCAATTAACACATTTGAATGATGCCTGATTTACATGGTGCGATTTAATTGCCTGTGACATCAGAAGTTGACGTAACAATAAAGGTATAATTTCGTAGCCAACCCCAGGCGGCAACTGCAGGCGACGTGTCGCCGCGACACGACTGGTTTATGAAGGCGACGTGTCGCGTGTCTAGCCACAGAAGGTATTACATAGAAATAAGTCGTCTCGCGGCGACACGTCGCCTGCAGTTGCCACCTGCGGTCGCCTACGGAATGGTACCTTCAAAGTTGCACCGTCTAACCAGTGTGTATACAATGCAAGATATTTGTTCATCATCAACATCTGCGTCACCAGCCTGCAGCAGTCGACTGCTGGACATAGACTTCTCAAATTGCACGCCATTCAGATCGATTCTCGCCATCTCTCATCCAGCTACCAGCCTACCTGTGAAGATCGTCACTCCACCTATAGCCTGAGGCCGCCTTATCTATATGTTTGCCGATTCGCGGTCTCCACTCAAGAACACGTCTACCTCATTGTCACTTCAGCTTGTTTATTCAGTGAGCTACGTCGACAACTTTGGTTCTCTGCCAGATCACCTCGCATACATTTGTTGCTTCAATTTTATTTTATGCCACAGACAAGAAACTTGCATCGTGTAAATGGGGTTTAATGGCCGCACCTATACGCAATTTTGGCAACTTTAGGATTAGGTGAGCAAAACCGCCAAACGATTAACGCCTGGATTCCAATCGGAGGGTTAATTCAACCTGTGTAATTGACTGTGCCCAACGGCACATAATTATCAGCTCTCATGTGGGTAATTTAACTTTGTGCAAATTTCTGAATAAAGGCGAAAAATCAAAGCTTTGTTGGGTCGGCTTTCTTTGTATTTACATACTTTTCATTTTTGCTTTTAGCCAGCAAGAACTGTCATAAAGAAAATTGGGTTCAAAAAAACCTATAAAATTCGTACAATGGGTATAAAAAATACATAGTCTCCACGAGTGCAACCTGGTTTACAATGGATTATTGACAAATAGTTTGGCAAATTAGCCCATACGTGAAGAAAGAGCACTTCATGTTTACTTTTTGTTTTAGTTCTTCTCCACTGTCCTACTGCTGAGCAAAGGCTTTCTCCAAATCCTTCCAGAACGTAACAAATCCTTGCGGTACGCATCTAGGCGCTTTTCCAGGGCCCGCCTCGGCGGCGCTTCTATCCTCAGGTACCCGCTGTGTGGATGGCGTCTGTGAGTATGTCATGCTCACTCAAATGTCTCGCTGATGGTGGCGCGTGTGTTGGATCATTTAGCTCCCTTCAAAATGGTTGAGCTGAATGGTGCTGATCCATGCGTCATGTTCGTGAACGGGCGCCGTCAGTTGGGACTGGTTATCTCTTAGCTGCCATGGCTTATTTTAATTTATTTTAAGTTTTCGTATGATTCTTTATTTTTTCTTTTTATTACGGACGCTTTTACGAACGTGCACGTCTTTCTACATTGTTCTCACATGCGTAATTTCAAAATGAATGATGTAACCAATATTTTGTATCAATTTTTTATTTATTTAAAAGAGTGTCCGTTGAATTTCTTGCCCGTTCTTCTCCATTGGTACCTACTACGCTTTGGAATGGGCAACTAGCTTCATATTTTTGACTGACCGACCCCTTGACAGTTCAAAAGTGCCTGTAAATGGTTTAATTGAAATAAATGCTTTGAGTTTGAGTTTTGAGTTTGGAGGCTGTAGCCTAGCAGTCACTGTACATGCGTTTGACGTGACCCGCATGTATTTTTGTGATAGTGAAAAAGTTTTGAGCATACGAAGCTCGCCCACTCAAAAGTAGCAGACCAAGTGAGAAGTAAAGGGAGCTCATTGCTAAGAACAGGTTTTTGCTTGTTTTCGTATTGTTTTTGTTTTTGTAATTCATATTTGATTACTAGTTTATTTATTTATTTAGAGGTATACAAATTATGTATTAGATATGTCGAAACTGTTAGTACTCCCGTCACTTGTCCATAAGGGTTCATTAGAAAACCAGCGTCAGACAGCATTTGTCTAGCATTAATGCTGAAATGAACCTTCTTGGTGCAGCCGTGAGGCACACACTATTATTGCTATAAGATTATTTTCATCCCACCATCTCGGAAAGAGTATTTTTAATCTTCAGTATCTGAGTGGAAAAGCCGTTTTTATTCTCTAGAGGATAAAGTAAATTGAATTTAGAACATCGTGTGCACTAAGTTTGTGAATTAAAAAAAACATTAAACCTATTTACTGCTACCTCTATGGTGCCGAATATATCATACAACTTTTTTTTAATTTGTTAAAAACTCAGACTCGGAACCTTCTTGGTGTTCTTTTTTCAATTTGCTTTGTACGCGGTTCTTTACGCGGCATTTTTTCACGTCATTGTTAAACCTTAGGTATATTAAAAACAAGAAACTTGAAAACAAGTGAAAAAACTAAAATGAGTGATTCTAGCGACGAGGAAGTTTGCTTGACGCCAACAGAATTGACTGAAACTGTTAATAATGCGCAAACGTTTTTTTTTTTGCATTTAGTCATTTCCTCGCTGAGGTGGAATGAAAAGTTACGTGTTGCACTCGAGTGCAAAGATTTTTCACCTCGTGCTCTTTTGATTCCCTCGCTAACGCTCAGGATTCTAATTTTGAATCACTCGCTGCGCTCGTGATTCAATTTTAGAATCCTTCGCTTGCTCGGTCATCAAAATTGAACACGCGGTTAAAAAGCAACTTTGCACTCTTGTATAACAAATAACTATTTCACTTTTTATTTTGTTATTATGTGTTTCACGAACTGTGTCCAAATAAATATTATTCTGTCTTTCTTTTTCTTTTGAATAAATGAAAAAATACTTACGAAATTCCGTAATACACGAACATACTGATATCATACCAGTATATGGCTAGGTATCTTAAAGCTGTAGATGCTACAGCGATCAGACCCAAGAGGGACCAGCCCAGGGTCTTGTACTTCCAGATGAGCAGCATCAGGGGTAGGGTAGCCACGTAGAGCTGCATGTCCATGCCGATTTGATGCGTGTGGGTTAGGCACTGGAAAAAATTACGTGAGGGTTAGACATGAGGTAGGTGGGCAAGTTGCTTTCGATCATCTAGTGGGTGAGGCATCTTTTTCGGTTCATTGGTTTTTTCGTGTTTTCTAGAGACGGGCACCAAGAATTTGATTTGGGATATTTTTCAATTGATGGCCTTCTTGATGTAAACCTATAACTATTTCGACCGCTTAATGAAGGTTTTGCTGATAAAGTGGTTACGGCGGACAGCACCAAAACTAAGATTACAGATAGTGCAATCCACGACGACGCGCCCCACTCCGCGATTACTGTACTGTAAGCTGTACTTTAGTACGGAGCGGAGCGGAGTGGGGGGCGGCGTCGTGTATTGCACTATCTATACCGATGCAGGAACAGAGTCATGTGTTTATAGTTTCATCTGGGACACAGTTGCAATGCTGCAGAAAAAGGTATGGTGGTAGTACCTCCCTAGATTTTTGCTTTAACTATGCGTTTTGGTTAAAGAAATTTATTTCTCAACAAGAAATAACAAGGTTTTCACTGACTTGTGAACTTAAAATCACTGCTAATAAACCTTGTGATTGAGAAGTCGAGACAAATGAACAACAAAGGCAGATGTATGTAATAGAAAAGTAAACAATGTGAATAATCATAATCCACCTATAATGTTGCCCCACTGTTCGGACATAGGCCTCTTCTCATCGAGAGGGAGTGGGCTATAAGCTGCCACGCGGGCCCAGTGGTAGATGTCACAAGTCTTCGATTTTTTTGGTACTAGGACATGCGGTTTTCTCGAGATGTTTTCTTTCACCGTTTTGAGAGAAGATGGTGACGAAATTATTTACACAAAGCACCAGGCCACCATAACTCGTAAGTGGGCCAACAATGCTCAGACTGCTTTAAACAATGAGTTAACAAAAATCTAATATTATTTAATACTTCAAAACCAATTCAATATAACTTAGCAGTGAGGCCGCATAAAATGTGAAATCCTTCCAAATTAAATTAGATTTACATTAAATTTTCAATTGCTTTGAAAGTTAGAATAATAATCATTAGTGATTATCCTTTCGTTTGATTACAATGTTATTGTCTGAGGGATTTTGACTTATTTTCAAGAAAGTCGAAAGAAATTAGAGTTAATTACTTGGGAGTTTCTATCATAATTAAAAACTGAAGTGATTTTTGTTGCAGTCAGTCACAAAAGGCGATAAAAATTTAAAGAATATCGTAGCTATTAAATGAAATGCTGAAATACAATGTATTGAATGATTATTATTTTGTTTAAAAAAATATGTGTTTAAAGTACCTAATAGATAGGCCTTTGTCGCTGACCGTACAAAAAAATATTAAAAATAGTGATTTTAATGTAACATAATTATAGTCAGAGAGCACTGGTGGCCGCTTGTTAAAAAATATCGAAATTCAACGCACCCCGCGTGTGATTTGAATTTCGATATTTTTTATCGTATTTTTTTTATATCTGTTTTTATTGTTCTAGTATGAAAAGTTTACTCCAAATCTGTGTTATTTATCTTTAGATCAATTTCATTATAGGTTACTGAAAAAAAACTGCCATAGGCGTCTACTCTGTTCACCTATTATACCTACTCAATATTTTTCGAGACGGAAAAAATGACATCCGGTATAATCTACTTTTTTAAACAGAATAATAAACAGTTGCCCATACAGATCCGTGGCTACGTCTATGTAGTTTCCAATAAAACGCACGATAAAGATCGAAGTAACCTCGTTACCCACGTTCAATAATGTGGGTAATACCTGGTTATATAAGAATCATGGGAATCTGAATTACTAGATTACCGTGTCACCCCGTATGTTGCTTTCATTCATTGTTAGCAATAGTAAACGGTACTACAAGTTTACGAAAAACTTAGGACTTTTTAAAATCTTTTTAAAGATATTTTTAGTTCAAAAGCGATGTACAGACATAGGCTCCCCAGTGATCATTGAGTGCTACAATCTTTTTTTGGCGCCTGATTGGTGTTGTTTGAAACTGTCAAATTTTCCCAATCAACTTTGAACTTTATACCTTAGTGATAAAGTTGAAAATCTATTAAAGAAATTTGACAGATTGTAGTAGGTTGATGAATTGAATTGACAACAAGATGGCGGCGTTAGTTTCGAATTTGGCTAGGCGCCAAAATAACCTTGTGGCGTTGTACTTTGAACGTCAGCGGGGATAATGTCAAAAAGGTGTCATTACAACGATCGCGATGACACGGTCTTGAAAATAAGCCTCAAAATGACCTCTGGGAGATTGGCATAATCGACAAAATCGCCTGGGATACAAATTGGTGAGCGTCCTTTGTTTTTCAGTAACACACTGCCCCAATTGAATAGAACCGACAATCTGACAATTTTGTAGACTTAGTTTTCTGCTTTATTAATCAGCCCCTGTCGTAACAATGTGACAATTATCTATGTAATGTTTTGACAAATATGTCACTTTGTCAGTTACATTAGGTCCCCTATGAAATTGGCGTTTTGTATGGAGAATTTTAAAGAAGTTGCATTTTTCATACTAACATTTTCTTAATTAATTTAACAACCATGAACACCAATGTTTTAAAAAGTTTATGCACTAATCTTTAAAAACTATGATAACGTATGATAATGCCACTTAGATTAAGCGACAAAAATAAGATTTAGCTAAGTTTTAAAACAAATAGTGGTCATTTCTGCTAACTAAACAGATGAGTCATTTTTAAGGTATTTCTTATGTTTAGAAAACTATAAGTAATAAGTTTTTTTTTACTATTGGTAGTTGTCTATGATGGTCATTATTCGATATAATATCAAGCAATTGATGAATATTTTAAATCATAGAAGTGACGAGGTTCTCTATTTGTGAGAAAAAAATGACAATTTCATTAACCCTATATTATAAAGGGCCCAGGCTGAAAACCATCGGTCATTCCGCTATCTTCTTTATATAATCCTTTATTCTTATTGTATAACCACTAATAACAACGATGACGCGAAGAGAGTTTCTCAGGAACCTAACAGATTTTTTGGTTTTTCCAAGGTTATATATTTTAAAATATTATAGCATCACGCCTGTAATCTCCAATGGGTTGGGCAGAGGTGAACTTATACATCCACATTTCGCCATTTATATTTAAGTCCCATGTATTAGGGGGGCAACCTATTGCCATCAGCAGGGCACAAATCCCGACTCCGTGCTGCTACTGAGAAATTCCAGATTGATGCTCACTTAATGTCTCGCTGATGGTGGCGAGTGTGTTGGATCATTCGGTTCCCTACAAAATGGTTGAACTGGATGGAGCTGATCCACGCGTCATGTTCGTGAACGGGCGCCGTTAGTTGAGACTGGTCATCTCTTATCTGCCAGGGCTTATTTTTAATCTTATATTTTTTATCGTTTTTGATTTTTATATATTTTTTACATTGTTCTCACATATAGAATCAACAAGAGTAATGTACCCAGGATTTTGTAATTTCTATATTTAAAAGAGTGTCCTTGGAGTTTCTTGCCCGTTCTTCTCCATAGAGATCTACGTTTTGGAATGGGCAACTAGCTTCAACTTTCTGACTAACTGACTGACTCTTTGACAGTTCAAAAGTGCCTGTAAAGGGTTTAATTGAAATAAATGCTTTGAGTTTGAGTTCGAGTTCAGATAGAAAAACCCAATAGCATTTTGATCAATCTGGGAATCGAACCCAGGACCTCGTGCTCAGTAGTAGTGCTTGCGACCACTAGACCAACGAGGCAGTCATTTATTATATATTTTGGTTATTTATTTTGTAAAGTAATAACGTCCATTACGTACGCCTATAAAATTAGCATATTTGTAATAAATAAGCGATCAAACAGATTAATAATTATATTAGCTTGTGGTTAAACAAACTGGTGGCTCTGTCAATAGTTCCTGTCAACAAATTAACGTGTCAACAGATTAATAAATATAAATAAAGTATGCAAACTTCCCAAGGGACTGTGATAATATGATATATAAATAATATAAATATTGACTGCCTCGATGGTCTAGTGGTCGCAAGCGCTACTGCTGAGCATGAGGTCTTGGGTTCGATTCCCGGGTCGGGCAAAGTGTTATTGGATTTTTCTATCTGGAATTTTTCAGTAGCAGCCCGGAGTCTGGATTTGTGCCCGGTTGATGGCAATAGGCTCGCCCCCTATTACATGGGACTTAAACATAACTGGCGAAATGTGGGTGTACCTACTACAGGTACACCTCTGCCCAACCCTTCGGGGAAACAAGACTAAATATAAAATAATAATATTTAAAAAAACACTTTTAAGCGTCAACAATGTATTATATTTTTATCCTAGATGAGTTACGTTCCTAACCGGCTACTATGAGAAGGAAGACCGGAACAAACTCAGTGGTCACAGTATCTTTTAAGACATAACCTTAGTCTGGCCATATCTGGACCATCCAGACTTAGAGAGGGTCTTTTGAAGAAAGAACCCCACAGATTGGAGTGGACCTGTCCAGCCAGTGCACGCATTTGTCAGTAATTGTGTAGCTCAACTGATAACATAAGGAGCTCAATGATTCGACGAAAAATACCAAAGAAAGGATATTTGGGTAGGTTGCATACCTGAAGTACTCAAACTGACAGATTCGAGGATCGTCAAAAGTTAAAGGCATGTATTTAACGCGGCGACAAATTAATCAGATTTAGGGTCTTAAAAATAATTAAAATGGGTAGCAAAAATAATTAATTGGCAGCTACAAGCAAGTAGCATTTTAAGTATAAAGTAGCAGCATATTAAGTTGTAAGCTTTGTTTAAATTTAAATTGGCAGTGAATTTATTGTTAGCCTTTTCCCAATAATGTTGGGGTTGGCCTCCATTCTTACCAGATGCAGCAGAAAACCACTGTCTATCTGACCGTCACAACCCAGTTACTGGGTAACACGACAAAGACTTACAGGTAGAAAATACAATGCCGAACATGTTTTTTCAATCCCGGGATTGCGGGATTTTTTATGCGTAATCCTGGGATCCCGCGGCTGTCTCAAATGAAAAAATACGAGTAATTACTTAAGAAATGTTTTTCAACAGTATTTTATTGAAGTATTCCGAGCGGGGAAGTCCCTTATATCTAAGTTCTACGACAAACATATTATTTGGGCCGTATAGATAGTGCAATCCACGACGACGCGCCCCACTCCGCTCTGCTCGGTACTAAAGTACAGCTTACAGTACAGTCATCGCGGCGTGGGGCGCGTCGTCGTGGATTGCACTATCTGTACCTATGTAGTACGAATCGTACGGCGTATCTAAGGGTTGTTTTTTTTTTGTCATTATGTAATAAATGCTATTATAGACCATTTTTTCCAGCCTCTTAGCTTCCCGTTTTAGGTAGCTCTAGAGTAAAGTGACTGGTCTATTAATATATGTTAGGCATGGTCATTGTCAAGGCGCAACGGATTACGGAATGCAAACTAAGTCTGTTTGTGGCGATCCCGAAAATAGCCAAGTACAGTCCGGGGATTTTCGGGGTCAGAAAACGGTACACAGTTGATGCGCTAATGTAGGTACGTAGCGGATACCCAGCTTAAGAAAAAAGTGTCTTTTATTAGGTAAAACGAATTTACAGGCTTAATTAATTTTTAGAAGAAAACAGCGAGTCTACAGAAAGAAGCCGTTGATGTAACTACCATTTAATAACATAAAACGTTCAAGTTTGCGATAGATACTCGAAGGAGATGCAGTAAAACTAAATTGAATTCGATACTTTTGACTTTAGTTTTGAACCGAATAAACTAAAATGTTTAAAAGCTAAATTCTGCGAGGCTTTTCAATTTACTCTGCAATTTTATAGTTGAAATAAAGAACAGATTTCATAGACGTCATCTCTAAAACCGGTGTTATAATAAAATGCTGAATATACAATATAAAATAAAAAGTATTGGTGTTGTTTTCTAAGCTTTTAAACAAAAAACAGTCAAACGATACTCATCCTTAGGTTCACGCGTTTGTACCATGTGGGTAGGCAGAAACTACAGAATGCTACATGAAACGATTTAGATATTGATTGATCCTTTAGCTTAGTCTAAATTCCTGCACGGGCGCCGTTAAAGATGTTTTGCAAATATATAATAATAAGTTCGGCAAAAGGAGGAGGAGCTCGTGGCTAAGTAATAACTACCGCACGGGTCGATCCATTAGGTTAAGCTACGCTTGCTGGGGTTGGTCTGTGGATGGGTGACCATCTTTACATAGCGAGACTCCTCCGTGCCTCGGAAAGCACGTTAAGCCGTTGGTCCCGGCTGTCATTCGTGGATCTTTGACAGTCGTTACGGGTCGTCAGAAGCACGAAAAATCTGACACCAGTCTTACCAAGGAGTATCGTATTACCCATTTACTGGGTTGTGGAGGTCAGATGGGCAGTCGCTCCATGTAAAATACTGGTAGTCAGCTGCATCCGGTTAGACTGGAAGCCGACCCCAATATAGTTGGGAAAAGGCTAGGCAGATTGATTGAAGTTCGGCAAAAGGAATGGAAAAAGGAGATTCTTGCTATCCATTATTTTTCACCAATCCTTAGTCAATTATGGGTACAAGACACATGAGAAAAAATCTTTAAAAAAACGAGTATTTTAAAATACATACCATATCTTCAAAGCCGAAGTAGTTATGTATGAACAAGAAGCTCTTCCACATGTTCTTCTCGCAGACCCTGCTATGCTCCACCACCACCAGGTTCCACTGCGGCCCGTTGTTCAGGTCCGGTAAGATATACGTGCAGAACAGCATCAGACTCACGAATAGTGGGAACAGTCTGGAAGAGATTCAGAATTAAATATGGAAAAATGATGGTCAGACAATTTTATGAAGTTGCAGGTAGTTTTTGCATTCTAAGGATTTGAAAACTTTAGCTAGGATATAGTGAGTTACGCAGAGGATTAACTGAATGTTTATAGATTGTTAGAACTCGTTTGAACTACGATATAAGTCACGATACTTGATTGACTCAGACACATTTTTGTTCCATTCCGAATTTTATCTGCATATCAAATCAATGAAATGAAATGAAATTGTTTATTCTGTAAATTGGATATTGGAATCACTTTTACACGTCATATTAAAAAAAAATGAGCTAGTTGAGTTCGGTGTTTCATATCTGACTAGTCTGAGAAGAAAGGCCGAAACAAAATCAGAGGTCACAGTCTCTTTTAAAGTCCAGACATAATCTTGGTCAGGCCATATGAGGACCATGTTGATTAGTCTGTAATGGTCTTCTGAGTTCAATAATTTTAAGTTTTCGTAATTTTGATCCCAAATTTTGTACCTATACGTATATTATATGTTCTATCTTGGACAAGACTTAAGTGATGCTGGCAGTTGTTTCCTAATGATTCGGCATTTTGAATTAAATCTTTAATGAGAATCAGACAACAACGATTCTGGGATATTCTTTATGATTTCTTCCGAAACCCAAGATGAAAAGGTTTTTTTCAAAACATCTGTTAATTACCAATACCAAATTAAACGTACATTAAACATCGATTTAATAGTAACAGAAGCAGAACTTTAATAAACAATAGGGGTAAAGATAATCGCTTCGTAACGACCTGCCTCGTAAACACGTAATACACACAAATTTAGGACACGTGTGTGTCCTAGATAAAAATCCACAATAGGTACTTGATTATGTAAGCGTTACGATCATTAAGAATGTTATTATTTAATTTGTTTGTGAGGGTGCGTGTCCTTTGACACGTCGGCAGATTATTTTGTTTAGGTGAAAAGAAACAGAAGGGCGAAATCATGTTTAAAATTCGCAAATAATCCGCCAAGACAGTTAATGCGCAGTACTGGGGGCCGCACCTGCGTCTATCGTGACAAAGAAATGCATCCCGAAGCGTCGTATGTTTTGCTCCAAAAAAGTTATCGCGCTAATGCGGCGATCACGTTGCGGCTTCATAATTTCAACGAATTATCGTGGAATAATACAAGATGGCTTTCCATTAGTTCAACAAAGCGTCTACGCAGTCCAGAAACAACAGTCGATATTAATAACGCTAGTCCGACCACGCGCCTCGCTAATTAGCGAGCTAAGCTAAAACACTTGTTGTGATGTTCCGCCACTGTGCGAAGCTTCGTCAGGATAGACGCAGGTGTGCCCCCAGTATAAGACTAATGCAGATTTTTTACTGTATTAGTTTTACTGCATTTGGATCTCTCAACCATAATACGTTAACAGCCAGTAATGTTTCCATTGTTGAGACTCAGGCCTCCCATTTGTGCGAGGGACTGGTCTGTTATCATCATCTATTCCGTGGTAATCATCCATGCGGGCAGGAACCCTGGATGTCACTTGTCTTCGAATGTTTAATTCTTTCACAAATGTTTGAATGAATGGTTTCTTTTCACAATGTTCCCTTTAAAGTTTTCTGTCAACTAAAATATAGTAGAGTAAATGGAAAACTATACCCTGCTTACAACTTAAACTAAAAACAAAGGAAGAAGACAGAATATTTTTCAATTCCGTACAAATCTAGATTAATGACAAAAAGGGGGATTTAATGAATGGACCCGTTTCAAACAAAGGCTATATTTTCTGCACTTCAAAGTGTAATCAATCTCTGGGTAATGATGATGGCATCGATAAATGTTTCAGGCTCTTACCTAAACCATCTGGCGATAAGACGGTCCTTTAGGTTGATGGTCCCTTTCTTCTCGAGGTCTGTGAGTAGATTGTGAGCATTAAGGAACCCGCTGAGGTATAGGAAACTGTCTGTGTAGAGAATTGCGGAGCGTCCTACCACTGCCCATGGCATGCCGAATACCTGAAAGAAGGGTAAATATTAATACTACGTATGTCACATTGAAATGAATGAGGATTTTCGTGAAAATTCACGCCACCAGTTGGCGCCACTTTGACCAGAGGTCTTCCATTTCGACAGTGAATAAGAAATATATGATAGCCTTCATTCACTTCATTCATTCGTTCATCAATCACTCACGGTAAAAAAGTCTAAGGCCCATCGTCCACGACGTTGCAACCAATCACAAACTGGTTTAAAACGCGTTAGTAAGTTGCGTTGTGTAGGTACGGATCACCATTGAAATACTCGTGCTGTGACATTCTGCCTACGTATTGATGATCTGAGTTAGTAACACATTACTTTTGAGTGGCGTTGTGGACAATGGGCCTAAGGGGTTTTTGCTAGAATCTGGATAGCAACCTCTTTGTGTTAGTTGTCTGCTCTCGTATCGTAAAGTTACGAGACGAATCTATGCGAGTCACCAGTAAGATGGATAGCCAATTGCCCCGTGTGTGCCGTTCCTGTTTACAGTTTGCGTCAAATAACTTTGCCACTCTTAAGAGGGAACAGGGCCTGCGAGGAATTTGAAAAATAGGTATTTGAAGACACTATTTCCGTCGTCTTACCTGTTGTCTGCCCCCGTAGAGTGCGATAGGGACAGCTGCAGCTCAGACCGATAATATAAAAAAAAAAAAAAAACGGGATCGACGTTTCGTATTCCCCTTTTTTCTCCTCGAAAACTGAGCCGATTCAATAATTTTTTACATTAAAATTTTAAGAAAGAGTATGTCTAGGTTCGTATTATTTTCTTATATGTTAAAAACTTTTTGAATTTGTCTGGTAGTCCTCTAAGCACGGCGGTAAAACATACCCATTTTTTATAATTTTTGGAGGATCATATTTTCGTTACCGTTAGTTTTAGCAACGTATCGGACTTTGCTAAAAAAAAGGAAATAACAGGGACGTGTGTACAGTAGACCTTGATTTTACGAAGAAAAAAAAAAGATTGCTGTAGAGGCATTATTCAGGAAGAAAAAAGGGGAATACATTTGTATGGAGAATCGCAGGCCCTGTTCCCTCTTAAGTTAGGTTGTGTATGCGTGCTGGCATGCGCGCTACTGTTTTTTAAGTAAGATTGACCCTTTATTCCCGGTCGTCCCCACCCCGTCGTTCCCACTGGCCGCGACAAAGTTTCGTTCCTCCCCCCCAGTGGTGACGATTGGAACTTTTTATTTCCCACTCAATCCACTATAAACCGAGAGTCAAAAAGCAATAATGGGGATTTCAATAAGAGATTTCACGGATTGTTAAAATGTATTAATTACGACTTTCTGAGCAAGAGTGAACAATGTTTTTGATTAAAAATAATTTAAAAGACTGAGGCAATTAGTACAGTATTGAGAGAGAGAGAACTACTGCGCAGTCATTTGTAGCCTACTTCAGAGCGGCAAAGTTATTTGACACGAACTGTACTACAGTGTTAGGTACTATTTTATTATTTCCACCACGGGTAAGCTCTTGGCCTTCATCTCACCTGCTGGTAAGTGATGATCAGGCTGAAGGCGGAAGCGAGCTTCACCTGGAATCCTCAACCACAGAGGAACTGGCTATCTAACCTCAACTGCCGAAACACAACACTGCTGTTAACATTGTTGTTATGGCGACAGACTTAGATAAGATGGTGGTAGCTAGCCAGCCAAAATGAGCAGAAAATTTTGCTTAAAAACTACGGTGACCATAAAATGATAATGGCAGTGTCCGCTTGTGGTCTATTTTTACCTGTGACTCTGAGGTTAACCCAAGGATATCGATGGGTTAACCCGATCAAATTAAATAGTTAAAATAAAATACAGTGACTAATCGTTTTATTTATTTCCCAACAGAAAACATGACTAACCATACAAATTGCCTAAAAATTACTTCATACATTAAATTCTCTACAGAGTCAATTGGTACATTTCTTGGGTTTCTTTTTCTGGAATTTGTCAGTACCAGCCCGGAGTCTGGATTTGTGCTTGTAGATGGCAATAGGGTCGCTCCCAATTACATGAGACTTAAACATAACTGGCCAAATGTGGGTGTATTATAGGTACACCTCTGCCCATCCCTTCGGGGAAACAAGGCCTGATGTAATCACACATTATACATGACTAAATATTACTACCAAACAAATTCCCCAAAAAATATTTTATACATTCAATTCTCTACAGAGTCAATAAGTACATTTCTTGTTAACACCTTCACCCACAAAACCGGCACTTAAAGAGTTAGACAGAATCTTATAAAGACTAAAGTATTCAAGAAAGTGTTAAGTGCTAATATAAAGGGTTTCAAAACACATTATGTGACTTTATTGAATTTTCGAGTCTTCGCGAAGAGGTGTGAGTTCGCTCTAAAGTTCATTTTGTGTTTAATTCGATACTTAATAAGCCAAAGAAGCCATTATTGAATTGTGTAAGTTGATAAAAGCTAAATTCTACCTCTTAGGGTGTGTTAGACTTAACAAGGTTATGGAATTTGGTTCCAAAAAATTTTTACGTTGCAAATACACAAAAAAGTGTTTTAACGTTGCAATGTTTGATGCAAATTGAACTACATATACAGGCTGAATTTTTATCACCGTCCAATTTTTTTCTAAGCATTAGCTATGATTCACTAAATCCATTTTTGAAAAAAAATCGATACGTAAAATTTTCATATTAAATAATTTTATCGAAAGAATTATCCGCTCTGCGTGGTATATAATAACTTTGTGATGTGATATCTCAATATTTTTGTATTGAGTGATACTAAAAGAAAAAAACACGTATTCAATGATTTTCGCCAAAGATTAATATATCAAAATCTGGACGGTGACTAAAAATTCAGGGTGTATAACTCCATTTATTTATATTGTTATAAAAAATAGGCAAAGGGACTAGATTGCAGTATATTACTGTTTTCAGAACCTGATACCTACATACTGCTGCTCATCTTATTGCACAATCCCTTACACACACAAAAGTAGTACCTACCTTGAAAATTTTGCGAATGGCTACCGACCATAATATGTAGGTACCTACAGTTAGGAAGGTACAGGTAGGAAGTGGTGAAGGGTGG
This sequence comes from Xanthia togata, assembly GCA_963853775.1. Lineage (NCBI taxonomy): Eukaryota > Metazoa > Arthropoda > Insecta > Lepidoptera > Noctuidae > Xanthia > Xanthia togata. The sequence goes on from OY970794.1 coordinate 6,429,235, forward strand.
GCGTTTTGTGGGACTGTCTTATGTAACTTTGACGTTCGAAAAGTGCTGATTCTCAGCCTAGTTTGAATAAATGACTTTTGAATTGAATTTTGAATTGAATTGAATTTGAGTTGTCAAAAGGATATAAAAATGTTTTCAATACTTACAGCAGAAAAGCTGACTTTATTAACAAAAGGGTTGTGCGCCATTGCCATAGACTTGTGCGCTATCAGCAGAGCGAACGCGTTCATCCCTCTATATGCATCCACTCCTTTGACCCTCGTAGGAGAGTCGGATAAGTCGAAGACTTTCCTCAGATTCCTCTTCAAAGAGAACGCGTTGAGAAGCTTCTCGAAGTTGGTGACTCCTTCCTTTCCATCGTCTAGTATTGTACCTAGACTGAGAAGCAGGATTACTGCTAAGAAGAATGTTCTGGAAAGGAAAGAGAAAATTGTTAAAATGGGAATTAAACTTAATGATTTTTTGCGAAAGTAATTGATTACAAAAATGATGATATAAAATGCTAGGATACTAGATCTATAAAATGATTATTTTGTGATCGATGCCTCACATAATAATAATATATTCTTTATTGTTCTCTCATAGCCACAAACACAATACAGTTACATAGTCCATTAACAAACAAATGCGACAAACGGTTGGGTAAAAAATTAAATGGTCTTGTATGCTCGCTATCAAAACGATGTTTCAATATTAGCCAAAACTAAAACGTTTCCGTACAAACCATTTAATTAAAAAGGGCAGTATCTTCTTCTTGTTTTATAACAAGCATATTTAATTTAAATAAATTCACTGCCCATATTTTTATAACCTACTTGTTTGATATCACCTTGGAATACCAACTCAACAACTTTGCTATCTGTCCATTTACAAATAGGATCGCTTTTGAAACTGTTTCCTTAGATAGTGTGAATGTAATCATCTATTGAATTCCTCAGAATATCTTAGAAACTATTAGATAGTTAGATTCGAGCTGGATATGGTTCATAACTAGACTGAGAACTTAGGCTTACTGTCAGTTGAAGCGGAGTGAAACGATGCTGTGTGGAGCAAGGAAAACATTAAAAGATTACATTCTTCTCCAAAAGAAACTACTCTTTGGAGTGGGAATTTTTTTACTATTAAAGGTGCCTATTAATGGTTGAATTGAAATAACATAATTTGACTTTGATTAACCAACAGATTTTCAAAAAAAGCTTATCTTTGTAGACATGGATACAGCGGAACGTAGATTAGTTTTATATATTTCTATCGTGGAATGTATGCAGAGCCGTGTGACTGCTTATTTTTTCGCTTATCTTTTTGGCAACGTGACGCTTTGCTTCATTAGAAGTGGACACGATGAGAGTATCGCGATGATAGTCACGCCATGGCATCACAATCAATAGAAACTGTACGGAGCAATCTCTACACGGCGACATCATCGCGGCGAGAATTTAATGGCACGCGAGAATATATTGATCGTCGCGATTCTCTCGTAAGCGTTTATGTTAAATACTGCTTTGTATAAGTTTGCGCTATTCTATATAATAATAGTCTTCTCCTATTGCGTCTGTAGGAGGAAATATTTGATCACAATTAGGCTTAGAAGTAGGTGTGTATTCATTTGCATAGCCATCACATTTTTTACCTGTTTTGTATAAAAATACCGTTTATTGTTGGATGCTACAAACGGATTTGCCAGCTTCTAATTTACTTACTTCCGATAACAGTTTGTAGTATAACCCAACAACTTCACTACTCATCTAGACAAAGAAACCATAGTTTTCCCTATTATGCCAATACTTATTTATTCACACAGTGTTTATAGATGTTATCGTATCTTTGTAAGTACCTAGTGTGTAAGGCCATCCCTCATCGGTATATTGCATCAAGTATGACATAAAACTATTAATCATCTTTATACTAGCCTGTCATAATATTAATATTTATAGGGCAAATGCAGGCTGTTCAAGTTAAGATAACTATCAAAAATCTAAATTCAAAATAATAATAAAATAACAATAACAAACAACTAGGTACAACAACAACAAAACAAAAAACAGCAATAACATAAAATAATAATAACAGATAATTCAATTTAATTCTGTTACTATTTGGACTTATGCCAAGTTACCATCTGTCCGGATTGGTTCGGACATGTCATTTGTCCGAACTTTTCGAAAAGAAAATAAAAAATTGAAGTTCTAAAACCGGACGTTTTTTTTTCAAAATTCGAAATGGAATCCTACCCCCAAGTTCCTTAATAATAAGGGCGTTTGCCCACTTATCTGTATCCGGTTCGTATTCGATTCGTGTTCGTTTCTGATCCAGTTTGGCCATCCTAGTAATTGATTGTAGGTTTTTGCACTCATGCGTATACGGTTCAAACAATTACTGGGTTGGCCAAACCGGATCAGAAACGAACATGAATCAAATACAAACCGGATATAGTTAAGTGGGCGAACGCCTTAAGAGGTTCTTGGAGGGTAAAATAGATGCTGATAGTAGAATTATTTAGTTGACTTGCCAAATTCCGGTTAAAAAAATGTTTAATGTAACAGTAATAGTAATGTTAATGTAATGTGTGTGTGTAGTCCGGTTGTCACATTTTCGGGATCATGACAATCCGTAATGACTGTCTAAAATGACAGCAGGAACCCAATGTGCTTTCCGAGGCACCGGAGTTGCTATCTACAGCAATTAAACATACATAATATCTTATATGACATCATCAAACCATAGCTTAAGGTCATTATGTGCAATTATGTGCATCGAGTATGTAAATCATCCTTAATTAATAACATAAGCTGCTCAATCATTTCGTTTCATTACACTTAGTGTTAGCGGTAATTAGTTGTCAGTTATTGTGTATAGCAAATTATTGAAGTGGAAGACTGTCTAGTAAATAAAAATACTATATTAATTTTGTATTTATGTGCTATGCTTTGGAAATTCTGCTATCCTTCCTACTTGTTTGGTACAAATTACAAAATTAGTCATCTTTGTAATAAGCGAAACATTTCATAACTTTAAATAATAAGAAATTGCTAATAGATTATTGTCAATGCTAATTGCCTATTTACATTTTAGTGTTTGCTTGCTAAAGCAACTGACCGACCCTGTGCCCCGTACATATGTACTTTTAGCAAACTGAAAAACACCACTGATACCGCATTTTTAATGTGGTCACCTACTAAAACTAAAAGACGAGAACTGCCCAAAATAGTTCCATAAATCAAATCAATGTTCATACCCCTACTACCCCTTTACTAATAAACGCTATATTCAATTCAATTATTTAATTCGGAAAACACCACAAATAAAAAAAAAGTTACGAAAAAAAATATATATTATCAGTATAACAACATGTATCGTATAAATATTGTTAAACTGACATTATTCATAATGACGTAACTTTATCTAGTGTTCATTGGTAAGGGAGTAAAAAAATTGTGGTTCCAAAACTTACATGGAAAGAGTCTTCCCAAAAGAGTAAGGTCTTTTAATATTCTTCACTGAGCACATATTGTTGTGCACTTTCACTGATATTCCGAGTCCTGTCAGTCTCTGAGATAACTCATCTTCCAAGTCATAGCTGCTGCAAGAGCTCGGGATGCAGACTCCCCACATCAGGCTTGAGTATCTGGGGACTCGGTGACCCATCTGGAACAAAAGAATAATTACTGGATACGGTTTTGGTATATGTATATATTGATCACGCTTTTGATAAAGGGATCAACACCCTTGATACCCATGTTATCATCATCATAATCATCTACATCTACATTACATATTTAATTCGGATATTAAGTTCTGTTTACATTTTTAGTTTTTATTTTCGCTTGAGTATATATTTCGATGTTTTTGTTGTTATATTGGCGTGTGCTTGCTGTCATTGTATGTTTTATGTTGAGTAATGTAAATTATTTTGAATACTATTGTATAGAATCAAGTTTTTTTTTCTAACTGAACAGACAGCAGTGCTGCTGGGGTGTTTGTTGCGCGTCTTTTTCTTCCCAGCAAAAGCGGAGTGGTTAAGGGCGGGCGTTTTTCGGGGACTGTCTTATGTAATTTTGATGTTCGAAAAGTTCTGATTCTCAGCCTAGTTTGAATAAATGAGTTTTGAATGTTACTAGCATGACTCTACCCACTGCTGGCATGCCTCTCACTCCTTGTGCCATGTTCCTGTGCCAGTCTTACCCGGGTAACAGGTTCTAGCCGAGATAGCATCAACGGCGTCTGCCCATCTCACGGCAGGACAACCGACAACTACATCTCCTACAGACCGAGTCTCCTCATAATGACCGACAGCAGCCTTCTACTTGCTTACATCAAACGATGATCACAAATACATGGCGAATTCATGTCACTCACTTAGCAGACGCTAAGGGAGTTATTATGCGCATTTGTATTTCGGTTGTTCATTCATAATTTTTGTGGTTATGGGGTGGCCCATGTTTAGTAGTGTGCATTTACGGACTCACATGATTGAGTCTCGGCTTAGGTTGCTCGGCCTTGACCATGAATAGAGCCTAGAAATAAACTGGAAAGACTTGTTGCTATCCTCCGCATAATATGTGGATTCAATCAGGAATTAGAAAGGCCCTAGATGAAATATCTATAAGTCATTCATTCCATGCAAGTCGAAAACGTAGAAAATCTATGCCACATGGTGAACATGAGTGAGCAAACATTTCATCCTCATTTCATTGTATCAGAGTTTGAGTATAAAACATGAATTGAATGTAAACGACCAGATAAAAAAACTGTGCCAGCAGGGATCATAACAAGATTTCTTGTGTTACAAATACTGCAATCAAAATAAATAATGCAATGATTTCTGCATCCGAAAGTGCATTACTCAAAAAATTACTTAGCAAAGTAATTTCGCAATGGCATTACAGCAACATCAAAATATTAAGACCCAGATTAAGGAGAACATAATTTGTCAAAGTTTTTAATTGGAATAGACAGACAGGGTGAAGCTAGTAAAGAAACTATTAACACATAACATAATAATCATCTAGATCACGAACGCTAAACAATCCAAGGTTTACAACTAGTTAATATTCCAAGAGGGCATCACCCGTCTACTATGTATGTACGCTTATTTGGTCCCACACTTTATTTTGAATCACAATTGTATTGAGAAACACAATAGTCCTTGACCAAGACAGACATTGCTGAAAATATACAAAGAATTTGTATTGATATCAACCCTTTGTGAAGACAATGGTATCCAATTTTGGTGCGGTATTGTTCGTGCACTCAAAGTTATCGTGATTTCTAGTTCAGTGCGAGCTGTAGTCTATGAATAACAGCTATATGCTTTATGATTTCTTGTTGGAGTGATCTTCTTTTGATGTGTATTATTCTTCTTTTGTCTTTGATTACAATGTAGAAATAGTTATTCATTTGGCCAGATTTATTCACAGCTGATTATATTTACATAAAAACTGTGCCCAACACGAAAGTTCACAATGCAGGTTTTACAATAGTAATTTGTCAATAGGCCGAACGATCACTGACAAGGATCCCATAGTAAAAAACCCCATCAAAAAAATAAATATTCATAGAAATTAAATATTCTCAGGTTATTCAAAACTAGGATATTGAATGTTGGTTAACTTTTACCATTCATATTTATGGGATAACGACAGAAAAGTCATGTTTTTTATAACCTACTTTATTACTGTTTGTTTTTTGTTTGAATAAAATTTTCTTGTTATCATCATGATCTAAGAGTGAAATATTGGATTCGTGACATGGATATATAATAACTTAAACATCTCCTCTGTAAACATGGGCTGGTACCACAGAAAATGGAATTTGGGACAGCGATGTCTATCCGCATCTGTTCTCGAAATAAAAGTAAAGTTAATTATCTCTTTGCTTTTTCCGTGTGATTTATTTATTGTTCAAAGAAATCTATGGGATGATGTCAAGAACCTCCTCGAGTGCGAGTTCGACTAGTACCATATTATCGAGCAAAAAACATCGAATAAAACACGTTTCTTGTATTTCTTTATCATTTTTTGTTATAGCGGCAATATAAATTCACAATCTCTGAAAATTTTAGCTGTATACCTATTACGGTTCATGAGACCGCTGATAGACATCAGACGGACGGACTTACGGACAGTTCCGTTTTGCAATCTTCGGATCCCTAAAAACGAGCAGCAACGTCAACTTATGCTGCTGTTTACACTAGCTATCTACAATCAAAAAAATGGCCCTATAGCAAAGTGTGGACTATCGTCACTTCAATTTTACCGTTCACAGTGGTCATGTATGTTACGATTATGCTAATTAATGTAATCCAGTCTCATTAGAATCCGGATTAATAGTTGTATCGTTTTTAATTTTCTTGTCGTCATAACAAAAGTAATTTACATGAACTAAAAAACCAATTACAATGCTAATAATGTAGCGCACTATATTTGAATGTATCGTCAATTACCATAAAAATGGAGTGAATAACGTTAACAGGTTCACCTTGTCACTTTATTTTATTAATCCCGCACTGGACAAAAGCATATCTAAATTAATATTATAAAGAGACAAGATTTGATTTTTTTATGTTTTTTTGTTCCGCTTTCACGCTAAAACGGTTGAACGGATTTGAATGAAATTTGGCACATAAGTAGACCATGACCTAGGTTAGGACATAGGGTACTTTTTATCTCGATATTTCCAAGGGATCGAGACTGTGGGTGAAACCGCGGGGCACAGTTAGTTTATTTGTATGACGGTCTGCGAAGAATGGGCTACCCCAACTGCATAATCATAGCAAGCAGCAAGGTTTCAGGAAGTCCAGTACCCTAATTACGTAATGCAAAATCAATCCGAATCTGAATCGTTTTGAAACAGATTGCTAATCCATTGCTCCGTAAGCTCGAAAAAAAAAACTGCAGAGCAACGTAAATGACGCAATGAATGTTGTTGAACTGTCAAAATGAAACGGATTTGTCTTTATCGTTTACGAAAATATGTGGCGTAATTAGAAAGCAGGTCAAAAAATAAAATTGTTCTTCAGATCGAATTTTGAACATGGTGACCAATCTCAGCGGAGATCAGCCTTCGGCGCGGGTGATATTATGTTCACCGCGGACGGTCAACGGCATTAGGTTTAAAAACGTGTTATAAAACACTGTAAAACAAAGTAAAATTGTGTTTTCAGGGGGCTGAGTCGCTGAAAAATTGGGGTTTTAGTGAATATTTGTAATCGTGAATAAAAAATAAAATAAACTCTTGGATTTTAAAACCAACGGTATACTAATAAATCTTGTTAAAATTATACATCAGATTTTATTTCCACGATTTAGAATGCTGTTAAATTTAATTAATTAAGAAATGTCAAGGACTTTTTGATAAATTATTTTGTTAAACTAGTCAGACATTAGGTGCCGTAGTTATTTACTTCCTTAATATCAGCAGCCATACTGAACATCTCGAAATACATACTTTGGTTATTATTTTCCGAAGTCTAAGCCGATGAAGGTAGGTTATTGATTATACTTATTTTTTCGCCCGTGGGTGTAATGTGAAGTTTTTTCACGGCATGCTCCCCAGCAACCCCATCATCTATTTTGCTATTTATATACTCATGTGCCAATTGTACGGAATTAGTACAAACTTAAAAAAAATGTACCACAAAAAAAATTGACCCCTTCTGAAGTAGCCCTACCAAACACAAGAATATTCATCAAAATCAATTCATAATTGGCGGAGTCATCGCGTAACAAACATACAAAAAAATACAACCGAATTGAGAACCTCCTCCTTTTTGAAGACGGTAAAAAATGACAAATATTTATATTTTTTTTATACACTTCTCTATCAGTCGTCATCCCGGTAGTCACCCCCTTTCTAGCCATATCATCTTTCACACAGTCCATCCATCCTTTTGTAGGTACCTACTCGTATATGCATTAATTTGTCGGACGCCATAGAATCTTAGGCCAAGATCTATAAACGTTACTCAGCTCATGCTGACTTGGGCATGTCCCCGTCTCTGGCTTGCAATTGTAGTTTGACAGTTGTGCAACGGTGACAGGAATAAAGCTGAGCTTAAGTACTTACGTAAAAGAAAGAAAAACAGAAAGAAAATAAATTTATTTGACCCAGGTTAAGGCACACAATATTAAAAACGCTATGTAACGTTTATAGATCTCGACCTTAAAGCTGGTAACGCTATGATTGGGGAATTCAGACCATTATGGTTAGGTTTCTTCACTATCTGAGGTTAGAATAATTTACAAAGGACAGTATGAAACTGAAAAGGTGACAATGACCCTCCTCAGGTTATGATCCATAATACTGGTGTTCATAAAACCGGTTTACCTCAAATGTATCACAATTTGTAGATATCAAAATGATCTGTTGTAGGATAAATAATGAAGATGTTAACCTGCTAAGCCCAAAACGAAATACAAGCGTTACTTTCACCAGTCACAGATGTCACGTCGCGACGTCCAAAAACTAATTATCATATAATGTAAATTAATGTTATTTATGTTCACACAGAGGCAATAAATCAAACTGGATTAAGAAATGATGTAGCCCTTGAACTTGAAACCTGTCATTTCGAAACATATCGTTAAGGCGGCGTGCATGCGAACAAACCGGCACATTGAATTTATGTTTATGCGACAAATTTACCCGTAGTGACGTAGTTAATTGGCAACTGGGGCGAGTAGCCAGTGGGTAGGCATTTTACCCTACATATTTTTATATAAAAAAAAAAAAATGTTATTAATACATTATAATTATAATGTTATTACTGTTATTATTATATTATAAATGCGAAAGTTAGTTTATTTGTTTGTTTGTTACGCTTTCACGCTAAAACGGATTAGGATGAAATTTGCCATGGTAGACCATGACCTAGGTTAGTACATAGAATATTTTTTATTATACCATGGGCAAGAAATTAAAAAACACAAAAAAAAAAAAAAGTATTTTCTAACAGTGAAAAGAACTTAGAAACGGAACTTTAGAATAGCTCCCGTGTTGAGTTATCTCACCACATAATTGTTATCTCAACTTTACTTGACTGACTGCGTCGTTGGTCTAGTGTTCGCAAGCGCTACTGCTGACAATTAGGTCCTGGCTTCAATTCCCAGGTCTGGCAAAGTGTTATAGGGTTTTTCAACAGGAAATATCTAAGTAGCATCCCGGATTCTAGATTTGTGCCCGGTTGATGGGAACAGGCCCGCCCTCTATTAAATGGGACTTCATCATAACTGCGAAATGTGGGTGTAGTACAGGTACACCTCTGCTTATCGTTTTCGTTTTTCGTGCTGTTGTTGATGTACCATCGAAGAAGTTCATATCTATACACTGTAAGAACTATTTCTGCTTGCAGCACTCGGCCGCTATAGAACCGGGGCGGTAACAGATGTGGTCATCGTGTTCACGGGTTTTTTTTCAAACAGCTCAGATATGAAATTCTTCGATAGTACTTGACAGATCCAATGAGATATTTTACAATTAGGTACACATAGTGTAGCCAGCCTTAATCTTGGTTACTTAATCCTAATGCTATTGTGAGTGTTGGTAATTTTCTATTGTTTAGACATCAAAGTATTCACCTTCAGTATATCAGGTCAAAGAACGAGTTAAACAGAAGAATTAAAAATACTAGTTACAGTCCTATTATGAGTAAAGACCTTTTTTTACTCATCCTACATCATTTGGGAGAATATGGGTGGGTTATGTCTAGAGTTGGTTAACTCATTTTCATAGTATTTTTGAAATGTTTATATAGGTATATTTTTTTTAAAGTATACTCGTATATACGAATAACTTATTAAACTTTAAGCAGCATGAAAAGGTACAAAGGCGGACTAAAATAATTGTACCTATTGGTAACAGTAATGTAGTTAAAGTTATGTGTTCGATAGAATAGATCTGTGTATGTTGCAGATATACCTCACCCAGTGCTTCTTCGTTTTTCATGTTTCCCGCTACGGCTCCCACAGACAGGCGCGACGCTACTCTAGTAGAACCATTTATATGAAAACTTAATAGAAATTGTTCTCCCAAAATCATGTCACACTGTCGCGTCGCGCCTGTCGGTAGGAGCCTTAACGCGGATGCCGAGTACCTACCTCATTCAATACTGTGGAAAATATAATATGTGTAATAATTATCCTTATGTACCTAGCAAGATCTTAGAAGTCTAAGCCAAGTTTGAGTGTCATAATTACTAGGAACAGTAACTTTGGAAAAATCTAGACACGGCTAGTTTTCAAGATCACTACTGTTTAGACACATTAAATTATCTTTTAATATTTACTTATTAAAAAATTAAATATTTACTTAACTATGTAACATGTTTGTCTGAAACCAGTTTGTCACTAAAGGTCAGTGGTGGACAGTATTACGATCGGGTTCCGTCAATCAAGTTAAATAGCTCTGTGTTCACGGGAACAATCGAATTGTTTTTTCTGAAATGCATCCGTCTGTGCTTATCGACTTCAAACCGTTCCGTGCTTATTAGATTTTGATAAGGAGAAAACTCGATTGCCACAGAATTTAACCTAATTTTAATATTTAATAGTAGCTTTCGCCCGCGTGATATTTTTATAAATGATACCCTGTGTTGCTCAGTGATAATATAGCATTCTACTAGTGAAAAAAAAAATCATTTCTTTTATCTTTATATTAATACTAGCACTTTGCCCGCGGCTTCACTCCCGTGGTCTTTCCCGCGGGACCCGTTATGTTTCCCGGGATAAAAAGTTGCCTACTCCCTGGAAACTAAGCTTTCTAATGGTAAAAGAATTTTTCAAATCGGTCACAAACAAACAAACAATCAAATCTTTCCCCTTTAAATTAGTATTAGTATAGATTAGTGTCGAAGATACCGATTAAAGACATCAGGAAGCTAGACTTAAATTAAGTCAAGTTGTTTTGAGTGAAGTCTTAAAGAAAAGACGACATACCTACTTAGTTTAAAAATAAAAAAAGCACATCATACAATTTTATAGAAGAGATTTTGACCGTGACAGACAATGATCAGTGTTGATCACAGATAGTAGAAGAATTGGGATGATGCCGGGGTCACAAAAAAAAAAAACTATTTAGTCCGTCAGTTAGATAATAAAAAATATTAGACGCGTATTTTTTGCTTTATCATATTAGTAAAAAATGACTTAGATACAACGCATTCAAGTTGGGGTGTGGGGGTTGATACGTCACAAGTAAGTATAAAATCTACATACTCGTGACGTCATGGCTCATTTTAACTCAATGTATCGCCGTTTACTTTTGATAACGTAAAAAAATAAAAAAATACGTGTACTTATGTGATTTTTAATATAATCTACAAAAAATTTATTAGTCATCATCCATAATTACCAGGGCTCTTCAAATATTCACACGGAACCCCAAAAACCCGAAAAATGCGCCATTGTATACAACGCATGTTTAATTTATTATATCCTAAAAGATGTCTCGTCTCGTCCGTAACTTTAATGTTACGTGTCTGGACTACAAAACGGCTACAGTGACCTTGAATATGTTAATTTCCGTTTGCGAAGTTGACAGTAAAAATACCATGGTGTATCACCCGCAAATTTAAAAGAAATCGGTGCATTTATAAAAAGAAATGAAAGAAAGAAAATAAATTTATTTACGCACACAATATTCACACAAAAACAAAAAACAGAAACAAAAAACGTAGAATTTATTGTACTGTCTGCCTCACGGCTGCGCCAGGGGTTTGGGCCAGTTCAGCATAAATGCCAGACAACTAGTGGCTGACGCTGGTTTTCAACTGGACCTTATGTTAGGAGGACGTCTTACGGATGTAAATCAGTTTTATAGTGTGTAAGTGTTTTATATTTAAATAATTAACCCGCTTGCGCTATTCCTTCGTCATCGCTAAGCGTGCTTTCTGTCTTTTCTTCTATTTGATCGGCTCCGAAGGATAGTAGCATGATGTAAAATCCGTGGTTCCAGAGATTAGTGCGTTCAAACAAAAATAGCAACCAACTATTTAGCTTTTTTATATTACATACCATCTCGCCTTGTTTCCCCGAAGGGGATTACAGAGGTGTACTATCGAAGAACTTCATATCTAAGCAGTTAGAAAACAAAATCCCGTGAACACGATGACCACATCTGTTACCGCCCCGGTTCTATAGCTACCGAGCGCTGCATGCAGAAATGTCCTTACGGTGTTTAGATATGAACTTCTTCGATGGTACCTATAGTACACTCACATTTCGCCAGTTATGTTTAAGTTCCATGTAATAGGGGGCGAGCCTATTGCCATCAACGGGGCACAAATCCAGACTCCGGGCTGCTACTGATATAGAAAAACCCAATAATACTTTGCCCGACTTGGGAATCGAACCTAGAACCTCATGCTCAGCAGTATCGCTTGCGACCACTAGACCAACGAGGAAGTCAGATGTTATTATAAAAGTTTAGATTATATAATATGTAGATGAGTATAAAGTTGACCACAGTGATGACGTCAGAGGTCTGTAAACGTAGCGAGTGATATAGTGCGGGCATTGATAAGTAGACTTAAAATGTAATGATGACGTCAACAGTTTTAATGTTTGAATTAATTTGAAGCTGCTTTTGGTATTGTTTATTGTTTTTGTGGTCTGTTTCAAGCCTATTAAGTATGAATGAATCATGGATACCTATACATTAATATGATAAACTGCAGAGCAAAGGGATCTTCGCAAATGTTGGGACCTATGAGTATCGTGGGTGGACAGTGTACATATAGTACTCCAGACCGTATTTCGGCCACGGCGGCCAATCTCAACGGAGCGGAGACTAGCCTTCGGCGCGGGAAATATTATAGTGCACAAGTGTGTGCGCAGACACAGGTGCGCTCTCTCTTACCTCACTCTCATAGTCCGATGGGACGGCAATCTGACACGACCTGAGAGAGATCAGGCGCAGGACCAACGGCTTAACGTGCTTTCCGAGGCACGGGGGTATCACACCGCCAACTTCCAAACTCCGGGCTGTTACTAAGAAATTCCTAATAGAAAAACCCAATAACACTTTGCCCGACCCGGGAATCGAACCCAGGACCCCACGCTCAGCAGTCGCGCTTGCAACCACGAGACCAACGAGGCAGTCATTGTACACAAAGTCAGTGTACATAAAAGTCCAACGTCGAGGATAAAGTCTATTGACAGATCTGACCATGAGTATTAAGCACAGTGCCGCTTCTTACATAAGTAATACGGAGCACAAGTTACTGCCACGGCCAGCGTGGGGAAGACGTCTGGCCTCGCTTTAGACTGCGCGGGGAACAATTGAAACGTTGCCCCACACTAGGAATTTCTCCTGTATTGTGGGTGCGTTTACAAATATTTAAACTCACCTACACAAACAGCCAGACCCTTTTTTTTGGGTGGGAAATTATCAAATAACTTCTCCCGCTCTGAGTGGAGCGGGAGGGCGTGTCAGACTCTTACTGACTAAAACCCACCCGAGTGCCTTCAGTTGCCTGTACTTGCCAGGGGCCACGGTATCCACAGCCAGACCCGGAACAACAACTTGTAGGTCATTTAAAAATATTTGTTCCGTGCGGGAATCGAACCCACGACACGCAGCACAGCAGTACCTGTTGTCTGTAGTTCCTACAGTAAATATTAACGACTAGGTATAAATCAACCAACAAAAACAACGTGCTTTCTGAGGCATGGAGGAGTCTCAGTATGTGAAGATTGTCACCCATCCACGAGCTAACCCCGACAAGCGTAGCTTAACCTGATGGATTGACCCGTGAAGCTGTTATTACTTAGCCACGAGCTCCTCCTTGACGTATAGGTATAACAGTTTTAAACAACACTAGCAGTAAGTGAACTTCGGGTAGAAGTGCTGGGTGGAAAGTCTGCTGTAAGCGCAATAACCTCTATTGTCACTTAGGAGTAGCCTTTGTCTGGACAAAGGCTTACTAGGCTAGGTTACCAGAACTATGCTGACATAGTCCTGGTAATAAGTTAATTGACCGAGTCACATGTGACTAATTACAACGAAAATGGTATCCAAAAAGGTTCTTCTTTTTAGAAAATATCATCTTTGTAAAGTCTATTTACTGAACTTTGATAAACATTAACTTAATTGAGCTTAACTTAATGAAAATATTTTTCGCCTCCACCCCATTTTAATGACATCCCTAGACGATAATAGTTAGCTAAAATTACAATATTTTCGTAACAAATTATTTATCAAACAGGTTTGTCCTATTTTATTTAGTATTTTATTCCTTAGCGAATCAAAATGTATTAATGTGACAGAGTTATTTATGAAAGAGGATAAAAATGCGAGTATATACACTGGATAAACTACTTAAACTAACCTAACTAAACCTATAAACAAACTAAAATATGGCGTCGAATTTTCCTCCGCATCGCTGTTGACTGGTAATGTACCCAAGAGACTGGCGACCAAAGTAAAAGCCAGTCCTTGGGTCACGGGAAGTGTCAACCAGTCGTTTGGAGATTTTGTTCAACAAACCGTAAGCACTCGGACCTCGAGAGTTTCAACCTTTCAACCTCAAACGGCTCGAAAATATAATGTTAAATAAATGTTACATATACATTTTTGAAGGCCTAACTATAAATTGTTATATACAGGGTGATTGGAAGATGGGTGCAAAGCTTTAAGGCGAAGATAGTACAGACCATTTGGAACCATTTAAGCCACGGTTGTCTCAGACAAAGTCTTACCAATTTTTTTAACCTAATATTTGTTTTTTTTTTCGGAAATTCCCAAAATTTTATATAAACTGCATAATTATGGCCAAATTGAATGATATATGAGTTCATTTTTTATTTATTTAATCAAAGTAATGTGTAAGCAATCAAGCAAAACATTTTTTAGGCTTCTGTAAACATTAGACATTTTTTACAGACATTTAAAGTTCAGAAAATTTGTATCAATACGTTTTTTTAACATTATTAAAAAAAAAAATGGTCAGACTTCGTCTAAGACAACCATGGCTTAAATGGTTCTAAATTGTCTGTACTATTTTCGCCTTAAAGCTTTGCACCCATCTTCCAATCACCCTATATATTTACTGTGTAACGTGGTACCTAGGTGGTTACCTGCTGCCTACCTAGTTTCATACAAATCTAGACTTTATGTTGAAAGTTCAAGAAAAGTCTTGCACCTGCTTTTACTGATCGCCTCATACTTAAGTGACAAATAATGGGAAAGCGGCCTGCGTGCCATTCATCACTCCGATAAATAAATCAAAGAGTACAATTTTTCATAAAAGAAAAGGTCAAAGATGTCTTTAAACTGCTTTGGATATTCTCATACACCGGTAAGTGTACTTCTATATAACATAACATAACATCACACCTTGTTTCCCCGAAGGGTTGGGTACAAGTGTACCTGTAGCACACCCACATTTCGCCAGTTATGTTTTTTAAGTCCCATGTAATAGGGGGCGAGCCTATCAAACGGGCACAATTCCAGGCTCCGGGCTACTACTGAAAAATTCCTGTTGAAAAACCCAATACTTGGCCCGACTTGGGTATCGAATCCAGGACCTCATGCTCAGCAGTAGCGCTTGCGACCACTAGACCAACGAGGTAGGTTTCTGTATATTTATTTTAGGATATTTTAAAATTAAGTAGGTCAATTCGAACAGATTAGTTAAAGTATTTTAGTAAAATTGTAAGTCCAATGAGTGACTCGTGACGAGCAAACATAACACGAATGGATCAACAGTTCCGCCTTAAGAGTAGATGGTAGACCTCATCATCATCTGCTTAGTCTTTTACCTACTTTATTCGGGTTGGCGTCCAGTCTAACTGGATGGAGCTGAATGCCAGTATTCTTCGTGGAGCGATTATCTATTTAACTTCCACAAGCCAATAATTAGGTAACACGTTACGTACCATCGAAGAAGTTCATATCTAGACACCGTTAGGACTATTTCTGCTTGCAGCGTTCGGCCGCTATACTAGGGCGGTAAGAGATGTGGTCATCGTGTTCACGAGATTTTGTTTTCAAACTGCTTAAATATGAAGTTCTTAGATAGTACATGGTAACACGTCTCGTGTCCAAGTAACTGGGTTGTGGTAAGACAGTTTGACATACTTTTTGAGCTTTTGACTGTCAAAGATCTACGAATGACAGCAAAGCAACAACTATGCACTTATTAGCAGTTCATAGATGATAGGTGTTATTTACACCTCACACATCCAAACTATTTCTCCTCCCTCCATGTGCCCATAAGCAAACAGTTAACCTACAAAGCCGATTAAAAACAATTCCAATTAAAACAGCTGGGCTACGGTTCAGCCCCAAACCTGTACGATGTTGCAACCGGCCAAGGCTTTAGTTAAAAAGCAGGCTTTTGTCCAAGGTCACGGTTATGCCGCCCGGACCCAACTTACGTGCATTCTTGCAACAGAACTTGCGAAATTACCCCACCACTGAAATGTACGTTTTGGGGTAAATACTGATAATAAATATTGGGTAAGTATAGACTGTTTCTGTAACAGTTTAGTCGAAAATAGCAATATAGGTTGACGCCAAATAAGACAATCCATCTAGACCACAATCTAAACTAATTAGTGGTTGGTGGATTTTGAAATTACTAACTAAATTTAGCTACGGTTAGATTTACTAAATTAAATCGTAAGTTTAATTGAAATCGAAGAAGTATGTGTGATTGCAGTTTAGCATTGGAATTGTGCCCAATATAATATTTCATATTTTCTAAACTAATAATAATATTATAAAAGAAAAGATTGGATTTTTTGTTTTTTTGTTACGCTTTCACGCTAGAACGGCTGAACGGATTTGGGTGAAATTTGGCACATGGGTAGACCTGGGTTAGGACATATGATACTTTTTATCCAAATATTCCCGTGATGTCAAGAGTTGTGCGGATGAAACCGCGGGACACAGCTTGTCTATGATATTTATGTAGATGCCATGACAATAGAGATGGAAACTATTGATCAGGAACAGTTACGAAAAAGACACAACTCTTAAGTTTGGAAAATAACATATTATTTTTAGACCTGGTTTTTAGTGTCATGCTTTTAGATTTTTCCTCACTATGAAAGTAGTACTTAAAATTCCAAAAGGTTCGGTTTTTTGTACCATGTTTCCTGAAGTATTATCTAACCTCATAAGTAATGAGTTTAAAAATAACATGGAAAAAGCTTTTCTAGAGTTCTAAAGGAACATGTATAACTGCTCCTACTGTTGATACTACTTGAATAGGCTTTGAGCCAGTGACCATTTACTTAGCGTTATTAGCACTTAATTTTATTAGACCATGACCGAGCATACGTTACCAAGGTTTCACTGAAATTCAGAGAATGCAGTGCGTAAAAAAAACATACGAACGAAGCAAGCTAATATAAAGCCTATAAAAACATAACATAACATTACGCCTGTATTTCATGAAGGAGTAGGCAGTATTAATTCGCCACATTCGCCTTTTGCCTTACATTTGATTTTCCTTTTTCGCCCCAAATTTAATTCCCTTTTGGCGCCGAAAATAATTTATTTTATTTATTTATGATATATGAGGTGTATTGTATAGTTCAATGACATTTTGCCAGTTATATTTGAGTCCCATGTAATAGTGGACGAAACAAGTTTTGTTACCATGTAACAGATTTATTTAAATTGGATAAACTTGATCATACTTCGTTTGACCTGGGGATCGAACCTATGGAACCGCATTTATTAGAAGACTTCTTTAATCCACGGGATGCTTAGTCTATCCTAACTAATATTATGAATGCGAAAGTGAGTGTATCTGTTACGGTTTCACGCTAAAACGGCTGAACGGATTTGGATGAAATTTGGCACATGGGTAGACCAAGACCTGTGTTAGGACATAGGATACTTTTTATCTCGATGGTCTCATGGGATCGAGACTTGTGAGTGTGAAACCGCGAGCCACAGCTAGTTGGTCATAAACACAAGCTTATGACTAAGAGAAGAGGCATCTAAAGAAGAAGAATGAACCCTGTTTAACCTTTAAAAAATAATCAATCACAATAAGCGTAGGAAATACAAGGAGGACGATAAAAAAAACAATTTTAATAATATAAATCAAATTGAATTGAACACCTGTTTCCAATAAATTACCAATACTACGTTGTTTTTATAAAAATCATAAACGACATCACTTCGATTTCTATTCAAGTTTTACTAAAAAAAAAAAAAAAAACTTCAGATGTGTTTTAATGGTTGAGATAATAAAGGTACTCGTATTTATTAACAATAAAACGGCAAGGTTACGGGTCAATGGAACCCGTTTTCTTATCATTTGCATATTCGGTAGAACTATATCCGCGGTATTAGTGATAGTTCATATAATATGGGTTTAAAGAAGAGTTTATTGGTCTTTGTTGAGAGGTTAGTTACCGTCATATGTCACAATCATTTCTCTTGTGGTTATTGACTAACCTGGTGTCAGAGTTTATTTTTTAACCGAGTTCAAAAAAAGGAGGAGGTTCTCAATTTGACGGTATGTTTTTTTTTTTTTTGTTTTGTTTGTTACGCGATTACTCCGCCAATTATGAATTGATTTTGATGATTCTTTTTTTGTTTGGTAGGGCATACTTCAGAAATGGTCCCATATAAATTTGGTCAAGATCTGATGAAGGGTTTTTGAGTTAGCTTCAATAATACATATTTTTCCCACCTAGCATATGTGGATGATATTCTAATAGTTCCTGTCACTGTAATTTACTTGGTATTCAAATTTTTGTGGGGGTTTTGTGTAGGTACCACAACTTAAAAGTGAAAAATAAAAACTTTTTCACAAAAAATAAAACCGACTTCCAAAAAAAAACACTACAAAGTGAAAAATAACTTTGATTTCGGAAGTCGGTGGCAAAAAAAAACTAAAATAAAAAACCCAAGACACCGACTTCCGAAATCAAAGTTATTTTTCACTTTGTAGTGTTTTTTTAGGAAGTTGGTTTTATTTTTGTGAAAAAGTTTTTTTATACCACCCATGGGCCTCTGACTTAGGTTGACATGCCGTCGAGAAATCATGGCAGTCTCTCAGACATGGCATGGTTCCGGTGTAAGTCATACATTCATTTGCCGTTTTATCTCAGTGTCTAATATAACAACCTTATTGGGAGCTATATGTTTGAGCCGTTTGGGGTTGAAACACTAGGGCCGTGGGGTATTTCAAGAGGGGGGGGGGGGGGGGGCGTGCAGGGGCGAGTCTTTCGGGACATCGCCAAGCGGTTAGTCGACCCTGCACGTGACCAGAGGGCTGGCCTATTTTTTACTCGACTTGTTTGTATGTTCATCTGTTCCCTCATAAATTCTAAATTACTCATCATCATTTGACAAATGAGGTATTGATAAAAGCGTCTTGATCGTCCGCTGGCTATGACGTCACTTTAAATTGAATATGGCGTACACGCAGACAAATTAAAGATACAGATTTACACGCCGTGTTAGATAGAACACGACGTGTGATTCCGGATTTTAATTTGTCTGTGATGTCTTGTTTTTACCTTTTTATTTAGTTTTTTTGTCGTAGTTGGGTTTTAGTTGCCATTATAACTTTTATTTTTACTGCCCAAAGCATCAACATCCAACAACGTGGCAATGCTGCTGCCAGCCTTTTGGGCACTTTTCCCATTGACAGCGATGCGGACGATTTTTTTCCCAATGAGCTCTTCCCTTTTTTATTATATAGGTACCTACTTTTACTATATATATTTTAGTATCTAAATACTTAATATTGTTTTACAAGTGTTAAGTTCTTTATCATTCTTAAGGTGTGTCCAAACATTGAGCGGCAAGTTACACCGACGATTTGTTTTTCGTGCACTGGATTTTCAACGCTCTGCTTAGCGCCGAGAGTTAAAAATCCAACAGTGTGTTTTTTCAACACGCTGGGACGAGAGTGCGTTCCAACGCGTTGGGTTCTCAACGCTCAGCTCGGCTCACCGAGAGTTGAAGATCCAGTGCGCGACAAAATCCCGCCGCAGTATTTTTACGTCCATGCGCACGTGGGCTAACAGAACCGTGCGCGGCAGCCGCGCACGATTGCCGCTTTATGTTTGGACACACTTTTAAAAGGTTAATTTATAATTACAATTAATTTGTTTTTTGGTAACACGGAGTTATTACCAAAATTTTGAATAAAAATAACAGTTCAAAAGGTGACATTCTCCAACGGAATGTTCAGTTTTTGACCGTACCTACCAACCACATTTAAAATGTGAAAATCTTGCACATCAAATTTACAATAGTCTAGAACAGTGGTCGGCAAAGTCATTAGTCAATCGAGCCAAATATCAATACTACATATTATTATAACGAAAAAGATTTCTTATGAGAGCCAATCCTTTCTGTGTGTCCAAACTGACTCAATACACTTTTCACTCCCATCCTCTTTCACTCCACAACGCTTCCTAAAATTAACTTGCTAAGAAGTAGGATGCCTTCATCATCATCATCATATCGGCTGATCATATGATGAAGGAATCTTACTTATTAACAATTTATCTTGGAAAACTTTGAAAGGTACAGTAAATGATTAATTTTCGATGTCCCTTTCATTTTTGGTGAAAATACTTCGGAAATAAATCTTTGAAATACAGGGTGTTTGGCAGAACGTTGAACATACGAAAATGGTGGATAGGTGGGTCATCTGCTACTTACTCAACCCATTTTTTTTTTTTTTAAATGCAAGTTGAAATTTAGTTTCAAGTATTTATTTACATATGTCTGTAAGTTTGAGGACTTATAACTTTTTTTCTAGCTAACATCTGAATAAAGCAATAGTTTTATAAGAATCTACCAACATTAACGATAAAAAAAAATGCCTGTTTTATCCATTTGTGATAAAAAATACACTCTAAAGTTAAGAAAGTGGTGAAACTAGAAGAAAGCAAAAAAAAAATTTTTTTAATATCCTGGTGGACCCCAGGATATTAAAAAAAAAAAAAATTACCAATTAAATTAGGGCTGAGTAAGTAGCAGATGACCCAATCTATCCACCATTTTCGTATGTTCAACGTTCTGCAACACCCTGTATAGTTTGTGTTTTGAATAAAACTTGATATCTTGCCTAATGACCGAAACCCGACCCCCACGTGTATCTACGCTTACACTAATCGATATTTGTATAGACAGAGCCGCACTCTATAGGCCAAAGAGCCGCATGTGGCTCGCGAGCCGCGCAGTTCTAGAACTTAAAAGACAAGAAGGCGATTTCTGCGATTCTGATTTCTGCTTATATGAATAATTAATTATAAAAAACCATGTTTATAGCAGAACAAGTTCATAGCATTCAATTTTATTTAAATTAATAATATTTATTACAATTTTATTCATAAAAATAACTTTAAAATAAACTTCAATATTTTAAGAGGTCGATACTTTTTATGCCGACGCACCATTTTTTTAATCGTTTTGATGACGTTGCATCTGGTATTATTATTCGGGCCCAGTTGACTCGGGCCGATCTGTCACTGACCCAATTTTCTACCTTCTTCCTGGCTGAGTTATTTTATGACGTGGATAGGTACTACTGGGGTGTCACGTTTCCTTTTTGGTATAACCATAGAATACACGATCTCCGCCTTTATTGAAATCGGTTATAATTAAAAAAAAACACCTAGCAAAGATCATAAATTCATAAGTTACGATAAAAATATTAAAAACTCATTCATAAGAATAAATATTGTTCTTCCTTGCTGAGGCTAGTTTGACACCGAATAAATTATATTTTGAGATCATCAATTTTAAATATTCCGAAATTTTGTTTCCTTATTATGCATAGGTTATTACTGCTAATGGCAAACGCTGCATGGGCCGCGGTCTCTTTTAAATACCGGTAATGACATGATTTTCATAGTTTCTTAACATTGTAAAGAAAATTGTGTCAAACTCAAACTCAAAGCATTTATTTCAATTAAACCATTTACAGGCACTTTTGAATTGTCAAGGAGTCAGTCAGTCAGAAATATGAAGCTAGTTGCCCATTCCAAAGCGTAGGTTCCTATGGAGAAGAACGGGCAAGAAACTCCACGGACACTCTTTTAAAAAAAAAAAATTCTTACAAAAATTGTTTACTTACATCATTCATGTTGAAATTATACATGTGAGAACCCGATGCGAAATTAGTCTAGTATGCTGATTTGTTACATTATGATTTTTTGATGAACTCCTTCTTGAGTGCCCAAACAATTTTCATCAAGTTTGAAAAATAGAAACAAAATAGATCAAGAGTTCCTGATTTTGAAGGAAGGATTTTTGAAAATTCACTCCCTTACGGGGTTATAAAGGGGATGAAAGTAAAATGCAAGTTCGTCATATTCAGCTTGTTTTTTTAATCATTCAAAACGTGGAGCAACACTAGAATATTTAAGAATAAGAATAATTTATTGGTCCATTGTTACAAAATAAAATTGAGAAAATTATGATATTGTATGCTTACTGTGACTAGAATATTTAACATAGTATTAAAACAGTGGTCCCCAAACTGGGCAGTGCTTGTATCTTGGGGGCCTGAGTGTTGAAGTTTAGGTTATGGGTCCTTGCCCAGCAGTGGGACATTATAAAATGGCAGGTCGACAAAAAGTAGAACAGCATGTCGATTCCCGTAACCACCTCACCGTGAAAACATGTGAAGTGAGCGTGGAGTGAGCTGACAATCCCTAGCAGCAGGTGGAATGACAGCTCACTTCACGTTCACTTCACCTAAGTTTTCACCATGAGAGAGAGACAGAATAGACCGGCTGTTGTTAAATTAGTAAATAATAATTTTACTTACGTCAGTAATATTACTCCGTATATAATGTCCGCTGTGTACCAGAGTGTCGATCTCATCCATATTTTTGTCTCCACTGAGGGTTATCTGCAGGGAGGCAAGGCAGTACTTCCCTCTGACCGCACCATCTATGCTGAGGCATTCGTCATAGTCGCCATATTGGTTTCCATTGCCGCTTAGGATGCCCGCAGGGGGTTTTGCAGTTGCGTCGAACACTGAAACAAAATTAAATCTTTTAATGTGGCTTCAGCGACATTCGGAATCTACTCGTTACCATGAGCACAATTGGAGTGTCATCAATTTGCAGTTAAAGGAATAATTGTAACAGCGTCCTGTAAACGTGTCATAGGTATTTTTAAAAAAATGTTCCTAAACTATAAATAATTGCTGATAATACATAGAGGTGTTTCGGAAAGGACTTGGAGAGAGCCGTAATAAAAGGAAAATTGTACGTCTACTGTAAATGCATCACCCTGAATTATAACGTCGGATTTTTTTGTTGAATCAAGTACATTACTATAGTGCTATTTGTAAATTCGTAAATATGTTAGTGTTACAATTAGACACACACAAAAAAAACGTTTGTTTTGGTGGGCACATCATGCCTTAAGAGGACTAATGACAGAAAAATACAGTTTTTCTCTAATTTGAATTTGATCGTAAATAAAATTACTATTCAGCAAATAATAACGGTTTATCATAACCAGAACAGTGGACTTTGATCAGTGGACAGTTAATTGAAAATCAGCACAAAATAATGTTTCACATTGAATTTGACATAATTTTGTTTCTTTGACGTCAATATGTCACCTTTCGTGATGGTATAACCCATAGTTAAAATATATTATTATTTTCGGTCAAGGGTCAAACAAGGCACGCGGAACATCGCAAATTAGTGGAGTAAAATTTGTACGTGAAACCAATTTAATTCATATTGTCTAATTAAAAAATCTGTAGTTTTTTTTTGGCGTGCGTGTGATGCGCCGTTCCCAAATTCCCTTTCCCGGAAATATTTCGAGTGGAAAAGTTCCAGGGAATATTCCAGCATTCCCGGGAACGTTCCCACATAGTGGGAAATGGACATTTAAATTGTTTAATTTGTAATACAATATTTTTCGTTGTTATATTTTTTTTTTAGTTATTTTGTTTAAATTAAAATAATGAATAAATACTTTGTTTTAATTCAAATAATTTCTTACTAAAAACCTTGGAACGTGCCCATCGATCCCGGGAGCAAAGGAATATTCCCAGGGAATATAGGGATATTCCCAGGGAATATGGGAATATTCCCAGAGATTATCGGGAAAGTTCTCAAAGCAACGACTTAATTGAATTATGCCTATGTATAAAGGTGTACTTGCTTTTGCACATAGCGCAAAAGTTATTTACAAAAATATATACAACTATTTAAGTCAATATTCCCAGTCGTTCCCGACGTGCCCGGGAGCGTTCCTGGGAATTAGGGAACGTAGGAAACGATCCCGGGAACGGCGCACTACAGCGTGACTATACTGCACAGTACCTAATATTTAGATATTATTTTAAAATATTTACAGTAAACTGAGGATTTGATTGCACGACTACTTCTTCACTACTAAAGCACTGGAAGTGGTGAAGGGCGTTTTGGGGGACTGTCTCATGTCAAAATTCAAAATATTTTATTTCACTTAGACCTACATGGGCACTTATGAAACGTCAGAAGCTAGGTGCACGGTTCCCACAATATGTCATTTTGACGTTTGACGTTCATAAAGTGCTGATTCTCAGCCTAGTTTGGATTGACTTTTGATTTTGAATCCTTTACTTATTAATGTTAAAATTAATGACAATTTCAGGCTTTGAAGTAAAATACGCCACAAAACGTTCAATACTATGCCACCGAAACTTCATCTAATTTGCACGACACATAACCCTCAAACGCCACAAGGGCTTTTTCCGAACCGATTTCGATCACGCCTTACACACTCCAATCTCGTTCGTTGAACCTTGTATGTCAAATGTCACTGGTGAAATGACTGTGGGCAGTGAATACGAAATGTCGCAGCGTACAATTCAAGGATGCCATTGGCGTGACTCGAATGCGCGTGCAGAAACGGAGAAAAATCGTCAGATCGCAGATTGACGGACGGCCGACAGTGGTAGGGTGATTTTTTTTAGGATCTCTCAATTTGAGGGTTGGGAATGAAAATTGTGTCGATTGATGTGTGCCAATTTAAATATTCTTCTTTTTTTTACACGGAAAATGTAAAACATAACATAACATCACGTCTTGTTTCCCCGATGGGTTGGGCAGAGGTGTACCTGTAGTTTCTATACCCACATTTCGCCAGTTATGTTTAAGTCCCATGTAATAGGGGGCGAGCCTATTGCCATCAACCGGGCACGAATCCAGACTCCGGGCTGCTACTGACTGGGAATCGAACCCAGGACCTCATGTTCAGCAGTAGCGCTTGCGACCACTAGACCAACGAGGCAGTCTATTGCGTTGCACGAAACATGTGTGGTTGGGTGGGGTTATATTATGTACCTGTTTTGTTTATCGCGAAATAAACAAAGTTGTTCGCTAACATTAGTAGGTTTGGAAGTTTTTTTTGTTTAATTGTTTACTTCCTTGTTGCAATGTCTGAGGATGATCTTCGTGACTACACAATCAAAGCATAAATCATGCCGTTAAGAGATTTCTGATATCATAACATGATGAGTATAGAATAGAATATAATATATTTATTTGCTTTAAAACATGGTACATTAATCTGTCGCGCGCGCAATTAGCAGACACAATAGAATTTTATTGTTATCTGTCTCCAATATGAGACACCAGTATTATAAAGGTTAAGGTCTTATAATATAGTTATGATCTTACATGGACTGGCATACAAATATTTAAACATGTTAAATGTATAAATTTTCTACAACACATTTTTTTTAATAACATTGGTTATTAATCTGTCGCGCGCGCAATTAGCAGACACAATAGAATTTTATTGTTATCTGTCTCCAATATGAGACACCAGTATTATAAAGGTTAAGGTTTCGCATCTATTTGAAAACTTAACAATAATAAATAGTTAATTGTAGCCAATAAGCCTGATATTGTGGTGATAGATCGACGAGAGCGCCGTGCAATGATTGTTGATATCGCTGTCCCTCATGACGAGAATCTCGTGAAAGCTGAGAAAGATAAAAAAATCAAGTATCTTGACTTAGCACACGAGGTTGTCGACATGTGGGACGTGGACTCTGCAATCATTGTACCGATAATTGTTACGGTTAATGGCTTAATAGCGAAGAGCCTCGATCAACATCTCAGGAGGCTCTCATTGCACGGCTGGGTCAAGGGCTTGATTCAGAAAGCAGTACTTCTGGACACGGCACGCATAGTGAGGAGGTTCCTCTCTCTAGAGCCCTGACCACCGGCATCTTGGACCCTGTTCCTGATGCCGATGGGCCACTATTTTTTATATTTTTAAATGTGTTTATATTTTTTATTTTAATATTTAAAAATATAATTTATATGTACTTATGTAGTTAAATAAAGGATAAATAGTTACATAAAATAATATAATTAAAACTCATTATCTTATCTTATTTATGTGTTACTTTTTAACCAAATTTTATTTTATCCAATAAGCCATAATATGTATTGTGTAGTTTGGATTTAAAGTGTTTTAAAGGGAGTTCCCTTATTTCTTTTGGAATATCATTCAAGATTTTAATTGCTGTGATAAAGCTATTTTTATGACATAATGTGCTTTGATGTGAAGGAATTCTTAGCAGTGTTGGGTCTCGACGGGTATATTTTGAAAGCAATCGCATGTTATAAAAAAAAATGTGTTCTTTCACAAATACACCAGCTTGCATTATGAGCAGACCTGTTAAGGTAAAGTAGGAGACAAGATTCCTGCTTTAAACTGGTTATTAGGACTGTAATGTTTATAAACCTTAACACCGGTCTATTGTGCAAACATCTAACCGTGATAACGTTGGTGAAGTGGGCTGTCAATCCATCATCCAATCTATTCTGTAAAAATCTCACGGTAAAAACTCAGGTGAAGTGAGCGTGAAGTGAGCTGTCATTCCACCTGCTGCTAGGGACTGACAGCTTACTCTGAGCTCACTTCAACAAGTTATCTCGGTGAGATGGTTACAGAATAGAATTTAAACTATTGACAGCTAACTTCAAGCTCATTTGAAAGATTTTTACAGAGTATAAATTAGCTAGACTGTATTTTTCATAACTGCGCACCGATATTTCGTTGATACTCAATACGGTTCTTGAAACAGTCTACATCTCGTGTCAGTGTACTTGATTATGCATGATTAGCTGTTGTAATTTTATTGACCAAATCACACCAGTTCGACGGCAGATTGATACATTTCCTAACTTTACTACTTTATCTCGTTGGACTAGTGTTGTTAAGTCTTTCCATAAGGAATTTTTCAGCGGCAACGGAGAATTTAGATTTGTGCCTGATTTTTATAATGCTTCTCGGGGTTTTATTTATTTATTTATTTTAGGAAAGCTTACAGTCTAATAACTATAATTGTAACAATAATTTATATCTAATTTGCTAATAACAAGCTTCCATTCCGTTTTGGATTAGATCCCTTTTTCTAGTCCACTCAAATTAACACGGTAGCAATGTTATTTAGCATCTTTATCAGTAAAATTCAAGGTTCCTTAGACCACCGTTTAAATTCCAGATGACTAAGTATTGGGTAACGGGGATTTTGGGCGGATTTCGAACAGAATTTACCTTATGATCTGCTTTGTACGCGAAGTGCGCGTGAGTGGCTGTATGGACTACTGATCATGCGCTGCTTTGTGTCAATGACATGTGATCTAATCTTTTTTAATGTTTAGTTTGCGGTTAAAAAATTGTTTGGTAGGTCGGGTTTTTGGGAGATTGTCATCTGATAATACCATTGCTTGTTTCATGATAGGGCACATGTCTTTTAAGTTAAGTTTAAATTAGGTTTTTTCTTTGTTTTTATATTGTGTAAAGGCGGGTTCACACCTGCGCACGCGCACGAACAGTGCGGTTAGCGTGCATCTTAGGAACATAGTATGGAAATCTTTCGACATGTTCGCGAGCTGTTAGCGAGTAGTTCGAGTGCATGTTTAATGTCCTTTCGCGGACATGAACGGTTCTCGTGCATCTTGGGAGCAGTATGGACACTTTTGGACATGTTCGCGAACCATTAGCGAATGGTTCGCGTGCATGCCGTGTACCTGTGCTACTACGGATGTGCTCAGTAGTTTAGGACGCGTCCATAGCCATTCAAGGCGCCTAACGTATACGGTTCGTGCGTGTGCGCTGTTGTGCACCCGCTTTCATGGGGTATACTTTTGACATGTACAAAAATAAAAATATTTTCTTTCTTCCTTGCTCGGTCTGCTTATTTGGATCCCTATTGTCTGTTGACTTTTGTCGGCCCATATCGAACTTTGTTTTGTTAATGTGAAAATCATCTTAACACAAATGTTACGTTCAACATTACTGTTTTATTATTGTATTTAAACAGGTTACTCCACAATATACGCATGCCATTGATACCCGTTAAATTAAAATAATATTGAAATTAAAATTTTAATATTTAAATAACTTGTAATTATTTTGATTTTTTGCAATTGTAGCAAAATTATGAAGAAAAATAATGTATACCATCAGCCACTACTATGAACAACTATAGTTGTCCATTGTCCCATCGCGCATCGCCGCGATTACCGAGAAGCAAGTCATTAAAAACTAGTTGGCTAGCAATGTTCATTGAGTGCGCGACGCTCGTTTTCTATTTTCTAAGCGTGAGTCTCTCAACGAGTGTTCTGCCGGCCAAGCGAGCCTCGCTGAGCGAGTACTCTCTTTGATAACTCTTGTCGTTGCAGCAAACGGGTACTCGCCGCGCGCCGGCAGCGCAGCGGTGTGAACAGTCAGCGGTCAACTATTAATAATTGTATGTACATTTATCGTAGAAGTTCATATCTAAGCAGTTTGAAAACATAATCCTGTGAACACGATGACCACATCTGTTACCGCCCGGTTCTATAGCGGCCGAGCGCTGCAAGCAGAAATAGTCCTTACGGTGTACAGATATTATGAACTTCTTCGATGGTACATAGGATCTCGTTTACTTACACGGGACCATTCTTCTGTGATAGCTAATCTTTCGTTCCTTTTTTTAGGCGAGAAAATCGTCGATAGACAGTATTTTCCTCGTCGGCGGGGTGGTGGGACGGGTGCATTTCGTCGGTATTTATAAAAGGGAGTAACGTGAACAATTAAATATTAATGTATTATTTATTGCAATCATTAGGTATATAAAGACATGACAACTTAATCAGTTCCGTTAACCTATAAGTGGGTAGTATAAATGACTATAATCATTAGGTAATCTACGTATTAGCTGATGATTGCTGAATCATTTTTAGGTTTGTATATAAAATCAGATCCGTGATATATTAATGACAAATTTATTATTAGGCCTCATTTTATTTACGCATTTACAAGGTGTTCCTTTCGATGTCCCATAACTCTAATGTTATATACCTATGCTGTAACAATATCTAATTATAAAAAGGCCTAGAACAAGTATTCCAAAAGTTTCGAAGATAACAAAACACTAGACTCTCGATGTGTGTATCTAAGTTTAATTGATAAGTACGAGTAAAGCTTCGTGCAGACTAGCGCGACGCGACACCGGCTATTGTTATACCGTGAAGTTTTCTTAGAAATTGTATTGTTCGAGTCAGGTCGCGCCTGCACGAGCCTTAAATAATTTTCATTCAAATCTATCATTCATAATATATTTAAAGCCAAGAAAATGCGACGTTGTAATTTTTTTTTTAATGGACAATATTAGTCTGTATTAAACTTTTATTTTTAAAATTTTCACCGAAGTGTTTTTTACATAAATAATCGCCGAATTATTTTGTACGAAAAATCTAAAACAAAAACTTTTTTTTTTAAACTTAATAATTTGGCCCAGTTGGCCCAGTTTTCATGATGGCCCAGGGGTTAAGGCCTCGCCTCTCATGCATGAGGTTGTGGGTTCAAATCCGAGCAAGTACCAATTTGACTTTTTCAATTCATATGTACTTTCTGAGTTTATCTTATACAATGACATAGGTGAAGGAAAACATATCGTGAGGAAACATGGACTTAGTTAATAAAAGTCTGAAATCACCAACCCGACTTGAGCAAGCGTGGTGATCAGTGCTCGTGCCTTCTCTGTATGAGAAGAGGCCTTTGTTCTGCAGTGGGACAGTAATAGGCTGGTATTATTATTTTATTTAATAATAATTCATATGCCAGTTGATTCTTCGACAAGGTCTCATTAATAGGGTATTAATGAGACCTTGTCGAAGAGTTATGTGATATCAAAAGAAACACGTTGAGGATATAAAAAACAAAAAACTAGTTTTTGAATTATATTTTTTTCTTGTTCAGATCCCGATAGGATAGGCCATTACAAATTAATGGAATACAATCTATAAAAAAAACAGGTTGTCATAAAACGGCTGGTGTAGCCAGCCGTTTCATTCGTTTTTTTTTACAAAAAAAAAGGCAAAAATCCAGTTGATCTAGACTAATAAAATTTGTATTTTAATATCCAATTGACGTAACGAATATTTTTTTAAAATAAACTCGTTAGCCAGAAATATTATTGTTTTTACATCACTTCTCACGTGCCTAAATACCTATGTGTTTGCAGAAAACAGAAGTCACACATGAGATGGAAAATTAAAATCTAACCTTCCTCAAATTCATAATTATATGCCAGAAATTATGGAAAAATTATATTGTACTGTCATCTCTAAAATAAAGTCGCTTTTCGTGTCTGTCCGAGTCAACGTGACGGATTTTGATGCAGTTTTCACCTCCATTTAAAGAATTTATTCCGGCAGGTTTTTGTATAAAATATACTTATATAAAACTTTATATAAAACTTACTAGGTATATAGTAATCTTGATATTTTGTCAAGTCGTAAAAACCGTGCGTATCTAATTACGCAACACATTTTCGTAAACGATTACGACAAATTTGTTTCATTTTGACAGTTCAACAACATTCATTGCGTTATTTACGTTGTTGAACAGATTTTTTTTCGAACTTAAGAACCAATGGATTAGCAATTTGTTCAAAATGATTCAAATTCCGATTGATCGTATATTACGGAATTAGGTTATCGGTTTACTTATAATAAAATAAACAAAGCCCCCCGGCCACTTCTGTCTGTCTGAACGCGATAAACTCAAAAACTAACAAACGGATTTTCATACGATTTTCACCAATGGACGAAGTGATTCATGGGGAAGATTTAAGTGTATAATTTATTATGGTTTTGTGTAAATTGGCTGAAATATGACGATGATTGTTGAAGATGACGGTAAAAATTATACGGAGCCTTACTGGCGTGTGCTTTGGATGCACATTGGATGAAATTTGGCCCACAAATAGTTTATGACCTGGATTAACACAGGGTTCAAATCCCGGTACTACATTCCCGTGGGATATTTTTAGACATCCACGCGGGCGATGCCAGGGCAAAAGTTAGTTAGACCGCCGGTAGCTTGGACCCTGTTCCCGATACCGGTGGGCTACAATTTTTTTTTTTTTTTGTTTTTACAAAAATATTTAAAAATGTAAATTATATGTGTATATATTAAATAAAGGAAATAATATATAATAATAAAAATATCAAACCAAATAATTATGATTATTACCTAAATTATATTACGACACCTGTCATCGTAGTGTTAACCGGTTTTAATAAATTATTGACGCAACTATAGATGATATTTTATTATTGACTAGCGACCCGCTCCTGCTTCGTAACGTATACACACATTACGAAGTATTTACGGTACTTACGGAATAAATTCTCTTAGCGATGGTGAAAACTTCATCAAAATCTGTTGCGTAGTTTAGAAGAACAACGCGGAAATACAGTCATGCACGAAAAGCGACTTTGTTTTAATGTGTAGATTTAAATTTAAGCAACCAAACGAAGATTACATTTTGCATGTGAATAAAATAAAATAAAAAACAAAACCGAATCTACCGGTTCTTCTATTAGGTAGGTATATAAATTTCCCGTATAATGTATGGAAAAATAATGGGTTTATTTATTTACATAAGTAATTAATTTATTTTCATATTAAAATAATAAATACGCAGACAGGCTTAAATATTTTTTTTGTTTTGATCTGAATAAAATACCGGTATCATTCAATAATATATGGTGACGTTGTTGTTGAAATACTAAACTTAACTAAACCATGCCGAAATATTACTTGTTAAATTACTAGTTTAAAGCCGAAATATTCAAAATAAATAAATAATTTTAATTATTTCGTCATAGCTTATCAAATAATTATATCCACCATATCCACAATTATAGTGAAAGTCAATTAATCTCTCTCAATCTATAAAAGTCCTTTTATAGATTGAGAGAGATTAATTGACTTTAGAACTTTAACTTTAGACTTTAGAGACTTTTGTAGAAGACTATAAATATGAAGAAAATAATATATGTATGTTACACTGAATATTGAAAATTGACTATGATTATTAAAACCTTTAACAATTTGTATAGTCTGAGTTAATGTTATCTACACTAATCTATACTAATATTAAGTCTATAGAGGAAATATTTGATTGATTGTTTGTTTGTATTGAATAGGCTCCGAAACTGCTGGGCCGATTTGAAAAGTTCTTTTACCATTAGATGCCGACATTATCCCTGATAAACATAGGCTACAAATAATTAAGAAAATTGCAGTAATGTAACGCAACGTAGTAAAATTTATAAAAATAGTAAATATTGGTGCCGATTCTCTTGTCACAAATGCGTCTAAACTAGACTAAAAATCACCAAAATTTAGTTTACTCCTGTCAAACGATGATTTCCCATTCTGAAATAGACTAAAGTGGCCCAACTTAACTATATTTTAGTTTGACAGCACTAAGATTGTACTGAGATTTTAATTTAGTGAAAATGACAATTTTGCTATTCTGAATTTGACGTTTTTCACCTAAAATTTTAATTGTGTTACTAATTCTGACTATTTTTAATCGCCACTGAAAATGGTGTGGAATATTATTAGTTGTCATGAAATAAAATTCACACTAACATCTCGACTTCGGGTGCAAAAACAGTACTGTACTGGATTTTTTTCTTTTCTTTTGCTTATATCTCGAAAATGGTGTGTCCTATCGCAAAAATAATGAAAATTTCGACCCTCTTTATGAAACCCTTAAACCCCTAATACTGAACACGTAGTTAATATTTTTTTTTATTTTCCACTCAAAAAGTAATAAAAATCATATAAAACAACGTCAAGGCTGACCCCACTGCGCGCCACCGGCTCTAAAAAAATTCACGGAGTAGGGCAAACAAGTATGTACCACGTGGAGTCGCAATTGTCAAATTCGATTTAGTTCTGTCAAAATTTTTTAAATTTAGAGACTTTTTACTACAGCATAGCTTTAAGATTCTCATAGCCAAAAGTAAAGAATTTTTGTGATAGTTTAGTTCGGTGTACAAGAGAATCGGCACCATTCTAGTATAAAATTCATTATTTGGCGTGCGCTGAGAAAACTATTGATGATACATAAAAAATATGTACTACATGATAAGAGTAAGTACTCATTATTACCTACACAAAAGTCCGCGACGGAATATATCCAACAATCATACAAGTTAAGTCACAATAGCAGCCTGCTTTTGTGTTATAAAATTTAATTAGATCGCCGGTAGAAACAAAAGATGGTTACATTCGTATAGTAGTATTAATTTTTATTCAAATAAACAGTTTTATCTACAAGGGTATTTATGTAGCAGTAAAATACTTTTTAATTCATTCGAATCCGACATTAAAGGCGAAACCCGTTTCTGGGCCTAACCGTTACACGAATCAGGTATGTACCAAAAAAATCTTCTATTTTGCTTAAGCCATTTAAATCTAAGCCTAAATACCAATGGCCAAGTGTAGAAAATAAGTAGTTTTTTTTGTTGTTTTAAACAACCTTTGTAAACCGTTACAACACTTATTTCATTATACGTCACCAACTTTACAAACGCTGGTATTATATCAATATATTGTACCCTAAGAATATGATCGATTTACTGGAAATCGATACTGTTACAAATAATTAATTAATACTTCATTGTTTTAGCACAAATTATTTTTGAGGTATTAAAATCAATATTAAATGATAAAATCTGGAATCTAAAAATCATTAAAAGAAATAAATAATCGATAAAATCGATTGCACCATGGATTACACTAGTAAACGGCAAATGTCAATGTTAACGTCTGTCACTTGTCATAGTTGTAATGTCATGTCAATAATTTCGCTTTTCGTATTTTTGCGCAAGTGAATGTGTTTTTCTGTATTTCTCGGGATTTATTATTTCTTAGGACCTGTGCTCGAATACTGGACTGAAATTGATTGGAAAACCTGATCTGTCTATTACAATTGCTTTTATATATACTTTTCTATCAAATCCCTCTATACATAACAAATGCAAGCTAGTAGTGATGTAAGTGGGCCTTGTATGATAAACATAGTTTTCTGCCGAGGTTTTCAGTAAAATCAGATAAATCAGAAGTCACCCCCTAAACGCTTTTTATATATGTACCTAAAACCTCATCGTGATAGGCTGCAGCACAGCGCATGTGTTCCAGATTTACGTAGGAAACAAATCCTCAAAAATATCATTATTTATTTAAAATAACTCCTACTAAAAATAACCTAAAATTTAGGTATACATTATTGTCTGATTTTACCAATTTGGCCATTGCTGAGAGACGTGAAAATTGAGCTCATTAAACCTTCCTATATGTTCTAATTTATGGCCAAATTCCAGCCCTGTAACGCTAGGCCCAAGTTTCTATGAAGTTTGGGTTTCTCCTTTCGAAGTTATCACGAGTATAAAAATGCAGTACGCGAACATTTCGACGCGCCGCGCACCGCCCGCCGCGATGTACTCTAGGTTAGGTTAATTGCTACGAGGTGTAGGTATGAGTCTGATACCGCAAATATAAATGTAGTTTTTAGAACTTGTCTGTTTGTCTGGATGTATGTTCCGGATTGGCGCAATCCGTCGCCCAAATGGGTCTAGCCATTTAGGGTGGCTGGAAGAGGGCGCTATCCTCCCTCCGCCGACGCCCGGTACGTCTGCTGCGGATCGGGTTAGCGGAAGCAATCTCCCGCTCCCTTTCCACAGCCTCCTTCTGCGAAATAGTCATTTCGCCATACCACCGCGTCCCAGAACTTCTCGCTGCTGACCATCGAGTCGATAACGGCCGGGAATCTAACCTAACCTAACCTTTTTTTTGATGTTCCATGTTCGCGCTCGATTTAGATTTAGCTGCCATAGTATACATAAAATAATCCCCCAAAAGCTTTCACATGGCAAAGTTTCATTACTGTTGAGAGTTGGGACCAGACTCCATACAAAGTTGCCCGTGGTCTTTATATAGTTTTCAACCGACTTCAAAACGGAGGTGGTTCTCAATTCGGTTGTATGTTTGTTACGCGACTACTCCGCCAATTATGAATTGATTTTGATGACTCTTTTTTTGTTTGGTAGGGCATACTTCAGGAGTGGAAGGCGGTTTTATTTTTTTGTGAAAAAGTTTTTGAACCAGAATTATCACATACGGTAATTTTAATCCCAGTAGTATGTACGTTGCCTTGGGACATTTTCTGACATCCACGCGAGTGAAGCCGCGGACAAAAGCTAGTTAAAATAATAAATATTAAGACATTTGACAGGATTGAATATTCAAAGAGCCTTGAATAAGATCTAAGGTTGGGTAAGAAATAAAAATCATTAGGAAATACTTAACTGAGGATCTAAAAAACCCTTCACATGATAGTCACTTAAAAAAAAATAGCCTTTTTTAACTTTCCGGCCTTTTTAGGTTTCCGTACCTCGAAAGGACAAAACGGAACTCTTATAGGATCACTTTGTTTTCCGTCCGTCTGTCTGTCTGTCTGTCAAGACCCTTTTTCTCGGGAACGCGTGTGGGTATTAAGCTGGAATTTATATCAAATACTCAAGTCTACCGTCCCTTGGAACTGTGTAAAAATCAAACTTCTACGCCAACGCAATCACAAGATACAGCCCTCTATGCCGCAAATTTCCGAAAATTTTCGACACTCGCAAGGGAATCAAAACCTACAGGGTACTTCCCGTAACTCAGAATTTACGTACTCGTATTTACGATTTTATTACTTGACTGTTCAATAATGAGCACAAAATAAGAATTATTTGAGGTTCGGTTAAATACATGCCATAATCATTGACAATTGCTGCCAAATTAAATACGCATCAATTCTTATACATGCTGTGTATAAGAATTGATGCGTATTTAATTTGGAATTTTATTCACGCCTGTATTCCCCAAAGGCTTCGGCAGAGATGTACCTACATTACACCCGAATTTCGCCAGTTATATTGGTCTGCTACCGAGAAATTCCAGATGGAAAATCCAATATCACTTTTTCCCGACCCGGGAATTGAACCCAGGACCTCAGCAGTACCGCTTGCCCAACCCTTGACCAATAGACCAACGCGGCAGTCAGTCAATTATTTTAGCTATTACGAAATTATTATACTTTTAATTTAATAGTAAACTATTTCAACCGTACTTAGAAGACCTAAATATAATCCGATAATTTCAAGCTGGCTTACAGTATTATAGGGCCTGACCATCTAGGATACATATCTAGGATAAGCAGTTCGGGACTAAAGTTGATTTTCTACTGAAGTGCATCCACACTTACAAACGAATATTATACTTAAATGCGATAATATATCCGTCTGTCTGTCTGTTATCTTTTCACGCTTTATTTTTAGACCATGACCTGGGTTAGGGGACATAGGATACGTGTTATCCCGGTAGTACAATTCCGTCGTCAGAAGCCCGAAATTCTGTCAACCAGTCTTACCAAGGGGTATCGTATTGCCCAGTAACTGGGTTGTGGAGGGCAGATAGGCAGTCGCTCCGTGAATTCTGGTATTCAGCTGCATCCTACTATGCTGGGGTCGGCTTCCAGTCTAACCGTAGACTGGAAGCCGACCTGAACATAGTTGGGAAGATGCTAGGCAGATGATTATTAGTCCCGTGGGATAATTTCCGACCGCACGCAGATGAAGCGTCGGGCAAAAGCTAGTCTAAGATCAACGGTTACTGAAGTAGATTTTCTTAAAGGTTTATAAATATAATTTCTTAGGTGCAGTTTAATGTCCAGGCCACGGTACGGAGCGGCAAATTTCGCGCCCTCACGACCCTAGCCGCCGCAGGAGGAGACGCCCTGGGCGTCGGGAATCGCAGGCCGATTCCCGGCCACCGTAGGCGCGGGCTTGCGGACGGTGAGCAATGGGTAGCTCGCCGTCCGATAAGGATCAGGCCCGGGTCGACGTCAGCGACTGAAGGGGTCCGGTCGATGCCTGCCGGGGTTGCGGGAAAGTCCGAAAGGGATACCGTGGCCCCTGGCACTGCACAGGCAACTGAAGGAACACGGGTGGGTTTTAGTCAGTAAGAGTCTGTCACGCCCTCCCGCTCCGCCCAGAGCGGGAGAAGTCACTTGATGATTAGCCACCCAAAAAAAAATGTGCATTTTAATTACAGTTTACTTACGTAGATTTTTATTTTGATACTCGTATTTTCCAGGAGTTATGCACATGCATGCCTTTGTTTGACTTCGACCTGATTGCAAAATTACTTTGCCTTTAACGCTTGTCTATATTATAAACGGAAAAGATTTGTATTTTTGTTTGTAATGTATAAACTCAAAAACTACTAAACCAATTTTAACATTAATTTCACAGTAGAATGTTATCTTATCACTTAATAAGATAGGCTATAATTTATGACTAAATAACTTACTCGTAATATTATAAAGAGAAACGATTACATTGTTTGTATGTTTGTTTGTGATTTCACGCTAAAACGGCTGAACGGATTTGGACAAAATTTGGCACATGGGTAGATCATGACCTGGATAAAGACATAGGATAATAATTTTATCTCGATATTCCCATGATATCGAGAGTTATGCAAG
Source organism: Xanthia togata (assembly GCA_963853775.1). Lineage (NCBI taxonomy): Eukaryota > Metazoa > Arthropoda > Insecta > Lepidoptera > Noctuidae > Xanthia > Xanthia togata. The sequence continues at coordinate 6,467,066 of OY970794.1, forward strand.
TGAAACCGCAGGGCGTAGTTAGTAGACAGTGACAGGTCTTGAACTCGGTTTAGATGTGCTGATTGGTGAAACTCGCGCTATTCGATCACATCTTTCTTAACCTACATATTTCTATAAGAATTTACCTGCCATTGACTGATGATTACGCTTTATTACAATGCACATGATAATATCGGAGTAAGCAAATATCGCGTAACAAAACGTTCTCACCACGTTGGTAAACTTCAACAGAAATACGGTTCATTGCACTTTTGTATTCTTTACAGGTAGTTATGATGCTGCTTTTTCTTTCTTTCCGAGAATGTAAACAAATTGATAAATTGACTGTTGGTATCGGCACAGTTGTAAACAAATGAAAGTTCTGAAGAGGTATCGTGGGAGCCTAGTATATTTGCGGTTAGTGTTTTTCTGAAAATAAGTCACAATCTGTGTGGCAACATCGACGTGAAAACTGTTACCATGGATTCAGTAGGTACATGATTCTGATCTGTTCCATGTATTTTGACCGAGTAGGTATTGCACTTTACTATGAAACAGCAGAATATTTTTGAATAACCGACTAAATTTTTTAATGCAGTCGGGATCAGAATCATGTACTGAATCCATGGTAACAGTTTTCAAGTCAATGTCCCTGCCAGCCTGTTTATACTTTATTGTAGCCAGCAGGTCAACCTACCCTAAACTGTCAAATTTTCCCAATCAACTTTGAACCTTACTATTTAGTGATAAAGTTGAAATCTATTAAAGAAATTTGACAGATTGAGTAGGTTGATGTGCTGGCGTCTGTACACCAGTCTAGACATTACATAAAAAATAAATGAATGAATTTGTTACTTACTAACAATAATGAGCATCGATTAGCAAATGATGTAAAATTTTAAAAGGGCGAACTTAGCGCATTATTCAAGACACAACTATTTTGCCACTAATTGTAGTTACGAAGTAAGTAGTAAAAATATATTGTAATATGATCGTAGGTGATCGTTGTCAAACAGATTTAGGTCAGCGGAATGTGACGTTAGCTAAATTTATTAAATTACTAACATTTTTAATGAATGGATTAGTAATTATATTTTCAAAAGGCCACACCTAATTTGGTGATTATGATAATACTAGCCTTCGCCCGCTGCTTCGCTCACGTATAGTTCGGAAAATATCCCACAGGAAAGTAATACCGAGATATATTAAAAAAAAAACCTAACCCAGGACATGGTCTTCCCATGTACCAAATTTCATCTAAATCCATTCATCCATAATGATCTCAATAAGACCGTTTATCCTTAAAGTTGGCAACGTCGCAAATTGCTGTCAAATATTTACCTGTTTTGATTAATTTGGCAATATGAAATGTGGCTAGCTAATAAACTAAAATATTGATTATGAAATGCAATAATTAATATCGTAACACCGAATATTTAGTTTTAGATGTAAAATAAAATATTATTTGGAAGCTTTCCAAATGTCTTTTTTACACGTAAAACGGTTACAACCTCAAATTCAGTGCTATAATTCATTATTAATATTCTAGTTCGCTAGTTAGCCACATTTCTTATTTCCATACAGTAATATTGCCAAATTAATCAAAACAGCGAAATATTTGACATAAATTTGCGACGTTGCCCACTTTTAATATAAATGCTCTTATGTACACATTGTGGAATGCATTATATGATTGAGTATTGAGATACTCATACACAACATCACGCCTGTAATCATCGAAGGGTTAGGCAGAGGTGTACCTATAGTACACCCACATTTCGCCAGTTATGTTTTAAGTCCCATGTAATAGGGAGCGAGCCTATTGCCATCAAAAAATCCTGATGAAAAAACCCAATAAAACTTTGCCCGACCTGGGAATCGAACTCAGGAACTCATGCTCAGCAGTAGTGCTTGCGACCACTAGACCAACGAGGCAGTCCAAAATAAATTTCCCCTTTATTACTAAAAACTACAAAGATACTATGAATGAAATAATACTACTACAAAAATGATACTACATGAATGAAATAAATTCTAAACACGTGTATTTTCTCAAAATAAACAAATCTCTTGAGCTATGAATCTGAAATCTCTTGACCTAGACATTCGTCAGATAAAATTATGTCTATATTTGGCTATCTCGAGAGTTACGAAACTTATTGTATAGTAATCCACTTTCATGTATGTCAAGTGTCCTTGAAATAATTCGACTGACCTTTCCTTTGGAATCGAAAGTTTACTCAAAAGTTAATGTTTGAATCATTAGGTATATTTTTAGGAAAATATTGTCGGTATGCGGTGAAAACTTAATATTTTAGGAAAACTATATTCATCACTTCATAAAAGGATTTTTGCTCAAAATATTTTTGCGTAAACAGACATGCACCGCCGTTTATTTTTGGGTAATTATTATCAAATTATGTAATTAGATGGTAATAGACTAATAGTACTGATTATTGCAAAATGAAAAATAATGTTTTAATCGGAAAAAACTTAAGAATTGTGGCAACGCCATCAACCAGCTGATGTGCCGGCCGACATAAGATATTGTTTCAAATGCGGATATTTTTTTAGGATATATGGATTATTTCTAAACATTACTATTGCGAGGATTCTTATTAATAACAATGCCGGTAAAATTAAAACCTTGTTGTAATTCACAATATTTTGTTTGTGGATAAATTAGAAAAAAAAAGGTAACAAAAAAGTAAATATTTACTTTTCAGGGCCCATAGCTCTAGCCTGTCCAAGCTGTCTAGGTACTGCTGGCTATCCCGTCTGCACTGCTCGCTCGTTCCGTTGCTGGGCACCACAATTTTAGGGAACCGCTCCCACATTTCCACAATATTAAAATGTCCACTTTCATCGTAACTTTGGTTTTTCGAGCCTAATTTTAAAATAGTTCCATTTAATATCGAGTCGGTTAGTAAACTTTTGTCTGAAAGTGTCAATTCAATGCAATCTCGCGCAGTGACGGTTGCGATCGCGAGGAGCAAGACAGCGCATGCGCGCGGCGCCATGATGTTACACTGTATGACGGGCGGCGCTCAATTCGCGGGTATATCTGAACCGATCTGAACGAACGTACTTGTCACTATAACCCAATGGATGGACAATAGCGTTGGGTAATTTTTTTATAAATGTATCACTAATTAAGTTGGGTATTTTTCACTTGTATTTTGATTGGTTCATTAATTAATTTGTTTGAAAAGGGACCTTTGTTAATGTCAAATGTCATTTGTTTTGTTGGTGACATGTTTCGATGGTGGGTGGGTCCGAGATTTTGTTGTCGTCATTTGACGTCCGTACTATGGCATATTGTGACGTATTGCTGATGACGAATGACATTGTTATCTTGGTAGGTACTTACATAAGGTGTGGTGTTTAAAACAAAAGGTTTCTTGGTGTTAAGCACAGAAATATTATTATTATATCTATGGTGTTAAGGGTAAGTAAATGAATGCCCACACTTCCCCTGATCAGTGAAGGGTGGGCGTTTTTGGGGGACTGTCTTATGGAAGTTTGACGTTCGAAAAGTGCTGATTCTCAGCCTAGTTTTAATAAATAACTTTTATATTTTGTTTTTTTTTTTTAAATTTCATATCGAAATCTGTGGAAGTCCTTTTCTGTGTAATTCTCACAAGATATTTTATCATTATAATTATTTGATAATGTGGTGTTTAAAAAATTCTCAATTACTTTTTCCTTATATAAGTAAATTATAATCAATCCAATTGCAGGGCAGATGCTTCCTGCATTAGACTATTTTTTTGTAAATACATTAGAGATCCATTAAAAAAAAAATTGCTCCGTGCTGCGACATTCTTAAAATTATGACAATATTATTTTATGAAGACTCGACAACAAGAACAAAGTTTCACATGTTTATAAGTTGTAGGACGAGATCGTGCGTACCTACATATAGCTGGATCACGCTGGATGGACGTTGGTAGTGAAAGACAAAGAAAGCTGGTATTTTCTGGAGGAGCATATCACCTCAGGGGTTCCCAAATAAAAAAATATCAAAACAAAAAAAATTGAAATACAACACTGTGGAAACTTGGGGAAATATCAGCCTTTTTTATGTTGCAGAATGGTAAACAGGCTCCTTGAGGAGCTCGTGGCTAAGTAATAACTGCCACACCGGTCGATCCATCAGGTTAAGCTACGCTTGCCGGGGTTGGTCTGTGGATGGGTGACCATCTTTACATACCGAGACTCCTCCGTGCCTCGGAAAGCACGTTAAGCCGTTGGTCCCGGCTGTCATTCGTGGATCTTTGACAGTCGTTACGGGTCGTCAGAAGCCCGAAAATCTGACAACCAGTCTTACCAAGGGGTATCGTATTACCCAGTTACTGGGTTGTGGAGGTCAGATAGGCAGTCGCTCCATGTAAAATACTGGTATTCAGCTGCATCCGGTTAGACTGGAAGCCGACCCCAATATAGTTGGGAAAAGGCTAGGCAGATGATGATGGTAAACAGGCTCCTTATCTGCAAAGCTCATCAGCCTACAACAGTACACTGCTCCAATTGCAAAATATTCAGCTCGATTCTCGGCCACTCTCATCCCGCTGCTACCAGCCACCCCGCGCAGATCGTCGCTCCACCTAGCCTAAGGGCGTCCTACCTAACGTTTGCCGTTTCGCGATCTCCCAAAACCCCAACGGTCATCAGATATCTGCCGTGTTTACCTGAAAAATCAAAGATATTGCTGAAGCTTCAGAAATCAAAACCTTATGATAAGTGTCGAATAATAACTGCGTGTTTACTAACTTAGGTGTAGTCATTATGACATTGATGTGTTATTATCAAGTGATTAGCATGTACTTACGGCGTTGGAGGCCTTTCTCACAATGTACCTATGTGCCCGCGGTTTCAGCCGCATAAGTCTCGAACCCGTGGGATATCGGGATAAAAAGTATCCCATGTCCTAACCCAGATCATGGTCTACCCATGTGACAAATTTCATCAAAATCCGTTCAGCCGTTTAAGCGTGAAAGCGTTACAAACAAACAAACTCACTTTCGTTTTTATAATATGAGTTAGGATTCAGAGTCGGTAAGCAAATTTTTCTTTTCAGGTTTTATATTTCAAACACGAGACAATACAGTCAGCTTCTAATCTAGAATCACTATTATGACTGCCTCGTTGGTCTAGTGGTTGCAAGCGCTACTGCTCAGCATGAGGTCCTGGGTTCGATTCCCGGGTTGGGCAGTGTTATTGGGTTTTTCTATCTGGAATTTCTCAGTAGTAGCCCGGAATCTGGATTTGTACCCGGTTGATGGCCATAGGCTCGCCCCCTATTACATGGGACTTAAAACATAACTGGCGAAATGTGAGTGTACCTACTACAGGTACACCTCTGACCAACCCTTCGGGGAAACAAGGCGTGATGTTTGATGTTGTATTATGTGTCATTATCACCCACGCTGGTCCAGAAAGAAGTCCTTTCGCGAAGGCTCGTTCGAGGTGGCACAAAAAAAGAGTTCTGAAAAGATATGGGCGATGTCTTTGCCCAGCAGTGGGACATTCTAAAAAATATATAATCGAACAGGTAGTAGGTATATTATATCTATTCCGTGGTATCTACTTAATGGGGTGAGAGCCTGATGGTATCCGTCACACAGAATATCCTATTATAGGTGCCAGTCTCTCATGTCATAAAGGATCATATTTTATGCATTTTTGTCAAAACGCTATAGTTCTTGTCTTTAAGTTTAAACTATTGTGAACCTTTGTGAAGAGAGAAATAAAGATTATTATTACTATTTATCTAGGATTCTAGTATGCATTGCGCAACTTTTAACATAGAAGATGAATCACTCCGCGAATGGTTTAATTAAATCATCATGATGTGGCCTGCTAAAGTATTATCAGTTCGATGATTTCGATGAATTTGTTTTCTTAACTTTTTTGTCATAATATGCGCATTTTTGCTGCTAATTTATGATGCCTTGAAAATCGTCATAATATAAAGATAGTTTTGCGACATAGGTGTCAATTTTTACGTCACTGTTTACATTGCCTGACCGAGACCTGAAAACAATCTATTTGATGCTTAGCAGACCGTGTATCCTTATTTTGTACAGTGGCCTACTGTAAATAAGGACGCATATATGCTGTTTTGAGGAAAAATCCATTTGGAAGCATAAGCTTCAAAATTGATTTTTTGCACGTAAGTGTTAACAAAACCAGTAACTGCTGGCCTCATAATCTATTCAAACTCCGAACTATGCTAGGCCTACTCAAGGTAACACCGATGTGTGGACGGATGCTCTGCTTAGAAAAAAAAAGAAAAACATTAAATATTCGGAAATGGAACGCAAAAGAGGAAGCTTGTGAAGCCGCGAAAAGCAGATCTCAACCGAAAACTACTTCTGATGCATGTTGAAGTGAAGCCCGTATGTAAGTAAGTATCATAATTCGAAATACACACATCAAAATAATTTTGTGATCACTAGCAAAAACTGATATATTTTTAAAATTTTACTTTATCAAGAAAAAGTGTTTAAATTATATCTTTCTTTAAACAGAAATACACTGTTTGAAATTAAAAAATGAAACTTTTTTTGTTTTTTATTAACAAAAAATTAGTAATTCAGTCCTAATGTAATTGTAACAGAAATTTTATAGAAAGAAAAATATCGTTGAACCAAACTTAAACAACAATTTATTAATATAAGGTTTTTATTTAATACAAACTAACTCCTCCCCTGGCTCGCACACATGCGGAGATCCTCCTGGGCATGCTGAGGATCAAGTTATCCTGCATTTCTTGCGGTAACCTGTCCCATTCTTGAATAGCGGCTTCCCTGATCTCTGGCATTGTCTGGGGAGGTGGCTGACAGTTCCAAACAGCTCACTTCAGAGCACCCCACAAGTCAGGCGAGCTGGCAGGCCAGTTTCACCTTGTGATGTCGTATTCTCGGTGAGCAGCATTGACTCGTTGAGCTCGATGTGCGGGCGCATTATCATCGACCAGTACGAATTGGTGCCCATGGTTTACTCGGAATATAATATATTATGGGTTTTATTTAATACAAATTAACTCCTCCCCTGGCTCGCACACATGCGGAGATCCTCATGGGCATGCTGAGGATCAAGTTATCCTGCATTCCTTGCGGTAACCTGTCCCATTCTTGAATAGCGGCTTCCCTGATCTCTGGCACTGTCTGGGGAGGTGGTTGACGATTCCAAACAGCTCACTTCAGAGCACCCCACAAGTCCGGCGAGCTGGCAGGCCAGTTTCACCTTGTGATGTCTTATTCTCGGAGAGCAGCACTGACTCGTTGAACTCGATGTGCGGGCGCATTATCATCGACCAGTACGAATTGGTGCCTATGGTTTACTCGGAATAGTCTGACAACATTTAGGATTTTTATCCCGGTAGAGCGTTCCCATGGGATAATTCCCGACATCCACGCGGGCGAAGCCGGGGGCGAAAGCTAGTATAATATTATAAATGTGAAAGTGAGTTTGTTTGTTTGTTACGTTTTCACGCTACACCGACTGAAAGGATTTGGATGAAATTTGGCACATGGGTAGACCATGACCTGCATTAGGACATAGGCGATAAAACTACAAATTATCTAACTATCTTCGGACTTTTTCCTTAACATGAGCTGTGAGAACTTGCTTCCTGCATGATTCTACGTCAACGGGAAGTAGGTTTTAATTTATTTGCGAGTGTCAAAATATGTCGGATAAATAGATGGCCTTATTTTTTTCCGTTAACTTAGAAGCTTGATTTTTTTAACAGCTCCAAGGGACCATAGACCTACTTATTTGATATTAATTTCAACTTGATACCTCCACGCGAGAAAAAGGGTCTTGACAGACTGACAGACAGACATACTGACGGACAACGAAATGAACCTATAACGGTTCCGATTTTTCCTTACTCTTAAAATAAACAGACTCACTTTCACATTTATAATATGACTTACTATTATTATGATTAGGATCAATCAATGTTAGTGTTAGAACATATTTATAAATTTTTGTATGTGACTTAATTATTTTTTTTTAAATTTTTATTTAAGTATTGAATTAATTTTATACTTTTTGCTGTGCCCTACAGGGTCCGTGATTGTACCTTAGCTTTAAGCCATTGTAACACCTTTATACCTACACTACGGAATGCAAAAAAAGATATGAATATGATATAAGTATGAAATCATCGGAGGGGCTCGTGGCTAAGTAGAAACAGCCGCACGGGTCGATCTTCAAGGTAAAGCAACGCTTGCCGAGGTCGGTCCGTGGATGAGTGATTATCCCATACTGCGACCCCTCGGAAACCACTTTAAGCCGTTGGTCCTGGCTGTCATTTGTAGATCTTTGACAGTCGTTACGGGTATTCAGAAGCCCAAACAGTCTGACAACCAGTCTTAGCAAGGGATATCGTGCTATAACTGGGTCGTGGAGGCTGGATAGGCAGTCGCTCCATGTGAAGACTGGTATAAGCTCCATCCCTGAAGATGGGAAAAAGGTAGGCAGATTGATTCAAGTCTGAAATCGCCAATTCGCCTTGAGCAAGCGTGGTGATCAATGATCATACATTCTCTGCATTGGAAGAGGCGTTTGCCCTTCAATGGGGCTGGTAATATGGTTATACATTGTAGCCGCCATTGAGAGGATAACGGTCGGCAATGACGGTTCAAGATGCGTCAATTCCAGGCTACAGTCAGGCACTGCCACAAAACCCGTACATTATGAGTTTTAAGCGGTCATAAAAATCCGGAAATAATTATGGCATTTTTTTTAACGCTTTAATAAATACTGAACTTTATGGGTTGCTGCAGCTTACCTATTAAGGAGGGGCATTCTTTATAGAGTTATCCTGTTAATTAAATTTGCCTTTGTTAGTTGTCTTCATTATGTGATTGGAACGAGACACCAGTCAAAAATCTTAAGACGGTGTCATGACGTACATCAATAATTCAATATTTTATGCTCTTAATTACGAGTTACTATATTTTTTATTAAATTAGATTTGTTACAGCTTTAGTGGCAGTCGTGTCATTTGGTTTAAATAGGTTTAATTTGTTTTTTTTTTTATATATATTCTCTTCTTTTATATTTTGTGAATGTGAGAACGTTGTAGGCTTCACCGACTTGTAGATCTGTCGATCATTTTCTATCTTGCTAAGTACCTGGTAGTTGTTGATAGGCCTACAGTGTCCTCTCATACCTATAAACACTGTAACTTGAAAAGATTGTAAATACCATTTACTTTTAAAAGAGTAACCGTGGAGTTTCTTGCCGGCTCTTCTCCATAGGAAACGACCAATTGGCACCATGCACCTAGCTTCTGACGTTTGATGAGTGCCCTTGTAGGTTTATGTGAAATAAAATATTTTGAATTTTGAGTTGAAAATACGTAACATATTTATTTCAGTAATCTCTATTCATAATGTTAATTTAGAAGGTAACCAAAATAGCCAGAAGAATTGCAGTGGACGTGTGATAATGCTCACGGAATGGATGGTTGATGGGGCCAATGGGTTCTGTTGGAAGGCCTCCCACTACGTGGACCGAGGATCTGGTGAAGGCTCCGGGCATCCACTGGTTGCGAGAAGTATAGGACCGGTCGTCGTGAAGATAAAGAATCTTCAGTTTAGAAAAAAAAAAAGTTATGCATCATCTATTGATTTCTATCGCAACTGGGACTTTAGATATAAAACAAAACAATGAATTAATCATTAGGATTACCTAATAACCTTCTCTATACCTATTAATTAATGACAAGACAATTAATTTGAAATTGAGCTCCTTAAGTTCTGAGTTGAGCTCCACGATTACTGACAAATGCTTGCACTGACAGGACAGGTCCACTCAAATCTGTGTGGTTCTTTTCTCAAAATACCATTTCAGACTAATCTACATGGTCCTCATATGGCCTGACCAAGATTATGTCTGGACTTTAAAAGAGACTGTGGCCTCTGAGTTTGTTTCGGCCTTTCTTCTCAGAGTAGTCAGATAGGAAACGCCGAAATCATCTAGCTAATTTTATTTTATTTTTTTATTTTTTAAAGATGACGTGTAAAAGTGATTCCAATATCCTATTTACAGAATAAACAATTTCATTTCATTTCAAATAGCAATAAGCGATAATACCCCACAGTTGATCGTTGATCGAGAGCTCGTGTTTGAGAGCATGCACCCGGTACCTTCATATGTATATTGTAACGGTTAATTGACTCCCAGTTAAGGCTGCAGTCTCGCAAAATGTACTCGCGGCGAATTATTTGCGCAACTTTGTATTTTTATTGTTAACAAAATAAAGAAGAAAAGAAAAAACAAGGAATTTCTCTCTCAATTCTTGTTTATAAACTCGTTTTTTGTTTCCCTGTCTAAGTTTCATTGATAAGTTCGAGTAAATCATTGTCATTCAAACCAATCATTTATATTTAAAGCAAAGAAAATGCTTTGCCTTTATATTACACGTAATGGTGTTTTACATAAATAATCTATATTCTTGGCTTTGTCGAATTATTTTGTGTGAAAAAGGAAAAAAAATATATTGAGAAATAATTCATAAGGCAGTTGATTCATTGACATGGTCTCATGAATACCCTTGATAATCATCCCTTGTATATATTCCAGTTCAATACAGGCATCTGCACGTCGTCGTAGTATCACTTTTATCGTTTGCTGGCCCAGTGTTTATTTTCATTGTTTGTTTAAAATTGCTCAATTTTTACACTTATTTTTTTAAGTAAAATTATTTTCTTAATCCCCGATTAATAATAATGATTTCAGCCTAAAATCTTGTGCCTTTAGTCAAAAATATGATCTCTAGATTACTGTGGTAGTAATAATTTTACTTTGCTACAGAATAAACAATTTCATTTCATTTCATAAAAGAAAAGTTGAAAGGAAATCGTTTACGGCCAGCTTACACTGGTTTTTGCGTGCGCGGTGCGCCCTATTGCACTAGTCCATAAGTTGCTGAGAAAGAAACTTATCATAACTAAGTAGGTATTTATATTATAACACATATTATAATCATGGATTCATGTCAGAGTAAAGGTCTCGAACTTTCTTATTTCATGTGCGATTTTAAACTTGAAATTCTAAAATTCCTCACGATAATTTTCGTAAGTCAACGCTTAGAATAATGTTTCAGCAAGCCACACACATCGGAAAAGCCACATCGAAACATGGCGCGAATCGAACTCGCCAAATTAGTTTTAAGATCCACTACATAACCTAACATAACATCACGCTTGTGTTTCTCGAAGGGTAAGGCAGCCGTAGAGGTGTACGTATAGTTAATATTCTGTGGTATAGTACACCCACATTCATGCAGGCGACGCGACGTGCCGCTATGACACTACTGGTTTCTATATATTTCTATGAAATACCTTTCATAGTTAGGGACGTACGGTATTTTATAGAAATACTAGAAACCAGAAGTGTCACGACGACACGTCGTCTGCTGCTGCTGCAGTCGGCTATGGACTTGTACCGTTACCGCTATAACAATACGTGACGATATAATCGTGGACGTTCACGTCACTGCATCACTATAACAGAGGGAAGTAAATGAATGGAAATATGAACGGGCGCCGTCAGTTGAGACTGGTCATCTCTTATCTGCCAGGGCTTATTTTTAATCGTATTTTATTTATATTTTTTTTTTTTACATTTTTCTCACATATAGAATCAACAAGAGTAAAGTACCCAGGATTTTGTAATTTCTATATTTAAAAGAGTGTCCTTGGAGCTTCTTGCCCGTTCTTCTCCATAGAGATCTACGTTTTGGAATGGGCAACTAGCTTCAACTTTCTGACTAACTGACTCTTTGACAATTCAAAAGTGCCTGTAAAGGGTTTAATTGAAATAAATGCTTTGAGTTTGAGTTTATGTGAAGCCGCTTTTAAATATCCGTTCGCGATAACGTTAAAACGTGCACGTATTTTTCTATATTCATTTTATGAACGAAGACGTGGTCGTCCACGATAATATCGTCACGTTAGAAATTATAATAGCGCACAATGGTGTCTTAGAAAATGGTGCTGTAAGGCCCATCGGAAAAGTTGCATCCTAACATGTCGTGGATCGATCTCGTTTTTCATCTAAAATCATTTTATGACCGCTACAACCAATCTCTATTCAATAAACAAAATTCCTCATTTCATTCCCTTAAAAAACTGAGGTTTATTATTCCGGTTGTATGGGCAGTTCGGCGGAGGGGAAAGGGCAATCGGCACTTTGAGGCCAATGTGTCTTTTATAGATAGCCATTTAGACCTAGAGTGGAATCTATATAGTGGTGCTTACGATAGGGAAGAGCTTAGCTATTATGAGTCAGGGTTGGACCGTACTTATTCGAAATCGATTTGGATTGAAAAAATCGATCGTAACAAATCGATGTTTTTTTTTGTTTAGTCAGTTTTGATTTCCGTTACGAAGAAAAATGACAACTTATTTAAGAAATGTTGATGTTTATTCCTTCCTTTCCTGTGTTGAGGAAATCAGACAAAATGGATGTTGAATTTATCCTTAACTAGCGGTTTCGCCCGCGTGGATGTCGGAAAATACCTATCTCACGGGAACGTACTACCGAGATTAAATGTTCTCTATGTATTAATCCAGGTATTAAACTATCTGTGTCCTAAATTTCATCCAAATCCGTTTAGCCATTTTTGCGTGATTGAGTAACAAACATCCAAACATCTTAACATCCAAACATACAAACTTTCACATTAATTACACATTTACAGTAGGATCTCACATCGAATTTACCGATTTTTCAGAAATCGATTTGATTCCCAACACTATTATGCGCGACCCTAATATTTTTAGCTATTGTGCGGACAAATAATAAAGGGCTTTGTTGATATTATCGTTCACATAAAAATATATTTTTATGTCGTATCAATATTATTATGTCCCCTGTAATGGGCTATATTAATTAATTTCGCTTAGAAATATTTATGTCGTATTGATTGACTACGTATTCCACTTTTTTTCTATTGTAGGAAGTTTTCTTATGAGTATAATCCTAACTACGAGTATAATATTATAAATGCGAAAGTGAGTTTTTTTGTTTGTTTTTTACGCTTTCACGCTAAATCGGCTGAACGGATTTGGACGAAATTTGGCACATGGACAGACCATGACCTGGGTTAGTACATAGAATACTTTTCATCCCGATAGTACTACAGGATCGAGACTTATGCGGGTAAAACCGCGGGGCGCAGTTAGTACAATAATAGAATGTTTATTTGTATACTTAGAAAAACACAAGGATTACAATTATAGAGTCACTTTAAAGGGCGAACTGATGCCTCCTAAAATAGGCCAAAAGCCTGTGTTTCAGGAGCAAGAGATACATGGCTTGGGGCAGAATTGAGATGTCAGCTGATAGATATGTAGCATCAGAAGACATGCTGCACTGAACCTAAATAAATATTAAGGGCAAGGGAATGTTATGGCTGTTTTATTTTTTCTAATTAGCATAATAAGACAATAACATTCCCACTGCTGGGACCGAGGCCTCTCTGTGAAATGGAGTGGGCCGTAAGCCACCACGAGGGCCTAGTGCGGGTTGATCGATGTCACATGTCTTCGAATTTTTGGTTCTAAGACATGCCCTTTTCGTCACAATGTTTCTCTTCACCGTTTTGAGAGCAAAGGTGATGAAGGACCAGGGCACGCCACTATTGCGGCGATAAGTTCCCTCTTTGAGGAGTGGCTAGAGAGGCGCCACGGCGTCCCCACCTTCCGCCTGACGCAGGTCCTCACCTGACACGGCTGTTTCGAGAGGTTCCTGTTCGGGATCAGGCGGGAGGAAACGCCCGGGTGTCATCATTGTATGGATCGCCCGGAGGACACGGTGGAGCATACGGTGGAGGTCTGCCCGGCTTGGGCGGAGCACCGCCGTGTCCTCGTGGAGGCGATCGGTGGCGGGGATCTCTCGCGTTCGGCCCTGGTCCAGGCCATGGTACGGAGCGAGAGGGCATGGGAGGCCATCACCTTCTTCTGCAAAGCAGTAATGCTCGCGAAGGAGGAGGCGGAACGCGTGAGGGAGACGTAAATTCGCACCCTCACGCCCCTAGCCGCCGCAGGAGGAGACGCCCTGGGCGTCGGGAATCGATTGCCGATTCCCGGCCACCGTAGGCGCGGGCTTGCGGATGGTGAGCAATGGGTAGCTCGCCGTCCGATAAGTACCAAGCCCGGGTCGACGGCGCGTTGTGTCCCACACGCGCCTCAAAGAGATGCCAGCGAGTGAAGGGGTCCGATGAGACCATTGCCTGCCGGGGTTGCGGGAAAGTCCGAAAGGGATACCGTCCCTGGCATTGCACAGGCAACAGAAGGAACACGGGTGGGTTTTAGTCAGTAAGAGTCTGACACGCCCGCCACCCAGAGCGGGAGAAGTCATTTGATGATATCCTTCCCAAAAAAAAAAAGGGGATGAAGGACCTGTCTGGTATCGAACCTTTCGTACCGTTCAACGATGTCAGGGCTATTACCACTGGGCCACCATTCATTGCTCTCAAAGGAAGATGTGAGGAGGCCTATTTTATACAGACCCACGAACCTTAAAAATAGCCTAAGGAACACTAAGGTTAGATTTCAGTTTCATTGTTTAAAAAACAATTAGATTTCAATACAAAAATGTCGAGTTCAAGATCTTGATGACAATTGCTTTAATGCTTTGGCATTCACCGTGCGTTTCGAAAGAAATACTTGATTCAATTATCATTCTTACACATAGATTGAATGAAATTGTTTATTCTGTAAATAGGATATTGCAATCACTTTTACACGTCATATTAAAAAAACCCGGCCAAGTGCGAGTCTGACTCGCGCACGAACGGTTCCGTATCTATAAAAAATCATGTCTGTTGTATGGAGCCCCACTTAAATATTTATTTTATTTTGTTTTTAGTATTTATTGTAATAGCGGCAACAAAAATAAATCATCTGTGAAAATTTCAACTGTCTAATTATCATGGTTCATGAGATACAGCCTGACTGACGGACAGACAGACGGACAGCGGAGTCTTAGTAATAGGGTCCCGTTTCACCCTTTGAGTACGGGACCCTCAAAAATATAAAAAAAATGCTAGATGAGTTCGGCGTTTCCTATCTGACTACTCTGAGAAAAAAGGCCGAAACAAACTCAGAGGTCACAATCTCTTTTAAAGTCCAGACATAATCTTGGTCAGGCCATATAAGGACCATGTAGAAATAGTCTTTTGAGGAAAGAACCACACAGATTTGAGCGCAAGCATTTGTCAGTAATCGTGGAGCTAAGAACTTAAGGAGCTCAACTCGACGAACAAAATACCAAAGAAAGGACATTTGGGTAGGCCGCATAAACTACTCAAACTGCCAGAACACCATTAAAACTAACAGAGAAAGAAGAAAAAAGGAAAGAGAAAAAAATATATTCACATAGTCCTCACATTCACAATAATATAATTTTCTATAACAGAATATAGTATCACAATTCGTGAAAATTGTGTTTGAAATGGAAAATCGTGTGATTGATTTATTTTTACATAAACATAACATGATGCCTGTAATCCCAAAAGGGTTGGGCAGAGGTGTAGATACCTACACAGCCACATTTCACCTGTTATGTTTAATCCCATGCAATAGGGAGACTCCGGACTTCGGGCTGCTACTGAGAAATTCCTAATGGAAAAAGGCAAAAACACTGCCCGACCTGGGACTCGAACCCAGGACCTCACACTCAGCAGTAGCGCTTGCAACCTCTAGATCAATCAACGAGGCATTTTTATCTTTTAACTATTTTTTCTCTTCAGCCAATTTACACTGTTGAAGATATGATTGTTTAAGTGAAAACTTCTTTAGGCGCGTTGAGCACTTTTTGGGTGAACAAAAATCATGGAACTCCGTCCATTTGGGAAAACCGTATGAAAATCCGTTCGGTAGTTTTTGAGATTATCGCGTTCAGACAGACGCGGCTTTGTTTTATAATAAACTAGCTACGCCTCGCGGTTTCACCCGCATAAGTCTCGATCCTGTAAGAATATCGGGATAAAAAATATCCTATGTGTTAATCCAGGTTATAAAATATCTGTGTGCCAAATTTCATCCAAATCCGGACCTAATTGCGTAATATATCAGTCGGAATCTGAATTGTTTTAAAACGAATTGCTAATCCATTACATCATAAGTTCGAAAAAAATCTGCTCAACTACTTAAGAGGGCAGGGCCTGCGATTTTACATACAAATGTATTCCCCTATTTTCTTCCTGATTATTGCCTCTAGGGCAATCATTATTTTTTCCATAAAATCAAGGTCTGCTGTAGACACATCCCTGTTATTTCCTTTTTTTCAGCAACTTATTGGTAAAGAAAATATGACTCTCCAAAAATTACAAAATCGCCCCATTTTTACCGCCGTAATTAGAGGACTACCAGACAAATTCCAAAAGTTTTTAACATAAAAGAAAATGATAGAAACCTAGACATTCTTTCCTAAAATTTTAGTGTAAAAATTAATTGAATTGGATCAGTTTTCGAGGAGAAAAAAGGGGAATACGAAACGTCGATCTCGTCAATTTTTTTGTAATATTATCGGTCTGAGCTGCGGTTGTCCCTATCGCACTTTACGGAGGCGGATTTGAAGTAAGACGACGGGTAGACGAGTTTCTTCAAATACCTATTTTTCAAATTCCTCGCAGGCCCTGTTCCCTCTTAAATGACGCAATGAATGTTGTTGAACTGTCAAAATGAAACAAATTTGTCGTAATCGTTTACGAAAATGTGTTGCGTAATTAAATAGCTGAACAGCGGTTTTAGCGTGATTCACTATTAGAATAAACGATTTTTTTTTGTATGATTCAATACACGACGTGCTGTCCAATTCGGTATGATAATAGATAACCAAACTTGTTAACATTATGTAGTTGTAGACCAGTCGAAATAATTTCAATAATTTATTAATGAAAATACCTATTTCTTGTATTTATTTAAGCAAATTAAATGGGCTTAGTCGTCCCATGAATATTGTAATGTAAAATTTATTATTATCAAAAAAAGCTATATAGTTGTTGAATTTATGCACCTAATGTGACTGTAGATATTAATGTTCAATCGTCTGGGGTTGGGCATAAATCCTATGCATTTGAACGATGACACGAACTCACTGACAGCCTGACAGTGACGGATTGCGCTTGGAGCAAATTTTCTTTAGTGAAAACATAAAATCGGAAAATGAAACACATAATAATTAGTATTTACATTAATGAACAGCAGTGATAGCCTAGTGGTGTGAACGTCGGACTGTTAAGTCATAGGCCTCGATTTCAAACCCAAGACACACCCCTCTGACTTTTCGGATTCATGTGCGTATTGTATAATTATCACTTGTTTAAAAAACGGTGAAGGAAAACATAGCGAGGAAGGTATTATATGTATATAAAATTCCATAAATAAATATATCATACGGCCACAAATCTTATTTAGATCACATAAAACTTGATACCGACCTGCAAATTGCAAAAAAACGTTAGAAAATTTGAATTTCGCGGACTACCCTGACGCATACGCCTTACAGAACCCGTTTGATTAGTCAGAGATTTTTGAAAAAGCGCAGTTTATTGAATGACAGGAGTGTCATATCCATAGAAATATTTAAAAAAATATAAATGGTCACATCCTGCAGCGGCGGACGTGCAAGTGAGCGAGTGAGACAGATAGCACGCGAAGAGGGGGCTAGCTATATTTACATTATACAAGACAAAAGCAGCATTATAGCCCAGTCAATATCGACACAAAACAATTCAAACATCGCAAACGCGCATGTATCTTATTATTATTTATTTATTTATTGCATAATTTAAGTAAATGAAATTGTTTATGATCTGATTTGGTTTTGCAGCTCTAACTATCTTTTAGTAACTAATTTATTTATCTCAAAATATTTGTTAATTTTGGTAATGCTCGTCTCGTGGCAACCACTGATCTTTAAATTGTTTATCTGCGGATAATGCAGTGGACTGCAACATTACTACTTTAAGTTTTGTTAACCGTAGATATGTATTATATTTGTTGTAGTTGTTTAGTATCCCTCAATAAATAAAATAAAAATAAAATAAACTACGATTTTTTTCAATATGTTGTGAGAGTAGTTTATACCCAAGATTGCAACCCGGAAAACCTTGTGCAACTCCCATGGTGCTTGAAAACTGCGAAATTCTGGCACGTGTATCAGTATTTTTTATATTTTAGCTCTTAAGGTACACGGTTGTTTTTTAGTCAGTAAGAGTCGTACATCCCTCCCGCTCCACCCAGAGCGGGAGAAGTTATTCGATAATTTCCCAACCAAAAAAAAAAGGTACTTACTATAATGTGGTGTACGAGGACCAAGCAGTCCTGCCTCCGGTATTACATTTACATAATGTACTTAGCGTGAAGAGCCGCATACAAAGGCTCTCCACAGAAAGTGATGAGATGAGTGCGCGCCAAAGAAAAATTAATTCTTTCACATACGATTTTAAACTTACATTTCTTTCTTATAAAAATATTTTAGTTTTATTAAATACTACACGGTACTTGCTACTCATGAGAGCGTAAATAGAGTTTTTTTTTTTTTTTTAACAGGAGGATCTCGTAGCTCACCTCTGAGGTGATGACTACTTAACCGGAAAATCCTGCGGCTGCCTTAAGCTACTAACTTAAAGCCTCCAGCCAGGGGCAAAACTATTCTAAATTAAAACTAGGCGAGCGCTCGCTAAGGGCACCCCCTGTGGGGTACGGACCTCGGCTTAGGGCGTCGCTGGGGGGAGGACAGCAAGTTGGGACAGGCTGGATCAAAGATAATTCATTATTATTAATCGGGGAATTTAAAGCTACTGGCTCAGCATCGACGTGGGCTGGCGCATCAACAGGCAAGGGTTGGGGGGGAGTATTATTTACTCGGGCGGGTCGCGATCGCGGAGGACCTCGGCAGCGATGTCGGAATGCGGGTCGGTGTCTGTGTTTGTGCACTGTACTTGTGGCCCTATTGCTCTCCTGGATGAGGGTTATGGGGTCGTCTGGGTCGGTAAGGATTTGCCTCGGGCGGTGGATCTGACTGATTCTACTAGGGACATAGTTGGCGGCCTCGACAACCAGAGGGTTGCGGTGTTTGGCGGCGGACTCAAAGAAACGCATGGAATTGCGTTTGAGAAATTGGTGGATTGTGGGGATCTTTAGGTCGAGATGGAGGATCTTGTTCCTAACGTACCAGGGGGCACCGGTGATTTTACGGAGGAATCTATTTTGGAGCGTTTACATCCTGTGGATATGGCGGGGCTTTGCGTGTGTAAATACGGCTCCCGCATAGGTCATAATCGCTCCTTCGATACGGTAGCGGAAGGTGCGGTTTGACAAAAAGTCCCGTAAGATGAGCACGAGACAATCTGGCACAGTAGAGTTTTCGTTTACGGTTCTAAACTTATACTGTTAAGTGTTTAATAGAATATAAACTACGTAATATGTATGCGGGGTGACTGTCCACTCTATAAATTTGATTAAACTTTTAGCGTAACTTATGTTTAAAGTATGCATTCTTCATTTATAATTAATATAAAATAAAGAAACAGAGTAAAGAAAACGTAGGTACATATTGACATAGGTACATATATGCAGTAAAGGTAATTTATTGAATATTTGATTGAATAACATCAATCAAATATTTAATAAATTACC
This sequence comes from Xanthia togata, assembly GCA_963853775.1. Taxonomy (NCBI): domain Eukaryota; kingdom Metazoa; phylum Arthropoda; class Insecta; order Lepidoptera; family Noctuidae; genus Xanthia; species Xanthia togata. The sequence continues at coordinate 6,486,721 of OY970794.1, forward strand.
CACTCAAATACAAACATAGTCGTACGGAAATTGCGTTCTGCGACTCTAATCTCAGATGTGAGTTTTTAATAGTAAGCCTTCTGGAACAAATGTCAAACAATAACCTTAAACATCAATTTAAGAATAATTGGATGGGAAACAACTTTAACGTTTTCAGGATGACTTGTGAAATACAAATATAAGTATAAGTAGTCTAGTACTGATATCAAATGCATGTTTCCGTTAGAGCTCAATTAATCCTAGATTTCTTAAATAAGGTGTTAAATCTTCATTTGTCCGCACCGCGCCGGGCGCTCGCCCCTTTCGGTACACAGTGCTCCACCAACCTCCGACTGCGAACCAAATAAAATAACGCTTGAGGAAGCGTATGTACACACATAAATAAACTGACAAGATGAAAATAACAGAAAAATACGTACAAAGGTGATGCTTATTTCTAAAGAAATCTCTTCCAGCATACCTGCATACACACGGTGTCCACATCTCTTTTTACCCTCTGTCCTATACAGAGGGTAAAAAGAGATGTGGACACCGTGTGTAAGAGTAGAGAGAAAGTAAAATACATAAAATCAAAACAATTCACTCAATAAAATAAAACAAATTATATGACAATATACTTACGAACATACATATACAATCATACATGCTTCTAAAATAAATAAAATACAACATAAATACCTACGCAACTATGAGAAAGTGGAAAGATAGTGTTCTTTCTTTACGAGTGCCGGCTGCATTTACACCGTAGCAACTTGAAATGCATTTTATACTTATGTACATTATCTTCTTGGCGATTCGAAAAATTAGGGGGCCAAAAACAAGACTTGCATAATAGTATATCATTCCTATCCGAAACACGGAATTTAAAAATAAACTATTGCTAAAAGTTACTTCTTTGCATACCTAAAGCTTTATAGGCTATAGCCTATAAACAGCTAGCTAGCTAGTTATAGCTTTATCTCGTTTCCACACTGAAGTAAGATTAAAACAATACTGTATTTTATTATAGTATTTTGGTGGTATATTATTTTATATTTCATGTTCCGGATAGGAACAATGTAGCTCGTTGTTGATCAGTAAAATATTACATTAATAAGATAAAACATTGCTCATCATCTTAATAATGATACATAGTTATGTGATGAGTTACGATAAATTAAAAATTCAAAAGTCATTTATTCAAACTAGGCTGAGAATCAGCACTTTTCGAACGTCAAAATTACATAAGACAGTCCCCCAAAACGCCCACCCTCCAGCACTTCCTAGTGCTTTAGCTGGGAAGAAGAAGTGGCGCAACAAACTCCCCAGCAGCACAGCTGTCTGTTCAGTTAGAAAAAATGATTCTATGTAATAGTACGCAAGATAATTTACATTAGCAAAATATAATTTAAATTATAAATTAATAGCCATATGACAGCTAGCACACGCCAATATACCAACCAAAAACGTGTGAACTCTTATACTCAAGCAGAAATAAAAATAACTAAACATAAATAACTAAACGTAAACAATATCTAAAAAAAGAAAATAAACCCTCCAGGCATAAAGGGCGTGCCCGCGTACATAGAGCTGTAACTAGAAGTTATTATTGATAAACTAGGACCATCGAGGTAAAATAAATAATTGTCGAGGTCGCTAGCTAACCACATATTGCAATACAACTCACAAAAAAAAAAACATTGTAATGAGTAGATTATGTCAACAATAAATAAAAATAAAATTAAAATAAATTGACATAAAAAGTAAAATTATAAACTTTTATATAAACTCATATAATAGGTAAACTAATTCTGGAGAAAGAACATTAATTTAAACATTGTCATGAGTTAATCACAGCGACCAACTATTCTTATCATTTAAGTAATCGTTGATAGAATAGTATGCCTTTGAACAAAGGTTGGATTTTACTTTAGTTTTAAACGCATCAAAAGGCAAATCTAGCAAAGAAGAGGGTAGCTTGTTATAAAAGGTTATACTAAGCCCAACAAATAAGTTATGAACCTTATGAAGCCGTAGAAAGGGAGCACATTTACTCGTATATATTCAGAAGAAGATAGATAAGTATATGTTCAGACAAACACGAGACATAATGACCCTGCGGTTGTCAGGTATCTGTGTAGAAATTGCTGTATCATCTATGCGACACATTTGTAAATTATTATGTGATCAAATAAATTATTATGAATGATAGCAATACTCAGTAAAGTACATAGGTATGTACTTATGTACGTTATATATGTTAACATACATAACATAACGCCTTGTTTCCACAATGTATTAGGCAGAGGTATACCTATAGAAGAGGTGCTTGGATAGGAAACTCCCCGTGTGCCTGTGGGCTGGAGTTCCCTTATGGATGTGTCCGGGGGGAAAGCCAGTCTCCGGGACGGTGCACCCTGGGGTGTGGGCAATATCTCCGCATTATGTACTGTGTGCCTAAGGGGTCTCGTTGTCCGTATGCCAATATCCTGTCGGAGGAACGTTCTAACGTGTACTCGGAGACAGCACACGTTGAGTAGCGTTTGAGTGGGAGCGGGCTTGGCGTGCACTAACTCTGCCATCGGGCAGGCAGGAGGAAACCTTTTCTTCTGCCACCGATGGTCTCGTAGCCCCGAAAATTGTCAAGGTTATATGTGTGGCATTTGACGGAGGTCGAGGGTCTTGGCTTAACCGGCCGGGCCGAGAGGAACAAAATCTTTATAAAAAATCACCCATAACCTCCAAGCGGCGGCGCACCCTGAGGGAGGTTGATAGCTTGACTAATGGGTAGCTTAATTAGTCACTAGTGCGAACCACAATTTTTGAGAAATTATACTTTTGGGATCAAAAATGGAAACTACAGTCAATAAACATAACCAAAAGGAGGGGATAATGGGGTCGGAGTCCAACGCTGCATCTGGTGCAAAGAGCTCGGGTCAGAGCTCGGAGCGCGAAGTGGTGGGAGCTGCCGGGAGGAACCGAAAGTTCCTACGGAAGCGCTCTAGACCGGCGGTTGGCCAGGACAGTCAGAGACCGTCTCGGTCAAACTATAACGAAAAAGAAATTCTGAAACTACGGTTGTATCCTTTTATAGTTAGTCGTGTAAGTTATCTCTGTTGAGAATAAATCTCTTGCTGTGTTAACGATCGCCTATTATTTCTTTCAGCCTATTAATGTCCCACTGTAGGGCACACAAAATTATAATTTAGGTATGAACGAAATTATAGCATAAAACTTAGGTCAACAGTTTCTTTACTGTAGTCTGATTCATAGGTTACCTCTACCTAGCCCTTCGTGGAATCCAAACGTGACGACGTAATACGAAATGTCAAGAACACTCAATGGTTGGCAATTGAGTCACTGCCATCATTAAAACTAACCAAGAAAGAAAAAAATATGAAAGAAAATAAAAAAAATAATACATAGGTACCTACGTAATAATAAAAATATCCACATAGTCCTCACATTCACAAAAATTTAAATAATATAATACTTTACAAAGTAATCATGTCATTTTGTATGAATTATTCAACAATGTCAATATTTATATAAAATGGTATCTATATTTTGATGATTTTACTGAATAATTATAATGTCAAGTTTTAAGGTTTTATCACAAGGCTTAGCAGAGCAAGCAGCTTTTTTATCTTCTAAATAATCTGAAATTTTATAGTACCCTTTTTTACAAAGTTTGGTTTTAATACAGCTTTTAAATCGTTTAAACTTACCCAAGTTTCGAATGTCGATGGGAAGTTTGTTGTAAAAGCGTATACATTGACCCATGAACGAGTTGCCTACTCTGTGGAGACGAATGCAATTTATCGCAGTCCACTGCTGGACATAGGCTACTTACTCCCAGGCTGCACCACAACACCCTGTCCTCCGCCTTCAGCATCCAGTCTGTCCCAGCCACCTTATTAAGATCGTCCGTCCATCTCGCTAGGGAGCATCCCACACTACGCTTGCTGATGACGCGGTTTCCATTTCAGGACTTGTCTGCTTCACCGGCCATCGGTCCTCCAACAGACATGGCCAGCCCACTTCAGTTTGCTTACTCTCCAAGCTATGTCGGTAACTCCGGGTCTTAACCGGATAATCCTTTAACCTGTTGAAAAATCAAAATGACGGTATAAACATATTTTTGAGTCATTTTTAGAAAAGAGGATGTTCTAACTTTGTCTTGAGAATGTTTGAATCTTATTGTGTAGCGATGACATGGTAAAAACATTAAAAAAAAATTAAAGTGGTTAATAAATCATCAATGATCCAAGTTGTTCGTGATAACGAACTATTAGTGATGACTAGACTATAGTGAACATGACTGGCAAAGTGGCAACTCAAAAATGGATGAGTAAGTCCCGTGACACATCTAGATATCTTCTAAACTCATTGTGGGCCCAAAAAAACTCTCGCGAGACATGTCCCTGCTATTTCGTCAGGAGGACCATTCACGTAATTAAAAAGTCGAGAGAGGTCGCGGGACACCAGTACTAGTCCAGTACCCTAATTACGTAATGCAAAATCAATCCGAATCTGAATCGTTTTGAAACAGATTGCTAATCCATTGCTCCGTAAGTTCGAAAAAAAAAACTGCAGAGCAACGTAAATAACACAATGAATGTTGTTGAACTGTCAAAATGAAACAGATTTGTGTTTATCGTTTACGAAAATATGTTGCGTAATTAGAAAGCTGGTAGGAACAATGTTCCTTTGGCTGATTGTATTGTATATTAATTAAATAAATTAAAACGTTTGAGAGTAACTAAATAAAAATAAAACACACATCATTCATCATTCTCCTCCCCTTATCCCATATTATCTAGGGTCGACGCAACATGTCTTTTTTTCCATACTTTAGTCTTACATATTAGTCGTCATCTCGATAGTCACTCCCTTTCTAGCCATATCATCTTTCACACAGTCCATCCATCGTTTCTTTAGAAATTACATACCCATACAATTACATAAATACATATACATACGCTTGTAAACAGACACATACTATAGTAAAAGTGTCGTGACGGTCAAAATGTTACACTTTTTTCGGTCTAGCTCTCATTCGCCAAGTGTGAAGAGAGAGAAAGAGAGAGAGGAAATATAACGTGTGATAAGGAACAACGTTCCAAAAACTTTTAAAATCTAGTTGCAATCTCACCCCCGCGACAATGACAAAAATGTATGAAAATTAAAGGTATTTTCATCACATCTATTCAAAAAGAGCTAGTTTGGTCTTCGTAAGACCAAAATAGCTCTTTGGTCCCTAGGGATCAAAATAGATTTGTATTTGGAATGTGGATATTATTAGTAAAAGTTGCAATCACCAAAGAGATCAATCGCGAACATTGTATGAACAAGTAACAGGCTGGCAAGAAAGAGAGAAAGTGTGAATTATTTGGTCAAAATGAAAATCCAAGATGGCGGCAACGACACATGACGAAAATCTTCAAACTTTTCGTCATTGGTGTCGTTTTCATAGTTTTCGAGGGTGCTAAAGCCGATAGTGAGCTCAAAATGTAAATCCAAGATGGCGGCTACGAATATTTTCAAATTTTTCGTCATGGGTGTCATTATCATAGTTTTCGAGGGTGCTAAAGCCGATAGTGAGCTCAAAATGTAAATCCAAGATGGCTGCTGCGAAAATTTTCAAATTTATCATCATGGGTATCATTTTTATAGTTTTTAAAGATAAACAGCACAAAACGTAAATCCAAGATGGCGGCTGAGGAATTTTGTTTTAGTTTTAAATCATACGTGAGAGATGAGGGTCGGACCGCACACGGTTTTTTTCTCATAGAGGGTGATAAAAAGTAGAGTGTTCACCTCGGGAGCAACACTATTTTAAGCTCGAGTGACGTACTTTGAATCCCTCGATGCGTTCAGGATTCTACTTTAGAATCCTTCGCTCCGCTCTAGATTAAAAAAATCACTCTTACCTTAAAAATAGTTGTTTGCTCCCTAGGCAAACAATCTACTATTTCATCACATCTATTGAAAAAGAGCTAGTTTTTTCTTAGTAAACAGGGACCAAACTAGCTCTTTGATCCCTAGGGACCAAAATCGATATGAAAGAAAGAAAGAAAGAAAATATGTTTATTTTGCAAAAACAAAACACACAAATATACAAAAGTAGCAGAAACACATACTAAAATACAAAAGTAGCCAAAGGCCTCGTATTCAACCAACAAAAACGTTTGGAAATGTTGTTCTTTGGTTGATGTCAAGGCCTCGGACCATAGAAAATATTGCGTAATTTACTGCGTAATTTGGAATATGGATATTGTTAGTTAAAGTTCAAATCACCAAAGAAATCAATCACGAACATTGTATGAACAAGTAACAGGCTGGCAAGAAAGAGAGAGAAAGTGTGAATTATTTGGTCAAAATGAAAATCCAAGATGAAGGCAACGACAAATGAAGAAAATTTTCAAAAAAATCGTCATTGGTGTCGTTTTCATAGTTTTCGAGGGCGCCAAAGCCGATAGTGAGGTCAAAATGAAAACCCAAGATGGCGGCTGTGAATATTTTAAAATTTTTCATCATGGGTGTCGTTTTCATAGTTTTCGAGGGCGCCAAAGCCGATAGTGAGGCCAAAATGTAAATCCAAGATGGCGGCCACGAACATTTTATAATTTTTCGTCATGGGTGTCGTTTTCATAGCTTTCAAGGATGCTAATGCCGACAGTAAAGTCAAAATGTAAATCCAAGATGGCAGCTGCGAAAATTTTTAAACTTTTCATCATTCAGGTATCTTTTATATAGTTGTTACAGCTGCTAATGTCGATAAAGAGGCCAAAACGTAAATCCAAGATGGCGGCTGCGAACATTTTGTTTTGGTTTTAAATCGTAAGTGATAGGTGAGGTCGGATCGCACACTTTTTTTTTCTCATAGAGGGTGATGAAAAGTAGAGTGTTCACACTATTTTAAGCTCGATTGACATACTTTGAATCCCTCGCTGCGTTCTGGATTTTACTTTAGAATCCCTCGCTGCACTCGGGATTGTATTTTAGAATCCTTCGCTCCGCTCTGGATTCAAAGAAACACTCTCGCCTTAAAAATAGTTGTTTGCTCCCTAGGCAAATAATCTACTATTATTGCTTTACCATAATATGTACTTAGGTGGTAACTATATAATTTATATCATTATGAACCCCGTAGGGCACAGCAAAAGGGTAGGAGAGAGGAAACCCTGTTTTAAAAGAGATAATTAAGTGGTTTTTGTGGGATCAAGTTTACTTATTATAATCAAAGTCAGGAGATCGCGAATAAGATACTAAAGATTTCGCTTACTCGTATAGCTATTATTTATGTATCATTTTATCTGCAAAATGTCTAATGCACTAGTTGCTGCAGACGTCGCCAAGTGTGTGCGCGGCTTTATATATCAAATATTTTTAGCTATAGTTGTCGCGTATTAGCACGGCAATAGGTTATTGACCCACATACATTTTCTAGCATGTTTTATTAAAAACATTACATATTTTTTAAAAAGTTTGTCCTGAATCGTATCTACCGTGATCTTCAACATGTTCCAATAACGAAAAACCATACGTAGTTTATTGTTTGGGTTCCTACGGAGAGATTAAATTAGGGAAAGGTCAATGACCGCTATTGCCATTCTAAAATGCAAAAACTATAATCCTCGTATGTATTTCCGATTTGGTGTATTCGGAAGTTACATATTAGGTTTTTCCATGTTAATAAAAATAAGGTGTTAGCCTTTCCTTGAAACCGCAATTTCCTTATTTTCAGTCGTCATTTGTTATTTGGCTATAGGTCAATCAACTTGCAAAGACAGTAGTGAGATGGAGATAAATAGTTCTTTTAAAAATTGTAAGTAGTTTTAAGGTAACTTAAACATTAAAATTAACGAGTATTTTCGAACTAGATGTTAAATGTGCATAGTTTGAACAAAATAAATCTCTTACATGACTTACAGACGTCTTTGGTTTCTAGTTTAAGTTCTGATTCAAATATGATAACGATAGTTTTGTTCCCTAGAGTTTTCATACTGAATCTCAAGGAGCCCAATCTTGTATTATGAGATTAAAGAGGGATGCGCTAAGGTAACCTGCGAAATTAAAATGTTGTATGTTGATTAAAATTTGATTCCCAACCGTCACAAATATGGCTTTACAGAATTTGTAATTATTAGAATCAGCAATACAACTCCTTTTTTTTTTTTTTTTTTGGATGGGAAATCATCAAATGACGTCTCCCGCTCTGGAGCGGGAGGCCGTGTCAGACTCTTACTGACTAAAACCAACCCGTGTTCCTTCTGTTGCCTGTGCAATGCCAGGGGGCCACGGTATCCCTTTCGGACTTTCCCGCAACCCCGGCAGGCAATGGTCTCATCGGACCCCTTGACTCGCTGACACTCTGTGAGGCACGCGTGGAACACAACGCGCCGTCGACCCGGGCCTGGTCCTTACCGGACGGCGAGCTACCCATTGCTCACCGTCCGCAAGCCCGCGCCTACGGTGGCCGGGAATCAGCGATTGATTCCCGACGCCCAGGGCGTCTCCTCCTGCGGTGGCTAGGGGCGTGAGGGCGCGAAATTTGCCTCTCCCTCACGCGTTCCGCCTCCTCCTTTGCGAGCATTACTGCTTTGCAGAAGGAGGTGACGGCCTCCCATGCCCTCTCGCTCCGTACCATGGCCTGGACCAGGGCCGGACGAGAGAGATCCCCGCCACCGATCGCCTCCACGAGGACACGGCGGTGCTCTGCCCAAGCCACCGTACCATACCTCCACCGTAAGCAATACAACTCCTTAAGTTAGAATTTTGCTCAAACATGATTTCATGAAATATTCATTCAATACAGGGTGGAAGGGTCATCGACGCGAAAACTGATACCCCCTCCGTTGAAATTTTCCGTCAGTTATAAAAAAAAAACTGCTATTCCATACATTTTTATCGCGTAGGTATTGAACTTTTCTATGAAACAGCAATTTTTTTTTTTTTTTTTAATAACCGACGAAAAATTTCAACGGAGGGGGGTTCAGAATCATGTACTGAATCCATGGTATCAGTTTTCGCGTCGATGTCCCTTCCACCCTGTAATACTATGCACTTAGAGAGTTGTATTGATGATTTTTATGATTATAATTCTATTAATAAATATTTAATATGGCTGCAAATAATATTTAGATCAACATACAACCTTATACTGAGCTGCAAATTGCAAAAACTTAAGAAAATTTGAATTTCATGGGCCACCCTGAACAATTTTGAGGTCGTGTCACAATATGTGGGCGTCCAAGCAAAAAGCAAAATACTAAACGAAGAATATTATAATTTCTCATCTTAACCCGACCGTCATTGGTTAGAATAAAGACTCTTGTATCTTTACCTGACAATGGAGCAGAGGCCCCATCCGTAGCTCCGCATAGAAGGCCCGATACGGAAGTACCTTTCACAGAATCTATTTATTAGAATTTATTAATCTATTTATTTATTAGTTTGGTATAAAAATGCTACCATTGGTAAGCAAAATGTTTGTTTTTAAATATTAATCGAGTATTAGTCACTAAGATTACATCAGAATCGGTATGAAGTTCTTATTCTTATTTTACACCTGTACACCATTACAACAATTCCACCATCAAGAATGCAATGTCTTAATTCAATCCTCCCAAATGGCCTAAGCATGGGTAATTTAGTTATATATATTATTATAGATAAATTATTATAGTTTTATATATTAGTTATTTTTTATTTCTGCTTGAGTATAGTTCTCGATGTTTTTGGTTGGTATATTGGCGTGTGCTACGGCTATTAATTTATAATTTAAATTTAATTTGTGTTTTGTGTAATGTAAATTATCTTTTAAACTATTGTATAGAATCATTTTTTTTTCTAACTGAACAGACAGATGTGCTGCTGGGGAGTTTGTTGCGCCACTTCTTCTTTCCAGCAAAAGCACTAGGAAGTGGTGAAGGGTGGGCGTTTTGGGGGACTGTCTTATGTAATTTTGACGTTCTTAAAGTGCTGATTTTCAGCTTAGTTTGAATAAATGACTTTTGAATTTTGAATTATCTAACTATTTCATCTTCATTCAGATTCAACGACCTGATAGAGTTTTTGCAGCTTTAGTTTACGAGTACGGTTATTGAGGTTATTTTGGAAAATAGGGTGTCAAGCGCGGAATGAGTAAACTTGATCAATTTTAAGTTTTGTAAGCACCATTTAATAGGTTAATTTGGCCCTTTGTGGCCTCGCACAGGTCTCTTACTGATTCTTACCATTTAACCTGTGTGTGTCCGAAATAAAATATTTTCCTTTATTAATTTGTATAAAGTGAAAGTGTCTGTTTCAGATGTATGATTGACAAGCGTAGAACTAATCGAAAAAACTAGGTTCATTTTAGAAGCATAAAAATATTAAACATTTTTCTCTGAACTGAGTTATATAGTAAGCTATAGTGTGCACTAGGTGAGCAGAGGGTTTTAGTGTACAATAATTTGTGGTTCATTCATTAATGTTGCCTACATTGATTGTGACCTTGTCTTTTTCTTGTTCTAATCTCAATCCATCAATATTTTATCCTCACATCACAATGTGCCTCTTTGTATCTTCGACAATTTCATTTTAGTGTTGTAATTATTATCACTGAAATCTACTATTAAGTATTGTACTCGTATCTTGGTACCCACAACTAATGACAGGATCAGTGGCATGTAAATGTTTTGTCAGCATTTGGTTGGAGCTTTCCAGTGTCAGTCTTGTTGAGTTGTTGTTTTGGTGTGTCCACCTATCCACCACTACTATTAATTTTGTTTTCAGTATTAAGTGATTTCTGTTTGTAGCTATTTGAAGGATGTTTTAATTTGTTATTTGCTATAACAGATCAACTCCTGTTGTACTAGTTTTACATTTTCTCAATAGGCCTTTTTATTATTTTTATTATCATAAGAGTGAGTGTCTTGTGGTTTTAATATGTATTGATTAATTGTTATTATTTGTAGCTATAAACTTGTATGCTCGAGTTTGTCAAATGTATCTGTTTGTTTACCAAGTAGAGTAAATTGAAATTCATGTTAGTTAGAGATGGTATTACTTTTGTTCTGGTTTTAGTTTGGTGGAAGTGAACATTGCAATACATTGTTAGGTATTTTGTTTCTTCAGCCAAGTCAGTCAACAGTTTGTGTATATCTTATGTTCTTCATAAGCATAGAATCATTTCATTGCTTTCCCTATGATAGGGTTAACCAGTGCAATTTGTTTCTGGAAAATCTCAATCCCATGTTCCCTCAGTTTAGGGGAATCTGGGAGTAAGAAATATGCCTTATGAATAAATATGTATGTGTAATATATGCCATTGTATCACAGAATCATGTTAAAATAGTATGTTTTGGAATCTGCAGTAGTATGCGGGCCAGTCATTTTCAGCTTGGCTATCCATCCAATTATCTAGAAACTAAATTCAAAATTTAACGTGTGGAATTTAGATGATAGAACGCTAGGAGGTGATGTAGACACCGTTTTGAAAGACCTACAACTCATAAAAAAGCAATTTAAATCCATTGGCTTGGACCTTAACCCATCAAAATGCGAAGTTTTCCTTTCTGACATTACCGACAGACAATTTACCCTTTAAGATTTTTTATACAATAAACAAAATTTTAGAATTTTAGGTTCCCCAATTTTAGAAGACAGAATCAAAAACTTCAACGACATTTCGGACAGACTCCAAAATTAATTTACTTTCGGCATTTACCCTGATTAGATACTGTTGTTATGGTCCAAATTTTATATATTTTCACGCTCTTCCCCTTTATGGAAGCAGTCACACCTCTTGGACAAAATTTACCAAATTATTCGTAGCACATTAACATCCATTTTAAATGTGGCCTTGGACGACCGAGCGTGGCTGCAAGCCACTACCCATCCGTTATGGGGGCCTCGGTGTCCGAAAAATTACCAGTATTAGCTTACCCGCGTTCCTGTCCTCTGTCCGCAGCAGTGAAAAGTTGACCGGAAAATTTTTTGCCCCCTGCCTGGTTTACACTGAAGTGCCTTGCTTGACTGATGCGGAGAACGCCTGGAAAGCGGCTTGCCCGAATACAGATCAGCCCGTGAATCCATCTTCACAGAGGGAGTGGGATGAACCGCTCTGCAGGTTGGTACGGAATAATCTTGATCAATGACATCATCCGTCGTGCTCTTGTCGCCGCCGGAGTGCCAGCTGTTTAAGAACCCAATGGCTTGGCACACGACGATGACCATAATACCTTGGAAGGTAGGTAGGTCTTTGGTGTGGGAGACAACGTGTGTCGACACCCTTGAGCCGTCCCATCGTCCTAGCACTGCGGGCCGTGCTGGGGCTGCTGCTGCAGTTGCATAAAACCTCAAACGGCGCAAATACTCCAATCCTATTGTGACTTATATGTGAGCCGTTTGGGGTTGAAAAACTAGGGCCATGGGGTCCGAGTGCCCACTTAGTTTTTCAAGACATCGCCAAGCGCTGGTTGACTCTTCACGTGACTAGAGGGCTGGCCTATTCTTTGACCAAAGAATCAGCATTGCCATTCAACGTGGCAAATGCTGCCAGCCTTTTGAGCACTTTTCCTGTTGATAGCGATGCGGACAAATTTTTTGATGTCCTATTATTTAGTCCCCCCTTTTTTATACTTGTACATATTATTATTATTTTAAGTCTGTTATATCATGTAAATACGTTTATGTAAATACAATGTCAAATACGTTTTTCTTGTTAGATAGGAAACGCCGAACTCATCTAGCTAATTTTATTTTTTTATTTATAAAAGATGACGTGTAAAAGTGATTCCAATATCCTATTTGCAGAATAAACAATTTTATTTCATTTCTTGTTTTTCACAATCATAGTATCTTGTATGTATATGAGTGTAAAATTACACAATTTGTATCAGGATAATAAAGTCACCTAGTGCTAAGGTAAGTCACTGAGTATCTTGTACACTGTGATTTCTTTTAGTTAGATTGTTTGTTGAAAATAGCAACTCAGCATGAATATGAATATAAATATTATAGCATTTTAATGTGCTGGTGTATCTCAGTAACAGGCATGTGTAACATTAAGAACGCTGTAGGCTTAGTGGATTTGCTGACCATAATTATTTTGTTAAGTACCTGGTACCTGTTGAAAGACCTACACTGTCCTCCCATACCTAATAACACTGTTATTTGAAAATATTGTAAAAACCAATTATTTTTAAAAGAGTAACCGTGGAGTTTCTTGCCGGCTCTTCTCCATAGGAAACGACCAATTGGAACCGTGCACCTAGCTTCTGACGTTTCATAAGTGCCCATGTAGGTTTATGTGAAATAAAATATTTTGAATTTTGAATTTTGAATTAGCTGATAAGAAGTAATCAGTCAAAACGAAGAGTGCTTCCATAATATCATCCTTGATGTGAAGCTAGATCACACATGGTAGTAGTTTAACATGCTATGAGCATCAAACTCAAACTCAAAGCATTTATTTCAATTAAACCCTTTACAGGCACTTTTGAATTGTCAAAGAGTCAGTTAGTCAGAAAGTTGAAGCTAGTTCATCAATTTACGAGGTAAAATATGGTGATACTAAGACTGTGATATACAATTTTATTACATGAGTGTAAAACATCTGCACATTGTTTACCAGTATTTGCAATTATATGATTTTGAATTTGAATTTGAAGAGGTAAGCAGTGGCGATGGTGGCAATGGCGGTGAAATATCTCAGTAGCTACCCGGATTCTGGATTCGTGCCCGGTTGATGCGTGCAATATGCTCGCCCCCTGTTACATGGGACTTAAACATAACTGGCGAAATGTGGGTGTGTTATAGCCTAACCCTTCGTGGAATACAGGCGTGATGTTATGTGTTATGTAGGTAAGTATAAAAATAGTTTTGTCACTCTTCATCTTTGAATGCCAATGGATATTTTAATCCGATGGCATTGACACTGCGGATGCATGTGACGTAAGTTCTATAATAATTTTAATAGATTATACTTAATCAGTCTATAATGGTCCCACTGTTGGCTCACAGGCCTCCTCTGGGTGAGACAAAATCCACCATGCGGGCCCAGTGCGGGTTGGTGGATGTCACGTCTTCGAATTCTTGGTTCTGGAACATACCGGCTACCTCACAATATTTTTCCTTCACCATTTTGAGAGCAGTGGTGATGAAATAATTTACAAAAAGTATAGTATATAGTAAGCCTGTCTGGGGTCGAACCTACGACCTAAAACTCGAAAGTCCTGACCGTTATCACTGAGCTACCACTGCTCCTCTGCATAATAGAATACAATCAGTTGTAATTGTTAAAACTACTTACTCATTTATTTTTAGATTGTTTGGATAAGCCTTTTTTGTTTGAAAACCCTTCGGAATCGGATTTTTTTAAACCCAATGTTTGGCACATTATCATATTGTTCATCCCGGATTTGTAAAATAACAGTTCATTCATGAAATAATTATATTACTGATCGGTATTGATATAAGAATGTGAAAATGCGAAGAGACGTTCATAACAATTTTTTTGTAACAACTGCCATTTACGAGCCCAATAACAAATTAGGCAAATTGATCTCATACGCAGTTCCGATAGTCACAAAAGAATTATGAACCAACCCAAATTGGATTTCAATGAAAAATCTATCTTGTGTTGCAGATTATAAGATGGTTTATTCATAACCGATATCGCTTCTTTCGTTATATTATTACCGTGCCTTCGACACGTGTAAAGCTTGTCCATTTTGAAATGACGCGCCCTGATACCGCATTTGACGCACACGGTAAGGCCTCATTTACGGAGATGCGAGGCGTCGCACGTCGCGTTGTGCGGCGCGGTTCGCACTGAATTCAAACATATGGCGTTGTATGAGTGTGTTTACGGAGAAGCGATTTTAGACGCGTTTACTTGAAAGGGAGCGTTATTTGCGGCCGAGCCCGCGGCTGCAAAAGGGCGAACCTCATACAAAGTTTGTATGAGGTTCGCCCCTTTGTGGCGTTGGCGACGGTTTGTGTTTACGCGTGCGATGATAAGTGCTACTTGACGCGCCGCTGCTCCGTAAACAGAAAAATCGTACGACGCGCCGCGAGACGCCACGCTGCACGCGACGCGCGACGCCCCGCGTCTCCGTAAATGAGGCCTAATGCGGTAGTGGGCAGCGTCATTTCAAACTGGTCAAAGCTACACATACACGTACATACGTATAGGTATACATTTTTATTAATGCGATTTTACCGTAATATATAAATTTTTGGGTCATCTTCGACTTCCTTGTAGTGACTAAGATATTGGGTTTTTTTGCGAGTCGTTTTGACATAATCGTGAATAAATCAATAAAGTTCTTTATCCAAACTAAACCTGTTTTATAGAATTTATTTTAATTTTCCTATTGAGGATAGTTGTTTAATTTAATTTGCCTACTCATTCAATAATACCTTATGGACACAAAGGAACTTAATAAATATTATCAAAACAGTAATGATGTAACAATATTTTAATGATTACATTTATGAGTGAAAAAATCGCTCGTGAAAAAGTAATTGATTTACACATACATGCAAACTTTTAAGGGGCATCAGGAACAAAGTCCAAACTTCTAGAATGCAGAACTCCTGAGAAAAGCTCCTAACAACACGCGCCGTGACCAGTAACCTCTTGATCCAATATATCCAATGACGCAAATGGCGTTTTTATATTAATGTTTAATACTTCGCGCCCGCTTTAGCAACCGCAAAAGCTCTTCACTCTGGAAGAGCACTGACGAGAGCAGACCGTCTGAAGATGGCCAAGAACTTGGATGAACCCTTGAACAGTCACGGGTTCATACAAGTGCCATAGGACCATTGGCCGTAAAACGTAGTACAGTGTGTGCTGAAACAACATCAGCCAAGCAAAGACGTTTAATTTAAAAAAAAAACAACATATTTTTACGCCTTGCTTCCCCCAAGGGTTGTGCAGAGGTGTAGTAACTATAGTACATCCACATTTTTATTAGTTATGTTTAAGTCGCATGTAATACAGGTCGAACCGGGACGAATCACGACTCCGGGCTGCTACTGAGAAATTCCCCGGGCACAAATCCAGACTCCGGACTGCTACTGAGAAATTCCAGATAGAAAAACCCAGTAACAATGCCTAGCATAGGAATCGAGCCTAGAACCTCATGCTCAAACGTAGTGCTTGCGACCATAAATCAACGACATATAATTAATTATTCGGAATCTTGCAGAAACAATAATATGCCGATAATTTTAATAATTTATAGCCGTATCTTAAGAAGATTACCAGAGACAGTTTTATATGAAATTCCTGTTTATTTTGGCAGTCTGCATAAAGTCAGAGGTGCAGGCTAAAAATTATAAAAATAATATTGACATTTATTTATGCCAAGTAACAAAATGACATTTTAAACATTGTTAATAATATCGTGTATTTCTTCCCCAGCAACGGATCTATAGGATGTTTTGTTATATTATTTTTAGTTGGCTCATTAACACTTTAAAACTCGTTTTAAATTATGGCATTTTTTAAGATGTCTTTTGTAGATTTAGGTTATATAGCAAATTAAACTCTGAACGTCCGATGAATATGAATGATGCGTAGATTTTTATCTATTAATAATGATCATTTATTTAATGCTGCTCAATTCACCCACGCCCCATTTAATAAAATATTTATTTCGTGTTTCCCGAACTGTTGCAAAGTAAATGTTTTACTTTCTTTTCTTTCTTTCATTGTATTTATACAAGACCCATCATCTTTTTTTTACAATAGTGTCATATCATACTTTCAATCACAATATGAATGATTTCGCAGGATATCGCTAATCCATAATACATTAAAAGAAACAATAGAATGGTTAGACAATAATAATTTAAAAATTAATTTAAATAAGACTCTAATTATGCATTTTAGCCAGCGGGCATTGACTCTTTCCAATCTTGACATTACATACAATGACATTAAAATTGACACAGTTATTACAACCAAGTTTCTAGGACTTACAATAGATCGAAGTTTAAATTGGAAGGCGCATATAGAGGTCCTGGCTAAAAGGATAAGCAGTAGTGTGTACGCCTTGTACATTCTGTCACGAACAATTAACATAGATGCGTTACTAACGGCTTACTACGGGCTAACTGAATCGGTTCTCAACTACGGAGTTATCTTTTGGGGTAACTCAACGAATAAAGAAGCTGCATTTAAAGCACAAAAGAGATGCCTCAGATCGATGTTTAAATTCAAAACCACCGATAGTTGTAAGCCCTTCTTCATACAGTATAAAATATTGACATTGGCATCCCTTTATATTCTAGAAACCGTAATGTTTGTTAGAAGTAATAATAACTTATTTTCGCGAATGGCAGATAAATATCCCAGAAACAGGCGTGATCAAAGTCAACTCTGTCTGCATAGGAGTAGGTCTGCACTTATGCGCAAAAATGTTTTCTGCATGGCTCCCACTATTTTTAATCAGTTACCAAAAAGTTGGAGGCAGCTTTATAATGTACAATTGAAAAAACAGCTAGTCATTTCTAACTAACAAAGCTAACACTATTAATGAATTTCTGATAGAATCTTTTAGTTTGACATAGATGTCATGTATTATTATTATTTATTAATTTTTTGTTTTTTTTTTGCTGTTTTACCTAATTATTACACTTACCTAATTTATTATTGATTGCTGAACTCACGTTAAATTAAAGAAATTATGTTGAAATTAATTATTGCCAAACACTAATATTTGCACGCCATAGAATGTGGCAAACATGTCTGAGCCTATTTTTTTTTTTTGTTATCTTGCATGCATTTTTTATTCTTGTATGTGTACACATGTTTGAGCAAATAAATATATCTTATCTTATCTTATCATTGCATCATACGTTCGAAAAATTTGTCCGCTCAACTCTTTAAATAACGCAATGAATGTTGTTGAGCTGTCAAAATGAAAGCCATGATTGTTACTGTAAATTATGCTGTGAATATGGTTTTAGTACTTATATTTTCCTGCTAAATTGTTGTTTCATACCGAGATTTACCTTTAATAAGATATCTATTAACGTAATCCTTTATTTAAACATAATAATATTGTGCAAATACCTAGTTATCTGTAATACTTTGTGAGCTAAAAACCTGTACTTTATCCTGTTCTCAGGTTAGTACACTTGCAGGTATGTGGTAATGATCTTGACCAGCCCTGACTCTTGAGAACCTGTTGGTAACTGCTGAAGGGTATAAATAGACAAGTACTGACCGCCCTACGGAGGTTGTTGAACGTTAAGAGGGAACAGGGCCTGCGATTCGCCATACAAATGTATTCTCTTTTTTATTCCTGAATAATGCCTCTAGCTAGAACAATCTTTTTTTTTTTTCATAAAATCAAGGTCTGCTGAAGACACGACCCTCCCACCCGACCCTTGCTCGCAGAAGCGCCAGCCCGCGTTACGCTGAGAAATGTAGATTTAAATTCCCCGATCAATAATAATGAAAATTTGATCCAGCCTGTCCCACCTTGCTGTCCCCCCGCCAGCGACGCCCTAAGCCGAGGTTCGTACCCCACAGGGGGTGCCCTTAGCGAGCGTTCGCTTAATTTAACATAGAATAGTTTATGCCCCTGGCTGGAGGCTTTAAGTTAGTAGCTTAAGGCATCCACAGGATAGTCCGGTTAAGCAGCTGCGACCTCAATCTGAGAGTCAACTGCGAGATGACATATCAAAAAAAAAAAAAAAAAAGACACTACCCTATTATTTCCTTATTTTCAGCAACTTATTGGTAATGAAAATATGACCATCCAAAAATTACAAAAATGCCCCATTTTACCGCCGTGATTTGATAACTACCAGACAAATTCGAAAAGTTTTTAACATACCTATAAGAAAATGATAGGAACCTAGACATACTCTTGCCTAAAATATAAGTGTAAAAAATATTGAATCGGCTCAGTTTTCGTGGAGAAAAAATGGGAATACGAAACGTCAATCTCGTCAATTTTTTTTGTGATATTATCGGTCTGAGCTGCAGCTGTCCCTATCGTACTCTACGGAGGCAGATTTGAGGTAAGACGACGGCAATAGTGTTTTCAAATGTCTATTTTTCAAATTCCTCGCAGGCCCTGCTCCCTCTTAAGTATACAGGCATCTAGGGTATAACAGTATACAGGGTCATGTTTAAGTTTTGTTAAGGAAAATATAATTTTATGAAAATGTGTAATTTAATCAGGCATTCATTCATTTTGTCTATTTTTCCGTCGACAAAACCCGTAGAAAACCCGTTTCTATGGTTGAGGCTATACGAGTGATGATGGCGTTTCATTTCGGCGCTTCATACAATTTAAGAACAGAACAGAACAGAATACAAAAATACTACTATGTTTGTGAGCGAGGGAAGAACAAAGGCAAATAAGGAAAGTATTTATAAAATTAACTTAATTGTTGAACGTTTAGTTATAAAACCAGTCGATAGTAATGCGGATGAATTTTTCGACGCCAATTTTAGTTTGTGAATAGTTTTAGTTAGCTTAGGATATTTTTTATTTTAAAATAGGTAAAAGTTGTTATTTACGTACATATTATTTTAATTATGAATAACTAAATAAATTTACAGAATTGTAAGTGCGTGCACTGTTTAAAACATCTGATATTGTTCTGTTACAATCAACGTGGTATATCCACATGATTGTGTGTGTTCCTATAGGTATTCTAACATAGATTTTAAGTAATTTTGAATACTAACGCTATGGGCCTTCGAAGCCTGATAGTAAAAAGGTTCGGTTTTTTTAACATTTCATTTGATTCATGAAATTGTTTTTGTAAATCCACCGTTTCAGTTTTATCACGCGTTCTGTATTGTAAACTAGATTAGATATAGTGTCCATTGATATATAAATGTCATTGTTATACCAAGAATCTTTAAAATATCATTAATTTTAATGATAAATTAAATGAATAATTAAAAATGAATACCAAAAATAAAGTTAGTATTAGGTAAAGTTGGTAGTTAGGTGGTAGTTATTTATATTTTACTTTTTTCAAATAATAATATATTATTAGCCCTCTTCCTCTATCCTATCTTGCTGTGCCCGACAGGGTCCACAATGATCTAAAATTATGTATATTTTATAATGTATCTACCACCTATGTTAACATTGTGGAATGCAAATAAAAATATTGAGTATTGAGTTGAATATTGGCAGTAAAAAATCAAAACGACGTAAATGTGACTTCCAACCCCGGTCTCCCCTACAGCTTACAGTACAGTAATCGCGGAGGGGGGCGCGTCATCGTCGTGGATTGCACTATCTATAGCGAGTAGCCGTACGCATTAGAAATCTTTCACGGAGGTAGGTAGGTACCTATTTAAAGAAAAACACCACTCTTTTGTTCTGCTCATGTCAGTAGTTTTAAAGAATGCCTGCAAGGGAATGCCAAGTGGATAAGCAGTAGCATACACACTTTGATGCTGCGGTAACCAGAACTCTCTTTAAATGTAGTGAAGTGGAGTTTTATGTCAATTTTGTATGAGGATGAAAAATTGATCAAGATTTAAATAAAAATACAACCTGTATCGCATCGAAGCGTCTGATAGAACCATCGCAATTAATAATGTCACAGAATGACCTTAGCGAGTATACTGGTTTTTCTGGTTAGTTCAACCAGAGCTCTAGGATCTACGTGTTTTTTTAAAGTTTTGAATTTTAGATACTTGTGTGATTTTTTAAATCTTTGACGTGATTAAATGAAGTTGCCTATCAATTTAATTATACTATCGTTAATTTATAGCCTTTATGATGACAATAATTAATAATAATATTGATTATATACACAATGTTCTGCAGACCAATCTATTTTATAATAAGTAAATAATTGCTACGTGCAAAGCGGCACTCAAAGGGGCATTCCATTAATCCTCATGTCATTAATATCTAATTATATCTCAACGATAATATTACGGTTATTAACAAATGATAAAATGCAATTTTGTAAGAAAAAGTATTTGATCGATATCTTTTGTAATTATTCTCAATATAAAAGTCATTGGCAGGCTATAAGCTAACGTTAGTATAAGTAAATCGATCGGCAACTTCATTTAACCACGTCAAAGATTTGAAAAATCACATATCGAATGCGGCACCCTTTTTTTTTTTTTTTTTTTTTTGGGTGGGAAATCATCAAATGACGTCTCCCGCTCTGGGTGGAGCGGGAGGGCGTGTCAGACTCTTACTGACTAAAACCCACCCGTGTTCCTTCTCTTGCCTGTGCAATGCCAGGGGACCACGGTATCCCTTTTGGACTTTCCCGCAACCCCGGCAGGCAATGGTCTCATCGGACCCCTTCACTCGCTGACACTCTTTGAGGCGCGCGTGGAACACAACGCGCCGTCGACCCGGGCCTGGTCCTTACCAGACGGCGAGCTACCCATTGCTCACCGTCCGCAAGCCCGCGCCTACGGTGGCCGGGAATCGGCAATAGATTCCCGACGCCCAGGGCGTCTCCTCCTGCGGCGGCTAGGGGCGTGAGGGCGCGAAATTTGCCTCTCCCTCACGCGTTCCGCCTCCTCCTTTGCGAGCATTACTGCTTCGCAGAAGGAGGTGACGGCCTCCCATGCCCTCTCGCTCCGTACCATGGCCTGGACCAGGGCCGGACGCGAGAGATCCCCGCCACCGATCGCCTCCACGAGGACACGGCGGTGCTCTGCCCAAGCCGGGCATACCTCCACCGTATGCTCCACCGTGTCCTCCGGGCGATCCACGCAGTGATGACACCCGGGCGTTTCCTCCCGCCTTATCCGAAACAGGTACCTCCCGAAACAGCCGTGTCCGGTGAGGACCTGCGTCAGGCGGAAGGTGAGGACGCCGTGGCGCCTCTCCAGCCACTCCTCAAAGAGGGGACTTATCGCCGCAATAGTGGCGTGCCCAGCACTGGGTTACGACAATCGCACTCTCCATGCCGCCATGAGATCCCGTCGGAGCTCTGTCCGCTGTGCCGCGATTTCTCGCGGCATCGGAGTCAAGCCCCGGCGTTTCGCCTCCTCGCGCCACTCCCAAATATGCGCGAGGACTTTTGCCTCCAGATCCCATGGCGGCAATCCAGCAAGGAGGCTTGCCGCCTCACCGGAGACCGTGCGGTATCCCCGGACCAGCCGGGTGGCCATGACCCTCTGGGACGCGTTCAACCTGCGGGCAGGCCGCCGCCTCAACGAACGCGCCCACACCGGTGCCCCGTACAGGGCCATGGACCGCACGATCCCCGCGTATAGCCTCCGGCAGGAGGCGTTTGGACCCCCTAGATTGGGCAGGGGCCACTTCAATGCAGCCCCGGCCCGCTCCACCGACTGTCGAGGACGAGTCCCAGGTACTTCATCGTCGACTCGACGCCGATGTGAACCCCTCCTACCGTTATTTGGGAACCCGACGGTGGCGCGTTCCGAGGACCATGAAAACACATGGCCTCGGACTTGTGCAAGGCCACCTCGAGTCCCAACTGCCGGATTCTGGCCACGATTGTCGCAACCCCGTGTGTCGCTAGTTCGGCCGCCGCCTGGTGCGACCTCCCCTGCGCCAGGACCAACGTGTGAATGCGGCACCCTAAGGTGCATGAACTGCAGTGCTATTCTGTAACCATCTCACCGTGAAAACTTAGGTGAAGTGAGCTCGGAGGGAGCTGTCAGTCCCTAGCAGCAGGTGGAATGACAACTCACTTCACGCTCACTTGACCTAAGTTTTCACGGTGAGATTTTTACAGAACGGATCGGCTGGATATCATCTTGATCGCCGTGTATGGTACAGGCGCCAGCACATCTACCTACTATAATCTGCAAATTTCTTTTATACATTTTCAACTTTATCACTAAAGTATAAGGTTCAAAGTTGATTGGGAAAATTTGACATTTTCGAGTAGGTTGACGTGCTGGCGTCTGTACAATAACTCGCGTGCCACGCGCCGCCGCGCTGCCCACTGCCGCGTCTTCGAGAATACGGCCTAATTGTTTGATATTGGATTATTTTTTCAATTCTCTGTATTACCTACTTATTATGTAGGTACTACCCACCCCTGCTTCGCGCGGTTTTTACGACTTGAAAAATATCGAGATTTCTTTGATTCATCAACTCAGGCTATGGCAGTCCACTGATGGAAATAGGCCTCTCTCAAGCTGTGCCACAACTACATCGCCTTCATCTCTTTAATTTATTTGTTATGGACCATTTTCTCCTAGCCGCCGCAGGAGGAGCCCTGGGCGTTGGGAATCGATTGCCGATTCCCGGCCACCGTAGGCGCGGGCTTGCGGACGGTGAGCAATGGGTAGCTCGCCGTCCGGTAATGACCAAGCCCGGGTCGACGGCGCGTTATGTTCCACGCGCGCCTTAAAGAGATGTCAGCAAATGAAGGGGTCCGATGAGACCATTGCCTGCCGGGTTGCGGGAAAGTCCGAAAGGGATACCGTGGCCCCCTGGCATTGCACAGGCAACAGAAGGAACACGGGCGGTTTTTAGTCAGTAAAAGTCTGACACGCCCTCCCGCTCTACCCAGAGCGGGAGAAGTAGGTAATTTGATGATTTCCCTACCCAAAAAAAAAAAAAGGGGTTAAAGCATGAAATTGCCGATTTATACTGTAAAAATTTGATATTGTTTTTTTTTAAATTTAATACACTTTTGGATTGTCAAGGGGTCAGTCAGTCAAAAATATGAAGCTAGTTGCCCATTCCAAAGCGTAGTAGGTACCTATGGAGAAGAACGGGCAAGAAACTCCACGGACACTCTTTTAAATAAAAAAATTGATACAAAATATTGGTTACACCATTCATTTTGAAATTATGCATGTGAGAACAATGTAGAAAGACGTGCACGTTCGTAAAAGCGTCCGTAATAAAAAGAAAAAAAAATCTAAAACTTAAAATAAATTAAAATAAGCCATGGCAGCTAAGAGATGACCAGTCCCAACTGACGGCGCCCGTTCACGAACATGACGCATGGATCAGCACCATTCAGCTCAACCATTTTGAAGGGAGCTAAATGATCCAATACACGCGCCACCATCAGCGAGACATTTGAGTGAGCATGACATACTCACAGCCGCCAGGGCACATTCAAGTCAATGAAATTCTACATATTACCCGGTAAATGGTATCTCTTTAGTACATAGTACTCACACCTGTGCTATGCAATTATATAATACAAAGGAAATTGAGTTTATACAATACAAAAATGGTCTTACAATCTTCAGCAGCTCCATCAGTATTTTCAAAATGTTAATCAGTGTGTATGTCAATTAGTTGTGGAGCAGGACCAGCACTGAGCCAAGCTTACAATCTTCAGCAGCTCCAACAGTATTTTCAAAATGTTAATCAGTGTGTATATCATTTAGTTGTGGAGCAGGACCAGCAATTACCATTATTATGTATACATTGCTGCCATCTAATAGGTAGATCATTTTATGCCTTTGCAATAGAACTCTCGAGATCTAGATTCGACAAACTGTGTGAAGGCATTTTGTACTTCACGCGTTTTTCCTGCAGATTATTCAAATCATGAGGCATCCATTTCTCATATTTTTTATTTTATTGATTTGACGCAAATGAGTCAATATTGTTGGTAAGGTAACGTTAGAACCATGCCGCTAATTCTTGGGTAGTTTTTCATTGTTATTCACCTGTGTGGGCGGTCTTCCACGTGGTTCGTTCTTCAAATCAAAGTCTCCATCACGAAAGCGTTTAAACCAAAATCGCACGGTGCATTCATTAGCAGTCCCCTCTCCAAACGCAACATTGATATTGCGAGCTGTTTCAGCCGCGTTAGTTCCGCGTCGGAACTCGTATTCAAAAATAACTCGAATTTTCGAAGTATCCATCTTTCTTGTCTAAGCTGAATAAAAAAAAAAAACAACTGAAAGTCGATAATTGAATATTATATTAATAGGAATATTGGTAAAGAAAGTTGCAAATTCCTGAGCAACTTCGATCTTATCGCTAATGAGACCGCGGGATGTGTCCAATGTGTAATCAGTATTATGACTTTTGTTCTTGTTCGTTTCATTGTTAATAATTTTCCAAACTGTCTTTATTTTATTTTCTGCTGATTTAACCTTGTTGCTAATGAAAGACGCTTTAGCTGCTTTGCAGATAGTTTTAAAAGTTTTAGAGTAAGTAGCAACATACTTATTAAAAGTTTCCGTGTTAATATACGGCTTAAGGCCATACAGTTCAAATAATCTATCCCTACTTTTCCTGATGCCTTTAGTTGCCCAGTCACTGAATAAAAACTTAGGGCAAATAGTTTTAGATTTTTTCTTAAAAGAGTTATTGAACTCTGTTTGCACTAGTGAAAAAAATTGTTCATACAAAAAATTGACATTGGACATATTTAGGCCCAGACCACATAACTTGCTAATTAAGAAGCTATTAAACTTATTTAAATTACCCGATGTTATTGGTCTAATTTGAATCTGCACTTTTTGTATTGGTGTGTTGGACTCAAAAATAACGGTTTGCCCGCTGTGATCGGAAGGGAGATAATTTACAATGGCTTTATCTAAATAGTCGCAGCAACAAAAGACATTATCAATACATGTGGCAGTAGTCGACGTTATTCGCGTTGGTTCTAAAAACACATTTGACAGATTAAATGATTTAAAGAGGCTTAATAATCTACTGCTATTTGAATTATTTTCTAAAATATTAATATTAAAGTCACCACAAATAATTACTGATTTATTACCAGTTGCAAGTTTTGCTAAAACATCTTCCATTACTGACTCAAATATAGAGTAGTTTTGATAATTTGGAGGTCTGTAAACGCACACTATAAAATGCTTATCTAGCTCAACACAGGACAGTTCAACGCTATGTTCCACCGATAGTTCAACTATGTCATTACGAGTCTTAGATTTTATACAATTTTTAATTCAAATTAGTGAACCTCCACGTAGCATGGATTTTCGGTTAAAACAACTTCCCACACTATAATTCTCAAAATTAATTAGCATTTCATAATCTTTCAACCAGTGTTCAGTTATACAAATAATATCAAACATTGTTTTTTCTAAAAGCAATTCAATTTCTAATTGTTTGGAACTTAAACTACTTACTAAACTATTAAACACAAACACCTTTCGGAATAAATTCACAATCCGCAGTAGTTACGTAGTTTGCAAGATTTAAGCGATCACACAAGCAGACATGTTAAACGACTTTATTATATTCAATGTAATAGATTACCTATAATTTAGAATAAAAATAAGTATATTATGAATAATTTATTTTTTTCAAAGGCTAGTCATTAATTTGCTTTAACAGAGGTAATACAAAGGTGGTAGGTGAATAAATATTCTTTTGCGATGACGCATTTCACCATAATTTGGCATGTTTTTTAATTAGTAACGTGCTTATTTAAATAAGCAATTATCTATTTTTATCACCTAAACTTGAAAATATTAACTAAACATGAAATTATTTAAAGTAAATCAACCTTCAATTTTGCACAACTAATAAAAAAAAAAAATACATTTGGCACACATTGTAACCGCATAACAATTTTACGCCTCCTCCTCTTGGCCAAATATTTGATATTCAGATAGCTCATGCATGACCTAAAGAGGTGCCAAAAAAAAATATTATATAACTCCGCGAAATTTCGCAGGTTAAAGCTAGAAAAAATAACAGAACAAAATTATTATCTTAAATAACACATTTTAATATAATCTAAGGCCCGTCTACAACGACAAGAAGATTTTTTAGAAATTCACCTAGTGAATAATAATTATGAAACGAGCCATTTTTCAGTGCTACGCATAATTTTCTGTAAGGAAGATCAGTGATAAAATTTGGAATTGAATTATAAATAAGTATATATTATATAATATATTTGCTGTTGTTATAGTATAAAACGAATACCTTTATAGGACCATCCAGGATTTCTAGTACATACAGGTGACTTGTAATTTGACGTATTCCTTCTAGGACGTGATAGTTTGACCCATTTGCAACAATTAAGTGCCCCGTAAACCCTAGGCAACAATTTATGGGATTTGGGAAAACCCACTATGTAAGTATTTTTGATAATTTCCCAGTTTTCGTCACTAAATATCACTTTTCTCTAAACTGTCAAATTAAATGACCTTTAGATGTAACCTAATTTTCTAAAACATCAAACAAAAGTTAAAAATAAAGGAAGAAGTTTATCCCCCTTAGTTATAGCCCCCTTAGTCGAGGCCCGAGAGCCTCTGAGGCCAGGACCCAGGCTTTCCCAGGTAAGCCGTCGGGTCCTGGGGCGGTATTTCTGGCATTCAGCCTACGTACCGCCACCCTCATCTCTACCTCGGTCACCTCCAGAGCATCGTCGTCGTCGTCGGTGGTGTGGTCCGCATCGGGCACGGCTGTTTCGGGAGGTTCCTGTTCGGTATCAGACGGGAGGAAACGCCCGGGTGTCATCACTGCGTGGATCGCCCGGAGGACACGGTGGAGCATAAGGTGGAGGTCTGCCCGGCTTGGGCATCTCCACCTTATGCTCCACCGTGTCCTTGGGCACCGCTGTGTCCTCGTGGAGGCGATCGGCGGCGGCGATCTCTCGCGCCCGGCCCTGGTCCAGGCAATGGTACGGAGCGAGAGGGCATGGGAGGCCGTCACATCCTTCTGCGAAGCAGTAATGCTCGCGAAGGAGGAGGCGGAACGCGTCAGGGAGAGACAAAATTCGCGCTCTCACGCCCCTAGCCGCCGCAGGAGGAGACGCCCTGGGCGTCGGGAATTCATAGCCGGTTCCCGGCCACCGTAGGCGCGGGCTTGCGGGCGGTGAGCAATGGGTAGCTCGCTGTCCGGTAAGGACCAGGCCCGGGTCGATGGCGCGTTGTGTTCCACGCGCGCCTCAAAGAGATGTCAGCAAGTGAAGGGGTCCGATGGAACCATTGCCTGCCGGGGTTGCGGGAAAGTGCGAATGGGATACCGTGGCCCCCTGGCATTGCACAGGCAACAGAAGGAACACGGGTGGGTTTTAGTCAATAAGAGTCTGACACGCCCTCCCGCTCTACCCAGATTGGGAGAAGTCATTTGATGATTACCCACCCAAAAAAATAAATTAAAAAAATTACGTCGGACGAGTATCCCTGTACGCACTATGCAAGTCTACCCAAGGAACAGTATAAATAAGTAACAGTAATATACCTTCATAGAAAACGGCCGAAACGACGAAATCTCAGTGTATCAGTGCACAACAGTATCGAGTGCGCGATAGTTACGTACGGACGCAGAAGGTTTATCTACCGAGCGGCCACAAGGCACAGGGGGTCACTGCCAAGATATAATACTGTTACTTTATTATACTGTGCCCAAGGACAGCTCCCGGTTGGTGTAGGACATTATTATTATTTTAACAATAATTATTGTTTTGTTGTAGTATAGCTTCTCCACTCTGAAATGATGCGCCCCACTACCGCATTTACGGTAGTGGTAGTACGTGGGGCGCTTCATGTCAGAGTGGACAAGCTATAACTTAAACATTGTTGACGAAGAAGGTCTTAGAGCTGTTGATGGTCCTTAGATTATGGGTTACCAACAAGGCATTGCTTGCGGTATATTAACCGCTACGTTTATGAGGAAAATATGCTAATATTTCTAGTGTCCATAGATATTTATCCTCACCCTCCTTGCATCCATTGCACAATTGGTGCTGATTGTAATAGCCAGAATAGGTGTACTTTACAGCTCACTATGCTAATTCGTGAAAGTTGTGATTGCAGTATAGAATTTCATATCTCTGATTGTAATTAGTGTTGTAACTTAGCTGTTAGACAAAATTTCATAGATACTTTTATCACATAACAGTCAACCATAATTTTGAAAAAGAGATAGAGAATATCCTGAAGGCCCTGAAGCCCTGTCTTAAGCAGTGGTGCTTAGAACAAAGATTCATCATCATCCTCCACAACCCAGTTACTGGGTAACAAGATTAGGTACCCTTTGGTAAGACTGGTTGTCAGACTTTTGGGCTTCTGACTACCCGTAACGACTGGATAAAGATCCATCCAGGATGACAGCCGGGACCAACGGCTGAACGTGCTTTCAGAGGCACGGAGGGGTCACGATATGTAATGGATGGTCACTCATCCACGGACCGACCACGACCGCGGAAAGCATACATAGCTTAACCTGATTGATCGACCTGGGCGTCAAGTCTGCTATTACAATAGTGTCAGAATGGTGTATCATTGATTCCATAATTGTTGATTTTGACAAGTTTGGTAATCTACTAACATATTAGCGTCATTATGACTTTCCGATGGTCAGCCACTGACACTCCATTGAAAGAAATGGCATCTATTGGTAATCTCGCACATAATCAGAAATGAATGACTGACTTAGGTAAAAAAAAATACAGTTCCTTTGATCATTGACCTACCTAACATTAGAACGTCATTGTGCAGTAATTGTTTTTAATTCGTTATGAGTATTGTGTTGTGGAATACAATGATCAACCAATGATTGAGCATTATGAATTGAGCAGATCACGAACATTTAGCAAAATTACAATGGGATTGTGTTGGAATGACGAATTTATAAAAATAGCAGACTTGGGCCCCAGTGCAGCTGTTAGACTAATTAATTGAAATGGAATTGTTTATCCTGTAAATAGGATATTGCAATTACTTTTACAAGTCATAATAAAAATAAATGCTATTTCAGTTCGGCGTCTCCTATTTGACTGACTGACTGAAATGATTGCGGTTATGACAGATGTCAATGGGATGATGAGTTGAGTTCATTTCTAAGCTAACTAGCCACCCCGGCTTTGCACGGCTTATATTACTACTTGATAAAACATTGAGATTTTTAATTAAGTACATGTAGGAAGTTTATTGTATAAATTATACTCATAAATATTCCAGAATATTTTTTCAAAATGATTATGAATACCGCATTAAAATTCGATAAGTAGTTAAGAGGAACAACGTGGTCACACAGGCAGAAACGAAAAGCGACTTTGTTTTAGAATACATACATACATAAACTCACGCTTTCTTCCCATAGGGGTAGGCAGAAACTACGGAACGCTACCTGCTACGATCCTTACATACTCCTTTTGGTTCGTTTACGTTCATACATCTGGTCATACACGCACGCCGGTGTCGAGTACTACGCACCTGTCCTTTCTGAAGAACATCACCAATAAGGTCAGTATGTGTCCTCTTAGGGCGTCCCCTCCCGGCATTTCCAGTCACATCTGCCTTGTAAATACATCTTGTTAGTCGCCAAATAATTATTTTTAGAATATTTAATGAAATATTGTAGATTTGAGATGAGATAAGCAACCCTCTTTGGTAATCATGAATTAGGAGCTTAACTAATACAGAGAGTATGCCTCATACAAAGATCAGGGACGGACCAACGTTTCACCTGGTGTTTATCGACGGTGAAGGTGAAAAACTAGCTGCTGTCAGCGTTTTTGCCCGCGTAGACCCTAAATATTTTTCTAAAATAAAAGTAGCTAAAGTTACTCCTTATTACATCAGCTATCTGCTAGTGAAATCTGCCATCCGTCTGAATTCCCGTCAGAATCTGTCCAGCCGTTTTAGAGAAACGTCGGAACAAACGAACAACAATTTAAAAAAAATTTTTTTTTGTTATACCTACGTAAAGAAAGAAAGAAAAGTATTTATTAGGATTCGCACAGGAGATAACAAATAAAAATAAACACACTCATATAAACATGAATAAAAAGACAAAGTGCCGTATATACTTTCATATGCATTTAGTAAAAAGCTGTTATTTTGACATTACAAACAGACATAAAGTTGTAGTATACCCACAACTTTATGTCTGTTTGAAAAATTTCCTCAGTTATTCAAAAAAAAGGCGGTTTCATAGAAAAGTGCAATACCTACGAGGTAAAAATGTATGGAACAGCCTTCTAACGCAGGGGTGTCAGAATCATGTACCTACTGAATCCATGGTGTCAGTTTTGGCGTCGCTAGCCCTGCCACTTTGTATATGTAGGTACGTTTTATATTTTGACATTACAAAGTGACATCAGAAGTGATTGCAGCAATTTTATTTATTTGTTTAAATGATTGTCCAGTTCTGTGGTGTCTTAATCCCAGGTTAGAGACGACCAGTCTCTACAACTGAACCAATGTATCCGGTTCAATGTTAGACCTTGTGCTAATTTGTCGATGTAAACATCAGGTGCATACGTAAGGTTCAATGTCCTAATCAGTTAACAATGTGGACGATTGATTAGTATGTTCCCCGGTTCTTTTGTACATCTTCAAGGATTCTTAGCGGACAGTGATGAGCAGGTGACAGCTAGCACGTTTGCAAGCCTTGTCTGGTCATGGTTAAGATGGGAGTCTAGCCATGGTCATGTAAGATTTGGGTTTTTTATAGGTCAGAAGGACAAAACTATTTTGTTATAAATTTAGAATCCTTTAAATGCGACAGTGAGTTGGTTTGTTACGCTTTTACGCTAAAACAGCTGAACGGATATTGGCACATGGTTAGACCATGACCTGGGTTAGGACATAGGATACTTTTCCGGGTGAAATCCGTGTTGACTTCTGCGGGTGAAACCGTGGGGCGCAGCTAGTTTCATATAATTATGAAATAACTGCACCCCGCGATTTCAGCCGTATAAATCTCGATCCCGTGGTCTCACTTCATCCATATCCTTTCAGCAGTTTTAGCGTAAAAGCGTAACAAACAAATTCACAGTCGCATTTAAAGGCTGCTAAGCGTGAGGTTCTGGGTTCGATTCCCAGGTCGGGAAAAGTGTTATTGGATTTTTCCATCAGGAGTATTCTCAGTAACAGCCCAGAGACTGGATTTGTGCCCGGTTGATTCCAATAGGCTAGCCCTATAGGGTGCACATTCGGGTAGGTACACCTCTGCCTAACCCTTCGAGGATTACCGGCGTGATGTTATGCTATGTTTTTGAAACCGCATTAACGAAAAGAATACATTCCATCTATTATCTATTAATTCCCTATCCCTGGTAATTATGTAACACCTCAAACACAAGGGATCATTTCAAACCCCAACAAACTAATAGGCACAAGGGTAAATTACGATAAGGTCATAAGGTCTAGTTCACTATACGCTTGATATTCAGTGAGCAATCCTCATTAAAATACAATGAGATACATTGATTACTCATATGTTTGGCTAATCATTTCGTTACTTGCAGTCAGGGTCGGCTTGCGAAATGTATCGGCGATAAAATCAATCGTAGTCGATCTGTTTATTGTTAAATTGTTGTTACAATTAATATTGATGTTACATGAAACAGATTTTGAGTTTTTTTCGGCTTAAGGGTTGATTCGCTCGAATTTACTCGCCCGAGATGGGCGAATCGACGCTTTTGAATACTTAATATCCACCAATCCAGAAGTAAGTATTAGGCAATTGGCACATTATTCATTACACGGACTTAAATTGTCCGTATATTCAAATCACAACTGTCATTCTTTGACTGTTCTATGGAATGGATATAACACGGCAAATTGACGTAGAGTGTCAATTTGCTTAGCTATTAATTTCTCTGACTATACCTATATGAAATGTTATTTCATTAATCATCATCAGTTTTCATCGTCATTTTAAATGCGAAAGTAGGTTTGTTTGATTGTTTGTTTGTAACGCTTTTACGCTAAAACGGCTAAATAGATTTGGATGAAATTCGGCACATAGGTAGACCATGACCTGGATTAGGACATAGGAAACTTTTATCCCGATATTCTAACGGGATCGAGACTTATGCGAAACCGCGGGGCACAGCTAGTATAAATAATAATTCAAAACAAAATAGTTTGGCCTAGCAACACTAAAGTTATTTTCATGAAAGATATTCCTGACGCAGAAGTGTACCTATATTAAACCCATATTCCGCCAGATATGTTTAAGGCCCATGAAACAGGGGGCGAGCCTATTGCCATGAACCGGGCACAAATCCGAGCTCTCCGAGGACTCCGAGCTGCTACTGAGAAATTCTAAATGGAAAAACCCAATAACACTTTGCCCGACCCGGGCATCGAACCCGAGACCTCATGCTCAGCAGTAGCGCTAGCAACCACTTGACCAACGAGTCAGTCACCTTCCACCTCACACCTCTGTCAAACCCTTCGGGGAATACAGGTGTGTTTATGTTTATGTGTTATAGCCTGTCCACTCTGAAATGACGCGTCCCACTACCGCATTACCGTTTGCGTAAATTCGGTAGTGGGGCGCGTCATTTCAGAGTGGACAAGCTTTACATTCCTGAGGGATATTGTGTGCGGCTTAACCAGCGAGGTGAGTCTAATTCAGGTATATACGCTCGTCTAGTTTAGGACTCAATCTTTATGAAGAAGAACTCCAGTTAGAAACATACATCCGTAATTATTATGGTCTTTCCACGCCCGCGATGTAAGTCTTTGCTGATGCAGCCGGTCCGTGCCACTGCAACTCCTTTGGCTCATCCGCAGTGGGCGTTCATTCTCATAAACCTGATTCCTAATGGGGCATATATCTAGGATCAAAGATGGGTATGTATGATATAAATACTGTAGAACATATTAATTTTAAGTGAGCTTCGGTATAGGTAGGTACTTAATTTTTCTTTCATTTTGTACTGGATAAAATATATGATTAATCCACCTAACGGGCATAATAATAAAGCTAAGTTGGACAGGTAATAGCAATACTTTTGATGGACTCGCACTTCTAAAACTTTCAAAATTAAGTATATGAGTTGTACAAAATCTAGGCTACTCGGTTACTGTTTAAAACTTTGCCCCAAAATTTGGTATTGGGTAATCATAACCTTCGGGAAATTATAGCGAAAGTTAAAATATACTTTTTGATAAAAGTAGTTTGTATATCGTGTTGCCCTTGTGGGAGCAGCAGAGATCACGCTGTCTTAGTGGCGAATGTTTGACAGAGTTTTGTATTTTGATTATAAATTATTGTTTCTTATAATTTTTTAGGTACCTACCTATTTCTGACATTTTTATTATATTAGTAATGTTGATCACCAGTGGTTTTATCCAATTATTACTTATCTATATACTTAATTAAACCTTGCTGGTTTAGTTTTTATCCAATTTTACATTCCTTCTTATACTCTTTTCGAATATTTTATGTAGCACCGTTTCCACTTACTGGCACATCGAGCCAATAGACATTCGATGGATAGGACTATCATTGCAATGGCTTCTCGGTGAAACGGACGCTCGATCTAATGGCTATTCGAAATTGTGGTAGGTACATCAATGCTATGTAATTTCGGTAATTCGGAAGTTCGTACTGATGTCTTCGGGGAATTAGCCGTCGCTTCGTGGGTATACCTATCTTCCTACTACATAAACTTTAAAAAATGCGACTGCCTCCTTGGTCTAGCGGTCGTAGCGGTAAGCGCGGCGTTGAAACCCGGGTTGGGCAAAATGTTTTTGGATTCAACCTATCTCAGTTCTTTTTTTGTGCTCGGTTACTGGCAATTGGCTCGCCCTCTTTTGCATGGACCTTATATAGCTGTCGGGATGTGGGTGTAATATAAACTATAGGTGACAGAAACTTTTACATATCTTGAAACAAATTCAGTTCTAATATGTGTAGGTACTTACATTATTATATTTTTCGTTGCTTGCCATTAAACTTATTCAACCATGTGAAACTAAATAGTCTATATGTTATAATTGCCAGAAAATAAATAAAGTTAAACAGAACCAACAAAAGTTATTCAAACAACGCCTAATCAAAAATGAATAGCATCGAGCATGACTATGCGAACTCGTCACAAAAAATATGTAGGCGCTTATTATAGAATAAACGCCCGTTTATAATAAATCAATATTACTTAGTATCAGAATTAGAATAATAGCCTATTTAAAATGATGATGATAAAAATAGATGTGTACAAAGGCAGATTCTAAACAATATAATTACTTTTAAACGATGTTCTAACTTTAGTTAAAATTAAAACACTATAATTATAAATAAATTGATGTGCTTTCTTTCTCATTCAAATTAACATATTATTTTTATGTTCATTTGAATATATCTACAAGACTTACGGGTACTATACTTATATAATAAAATATAATGTATGCTGTTTTCAATTTTGAAATTGTCTTTGGTGATAAAGTTGTAATAAAATTTAATTTAAGGGTTTATTTTATTTCGTCATTTGTATTCTCAATTACCATATACCATTACCATAATTATATATTTATTAAGACATTATAGACTAAACAATGAATTAGTTAATACAAAACAGTAACTAACCGAACCTAAACAAATGATTCGAGCAGATATTGCAACAGACAAAATCTAACATAAAGGTTAACAACAAGCTAATTATTCCATGTACGATATTTAGATTTATACAGATTTGCTGGGTATATAATGTTATAGACATTTAACTCGATCCCTAGCAACAATAACGCTGATCTATCACAATACAGTCAATCTTATCGGCTGCTCCGCGCGACCGTCGGACAATTGCCTTTGCAACACTATTTTTACTCTGATCTTGGACGAGCGCCATCAGCTGAGCTAACGCCAGTTCACTAGTACTAACCCCACAGATATACGTACCCGCTCCCACAAAATTTTAAAATACTCTTACTAACCCATAACCTCGACCGAGAACCATCAATGAGCACCCGTTTCAATGAGATACGTTTTAATCCGTGCGTTCCAAATAAACGCCAAGGTTCGTGATCGTTTCAGTTCGAGAGTATGGCGGCGTGATCGCGCATCGCGTCGGCCATGGCGCGCCAACATTGGACGTTAGCTCTAATTTTAATCTGCCTACCTATCCTTGCCACAGTGATAACCGCATTCCGTGTACGCGATTTACCCAAAGCCGAAAGTGTGAAGCACGATGTAAGAAAGCAGAAGTGTGAGGACTGTGATGTGAAGGTCGGTCATAAGTTGCATAGTGTTAAAATCGAAAGTGAAAAACATGTGTCTGAGGATTTGAACAAGGTGGAACGAGACAAGCAACAAAAAAATCAGAAGGCTGAAACTAAACCTGCTCATAAATTCGATATAAGAAGCGACGAAGACGACGACGATGATGATGGGAAGGATATTTGGAAAATAAAAACAGGATTTAAACAGGAAGTTTCCGCTAGTAAAGTGAAATTAGAGGCAAGTAGTAAAAAGTTTTTAAAATTGGATGATGACGACGATGACGATGATGATGACGACATTAAACCAAGTTTATTGAAAAAATCTAAAGAGGTTGATATTAAGAAAAGTGACGAAAAACCGAAACAAGACACTAAGAGCTCAAAAGTCAAGGAATCTTCTTCGAAGACTGTAAAACGCGATGATGATGACAGTGACGACAACGGTGATAAACCACGAGTTTTTTTGAAACCAAAGGTATTTGAAGCAAAAAAATCTGATCTGACCCCTAAGCAAGACACTAAACGGCCCGAGTTTAAAGTTACGCTGCCGAAGTCAAAAGAATTTGATACTGACGACGATGACGATGAAGACGATGACGATGAAGATGATGACAAAATTAAGCGAAAGGCATTTGAAGTAAAAAAACCTGATCTGAAAACTAAACAAGACACTAAAAGGCCAGAATTCAAACTTACGCTACCAAAGTCAAAAGTAGTTGATAATGCCGATGACGCCGATGTTAAGACAAGTACTTACCCTAAAGCAAAAGTTTTGGAAAAGAAAAGTGACCACACATTAAAACAAGATACTAAGAGTACAGAAGTTACAGACTCGTCATCAAAGTCCAAAGAAGTTTATGATGACGATGACGATGATGATGACGACGACGATGACGATGATGATGACGATGATGATGACGATGATGATGACGATGATGATGACGATGATGATGATTTCTATAGTAGTACATTGTCAAGCATCTTGGAAACATTTAATATGCTCGGTTTAAAGATTGATCCAAGTCTTGAACCAACACCTAAAAGTCATGAAACTAAAAAAACAGAACACAAGGTTAAAGATAAAAAACATGATGATGATGTTGACGATGAAGACGAAATCAAAGAAATACCAAAACACAAACTCGAAGTCGCATCTAAACCAATTACTATTATGAAGAGTGATGTTAAACCAGATATACAGAAAGTGAAAGAAGCACCAGCTATAATACCCTTTTTCATGAACATTTTTGGTGGTGACGACGATGATAAACCACGTGTTTTGTCGAAACCAAAGGTATTTGAGTCAAAAAAATCTGATCTGACCTCTAAGCAAGAGATTAAGCGGCCCGAGTTTAAAGTTACCCTACCCAAGTCAAAACAAATTGCCGACAACGACGATGCTGATGATGACAACGACGACGAGGATGACGATGATGATGATGATGATGATGACGACGACGACGACGGAGATGGCTTTGCGTTAAAGAAAATAAAACCTAAAATTGGTGTTAAAGAAAAGGATAAAATGGATAAAAAACCTCTAGAACTAAAAAAAGAAGTTAAAGTGAAAATAGAACCACCGAAGAAAATTTTAAAAGAGGACTTAAAGGATAAAAGTGAAGAGAAACAATCTGAAATTAAAACCAAACCGGAAATTAAAAAGGTAGAACCAGTTCAAAAAGAAATAAAAGAGAGTAAAAGTAAAGCTAATGAAGATGATCATAAAACTGATAAACCCGTCTCAAAAGCTAAAGATGTTCCTGAGAAACTAGCTCCTAAAAAAGAAGACCAAAAAGGAAAAGAACCAAAACACACAGAAGATAATCCCAAGAAAAACGCTGTAAAGAAAGAACATGAAAAAGACATTGTCAATACAAAATCTAGTCAAGAAAAGGAAGACAAGGATTCAAGTCACGAGGACCTTAAAACGACTGAAAAAATTGTTTCGGATCATAAGAAAAAATATCCTATCAAAGACACTTATAATATGTATGATTTAACAAAAGGCACTAAAACCGAATTTGTTAAAAAAACTGATAAAACGTCAAAAGAGAAGTTTGATGATGGTCCAGAAATGTCTTCGTCAACTGAGAGTCATTTAACACACGTTACGGACGCTTTGCAAAGACGAAATTTGCTCAAAAGTGAATTTGAAGACTTTTATGCATTCTTTCCTACTTTTGCACCAAACTTTTCTCGAATTCATAATCCGGAATGCAGGCGTCACGGACAGATTGTGTTGAGGCAATTACGAGGAACCAAACTATGGGCACTGAATAGTAAGTTTCTATAATTTCTAATATTTCATTCTCAGCACGATTCAATAATCACAGTTTAGAAATTCAACACTCGTATTTTGAGATTTATATCCGGTAACCGAAATAATTACTTTCCCTTAATTATATTGGCAATGCTTCTGAGATTTCCACTACAAATGTTGCGCGAAAAAATAAAATTAATAACGACTTATTTCAGTTCATTTATCAAGGGTTTAACAGTTTATAAACAAAGGACACTATGTTTTAGTGGATGCTATAAAAACAAGAAGTGTTTATTTTGGGTAGTTTTATAGTTAGAGCCTAGAATTTATAATACTCAAAGGGATTATAAAGTACAGTAAACATTGGCGTGGCCTTGACACGTCTGCGTTAGCATCAGGTGCTCCCAAGGGCTTTGCATAGTTGAACGAAACAGGAATTTTTCATTACAGTGCTCGACGCTACGGCGAAGATTCCCTCGGGTATCTTGCAAGGTAATGGAATTCAGCTTGGTGACTTCGACCAGTGTGTGGAGAGCCGTGCACGAGTACAGTTGGAGAGTGGCAGCGTGGTCAAGGTCCAGGGGAAGTACTGCTTAGCTCGGCTCG
Source organism: Xanthia togata (assembly GCA_963853775.1). Classification (NCBI taxonomy): domain Eukaryota; kingdom Metazoa; phylum Arthropoda; class Insecta; order Lepidoptera; family Noctuidae; genus Xanthia; species Xanthia togata. The sequence goes on from OY970794.1 coordinate 6,525,414, forward strand.
ACGTGAAGGCGGAACACCCAGAACTGGAGACTCCAGTGCATTTGGCGCAAGCCAAAAACTTGATCAGGAGTCGGATCGATGATGTGAGTTTCAGTTATAAACAAATCAATGGTTTACATTCGTCTCACGTTAGATGCCATAACAAACAAATGGTGCACCCAAAAGTACTAGCTCGGGAGCTCATTGTTTGCATTATTCGTACGAATCCAAAACTTACATTCGTAAATACTTGTGTTATTTATATTTACGAGCAATGTGCGTGTTTTGAATTCGTTATTTCAACTAGTATTCTAGAATCTGCTATATTTAACATCATTTTTATTATTCTTGAAAATAAATCTGAAGCGGTGGGTGCTTCCTATTTCAAAAGTTGCAGTGCAAGTTTTTCGTCTAACTGGAAAAGCACTTCAAATGCTCGGGACGTTCTAAACTAAGCTACGTGGTGAAAGAACTGAACTGAAAGAAATCAAACATGAATTAAGCTTTAGAAAGCTGGATTACTTAAAGCGATTAGACAGTAATAGCTTTCCTATTATCTCCTGCTGCGAGTATTAAATGTTGAGATAACGATTCAAATCGTTAGAGTCGTATGACCACGTCAAAAGATGGTCAGAAACGTGACCATCATTTTTGACGCGGTCGGGCGAATCTTTGACAATAACAATGATGCTGTGGAGTTTGTTGCGTCATTTCATCAATGCAATGAAAATCGTATCTATCGTTCCATGCGGGATGTGTGAGCTCATTCTTCGTAATAAGAACACTAAAGTTTTTCGCGCAACAATGTTACGATTTAAATCTTTGCTTTGAGACAATTTTGGCCCTCACCTAAAAGCCACGCTATTTAGATTGTCTGGGTCAAATTAGATAAGGAGCCATCGAAACGAGATGTTTTATAATATGTATGAGCACGCGGTTGGCGACATTTGCATAATATGTCTGTCACAGTACAACGCATCGTACATGCGTTGGGTGCCAACTGCCAACCATGCTAGACGTTGAGTGACCGGAGACTGTCAACTTATCAAATGTGAGGAAAGGATTCGTGACGATATGTTTTTAAGTAGAACTAGCTGTTGCCCGCGATATCGTTTGCGTGTATATAAAATATCCAGGATGAAAAGTAGCCTATGAAGTTCTTTAGGTCCTATGCTACCTACTCTTATCTGTCTTTCATGAAGATCGGTTCAGTGATTTAGGCGTGAAAAGGTAACAGACAGACAGAGTCACTTTTAATATTAGTATCGTAAGTATAGTATGGATTGTACACAGAAGATCAATGCCATTGATACTTATCTTGTTTGTTAAATTTTAACAAAACAGCGTTACATTCTTGGTGTCTATACTTACACTGTTTTACCTATAAAATCATTAAAAAAATCATAAAAATATACAATTTACGTTGAATGATTACTGTAAAATTTAAATATATCTAAAGATTCAGATACGCTGAGTATAAGCTCGGTAGATTGATGAGTCCGTTATAAAGTGAAGTCTTTATTGAAATACTCATTAAAAAAAAATCATGCTTTGAAACTTTGATGTCAAGATTATTCGAGATTTTATTTGTTGTAATAACAAAATTAATGTGTAGTTTAAATGTATTTATTTATTTAACCATTTATGTACACACAATCAGTTTAATCATCAGATGGTTTTTTCAATATGAAATTATTATAATGTTCCATTCAATTCATACTGATTATGTATGACGAAATCCTATAACATTTCGTTGTTGAATTAAAAAGCCATAAGGATATAATTATAATAGGAGTTTCTTAAAATAAAGGAACCATAAAATAAATATTAATTTATTGTTTCGTATCATATAGATATTAATTTATTACTTATTATACGAGGGATAAAATGGCTATTTTGATCCACTGACAACGGCACGGTTCTATTTAAGGAACATGATAGATATAATATGCTTTAATGTACGCTTTCATTCCAGTAGCTCTATTAATAGAACATGGTACTTTCGTATTACCCTTGAAATTAAAATCTTTAGTAATCTTATCAGAAATACCTCTAAAGTTGAAGCCACACTGAGAGGCCCTTAGTGTGAGTTTGTTTTAACCATCTCGACTATCGACTATCGACCGAGTTCGGCACCCCGATTGGCCCTAGTGAAGGCCAGTGAAGGGCCAATCGGAGCGCCGAACGCGGTCTATGCGTAAAGTCGAGATGGTTAAAATAAACTCACACTAGGGCCTCTGAGCTTCGCTTAGTGCCAGGGTTCGGTGAGTAGTGTAGCTCGAACACAGTCATGTAACCTGGCACTAAGCTTCAGTGTGGCCTTTGCAAAATACATGCGTTGGTTCACTAGAGAATCTGACAAATATGAAAACAAATAGACCCATGGGTGCGAATTTGTAGTGCCACTTACAAAATGAGTGCTTTGGTTTCATTATATAAATACTTTTACCCGACATTCTAATTTAAAATCAGCTTTAAAGATGTTTTTAATTTGACAACAGAGGTTAATTTTGTCACCTCAATTTTCGTTCAATCATGTTAATCAAATGATTATTGTTGGAGAAAGTGGAGAGATAACGTTGAAACCATGAATACACAGAAACATTTGAATGTGTTACCTTATACGAAACACCTAGCTATGTAGCCTAAGCGAATCCAAAAGGCTCTGCAGAACTATTAACACTAAGCGTTCCCATGCTTTGTTTAGCCAGGTCACTTTGTGCCGCGATTTTCAACGTTGAGTTGGGGAGTTTGCGTGCCAGCTGCCTGCAACCCTGAGGATGTGGAGGTGGTCATCAAAGATGCCGTCAAACACTACCAGCATACCAGTGGGGTGGTTGTACGAGTCAAGGTGGACGAAGAAGATTGTCACGTGGAGGAAGGCGATTGGTGGGAAGACTGGACTGAAGTGCCTACTCTCTTGACACTGTGAGTTGGGGTTTATTTTTACACGATTGCCCAAAAAATTGTTGTTGTTGTGTCTATGTGAGTTTCTTTGTTCCACCATAACTTTTAAATGCCTGAACAGGTGTGGATTCATGGGGTGTCGTTCATCATCCCGAGTGACATAGTTCACCTCTTTGATTAAAAAGTGTTCCACACAGCAATACAACTGACCCCCGACATCAATGACAATTTTATGTACGTTTAGTCAGCGAGTAAATTAAATGACCTTTCGCTTTGAGCTTAACTAATACTCGTACAACTTGTTTTTTACTTTTTAGTTCGTTTTTTTGCAGGGCAGTCGTTATTTTTATGTTTGAAGTGAAAACTTCTTTAGACGCGTTAAGCATTTTTGGGTGAACAAAAATCATGGAACGCGTTGTCGTCACTGAACGGTTTCCTTGAGCTATGTATAATTATGTATACTGTGTAAATATTTGTACTTTTGAGTGAACAAAAAGCGTGAAACTCACGTCATCGTCACCGCACGCTGTTTACACTTATATCGGTAGTCCCCAAAGACTGCCCCGCATGTTTTTTTTTGTATGTTGGTTACGCGATTATTCCGCCAGTTTTTTTTTTTTTACTTGTGTTTGCATGTTAAAAGGCTACCAGCAGAAGCAGAGACAATAGTTCAACAATCGCCCTAAACCATATGGTTCATGCGACTAGGAATCTTGCATTTATAGGAGAAAAAGGTAAAGTAGATTTTGCCGGGGTGCCAAGACTATAACGATGGATTATCTTTTCAATGAGCAGTCTCCTACGAGCTTGATAATGAGTTTAAAATTGGTTTATTTTTAATCAAAGCTGACCCTGGTGTTCATTTGAGAAAATAACGACAGGATTATGAGAAGATTTTAAACTCGGAAATATGTTTACTAAAATATTTTAGAATCAGGAATCCGCTGAATACGGGAAGCCCAGAATCGGTCGAAATGGCGGTGCTTGGGGGAGGCCCTTGTCCAGCAGTGGACGTTTTTCGGCTGAAATAATGATGATGATGATTTCAGAATGAAAAAAATCTATTATCAGTTAGTCAAAGTTAACAAACGCAACAATTTAATATATTTCAGATCGTTCTATGGTGTCATCCTTTTGCTGGTATTTGTGGCGACGCTTCAAGACTTTTTTAATAGAAGACCAGAAGATCAGGGCGAAGACGCTGATGAAAAGGCGGAAGGCAACGAAGAAGAGACAAAGGATGAAGAAAAAGACGCAAAAGGCAGTAAGAAATCAGGTAACTTTTATCCATATAAATCCATCACTCAGTTTGGCGGTCCATTGCTATATGTAGGCTCAGCCATCGATGTACTTTCAACTAGACTTGTTCTGAAGGCTGCATTGAATCTGCCTCTGAACAGTAAACAGAGCAAACTTAAGAAATCAACACAAACACACCGATTAAAAGATGCTGTTAAAAATAAGATAACCCAAATAATATTACAAAAGTCTCAGTGAAGATTTATGCAACACATCTGTTTAGGTAATAAAATCTATAAGTGGCGTTCTGGATAGTGATATATCAAGGATAATTCCAGATATTTTTGATAATTTGCACGTGGTACTGAATAATACTGACTCATTTGAGGGGTTTCGTTTTATTTTATAGACATATGAGGAACAGGGTGTAAAGTTCGCATATCCTCTATAGAAAAGAAAGGATCTGCCGACCAGATGGGTGTCGTGTATGGCGAGCAACTGCCCGATGAGTGATGTCGGGAAGTTATATATAATTATGTTGATCGCGTGGTAAACACTGTTTACGCGATGCAGGATTTTGTGTGACGTCAGGTCTTTGATGCGTAGTTCGCTTGTGGTATTGTAGATGCCGTCACAATTTTAAGCCCGAAAACTCCTGTAATGCTTGTTTTACGATAACAAAAACTAGTGGAATCCACATTGTCTTAATATATTATTTTGGATGATAATGGTTACCTTCTTACTTTTCAATAACATTGTACCTATTAGGATGTATTATTATAAAGTGGACTTAAGGAGTAAATATTATTGTTTGGCGTTATGACTGAAAATTTTCGTCCTAAGGATTATCCTCCTGAGAGTGTTCTTCACCTGCACGAGTAGATGACTACCGTAGAAACGGGTTTTGTCGACGAAAGACTAGACAAAATGAAAGATTGTGATTGTTTCTCCGTCATTTTGTCTATTCTTCCGTCGGCAAAACCCGTTTCTACGGTGTTCATGCTACTCGTACTGTATGTAATGCAAAAATAGAATCATAAAAACAAAAATATATCATTCCTAAAGTGTTCATCATAAATGATTCTCCCATGCCACTACAGCACATCCTTTCTCTTTCCTTCACAGAGGGCTTCTTAAGCTGCTTCTCTCTCTACTACACGATTGGCAAACTGACTGCTCCGGGCACAGACGACGAGATCTCCTGCATCCATGGAGTCAGAGGCATCTGCACCATTGCTCTGCTGATCGCCCACAAATTTTTGCCCGTTGCTGTCATGCCATTTACCAATCGGTTGAGGATTACTGAGGTAAAGCATATTGCCATAATGATGTTAGTTTCTCGAAGTTAGTCCTTTTCCTAAGAGTTGGTGTCGTAAAAAAGCATGGGATTGGTGTAGAATTGAAGAGTTAAAATCTCCTTGAGCTAATAGTACCAATCTTTTGGATCCTACATAAATTAGTTTGTCAGGCAAGGAGATTGGGGAAGCGGGAAGTGATGGAAATATTACCACCATGTCTGACTATGACTAGACTAATGCCCCTGCCGCACCTGCGTCTATCGTGACAGAGCAATGGGTGCCGAAGCTTCGTATGTTTAGTTCGCTAAAAAGTTATCGCGCTAATGCGGCGGATGGTGGTCACATCGGCTTCATAATTTTAAAGAATTATCGTGCGATAATCCAAGATGGCTCTCCATTATTTCGACAGAGCGTTTACTCAGTTCGAAATGACCAACGCTAGTCCGACCACGTGCCACGCTTATTATGTACCGCCACCCGGGCGATAAGTGCTACGCAGCCCGAACTATCGCGACGATAACCGATAATGATTGGTCACATCTGCGTGTATCGTATCAGTGTGCGAAGCTTCGTCACGATAGACGCAGATGCGGCCCCAGCGTTAGTCACATTGAGTAGGTAGAAGTATTCTAGGTGACATAGGAAAATAATTAAATTTCATGTTTTGTGTTGCGTAATGTAAATTATTTTGCATAAGTACTAATTGTATAGAATCAAGTTTTTATAACTGAACAGACAGCTGTGCTGCTGGGAAGTTTGTTGCGGCACTTCTTTTCCCAGCTAAAGCACTAGAAAGTGGTGAAGGGTGGGCGTTTTTGGGGGACTGTCTTATGTAATGTTGACGTTCGAAGAGTGCTGATACTCAGCCTAGTTTGAATAAATGTCTTTTGAATTTGAATTCTATATAAATATGCACAAAGCAAAGATGAAAGAAAACTAACTCATCTCATCGTTTATGGTTAAATCCCCGTGTGAAAATGTGGAAAACCACTGAAACTGTTCCATTAACCTCTTAACAGTTTTGTATACAACGTGTTTGAGTACTATATTGCAATTTAGCTTTGTTTGCATTTTCGTTCTTTACACAAACGTTTTAACCTACTGCTACAGTACTAACTAGAAAAGGTTTTCAACATTTTCGACCTTTTTGACCCTTTTCCTTGTTGTCACCTTTTACCGTTACATATCCATTCTTGCCATGTTTGTGTTTATTTTCACACAAGATTTGTGTATTCAAAACAATTTGACACGTGAGTTCCTAACCCTTATAATCCAAATTATCGTGTAAAACATCGCACAATTGGCACATACCTACCTATTGCCTAACATTACGTTATTTTCTTCAGTGGCCGCCAAGGTGTTTAACCTTAGCCGTGGTATCTTATTGGGAGCATCTGCGTGAAACGCATGCTGTAAAATAAAATTAAATACTGGTGGAAAGTGTCGATAAAATTCTGTCACGTCGTATCGATGCCGACGTCGTATTGGTGGCGTGTTCATGTGATTTTAGTAATTTAAAAATACTTTTAAAATCATCTTAATATCTTTGTCGTCACAAAAATCACACTCCGTGAAAGTCATCTAGAGTTACATAGCGGCAAGTCTGTTTCTCATCGGATTTGAGTATGCATTAAATTATTAAAGAAATCACTAAAACTTTTCTTGTAATAGTTTTATTTTGTGAGTTAATACAATATCTCCGTTTTTCTACGACCCAGACCATGACCAGTATATAACAATGACTAAACAGAAAACTGACTGCACCAGAGTATGTTGATTAATCACCATCAGGGAGATATATTTATAAAATCCTTATCCAAATAAACACAGCTTAAACAGTTAAACAACATGACTATTACAAATCACATTGTTTATTATTAAATCAATCAACACACCTACAAAATCTACAAATCGATCATCGACTGGGCTTAAACTTTCCCAGCACTATTTCTCTTTCGTAATTCTTATTAGTAAGGCAGAAAGGTGATATTCGCGTAACCGCATGAAGCATGTTATCGTTGGCTAGTTGCCACGTTCGTTGCTACTATGTCCGTCCGGTGTCGAACTGAATCATGCGGCGACGGGCAAGCCGGTTGCAAAATCGGCAGTGGTACTAATTAAACGATTAACTCATTAGTGTGATTGTGGAGGCTATTCGGGAACTTCATGGATTGGTGTCCAGTTTCTGAGGTTCGCCGTATCGATCCGATATCACTATTGAATTGAAAAGCTAATGTTAAGAATTAGTGCCTAACCAGAAATCATGGATTGTATAGTTACACCAGAATGGCAAGAGTCATTTTTATGATAAGTTTAAAAGCCCTAACTAAATTTAGTATTTTGTTTGGAAGTAAGACAGTGGTGCCGATTCTCTTGTACACCGGACTAAACTAACTAAACTATCACTAAAATTCCTTACTTTTCGCTATGAGAATCTTAACGCTATTCTGTAGTAAAAAGTCTCTAAATTAAAAAATATATTTTGACACAACTAAATCGAATTTGACAATTGCGACTCTACGTGGTACATACTTTTTAGAGTCGGAGGCGCGCAGTGGGGGCAGCCTCGACGTGTTTTATATTGAATTTTTCACTTTTTGTATGGAAAATAAAAAAAAATATTACCTACGTGTTGAGTATTATGGGTATGGGGATTTCATAGGGGGTCGAAAATTTCATTATTTTTGCGATAGGACACACCATTTTCGAGATATAAGCAAAAGAAAAGAAAAAAATCCAGTACAGTACTGTTTTTGCACCCGAAGTCGAGATGTTCGTGTGAATTTTAGTTCATAACAACTAATAATATTCCACACCATTTTCAGTGGCGATTAAAAATGGTCAGAATTTGTTAAAAAATTAAAATTTTAGGTGAAAAACGTCAAATTCAGAATAGCAAAATTGTCATTTTCACTAAATTAAAATCTCAGTACAATCTTAGTGCTGTCAAACTAAAATATAGTTAAGTTGTGCCACTTTAGTCTATTTCAGAATGGGAAATCATCGTTTGACAGGAGTAAACTAAATTTTGGTGATTTTTAGTCTAGTTTAGACGCATTTGTGACAAGAGAATCGGCACCAATGTGATTTGAATTTTTAGTTCTAACCGTTCAGTGGGCAAATTGCGTAACACAATAAAATGAAAAAATTTCGTCATTTACGTTGCGTTGTTGAGCAGACTCGTGAAGCAATGGATTTGAAATATCTTTCAAAACTCTCCGATTGTGATTGAAACCGAATTATGTAATTAGGGAATGAATGAGTGATACGCAAGCATTGCTTTCAGTAATCTATATATTATACAAAAGGAGAAACTGATTGACTGACTGAATGACTGAAACATCAACGCACAGCCGGAACTACTGGGACTAGGAACGTGAAATTTTGTACACAGCTTCCATATATAATGTAGGGGAGCACTAAGAAGGGGTTTCTGGAAATTAGACTTTCAACGGGGTGAAAAGGGGGGATTTTGTTGGTATGCCTCTGAATCTAAGTACTTACTTAAATTAGGTATACATTTTGTCGTATTTGTTTTTCTAAATTAGTTATAAGTTGTTTTGTAAGTACCCAGATAAATGTAAAAAAAAAAACCTAACAAAAAGTACTAGGCTTCCATAAACTCACGACAGTATTCAATCATTATGTTATGCTGCTCATAGAATTAGGATGAGACAGACAGATAGTTTATAACCTGAATTAACACCTAAGATATTTTTTATCCTATTACATGGGACTTAAACATAACTGACGAAATGTGGGTGTACCATAAGTACACCTCTGCCCAACCCTTGGGGGAAACAAGGCGTGATGTTATGTTATGTTATACTTTTTATCCCGCTAAAAGCTAGTTCGGTTATAATTTAGTGCATCTGCATTTAAAAGCAATATCCTTGATCGCGTTTTACGCGTAATGACCTGATACTGACGACTCATTCTTTGTTTTGATTTTCGACTCTCGGTGTTGAGCCGAGCGTTGAGAATCCAACGCGTTGGGACGCACTCTCGTCCCAGCGCGTTGAAAAAACACACTGTTTTATTTTCAACTCTCGGCGCTAAGCAGAGCGTTGAAAATGTAGTGCACTAAAAAAAATCGCCGCAATTTTACTATGTCCGTGCGGGCTAACAAACCCGAAAACAAATGACTCAGTAGGTACGAGTATGTAATGTACCTACTGATTAATTTATTTCAAAACGTGCTCAACATTATTAACCTAATTTACGTACCTACCTAATCTTGAGTATAACAGCTTTAATTCAAAGACATTATGGATTAGGCAGATTAAGAAATCGCGTGTAATGTCTCATTTACGTTAATAGGTAGGTAGGTACTTAGCAGAAGTGCGTGTGTCTAAATTATGAGACAGTCGAGACGAATTCGAAATTCGTGTCGAGAATTTGATACTGATCACAGTGATCACACTTCATGTTAGTGATACAAGTTCTGAGTCAATCTGTCATCTGCTATCATTATACATACTTACAGCAGACTATCTGTATTTTTTCTTTTTTTACGTACTTAATCAAAAGATAAAACCAACACCAATTTGGAAATAATTGGGGGAGGCCTATGTTCAGCAGTGGACGTCCCATGGCATGATGCTGATGATGAATCAAAGATTACGGCAATGCATTGAGTATTGCCGTTAAACTGTGGCATGACGTCACTCCCCGGTTTAATCCCCAGTCAAAAGGGTATCAGTCTAACACTGTTTCTTCTAAGTGCTCATACATAAGAGCGGCAGCCGTCGACGCGTCGGGCGGCTGCCGTCAGCAACGTGCCGCTCGAGTATTTGAGTACGGTGCTCAAATACATGAGCGGCATGTTGTCGACCGCTGCCGTAGACGCGTGTCGACGGTTGCCCGTGCCTCTGCCGTTGACGCGTGCCGCCTTGTGTATGAGCACTAAGTTGTTAGTGTGATGTCGGTATAAGATAAACCTATGATAATAGCTTTCGTCATAAAATTTAAGCCTGCCTAGCCTTTTCCCAACTATATTGGGGTCGGCTTCCAGTCTAACCGGATGCAGCTGAATACCAGTATTTTACATGGAGCGACTGCCTATCTGACCTCCACAACCCAGTAACTGGGTAATACGTTACCCCTTGGTAAGACTGGTTGTCAGACTTTCGGGCTTCTGACGACCCGTAACGACTGTCAAAGATCCACGAATGACAACCGGGACCAACGGCTTAACGTGCTTTCCGAGGCACGGAGGAGTCTCGGTATGTAAAGATGGTCACCCATCCACAGACCAACCCCGGCAAGCGTAGCTTAACCTGACGGATCGACCCGTGCGGCAGTTACTACTTAGCCACGAGCTCCTCCGTCATAAAATTTAAAATATTAAAACTATATTAAATTTGGGTAGAATCCACATTGTTTCCATTAGAAAACCCTGGTGCATCTAGTAAGCTCTTTCGTAAAGAGCTTTATGACTTGGTATAATTACAACTACTACCAATAGATAATAATATGTGTCTTTATTTAGGCACACAATTTTACATTGATTTGAATCTTATTGACGACTCTAATGAGTTGTGACATCGACAAATTGGTTTGTTTGCCCAACTTTGGCAAAGTCCTCCTCAATTTCTTTCCACTCTGTTCTGTTTATCGCTTTCCAAGTCCATGTTTTCCTTCCTATAGCCCTTATTTCGTCTTCACACCTTCGAAACTGCCTGCGTCGTTTCCTTTTCCTTCCCTTTTTTCCTTTCCTTTTTCTATGTCTTGGGTACCAAATTACAATATTTTTGTTTCACTTCTCAATGCATCCTAGATTTAAATGGCTGGTCCAATTCCACATAAGTTTTCTTAGTCTCATTGTTACATCTTCATCATAGTTTTGTTACTTATTCTATTCGATTTCAGTATGCTCCTCACCGTTGCTGTCTGACAGGTTTCTAGTTTCTTGTTTTACGCTTTAGTGAGTGCCAAACCACTACTAAACCTATGGCTAATTATTATCTTCATTTTCCACTTCCAGGTAGTTAGTTCTCCTCTCTGGTCGTGGTGCCGAGCCGGCTGGGTATTCACGGACTGCTTCCTGCTTCTCAGCGGCGCGCTGTTGGCTCACAAGATATCTGACAACGACACCGGAGCTCCTAGGAGGCTGTTCTCAAGATATTTAAGGTACAAATTCATCTGCCTAGCCTTATCCCAACTACATATATTGGGGTTGGTTTCCAGTCTAACCGGATGCAACTGAATACCAGTATTTTAAATGGAGCGACTGCCTATCTGACCTCCAAAACCTATTACTTGGTAACACGATAGCCCTTCGTAATACTGGATGTCAGATTTTCGGGCTTATGGCTACCTGTATGTCTGTCAAAGATCTACAAAGGACAGCCGCGACCAACGGCTTAGCGTACTTTCCGAGGCACGAAAGGGTCTCGAAATGTAATTGATTGTCACCCGTCCACGGATAGACCTCAGCAAGCGTTGCTTAACCTTGAAGATCTACCGGTGGGGTTGTTATTATTTAGCCTCGAGCCCCTTTTAAGGTACAAATTACCTGTATATGTATATTTCCGCGACTTCGTCCGCGTAGAAGTCGTTGATACCCAAAAATATCCGATGTCACTCGGCAATAGTGAAGTTTTTAATCAGTGCAAATGTGAAAAAATTTCACCTTACAAACAAAACAAAAGTCTAATTCAGTCACATTTAAAATCACCCAAAGAGCGGAACACCTAAATTGTGGGAAGTAGGTAAGGTATTCACCACCTCAAGACTTCGTAAAGTCCCAAGAATACCTGTCTCCCGGTCGCGAACTACACTAACCTATTTGGAAAGCACTGAATCGATTGCGTACCCAAGTAGACCGCTGCAAAAATAATCTGGCGAAATGGGGCATTATCGATTCAACCCCCAGTGCGAGTGCGGTGCTCCCGAACCAACTTAGTCACATCGGCTAAAGTGTCCTAATTGTCCGTTCACCTGTTACCTTGACAATCTGAACAACGCTTCTAACGCCGCAGTTAACTTAGCCACCAAAAAGTCACAAAAAGTATAAGCATCACACATATCTATGTATAATGGTTATATTTACATTTTCAGTGCTATTCTGTCCCTATCTCACAGTGAAAACTTAGGTGAAGTGAGCTCGGAGTGAGCTGTCAGTCCCTAGCAGCAGGTGGAATGACAGCTCACTTCACCTAAGTTTTCACCTTGACATTATTACAGAATAGACCGGCTGTAAAGCTTGTCCACTCTGAAATGACGCGCCCCACTACCGCATTTTACGCACACGATAATACGGAAATGCGGTAGTGGGGCGCGTCATTTCAGAGTGGACAAGCTCGTCGATATGAAAAGAAGAAGACATAATTAAAATGATTTATTTCCAGAAAAAGTACATAGGATGTTCATCTTAATATTATGTTCATACATTTAAGAATAGTCTACCTACATGTTTCACCATTACATAACAACAACAACAACTATTAAAACACTTCATTATAAATTAGGATGACGTCTACATTCTTTGAAGAGCTACGTAGAGCACAGAGACTCCTCATACTGCGGTGGGATCCATTTTGTTTTAAATTATTCAAACAAAATATAATATAATATTCTTTTATTTCATGTAACAAATATAATAAACGCATAGTATCTCATTCCATGTGGTAATTTATGTTTATTAAACTATTACCTTGGATGGTGGACCACTTGGCTCACGGGTCGATGAAGAACGCAGTTAACTGCGCGTCATAGTGTGAACTGCAGGACACTTTTGAACATCGAAATACCGAACTCACATTGCAGTACGTGGAGACACATCCAGGACCACTCCTGTCTGAAGGCCAACTGTATAAAATACAAATGCCACATTGCGTTTCTATAATATTGTCACGCATGACGATTCTGCGCGAGCCGCTCGCGTACCTAAAAACACGCATGAGTGCGCTTGGCGTTGTCCTCCACGCCAAGTGTCGACAGTTTTGTTATCAGAAGACATACATCGGACATAGACAAAATACATAGATGTGAGTCGGATGGATTTGTAATTCTGTTATTATCAAGTATCATCACTTGATGATGAAGAACGAACAAGTTATGTAGGAACAAACGCCTACTGGGAAAATAATAGCAGGAGAATAATGTGCTACTGGTTGCTATCATATTTCGGCAGGCATTTTTCTTTTGTCCATTTAATTTTATACGTGGTTTAGGTTTATAAGAATTAGTTTTGTAATTTACTTGGTTATGATAAACTTGCAGCAAGTCTAAATTCTTTATTTCAATTAATACCGTATCCTAATGGAATTTCCATCACCTTTAATGGCATTAAAAACAAACCAATTAAATTATCTGATTGAACTAGCAGACAAACAACAAAAGAAATACAGTATTTTTCCTAAGACATAATAGGCTTATAATGGGCTTCCATAAACAAAATATGTGTTTTACGTTCCCCACAAAAAGAAAAAAAAAACAACAACGTTTACGTCAGAGCCTATCCGTAACAAAATGTTGACCTTCACAATAGTAAAAAAAAACCTTTAAAAATAGATATTATTTAATTAAACTACGGAAAACCCAAACACAAATAGGTCTAAAAATAAACATGTTTTTGTGGGAATTAAAAAATATATCTAGCAAGTGAATTATTTAAATACGTCACCAATATAATATGTGTCTATTGAGAAGTTTGACTCTTTCGTTAAACTAGCTTTTCTTTTTTCCTTACAAACGTAAGATTTGAAAGCTATTTTTTCCTAAAGTAACCTAACTTAAGTATAATCAGCCTATACGAGTAATGATCCCACTGCTGGGACACAGAGAAGTGCGCTGTAACGCACTGGGCCCGCGTGGTAGACGCGGGCCCAGTGCGGGTTGATAAAGAATTTTGGTTTTAGAACATGCTGGATTCCTCACGATGTTTTCCTTCACCGTTTTGAGAGCAGTGGTGACGAAATTATACGGAACCCTTCATTGTGCGCGGTCCGACACGGTCTTGGCCGGTTTTTTTGTGTGATAAAACTACAAATGAAAGATTTTCGGATTTTTTCCTTAACTTGTGCTATGAGAAGTTGCTTCTTGCCTTTCATGATTCTAGGTCGACGGGAAGTGTGTACCTCTAGGTTTTGATATATTTGCGAGAATCAAAACATGTCGCTGATATGGCTGTATTTTTTTATAGCGTTGACTTCAGAGCTCCAAGTGTCCATAGACCTACATATTTGATGTTGATTTCAACTTGATACCTCAACGCCTTCCCTAGAAAAAGGGTCTTTAGAGACAGACAGACGGACACCGAAGTGATCCTAAAAGGGTTCCGTTTTTTCCTTTTTAGGTACAGTACATAACCCTTCAAACGAAACTCACTGTAGGTAACAGTTTTGGTAGTAGCTACGGCAACCTTTGTGTGCGAGTCCGAATCGCAATTGGCCGGTTATGAAGTAGGTGTCTATTATTGTAATTTTATTGAATTTAGTTTTAGTTCATTTACACACAAATAACATCACTCCTTGTTTCCCCGAAGGGTTGGGCAGAGGTGTACCTGTAACAGGAACACCCACATTTCGCCAGTTATCTTTAAGAAATAATCACCAATCAGTCAGTCATCTTTAATAGGGGGCGAGCCTATTGCCATCAACCGGGCACAAATCCAGATTCAGGGCTGCTACTGAGAAAAAATCCAATTGCCCGACCCGGGAATTGAACCCCGGACCTCATATTCATTTAAAATAGGGGAATTCCCGATAAGTACCTGTTTAAGAGATTTAGCTAAGGAAATCCTGATGTGTTTAAGAGATTAATGCCCGTTTTCACCGACAACTAAGTGACACTTAAATGAATCCCTAAATAAAAGGGCACGGTTGGATTTTCAACTCTCAGCGCTGAGCCAAGCGTTGAAAATCGAACAGTGCACTTTTATTTTGTGATTCATTTAAGAGGGAACAAGGGCTGCGAGGAATTTGAAAAATAGGTATTTGAAAAAACTATTGCCGTCGCGCTGCACCCGAAAAACCGACTTAAACCCCGTAAAGTGCGATAGGGACAACTGCAGCTCAGAGCTCTTAGTTTTCTCCTCGAAAACTAAGCCGATTTAATAATTTTTTACATTAAAATTTTAAGAAAGAGTATGTCTAGGTTCCTATTATTTTCTTTTATGCTAAAAACTTTTCCGAATTAGTCTGGTAGTCCTCTAATCACAGCGGTAAAAATGGGGCATTTTTGTAATTTTTGGAGGGTCATAGTTTCCTTACTTATTGCTGAAAAAAAGGAAATGACAGGGACATGCCTATAGAGACACTGATTTTATTAAAAAAAAAATGACAGCTCTAGAGGCATTATTCAGGATCAAAAACGGGGAATACGTTTGTATGGAGAATCGCGGGCCCTGTTCCCTCTTAAGTGTATTTCTTAGTGAAGGTGAAAACGGGCATTAAATAGAGAAATTAAAACAGGGAAAACCCAATAAATGATTATATAAGCCACTTTAACCGGCCACTTTGTTAAAGTGGGTTTTATTGTTTTTCTTTTTTTTTTTGCAAAAGATTCGAGAGGTTTTTCTAGAGC
This sequence comes from Xanthia togata, assembly GCA_963853775.1. Lineage (NCBI taxonomy): Eukaryota > Metazoa > Arthropoda > Insecta > Lepidoptera > Noctuidae > Xanthia > Xanthia togata. The sequence continues at coordinate 6,541,367 of OY970794.1, forward strand.
AGCAATTTTTACATTGCGTGCGCTTTGTAGGATGTAAATCAGGCTCAAATATTCATATTAAAAGTAAAATATTTTGATTTTGAAGCTTTGTCTAAATAAAAACAGTATAAACTATCTACAGCCAAACAGTTATCGTATTATCCTTCCTTAAGTCCTTTGTACACACACGTTTTTCTTACCGTAAAAAACTACGGGCTATACGCAGTGTGTAGGCACGGTCGTCAGTGTTGCATGGATCACTATGGAAGCTCGATGACAGACACGTTTTTTTCTACGGCGCGGTTTATACGCCGTACCGTAAAGAAGCCGTGCCGTGTACAAAAGGCCTGAGCCATTCTCAGATTTAATGAGAGAAAGATTACTTACGCGAATAATTATAATAGATTCACTGTTATTTTATTACCAACAAAGTAGGTACTTTCTGCACCAGAATGAAACGCTATGCCTGGCATAATGCAGAGATGCATTTTTTTTGTGTCAGGTTACATAAATAGCTGTACACAGGTATGTTGATCAGTACCTACTGAGAATTACACAAATTTATGCAAATATTTAATAGTCCATTGAACAAGCAGATTTAAATTTAAAAAACAGTAGGTACTAATATGTAATAAAATACAACTTTGTGAATGTAGATGTATATTTAGTTATTTACCTACCATACCATGTAGATACACACCCACATAACATGACATGATTGTGTAAATAAATCAATTATGATATTCGTCATAATTATACTTATTAATTACTAGCTGTTGCCCGCGACTTCGGCTGCGATCCAAGATAAAAAGTATTCTTTGTCCTAATCCAGGTCATGGTCATGGTCTACCCATGTGCAAAATTTCATCGAAATCTATGGAGCCGTTTTAGCGTGAATGCGTAACAAACAAACAAACTCACTTTCGCCTTTATAATATTAGTTAGAATTGTAAAACAATCAAATTATGAAGTCATATATAATATAATCATATTTTAATGACTATTATAATTTAGTTTCTTTGGGGAAGAATTTGGCAAGCGTTCAAGTAGTAGTACGCAATGACCACCAGACAAGGTATACCACTGCATAATGACCACCAGACAAGGTATACCACCGCATAATAGATAGATAGATAGAATACTCTTTATTGTACACCATAAAAATCACAGACATAATTTAGAAATTTTACATAGGGTGACACAATGGGCGGTCTTGACCACCAGACAAGGTATACCACAGCATAATGACCACCAGACAAGGTATAACACTGCATAATGACCACCAGACAAGGTATACCACTGCATAATGACCACCAGACAAGGTATACCACTGCATAATGACCACCAGACAAGGTATACCACTGCATAGTTACCACCAGACAAGGTATACCTCTGCATAATGACCACCAGACAAGGTATACCACTGCATAATGACTCGATGTCCGTGTGACCACTAGACAAGGTATACCACTGCTTAATGACCACCAGACTAGGTATACCACTGCATAATGACCACCAGACAAGGTATACCACTGCATAATCATAATCAGCCTATAATGTTTCCCACTGGCTGGGACACTGGCCTCCTCTCTTCGAGTGGAAGTGGGCTGTAATCCACTACTCGGGCCCAGTGCGGGTTGATAGATGACACAATGTCTTCGAATTGTTGGTTCAAGGACATGCCGGTTTCCTCACGATGTGACCTTCACTGTTTTGAGAAATTATTTACACAAAGTAAATCACTTGCTTGGGTTCGAACTCAAGATCTACAACTCGTAAGTAAGAGTTATCACTGGGACACCACTGATCTTCGTACTAACAATCTTACAAACTGACAATTTAATTCACATTTCTAATAAATTTTAAGCAGTACTTAGCACTATTGATTCGTAATTAGCAAAGGCATCCAAATTGTACGAAAACGTACATTATAATTAGCATTGTTTTGGCAGATCCTGTGTGCTAAATTAATAATATACCTACTCATATGAACCTGTACTTACTAGTGTGTAAATTACACTTGGCATCAACATTCTTTTGCCCTTACCACAGATGAAGAAGAATAGAGAGGGGTCACTCCGCATTTAAGAGGGAACTTCGAATTTTCGAGGGGATAATTCGAATTTTCGCGAAAACCCTAGAGATAACCTGGGGATATTGCGAAAACACGGATAATTAAACAATGGTGGAAACATTTCTGCGAGCAACTTTGAATTAGCCGCAGGAATGTTTTCACCATTTTATAATCTAGTCGCAATAAGATTGTATGATTAGGTGGTGAAATAAATTAGGTTAGGTTAGGTTAGAACTGTGACCAACTGCTACTACCAAGTTGCTCGCAGAAATAAAGAAGAAAGAAAGAAAGCAAATACATATACATATTTGGCACAGACTAAAAGGTACACAAGTAAAAAGAAAAATAAATAAAAAGAAAGAATACAAAATAAAAAGTGTATAAGTGCGTTGTAAGATACTAGCAGGAATGTGTGCCTAGCGGCTGCGCCAAATAGGCCCAGTTCAGCAAAATGATGAACTGGTAAATGCCTGACGCTGGTTTTCAACAGGACCTGTGAAATGTTTTTCCACTGTCTAATTATCCGTGTTTTTGCAATATCCCTAGGGTTTTCGCGAAAATTCGAATTATCAATTCATCCTACGACATATACATTATGCTGGCGACGCAACCATGGTTGGGCAACCATGGTATTCTAGTGTTATATTGCTCTTAGGGCCTTATCACACTGGCGATTTGCGAGCGAGTCATCAGCGAGGCGAATGTTCAACGCTTACTGCGTGTGCGCAACGTGTTCTCCGCGTTTGATAACGAAAGCGATTGCCGTGAGTTTACAAGAGAGAGTGAGACAAGCGAGTGTACAATATTGTGGAAACGCGGAGAACACGTCGCGTGGTCGCGATTAGCTGGCTTCGCACCCGCGGAGAGCACGTTCAGAGATCGCCTCGCTGGGAATACGCTGGCGAATCGAAACGCTCTTACGACCACCATTGTTTGTCACCACTCAAACAATGCATTAACGACCTCATTAAATTATGCCAAGTACTTAAACATATTTAAACATTCGACATATTTATCTCAGGGTGATGTTTTGTGCCTATAATGTTAAGTAAACTAGACTTCGTACTATTTACATAGAGCAAAGGAAACCAAGACATAGCGCTGCGAACAATACAGTGAAGCATGCCAAAACTACACTTGCTCTCTGTGCATGATCAATACATGCTCACACGCACACATTTACAACCATTTACAATCAAACTACACCGGATGAATTTCTCGACACTATATTTTAGTTTGTATGGAATAATAAAATAAAACTACACCTCACTAAGTGCACACATGCTTACGAAACCGGCCTTTTTTTTTTTTTTTTTTGGGTGGGAAATCATCAAATGACTCCTCCCGCTCTGGGTGGAGCGGGAGGGCGTGTCAGACTCTTACTGACTAAAACCCACCCGTGTTCCTTCTCTTGCCTGTGCAATGCCAGGGGGCCACGGTATCCCTTTCGGACTTTCCCGTAACCCCGGCAGGCAATGGTCTATATGTATATATGTAATTGAATATTAACTTAAATAATGCTACATTACATTACATTTTGTTATCCATTCACCCAACAAGGAAATTTCCTAACTCACAAATGTTATTAGTAGTCATTCATAAACATTGGGTAAAAAACAGCAAAATAGTTTTATTTTGACTCTTAAATATCTAAAAAACTGGACAAATGCGAGTTGAACTTGTGTAGTGAGGGTTCTGTACGTTAAATATGATAACTAACATGTTCCATCCCAAGAACAAACTGAACATTGTAGTTCAAAAACATGTTTTCACATACATTCCTACTGGAAATGTTCGTTTGTATGCACAATACTAAGAGATATATAATGTTATTTTAAGACCATAGACTTCTTATAGGTTTTCCTGTATTCTATAAGTAAAGAGTTTTCTGTAACATAACTGGCGAAATATGGGTGTACTAATAGGTACACCTCTTCGAGGTTTACAGGCATAATGGTAGCTTTCCAGCACATTTTTCAAATTTTTTTTGCTTCGTAGTTGCGGAGATACTGTCAATGTTCATCTTTTTTCTTAAATATCTTTAAAGTACATATAAATTATTTTAAAATTATAAAAAAGAAAAAATTGAGATCCTCACTACAAGTCCTTTTATTTGATATGTACAGTTTGTAAAACTTTTATTTTTATTTTCCAATTTGCTCCCGAAAAGTGACCCCCATACAGTAAATATGTCAATGCCCTCATAATCATTTATTTCCGTGTCACGTCCGTGTTTGGGTCACAGAAATTCATATTATGTGTGTACCAAGAGACTAAATTCGTCCAGTAGATTCGGAGCAAATTGGCTGTGACAAACGGACAGACATACGAGTGATCCTGTAATGGATCCGTTTTTCATTCGGATGTATGGAACCCTTAAATGAATGAGGATTTTTGATTGAATCTTGTGGAAAACCCCAAGATTACGACCAAAATATTAAGTGCATTAATTAAAAACCAGTTATTGACGTCCCTCCCTAATGTTGTTATCTTGGAAAAACTAATTTTAATGTTTGTTTGGTTTACACTACAAAACGATAGACAACATTTTAAAATGGGCAAGACGATCGAACCGGTAACAAAATTTTACCCCAACTGAATTTTTTGCGCAAAGGTAGGTTTTTTGCAATGTCTGTCAGCGGACTGCATCTTATGAACCGTAATAGGTAGACAGTTGAATTTGTTAGAAAACAATTTTCACAGATTGTTTATTTCTATTGCGTTAAGCCGTTGGTCCCGGCTGTCATTCGTGGATCTTTGACAGTCGTTACGGGTCGTCAGAAGCCCGAATGTCTGACAACCAGTCTTACCAAGGGGTATCGTATTATCCAGTTACTGGGTTGCGGAGGTCAGATAAGCAGTCGCTCCATGTAAAATACTGTTATTCAGCTGCATCCGGTTAGACTGGAAGCCGACCCCAACATAGGAGGTAAAAAAAATATGGCGGATTGATTGTGTATTTCTAGTGCATAAATAACAAAAAATAATACCAATAAAATAAAGTTAAAATTTTGAGGGGGTAATACAAGAAACGTGTTTTTTTTTACTAAAGGAAAAACGTAGTGTTAAATATTGTACGGGGGTACGGAATCCGTCGTGTTTCGCCATTTTTTATTGGTTTTTACTAATAAGAAATACAGACTAAAATAATCATAGAATAGGTAAGTACCTACATTGGAAAATCCAACTGGCGACATAATTTTGTCCCAATGGAATTTCCTTTGATTTTTATCGTGTTAATTAATAAATTTTATTTTTTTGCTTGTGAATTAATTTCTGTGTTTACCTGTTTTTTCATGAGGAAAATATTATTTACTTCCCCACTTTACCTTTATTTCTGACATAAGTATTTGCGATACCAAATAAATACCTAAGTTATTATTTGGATAGGTTTTTTAGTGTTTGTATGTCTTTCAAGTATCTAGTTCCAGCACATTGGGTTAACGTTTGGATCGTTTTCATTTGTCATATTGATTTAGGATTTTGTAAGCTAAGTAATAACAAACTAAGTTCAACTACCTCCCATTTACAAATGCTTTTATTTCTATAGGTATGTTTTTACAAACACTTTACACATCAATCATATTTTTTTTTAACTTGATGAGGTCGGCTATCTTAAATAGGTACAGTTATGTCTATTGACCCAGAAACGTTTGATATACCGTGAAATATATATACTAGTATTCGCCCGCGGCTTCGCCCGCAAGGATGTCGGAAATTGTCCAACGGGAACGTACTACCAGGATAAAAAGTATCTTGTATGTTAATCCAGGTTATAAACTGTCTGTGTGCCAAATTTCATTCCAATCTGTTCGGCCGTTTTTGCGTGATTAAGTAACAAACATCCAAACTTTCACATTTATAATATTAAGTAGGATATAATATACATATAATAGTACCTATGAGTTCCTATATAAGGTCATTGGCGCATTATAATAAACTATGGTATTTATTAGCATAAATCGTGGACTTTTGTTTATTTCGATTATCATAATTTATTCTATTTTTCGATTTCATATTTCGATTATTTTGATTTTGTTATTTTAAATTTGTGTTATTTTTTTTTGGATCATGTGGTCTGCAATAAATATTATTTATTCTCTTTACCAGCGCTGGGGCTCTGTCTCGCATATTTTATCATCCTACTCTAGACGCCCTACGCCCTACTACGCCCTCGCCGTAAAAAATATTATTTTACAATCTACTATTAAAATCGGTCCAGTAGTTTTTGAGTTTATTCATAACAAACAAAAATACAAATATTTTTTCTTTCTTATATTATAATAAATGTAGTCAAGTCAAGTCAAGTCAAATAATTTATTTCAATTAGGCACAAAAAAGGCACTTTTGAACGTCAAACTTTACAAAAAATAATAAAACTGATTCTAGTCGCCCATTCCAAAAGGTAGTTTTCGTATGGAGAAGAATGGGCAAGAAACTCCACCGTTACTCTTTTAAAAAAAATTATTATATCTTGTATACACTTATTATATAATTATGTGTGTAGACAAGCTTTTCCACTGCTTCTCCCACGTGTCAGTCGGGAAATTATTCCATGTATCTGTGTGCCATATTTCATCGAAATCTGTTCAGCCGCTAAGGCGTATAAAGGTCACACACAGACAGAGTTACTGTTAAAGCACTATTACTTAATAATAGGGGTTAAAGTATGAAATTGCCGTTTTATTGTAATAGGTACTTAGAATTGACATAGAGCCTTCATGGTTTGAGATTTTTGAGTGAAACATTTTCCACATGGTACAGTCTGTTGTCAATATTATCTGACCCACCCTAAAAACAAACGAATTTGGAACCTCTGACATTAACAATAAGGTTTATTCAATTTAAATGAGCTTAACAGACAAGCGACGGCTTGATGAACAAATACAATAATAATACAGACACGCAAATTTGATCTTTAAAACGTTAGCGTTAGGTTATATGTTATAACTACTTGTTTTAGTATAATTAGTGTAATAACTTATTTTAATCTTCAAGTAATTCTGGTCTCGTGGTCTGAATATAAGACTGGGAAAAACAAGTTGCGAGATCAAATCCTGCGACAAAATAATTGTTTTGCTTTTAATTTAGAATTTATTACAAAACCATTTCTTGTTTATTGTAAAGAACTATAGACGGATAACCTTCAAATATAAACTTTCTAAAATGGTAATATTTTCGCATAATTTGTAATAAGTGGGTAGTTGAAAAATAAATATTCGTATTCATTATAAAACCTAAGGGTATGCAGTGACTACGCGCAAACATATTTTACCTTGTCTTACTATATTGCAAAAACAACGTCTCTTTAGAATTTTTTATTTTCTGTTTTATGTAGTTTTTTTATTATCATGTGTGTTTTTATTTATTAAAAAAGGAACTGATAATAGGTGGACTGTGTTTTTGAACCGACATGTTGTTCGTCGCCAATCCAGCATCAAACCGCTAAGCCACAAGAACTTGTTAGAAACGTGCGAAATTAAAGATTGGGTTGTAATTATGTAGTGTGACTAAAGCTTTTCAACTTTAATGTCAACGAGATAATGATTAAAATAGCATAACAAAATGATACATAATGCCGGTGGCTCCGACAATGTTGGGTGGGTTTACCTTAACGTTACGTGTTAAAGATCAAATTTGCGTGTCTGTATTATTATTTTATTTGTTCATCGAGTCCTCGAACACTAACTAGTCTGATATGCTCATATAAATTGAATAAACCTTAATGTTACAAGCACAGGGTCCAAATTCGTTTGTTTTTAGGGTGGGTCAGATAATGTTGACAACAGACTGTACCTATGAAGTTCTTCATTTAAAAAATGTGCAACTTTAGATTATCGACTTTCAGTTGTTTTTTTTATTCAGTTTAGACAAGAATGATGGATACTTCGAAAATTCGAGTTTTTTATTAATACGAGTTCTGACGCGGATCTAATGCGGTAGAAACAGCTCGCAATATCAATGTTGCGTTTGGAGAGGGGACTGCTAATGAACGCGCCGTGCGATTTTGGTTTAAACGCTTTCTGGTTAAGGGGCCTGCGAAGCATGCGTTGTTCATACAAACGTAATAGGTACCAAAATAATTTGTAAATCAAACATATTCTTAAGGTAGTGTGTATTTATTCCGATTGGATTACAGAATATCTAGGCTTCCAAATATATATTTTGAATGGACACTGATATAAAGACGAGATATGAGGATTTTAAAATTTCTATAGAAAACTTATTTTTCTCTTATCTCGAATTTGCTTTAGGACACTGTTGCACGTTTGACCTGGGGTCAGTCAAACGTGCAACAGTGTCCTAAAGCAAAGCTTACCAATAAAAAGGTAATGGTAACTGTTTGGTGGTCTCGTCATGGTGTTATTCACTATAGCTTTCCCCGATCTGGTCAAGCAATAACGGCAGATGTCTACTGTGCCAAACTCCGAACAATGATAGCAAAACTAGCAGTGAAACAGCCCCGACTCATGAATCGATCTTCACCATTATTGCTCCATGATAACGCGAGACCTCATACAGCACGAGAATCCGTTTTAACTCTACAGGAACTGCAATTAGAAACCATTTGTCACCCTCCGTATTCGCCAGACCCTGCTCCAACGGACTACAATTTTTTTCGTGATTTGGACAATTTTCTACGTTATAAAAAGTTTTCTTCTCAGGAGGCAGTACAAAATGCTTTCACACAGTTGGTCGAATCTAGATCACGAGAGTTCTATCGCAAAGGCATAAATGACTTTCTTATTAGATGGCAGCAATGTATAGATAATAATGGTAATTATGTTGATTAAATAAACATGTTAAATAATAAAATAAAAAAACAATTTTTCAGTACAAATCGGCAATTTTTGGGAGGAACCCTAGTTAGGATTAACTAATATTTTTAATGCGAAAGTGAGTCTATTTGATTGTTTGTTTGCTACGCTTTCAGGCTAAAACGGCTAAATAGATTTGGATGAAATTTGGCACATGGGTAGACCATGACCTGGAAATGGACATAGGATATTCCCACGGGATTAAGACGAGGTGCGAGCTAGTAGGAATATTATTTTCATGTCAATCGCTCACTAACTGCGCCAACCATGTCACCATATTGAAATAGAACACCAACTTTTGACAATAAATCCTTGCCTATAAAACCTCTTTTCATCCCCAGGTTATCACCAGCTCTGCTGGCCGTGGTGCTGTTCTACGCGTACATATGGGACAACATGTCCAGCGGTCCTATGTGGGGTACCTTCGTTACCAAGAATGCTGAGGTCTGCCAAAAGGGCTGGTGGTGGAACCTCCTTTATGTGCAGAACTACTTTGGCTTTGAAGATATGGTAGGTTGTCTTAAATGTATGACCGAATCATTAAATACACGGTGTGAGGTCGTGTCATATTTTAAGCGATCGTCGCGCAAATACGCGATTGTCATGTCTTATGATACTTTTTTTTCGGAGGACCTAAACGCATGGTCGTGCTGACAGCCGTCTATCACGGCACGACCATAAGTTCTTGTTCTTCACGCTTGTCGCATTTCCGAACAAAAAGTGACATAAAGAGGCGACGATCGCTTTTAAATAGTACGCGGGGTGGGGGAAATCGACAAACTGTTACCATGAATTCAGCATATAATTCCAGAAAACCTAGCGTAAAAGCAAAATCTGCTGTTCCATGCATTTTGACTATTCGCTCCACTTTTGTATGAAACAGCAGATGTTCTTATAATAACCGACAAAAAATTTCAACCCTGATGGTAATTATGTAGGTACTGAATTCATCGAAACAGTTTTTGTGTCGATGTCTCTTATACCCTTTATTGTAAATCGTTGTAATATAGGTCAGATGCTTTCTTTCTATTCAATAAAAGAGTTCGTTTATTTTTACAATGTACATATATTTTGTGAGCGCTTGATTAAACAAACATTCGATAGTTTGAAGACTCGATCTATTTAGTGTTCAATTTATTAGCCATTCGGTAAAATGAACAATCGACTATTTAGGCAGTCGATTAAAAGTGGTAATGGTTGATCAATTGATATTCAATGATTTGGCATTCGATATGACGCAAAGTACATCTGAATTAAAACGTACTCCGGTTCCTCCATAACTTGTCCCGTGACGTGATTGATAGCACTGTGCTGTCAGTCGCCATTTTGAACTCTATAAGTATTGAAACTAAGCTTGACAAGCAATGGTGCCAACATGACGTCAAGGGACATGTTATAGTGAACGGCTTGTAGTTGAATTTGAAGAGTATTGCTCGCGAAGGAGGAGGCGGAATGTGTGAAGGAGAGGCAAAACTCGCGCCCTCACGCCCCTAGCCGCCGCAGGAGGAGACGCCGTGGGCGTCGGGAATCGCAGGCCGATTCCCGGTCACCGTAGGCGCGGGCTTGCGGACGGTGAGCAATGGGTAGCTCGCCGTCTGGTAAGGACTAGGCCTGGGTCGACGGCGCGTTGTGTTCCACGCGCGCCTCAAAGAGATGTCAGCGAGTGAAGGGGACCGATGGCTGCCGGGGCTGCGGGAAGGGATACCGTGGCCCCTGGCAACGTAAAGGCAATCGAAAGAACACGGGTGGGTTTTAGTCAAAAAGAGTCTGACACGACCTCCCGCTCCGCCCAGAGCGGGAGAAGTCATTTGACGATTTTCCCAACCATAAAAAAAGGCCAAAACAGAGAGTTGTTTCTTTTATTTATTAATAAGTAATGCGGTGGAAATCTCTAGATTGCGATAGGCTGTATATAGGACGTAGGTAGAAAGAAGGCCGGCGGAAAATTGTGGAACTACATTTTTTTATGCAATGACATAGACACAGTAGCGGCTTGTCAAAAGATTTTCAGCGGTAGGGCGGACTCTACACTGCAGCAAAGATTGGCTATCAAATAGGAGGAGGCGCTGTTGGTAAATGTTTGTGTAATTGTTTTGAAAAAACAATATGGTGGCGATAGTTTTCATTTTCACAACATGCCAAAAGATCCTTGTATATAAATATAACTATATTACTTACTCCACCATTCGGTGAAAATTCCAAACGGTTACTTACGAAATCTCCTCAATTTTCAGTGTGCACCCCAAACCCATCAGCTGGCCTTAGACATGCAGCTTACGATCCTCGGCTGCATACTGTTATGGCTGATGCAGGCCAAGAAGGGGCTTTACCAGCTCCTCTTACCAGGCTTGCATGTCTTTGCAGCGTACTCAAGATACACCACAGTGCGAGACCATCGGTTGACCATGCTGGCTTATCACGGAGTCAGGTGATTGTTCTTCTTTATTCGATGTTTAAAAATTAATACATTACGACAATTGTCTGAAAGACGGGTGCTTAGTGAACGGCGTCGTCACCGACGCAGGCATATGAAACGCTGTCGTGGCGATTAGGACTCGTTCCTGACCGATTGACCGAGAAGACAAAACAAAAAAAAAACATAGATGGCTAACTATTAAAAAAACAACCACATAATTATAAGGTGTAATTAAAATAACTGAAAACCTCTTAAGGGGTCATTGTACTCATTATAGGCATATGAACAATTTTTACGATGGAACCAACCCTGAAATTTCGAAAAGTAAATGAGCTACTCCAAACATTTATGTTGGCATAACTCGACAAAATGTTGGGAATAGTAGTTTTTTTTTTCGCGATTTCAAGGTTGGTCGCTCAGTAAAAGTTGTTCGTAATAATGAGTACAATGACCCCCGTGGCTTATCATTTGAAGGTCGAAGCACATGCTTTGCATTGTCAGGAATTACCTTAAGAGGGAACAGGGCCTGCGATTTTCCATACAAATGTATTCCCCTGTTTTCTTCTTGAATAATGCCTCTAGAGCAAATTTTTTTTTTCATAAAATCAAGGTCTGCTGTAGACACGTCCCTGTTATTTCCTTTTTTTCAGCAATTAATTGGTTTCCAAAAATTTTAAAAAATTCTCTATTTTTACCGCCGTGATTAGAGGACTACCAGACAAATTCGAAAAGTTTTTAACATAAAAAAAAATGATAGGAATTTAGACATACTCTTTCTTAAAATTTTAATGTATAAAATAATTGAATCAGCTCAGTTTTCGAGGAGAAAAAAGGGGAATACGAAACGTCGATGTCGTAAATTTTTTTTTGTGATATAATCGGTCGGCGCTGCAGCTTTCCCTATCACACTCTACGGAGGCAGTTTTGAGGAAAGACGACGGCAATAGTTTCTCCAAATACCTATTTTACTAATTCCTCGCAGCCCCTGTTCCCTCGTAAGTGCTTTGCCACTGGTGGAGGTTATTTCAGTGTACCCCATGCATGTTTTATTCAAAGATATAAATATGTCTAGATAGACAGTCAAAGCTGTGAACTGGTCGAAAAAAATATCGTCCAACTGTTGGCCGCTAAATGCACGCACACTATAAAAGCACAATGACGTGGCGCGAGTGTAGCTTATCAAAGATGGCTTGTTTATTGTATTTCTTTTGCAGCACGACACTCAATCTAGACGTATGAATAATAGAATCAAAGGTTTTGTTATAATCATTCGCTTTATGGATAACACACCATAATAAGGTTGTTATTATTGACCATGTCGACCGGTTATAATGTCTTTTACATTAGTAATCATGACGTTGAGTGCTATTGATTGATTCATGACGTCAATCATTTTCCAATTAATTGTTTAAGTGCTGCGAGGTATCTATGTATAAAATTTTCCATAGTAATTAATTACCTACGTAGATTTCAAAAAAAGAAACGAGAGATGTCGTGGGACACCTGGTTGGAGCTAAGTTCCTTTAGCTGTTTATTATGTACAGACGCCAGCACACCAACCTACTACAATCTGTTTCAACTTTATCATCACAGCTTAAGGTTCAAAGTTGATTGGGAAAATTTGACAGTTTCGGGTAGGTTGACGTATTTGGCGTCTGTACTAGCTTCTGCCTGCGTGAAATTTCGGCCCCCGACTCACCGCGTCGCCATCTCATCTCTCGCTTAGCTTTCTTCCTGGCTTCTTTTCCTTTTTACTCAGCTCCTTAAAATTCAAAATTCAAAAGTCATTTATTCAAACTAGGCTGAGAATCAGCCCTTTTCGAACGTCAAAGTTACATAAGACAGTCCCAAAAAACGCCCACCCTTGACCACTTCCTAGTGCTGTAGCTGGGAAGAAGAAGTGGCGCAACAAACTCCCCAGCAGCACATCTGTCTGTTCAATTAGAAAAAAATGATTCAATATAATAGTATGCAAAATTATTTGCATTACGCAAAAAAAAAAACATAATTTATATTATAAATTAATAGCCATATATCAGCTAGCACACGCCACTATACCAACCAAAAATATCGAGAACTGTACTCAGGCAGAAATAAAAAAAATAGACTAAACGTAAACAATACCTAAATAAAAGCCTCCAGTCATAAAGGGCATTCCCGCTTACATACGTATATATGGTTGGTCGCTATATATGGCTGTAACTGGAAGTTATGAGTGATGAACTAGGACAATAAATAAACAGTTAATTACTCATAAGAATTACAAAACCATGTTCAGCAAGACGACCAGTCACCACAAGCAGCACCTGTTCACGAGCATAACGCAAAGATCAGCCTTATCCCATGTTTGCTCAGGGATGTTAAATACAAAAATAACTTTTCAAATCCGACCGGCAGTTTTAGAGATAAGCGCGTTCAAATAAATTAACGAAACCCGCCAAGTCCGTGTCTGACCACGCTCAATTAAGGGTTTCGTAGTTGGGATGAATTTATTCTAATAAAAAACTTAACATTGTTGTTGAAAAACATGTTCTCCAATACATTCCGACTGCAAATGTAAGTTTGTACGCAAAATATTGTGGTATACTATGATAATACCATGTTATTTTAAGACCATAGACTTCTTACAGATTTCCCTGTTGTCTATGAGTAAAGAACCATTCTAAGTATTTTTTTCAAAATTTCCGCTTAGTAGTTTCGAAGATAAGTGGGGGAACGATCAATTTTCATCTAATTTCTTAAATATCTTTAAAGTATCTATTATTCTAAAATTATAAAAAAAATTGTTTGAGATCCCCACAACCAGCCCTTCCATTTGATATGTCACACGGTACAGTTCGCAAAAAGTTTTTTTTTGTTTTCCAGTTTGCCCCCGAATAGTGGGGCCCTCATAATCTAAATTCATTTATATACGTTACACGTCCGTATTTGGGCCACAGAAATTCACAATTTGTACCAAATTTCAACTATATTAGTTCTATAGATTCGGAGCAAATTGGCTGTGACAGACGGATATACAGCCAGCCAGCCAGACAGACAGATACACGAGTAATCCTCTTAGAAGCGTTCCGTTGTTTCATTCGGACATACGGAACCCTAAAAAGGGATACCATAGCAAAAGTGTAGTGACGGTCAAAATGTTACACTTTTTTCGGTCTAACTCTCATTCGCCAAGTGTGAAGAGTTTAGCGTGCGATAAGGAACAACGTTCCAAAATATTAATAAACGTCATTTCTGCTGGAATTACATACTAATTATCCATGTTTGCAATAATTTGGACGACTAAACATCAACATTTAGTAGCACATATTTTATTTGTTTTGTACATTTCCCATTGAAACGAGTAAAACATTATTTACAATAAAATTATGTCACGTTAATTCCTTTTGCAAATATTTGTTGATAAATTAATTAAAACATAGAATAGTGAAAATTGAAATCATCAAACCATTTTAGTATTGTGATATTACACATATGTAATATATCAGCGTATAGTAGGGTACAAGCTCATGTCAGTAGTTATGTTTAAGTTCAATGTAATAGTGCTAATTGCCGTCAACCGGGCACAAACCCAGGCTTTAGGCTGCTATTGACAAATTCCTGATGGGAAAACAAAATAACAATTTTCCCGACGTGGGAATCGAACTCAGGACCTCAGGGCTCGAGGCTCAGCAGTAGCGCTTGCAACTATTAAAGAGGCAGTCAATAAGTAACAGGTATAGATAGTGCAGTCCACGATGACGCGCCCCACTCCGCTCCGCTCCGTACTAAAGTACAGTAATCGTGGAGTGGGGCGCGTCGTCGTGGATTGCACTATCTATAGGGAGGTAGAGGTATTGTGATCTTGTCGATCCAAAGTGTCAGTGGCTCAATTGTTAATCGATCTTTTGTCCTAAAATATTAAGCAATTGTCTTGTCAGCAATCGAAATTTGAGAACGTTAGGTAAACGTTAAAAGTTGTTTTGTGATTTTTCTGTGTGAGGAAAATAAAATGTTCAGGCTTTCTTTCATCTTTTGATTCCTTTCTAGTCAGTTTTCAATATTCATACCACCATATGCACTTACATAGATTCGGGACTGTCTCGTTGGTCTAGTGGTCACAAGTGCTACTGCTGAGCAAGAGGTTCTGGGTTCGGTTCCCAGTTCGGGCAAAGTGATATTGGGTTCTTCCATCAGGCATTTCTCAGTAGCAGCCCGGAGTCCCGTTTTGAACCGGGTTGATGGCTGAATAACGAAATTTTGTTGCACTATAGGTACATCTCTGCCTAACCCATCGGGGAAAACAAGGGTGATGTTATGTTATAAATTCGATCAAGTAGGTAAAACAAAGCACGCTGAGAAATTTTCCCCACATAATATCGTAGTTTAAACTCTAGCCTGTTTAACTTTTGAACTCTTGCTTGAACATGTTTACAAAACCCTGATACTTTAACATGAACACTTCACAAGTGTAAGCAACTAAGTTGTCAGTAAGGAATATTAATTTCGTCGTGTTTTTCAGTGTAAGCCAGCTGTATAGGACGGCACGTTTGAGCTACACGTCGATGCTCCATCGTTCTACTCCGTATTTGGTTGGTCTGAGCTTAGGACTAGCTTTAAAGAAACCTGTGGAGCATGGCAAGGTGAGATGGTTTCAGGAAATGATGTGAGCATAAGCATAGCGTATAACGTTCCCACTACTGGGCAACAGGCTTCTTTTCTGTAAAGGGAGTGGGCCATATTCATAATCCACCGCGTGGGCACTATGCGGGTTGAAGGATGTCATGTCTTCGAATTTATGGTTCTGTTTGAAATGCCATAATAATGCAAAAATAATGAACTACTATTATCTTGTGACACTCTTTCTATATAATATTTTTATTACGGACGCTTTTTACGTACACGTCTTTCTACATTGTTCTCACCTGTATAATTTTAACATGAATGATGTAACCAATATTTTGTAACAATATTATGATTTAAAAGAGTGTCCGTGGAATTTCTTGCCCGTTCTTCTCCATAGGAACCTACGCTTTGGAATGGGCAACTAACTTCATATTTCTGACTGACTGACCCCTTGACAATTCAAAAGTGCCTGTAAATGGTTTAATTGAAATAAATGCTTTGAGTTTGATACGTGGAGAATACCACAATAAAAATACCAGAAGAGCTAGAAATGACTGATCTGATAATTATTGGGGCTTTTATTTTAAAGTTCTGAGTTGTCCTGATACTGAGATTTCTTAGTAACTTACTAAGAAGCTAGCTCTTTTCATCGTCACTCATCGACACACATTTCCATGAATTACTGGTTATTCAAGAGGGCAATCTCTCCGTTTTGTCAGTACTCTGAGAATTGCCCTGGATCCTAACCATTCATCGATTAACTGGCTTAATGTTTAGGTTCTTTAAGACAGTGGTGTTATTTTTTGGGGAGTGACCACATTGTCAGCTGCGGTATTTTCAGGCTTGAGCCTGTCAGAAAGAGCTCTTTGTGCTTTAAATAAAAACGAAATAGAAGTCATTCGCCTCGTTTCAGTTCAGACGACGTGAATCGACACCACGACGAACTTAATGAGACAAGCCGATTCCACGTCGATCAGTGTGATCACTCCCTTACGAGATTAATCTTGTTATTCACTGTGTCGTTTATCTTACAGTTCATTCTCACCGTCGGTTGGCTGTCCAGCATTGCTCTATGGTGCCTTGTTTGGTGGGCTGGGATTGACGCCGGCTTCCTTCAGTATCGGTACAGCGCCTCATTCGCTGCTCAGTACGCTTCACTTGCACCAATAGCGTCCGCCCTTGCTATTGCATGGGTGATTTATGCTATTCATAGCAGCAAAGGTAAGAATTATTGAAGCCTTATTTATACTAGTACTTAGTTTAAGATCCGGCTCTCTTGTTAAGTGCGGTGTGTGATTCATAGGTATTTTGTAGCGAATCTTAATTCCCTTTGTTTATGTGGTCTTCAACTTTAATGCTCGTTTTGTGCAACAGGGTTCCTGTCACGATTCTTGTGCTGCGGTCCTTTGGTGCTGATCAGCCGTCTCTCTTACGCGATCTACCTCACCCAGTTCATTGTGTTCATCACAAACGTCTCTACCGTCAAGACTTCCAGGGAATTCACTTTGATATCTATGGTAAGGATATTAATGATATGACTCAACAAGACCCAATAACAAGATCATTAAATTACTTATTGTATTTGTTTATTCATATTACAGATCGATATTCAAGAAATATTAGCAATACTACTATCATCAATCCTTCTGACGTTAACATTTGTCTTGCCGATGCAAAATCTGCACAAAGTCTTCAGTTTTTCATCAAGATTCAGGAGTTTAGACGACGCTAAGGAATCAGAAGACGTTGAACAAGAAAAACACAAAGAAGAAAAAGAAGAGGAAGAAGTAATAGAAGTACCACAAAGTAGGAGCAGACAACACTTGATAGCACACAGAGAAGTGTTGGAAGAAATTCCTGAAACAGAAGTAGAATACGAAGCACAGAGAGACAACGAAGGGCTTGAAGAAATTTTAGAGGAGGAGGAAGAAGATGAAATGGGCGAAGAATCTGTTGGACATAATGATGATGATTTGGAAATAATCGAAGAAGAAGGTGGGGAAGACGAGGAAGACGAAGCGTTTTTGGAAAGAGAACACTATGTACGAAGGAGGTCACAATCAAGGGAGGATGACCACGACCTTGATGAATGGGAATGGACTGCGAATGGTAATCGCAATGGAGCTCAATATTATCGATACTCAAGGTAGCGTTGTTTAACTGTTAAATTAAATTATCTTTTTGAGTTTTTGTTCTTGTTTCATTTTATACACACACCCGTCTTTTTCGTCGTGTCTTGAATATTGTAATCAAAAAAAGAAATTATCCAATACGCGTTAAAGTTCTAAAGGACTTATTCATCTTTTAAAAAGAATTTAAGACAATTTAGGAAATAAACCGTTACGAATGTGTCCCGAAAGCTATAATAAAGTTCATGATGCATTTAAAATTGCCAGTTGTTTTTTTATTATTATTTTACCGATGGGAAAACGATATCGCCTAAACTTCACATTCGTATTCAAAATTTTGCTATAGGTATCAAATACTGTTTAAGGATTCAAAGATCCAGTTTTTTAATACATTATATTTGAAGGCTAGATCCGCAAATTGTAGGTAATAATGTCTGACCTTCTCTTATATGTTTTAATTACATTTCAGCATTTTCTAAAGACTGCTACTGTGTAGCAAATGATTAGAGAAGTACTTATTAAGAGGGAACAAGGCCTGCGATTCTCCATACAAATGTATTCCTTTTTTTTCTTCTTGAATAATGTCTAGAGTAATTTTTTTTGTTCCGTTTTTTTCTCTTCATAAAATCAAGGTCTGCTGAAGACACGTCCCTGTTATTTCCTTTTTTTCAGCAACTTATTGGTGATGAAAATATGACCCTCCAAAAATTACAAAAATGCCCCATTTTTACCGCCGTGATTAGAGGACTACCAGAAATACTCGAAAAGTTTTTAACATAAAAAATATATATATAGGAACTTAGACATACTCTTTTCTTAAAATTTAAATGTAAAAAAATATTGAATTGGCTCAGTTTTCGATGAGAAAAAAGGGAAATACGAAACGTCGATCTCGTCAATTTTTTTTGTGATATAATCGGTCTGAGCTGCAGCTGTCTCTATCGCACTCTACGGAGGCTGACTTGAGGTAAGATGACGGAAATAGTTTCTTCAAATACCCGTTTTTTAAATTCCTCGCAGGCCCTGTTCCCTCTTAATGTCTATACGTTACTAATCGGACAATTAAGTAACAGATTTTCCCGTAATCTGGTAACTTGTGTTATCGACCGATTTTTATGCTAAACCACCAGGGCTGAAGCGTCCTGGGACTCCAAACAGTTTAGTAAATATATGATGTAGTAAGCAAATTGAGACGAAGCGAAGCAAGTGTGTTATAAAATCGAAATTTGTGTAGGTAACATACCCTAAATAACAACAACCCTAAATTAATGACCTGCATAAAATTATTCATGACCTAAAATAAAAGTCAAGTCGAACCATCCAGAACGGAAAGGTAATCAACCACCGATCCAAAACAATGAAGTTATTACAATATTAAAAAGGCGACAAAACCCATAGCGAGGACTCACTTCAATTATCGAAGCATCGAAGCCTCGGTCGCCTCAGTATCGCTAGAGCCTGCGCGCGCGCACGTCATGTTTTCCGCGGCGGTTTTCCTAATCGCGTGCGCGGCAACTGCCGCCATTGATCCGAAAACTTTTAACACTACATTGTTGAACAAGCAAGTGTTACAGAAACTATCACCTCTATTAAATTCTAATAGAACTCTGAATGAAAGAAATTTAGCTCTGCTTAACAGGACTGTTCAAAATTTGGGAGTGGATAAGGAATTAGTGGCGAGGTTCACTGATTTGGTTAGGAATAAAACGGTTCAGAAAGAGGCTGAATCGAAAGTACACGAAGAACCCAAAACTACTTCGTATGATGCTTATGGGGATGAGATAGGAAACAAGGATGGGTCTGTCAGGCATGTTGAAGAGTCTCCTGATTACGCGTCTTCAGTAGTGTTGGCGAGTGACCTGCTATCCCTAACTAGTGCTGTAGCTAGCGTGAAGGAGACTGCTTGCAGAGAGCATGGATACAAGTTCCTGGATGGATTGATTATGAACAAGAGATGGGCGTTAAAAAGTAAGTACTGCATTATTTTGTTTTGAAGAAATGAATGTTATGAAAGCTGTGTCAGCATTTACAGGAATGCAAGAATTTTATTGTGTTTGCAGTTTTAATATTTATTTATGAAGTTTTTTCTTAATGTGTGATTCAAATTATTTCAAACAGTTGATACTTTTGGAGGTTATAGGATAGACCTTCCATTGTAGACCACTACTACGAACGATCTTGGAAAACCGACTTTTCCTCATTACCGTTTTCCTTAATAACCAAAATCGCCTTGCCATTACATAATTAATTTGAATCATAGTTTTTCCCAGATTTTATCTATAGGTAAAGTTAAGATTAAAATATTATTATGACACTTTTGTCTTCTAGTTTATATGATTATGTTTGTAATAATAACACGTTTTACAATAATTGTTATATACTTTCCTCCTTATTTATAAACGCTGCTTAAAGTTAAGTAATGATTAGCGCCTGTTTAACCATACATTTTTGACGTTTGAACGTTTCTTAACTTTAAACAACGTTATGATTTATGAGGGTTTTTATTGTTATGTTACCGGTTTTGTTCATAACATAAAAATAAATTAAGTGATGCTAGTAAGCAACAGCCTCGAATTCTTTACGATATTAAGAAGTGACTAAATATTTTTTGATCCCCTTGATGATCTTTTTGATATTTTTGATGAGGAAAAATGTTCAAAAACGCAATAAATAAGATATCGGACAAATCGTTAGTAATCTGTTAGAGATCCATAATAATACCAATCGCGTTAGGGCTCCTGCAGACAAGCTCGACGTGACTCTAGTAGAAGAATTTCTATGAAACTTCGTGGAAGTTGTTCTACCCGAACAGGTTGTTCTACACGTCACACTGTCTTTCGCGCCTGTCTGCGAGAGCCTTTAAGTGCAGACCACACTTTGACCTAAGCTAACTTTATTCATTTACAATTTAGGTTAATGCCAGTCCAATTTTTTCTCAGTCAGTTCTATCAAGGAAACCTCTGTAATCGTTTACTATAACGAAGAAACTATTTTTGGGTCAGGGACAGCTCGGCCCAAGTCATCTCAACCCGAATAATACCAAATACTACGTCGTCAAAACGTCTAAATAAGTGGTGTGTACAGTCCGCATGAAAAGTACCTCTTAAAATATTTAAGATTTTTTTAATTTATTGATAGAATTTATTATTAATTTTTATGAATAAATGTAATAAATATTATTATTCTAAATTAAATTGAATGCTCTGAACTTGTTCTGCAATAAATACTGTTTTATTATATATTTACTTATTCATATAACCAGAAATCAGAATCGCAGAAATCGCCTTCGTGTCTAGCTATACTTACTATTGTAAATTTGATGTGCAAGAGTGAGATTGAAAACTTTTCTATTGTCATCAGATCCGATGTGGGTCATTTGCTTAGCAAAGGAACACATCTCTTTTTTAATCCAGACATTTTTTAAATGTATGAACTTAGGCTACTTATAGAGGTATCATAATTGAAATAGGCGATGTAGATAATTATGTTTTCCTGCTTTGTATGAAAATAAAAACTGAAAATCTTCGGAAAACAAAATTATATTCGTAATGATTTATTTTAAAATATCGATTTTCTGCCTGATCGTACAAATCACCTTCATCGGGAGTAAAATATCAGCAGTGCTATTCTGTAAAAATCTCACGGTGAAAACTTAGGTGAAGTGAGCGTGAAGTGAGCTGTCATTCCACCTTTTTTTTTTTTTTTTTTTTTTTTGGGTGGGAAATCATCAAATGACGTCTCCCGCTCTGGGTGGAGCGGGAGGGCGTGTCAGACTCTTACTGACTAAAACCCACCCATGTTCCTTCTGTTGCCTGTGCAATGCCAGGGGGCCACGGTAGCCCTTTCCCGCAACCCCGGCAGGCAATGGTCTCATCGGACCCCTTCACTCGCTGACACTCTTTGAGGCGCGCGTGGAACACAACGCGCCGTCGACCCGGGCTTGGTCCTTGCCGGACGGCGAGCTACCCATTGCTCACCGTCCGCAAGCCCGCGCCTACGGTGGCCGGGAATCGGTCTCCACCTGCTGCCAGGGACTGACAGCTCACTCCGAGCTCACTTCACCTAAGTTTTCACGGTGAGATGGTTACAGAATAGCACTGCTGGTATTACTATTCCGGTTGAGCTGACGCGGGCAGAGCTGTCACTAATCCCTATTTTTATGGGTTTAGTTTCAAACTGTAACCAGAAACAGCACAAGAAACGCATTTAAAATCATTGCATGGTATATTCAAATCCAAATCCATTGTGTTATTCTTGTACAGACATTGCAACACATAAATTAGATTTACTTGAAGGTGCTAATAAGTGATTCCTATAAGTAATGCAACACACATAGCAGGTTTAAAAATACCGGACATAGTTAAAAATATAGTCATCAACCGGGCTCAAATTCAGACTCTCAGCTGCTGAGAAATTCCAGATAGAAAAACCCAATAACACTTTGCCCGACCCAGGAATCGAACACCTCATGTTCAGCAGTAGCGCTTGCAACCACTAGATCAACGAGCCACATACAAATCGTCTACTAAAATACGTCAGATATCGATTTGTATGTTAAATTGATGGTGGCATTTACAAGGATGGTCAAAGTAACAGTTACTAAGCCCAATGACCTGCTTAGTAAATTAGACTCTCACCACCCGAACATCCTTATCTCTATTCCACTTCCAAACGTAAAACAATTACAAATAAAATATCGTTCAGGTTACAACTTTTTTAAAGCCGACTATGCACAAATCAAAATCTATCTTAATAATATAAATTGGTATGATGCCTTTCATGAGTGTGCTGATGCTAATGAAAGGGTTAATGCCTTCTACAGCATACTACAGAACGCTATCGACAATTATGTACCCAAATATGCAAGAAAAAAATCTAAATATCCCTCTTGGTATTCTGACTCTCTTGTTAATGCTCTATCTGAAAAAGAGAAATTTAGGCAAAAATACCGCAAATATAATAATCCCCGAGACAGACTCACCTATGAATTACTTCGTAGTCGCTGCCATACTTTGATAAATAACTGTTATAATACATATAAATGTAAAATTGAAAACGATATTCCCAAAAATCCTAAAGCTTTCTGGCGATTCATAAAAGATAAACGACGTGGGGAATCTTGCATACCTGCTGACATGTTTATGAATGATAAGGTGGCTAGTAGTGGTCCAGAAATTGCTAATCTATTCGCAGATCAATTTGTCTCTGTTTTTAGCCAAAATCCAACTTCTACTTACAATACTTCCAGTGGGTTTTCAGGTACTGACTCTGTCATAAGTACTATTAAGTTTACGGAAAAACAAATTCTTAACAAGCTTAAACTCTTAGATACCTCCAAAGGTGCTGGGCCTGACTCTATACCACCTTTGTTTATAAAACGCTGCTGCCATGAACTTGCTTTACCGCTGTGGATTGTTTTTAATTATTCTATTGCTGAAGGAATCTTCCCTGATGTATGGAAAAGCGCAAGAACTGTCCCAGTTTTTAAAAAGGGAGATCCTGCTAATGTTAAAAATTACCGCCCTATTTCAATACTATCATGTTTTTCAAAGATATTTGAGTCTCTTGTCTGTCCAATCATTACTCGCCACATTGATAGAATTGTTTCACCAAGTCAGCATGGTTTCAAAGCTGGACGCAGCGTAGAAACAAACCTCGTCGAGTTTGTGTCTGATGTGACCCTAGCTCTTGACAAAAGACTAGAAGTAGATGCCGTGTACACGGACTTCAGCAGTGCGTTTGACAAAGTTGACCATTCTCTGTTGCTGTCCAAGTTAGAATATAATGGTATACATGGCTCACTTTTAAACTGGTTCACATCTTATTTATTCCGTAGATCGCAAATTCTTGTTGTTAATGGCTATGAATCTTATACCTACTATGCCAACTCAGGAGTTCCTCAGGGTTCTCATCTAGCACCGGTTCTATTTTTACTCTTCATTAACGATATTACTGTCCAAATCCATCACTGTAAATATCTAATGTTTGCCGACGATCTTAAAATTTATAAAACTTTAACTTCTAATGAAGATGCTTCACTAATTCAGGAGGATTTGGACAGAATTGAGCATTGGTGCAGCCTTAATCACATGAAACTTAATGTAAAAAAATGTAGCCATATAAGATTCACCAGGAAAAAACAGTCCAATACTGTCTCATATAATATAAAAGGATCATTATTGGAAACTGTAAATGAGATTCGTGATCTTGGCATCATCATGGACAGTAAAGTCAACTTCAGAAGCCATATTGATAATATTGTTACGAAATCGGCACGGCTACTAGGATTTCTTAAGAGAAGTACTAAAGGGTTTAAGCTGGCAAGAACAAAAATTGTCCTATATAACGCTTTAGTTCGGAGCCACCTTGAATTTGCCAGCGTGGTGTGGAGCCCGCACTATGCAGTACACTCACAAAGAGTAGAAAGCATCCAAAGAGCCTTCACAAAACACCTAGCATATGTCTTCGGTGATATATCTCCCCGGTGTCCATACGAACAGCGTACTCAATGTTACGAAATGATTACTCTGCGCGACCGCCGACTGGTACAAGATCTCATGTTCTTTTTCAAATTGGTTAACAATAGATTAGACTGCGATAATTTAACTGAACAAATTGGACTAAAAGTCCCCTATAATTTACCCAGATATCCCATTACCCATTTATTCTGCACTAAAGCATCCAACACAAATATAGGAGTAAACTCACCTCTCAATAGGCTCAGCCGAGAGATTAATTCTTACATAAAATCCACTCCACATGTTGACATATATCATGACTCCCTAAAAAACTTTAAAACCCAAATCTTAAGGTCCCAAAGCACGCAACCCGCACAATCTAAAGATTTGTTGTTTTAGTATGTAAGTATTTCTTGCAACCTTTGTAACTTTTAACTTGTATCATTTTGTATTTCTGTTTACATTGTTACCACTTAATTTTTAATTTTTATAAAAAAAAATACCTATTCTTTTCGTTTTTACCTTAGGTTATCACTATATTTGAGAATGTTGGTTCACCTGTTATTGGCAACTGTATAAGCACATAACCGTTAACTACTGTTATTTTATATTTTGTATACAGAAGCTGTTGGTGTACCTTTATAAATAAATAAATAAAAATAAATAAAGGGGACTGACACATTTCAGGGTAACATCAGCGGAAACAGACAGGTAGGCCACTACCTGTCTGTTAATAATAATGAACTACGATCACCAACTCATCTGCCGATTGTGATGACTACGAGAAACACTTAGATAGACCAACTATTTCAGCTATGGTTGAGTTTATTATCTGCAGGTCTGTGCAGTAAGCAAATGATCACTCGAAGAGTTTCAGTAGTTTGAATATCGGTAGCAATTTGCATGTATAATAAACAGCAAATTGTCTGCCAATTTTAAAATCATGTTTTTCTTGTGAATATATTTTTAGAATTGCGCGTGTGGATATGGTTTCAAGATTAATATAAACGGTTTGTTATTCTAAGCTACAAACATATCCCTATGTAATAGCCAATAACGGTCGAATTTCATTAATTTCTTTACTTTCTTACAAAAGCTTATTTATAAAGGTTTGACCCACAGATTTAAAAATAGGCTGCTCAGCTTTTTTAAGCACCCCTTACCAAGAAAGGTTTTCTTTTCTCCTGGTCAATCATTTTGGAAGGTTAATTTGTATGGTATTACATATAAATTGGTCGACTTATGTGAACCGGTTCCCCATTGACGCCGCTAAAGCATTTGTATGGGCCCTGGCGAATGCAACATGTTTCAAAAAATATTTTTGGGCAAGTATTTCGTTGTTTATGCTTTGTGCCGTTAGTGCCTTGGAAGTTAAAGGGCATTCACTTTAACTGTTGAAGAGTAAGGATGTTTATTTCCTTAAAGGTTTTTGAACGTGTTCGCTTCTAGTGGGTCGCTTACTTTCCTGCTTTGGTTAAATTATTTGGTAATTTCAAGGTTTGGTTACGCTCGATTTTAATCTTAATGATTGATTCCTACAATAATATTTGATGTAAATAAGTCTATCGGACCAGTATTCAGAACGGCTACCGATCTGACATACGGGAGACTTTCAATTATTATTTCAAAGAATGGTTCCAATAAACCGTTTCGAAGTACGGGACTTCTGGGTACGTACTGGAAGGTTCCCAAAAACTCAACAGCGTCCTGCTGTGTGCTAGTAACAAAATAAATTGCGTTTATCAAATCGTCTGTTATGCATGGCGGCTGACCCATGCCTTTCAATGGACAATACGTTGAAAAGATAATAAAGAAGATTATTACAAAAGAGTATTTTTTCTCAAAATTTTCGGGTCAGATTTTGATGCCCTTATGCACAAAGGTAAAGATGAGGTATCCCACCACAAATATCAAAACCGTATCGCTTTTGGCCCATAGACCACTTTCACCCAGTCTCCTTTTACAGAACACTAAAAACAGCAGCATATTGATTAAAGGAAACAAACATTTAAATTCACTAATGAGGTAATTATGAGCCTATAATAGTTATTTGTTATACAAGAGTGCAAAGTTGCTTTTTAACCGCGTGTTCAATTTTGATGACCGAGCAAGCGAAGGATTCTAAAATTGAATCACGAGCGCAGCGAGTGATTCAAAATTAGAATCCTGAGCGTTAGCGAGGGAATCAAAAGAGCACGAGGTGAAAAATCTTTGCACTCGAGTGCAACACGTAACTTTTCATTCCACCTCAGCGAGGAAATGACTAAATGCAAAAAAAAAAACGTTTGCGCATTATTAACAGTTTCAGTCAATTCTGTTGGCGTCAAGCAAACTTCCTCGTCGCTAGAATCACTCATTTTAGTTTTTTCACTTGTTTTCAAGTTTCTTGTTTTTAATATACCTAAGGTTTAACAATGACGTGAAAAAATGCCGCGTAAAGAACCGCGTACAAAGCAAATTGAAAAAAGAACACCAAGAAGGTTCCGAGTCTGAGTTTTTAACAAATTAAAAAAAAGTTGTATGATATATTCGGCACCATAGAGGTAGCAGTAAATAGGTTTAATGTTTTTTTAAATTCACAAACTTAGTGCACACGATGTTCTAAATTCAATTTACTTTATCCTCTAGAGAATAAAAACGGCTTTTCCACTCAGATACTGAAGATTAAAAATACTCTTTCCGAGATGGTGGGATGAAAATGGTTTTTTTAACGAACATAACGGCAATTATAATGTTAAAGTTACTTTAACTAAGCCCTCAATTTTATGACAATCACTATAATATGGTAATTTTATGCGATCTCAAAATGTGTCAGAAAACTTATCAATCTTTATGGTGTTTCTATGGAGACTTGCGAATAACAATTGTTTGACGTTGTATCGATAAACGGAAATCAATTATCACTTACAAAATTATTATGATTTATCGACTACCATAATTTACACAGGTGTCATTCTTTTTGTCATTGGGGCACAGATTTGGGTATTGTTATGTCAGAGAGCAGTGGTGGACCGGTGGTAAGACATGTGTCAACCCGCACTGGGCCCGCGTGGTGGATGACGGCCCACCCTTTCTCACAGTGAGGAGGTCTGTCTGGGCAGTGGGAACATGTCTGGGCAGATTATGTTATTCAGATACAATGAATAAATTGCATTACTTTTTAGTCCAATAAGAGGAAATAGAAATAAGATATTAGAATAAGAAGAAGAAAAAAACATCCCCCTTTACGTGTACCTACCGTAAAAAAAAATGTTTTCATAATTTAATTTTACCACTTTGTTGGCGTGATAAATATGTATACCCATGCTAAATTGCGTGCTTTCTAGTACTCAAAGTCTCTGAGCTAGGCCGCGGACAGACAGACAGACGGACATGGCGAAACTAAAAGGATTCCTTGTCAGCAACGGAACTCTAAAAAGAAACTCCACAGTATCAAAACAATAACTAAATTCTCATACAGACAAAACCAGGCTAAACTGCGGAACAAAACGGATGCATCATCGACATTTTGCATTTATTTGTTGACTCACATTGCGACGATGATCATTCTGCTCACGGTACGTGACTATTGAATAAATACTGTCTCCCTTGTGTCAATATGACGTTTGTGCATTTCGATGGCAACTATTGATTCTCCATTTCCATGGTCAATAGGGTTAATAAATATAAATATAAACTTTATTATCAGGCTTCAAAGGCCCATAGCGTGTTAATGTGTACTGATGGGGTATTGGAACGATATACCTAAGGTGTTCTGTAACTAGCGAAATGTGTTTGTAGTATAAGCCTCTGGCTAACATTTCAGAGAATACAGGCATAATTTTATGAAATGTATGTTCTAGCTCAATGTTGGTCTGTCTCAATGTCAAGGCAAAGATACAGTTGACAAAGGTGCACGATTTCTTTGGAGGTAGGACCTATGATAAATAGCGCGTACAGATAGTGCAATCCACGACGACGCGCCCCACTCTGCGATTACTGTACTGTAAGCTGTACTTTAGTACGGAGCGGAGTGGGGGGCGGCGTCGTGGATTGCACTATCTATAGTGATAAATAGACTGCCCCCATTACACGGGACATACAATTCAAGACGTCCAACCGAACACCTCTGTTGTCACTTCAGATTTTACCGTTAATAGTACCTTAAATTAATAAGTGACATATCGTTCGAGAATAAAATGCAGTCCCTTATTACATAGCTGCCAAGAAGGGTCATTATTTTAAAACAGGATTAGTATCTGAATAAGCGCTTATTCAATTACATTTCGAGTTTAAAGCCCTTTACAAATTCCTTTAAATTCGAGATAGCAATAAAATTTTAAACTCGTTTAAATTGTAGCTCCGGACAAAATCGAATAAAATTAAACGATTTTGTTTGATAACTAAACTCTTTTGTTGAGGTTTTAAAATCGCTGATATTGCTTTCCGATAGAGCGCATTGCAAAGAAATACTCGTAAATTGTGTACGTAAACGACGTTATCTTAACGTTTAAGATTTATTGTAAAGTATTAAACACCTTTTAG
This sequence comes from Xanthia togata, assembly GCA_963853775.1. Lineage (NCBI taxonomy): Eukaryota > Metazoa > Arthropoda > Insecta > Lepidoptera > Noctuidae > Xanthia > Xanthia togata. Next base: position 6,570,370 of record OY970794.1, read on the forward strand.
ATAAAAATGCCTTCTTAATTTATAAAAAAAAAGTTGAATATTCCTTTATCGTGTCGAGGTCAGAGAGGGGCCGAAATTCAGATGGTGTAACTTTTCGCTGTGATAAAGACATTTAAAAAGACGAGTCCTTTTTCGATGTTCAAGACATAAAAATATAAAGTGGATTCTTCCACTTGCTACAAAATTGGATCCGTTTTAAATCTAATGGCGGGATGAACACAGACGATTTTAACATTTTTGTATTTATAAAAAAAAAAGTATTTTAATTATATTCCTGCATTTTCCGAATGGCTTTAGGATTATGTCCCCGAAGGCTGCCAAACGGAACCCTATTACTAAGACTCCGCTGTCCGTCTGTCAGCAGGCTGTTACTCATGAACCGTAATAGATAGATTTGAAATTTGAAATTTTCATAGATTGTGTATTTCTATTGCCGCTATAGCGATTAATAATAAAAGTAAAATGAACTTAAAAATTAAAGGGGGTCTCCATAAATGAGACGTGTTTTTTTCGGCGTTATGTGGTACGGAACCCATCGCCATTCGTGTGCATCACTTGGTCGGTTTCTTATATCCAGAAGCTGCCATAAAAATCGTCTGGCAAAACTAATCCGCGAAAAATGGGATTATAGTACAAGGGCATAAAATGAATACATGAATTCTGTGTAAGTCATAACCTTCTGTTACAATTGGCTTCCCAAAACCTTTTCCAATTATGACAAGATGCCGAAAAAGATCACGTTAATTGTTAAACACGATTGGGTAATGTAATGAGAATGACCGAAGGTTTAAATAATTGTGGTCAAACATATTATCAAGCACCGTATATTGAAGATCTGTCGTCCAACCGGTTTGACCAGGATTCAAAAGATTGCGAAGTTTCGGATAATGTTGATACCCTTTGAATTTGGAACCTGTTGAAATTGTTTTTTTTATGCAGGAATTTAAAAGTAATAATGTGGCTTGTGTGTAGTCATTTTGAATTTTGAATAGATTTTCTCTACTAGATCTACAGAATTACATTAAATTTGCTAGTGAAACTGTGCAGACGTGCTGGGTAAAAAATAAACAATACATACAAAACATATTTAACGTTTTTTTTTTAGGAACACCATCTCTTTTTAATGTTGTTACTTGAAGTATGAGTTGAGAATTTTTATTTTACTGTTTTTTTAACTAATATTTCAAGTGACTACAATAACTGTGGTCGATGACCCCACAAACAACCTCATTTATTTTTTATTTTTTGGAATCGGTATCATGTTTAGATCATGATTTCCAGCATGTCTACGAAGTTTTTTCTAGCTAATTTTATTTGATCCTGTATAAATAATTTTAGACTTAGACCCGTTTGCATCACAAACCATCGTTTTATTTCAGTCAATCGTTTGAAGTTGATGGAGACAGAACGATGATTTCTTAAGCGCTAAATGTATTTGGTGATAAGTGGTGCAAATGGAATTTCAAGAGAGAGATCAAATTTTAAAGTACCTTTGCTATAACTTGTGGCTTATTGAATAATTTTACATGGGACTTAAAATATAACTGGCAAAATGTGGGTGTACACACTATGGGTACACACTTCTGCCTAACCCTTCGGGATAACAAGGCGTGATGTTATGATGTTATGTGATTAATTACCCGACTACGGCGAATTAAAAAGGAGGGTTTCGATTTTGACCGGTATGTATGTATGTATGTTCATCTGTTACCTCATAAGAGGTATCGTTGGCGAAGCGTCTTGATCTTCCGCTGCTTCTAGGCTATGTTCGTCACATCAAATTCAATATGGCGCACTCTAGAGGATATTAAGTATTGAACAAAAAAAAAAGAATTATGGCATGTCGGGTATCAAATGAAAGGGCTTGACGAACACATTACAAATATGTATATATATATATATAATATTGTCTAAGTAAATAAATATGTGTAAATTGTTAAAAACGGCTGTAAAATTAATACCTATTATACAATAAAAGCTAAACAAAAAAACAAATAAAGCAGCTCTGCAAATACTTTATCAGGAAATTATAACCACAAAAATAATTTTAATAAAAAGTAAGTTCAAAAACTAAACCCGACTACTGAAAATCACGCTCTAAAAATTGTGAAAAAATAAAATATTTCAGACAGAAACCAAAACAAAGCTCAAAGATGCAAAAATTGTCAAGATAAAGCCGTCGCATACCTGTACGCCTACAACATTATAATGGCAGTCAGGTTTTAGTTTGCAAACTTACTTTTTTTTTGAGTATATGGGTATACCTAAAAAAAAGTTAGTTTGAATTTTATACGGGCTGAATTTTTAGTCACCGTCCAAATTTTGATATATTAATCTTTGGAAAAAATCATTGAATACGTGTTTTTTCTTTTAATATCACTCAATACAAAAATATTGAGATATCACATCACAAAGTTATTATATACCACGCAGAGCGGATAATTATTTCGAGAAAATGATTTGATATGAAAATTTTACGTATCAATTTTTTTTCAAAAATGGATTTAGTGAATCATACCTAATGCCTAGAAAAAATTTGGACGGTGACTAAAAATTCAGCCTGTATATTCGTTATATTTTGTATTGAATGTGGGTTATTTTTATCATGTCATTGAGTTACGTAACAAGTATTCAATAAAAAAAAGTCTGAATGAGAATTATTGATGAATTCTTTCTTTTTGAACAAGAATTATATGTGATTAAATTAGACAGGTTTTCATGTATCACCAAACGGATGGCAGGTGGTCCTATGCAATTACCATATTAGTTTTTTATAAATCCGTAGATATTATATAATTTAGTTTAGGGAATTTAGAATTTCGTTTAGAAGACCTGTTAATTAGAATTAAAATGATTAAATTCATCTTGATCAATTTCGGCATGATATTTAGTAGTTAATACTAATATTCTCCTCCATTCTGCAAAGGTGAGAGACCTCTTTTAAGTTAAAAGAGTAGAGAAACTTGAAAGAGCAGTTGAGAGTATGTCATGTGCTCACTTAAATATCTCGCTGATGGTGGCGAGTGTGTTGGATCATTCCGCTCGCCACAAAATGTTTCAGCTGGATGGTGCTGATCCAAGCGTTATGTTCGTGAACGGGCGCCTTCAGAGGTCTTCTCATATCTGAAAGGGCTCATTTATCTTCTCATCATATCTATATTTATATCTCTTATATTTTGATTTGTTTTTTTATATTTTTATATTGTTCTCACATATAGAAGCAACGAGAATAATGTACCCAAGATTTTGAGGTATCTATATTTAAAAGAGTGTCCTTGGAGTTCCTTGCCCGTTCTTCTCCATACTGAAAGAGATCCACGTTTTGGAATGGGCAACTAGCTTCAACTTCCTGACTAAATGACCGACTCTGACAATAACTAAATGCCTGTAAATGGTTTAATTGAAATAAATGCTTTGAGTTTGAGTTTGACTATAAAACTAATGTACCGTTCTTGCGTATAAATTTTGTTTTTGTTACTTATCATCATAACATAACGCTAAGTTTTCCCGAAGGTTTACTGAGGTGTACTTACTCAAATTTCCCCAGTTATATTTAAGTCCCATGTTATAAGAGGCGAAACTATTGTCATTGGCTAGGCGCAAATTCAGACTCCGGGCTTATTTATTCCGGGGTTCGGGTACAGATCGAGCAAAATGTTATTGGAGTTTTCCATCTGGAATTTCTCAGTAGCAGCCCGGAGTCTGGATTTGTGCCCGATTGATGGCAATAGGCTTGCCCCCTATTACACGGGACTTAAAAATAACTGGTGAAATGTGGGTGTACTATAGGTACACCTCTGCCTGCCTGACTGCCTCGTTGGTCTAGTGGTCGCAAGCGCTACTGCTGAGCATGAGGTCCTGGGTTCGATTCCCATGTCAGGCAAAGTGTTATTAGATTTTTCCATCAGGAATTTCTCAGTAGCAGCCCGGAGTCTGGATTTGTGCCCGGTTGATAGCAATAGGTTCGCCCCCTATTACATGGGACCTAAACATAACTGGCGAAATGTGGGTGTACTAGTATAGGTCTGCCTAACCCTTCAGGGGGATACAGATGTGATGTTAAGTTACATAAATATTTAAATTAAAACTAGCCAAATCATAACCCTTCGGGTAATTAATTACATAACATCACACCTTGTTATCCCGGAGTTAGGCAGAGGCGTGTACCCATGGTAGGTACTCGTACATCCACATTTTGCCAGTTATCTTTTAAGTCCCATGTATTAATGAAATCATTAGCGTTAATGATCTATTACGTAATAGGGCATTAATATGGCATTCTATTGGTGAAAGAATTTTTAAAATCGGTACAGAAGTTTTTGAATGTATTCATTAGAAACAAGAACATAAATCTTTTGTCTTTATATTTATAATTGTAGATTCGTCAAGATAGAATCTTCTGTAGCTTAAAAAACTGGCATAAATAATTTTGTGCCAGTAATAATTATGTAATTATTAAAGAAACTGACACTCACAGAAAACCAACAGATTTTGATTCTGTAACTATTACCGTCGTGACATTGATAATAAAATGCAAATCATACGGAAATATCAATATATAATTAATCATAAATGTCTGATAATAAACTTGAACTTCAAATAAAATAGTTTGAAGAGCAAAGTTATCGATAAATGTAATAATGATCGAAAAATTATACGAAACTATCGAATACATTTTCTGGTATGCAATAATTAGTTTTAAATTAATTATAACGGTTGTGGTTATGGAATTATTTTTGGAAAAGACGGGCTAAGGTGAATGGTCACTTTCATTACGATACCGGATGTTATCGACGAAACAATGTGTAACAATTAAATAGCGACGAGACACTATCAGTTTTTCAACTACTTTTGAGTTGGGACGAACTTTAGGAGAATGAAACACGCCGTGGTGAAAAGACAAGCAAGATGGGTAGCGGGGCCGACTGTCCACGCGGCTTTGCCCACGCGACATATATATTCATTTTGACACAGCAAGTTTATTGCGGACATAGTTACGTGTATATATCTACTCAACAGCTATTCTCATTGATTCCTGGTACTTAATTTGGTATGAGGTTTGGTTGAACGTCTACGATATAATTATATGGCATACCAAATAGGTTTCGGAACAAACAAATTATGATGATTTTCATTTATTTCAAGTCTCGTTATGTATATATAAGATTCAACACTTCCAAGCAATTTATGGAGCTCAGTTCATAAGATATCGGGATGCTAATCAAAACCAGGAAAAATACCCTAATTACACCATTTATGATCTGACCATAAAACTTTACAGTCTACGACCTCGCTAACTTCAAATAAGGCGGTATGTCAATATATGTGCAGAAAACGACTTAAAGTTAAGATAAATTATTTATTTTCTTAACCTTCTTATACCGTTACGGCATAACCTCCTTTATCGTGGATTTGACTTTATCATCGGAAGTATCGAAATCTATCAGGTCGTAAATATGTACAGCTAAATACGGAAAAATGCATCTCATTTCCGCACATTATTTATTTTATTATTTGACTTAATTTTCGTAAAAGGTCAAAGTCGGAGTGTTGACTTATCTATATTTTTGTCAACATTAATGCCATCGGCAGTTATTTGATTATGAACATTTTTTGTTAACTTTAACATAAACGGTATTTGTTTCTGAGTCTCATGAAACTGGTTTACGCTATGGCTAGACATTTATTTAGTTCCGGGTCAGGGTCTTCCGGGCTCCACTCCGTCCAAGCTATGATAATGTTTGTCAGTCAAACAATGATAGTGTTTGTCAGAGCATGCTTCGGAACACTGAGTGCACGAATGATCCGGAGTCCAAAAGTCCCTGATATGATAGCCCTTAGATCTTTATCCGAGATTGTTGAGTCTCGCATTTTAATGTCGCTTCTAAGCTTGGCAACACATCGCCTTAGTAAAGCAGAGGCAAAGGTTCTATAGATGCCGTTATCCACTTTCCCATTAGAGATACAATCAGATCATGCGTCCACGTCATCCTAATAAACAAACGAAATGATACGGCTACTCGAAATGCGTAAGTATAGAATAATCAGCCTATGCCACTGCTGGGAGACATATGCTCTTCTCTGAGATGGACTTGGCCATAATCCACGACGCGGGTACAGTTGGGTTGGTGGAGTCTAAAATTTTTTGGTTCTAATACATGACGGTTTCCTCTCGATGTTTTCCGTTTTCAACCGACTTCAAAAAGGAGGTTCTCAATTCGATTGTTTTTTTTTGTTTTGTATGTTTGTTACGCGATTACTCCGCCAATTATGAATTGATTTTCATGATTCTTTTTTTGTTTGGTAGGGCATACTTCAGAAATGGTCCCATGTAAATTTAGTCAAGATCTGATAAGGGGTTTTTGAGTTAGCTTCAATAATACGTATTTCTCCCACCTAGTAGATGTGGATGGTGTTCTAATACATAGTTCCTGTCACTGTCATTGACATGGCAGGTTTCCAAAAATTTTGTTGGGTTTTTGTTTAGGTACCACAGCTAAAAAGTGAAAAATAAGAACTTTTTTACAACAAATAAAACCGACTTCCAAAAAAAAACACTACAAAGTGAAAAATAACTTTGATTTCAGAAGTCGGTGTCTTTGGTTTCCGAAATCAAAGTTATTTGAGACCAATGGTGATGAAATAAACTACATAAAGTAAAGCGGCTGGCTGGGTTCGAACTTACCATCAACGAGACGTAAGTCAGGGCCATTACCACTGGGCCGCCACTGCTCTATCAAAGTGACTCATCATCATCATTCACTTATTGCAATTTATTTGTGGTCGACGCAACATGTCCTTTTTTCTCTTTTTCCATACTTCTCTATTAGTCGTCATCTCGGTAGTCTGTCCCTCTCTATCCATATGATATTTCAGACAGCCCATCCATCATTTCTTGGTTTGGTTTTCCACTATTCTTATATTCAAATTCAAAAGTTATTTACTCAAACTAGGCTGAGAAACACTTTTCGAACGTCAAAATTGCATAAGACAGTCCCCCAAAAACGCCCGCCCTTCACCACTTCCTAGTGCTTTAGCTAGAAAGAAGTGGCACAACAAACTCAACAGCTGCACAGATGTCTGAATAGATAGAAAAAATTGATTCTATGCAATAGTACTCATGCAAAATAATTTACATTACGCGCAACACAAAACATTAAATTAAATAATTTTCTGTATGCCACCTAGCACACGCCAATATACAAAAAAAAAGTAAAAAGAACTTAATACCCGAATGAAAGCCTCCAGGCATAAAGGGCGTGTCCGTTTACTTATAGCTATTAAAGCTGTAACTCGGAAATCACAAATGATAAACTAGGACCATCGAAGTAAAAATAAATAATCAATTAATTACTAATAACAACAACTAAAACCATGGTCAGCAAGACGACCAGTCAGCACAAGCAGCACCCATTCACGAGCATAACCCCTCGTCATATTTAAGGGAAGGAGGCAACCCGACCCCCGACGCTACCGCAAGCAGTGACATCTAAGGGAGCATGACGAACTTGCTGCCGGTTGCTCTGGCAACTTGCTGCCGGTTGATATAGCCATCCACATTCACACTTTATCCCTCCTCTTCCTCCTCTCTTTCTCTCTCTCTTTCTCGCTATGCTCTATCGAAGTTACTATCAAATTCGCAGCACCCATTCACGAGCATAACCCCTCGTCATATTTAAGGGAAGGAAGCAACCCGACCCCCGACGCTACCGCAAGCAGTGACATCTAAGGGAGCATGACGAACTTGCTGCCGGTTGCTCTGGCAACTTGCTGCCGGTTGATATAGCCATCCACATTCATACTCCATCCCTCCTCTTCCTCCTCTCTTTCTCTCTCTCTTTCTCGCTATGCTCTATCGAAGTTACTATCAAATTCGAAATGACTACGAGTATCATTTAACCGTGACCCTTATCTGCGATGGATAAGTCATCTGTCACTTTGTCCAAACAAAACAGTTTCATAGACGGAAGTTTGTCAGCCATCTTGTAACGGTCAGGCAAAAGTTCAAAGTCAGTGCCAACATATTTATCTGATGTCCTCTAAAATAAAACAATGTATTTTTTATTGTAAGAATGTCACTTTTTACCTAACCGACCTAAGGAAGATTGCTTTCGTAAAATATAATGATGAAGCACTTTTATTCGAGGTTTCAAATATGTCATTTGAGTATTGATGCCGTTTTTGGTCCTGGTAAATAGGGCAATAGGTGCTCCCTAATAGGGTTGACAGTTATTTTTAAGTCCCATGTCATGAGGGTGTACCTAAGTACGATTCACCCCTTAAAACCTCTTCCTACACGCTTAGCATTACCACCAAAGAAACGGATTTTGTCGACGGAAGAATACATATAATTTTGTCTTTTCTTCCGTCGACAAAACCCGTAGAAAAACCGTTTCTATGGTTATCATGCTAGGCGTGCTGGAATACAGGAGTATTTTTTGCTTACTACTCATATTAATAAAAAAATATTTATATCAAACGCATTAAATTAGTGGTAGTGGGGGCTCGCTACGTCACAATTCAGTATTTAATCTACCAGCCAGTGCTGTCATGCCACATTTTAACTCAATGTATTTACGTAATCTTTTGATTACGTAAACAAAAAAATACGTGTCCAATATTTTTTGATAACTTATCTGTCAGACAATATTTTTATTATACCTTTCATAGATTCTAAACTTAACTTTATACATATTATATGGCGATGTTTCACAGACTCCAAGGAGAGAGGCTTCAAAAAAGTTACTGAGTAGAAAATGGGCCCCTCTGGGTTTTTTTATAGGTTTTTTTTTTGTGAATGTAAGAAGGTTGTAGGCTTAATAAACTATTTGTTGACAGGCCAAACTGTCCTTCCATACCTATCAACACTGTAATTAAAAATATTCTAAGAACCATTTATTTCTAAAACAGTAACCATGGAATTTCTGACCGGCTCTCCTCCATAAGAAACGACCAGTTGGTACCGTGCACCTAGCTTCTAACGTTTCATAAGTGCCCATGTGAAATTAAATATATATTGATTTTGATTTTTGAGTTTATGTGAGTGAAGCCGTGGCCACAGCTAGTTGTTTATTTAGTGAGATAAAAGCAAACGTTCTTTCAATCGAACATTTTGGCATACATACTCGAGACATACTTAACTGTGCTTCTAAGACATATTTACGGATGTTCAAATTCAAAAGTGCATACTTTGGAAAATAAATTACAAACAATATTCTGTCTACCAGTAACGACTGTCAAAGATCTACGAATGACAGCTGGGATCAACGTGTTGACGTGCTTTCTGAGACATGAAGAGGTCTCAATATGTAATGGAGAGTCACCCATCCACGAACCGACCGAGCAAACGCAGCTTAACCTTCACTCGACCCGTGCAGCTGATCTTATTTAGCCCCTGTATGTAATAAATAATGCATTTATTATTTAAATTCAAATTAAAAAGTATGAGTTTCGGAAGTATGAGTTTCAAACGTCCTTAACACAAATTGGGCCATAGGAAATAAGTATCAAATGTTAAATAAATGATCTGATTTTTAATTGTTTTCATACATATTTATATAAATTAATTATTTGTAGAATAATAATGTAGATTCAAAAGGACGTTACCGTGCCATCTTAAAAACGTGTTTCAATGATGTCAGTATGATCTTGACTTTTACTGTAGGTAATTTCTCACGGATTTATTGAGAAAACTGAGTACTGTATTTAATAAATAATATATGGGATTTTGCCCAGTTGATGGCAATAACCGTTGGATGAAATAGATTTCATGGGGCTTAAACATAACTTGCAAAATATAGGTGCACTATAGGTACACCTCTGTCTTACCCTTCAGGGAAACAAGGCCTGATGTTATGTTTATATTATGTAGGTACGAAAATATGTAGGTAGGTACAGCATCAGATGTATCGCTCCAATTAGACGTCAAACGTCAAAAACCTGCGAAGATCAGCGTCATAACTCATAAGCGTCAGTATTGTAATAACCGTAGAGCTATTATTTAGTACTGTACCGACCATAAAGCCATGCCGCCCAGAATGCTAAAATTTTCCACATAAAGGTACTGAATCATTCTGCGTAACGGCTGAGGCGAATAACACCAGAAATGTCCGCCGCACGGTAGACGCTCCCGCTCGCGCGTCCCGCGTTGTGGTCGCTTAGATTTGGCCGAAGATTAAAAAAAATATTTTTGCAGCAATTGCGATTTGGACTCGCACACGTAGGGTTCTGGGTTAAAGTTTAGAAACGTGCCGACTCGTTAGGGGCTGGAGAGGGAGGAGGGGTGAAGGTTAAGGCGGCACGTTTCTAAAACCAACCCGGGTATCAAACTCAAACTCAAACTCAAACCATTTATTTCAATTAAACCCTTTACAGGCACTTTTGAATTGTCAAAGAGTCAGTTAGTCAGAAAGTTGAAGCTAGTTGCCCATTCCAAAACGTAGATCTCTATGGAGAAGAACGGGCAAGAAACTCCAAGGACACTCTTTTAAATATAGAAATTACAAAATCCTGGGTACATTACTCTTGTTGATTCTATATGTGAGAACAATGTAAAAAAAAAAAAAGAATATAAATTAAAAACGATTAAAAACAAGCCCTGGCAGATAAGAGATGACCAGTCTCAACTGACGGCGCCCGTTCACGAACATGACGCGTGGATCAGCACCATCCAGCTCAACCATTTTGTAGGGAATCGAATGATCCAACACACTCGCCACCATCAGCGAGACATTTAAGTGAGCATGACATACTCTCAACTACCCTGCTCTTTCAAGTCAAAATCAACATAATAACATAGTAAAACGACTCCATGGTACTCACATTTACAAAAATTGAAAATAAAAATGCGTCTAAGTTATACAAAACTATAGTTTGCAAGAATTTTACCACCAAAAGAAAGAAAATCAATATTATCTATTGGAGTATTCAATAATTAAAACTTAGTTTAATAAAAAAAAAAAAATAAACAATAAGTTCGTAGTCAGAAAAAATAAAAAAGGGGAAGCAACTCTACCAATTTTTTCATTTTTAACTAGTGAGCCCAAGTGGCTGTGGAGCAGGACCAGCATTTAGCCAAGCATTTTTATCTACGATATAATCATCCAGCTTATAGTATGCTTGTCTACATAGTGTGCGTTTAATGCAAGTTTTAAATTTCTTCTCATTTAGTTGAAGAATATCGAGTGGTATTTTATTATAACATTTTACACAGTACCCCATAAAAGAAGTGTGTACTTTAGACAATCTGAAACGTGGTTGATCTAATTTGTTCCTATTTCTTGTGTTAAAATTATGCCTGTCACTTATCTTACTATAGAGATGTAGATTTTTTCGAACATACATAATGTTTTCATATATATACTGACAAGGTACCGTCATGATATTAATTTTCTTAAACAGTTCCCTAAGAGATTCGCGTCTGCGGAGGTTGTAGATGGCTCTAACAGCCCTCTTTTGCAGAATAAATATAGAGTCAATATCTGCGGCCCGTCCCCACAGCAAAATACCGTAAGACATGATGCTATGAAAGTAACTAAAATAGACCAGTCTCGCGGTATCCACGTCTGTTAGTTGGCGGATTTTCCAAACAGCGTAAGCGGCTGAACTTAGCCGCCCTGCAAGTAATGTTAAGTGAGGACCCCACTGTAGTTTTGAGTCAAGCGTGATTCCCAGGAAAACCGTTTTTTCGACGAATTCTAGTGTCTCCTTATTCAGTACAACGTGACATTCACGTATATACAGACAAGTATAAGTTTTTATTTTAGGGTTCATTAGAAACAGCCCGCTGACAGACAGACGGACACCGGAGACTTAGTATTAGGGTTCCGTTTGGCACCCTTCAGGTACGGAACCATAAAAAGCAGTATCGAATAAATTAATTCGTCATACGAAACCTTTAATTGTCGTACCTGCGAAGTGGTTGCGTAAACGCATTCTTGGCATCTTGCCGGTGCGTTGAACCGAACTGGACTGTTAAAAAACGAACAAAAACATGTAGTGTTGTGTAAACAAAAGTGGGCCAGTTATGATACGAGTAGGTCACCTTGTTATTTGAGTCACAAATGTTTGTTGATTTTAGGCGTCTTTTGTAGTTCGTTTTTTAATCCCAGAGATTAATTTGACAGGTGCAAATGTCAAACACCAAATTGAAAAAAAAAACAAACAACAATCACTTGAAATGTCAAATTTGTCTCTGGGATTAAAAAACGAACTATAGTTTATTTTTAATTAAGTAAATAATAGGAATATGAAAAGGCTCTGTATGTGAGACTTTAAAAATTACCAGCCCGTTGATCAAATAACAATCTATAGTATATTAATGATAAAGCTGAAGAGTTGTTTTTTTTTTGTCTGGGGGACTACCAGCCAGTTTTAGCCGTTTTAAATCGGGATAGCCCGATTCTTGGGGAATTCTATGGGCTATTTAACATCACGCACAAAGGGAAGAAGTCAGAAAGAACGGTAACCAAAAACGAGGTAATAGCGCGGGAGGGCGATGGGATGCGACGTGATGGGTCGGGGACGAAATTTCACGCGAATGAATTCGCGGGCAGAAACTAGTAATTGATAAAGAAAAAATATGTATTGCACGGATGAGGAAAATCAGTTTTTATTTATTTTTCCGGGGAAAAAATTCAAAAACGTATTTAAAATTCTCATGTTGGTATGTAATAGGAAGTAAATGGCGTATTGCCGCCTCAAATTCAGATTCTAGGCTGACTGAGAATTCGGGAAATAAATAAATTAATCGTAAATCTTTCACTCAATAAAATTCTACTACAAACTAGAGCTAATCCATAAAACCTTGACACATGCATCGGTTATTGAACGTGAACAAAATGTGAATGGCATTGGACTACAAGTATAAGTATATATACTTTATACATAACGATTCCTGCTCACTTCCGTGTTGATTCATAAACAATGAATTATTTATTAAAATACTATATTGGACATGGACCTTAATAATATTTATCGTTGGATGACGCGGCATTGAGCGAGTTTAGTAGTTGATGTCGAATTTGATTTGGATATTGTTTTGAATTGGCTTTAAATACATTCTAATTTTAGATTTAATTTGTGGTTTATACAGCGTGTAACAAAAACTCTGTACGATCCGTGAGGGTGTTGTTAAGTTAAGAATCATACTGGGAGTCTATTTATGTGTTATGTTTTCTGGAAAGAAAAAAAAATCTTGCAGCATTTTTTTCAATGGGGAATTTTACCGGGTTTTTTACATGGGGCGCGGGCAGCCGTTCTTTAGTGGGTTTCTACTAGTTAAGCTATGACCTCTGTTGGAAATTTACAAATTTTAATGGAATTGGGATAATTTGGTACTAAAAACGTGAATTTTAAATAACAATATCGGTTTTTTTATATTTTTTTGGTAATTTTATTGTTGTACATTATGTGCCCTTTTCGGATAGGACAGGGTTTTTGTAACACATTGTACAGGTTATTTAAATATTGATTTATGTTAGTCTTTCTTGGTGATGTTGTTCAGAAAGATCGGGTGCGTAGTAAAATGAAATGAAATGAAATTGTTTATTCTGTAAAATAAATACGTAGTACTCGCAACTGGTGAGCGTGTTTGACCAGTGAATGTAAACGAAGCAAAAGGAGTATATTATAAGGATCGATAAGTGGCTTTCTGTAGTTTCTGTCTTCCCCCATAGAAAGACGTCGTGAGTGTATGTATGTTATGAAGGTAATCTTAAAGAATTCAATCCAGCAAAAATAGATCTATGATTTTTATGACAACTTTTTACACACTTGGTATCATAATACCTACTTAATATCATAATTTTGTAAGATTATTACCTAATACCTTTTTTAGAGGAGCTCGCGGCTATGTAATAACAGCCGCATGGGCCGATCCATTATGTTAAGCTACGCTTGCCAGGGTTGGTCTGTGGATAGGTGACCATCTTTACATACCAAGACCCATCCTCCGTGTCTTGGAAATCACGTTGAGCCGTTGGTCCCGGCTGTCATTCGTACATCTTTGACAGTCGTTACTTTCTTTGGGTATCGTATTACCCAGTAACTGGGTTGTGGAGGTCAGATAGGCAGTCGCTCCATGTAAAATATTGGTATTAAACTGCATCCGGTTAGACTGGAAGCCGACCCCAACATAGTTGTGAAAAAGCTAGGCAGTTTGATTAACTACTAACTTTCGCCCGCGGCTTCTCCCGCGTGGAGGTCGGGAATTATCCCACGGGAACGTGATACCGGGATAAAAAGTATCTTGTGTGTTAATCCAGGTTATAAACTATCTGTGTGCCAAATTTAATCCAAATCGGTTGAGCCTTTTTTGCATGATTCAGTAACAAACACCCAAACTCAAAAATACAAACATTCTCATTTATAATTAGTATGATAACAAATCTTGACAAACTGGTCGAATTTAGTTAAAATTCGGGTTTCACAAGAGTAATGAACGAGTTTTAAAAGGGTCTATTTTTGTGTTTATGTGTGCGAATAAAGGGTTTTAAAAATACTTTAACATAAAATACGCAACACAAAATCTAGTCTATGCCTGTCTCTACGTGAGGCTTCCTTGAGAAATATATTTTGATACATTTATTGTCTGAAAGAAAGATCTATTTGGCTGCAACTTGAGATAAATAAAAATCTTATTGCGTTTGATATTCATTCATGATTCTTTGCAAAAAAATACGGAAAATTACGGATATCCTATTTCCTTATAAAGAACAAAGGAAGTTCTTTTATAGTAGTCTTCAGGGTAATTACTTGTACTAATTAACTGGCTATATATTTTTATTTAATTTCATGTTTATTTGTCAGTTTGTGAGATGAAAGAACGACTAGAAACTCTATAGGGTGTCAGATTAAACGACATACTTCAAGGGAGTGGTTGTACTCATGAAAAGGATCAACTTAAAAAAAAAAACATTTATTTCGGGTTCTCCCATATTACAATCACAAGTACAAACACGAGATAAATACAAATCACAATATAAAAATAAATACAATGTCATCAAATTATAAACATAATGTCAAACTAAGCAAATCAATGTAAAATAAAAATTAAAATTTAAGACTGTAACTGTCTGTGTCTGTTTTTATTGTGGGCAGTTTTTTTTTTGATTGTTTGGCACACAAAAAAAAAAATTGCTGCTCCATACATTTATGTTCGCATAATTCGACAAAATGTAAGAAATTAGTACATAAGAGGAAGTCTGAAAGTGGCACCGGTGACTGAAAAGTTGTGCAGAAATCGGTTGTCATGGTATCGGTGGTATGGGCATGTGATGCGGAGGAATGAGGGAAATGTCGTGAGTAACGTTTTGAGTATGAATGTCGATGGCTATAAGAGTAGGGGGAGACCAAAGAAACCATGGATGGACTGTGTGAAAGATGGTATGGCTAGAAAGGGGGTGACTATCAAGATGACGACTAATAGAGAAGCGTGGAAGAAAGGGACATGTGGCGTGGACCACAAATAAATTGCGATACGGGCGGGAGAATGATGTTGAGGAATTCAACAAAATGAGAAAAAAATAATATTTTCAAAGTTTGTTCCATAGTAAAAGCTAGCCATTTTCATGAGCACTACACTAGAAAGTGTAGTAAGTATGTCCCTCATTTAACCTAACACCCTGTTTTTAAAATAAATGATAATTATGGACTAGAATCCAATGTATATTTTCAAAGATCTTTGACAGTTCGTCACCCTTTATTATCTAACAAATATTGACTCTTGTTAAGGCTGACGGCAGGTCAGAGTATTTTAATATTACCAAAGTAAATTCGTACGTGAGATTCCAAAGCTCAGAGACTGACCACGGAGCATCAGAGGGGATTTCTGTCTGCGGTATTGGAGAGCGCGCTGGAGGATACCGCGGCGGGATGTGAAAATGTGACGGTACGCGCCGGAGTCCGCTAGCATTATGATCTCGGGGGAGACACAGTGCAAGCGGGGGTGCACTCCGCATTTCCCCCATGTGATAACGCGGATGCCGCCGGATACTACTCGGCAAATCTCTTCGATCCCGTCCCCGCGTTCTGCTGGTGTCCGTTGGTCTTTACTCATTCATGGATTCCTAATTATATTAACTTACGAATATTTTGTCTCTTTAGTGTCCTTGGCTTATTATTAAACATAAATAATATGACGGCGATCTTATTTATTTTGTAGAAGTTGCTGTTTATTCGTGCTCGGATACCAGCTTAAGAGAAAAATATTTTCGGTATTTCATTAAAATAAGTAAACAACATGGAGGGTAAACAATATTTTTCGGAAGGTAATTGAGGGTACCAGACAAATTAAGCGTTGAAGGCTGCCTGTAATGTTGTTTTGGCTGATCGAGTAAATAAAAATGTGCTGAAATTTTATTAGGTACCATGTTAGTTCAGGGCATATTTTTTCAGTGGGGGGTGAGGCGAATGTACAATTATCTTATGGGCCTCCGAATCATAGTAGTAATACTAGGAAGAGTGGGGTTTTAAGCCTCGTTCAGACCAGCGCGACGCGACTCGAACAATACAAATTCCAAGAAAACTTCACGGTAGACGCGACACCGGCTATTGTTATACCGTGAAGTTTTCTTAGAAAATGTATTGTTCGAGACAAGTCACGCCGTCGCGTCGCGCTGGTCTGCACGAGCCTTTACCCTCCGTTCTCCCAAGACGGAGGGTATCCATCAGAACTTCCCCAGGAAAAAAAGGGCATTGTGTAACCGTTTTTGAAAGTGTTTCTAAATTAAATTATATTTAAGCAAGTTGTTACAGAAAGATGTGGGCAAATTGGAATAGACCATGATAGGTACATACATATATAACTACTTACTCTACATCTACAGCATGTCCCGGAATTAAGCACACCACCAAATATTCCAAATTATAATATTATGTTATATACTCATAATACATACACTGAATTTTTACTATCTACACTATAATAATATTATTAAAACAAAATTGTTTGTTTATTTGTATGTTTGTATGTAGGGGGTAATCTCCGGAACTACCAATCGGATTTGAAAAAATATTTTTGCATTGGATAACCCAAGGCTTGCGGACAAATTCGCGTGCAGAAGCTATTTATGCATAAAACATTGTTTATTTAATAAATTAGTTATAGGTACTGATTGTGCGAGAAAATTGTGGTCACATTACACATCTATCCACGCATACAGTTGCACACTTATAGGGGTCTAGCTTAGCAGGTACCATTTTGGTTTGTTTTGACTGTACAGCGGAAGTGCGACCATAATTTACGTAGTTTTAATTATTTTTGGGATAAAAAAATACCTATATAAAAAATTACAGAAATCGATTCAGTAAACGATAAAAAAATCGATGACGAATACACATTAATTCAGTTACACATTTTATAGGGAAAATGTTTTTCTATTATGATGTTTTTTTATATAATACCTAAACAAAGATTTCATAAATTTGATAGTAGACAATAAACAAGATAATAATCATATACCGATTGGTATTCAAATAATAACTTGATGATCTTTATAATATCGAATTAATTATCTTTTGACCTCCGATATTATTATAAATTATTGAGCAAAAAATTAAAGTTAATTTTACAAGTTCGAGATACGAATAAACTTTAATTTCAGTCCCATCAGAATAAAAATGTGATATTACAACAAAAAACGTGTTAGTACGTAAAAAATTATAACTTTCAAACTAATATTATCAATTGATCAGTCTGTGCGACAACGTTATTCTTTAAAACTACGCAAAGAATTTTGATGCGGTTCACCATAATTTTGAGAATTTTTGAATAAAGCATTAATATATATACACTTACATATAATAAAGAAATCTTGATGTTTTTTCAAGTCGTAGAAACCGTGCGAGGCTGGTTTGTCACTGTGGACGGTTGTAGGGGGCGGGTTTTTTAAAAGTAACTACTTTTAAAATACCCGCCCCCTACAACCGTCCACACGTGGCTAGACTCGCCCCCTATTACATGGGACTTAAACATAAGTGGCGAAATATAAGTATACTATAGGTACACCTCTGCCACCTCACCACCTTCGGTGAAACAAGGCGTGATGTTGTTATGTATTTAAATAATATCAAAGACTATTAAGTCCACGGAAGATCATTTGATGACTAAAAATCGAATCGTCATAGTACTAAAGTGATAAAATAATTAAGTTTAAAAAACTGTAATCATTTTTTAAGATCATTTTATTTTCCCTTATGTCGTGTTACAGATTTTTTATTTTTACTTTTTTTAAACTGAATTTTTATTTTTACTTTTCCGTTTTATCGCTTAATAAATGCTACGACAACGTAAATATAAGGTAATACAATAGGTTGGTAATTAACCTATTTTAAATTTCGATAGATAGCATTGCATAGTGCCTTGAACGAAACCATAGCGCGATTTCTTCGACGCCAACAGCGTCGAAGAAATCCAAAATATATATATTTCGTTGAACTTGTTTTTCTTCTTAAGAGTTACAAATCTTTACTATTTGATCTACCTATTAAGATTTGTTGAACTCATGCCTTACGTAGCGCAGTTAAACATATTCATTTACTTTGAAAATATGATATATTGGTCAAGACCTTTTTTTTGATACCAAACCTGTCATGATTATCCCAATTTATTTATTTTTGGGGTTAGAAATGTACGTGTACAGTCCACCATTTGAAATTTAGGGAGAATTTATATAGCTTATCTCATTCATCAAAATCGGTTGAGTAGTTTAGGCGCTACGGTGGTACACACGTAAATACAAACATACATACATACACTGCTTAAAATAACCCTTCTTGGCTTTGCCGTAGTCGGTAATATAAATTACTATTATATATTGTGTAATATCGTTATAGCCCTGTGTCGTCACTTCTCATGCACAAGGTTGTGGGTTCAAGTCCGGGCATTGCCAAAGCGACTTTTTCAATTCATAATTATGTACTTTCCGAAAACATCGTGAGGATACCAGCCGGTCTATTCTATAATAATCTCACGGTGAAAACTCAGGTGAAGTGAGCTGTCATTCCACCTGAGGGACTGACAGCTCACTCCAAGCTCACTTCACCTAAGTTTTCACGGTGAGATGGTTACAGAATAGCACTGCTGGTCTTATAGTTAACATAATATAAGTCTGAAATCACCAACCCGTCTTGAGCAAGCGTGGTGATCAGTGCTCGTGCCTTCTCTGTATGAGAAGAGGCATATGCGTTGCAGTGGGACAATAATAGACAGGTATTTTATTATACTATTATATAATAAGTATCTAATTCTTTAAAAGTTTTGAATGTGTCAATTGAAAAAGGTGTTTTGCACGACTCATAATGCGAAGCATTAGAGAGTGATTTGCGATCGCAGTTAATCTAAAAAGTTTTGAAAATCCAAAAGTTTCATACTTAACGATACTGTTTACCTTCTAAAATAAGTTAACTACCTCCCAACTTGTTAAATGCTTAAAAATTAAGCGAGTTTTAGTTCCGCAAGTTCGTTTTTATGTTATAAAAGTCAACTTATTGTGACTTAATGTAGTAGTGCACTGTGTTTGTTTTACTGTTCTCGTAACTTGATACAATTTATGCATTGGTAGCAATTTACTACTTTAGTTATAAGTGCTGTACGTAAGAACACTTAAACTGCATTAAAGATTTATCGGGAATTATTTATTTTCTCTTTGGTTGGTATATTAACGTGTGCTAACTGACATATGGCTATACATTTATAATTTAAATTATGTTTTGTGTTGCGTAATGTAAACAATTTTGAATACTATTACATAGAATCATTTTTTTCTAATTGAATAGACAGCTGTGCTGCTGTGCTGGGGAGTTTGTTGCGCCACTTCTTCTTCCCAGCTAAAGCACTAGTGGTAAAGGGTGGGCGTTTAATGGGACTGTCTTATGTAACTTTGACGTTCGAAAAGTGCTGATTCTCAGCCTAGTTTGAATAAATGACTTTTGAATTTTGAATTTTACTGTAGGTAATTAACTTTCGATAGACTCAGTTTTTGCAACCAATTATTTGATTTATTAAGTTTCAATTATTTTAATTTATATTGCATAGGAAATCGGTTAAAAACACCAATTTAATTCGCAATTTAAATCCACTTGAAATTATGACTGAATTAATGGCACTCACAAAACAACTTTTTGGCAAGACTATGTATTCATTACCAATGTTTTCCTTATGTCGACTTGTAGCTTGATTTTGTGAACTACCAACCAATCTTCTTTATTTTTCGTGTGGTTAGTGAATAACCTGGTGTTAGAGTTTTTATGCCGCCCATGGGCCTCTGATTTGGCTTCACATGCCGTCTAGAAACATATCTCCGGTTTCCTCACAATGTTTTCCTTCACCGTTTTTGAAGCAAGTGATAATTATATAATACGCACATGAATCCGAAAAGTTAGAGGTGCGTGTCTTGGATTCGAACTCGAGACCTATGACTTGGCAGTCCGACGGTCACACCACTAGGCTATCACTGCAGCAGTAGTCAACTAATAATTGTAGTTGAATAGACTCGACCCCAAAATTAAATGGGACTTACATAAATGACGAAATGTGGGTGTTACAATACAGTTCTGCCCTAACCCTTTCGTGAGATACAGGCGTGATGTTATTTTATAGTGTTGTTGAAACCGGTAACAATAGGTTAGTCGGAACTGTTGCTAGACTAGTTCTGAGACCTGTTGAATAGAACTCTTTGTTGAAAACCTAGTATAACACTCAACGCTTATTGGATTGCAGAAAGGACTTTCTTGGTAATTTTGCACTAGATGCGGAGTTGCTAGCTGCTTCTGAAGTTTACCGGTATTTGATCAAATTCATGTGCAGGGCCAGTACAAGTCGTCGCCCAGAAATTACTTTTGTACTGAGTGTATTTAGAGTTTGGTTGTAAGAGGAGCTCGTGGCTAAGTAATTATAGCCGCACGGGTCGATCCATTAAGTTAAGCGATGCTTGCCGGGGTTAGTCTGTTTATGGGTGATCATTTTTTCATACCGAGACTCCTCTCTGCCTCGGAAAGCACGTTAAGCCGTTGGTCCCGGCTGTCAGTCATGGATCTTTGACAGTCGTTACGGGTCATCAGAAGCCCGAAAGTCTGACAGCCAGTTTTACCAAGGGTAATACGATACGTATAAAATACTGGTATTTATACTGAAAGACGACCCCAATATAGTTGGGAAACAGGAAATATAGGAGGGGTCTTGGGTATGTAAAGATGGTCACCCATTCACGGTTGCCACGGTTGGTCCGTGGCAAGCATAGCTTAACCGGATAGATCGTCCCGTGCGGCAGTTAATTATAAGCCCCAAGAAAAATACATCAACTTTCATAAATAAGGTTTCAGTGTCGTCACCCGCCGGTAAATTGCGTACACTTTATGGCGGCCATCGCTCTTGTAGGAAACGGTAACTTAAGGTAAGTATAGCCGAGAACAATTCATTTTATATTGACAAAGGTGACAATCATTATCAACTAATGTTTGTGTGAGCTTATCAACATCTAACCAGTTTGCCGAAGAACTTAATTGATTTTCAAGAAAATCATTTTCATAACAACAAATAACAAAGATACTATTTTATCGTTTACTAACAGGTTTTCAAACCTATTGAATACATTATCTTTGTCTTTTACCGGAAATTCTTGAACATATCATTATTTTAATTGATGGATATCAAGTTTTTTTTTTCAACTTGCCATTTATACACTTAAACACACTTAAATAAACAGACAGAAATCTCTACCAGCATACCTACCTGCTGCGGTAGGAAAATAGGTAAAAAGAGATGTAGACAACGTGTATAAGAGTTGAAGAGCATATGAGAATATAAAGAAAGAAAATAAATTTATTTGACTCAGGTTAAGGCACACAATATTCACACAAAAACAAAAAAAAAACAGAAAATATAAAAATACATAACTTAAAATAGTATCGAGTGATAATTTTAAAATCAAATCACAAAAATATGAATAATTATAATGTAACTTAAAATATTAAATAGTTAAAAAGAGAAGTAATAACTTAACTTAAAGAATAACTTGTGTAAGAGTAGAAGAGAAAATAAAATACATAAAATCAAAAAATAATTCACTTATTTTAAATACAACAAATCACATGAGATTATACTTACATACATATTTTAAAATCAAATTGAAAAAAATATTCATAATTATAATGTACTTTAAAATAATAAATACATACGCAACTATGACGAAGTGGAAAGATTTTGTGTAACACTGTTTGTCCACCGCAAAACGTCAATGGCGTGACGTCAACGTGTGCGCTGGACACGCGGTCATAGTAAATCTACGT
This sequence comes from Xanthia togata, assembly GCA_963853775.1. Classification (NCBI taxonomy): domain Eukaryota; kingdom Metazoa; phylum Arthropoda; class Insecta; order Lepidoptera; family Noctuidae; genus Xanthia; species Xanthia togata. The sequence goes on from OY970794.1 coordinate 6,592,657, forward strand.
ATCGCTACTTCGGCGCCGTCACCTCGTTCTCGTTGACGTCCCGTTGACGTGGCGGTGCACAAATTTCACTTCTTGTTAGGTATATCTAGAGTAAAATTGGTTCGAGGAATGGATAAGTCTCAAAAACGGTTTTGTTTTTTTTTGGTCACAGTAAAAAAAAAAACTTATAATTTTATTCAAATTCTATTCAGGAATTGATTTCTTTGTCCACTACTCGTATTTCGAAAGGACTTAATGTATATCAGTGGTAACAGTATTACTCGTGAACCGATAATACCTACTGCATTGGTTCCGGTAGTTAATAAACGAACGGATGCAATGCAATTAGAAGGTCTTAAGATACTTGGCCGATTTTACAACAATGTTGAGTCAAGATACTTATGTATCTCACAGTTGATCTTTAAATTAATTAGTTAGTCATTAATAAATTTAACAGAATTTAGCTTCGTACTTGAACAATAGTTAGAATCGTTACGTAACTTGGTAAGGTTTTGGCGTATTGGGAGTAAGTTAGCTCATGTACACTTGCTTGTCATTATTCTATGGTTATTGCCATAATTTAGTTTTGAACATTCGGTTTGGATCATTGTGTGTTGGATCATTCGGTTCCCTACAAAATGGTTGAGCTGGATGGTGCTGATCCACGCGTCATGTTCGTGAACGGGCGCCGTGAGTTGAGACTGGTCATCTCTTATCTGCCAGGGCTTATTTTTAATCGTTTTTGATTTTTATATATTTTTTACATTGTTCTCACATAATTATAGAATCAACAAGAGTAATGTACCCAGGCTTTTGCAATTTCTATATTTAAAAGAGTGTCCTTGGAGTTTCTTGCCCGTTCTTCTCCATAAAGATCTACGTTTTGGAATGGGCAACTAGATTCAACTTTCTGACTAACTGACTGACTCTTTGACAATTCAAAAGTGCCTGTAAAGGGTTTAATTGAAATAAATGCTTTGAGTTTGAGTTTGAACATGTCTATTAAAAAAAAACAAGCTGTGCATCTACGATTCTTGCCAAGTTACGTATTAGAACGGAATATATCGCCAATACTGTCTTTCAACAACATTACGCCTCTATTTCGTTATTTATATGTTATATATTTATATGAATAAGTTTATGCTTTATGTATGTATGCATATATTGTCTAAGCAAATGATACACCACTGACTACCTGCAGTATTGTATCTCCTGTTACCTTTAATCCATCCAAAGGTTGTCTGTAAAAGATCGCTTTAAGCGATAAGCCCGCCCATTGTGTCACCCTATGTGATCTTGCTAAATTTATGTCTGTAATTTTTATGATGTGCAATAAAGAGTATTCTATCTATCTATCAATCTCGTCTTTCAGTCCTTGGACACCACTCTGTCATAGCCTTACTCCACCTATCATCACTACACCTTGCCAGGTGTCCTATTTCATATTCATTATGTACACCTATATTTATCCAGTTGTGTGTTAAATCCCCTATGGGTTGAGTCTGTTTGACTAGCTTTTGCCTTCACCCTCGTGGAGGTCGGAAATTATTCCACGGAAACGTACTACCGAGATAAAAACTATCCCATACCCTAACCCAGGTCACGGACTAACCACGTGCCAAATTTCATCCAAATCTGTTCAGCCGTTTTAGCGTGAATGCGTAACAAACAAATAAATAAATCCGGACGACGGACGTCAATGGAAAGCTATGCCAGTGCATAGCTTTCCATTGATGTCCGTCGAGTTGGGGGTTGATAGTTTTTTTTTACAAAAAGGTTACATTATTATAAGCACACACCGCAAATTTTTAACATTCGGAGACGCGTACTCTTCGAGAAAAAAAAAAGCAGTATTTTTGCAATATTTTTTATCAATTTTAAGATCTGGCCACGACATGTCAATCTATAGCATTTCTAAAATTGGCCAAACATGTGTTAATTTAATAAAAATAGATGTTTCGAGGAAAAACAGAAAATAGTTAACGTTCTCAATAGCAGCTTTTTAGGACTTGCTCATTTTAATTTAGCATCAAAAGTGCAATCTAAACTTTTCCATTTTGCCAATGCCTACATTAAACAGTTTCCATAACTTATTTCAGCATGTTCAATTGAGTTTCGCAACGTGAATTGAACGGCAATAGTTAGTATGATTGGAGTTTTCCATAATAGTCTATTCAATCTACTATACGAGTATTTGCATGTCGCATTCATTTAAACCTTTATTCAATGCTGTTGCAAAGCATTTTACTAAAAAAAAAATGTTTGGGAGGAAAATTGATTGACGAAAATACAGTTGTTTGTAGGATCCATGCTTGAGCCCAAAACGGCCTTTAGGTTTCGTAGTGTCTGTAGATTGGTACGTGTGTTTGTCGGTGAGAATTTAAAAAAAAAGTGAGTGTAAAGAGATAACTTCAGGTAAATTCAAAATTCAAATTAAAAAAAAAATATTTCACATAAACCTACAAGGGCACTTATGAAACGTCAGAAGCTAGGTGCACGGTTCCAATAGGTCGTTTCCTATGGAGAAGAGCCGGCAAGAAACTCCACGGTTACTCTTTTAAAAATAATTGGCTTTTACAATATTTTCTAATAACAGTGTTATTATTAGGTATGGGAGGACAGTGTAGGTCTTTCAACAAGTACCAGGTACTTAACAAAATAATGATGGTCAACAAATCGACAGTCCACTAAGCCTACAGCGTTCTTACATTCACAAAATAGAAAATATAAATATTATAATAATAATAATATAATATTATTCCATTGGATGCTGAAAGTATGAATGAAACAAATTTTAAAATATTTTTATTGCCTGTATGCCTAAATTAGACTTCAATTCATATCGTGATAGCCACAATAAAGTAGTACAGCTAGGGAATTAATTATCAAATGAACACACTACGTCAATTTGACGTAACGTGATACAACCATTTCATACAACTGACAAAGAAAGACAGTTATGTTTTGAATATTGAATACCAGCACCCCGCGGTTACACCCGCGTAAGTCTTGATATATGCAGCCATGCATGCCAAATTTCATCTAAATATATGCAGCCATTTTGGCGTGAAATCGTAACAAATTCACTTTCGCATTTATAATATTTTTACTAGCTTTTTCCCGCGGCTTATCCCACGGGAACGTACTACCGGGATAAAAAGATCCTATGTTTGTGTGTATAATCAAGGTTGTAAACTATCTGTGTGCCAAATTTAATTCCAATCAGTTCAGCCGTTTTTGTGTGATCGAGTAACAAACATCCAAACATACAAAATTTCACATTTATAAAAATAGTAGGATTAGTAGGATAGGATAGTAGGATTAGTTATGATACAGACAATTGAAGTTGGTAATCAATTTGATCCACACTTAATTTACCTGTCTTTACGTCATGAGAATAGCTGAAATTGCATTGAAAATTTTAGAGGTTCGTAGCGGAGTTGAATACTCTACTTATTATAATTAGTAGAAATTAATAATTATATTAGCATTTTATTACATGAAATCTGTGTTGCCTATAACAGATGAACGGTTTATTAATTAATTAATATTGTAAAAAAGTGAACTTGAATATTTATATCATTATTTTACTACATCATTAATTGGTGAACAAATTCAGTAATCAATTATTTTATAACAGAATACTAAACAGTTTTAATTAGGTACTTAGCAATTTTATTCGAAAAGTAATAAATGTTTTAATACCAATCTCATTTATTCGGAGACATTACGTTTTCATGGATTTTCAAGGGCACACTTAATTAATGATCATTAATTAATGACGATCAAGGAATTGCCCTGAAATCCCCAACAAAAAATTCATTAAGTTTGGAAAAAATATATATATATATTATATTGTTATGAATATTTTATTTACATCACTTATGTGCCTACATGGAAAACAGATAGCGTCATTGAATATCATTAAACGACATTATTTCCTGTACAGCAAGAGATCGAACTTGATTTTGTTGCATAATAGAGCCATAAGCATCGCGTGCGCAGCTAATTGTTTTACTAGACTTATTAATGTATTACTTGTTATGACTCATACATTGAGACCTGTTTATTTTGTGAGGAATAACAAGTTGCTCAGTCTGAGAACATTTCTGTGAGTGGTTTTGATATTTCGGCAGCGATTTCTACAACCGACTTAAAAATTTGAGGTTCTCAATTCACTTGTATTTTTTTTATTGTTGATTAACTCAGAACTCCGTCATTTATAAACTGAATTGGATTTTTATTTGAAAGGATATACCTCTAGATTGGTCCCATATAAATTTGGACAAGTTCTGTTGAGTGGTCTTTGTGTTAGCTTCAATAATACATATTTTTTTCAATTTGTTGTCTTGTGTAGCAATTATTTAACAGTTTGGGTTAATTAATAAATCTATTTATTTTGCAAATGTTATTCAGTTTTTCCTTCAGGAATTTCTTAGTAGCAGCTCTCAATTTGTGCCCGGTTGATGGCAATAGGCTCACTGCCTATAACATTGGACTTACCTAAACATAACTGGTGAAATGTGGGTGTAATAAGTAGATACACCTCACCCTAACCCTTTGGCAAAAACAGGCGTTATGTTATGTAATTTTCGTTTCTTACGGCCTTCAGAATCCGTCCCTATCTTTCAACATAGTTTGGAAAAGGCTACAATTCTATCGAAAAGAAGACTTTTATCTAATTATGTAAGAATATTCCGCCCTCCTGTTATGTTTAAGTCCTATGTAAGTAATAGGGGGCGAGCCTATTGCCATCAACAAATGGCGACAAATTCAGACTCCGGGATGCTTCTGAGCATTCCTGCCCAAATCCTCGGGGAATCAGCCGTGATGTTATGTTCGATTCCCTTCTCCAGGCTATGGTAGCAGGAAGACTTAGGACTGGAACAGTTGGTATACAGACCTAGGATTATCCTCGGTAGAATTTAACCAACGAAAAAAAAAATCTTTAGTACTCACATAAACATCACGCCTTGTTTCCCCGAAGGGTTGGGCAGAGGTGTACCTGCAAGGTACACCCACGACCCACATTTCGCCAGTTATGTTTTAAGTCCTATGTAATAGGGGCGAACCTTTTGCCATTAACCGGGCGCAAATCCAGAATCCGGGCTGCTAATGAGAAATTCCAGATAGAAAAACCCAATAACACTTTGCTCGACCCGGGAATCGAACCCAGGACATCATGCTCAGCAGTAGCGCTTGCGACCACTAGACCAACGAAGCAGTGCACTGTTGTCTGTTGTACTGTATTTACGAGTATTAACACGGCACAGCTTACAAGCCATTTAATTTATAACGTAATTAATGACTATATATTAGCATTTAAAGATTTTTCCTATATGAAGATTAATGTTTATCCGAATAATGTACCGTTTATAATATCTACCTACCTTGACATAACCGGTGTTTTAAAATGATTACAATGTAGACAGGTTGCGGAAGAATCTATTTTTACACTCGGTTTTTTACAGTGTTCTAATCTTAATTGAGCATTGATAAAAAAACCGGCCACGTGCGAGTCGGACTCGCGCACGAAGGGTTCCGTACCATTATCTATAAAAACAGCAATAAAATCATGTCTGTTGTATGGGAGCCCCCCTTAAATATTTTTTGATTCTGTCTTTAGTAGTTTTTGTTATAGCGGCAACAGAAATACATCATCTGTGAAAATGTCAACTGTCTAAAGGCTCGTGTAGACCAACGCGACGCGACTTGAACAATACAATTTCTAAGAAAACTTCACGGTATAACGAAAGCCGGTGTCGTGTCGCGCTTTCGCGTCGCGCTAGTCTGCACGAAGCTTAACTATCACGGTTCATGAGATACAGCCTGGTGACAGACGGAGAGCAGAGTCTTAGTAATAGGGTCCCGTTTCACCCTTTGGGTACGGAACCCTAAAAAAGATTCCGAGGAACAATTTTTTTGGAGTCAGTTAAAAATAGATTTTAGTTAAGCTTGTTATGTTTAAAAAAAACCCATGTGAGTGTTCACATAATATTTTGTAATAGTTATTTCAGTTTCTTAGACGACTGTTCGTAACAAAAGGTTTTGGTGTTAAAGTAAGAACCTAAACGTAATTAATGCCACGTCTTATCACTCCAATGTCAGGCAATGACAGAACTGTTGAACGGGAGTTTCCAGAAAACACCCTAAATTAACAAAACATCAATCAATTTGCCTAGCCTTTTCCCAACTATATTGGGGTCGGCTTCCAGTCTAACCGGACCTAGCTAGATACCAGTATTTTACATGGAGCGACTGCCTATCTGACTTCCACAACCTAGTAACTGGATAATACGATACCCCGTGGTAAGTGGTTGTCAGACTTTCGGGCTTCTGACGAACCGTGACGACTGTCAAAGATCCACGAATGACAGCCGGGACCAACGGCTTAACGTGCTTTCCGAGGCACGGAGGAGTCTCGGTATGTCAAGATGGTCACCAATCCACAGACCAACCCCAGTAAGCGTAGCTTAACCAGAACCTTATGCCCAGCAGTAGCGCTTGCGACCACTAGACCAACGAGACGTTCCGAAATAAAGTTTTAGGTAAACAAACGTATTGCTGTTTGTACTTAGATTCTCAAAACGGGAGAGGACCCATTTCTATTTTCTGATGATCAATCCTCTTTGACCTTTAATCAGAACTTCATTACAATTATTTTGACGTAACCTTCCAACCTTAAAGCGATATGCATCGTCGAAGATATTTTTGGTGTGTGCAACAAATTATTTATGCTGTGGTCGTACAAAGTCGTCATTGTTTCACTTACTGTCCTACTCTGTGACGTTGGATGTACTAATGTGATGATAATTCTGTTTCTTAATAAAGTCATGTTTGTATTTTTGGGTAAGCTGTATTTGTAAGGATGTGCGATCAAGATAAGAGTTAGAACTAAGAGGCTATGTAGGGATAGTGCTAAACTACATACAGTAAAATAGTTTGATACCTACGCAAACTCATCATTTGCCAAGCCTTTTTTTCCCAACTGTGATGGGGTTGGCTCCTTTTTTTTTGTTTTCTGGGGGAAATCCTCATGGATGTCCTCCGCCCTGGGGAGGGCAGAGGGGTCTGTCAGACTCTTACTGAATAAAACCACCCCAGTGTTCCGTCTCACACTTGCGCCGGGGATCACGGGATCTAATGCGACTTCCGCGATCCCCGGCTAGTGCCGGCCCGCCTCTGCGGGCCACCTCGAGTTTGGGGGGAGTGAGGTGTTAAACTCCCCCCTTACATCATAGAGAGGCGCGCGTGGAACACTACGCGCCGCCATCTCGGGTCCTAAAGAGTAGAGGGCGATGGATTTCCCCAGATCCGTCGCCCCTGGACCCATTTAGGGGGGCTGGAAGAGGGCGTTATCCGCCCTCCGCCAACGCCCGGTGCGTCTGCTGCGGATCGGGTTAGCGGAAGCAATCTCCCGCTCCCTTTCCGCAGCCTCCTTCTGCGAAATGACTGTTTCGCAGAAGGATACCACCGCGTCCCAAGACTGCTCGCTGCCGACCATCGAGTCGACAACGGCCGGCAGCGACAGGTCACTGCCGACACCTGAGATGAGGGCACGGCGCGGCTCCTCCCAAACAACACACTCTGCCAGCGTGTGCCGAGCCGTGTCCTTCCGACAGTCGACGCAGTGGTGACACCGAGCGTCCGGCTCCCTGTTTATGCGACACAGGTACTTCCCGAAATGGGGTCGGCTCCTAGTCTAACCGAATGCAGCTGTATACTAGTATTTTACATGGAGCGACTGTATACCTGACCTCCACAAATCTTTTACTGGGTAATACGATACTGGCTTTCGGTTTTATACGAAGGCTTGTGGATTAAAGCAGACTCGAACCTGAATCAGTGCATGAAAAGGAGGCTGTGTTCCTCACGTGCATTAAGAAAGCCTTTTTTAAACACAATCCCTGGGTTGGTCTTACGGGAAGTTGAACAGGGATGGATATATTATTACATAAGTAATATTGATGTTGTGGAGGCAGAAATATGCCAGTGACCTTGAGTGGTTAGCTTGCGTGTTCTGTACTGAGCTCACGCAAAGCGTTGTTCGTCCAGCCAGTAATAGGACTCGTCAATCAAGGAGCGCTGTCCCAAATTAGATACATTATTGATTTATTATACATAAAACAAATTTACATAAAACGAATTTGCGACGACACGGTTGGCGCAGTGGTTGAGCGATTGACTGCTGCATTGCGTGTCGCGGTTTCGATTCCCGCACGGAACAAATATTTGTATGACCTACAAGTAGTTGTTCCGGCTCTGGCTGTTTGTGTATGTGAGTTTAAATGTTTGTAAGCGCACCCACAATACAGGAGAAATTCCTAGTGTGGGGCAACGTTTAAAAAAAAAAATGCTGGCGGAATATGAAGAACTATTGTGTATTTGTTATAAAAGCTGTAGAATACCATATTTCAGGCAAATAAATGATTCTATCTATCTATCCCCTAAGGTACTTCGTTCCTGACGGACATGCCCCGGCCGCACACTTTTTAGTTAAAAATAAACCGGTTGTGTACTTGTGTTACCAATCAACTTGGTTATTGAACTTTTCCACTATTATAATTACGAGTATTTAAGAAAAATTCCATTGAAATATTTTTTTGTCTGTATGCTATGTTTAGAACAGGATGTTTTGCATAGTTGGTTTTTTGTCAGACACCTAATTTTTTGATTTTGATTATTAGACTTATTCGTAGTAGGCAGATTTATAGACATTTAGATTTTAGTTTTTTTTATTAAGCAATTGCATACATAGGTACCTAATGTTTTGAAAATGAGTAGAACTGGCTGGCCTGAAGCATTGTAGATTTATACGGGGTGGCAGGGACAGACGCGAACACTTTTACCATGGATTCAATACATGATTCTGAACCTCCCCTGCGTTGAAATGTTTCGTCGGTTATTTAAAAAAAAAATATCATGTTTATAGAAAAGTGCAATACCTACGCGGTCAAAATATATGGAACAGCTGATTTTTTTTGGGTTCCGTACCCAAAAGGTGAAACGGGACCCTATTACTAAGACTCCGCTGTCCGTCTGTCACCAGGCTGTATCTCATGAACCGTGATAGTTAGACAGTTGAAATTTTCACAGATTATGTGTTTCTGTTGCCGCTTTAACAACAAATACGGTACTAAAAACAGAATAAAATAAATATTTAAGGGGGGAGATGATTTTTTTGCCGTTTTTATAGATAATGGTACCGGAACCGGAACCCTTCGTGCACGAGTCCGACTCGCACTTGGCCAGTTTTTAAAATATGTTTCAGAAAGCCGATGATCATGTCAGACTGCTAATGATACATCTGTTTACTATTTATATTAATTCGTACATACTAATACCAGCTGACCTGACTGGTCACTTCCAAAAATAGGTATTTTAACTAACCCAACAAAATACAATGCAATAAAACTGCAGGTGATTATGTCAGCCACTAGATTAGAATTTGCCCAATTTGGTGTAGTCAGAAGTTCAACAATCTCACAACCAGTCTTACCAAGGAGTATCGTATTACCCAGTAACTGGGTTGTGGACGTCAGATAGGCAGTCGCTCCATGTAAAATACTAGTATTCAGCTGCATCCGGTTCATCGGTTAGACAGGAAGCTGACCCCAACATAGTTGGGAAAAAGGTTAGGTTGACTGTATTCCATAGTAATGTCTTTACCACAAGATTCATGGTAGCCGTGATGAAAACAATGGTATGAGTTGGATTCTTTCGAGAGTTACTGACGAGTCCACCAATGATACGCAATAATATTATGCTAATACACTTAATTCACAAACCAAAACATGCACGACCCTACTTCCACCATTTTTGACCCTCAAGGTCCATTGCACTAACTACGTGTGAGACTTTTATCAACCACTACACTCTACACTTTGAAGTTCGACGTAAAATTACACAATTTAGGTCAATATCACAGTGCAAGTTAGCAGGCGGGCTGCGTATGAGTCAGTCCGTATCGCTCCCGAAACACAAAATAGATAGCTATAGAAGGTCAGTTTTATACGAGTGAAAATAGACGTGCGCACACACAGACGCGTACGTGCTGCTGTCTTAAATCAACTTGTATATAATATAATATAATTATTTATTTTCTTACCACAAATTACAGAGAAAGTAATTAAATAGTCTACAGACACAATTTTATAATTAATTTGTGGAAGACTGGTGCCTAAAATAAGTTTTTTACAAAACTTGTATGTCAGGTCACTAAACAAAGATTTACATTTATATGTTGTACTGGAGACGATCTGATTCGCATATAATATTCCAATAAAAATCTCATACATTATAATATTACAATATTGCTCATAAAACTTGACTTATAAAATTAAAATAGTGGAATAAAGTAATTTATTAAGAATCCCGTGCAAGGGAGGATGAATATTATTGGTGTATGTGGCTTTAATCAAAATTACTTTTTACTATTATCTATAGGATTAGGAGAGCAGTAGTGGCTCAGTAGAAACGGGCGTGACTTAATATTTGTACAGGCAGACACTTTGTGTAAATAATTTCATCACCACTGCTCTCAAAACGGTGAAGGAAAACATTGTGTTGAAACTGGCATGTCCTTGAAGTAAAAATTCGAAGACATGTGACATCCACCGACCCACACTGGGACCGCGTGGTGGATTACGGTCCACACCCTATCACAGAGAGGAAACCTGCAGTGCAGCCGTACTGCACTGCTGCTGCTAATCACCCTATAACATTCCCAGCTGTGGGAATGTTATAGGGTGATTAGTGATTATGCTTATGCTATTATAGAAGTCATTAAACGTATAGAATGTGAGTCACCACTTCTTTCTTCTTCAGCTGAAAGAAAACTTTAGCAAGTGGTGTTTGTTTCAGCCTAATGAATAGATCAATTTTGATTTTGATTTAGAACTGCAATGATTGCCAGTCTTATAGAGCGGTTGCTTATTACACCTGCTAGAAATATATGTGGAAGCCTGTTGTGGGTTTTTGTACGGAGCCCACCTTCTGTACTTTCTGTATTTTGTGGAAGAACATCGCAGTTCTGTTTAGGCATTCGCGGCAGGACTCAAGGTCGACTGAGGATTGACTGCTAATGCGCCCATGTGTTTAGTCGCTTTCGTTGTGAATTAATTGTACCAGGAATTTTGGGTAGAAGAGACCACACAGGGTTATATGATATCACTTGTATTTTATTAATTTATTTGTGGTCTGAAGGATAATTTAACTATATTTGGTATGATCAGTGGTCCTATTGATTCTGAGAACACCGTCTAAGGAAATGATATTTTAATATTATGTTGTTGGCCAATTTCGTTATATCCGGGATACATGGAATTCATTTATTGATAGATCTACCTGCAATTAAGCTCGGGTGGTCTTCCGATAAGGAAAACTGCTTTATCCGTGTCATGATTAGATATAGATTGAGATGAAGCGGATTCATTATTTTGATTGGAAGCTTGTCGTAAAGAAACGTGGCTATACTTTTTCAAGTCATCAATTAATAAATAATATTGTTTCAAATATTATCTTGCAAGGTTTAGCAAAATGACAAACTATAGAGAGAGCAAGCCTAAATGGCAGTGGACTGGCCATTTTTGTCAAAGGACCGATGGCTGGTGGAGCAGACGACGCCTGTACACTAACAAAAAAAAAAAAAAAAAACAATACTTAATATACGAGCAATTAACAGTTTTGAAAAAAAAAAAAAAAAATTGTCTTAGCTGCTTACGAAAATGTGTTGCGTAATTAGATAGCTGGAGTGCAGATCGCGTATTAGCAAGCGTAGTGTGGGACGCCCCCCAGGACCTTAAAAAGGTGACTGGCACAGACTGGATGTGGAAGGTGGAGGCCAAGGTATTGTGGCGCAGCCTGGGAGAGGCCTAAGTCTATCAGTGGACTGCGATAGTCGTAGTTGTGTTTGACAGAGAGAGACAGAACTACAGATAACTACTATGCAAATCACACTTAGTGTTAGTATGTGAGTGTACGCTTGTCTGTGCCGTCCTTTGATTGATTTACCTTAAAAGCCTTTATGTCTTTAACTTTTATTCATTGCCAGACAAGAATACCTTTTAACCTTTGACTGAAGGCGTGGTAAGGCTAGCATGTTTAAAGAATTACTTTCACCTTTGATTCGCTTTCGTTCTAGGGATGGTTTAAAAACGAAAATAGTTTAGTCATCTATGTGGGATAAAAATATTGTAATTATCTTAAAGTATGAATGCAGCTATAATTGTAAAAACGGAACGCAGCGGATGAAAGAAAGGGAAGTATGTGTGTGAGTGAAAAAGAGGGTAATGGCGAATAACGGGACGACGAACGAACCACGGTGTAACGCAGACCTTTTTTTTGTGCTTAAATAAAATATTAAAAAGTATTCATAATCGTTTATTTTGCCATACAATCCCACAAAATTGGGGGCTCGTCCGGGATTGGCAAAATAGCGATACGGGTTCGAGTTTTAAAAGTGGACTAACAACGGAGACCGCGCGACCGGCACGTGGCGTGGGGACCGGCGGCGAACGCTATTCAAAAAAATCAACGGCGGCCGAACATATACGACGGTATCGGCATACGGTGAACTGATCAACGCTGACGAAGATAGATGACTACGAAAATGACGAAAGACGAATCACGTACGGGCCTAAGCTCAATGTTGTACCTAACTTCGGATCTAATACCTAAGTTCACCGGTCAAGATAAAACGTATCCAGTGACGCGATGGATTCAAGATGTGGAAGAAAATGGAGAAATATGTGGTTGGACACCGTTACAACAGCTGTTGATGGCACGGAAATCCCTATCAGGCACCGCACAGCTTTGGATGCAAGCTGAACGCCCTCACAGAACATGGGAAGAACTTAAGGCGGCCCTGAGTAAAGAGTTCTCTGACACCGTCGACATCAAAGCAATACACGAGCTTATGAGCCAACGAAAGAAAGGACGTGACGAGAGTTGCATCGACTATATGATGGTCATGAAGGAATTAGGGAAAAGAGGAAAGATTCCCGATTACGTGGCCATTAAATACATTGTTGATGGCATAGTCGACCGCGAGACCAATAAAATCATGCTATACGGTGTAACTACGTATCCTGATCTCAAAGATAAGTTTAAAATCTACGAGACTGTTAAGGAAAAGATGAAACTGGAATATTCTAAAAGTACCTACAGGAACGAAAAACGCGGCACCGTACGTCACGGAAAAACGTTGAAAAGGTGCTATAACTGTGGTGACGGCGATCATGTGTCGGAAGACTGTCCGCAGAAGGCACAAGGTCCAAAGTGCTTTAACTGCAATGAATATGGCCATATTTCACCGAAGTGCCCGCATAAAAAAAACATGGCGGTAGACGGTCGTAAGGAAGACTCGAGTTCATCAAGATGGCGTAGTACCGGCATTTCCGGCGATAGAAAAGGTCACAACGGCGCATCGACAAGTGGGAACGGGAGCGGCGAACGTGTGAGCAAGCAAGCGATGTTCGGTCAATCATCGTTCAACAACGCGGATGATATGTCAAACTTACAGAATGACAGTGACAAGATGACAGATGACGATGATAGCAAACGTCAAATTGTGTATGACATTTACGATGTAAATAAACAATCGCAACTGGAAAAACCTATGAAGATCGTAGAATTATGTGGAAAAACGACAAGTGCGCTTATTGATTCGGGCAGTGACGTGAACTTGGTATCTTATGAGTTTTGTGCTAATGTCAGTAAAGTGATGAACAATAACATAACACTAGCTGGACTCGGTTTCGCTAAAGTGGAGTCATTAGGTTGTATAACAACAAATGTTGTGATCGACAGTACGAAATACGACGATGTGTTATTCTACGTGGTACCTAAAGACTGTATGCCTTTTGATGTAATCATAGGTCACGAATTTCTTAAGAATGTTATAACGGTTATGAATGGTAGTGCTGTGTGGATGAAACCTGTGGAATGGGTGAAAGAAATAAATTGTTTTACTTGCAGTGTCGAGGTTGGTCATGTAAGTAATGCTTACCTTAAAGAAGAGGTTGTTCAGATGGTTGACAGCTATCAACCATGCCAAATCAAAGAAGCTCCTATCCAGCTGAAAATCATTGTGAAAGATGATGTCCCGGTGGCGCAACGTCCACGACGCATATCACTAAAAGAGCAGGTGGTAGTTGAAGAACAAGTTGCCGAGTGGCTTGAGCAAGGAATTGTACGCGTAAGTTATTCTGAATATGCTAGTCCGTTAGTTCTTGTTCGCAAAAAAGACGGTGCTATAAGGGTGTGTGTAGACTACAGACAGTTAAATAGTAAAATTATAAAAGATGAGTTTCCATTACCGATTATTGAGGATTACATTGACAAGTTGGCTGAGGCAAAAAAAGTATTTAGTGTACTGGACTTAAAAAATGGATTCTTTCATTTGAGTGTTAGCAGTGAGTCCGTAAAGTATACTGCATTTGTTACACACCATGGTCAGTTTGAGTTTTTGAAAGCTCCATTTGGCTTGTCTGTTTGCCCAAACTACTTCATGAGATTTGTGACCATAATTTTCAGAGAATTAATATCTAAAGGGATTGTTCTAATATTTGTCGATGATATTCTTATTCCAGCAAAAGATGAACAGGAAGCTGTTAATAGATTAAGAGAAGTTTTAAGAGTGGCATCTGAATATGGTTTGCAAATAAATTGGAAGAAAGCACAGTTGATATGTCGAAGCATAACTTATTTAGGTCATACGATTGAGAATGGACATGTAAGGCCTGCCAGTGAAAAGATTGATGCTGTTACAAAGTTTCCAGAACCCAAAACAGTTAAGCAGTTGCAAAGTTTTATTGGGCTGGCATCATATTTTAGGAAGTATATCCAGAATTTTGCATCCATAGCGCGGCCACTTACAGATTTACTTAAGAAAGATGTCAATTTTGAATTCAACGATGAGCTACGGTGTGCATTCAATTGTTTGAAGGAACGTTTGACTGCTAAACCAGTTTTACGAATATTTAATCCAAGATTGGAGACAGAAATGCATACAGACGCATCACGTCTGGCTTATGCTGCTATACTCATGCAGCGATCTGATGATGATGGTGGACTACATCCGGTATACTTCATGAGCCGTAAAACAAATGATGCGGAAAAAAAGTACACTAGTTATGAACTGGAAAGTCTGGCTATTATAGAAGGGGTAAAAAAATTTAGACACTACTTGTATGGTATAAGATTCAAAATTGTAACTGATTGCCAAGCATTCCAGATGACACTTAAGAAGAAAGATTTGAGTACGAGGGTTGCAAGATGGGCATTGCTTCTACAGGAGTTTGACTTTGTGGTTGAACATCGGCCAGGAACAAGGATGAAGCATACTGATGCATTGAGCCGAAACCCATATGTAGCTGTAGTAACTCTGCATGATGAGATCAAACGAGCGCAACAGTTGGATGATGGTCTAAAAGCTATAGTAGAGATTTTACAGGAGAAAACTTATGGTGATTATTATATGGATAATGGATTGCTGTACAAAGGAATGGAAAAGCATTTAGTGATCCCAAAGTCTATGGAAAATGAAGTAATTAAACGGGCTCATGCAAATGGACATTTTTCAAAAAGAAAGATGATTGAATTAATAAGTAAAGACTATTTCATCAAGAACCTTGATAAGAAAGTTGAAGAGTTTATTACAAGTTGCATTCCATGTTTATTAGCTACGCGTAAAGAGGGAAAACAAGAAGGATTTCTAACTCCGATTGAAAAGGAAGAGTCACCGCTGCATACACTTCATTTGGATCACATCGGTCCAATGACTGAGACGAAGAAGCAGTATAACCATATTCTCACGATTGTAGACGCATTTACGAAGTTTACTTGGATATTCCCCACTAAAAGTACCACAAGTAAAGAAACAATTGAAAAGTTGCAGATTCACCAACAACATTTTGGCAATCCAACCAGGTTTATTACTGATCGAGGAACGGCTTATACAAGTAATGAGTTTCAGGAGTATTGTAAAAACGAAAACATACAACACATCAAAACTACGACGGGAGTACCTAGAGGAAATGGGCAAGTGGAAAGGGTTCATCGTACTATAATCTCCGTACTTACAAAGATGTGTATAGAAAATCCTGCGCTGTGGTACAAGCATGTGAGTAGATTACAACGTTCTCTGAATAGTACTTTTCAGAGGAGCATAAATACTACACCCTATCAACTATTGATTGGGACTAAGATGAGAATGAAGGAAGACATCGAGATTTATGACTTGCTTTTAGAAGAAGAAAGAGAAAGCTATTCAGAAGAGAGAGAAAAACTCAGAGAGAAAGCTAAAGAACAAATTCTACAAGTTCAAGAAGAAAACATAAGGAATTTCAATAAGAAGAGAAAAGAAAGTATGAAGTACAATGAGGGGGACTTAGTGGCAATAAAGCGCACGCAGTTTGGCACGGGAATGAAGCTGAAAGCCAAATATCTGGGGCCCTATCTAATTGTAAAAGTAAAGAGGAACAACAGATATGATGTAAAAAAGCTCGACCCTAATACTGAAGGTCCTGGGGTGACCTCCAGTTCAGCATATTACATGAAGGTGTGGCCAGGTGTAAACTCTAAAACCTGAGAGGTGAGAGTCGTTTGTTTACTTAACTTTGTCTTGTTTCAGGTTTGTGTGTGAAAGGTTGTGTGCAATGTTTGTTAACACCATGTATTGTTATCATATTTTTTAGTTTAGTTTAATGTAATTAAGAGACCTGTATCTGCACTATACCTACTGCAATGTTAAACGTCGTGTGTAAACATGTCTATAGAGGAATATTGATGATGTTATGTTGTTACTTGTAAGTTGTAATGCTGTACTAGTAGTTAAGTTAAATTTAAGTTGTTGAAAGCTAGTGATGAATGTTTGTGTGGATGTCTGAGGACAGACATGGATCAGGATGGCCGACTGTGGGATAAAAATATTGTAATTCTCTTAAAGTATGAATGCAGCTATAATTGTAAAAACGGAACGCAGCGGATGAAAGAAAGGGAAGTATGTGTGTGAGTGAAAAAGAGGGTAATGGCGAATAACGGGACGACGAACGAACCACGGTGTAACGCAGACCTTTTTTTTGTGCTTAAATAAAATATTAAAAAGTATTCATAATCGTTTATTTTGCCATACAATCCCACATCTATATAAACAACTTATTATAAATTGAAGTCGCTTTTCTTGTCTATCCGTATGACCGCGTTGTTGTCCAGACGCAACGGATTTTGATGCGGGTTTCAACATCATTTAGAGAATTTACGCGCTGGTATTAATTTTTTTTTTAAACATTGCCGTATTATGCTGAGATAGGAGCCTTTTTGGCCTCGCACAGGTTGTTATTATTTTGATAGATTTTATATGCTCTTTTTTAATTTTATTTTTAGATATAATTTATTATTATTATATTTTTTTGTTTTAATTATTATTACTGTTTGTATTTCCTGTACGTGTCCCAAATAAAATATTTTTCTTTCTAATTTATTCGGGAAGTTTTATGTTTATAAAACTTAGATATAATAAATAAATATTCATGATTTGTCAAGTCGCAAAAACCGTGCGAAGCAGGGGCAGGTCGCTAGTTCTACTATAAGTCTTTAGTGCATCAAATTCATTTTAATTAAATTATTTTAAGCCTAGCCAAAACTTAGGCAATGTTGATCTGATGATGCCTCTGCATGATATAAAGAAGTATCTTGGACTCCTCAATCTATACTCTCTATGGTGACTAGTAATTAGTGACAATACTTAAACAAGTGATTTTACCATCACTATGAAAAATCTGCTGTTCCCTACATTTATTTTCGCATAAGCCCACGTTCGTAAGCACGTAATCAAATCGCGGCAATTTTTTTTTTTGTGCACGGGTGTTCAACCTTTTTCAAAAATTCAAAATTCAAAAGTCATTTATTCAAACTAGGCTGAGAATCAGCACTTTTTGAACGTCAAAATTACATAAGACAGTCCCCCAAAACGCCCACCCTTCACCACTTCCTAGTGCTTTTGCTGGGAAGAAGAAGTGGCGCAACAAACTCCCCAGCAGCACAGCTGTCTGTTCAGTTAGAAAAAAAAAAGATTCTATACAATAGTATACAAGATAATTTATATTACGCAAAACACAATTTAAATTATAAATTAATAGTCATATGACAGCTAGCACACGCCAATATACTCAAGCAGAAATAAAAATAACTAAACGTAAACGACAACTCTCTGCTTAGCGCTGAGAGTTGAAAATCCAAAGTGATATATAATTATGAATGTTATCATCACAATAATTGCGTTTCTGCGGAAGTCTCCAACCCCTAGATAACAACAGTACAGTTACTAACAAGGACTTTTTACTTTTACGAGTACTTACCAATATGGCAAGATTTGTGAAATGTCCAATTTAAAATATCCGGGTTCCGCCTTATTATTTAATTCCTCAATGCTTTTAATTACTTACAGAATTAATTATTACGAATTATTTCGAATACATTTTTAACATTTATTTTGTCAATTAAATTGCTAACTAAGTAACTTTTAATTAGGGCCATTTTTAGGGTTCCGTACCCAAAGGTTGAAACAAGACCCTATTGTTAAGACTCCGCTGTCCGTCTGTCTGTCACCAGGCTGTATCTCATGATAGTAAGACAGTTGATATTTTCACAGATGATGTATTTCTGTTGCCGCTATAACAACAAATACATCTACAGATTTCTTGATCATAAAAATAATAATTTTGCATAATATTAGAGAAATGAAATATAACTTTAGAAAGTGACTATAAACAAGTTCATTATTGGAGAAACTCTGAACCTAGAAAAACAAAACAGCTGTTTTGTAAGGAATTATCGTTGTCTATGGCGCGCAGCGGAGACGAGAGGAGATCTGAGTGACGTGCGGCGAGCGGAACCACAACACGCTCGCCCAGCTAGCCAGAAAACATCTCTGCTCCGGTCTAGCTACTCGTAGTACGCATCTCCGCACAGCTTCGGTGGATACACCTCTCCTCTTCGCTTCGCACATCTCCGGCCATCTCGGCTTTAATGTATTTGCATTTATTGATTAGTTTAAACCTACACAAAGAGCCTCAATAACCGGTAGGTATTCATGCAATGCCGTCTTTAGATTACTTACATACTATACTCGTACCTACTGACGAAGTCGAAAATGAAGCCTCCAATATAAAATCTAATACCAAAATATTTCCTTATGCGTACGAGTATACGGCTGAAACGTATCAGTCACCACATATACATTAATAGAATATGAATGGCTTATTATAAAAGCTATAAAGGACTAATGTGGAGGCTTGACAGCGATCGTCATACAAAATACTACTGGGTACTATAAAATGAGGATAAACGTATCTACATGTGTGTTACCAAATTCCCATACAAGAGTTAGTATGTTTTGATATTCTGTAATGGTATTGGTAAGTAATCATGCTAGGTTCCTATATTAAAATAACGGTTCGTTTTATCAACCGACTTCAAAAAGGAGAAGGTTCTCAATTTGATTGTATGTTTTTTTTTGTTTATCTGTGATTTTATCTATTCTTCCGTCGACAAAACACGTTTCTATGGTTGTCATACTACGCGTGCAGATAGAGGTAGCCTGGGACCTGGAGTAGGACATAGACTTCTTTTCGTCAAGAATATTAGCATATTAGAATAAGAAATGGCGGGCGACACATATTTTAAATTACATACACTTATAACTCACGCTGTCTTCCCAGGGAAAAAGTATGAATGAACGCCACCTGCTACGATCCTTACATACTCCTTTTGCCTCGTTTACATTCATACATCTGGTCATACACGCACACCGGTTGCGAGTACTGCGCACCTGTCCTTTCTGAAGAACATCACCAGCAAGGTCAGTATATATCCTCACCCGGCGTTTCCAGTCACATCTGCCTTATGTTAGTCGCCTTTCATCATGACCAAACCTCTAAGCATACTCACCTCGCAACTAACCTTTTATTATTTGTCACTACATATAAGTTAGTGAAACGTTTTAAAATTAAACTTATTTACCTACTTTACTCCACACAATACAAGCCACATTACATGCTTATTCAACTCCAAGACGTTAATAATCTAATTCAGAGCACATGTAATATTCAGCCAACAACGTGACAAACAAAGAATCATTTGTTTGTTTGTGCACACAGTTTATTGTTGAGTAAACTCTTTATAATTACAGAACAGCTACTTACTCAGCATATTAATGTGGCTAGTTGGTGATGTTTGGATCAATGTTTGTCATACCATTGTGGTGGAATCTACAAAGCCGTATGCGAACAACGCAAAAATACTGCATCGGAATCAGCGTTACGAGTATATTGTATACAACGCCCCGACATCAAACGAGGGACTGTTGATGTCGGGACGACACGTCGCCGCGTCGGAGACACAACACCCGTCTGGTCGGAGGATCCTCCCTTTTATATGGAGGACCCCCTGCTCCTCAAACCTCTATACCACGTTTACTAGAAGACGTTCCAATACCTACATACTAACATATTTTTGTCGACTTATGGCCGATTCTTATACAATTACGGACCGTTATTTAAGACTTTTGTATCGTTACCAATAATGAAGCAAAAACGTCATAACTTTGCATAGTAGACCCTCCCATATGGTTATCGCAGGTAAAATTAGCTTACGAAACTATTTATATTTTGTTAATGTGACATTCGATTTGGTACCTAAGTTATTTTGTATGCCTTCTGGTGGGACATTGTATGGACCAACGTTTTTTTTTTTTTATATTACATCTGTATAATTTTACCTTATTGTGCACAAAATTAATAAATAAATTTGAATATGAATTTACATGCCCAGTTTGGCAATAAAAATAGTTACCATTGGTAAGGAAATCGATTCGTTTTTGTTTAAAGGATCCGAGCATTAGCATAAACAAAAACGATATACGAACGATTTCGCAGACGGCATATAATCGGTGGCCGATTTTCCTTAGGAGCCAAATGAAGCAGTAGAGATCAAATCTAGCAACGTACACGTCCTGCAAAACGTTAGTCTAAGCAACGTAGGGCGAAATCTGACCGATTGTAGGACCTACAAAAAGAGAGCCGTGTGCGAGCGAGCTTATTGCGCGGTCCCTGTAATGTATTCGACCTAAGATATCTCTAGGCCAGTGGTTCCTAGCCTTTGCAATATTGATACCCCGATGTCCTATTAGGAAAACTTATTTTACCCCGACCTTAAAATGTTATCAATACAAACAATACAAACTTAAACAAATTTATATTAATCAAAAATTGCACATCAGTCTTACAATTTTAACGTATTTTACAATGAATAAAATTTATTTTTAAAAGTAAAAATAGTTAGTGTGATGGTTGGTATTGTTCTGCATTCACAAGTTTTGTTTTATGTTAGGTCTAGTTTCGCTTAAAGCGCATCTTAAAAGTCATGTTCCACATCGAGACGGTTTCTGGCTTTTGTTTTTTGGAAAACCACTCTGACATATATAGGTGGTGGCAAAGGGTATAAGCCTTTTTAAAGCTCTGTTAGCGTCTAAGACCTAGGCAATGCTTAGAACACTGACAAATTGACGCACATACAATAAATCACTGAATGAAGCGAATGAGCACATTCTTTAATATGTTAACGTTTCTGAATAAGAATTTCATATCAAAACATCACGCCTGTATTCCCCGAAGGGTTGGGCAGAGATGCGCCTAAGTACACCCAAATTTTGCACGTTATGTTTAAGTCCCATGTAATAGGGGGCGAGCATATTGCCATCAACCGGGCACTAATCTAGACTCAAAGCGTCTACTGAAAGTTCCAGACTCGGGAATCGAACCCAGGACCTCATGCTCAGCAGCAGCGCTTGTGACCACTAGACCAATGAGGCAGTAATCTGATTTGTTGGCATTTCCTAAAAAGGGAAATTCAATTCAGGTTCGATTCCCGCACGGAACAAATATTTGTGTGGTCTACAAGTAGTTGTTCCGGGTCTGGCTGTTTGTGTTTGTGAGTTTAAATGTTTGTAAACGCACCCACAATACAGGAGAAATTCCTAGGGTGGGGCAGTTAAAAAAAAAAAAAAAAAAGACCGTCAGCCAACCGAAATCATATTATTTTCATTGTTCTTTACCAGAATATCCGCGGATTATATTATTACTTTTTTTAGATTTTTAATTCATATTCTTTAGGGCACCTCTTTAGCTCATGAGTTAACTGAATATCAAAAAATATTTAGCCTAGGCGCGAGATCTGATATAGTTGAAATGATTATTATAAACTTCTTTTTTACGAACGAAAAGTAAGCATAAAATACCTACATTAGCACGATCACTTTTGTAAGCCTATACAAATCGCACAGTGTGTAACCATTATTTGATCCAATATTTGGTGCAATCGTGGTCTGTTGGTCTCAATCCAATGTTTGTAGCATGTTGAATGTCGGTAACGTAATTACAATTATTTCCTTAATCGTGAAGGTGCCAAAAAGGAAGGGTAATTGTTTACCCTACCGCGTGTGTGCCAATGTCTGTCCACTATTGATCTGGTTTAAAGAAATGAATGGAAATTTATTGGAACACGGAAACGAATGGAGAGGTCATTAATTAAGACGCATTTAAATATCTAGAAGATAATAATAAATTCATTTTGATTGTTTATTAAAAGATTCTATATTATTTAGTCAAATTAATTTCTAAATTGATAAAATAAAATAAAACTGACCCAACTATTCTATTAACAACGTAATATATTTAGGAAAATAAATAAGAATTTTATTTGCTTATTATGTGCTAATATAATTATTTAATTATATGTGAATTACATCATTTGAATACCACTCTTTGATCCTGCTAATGTATGTGTACTCAATTACCTGTTTTCTGTTCTTTAATCAAGAATATAAGATGATGTACAAACAAAAAAAAATACCTTTTATGATGCGCTTTATATAATTTTATAATAATTGAATTACTTAACAAAGTAAGCTTGCATGTATAGATCTATTATACCTACCATCTAAGAAGTTCTTATCTCTACACCGTAAGGACTATATCTGCTTGCAGTGCTCGTACGCTATAGAAGCGGAGCGGTAACAGATGTGGTCATCGTGTTCACGGGATTATGTTATCAAACTACTTATACCTATATGAAGTTATTCGATAGTACATATCATTTAATTTAATCATCATTATTGACTTAGGCCATTAGTCATAAGTCAGCTCAGAGGAAACATTAAAAAAACATCGTATTCAATTAAAAAACTTAGGAAAGATTTAAGCCAATTATTTTACTATTTATCCATGTACCTACCATGTCACTTATCCATGTAACTACCTCGTAGAGACGTACCAATTTTTTTTTTGTACTGGACAAAATTTATTTGACATTATGAATCTTCTCACAGTGAAGCGCGGTTTGTGTTGAAAATTATTCAGAACAGAAAAAAAAAACATTGGTAGTTCGCGACGTCAGCCTCACTCTCACCCCACAAAGTTCCTTTTAGGTTTTATTGGGTAAAATTCACTTGAGGTCAGAAGGGAAAAATTTGTAATTAATAACCATGTGCAGTCCTTCAAGGGAAAGCCGACGACGCTCCCAAGCTGCATCACGATTTGTGCCCGAACTGTAAAATATATCTGCACTCAACGCTCTCTTGGCTAAACCTGACTAAATGTTGTCGGACTAGTGTAAGACGATCATGTCAGTATATCTGGAGTTCTGTGTGATGAGCTGAGGAGAAAGAATTTTTTTTAGATAAAATATTTTATTATCATCATTTTTTCTAAATCTATTATTATTTTATCTAAATTTCTTTAAAAGGTGAATAATTCTATTTTTTTTTTAACTCGGCTAATATACCGAGTTAAAAAAAAATTGATAGGTTTTAAAAAAAAAAACTATATCGGAACATATTAAATGAATAAATCTTTCTCCGCTTTAAGCTTCGTTCAGACTATCGTGACGCGACACCTGCTATTGTTATACCGTGAAGTTTTCTTAGAAATTGTATCGTTTGAGTCGCGTCGCGCCGTCGCGTTGCGCTGGTCTGCACGAGCCTTTAATCTTAAACTTATTGTAGTATAGTAATTTTATTCTAGATACATCTTCTTCACATATAATTAATGTTTATAAAATATTTTAAAAAGTTTTAAAAGATTTTATCACTAATTTTTTTTTACTTTTTACAATATTTTGTAAACATTAATTATATATTTGAACTCCACAGTTACTGTGGAGTTTCTTGCTCATACTTCCCCTTAACGTTTTGGAAGCTAACCTATATTTTCTGGTACATTTTGACGTTCAAATGTGTCTTTGGTGGAAAACGGCCCTTATGGTTTACTGTTATAGCTAAAACGGCACAAATAGTTCTATCAAACTGACATACTTATGACGTCACATATAAAGTGCCAGTGAATGGCGTCGTCGGCCATTTTTTACTTACATACTTAAGAGTCGTGTGCCTGATTGCTTGTCGTCAAATATTTGTAAAATCAGAGTAAAGTTTATAAAAAATATGATTTATTATTTAATATATGCAGTTGTTAGGTGTATAAGTAATGAATAAACAGATGTTATTTGACTAAAGTTAAGCTTCTTTGTTTTGAAGTTAGGTTTCTTTGACATTTGTGTAGTTTTTAAATAAGTACATAAATCCTCTAGTTTTTAAAATACATCAATCTTCCTGTCCTCCTACC
This sequence comes from Xanthia togata, assembly GCA_963853775.1. Lineage (NCBI taxonomy): Eukaryota > Metazoa > Arthropoda > Insecta > Lepidoptera > Noctuidae > Xanthia > Xanthia togata. Next base: position 6,617,316 of record OY970794.1, read on the forward strand.
TTTCGCCTGTGTTTCACTAAGAAATTATTTAATTCTGTGTCGTATCTGAAGAGATTTGATATTATTTGAATGGGTGTTATTGGGTTTTTCCATCTCGAATTTCTCAGTAGCAGCCCGGAGTCTGGATTTGTGCCCAGTTGATGGCAATAGGCTCGCCCGCTATTACATGAGACTTAAACATAACTGGCGAAATGTGGGTGTATCATAGATGCACCTCTGCCTAACCCTTCGGGGAAAACAGGCGTGATGTATGTGTGTTATCTGAATCTGTCTTCTAGTTTGAGCGCACATCCGGTCAATGAGGTAAAGTAACGTGCAATTAAGTAGTGTAGTGATTGATTTCAACGTTTGGTCAAACGGTTTAGGCGACCACGATTTGTTGACGTTGCACAGAGTAGGTATTAATATAATTGTGATCTCTAGAAATCATTTTTCACCTCTGACTTTCCTGCGCGATCTGTGGGCGTGATTTTGTGAAAAGGAAGTGTGTAACAGAAAGCCGGGGAAGAGCACGTTATTTGATTTGACCAATGAGCGCGCGCGGTGCTAGAGTTGGCCGTCAGATGGTACCAACCCATTTTCCGAGAGTTTGGTACTGTCAGCCAAGATGTCAGATGTTACACATCACACTACAGTAAGGCTCGCTCATAAAAAAAAAATAACTAGTTAGTGCTGGGAAACTTAACGGACTGGGTGTTGATATTTAAGTGTGTCATTGTTAATCTTTTTTTTTTTCAAAAATTGGGAAGGAAACGCCAGCTTAAGTACTGTTTTCAATTCAAAATATTTTATTTTACATAAACCTACATGGGCACTTATGAAACGTCAGAAGCTAGGTGCACGGTTCCAATTGGTCGTTTTCTATGGAGAAGAGCCCGCAAGGAACTCCACGGTTACTCTTTAAAAATAATTAGATTGTACAATATTTTCAAACAACAGTGTTATTAGGTATGGGAGGACAGTGTAGTTCTTTCAACAAGTACCAGGTACTTAACAAAATAATGATGGTCAACAAATCTACAGTCTACTAAGCCTACAGCGTTCTCACATTCACAAAATAGAAAATAATCTACATATATAAAGGTAAATAAATTATTAAAAATAAAAACGTATTTTAAACGAAATGACGTGATTGCTATTACAGCTGTAACAAATATGAATAATTATCAATTTTATTCAATGTCTTATTTCTTAAGACTGCTTTTGATTAAAAGTTACGAATAGTCATGCTTATAAAGATTAATAACAGATAGATTTACTTATACAGGGTGTTTGGCAGAACGTTGAACATACGAAAATGGTGGATAGGTGGGGTCATCTGCTACTTACTCAAACCATTTTTTTTTAAATGCAAGTTGATATTTTTTTATTTTTTTTATTTCAACAAAAGTTACATAGGTGTATTTCACAAATCTTCTGCCAAACTGCAGGACAGTTTGATTTAGATTTAAATATTTTTTAGATCTTTCTGTAAGTTTGAGGACTCATAACTTTTTTTCTAGCTAACATCTGAATAAAGCAATAATTTTATAAGAATCTACCAACATCAAAGATTTAAAAAAAATGCCTGTTTTATCCATTTGTGATAAAAATTACACTCTAAAGTTAAGAAAGTGGTGAAACTAGAAGAAAGCAAAAAAAATTTTTTTTTTATATCCTGGGGTCCAGGGCCAATTAAATTAGGGCTGAGTAAGTAGCAGATGACCCAACCTATCCACCATTTTCGTATGTTCAACGTTCTGCCAAACACCCTGTATATAATCATTATCCATCTCGCGCCCTTATCCCAATTTATTTGCGGTCGGCGCAACATGTCTCTTTTTTCCATACTTCTCTATTAGTCGTCACCTGGGTAGTCGCCCCCTATCTCCCATATCATCTTTCACACAGTCCATCCATCGTTTCATTGGTCTTCCCCTCCTCCTATAGCCAAAACTTTCTTCCACATCACATGCCCATACGACAGATTTCCCCACATTTACTCATAGATAAGTAAGCACCAACGTAATTATTAAAAACACTAACCTTTCCAATGTCACCTTGATCACAAGGCCAGTCAGTTTAAAACTTAATTATATGTCGTTATGTAATCTAGTCATTGATTGATTACGCAGTATTTATTTAGTAGGTAGGTACATATCATACCGGTGTCCATTAAAAACTAATGAATAAAAGCCGCACCGTCCATTACTTATCGAGACCCCTCCGCGTGTCTTGGAAAGCACGTTAAGCTGTTGGTCTTGGCTGTCATTCGTAGATCTTTGACAGTCGTTACGGGTAGTCAGAAGCCTAAAAGTCTGACAGCCAGTCTTACCAAGGGGTATCGTGTTACCCCGTGGGTCGTGGAGGTCAGATAGGCAGTCGCTCCATGTAAAATAATGATCCGGTTAGACTAGAAACCGACCAAACATTCATAGTTGGGAAAAGGCTACGTAGATTGATTACTAGCGTACAGTTTACAAACTTGTAAATCTTACAAGGTCTCAACCACATAATTGTAACGAAAAAACTTTACAAATATGTAAATTGTAGTGACGAGTCTACAATACACACAATACAATTTTGTAGAATTGTAGACTTATTAAATTTTGTGGTATAGGGCCCTGTACCCTAATTACGTAATACACGATCAATCGGAATCAGAATCGTTTTGAAACAAATTGCTTCATAAGTTCGAAAAAAAAAACTGCTCAACAACGTAAATAACGCAATGAATGTTGTTGAACTGTCAAAATGAAACTAATTTGCCGTAATCGTTTACGAAAAAGTCGTAATTAGATAGCTGGTTAGTGTTGTTAAGTGAAGTAGAAAAAAAGCTTTAGCCACTACCCGTCGTCACGTTTTCGGTGGCAAGTGCTCTTCACCATATAATAGAAAAGTTCAGAAGCTCTTCTTATAAAAATTTAAACGCCAAAGGGCGCTTTTATAATTTCTAACGTACATATCGTGGACAGCCACAGTGGCATCACAATAACACAGGGAAGTAAATGTCCACGATAAAGAATAACGTGCACGTATTTCCATATATATTTTACTGACGTGGATGTGAACGTCCGCAATAAAGGCTCGTGCAGACCAGCGCGACGCGACGGCGCGACGCGACTCGAACAATACAATTCCTAAAAAAAAAACACGGTATAACAATAGCCGGTGTTGCGTCGCGCTAGTCTGCACGAAGCTTAATATCGCCACGGTAGGAATTGCAAACGTTTTGTAATCGCAAAAGGTTTGAATTTGGAAGATCTATCAAAATTACTATTAAAATTAGCATTTTTTTGACTTGCATTTCCTATTTGCATCGATGAAATAAATAGATTACTTGTAACTGTCTGGCCTTCAATGCAGTGACATAATTGTCTGCAGACTGAATTCTCGATTTGAAAATCTGCCCTTAATTATGTAATATAACCAATCACATTTATCAACATGACCACATACCTGTAAGTAATTTATTTATGTAAATTGGGCTGGCCATCAGCACTCACTGAACGTCAAAATTACATAAGACAGTCCCCTAAAACGCCCACCCTTCACCAGTTCCTAGTGCTTTTTTCAGGAAGAAGAAGTGGCGCAACGAGCTCCCCAGCAGCACAGCTGTCTGTTCAGTTAGAAGAACTTGATTCTATACATATATAATTAGTTTGTTAATTATTTTTAGTTAGGTAAGGTTATTTTAATTTTAATAGTTTATTATGAGACTTTCCATAATGAGTGGCAGTGTAATGACTACCCAAAAACTTCTTCGCATAATTAGGTAGAAGGAGTTGCAGCCAATGTTGAGTTTTCAGGAACGACGTCTTTGGAACAAATTGACTATTAGGTACTTTTTGTTGGGATACCGTGGCCCCCTGGCATTGCACAGGCAACGGAAAAAACACGGGTGGGTTTTAGTCAGTAAGAGTCTGACACGCCCTCCTGCTCCGCCCAGAGCGGGAGGAGTCATTTGATGATTTCACATCCACAAAAAAAAAAAGTACTTTTTGTTGAAGATTTGTGATATGAGACTGGTTGGTAATGCTAACTTATATTATAAATGCGAAAGTGAGTTTGCTAGTTTGTTTGTTTGTTAAGCTTTCACGATAAAACAGCTGAACGGGTTTGGATGAAATTTGGCACATGAGTAGACCATGACCTAGGTTAGGGCATAGTATACTTTTTATTCCGATATTCCCACGAGATCGGGGCTTATGCGGGTGAAACCGCGGCGCGCAGCTATTAGTACAATAGTATGTGGAGCAGTGGTGGCCTAGTGATAACCGCCGTGACTTGCGGGTTGTAGATCGTGGGTTAAAAACCCAGAGAGGCGCTTTACTTTGTGTAAATAATTTCATCACCACTGCTCTCAAAACGGTGAAGGAAAACATCGTGAGGAAACCGGCATGTTCTAGACCCAAAAATTCGAAGACATAATTATGACATCGTGGTGGATTACAGCCCACTCGTCATCGAGAGGAAGTCTGAGTCGCTTAGCAGTGGGGACATTATAATATGTGCTGATTATGCTTATGCAAAGTAATTAACATTACAAAACAATAAAATGTTCAAATCGGGCTACTTTTTTTTTTTTTTTTTTTTTTTTTTTTTTTTTTTTTTTTTTTTTTACTATGGCATCTCGCAGGTATACCACTAAGGTATTTACTGCTTAACCGAACAATCCTGTGGCTGCCTTAAGCACTACACTCAAAGCCTCCAGCCAGGAGCAACTATTCTACATTAAAATTAGGCGAACGCTCGCTAAGGGCACCCCCTGTGGGGTACGAACCTCGGCTTAGGGCGTCGCTGAGGGGGGGACAGCAAGATGGGACAGGCTGGATCACGGATATATTATTATTAGACGGGGAATTTAAAGCTACGCGCTCAGCTGCGGCGCGGGCTGGCGCTTCATCGGACAAGGGTCGGGGGGGAGTATTATTTACTCGTGAGGGTCGCGCGCGCGGAGGACCTCGGCGGCGAGGTCGGTACGACGGGTGTCGGGTGTGTTTGTGCACTGTACTGGTGGCCCTATTGCTCTCCTGGAGGAGAGTGGTTGGATCATCTGGATCGGAGAGGACATGCCTAGGACGGCGAAATCGACTAATGCGGGAGGGGGTATAATTGGCCGCTTCAACAACCAGAGGGTTGCGGTGATTGGCGGCGGAATCAAAATGACGCTTTGCAATGCGTTTTAGGAACTGATGGATAGTGGGGATTTTGAGATCTAGGTGGAGGTTAATATTTCTGACATACCAGGGAGCGCCCGTGGCTCTTCTAAGGAATCTGTTCTGGATCACCTGCATCTTATGGATGTTTCTGGGGGATGTGTGTGCAAAGACTACACCCGCATAGGTCATGATGGGGCGGATGCACGCTGTGTAGATGCGCAATTTGCACTTGAGTGACAATTTGCTGCGTGCATTAACGATGTAGTAAAGTCTACTGAGAGCGAAGGCGGCCCGCGAGCGAACCGACCTTATGTGCTCTGTAAAGTTGAGGTAATGATCGAGGATGACTCCCAAGTACTTGGCTTGCTTCTCCCAGGGGATAGGCTTACCTAACAAGGTGAGTGGTCGGGGAATGTGAGGGGGTCTAGATCGCGGTTTTATGAATAAAACCGCCTGACTTTTGTCGGGGTTCACCTCGATTCTCCATTTCTTAAACCAGGCGCCAAGGTTATTGACAGCCCGTTGTAAGAGAAGGTGGATCTGAGTCTGCGACCGTCCCCTGCAATATATGGCCGTGTCATCTGCGAACAGAGCCAACTGCGCCGTATTGCTTTTGGGGATGTCGCTTGTGAAGAGCGTGAACATGAGCGGGGCGAGCACGGAGCCTTGAGGGACTCCGGCGCGGATTTGGCGGGGAGAGGATAGGGCTCCCTCGATGCGATAGCGGAAAGTACGATTCGACAAGTAGTCCCGTAAGATGAGCACGAGACGATCGGGCACTCAAATCGGGCTACTTCTGGGCAGGTTTCTTATATATTGTGTGTTTGATCTTTGTCAAGATTATGCTTTCTGGATTTTTTTATCTTGTGTCCTCGCTCCTGACGACCAAGTTTCACGGCACATTTATTTAGGGCCCACCGGACTTCTTTTCTGTCGCACAAAATGTTTTTGTTTTTTTCCCCTTTATACTAAAAGGTTCGTAATATTGAGCAGTTGTGGATTTGTCGCGGTTCAAATCAAATCACACCAAAATATTTTATTTCACATAAACCTACATGGGCACTTATGAAACGTCAGAAGCTAGGTGCACGGTTCCAATTGGTCGTTTCATGAGAAGAGCCGCCCAGAAACTCCACGGTTACTATTTTAAAAATAAATGGATTTTACAATGTTTTCAAATTACAAAGTCAATAGGTATGGAAGGACAATGTAGGCCTTGCAACAAGTACCAGGTACTTAACAAAATAGGAAATGGCAACACGAATCCAAACATCTATGAATCTACAAGGCTTACAACGTTCTCATATTCACAAAATAGAAAATAATCTATACAAAAAAAAAATATCTAAGCTAATATAAAGCTAAAAATATATAATCCACAAAATATTTTTCTCAAACGTCATCTGAAGTCACTGAACCATGACACTAAATATCAAAGAATTTTTACGAAAATATTTATGCTCAAGTTTGAAGATGTCATTAGCATCGATTTATCTTAAAATCAACAGAAATACAGCAATAGTGTGCAGCTATGTCAATAATATGCTTTTATGTAGATTTAGGATTAGTAAACTTAAATATTTTTTAATTGACTTATGTCAATTTACACACATGACAATGTTGATTGGTATTTAATGCTTCTCGGTAGCATGAGCTACCGAAAAAGCTTTTAAAGCTTTAAATGTCAATCCTGTTGAAATTCCGCAGAAGCAGAGTGTTACAATGATCTTTTGCCGCCTGAATGACATTGACAGGTGTTGGTCAACATTTGTGAAACTGTCACAGAAATTGTATTGACAAAACAAGATGGCGGCGTGAGTTCCGATTTTGACCAAGCGCCAAATATTACCTTGTAGCATTATACCTATATTTTTAAGCTTACAATGACTGTTGTTCAAACTCTACACAAAATCACATCTTCACAGTGTACACAATAGAAAAATGGGTGTGAAACGTGTTGTTAGCTCCTGCAAACTCAAACTTCAATTCATTTGCCCGTCCTTACAGAAATTGGAAGTCAACGACCTTCTTACCTACTTTTTAGCATTAACTTAGCGTGTCCGCAATAAAATTGCAACCCAGTGTAAGCGCGAAATGTTTCACTGCAGCTACCTAATCTCGACATTATCTGCATATTTATTACACCCAACAATTTCTACAGAGAATGGATTAATTTCTATTTCTATTCTGACTTAAAAGGAAATGTAAGACGGTAAAGCATTCTTGGACTTGGATTTTAATTTACAGTTTTACCTAAAAAAAAAGCGGTTCCTAGTGCATATTAAATCTAGCAATTCCGTTGGATAAAGTTTTATACTTCTTTTGTTTTAAGTTTACCGACTGCTTCGTTGGTCTAGTGGTCGCAAGAACTACTGCTGAGCATCAGGTCCTGGGTTCGATTCCCGAGTCGGGAAAAGTGTTATTGGGTTTTTCCATCTTGAATTTCTCAGTAGCAGCCCGGAGTCTGGATTTGTGCCCGGTTTTTTTTTTAATGTTGCCCCAAAGTAGGAATTTCTCCTGTATTGTGGGTGCGTTTACAAACATTTAAACTCACATATAAAAACAGTCAGACCCGGAACAACTACTTGTAGGTCATACAAATATTTGTTCCGTGCGGGAATCGAACCCGCGTCACGCAGTGCCACTGCGCCAACCGTTTGTACATCAGCATGTCCGCAATATTTAATTACATGGGACTTAAACATAACGACTGGCGATATATGGGTGGGTGCATTCTTGATCTAATATTATGTATTGTTTTAAGTTTTGTAGGTCGAAAGGGTACTGTGTGTTGTGTGTATAACCTCCTGGGTAGTTGAGAGGGTAGCTGAGGATGGAGTTCAGTGGTTTGCAAACCAAAGGAGAGGCTCATGTCCAGCAGTAAACTGTTTCATGTTCTCAGGATGAGGACAGGAAAAAGAATGAAAGAAAGAATGAAAATACATTTATATGACTCGTTCACACAAAAAAAAAATTGTATTGTGTGCCTCACGGTTGCGCCAAATAGGGCCCATCATAAATGTCAGACAACTAGTGTCAAAAAGACAAAAGTTTTTTCTTTTCATTGGCGTGATCAAAGGTCCATTCATCATTCATCCATTTTAATGAGACAGCATCATACGAACAAAAATAAGTGCTCATATTCACGAGAGGCAAGCGCCAACGGCAGAGGCAAATACAGTCGTTTACACGTCGCCGCTACACGGGCGGCACTGCAGCTTTCGTCACTCGTCGACGGATGCAGTTGCTTTGCCTTCGACGGGTCTACGGCTGCCGCCGACGAGTGTTGACGGCTACAAGTGCCTCTGCCGTTAGCAACGTGCCGCTGGAGTATGAGCACTGACATCACTAATAGCCGATTTCTATAATTTACGTACAGGGGCCCAAGTCTGCTATTTTTATAAATTCGTCATTCCAACATGATTCCATTGTCATTTTGCTAAAAGTTCGCAATCTGCTAAATTAATAATGGTCGATCATTGGTTGATCATTGTATTCCACAAACACAATACTCGTAACGAATTAAAAGAAATTACTGCACAATGACGTTCTCATGGTAGGTCACTGATCAAAGGAACTGTCAAAATTTTAGCAGATTACCGCCTAAGTCAGAAGTCAGTCAGATGCCATTTCTTTCAATGTAGTGTCAGTGGCTGACCATTGGAAAGTCATAATGACGCCAATATGTTAGTAGATTACCAAACTTGTCAAAATCAACAATTATGAAATCAATGATAGACCATTCTGGCCCTATTGTAATAGCAGACTTGAGGCCCTGTTATAATGTAATTTGAATGATTAATAATATATATTTTAATTTGAATAATACAATGCATGAAAAATCATAAATTGGTTCATTCCTTAATTATTTTGACATTATAAAGGTACTCTCACATCACTTTTTAATTTGAATCTATCAATCACATTATTTACTTATAAATTTGAACTTATATCATTGTACAACGTATTATTTTTAAATGTATGACATTATGTAACGGATTAATTGGATATTAAATGAAATATGAAATTTGCATGCCTGAATTGGTACAATACAGTGGACTGCGCATTCACTTGACATCTAGAAATGTATAAAATTAGTGTTGAGCAATAAATGTTTGAATTTGTTATTGGTTAAAATTAAGACTTGTATCTTTACCTATAATGAAGCAAAGACGTCATAGGTTTGCGTAATAGACCCTCCAATATGGAAGTAGCAATCACAGGTAAATTAGCTTACGAATCTATTTATATGCCAAGTTTAGCAATAAAAACTGGTACCATTGGTATGCTAAACGATTTGTTTTTATTTATAAGAACCGAGCATAAGAGTACACGATACATTTATCACTGTAGGAATTACTGATGGGAAGAATAGCAGAAACCAACTCCTCCTAGTTTTGTGATTATGACAATTTTGACCATGACAAGATACATAGATCCTGTATTTAGTTTATGAGTAGATAAAGGGTATTTTGGATGATCTATGGTAAAAACCTATGACTAACTCATCTAAACCCAAAATGGATGTGTGAATAATCTTTAACCGTATTCATAGATGTTGCAGTTTAAACCTTATGTCAATAACACAAGTCACACGTAGTTCTTGTGACTTCAATGATCTAATATCAAATATCTATTTTGTTTTTCCAAGAAAACCATAGGTTATTTACATTGCTTATTAGTAGCTTACTGTTAACTAAAATAATAAAGATCTATTATTATTTGCTTAGTGGTTAATGATTCACATGGACTTCAGACTCGGACACGGAGTCCACACATAGGCATAATTTTTTGGGTGTTAAATGTGATATTATTAATTATCGCGTTTTTTTAAACAATAGGGATGTTGACTGGAGAAAAAATATACTAGTAAGTCCGTCAGTCAGATATTAAAAAAATATTTGACACGTATTTTTTGCTTTATATTATTAAAAAAATATTTAGATAAAACGCTTGGGGGCTCGCTACGTCACAATTAGGTATAAAATCTACCGGAGAGTGACGTCATGCAACATTTTTACTCAATGTATCTTTTGATTACGTAAAAAAAGTCTTCATACCAATCTTACAATCTAATTACATATATATCTGCCTAGCCTTTTCCCAACTATATTGGTGTCGGCTTCCAGTCTAACAGGATGCAGCTGAATACCAGTATTTTACATGGAGCGACTGCCTATCTGACCTCCACAAGGATACCCCTTGGTAAGACTGGTTGTCAGATTTTCGGGCTTCTGACGACCCGTAACGACTGTCAAAGATCCACGAATGACAACCGGGACCAACGGCTTAACGTGCTTTCCGAGGCACGGAGGAGTCTCGTTATATAAAGATGGTCACCCATCCACAGACCGATCCCGGCAAGCATAGCTTAACCCGATGCAGTTATTACTTAGCCACGAGCTCCTCTAATCTAATTACATATATTATTTAGATAATTCTTTAGACATCGGTTTCAGAAGTTTGTTTTGCTTTAGCTTAAGCATCACCCATATTTACTTCCACAGTTCTCGTCGTCCCACTTCGAGTCGGCCTCTCTTACTTTTACCTTCTCTTGAGTACCATTTGGCTACTAATTTATTTTATTGCTACTAATAGAAAGAAAGAAAGAAAATAAATTTGTTTGACTCAGGCTAAAGCACACAATACACGGTGACATTTGGATCACAGTTTTGCTAGAACAAATGTTGTTCACACGATGGTCTACTACCATTCTATAGCATCAAATATGTAATTAAAACAAACTAAACTAGGCGTTCACAAATAAGTCCTATGTTACTCAAACGTGTTCAATTTTTTTTTTTTTTTTTGACTATGGCATCTCGTAGCTCAAAGTCAAAGTCAAATAATTTATTTCAATTAGGCACAAAAAAGGTACTTTTGAACGTCAAACTTTACAAAAAATAATAAAAACTGATTCTAGTCGCCCATTCCAAAAGGTAGTTTTCGTATGGAGAAGAATGGGCAAGAAACTCCACCGTTACTCTTTGGCTCACGCTCACCTCTGAGGTGATGACTACTTAACCGGACAATCCTGCGGCTGCCTTAAGATACTAAACTCAAAGCCTCCAGCCAGGGACGTGTTCAAAAATTAATCGTAACATTAAAGATAAAGATAAGATACATTAAAGTACTCATCGCGGTAGCAATATGGCATTCAAAAGAGTTATAAGGAGTCCACGTGGACTACAAGGATGTCCGGCCAATGCGGGCCGAAATGCAAATAAATCATTAGCCAATGACATGCAAACGAGCGAAGTATCGTAACTACTATCCCATAATAACCAGTAATTTTAAGATACGGTATCAGAAATCATCTTTTCACTTTCCCTACGTGTATGTTTTCAAACATTTAACCGTAACATTCTCTGCAAAAATTCCACCAACACAATGTCGTTTGCCAAAATGCCATCACATCCTCATAATTACTATACATGTCATAGCCAATGCTACCGGGAAACCATTATCGGTTCGTGAGGACGGTCACAAGGACTCTGGTTTTCCGCAACTCGGTGATAGTCCTTTGTTTTATAACAAAGAAAGATTGATGTCTCTATGTACGGTCTTATTTTTGGGGAATCTTTAGTGGTCGAAGATTAATCTTGTTGGGAAGGTGTGTCAAGGGTGCTAAATACATGTTCGGGTCGGCACATTCGATTTAACAGTATTTGTTGAACAACAAAGTCGACGCGTAGCAATTACTTTTTAAACATGTTCGGCTTTCATTGGGCTCGTGGTGTTCGATCTTCCGTCACTGAATCATATTCGGGTTGGCTCGGTAATATTCGAGCTAAGCTTTTTCCCGGACTGTCAACTGAAATATTTAATTTTGATGCTCAAGCTGACCCGAACAAATGTGTAGCTCCTCTTAGTCTACGAAATGTTTTGTAAGCATTTAAGTACCATATGTGGAAAGTAATGATTTGACGCATATTTTGGGGGGCGTTCGTACGCTGTACAAAGTTGTCCCATATGACAGGAAACCCGTGATCGTATGATTAAAATTGACTCTAGATTCAAATAAACTGTTAATACAGGCGAATACCATTCACAAAATCACTATATACATATATAATCGCTTGGAAAAAAAAATGTTTTTGAAAAGGCGTACCAACTTAATTCATACACAGCATTAACCACAATCTTTGTCATAATTATTATTTATGGTCTATATCGTCATGCTATCCTATATAATTATAGGAAAGCACGACACTATTAATTAGCTTAGGTACTTGTATATTTTCCAAAAAAAGGTATTATTGTCTCTCTCTATTTTTGAGAGATTCGAATAGAATGCGAACGTTCTTAAACCAAGGATTCTCTCTATTGATTACTATAACAACTAAGTGTATGCAGTAGAACAGCTATATACAGATCATTGTCCATGCTTATTAAAAGATAATATCATCTGTAATCTGTAATCAACAATTATTATTGAGTCCAAAGAAATGGTCCCATTTTTATCAAAACACAAAGTATAAATACATACCGGCCAAAATCGTAACCCTTCTTTTTACTTCGCCGTAGTCGGATAAAATAGACCATTAAGCACTAGTAAGAAGCATGCTCTGTTTAAAGATAGCCATCTTAACGACCCAATCTGAATTGGTACAGTAGTTTCGACGTGTTTCGGTTACAAACGTACATACACAATAAAATTATGTCCGTGAATGTGGTTACTGCGTACTTCATAGAGTCCGAAACTTTTGGGAAATTTCCACATTTTGGCATAGAATTATGGGCTATAACTAAAATAAGTAGTTGAACTGTGACAAACATTTAAAATAGCTCAATTATGACATCAACGACTGTTCGTTTTTAGAATAATAATTGATATTATAGAAGCGAACAGTTGCGTAATTACAATTACAATAGAAATACTAGCTTTTTCCCGTGTGGATAGGAGCCTTTTGGCCTCGCACAGGACTTTCTGCTTAATTTTAATTTGTTTTAATTTTCATTGTTTTTTTTTGCTTTTATTTTTAAAAGTGTGTTTTATTTGAACTGTGCTTGTTCCAATAAATACTTTTTTTTTGTCTTTCCTTTTTTCTTTTTGGAGGTCGGTAATTATCCTACGGCAATGTACTACCATGGTAGTACTATCATGGTCTACAACTACATGATATATTCCCACGGGACCGAGATATATTATGCGGATGAAACCGCGGGCGCAGCTAGCTTATAATATTAGTTAGGATTTAGGTCCTTCGTCGATGACGCTACTCAAAAATAACTATACCTACTCTATTTGAAATAAGATTAGACATTTAAACAAACCTTTTTTACTGTCCGTTCAACCAATTTTGACTTCTATACTGTAGGCATATGGATGGCATTAAAAGCAAAAAAGTGGTTTTAATACTAACTGTTTACTGCAGCTGCCTTTGTCAGCATTTGTCACAAGCGCAATAGAAGTCAAAATCGGTTGAACGGACTGTAAAAAAGGTTGATTTAAATGTCTAATCTTATTTCAAATGGAGTATAGTTACAAAGACATATCACCAAAGACGATTTGCATGCGTTAGTTGAACAACGATATTTTATTTCTTATAAACTTTAGTTTAAAAAGTCAAGGATAATAACCCGGTTCTTTAATTCTGCTCACCTATAGCCGTTACCTAAAGCCCATTTACATAATATGCAAGTTTCTTGTGGACTACGATAATATTGAACCTACAAATGACTTGCATCGTTTTTAAACACTGTTTAGACGGTGCAACTTGAGTGGTTGATTCAACTTAGCGAAGACACATAGGATTAGTAACAATGTCCTTAATACTAAGTATTGGTAAACAACACGATAAAATGGCACGTGTAACTGACAGCAGTCAAGGAAGGGTCATCGACGCGAAAACTGATACCATAGATTCAGTACATTATCGGTTATTAAAAAAATAAACAGCTGTTTCATAGAAAAGTTCAATACCTAGCGGTCAAAATTTATGGAACAGCAGATATTTTTTTTAAATAACCGACGAAAAATTTCAACGGATGGGGGTTTAGAATCATGTACTGAATCCATGGTATCAGTTTTCGCGTCGATGTCCCTTCCACCCTGTATACGGACAGTCCACTCTGTCAGTAATCATTGTCAGAACCCAGTTAAGGCTGGCCATGACTCGAACCACCATCACTGCTACGCGCATGCGCATTATTTTGTGTAAATCAGTCTTAGTTTTCAGTTTTCTTCTTATCTGATTCTTACAAAGACAATTATTAAGTTATCTTTTCTCTCTTTCCAGTGTTCGATGCATCAGCGAAGTCCCCGCAAGGTCTGCTCTTCGGCTCTTCGTACCATCTGGGCAACTTTGACGAATGTGTGGCGATCGAGGACCCTGGGTACAATGGAGTCACCATAGAGGGACAATACTGCCTTGCTACTATTAAGTGGAGACAGAAACATGAGACTAACAAGGTAATTGATTGGTTTATTTTAGTAGTACAGAAAGAAAAGTAAACACATGTTTATCTTGCGTCTCTTTCTAACGTTTACAATGCGGGTATGATAACTGTTTTGTAAAGATTAGAAAAAGTACATTAAGGCCGGGCGCACTTTGGACACGAATTTTTAGGTATCGTACGTAAACGTATGATCGTGGTCGTACGAATTGAGTGCGCCCACTGAATACGTTTCTTCCGTCAAATAGCAACAAGTTCGGATTGTTTTCTGACGTCGGAACTATACGTACGTTACGTATACGTACGACTAACCTAACTCGCACTCAGTCTGTGTGCTCCCTTAGTACTTGGAAGGTCGGGATCGTTCGTGCGTGTTCGTATGTGTTCGCACGAGTAAAATTCGTACCAAAACACTTAAAAGCGTGCACGGCCTAAGGTAAAAAAATGTATTCATCTATTTTACCAGTTTATGCAAAAAACTAAGAAAATTAATAACTTTGAAGAGCTTTTTAAGTCACCAAAACTATGCAGATAATACATATGTACATAATAAGTGCAATTATTTGAATATTGTTTCATTGAGAAGTGCAAGCACGAGTCAAATATAAACATCCTAATCATTGGCTTCAAACATTCTCTTCTTGCATAACATTTACGTCAGTAACACACTGCAAGTTACTACCTAATACTTACACAAGGTTTAGGAACTTCAAAACGATAACCATGAAGCACAAGTTCAGTGGAACAGCATTATGTTCAGAACTTAGTAATAAGGCTCTTTCGGTAATTCCACTAATTCTACTTAACGATGTCATTGTAACGACTAACATTGTCTTTAGGCTTTGTGTGTGACTCAACTTGTTTCCTTTACCTGGGAATTATTGAACTAGAACATGCATTGTCATGCATATACCTAGGACTAGCTTTTTGTCCGCGACTTCTTCTGCATCTACTTTGTTTTTCATCACTATGCAAATAATAAAGCTGAAGTGTTTGTTTGAACGCGCTTATCTCTAGAAATTCCAGTCGGATTTGAAACATTCTTGTTGTATTTGATAGCCCTATTCTTGAGGAAGGTTATCGGCTATTTAGCCAAGCAAAAAAAAAAGAAAGATTGCTAAGCGATAGTGAAGTAATAGGGGGGGCGGGCGATGGGATGCGATGCGGTGGGTCGGGGACGAAGTCACGGGTTTTTATTGCTTGTTTTTATTACAAATATTCACGATGAAAAGTATGTAGCTTATGCCCTTCTCTAGGTTCCAGGCCTATCCAACCTACCTACCTAACCTAACCTTACCTACCTATCTATCTGTCAAATTTCATAACGATCGGTTCGGCGGTTTAAGTTTAGTTTAAATTCGTGGAATGAACCTAGTATTTTTTGGAACGAAGATTTTTAATGCAGCTTGCGGTATGAGTAAACTGGCAGAAATCATCACGTAAGCCCAGAGTCACACGAACGTGTTTTTATCGTACCGTGCTTCACAAGTACGGGATCTTTTCGTGCTTGTCAAGCACAAGCACAGACCAACTGATGGATCGACCCGTGCGGCAGTTATTACTTAGTCACGAGCTCCTCCACGCGACACCAGTTATTTTTATACCGTGAAGTTTTCTAAGAAGTTGTATTGTTCGAGTCGCGTTGCGCCGTCGCGTCGCGCTGGTTGCACGAGCCTTTATACTCAAAAAATTCAGTTTCAAGTGTAAAAACATTTTGTTTTTTTTTATTCTATGCATTTTGATCGTGATCGTGGGCGGCATGAGTTTAGAATAATATCCTTCTAAAGTTTACCAGATCAATGAAATACTTATTGTACCTACCTACCTCAATTCCGGTTATGACCTCAACACAAAATATTGCCTCCTTGACTTGGCAAGGAAAAAAAAGATGAGGTTTTCATATACTTTGTGTTTCAAACACATTTGATTTGATATTTGGATTCCAAATGTTGACATTTGCCATGATTAATGTACGGTTACAGTAAATTAGAAAAAAACTGCTCAAGTTCGAGTTGGATTCGCACACGAAGAGTTCCTTATCGTTTTAAAATCAAGCAAATACGGCGAAAAAAACACGTTTCTAGAATGGGAATCCCTTATAATAACTTTATTTAATTTTTATTTTTTGGTCTTAGAGGCAACATAAATAGACAATCTGTGTTGTCAACTGTCTACCTATTATGGTTCATGAGATACAGCCCGTTGACAGACAGATGACGGACGACAAATAACTCCACAAGTCCTTGGAGAGTACTCACTGGGAGAGCATCCGCGTGTAATGCAGAAGTGCTCTTATACTTTACTACTACAAAGTTCAAAGTTGAACATTCCAGGTCAGCACTGTAATGTTCTCATAAACTTACTGAATGATATTGTAATGCTGCAACTCGAACGTGATCTGTTAGATGTGCAGCACATAACGTTTGGCTCGGCATGTTTCAGGATTCCACACAGGCGGGCGGAAAAATCGAATATAATTATATGCATTTCTATGTATTATGTTAAGGAAAAGACACTCGACTTCAGCGAGGGTAGATGCTATGCTGAACAAAGTTTGCGGATCGGTATGAGCCGAGTGGAAAGCCTTCAAGTCGGCTATGTTGTTAAAAAAGTCTACCGAAGTGTGTACACACACTACACGCAAATGGTCCCAGTTAGTGCTGTTCTTGAGATATTGCACCAGACGCAAAAAAAAAAACTAACAACACTAGTTCTTCATACTAGGAAAAGTTTACAAAGACAAGTAAATAATGACAATGACTAGCTGCTATGTTTCGCACTTCGACAAGTCTATTGAAACACTGCAAGAAAGATAATTTAACAAATAGTTAGACAAATATTAATTTTGGTAGTTTAAGTCCAGGTACGCAAGGGCGTATTTTTATCGCGGCGTTTTTTTTTTCATGTGTCGGTTTTTTGACGCTCTGCTTAGCGCCGAGAGTTGAATATCCAACAGTGTGTTTTCTAGACGTGTTGAGATACGCACTGGATGCGCTCTCTTCGATTCTCAATGCTCGGCTCAATACCGAGAGTTAAAACTCCAGTATCGAAAAAAAATGCCCGTACCTACGTACCTTTTTTTTTTTGGGGTGGGAAATCATCAAATGTCTTCGAGCGGGAGGGCGTGTCAGACTCTTACTGACTAAAACCCACCCATGTTCCTTCTGTTGCCTGTGCAATGCCAGGGGGCCACGGTATCCCTTTCGGACTTTCCCGCAACCCCGGCAGGCAATGGTCTCATCGGACCCCTTCACTTCACACAACGCGCCGTCGACCCGGGCTTGGTCCTTACCGGACGGCGAGCTACCCATTACTCACTGGCCGCAAGCCCTCGCCTACGGTGGCCGGGAATCGGCAATCGATTCCCGACGCCCAGGGCGTCTCCTCCTGCGGCGGCTAGGGGCGTGAGGGCGCGAATTTTGCCTATCCCTCACGCGTTCCGCCTCCGCCTTCGCGAGCATTACTGCTTCGTAGAAGGAGGTGACGTCCTCCTATGCCCTCTCGCTCCGTACCATGGCCTGGATCAGGGCCCGTGCGTACCTGGGCTTATAATAAATAAAATAATATGTTACTTCTTACAACTATTAAATGTGTAGGTATTTACTTTACTTTGTGTAAATGATTACATCACTACTGCTCTCAAAACGGTGAAGGAAAACTTCGTGAGGAAACATGTTGTAGAACCAAAAAGTTGAAGTCATGTGACATCCACCAACCCGCACTGGGTCTGCTTGGTGGATTATAGCCCACTCCCTCTCACACAGAGGAGGCCTATGTCCCAACAGTGGATACATTATAGGCTGATTATCGCTACATGTCTATGTCATGATAACATCTATTCTCACAGTTGGGCTAGTACAGATTGGAAAAAATATTAATGCTATCGAGAGTAACCGAAAACACGTACGAACGAATGAAGTAATATTAAGCTTGTAAAAAGAGAAGTGTACATATTTATACTGATTTTGTGTCCGTTGATGACTCTTATTTTTCTCGTCGATGCCAATGTTTGTACAGTTCCCGGAAATTATTTTACAAGTATTACTTCGTGAGCAAAGAAAAAATGTAATATCAGAGGATGTGGCTATCATTTTAGGTCGTGTGTGCAATTTGGATATGCTCAAGAAAGTAACGACGAAGATAAGTGATTGCCAAAAATGTTACAATAGGTACAAACTCAGTTTAAGGGGTCCCCGAAACGATTAATTGCCATCAATTTGTATTGTAGTTATATTGTCAATCACTTCAATTGCATTTGGTAGACGATCAGTTTGCGCATCAATGTGTATTAATCAGGCAAACATTTTCAATTTTATTGAATTTGGTCGTTTCGGGTTTATGGAATGTTGTGTGCACACTTATATTTCTTTTGCCTACAGTACCTGCCTACAGCTTTGAAAAAATATGAATAAAATATATATAATAATAATAAAATATGAATATTATAATACAATATAAAACATCCAGTTAAATAAACAGACGTTAATGAAATAATGCTCATTGTTATTTAATGTTATTACATCGTAAACTAGTCATAAGTAACTGTAATTTTTATTGTTAAACTAAGTTAAACGACTGTTGTGTAACGCGTTAAACAAAAGGCATTTTAGTTTAACCATTTGCATAGGAAACATAAATTAAGTGACTATTACACGAATCGTGTGGAATTTGGTCATGAGGTCAAAAATAATCTCTGTCCAAGCTTGCAGAGTTGTCAAAATGTGGTGTTCAAAATATTTCTACCTAATTATATACCTTCTTTTTAAACTCTAGTTAATTATTCTTAATTACTCCAAACTAAGTACTAGTTCGGAGTCATAAATTTTGCACACATTTTGCTAGTTATCCAACCATTACCAGGACATTAGCACCTCGTTCATCAGTTACAACTACTGCTTGTGAGTGAACTTTCATGTTTGGTATGCAAACTGCATCTTGCATTTTGAATGTTGACTACCCTAACTCGACTGCCCAAGGTACACGCAAGAATATAGAGGCATGAGGGTGTAAAATTCACTCATACTCTATAGAAAAGGGAGGATCCTCCGACCAGACGGTTGGGTGTTGATGTCGGATAGTCTTATATATGTTGTTCGCGCGGTAAACTAATTGCGCGATGCAGGATTTGTGTGACGTCATGTCTTTGATGCATAGTTCGTATGTGCGGTGTAACCGCTACATCACTCCCCTCTGGAGATCGGAGGTCGATAGTGTGCTGAGTCTTGTATCTTGCGATGCTTCATAGTGCCAGCTAAGATTTCAGTGAGTCGGAACCGGGTGCCGCACAGTTCACGGTGAGTCTGAACTGTCTGCGGTGATTGCAGTGATTGTGGTGATTCCCCAGTGAGTCGCGGTGATGAGGCTGAGGGTGATGACCAAGAATGCGCGTTCACTGCATGCTGGTGGTCAGGATACCCGTTGAAGCCGTGGGTGCTGGCTAGCTAAGTGACTCGCCTCACGAAAGCTTGCGGGAGTGATGATGATGATGACGTCACGCTGAAGTAGTTGCACGAAGGCTGCGTTCACGTTCATACTCAGAGTCACCAATTTAGTGGCATGAGGAACAAGGTGTAAAGTTCACTCATCCACCATAGAAAAGGGAGGATTCTCCGATCAGACGGGTGTTGTGTCTGGCGGGCAACTGCCCAGGCATTGATGTCGGATAGTCTTACATATATATGTCGTTCGAGCGGTAAACTCTAATTGCGCGATGCAGGATTTGTGTGACGTCATGTCGGCGGTGTAACCGCTACTTCACACTTCTAAACGCTATTCTAATTTCGAATTCCCTTTCAGACCCGCACCGGTCGTGGTGAGACCCTACGCTGGGCAGTTTGCGTGCCAAGCGCGTGCAATGCCAAGTCAGTGGCTGGCTTCGTCAGCAGTGTCCTAGCTCATACTGTCAGTAATACTACGGGAGTTGAAGTTAATGAGAGGGACTGTTATACGAGACGCCCACTGACAATTACTTCGTTGGATGTTGCTTATTTGTAAGTATTTAACTTGACTAGTACGTATAACAATAACACTTTTAGGGATGAAAATTTAATGGGTATGAATAACTTAGCATGGCATTTTTAAATAACCGACCAAAAATTTCAGCGCAGGGGGGTTCAGAATCATGTACTGAATCCATGGTATCAGTTTTCGCGTCGATGTCGTTTTCGCCCTGTATACATAAACATTCTGGAATAAATTCTCTAAACAGTGATGAAAATCTCATCAAAATCTGTTGCGTGGCTTAGAAGAACAACGCAGACATACAGACAAATACGAAAAGCGACTTTAATTTATAATTCAAAATTCAAAATTTTAAAGTCATTTATTCAAATTAGGCTGAGAATCAGCACTTTTCGAACGTCAAAGTTACATAAGACAGTCCCACAAAACGCCCACCCTTCACCACTTTCTAGTGCTTTTGCTGGGAAGAAGAAGTGGCGCAACAAACTCCCCAGCAGCACAGCTGTCTGTTCAGTTAGGAAAAAAAATGATTCTATACAATATTTTATAAGATAATTTACATAACGCAACACAAAACATTAAATTATAAATTAATAGCCATATGACAGCTAGCACACGCCAATATACCAACCAAAAACATCGAGATCTATACTCAAGCAGAAATAAAAATAACTAAACGTAAACAATATCTAAAAAAGGAAATAAAGCCTCCAGGCATAAAGGGCGTGCGCGCTTACATATAGCTGTAACTAGAAGTTATAATTGATAAACTAGGACCATCGAGCTAAATAAAAAAACAGTCAATTACTAATAACAATAACAAAACCATGATCAGCAAGACGACCAGTCACCACAAGCAGCACCCGTTCACGAGCTTAACGCAAAGTATTAGATATAAATCATTCATAATTGAATAAATTCATAATCATTCATCATTATATATAGTAATAGATATAAATCATTCATAATTGAATAAATTCATAATCATTCATCATTTACTTATCACTTCCCTATTATTATCGTAGATGCAATTTAATTTATAAAAAAATACAAAGTTTTGGGTAGCGTTTCACAAATACCAATATCAGTGAAGCAGCACCAAGCATATCTAAAAACTAAAATTAAAACAACAGCCCACTATTAATCAGTAGAAACGACATTTTCCCGCAAAAACTTACGCCAAGCAACAATAGAGAGGTTAAAAGATTTTTCTGTAAAGTCCACATTCCACTAGGGCAGGCAACAGATAATAAATCACACGGGTTACTACCCACCTGTATATTTCGTCTATTTTTCCATGATTTAGTATGGGTTGGGATGATATTGGACGACATAATCGAGTCGACTTTGTGCTGGAACCAATTATTCTGTTGGGTACTTTTGGGTTCTGAAAATTGATGAAGGAATTTAAAATTGAATTAAATTAACTGAGTCTGGATATGTGCCCGGTTGATGGCAATAGGCTCGCCCCCTATTACATAGGACTTAAACATAACTGGCGAAATGTGGGTGTACTATAGGTACACCTCTGCACAACCCTTCTGGGAAACAAGGCGTGATGTTATGTTATGTAAATTAACTGAAAATATTTAATCATAGTAACAAAATAAGATGAGTCTTTTGTTTTGAGTAGTACCTTTTAATCTAGGGTAACATCACTATACTTACCTACTTAATCCATACAGATAGTTGAAACGAAATAATAATATGAAATATATAACACGGTAAAAAAAAATAGGCAGTCTCGTAGGCAGTCTCTCATGCAAAAACAGCTCAACGGATTTGGATGAAATTTGGCACACAGATAGTTTATAACCTGGATTAACACATAGGATGCTTTTTATCCCGATAGTACGTTCCCGTGGGATAATTTCCGACCTCCATGCGGACGAAGTCGCGGGCGAAAGCTAGTATGATATAAAAAATATTCATCATTATCATCATCATAATTATTTTGCCTTATTTCCCCACAAAAAGAAACAATACTATTAAAAAACTTGAAACTGGTATTAGTGCCATCTATATTCTATAATGAGCACGACACGAATCCATACGACCCCTACCAAAAATCGCTCAACGCACCTAAAAAAAGTTTTCACTTCACAAATCGCCTAGTTGTTGTGTCACAGTTCATGTTACGTTTCACCGATCTATACCCAGTATAAGCCATCATTGCTAAACATTATGGACGGTGGTGTTTCCCTTGAAAAAATGTAGCAGGAATATCAGTATAACTGTTTAGCCCTCTAAACAGACTACACATCCTATCCCCCTAATTGGGGGAGGCCTGGAGGGGTCTTTCGGCTGAAATTATGATAATGGTGCCGATTCTCTTGTACACCGAACTAAACTAACTAAATTATCACTAAAATTCATTACTTTTGGCTATGAGAATCTTAAAGCTATTATGCAATAAAACGTCTCTAAATTTAAAAATTATTTTGACACATCTTAAATCGAATTTGACAATTGCGACTCCTCGTGGTACATACTTGTATGCCCTACCCCGTGAATTTTTTTAGAGCCGGAGGCGCGCAGGTGGGCAGCCTCGACGTGTTTTATATAGAATTTTTCACTTTTTGTATGGAAAAAAGAATACCTACGTTTTGAGTATTAGGGGTATAAGGTTTTTATAAAGGGGGTCGAAATTTTCATTATTTTTGCTATAGTACACACCATTTTCAAGATATAAGCAAAAGAAAAGAAAAAAATCCAGTACAGTACTGTTTTTGCACCCGAATTCGAGGTGTTCGTGTGAATTTTAGTTCATGACAACTAATATTATTCTTACCTAATTTATTAAAAATGGTCAAATTTAAGTTAGACAGTTAAAACTTTAGATAAAAAACGTCAAATTCAGAATAGCAAAATTGTCATTTTCACTAAATTAAAATCTCAGTACCATCTTAGTGCTGTCAAACTAAAATATAGTTTAGTTGTGCCACTTTAGTCTATTTTAGAATGGGAAATCATCGTTTGACAGGAGTAAACCAAATTATGGTGATTTTTAGTCTAGTTTAGAGGCATTTGTGACAAGAGAATCGGCACCAATGACTGTTTAATCTGGTAGATCTGTCATTTTCTCTATAATTATTTTGCAAAACAAAGGGCCATTATCAGATGGAAAAGCGGGAAAATCGTAACGTATTTTCTTTTCAGTTCTCGACTTTTATTTTATTATGATTTGTTGGCATAATACTCGTAATTATTGCTACAATTACCTTAACGCAGCATTAATTACAAGAGGGACGTTAACTTTTAAAAAAAATGAAATTTATTCAGTAGAAATAATTTACGAGTTTCAAGTCAAACCGATAGCTCGTAATTTTACCCTATTCACAATTTCGCCTGACATAAGGTATAATTAGGTTTCAGACTAGTAATTAACTAACCAAGTGCCTAGATTATGATGAATGACATTAATTAATGCCTAGCTTTACTTTTAGTGGAATAGTTTGAGTTTTAGAAGTTAATATTTTTTATTACTGGCATTAGAAACTAGATTTTGACTCCTTGATAAAATTAGGAGTAGTAAAGGGTGAATTCGGCTGACTTCAAGTGGTGGCTAAGGTGATAAATTAAGATTATTAATTGAAATAGTTTTGAGGAGAATTCATTGATCTGCTTCTTCTTGAGGTTTCAAGTTTACTTTATGATTAGAATAATATTGCTAAAGTCAGGCCATTTTACTAGGTAGCATTTGACGTCTGTCAGTTTAGTGAAAGCAAATCGTAAAATTACTCGTATCGGTCATTATTACAATAAATATGTCATCGTAATTGAAAAAAGTTAAGCAATTGTACAGTTCTAACAAAACGAAAAAATATATTATTTTATGCCCGCCGATACAAGGTTACGTTGTTGAATTTTGATGAATTGTCAAATGTTACCTATTAAAATGGCCTTACTTTAGCTGGTTTCTATTCTGTTAGGATGAAGAGAAGCTAAAAAAGTAGCTACACATTTTTTTTTATATGTTCTTTGTGATCAATGCTCATCCGTTCTCTGTAAGAGAAGAGGCCTTTGTCCTGCAGAGGGTCAATAATAGGCTGGTATTATTATATATACCAAGTAATAGTCATGGGTGATTAATAATAGCAAAAATAATAACAATCTGCCTAGTTTTTTCCCAATTACATATATTGGGCTCGGTTTTCAGTCTAACCGGATGCAGCTGAATACCGTATTTTACATGGAGCGACTGCCTATCTGACCTCCACAACCCAGTAACTGGGTAATTCGATACCCCTTGGTAAGACTGGTTGTCAGACTTTCGGGCTTCTGACGACCCGTAACAACTGTCAAAGAACTGCGAATGACAGCCGGGACCGAATTTTGCTTTTGCTGTGCCCGACAGGGTCCACGATTGTTACAACAAATGTTTACTTACCACCTTCACAGCATATACATTGTGGAATGCAATAAATTATTGAGTATTGACCAACGGCTTTTAACGTGCTCTCCGAGGCATGGAGGAGTCTCGGTATGTTAAGATGGTCACCCATCCACAGACCAACCCCAGCAAGCGTAGCTTAACCTGATGGATCGAACCGTGCGGCTGTTATTACTCGACAAATAGCGAAAATAATAACAAACTGTTTTTTCCACGACTTATTTTTTCTCAGATGAATAACAAAAATTGGTAGCCGCAGTAAAATTTAGAGCTATTTTTTTATAAACAACGTTTAGCTATGTATTTTGACGTTAAGTTTGTCACAACAGAATCAACAAAAATCTCCTTACCAATTCGGCACCCAAAGAACATAACAAACAATTGTACTCCAACAGAAAAATCACGCCAATTACTGTTTTTATTTGTTTTCTTTGTATAAATATACTTTGTTAAGAACACACATATTTTCTCCGTGCCAACAGAACGTGTACACACACATCAAGCTATACATTTCCAGTTTAAGCTAACCTCTCATTTTACGAAAATTCTACACAATGCGAGATCAGCTTATACTGGAATTGTATAGCTTGATGTGCAGCCGTGTGTACGCCGTAACTTTTGACGTATTTTGATCGATCACACACGGGAAGATAATATTACTTTCCTTTTTCATTAATACTTGATGATATCGTTTCATCATAAAATAATTTTGTTGTTTCGATGGGCTTTTCCGAGGATATGAATTTGGGGTCGATGAAATGGGGTTAGGAAGTTTAAGGTTGAAAATGGCTTGGAATTTCAAGTGTATGGTAACATTTGATCGATTGACATGTAATTAACTTGACTTTATTATATTTTTTATTTCCTTTTTGTGACATGTGATGTGACATCTGATTTTCTACCTAAATAATTTTGTATGCCTTCTGATGGGACGTAGATATTTATTTATAAAACATCTATATATTTATTTGTTTACCCTATGTTCACAAAATTAATAAATCTATTGAACTGAATTAGATCTGCCAGCAACTTCTTAAATCTCGATAACTTCAACTTCTGCTTAGCGGAATCAATAGCTACGTGTTTGGTGCCATCACTAGGGTCCATCAGTTCCTGCGACTCGCAGATGATAGGCCACGATAGATATTAGGTGGCCCATCGTTTGTGGAACAGCACCATATTTACACTCCAAGGCGTGGTACTTAGTTTATCGTTATGTTTGCAGTGAGGAAATATGTTTACGTAATAAAAAAACCGGCCAAATGCGTGTCGGCCTACGCACAATAAAGGGTTCCGTAGTTGGGATGAATTCATCTCAAAACAAACTTAAAATTGTTGTTGAAAAACATGTTTTCAAATACATCGATATACGACACGGTCAATTCTCCGACAGCAAATGTAAGTTTGTAATCGCAAAAAAAGGTGTCTATTGAAACTACAAATTAACTTTTTTTGGACATTTCCTTTACTTCTGATGCGAGGCCTTGCTTCCTGCCAAATGTCATAATTCTAGGTCAACAGGAAGGGTACTTCCCGGGTTGTTGTTTAACCTACAGGGTGCTGTAGGTTTTGATTTATTTGCGAGTATCAAAATATGTCGGATTGATGACCAACCAATTATGAGTGTAATTTATTATTATTCTTTATCTTTAACATAACCAATAATATTGACATACCTACCTACTTATCAATATAAATATTGTACACCCCATGGGTATGTTACAGTGATTCAATAATACTATTGTAAGATCTGCCTATTTAC
Source organism: Xanthia togata (assembly GCA_963853775.1). Classification (NCBI taxonomy): domain Eukaryota; kingdom Metazoa; phylum Arthropoda; class Insecta; order Lepidoptera; family Noctuidae; genus Xanthia; species Xanthia togata. Next base: position 6,643,972 of record OY970794.1, read on the forward strand.
CTGTGACAAATAATAAATAAATGAATAACTGAATGAATAAAATGAATGAATAAATGACCGTATTTTTTATTGCGTTGACTTAGAAGCTTTAAGCTTGAGTTATTGAGTTCCAAGAGACCATAGACCTACGTATTTGATATTAATTTCAATTTGATACCTCCACGCGTTCCTGAGAAAAGTCTTAACAGATTGACAGACAGACAGACGGACAACGAAGTGATCCTATAAGGATTTCGTTTTTACTTTTGAGGTACGGAACCCTAAAAATCAGACAAGGATCTTCTGTATTCATTTGAATAATATTGACATTTAGATTTCTAATATTTACTCTGCCCAAACAAATACCCAGTGTATTATATAGTAGATTCTGATTTATATTTTTCTCCATTTCAGGTCACTAATCCTGCTCTTCGTCACCATCCTATTCTTCAGTACTCTCTATGAAACCTACACAATCTACTACGGCAGTAAAAGAGACTCGTTAGTCTCCAACTTGATTATTTGCTTCTCCATGATCAATAATATGAAGAAAATCATCTCTACGAAACAACACAACACTTTGAGCTTGGAGTGTGTCTCCGGAATTAAGGCATTGGCCATGATTTTTATCATTGCTGGTCATGCCTGCATGTTTATTGCCAGTGGACCTGTTATGGATGCTGATGCTTGGGACAGGGTAATTATATATTCATTCATCTCAAAAAATTATACACTCCTTACAAATCAAACTCCTTGTCAATAGCGTTGGTTGCAAACGTAAGGTATGACGCCCTAAGGCTATATGTTGCGATGTCTTCACAGGGTAGTGGGCAGCGGCTGGTATAGAGTAGTCGAGAATAGAGTCAAATGGCGTACGATTTGAGAGGCCGCTTAGAGAGGAGACTTAGGAGAGACTGCTTCAGTCTGATTATGATAATATGACATCTACAAATGTTCATGTGTGCTTCGCGTATCCAGCGGTTTCCTGCTGCCTTTACAAGGTCATCGGTCGTCAACGCTACCTCTTCCAGTACACGCCTACACGGTCTACAAATATTATGTTAAATAAATTAGGGCAAATTTCACCAACGAAAATGAACGCGTTCAGCACATCTAAACCGCGTTTAAGAGCTGTCAGTCTCAAAATTGATTTGGAATTTTGACACTGACAGCTCTTGAACCCGGTTTAGACGTGCTTATTACTCGTACGTTCAGTTTCATTGGTGAAATCCGTACTTACTAGCACTTTTTATAATTCCAGCCATTTTTTGACAAAGAAGTTAAATATTTAACCCTTTTATAGTCAGAAACAGCCTAGACTAAACTTTGTAAAGAGGTAAAACAAACAAGTTAAAATTACTTTGTCTAGTAACAAAGCAGCTTTTCCCCGGCTATCAGCGTTAAACCTAGAAAACGACGAGTAAATTAAATTCAGACCATAAACATAATAACCTGGAGGTTTCAGTAGTTTTATTTCCATAATTTGCGTTATCTTTATGCACTCTTCGATATTTTAATAGGACGTTGTTGTTGGGGACGTAACTTTACCCTATAGGGCTTTCAAATGTATGTTACTAACGGCCTGCTATATTACTTTGGATGTGCCAAGATTAAATTTTTCATATTTAGAATCGTTGAAAAAATTCAAAACTGCAATAATAATTTAAGTGTTATTATACATTTATTACAATAATCATCAGAAAAGTCTCATTATGTACTCAATGTTACACAAAATTCATAAAAATAGTCCAGGAAAGGTGGAATTCTAGTCATTTGGCTAATATAACAACTGGTGCGATTAAGACATCTGACCGCTTGTTATCAACCGACTTCAAAAAGGAGGAGGTTCTCAATTCGACTGTATGTTTTTTTTTTTTTTTGTATGTTTGTTACGCGATTACTCCGCCAATTATGAATTGATTTTGATAATTCTTTTTTTGTTTGGTAGGGCATACTTCAGAAGTGGTCCCATATAAATTTAGTCACGATCTGATGAGGGGTTTTTGAGTTAGCTTCAATAATACGTATTTTTCCGATCTAGTATATGTGGATGATATTCTAATAGTTCCTGTCACTGTAATTTACATAGCAGGTAATGGGTATTCAAATTTTTGTGGGGGTTTTGTGTAGGTACCACAACTAAAAAGTGAAAAATAAAAACTTTTTCACAAAAAATAAAACCGACTTCCAAAAAAAACACTACAAAGTGAAAAATAACTTTGATTTCGGAAGTCGGTGGCAAAAAAACGAAAATAAAAGCCCCAAGACACCGACTTCCGAAATCAAAGTTATTTTTCACTTTGTAGTGTTTTTTTTGGAAGTCGGTTTTATTTTTTGTGAAAAAGTTCTTTTTGATCCGTAACATTCATTCTGCCAACCCTACCCATAAAGTCTAGCGTTCACAGTATAAATTATGTAAAAGTTTGCTGGCTTGATCTCCAGCATTATGTCCTTGATAGGGTCAAGGTCACACAGTTTACTTGGATTTACACAGAGCTTCTAATTATGCTTAGAGCTTGCCGCCCAGATACAGTATCGCATAAATTTTATCCGTAATCAGGGCCTAGTTTTAGTTGTACAACTGCTTAGGTTTGTTCTCAAGGTCAACTTAGATTAAGAGAAGTAATCTTAAACTCAGGAGGTTCTGCACGTAATGTTGCTTCAACTAAGAAGTGAGGAGTTGCCGTAATGTGGTGTGATGATCGTCTCATGCATTGAAATGACTTAAATAAACCACCTGTTACTAAGGAATTTGGTAGGAGATACATTGATGTCGAGATCTGTATCAATTTGTACATTGTCGGATTTTTTTATTTCCTAGCTCGTGTGGTGTTCTACAAACTACATCAACTATGTACGTTTAGATTTTTTTTATTTGTCTGATGTGATTTAATTTTCTTTCCTTGCAGTTAGTCCGTCAACCAGCCAATGCCTTCATGTTGAACAATACCTTGTTAGTGGACACTTTTCTGATGCTCAGCGCGTTCCTCTTCTCAAGACTGTTCCTCGTTGAGCTGGACAAGAGAAGGGGCAAGGTCAACGTTATAACGTTGACCTTGCCCCTTCTCTCGTCGAGATCTGTATCAATTTGTACATTGTCGGATTTTTTTATTTCCTAGCTCGTGTGGTGTTCTACAAACTACATCAACTATGTACGTTTAGATTTTTTTTATTTGTCTGATGTGATTTAATTTTCTTTCCTTGCAGTTAGTCCGTCAACCAGCCAATGCCTTCATGTTGAACAATACCTTGTTAGTGGACACTTTTCTGATGCTCAGCGCGTTCCTCTTCTCAAGACTGTTCCTCGTTGAGCTGGACAAGAGAAGGGGCAAGGTCAACGTTATACCGGTCTTGATCTTCCGTTATATAAGGTAAGATAATTCATAATCTTCTGTTTTAAATATTTCCTCTTCTAACCCTGTAATGATAGCTTTAAGATGGTCTACATTGTCTACTTAACCCAAAAAAGTATAATTTAAATTAACGTCATTGAACTTATTCTTGTGTAAACTATGGAATTACGCTGTTTAGTGGTTCGTCAAGCGGCAATTTGTTTAGTAAGACTGTAGTGGATGATGATGACCCTCTTAACACGTGAGCAAAAAAGTCACTAAAATGTTGCTCTATTTAACTAGTTTAGCCAAACTCAGTTTGAGCACCAAATTCATCCCAATCTTTTTGTTCTTTAATTAACTTTCGACCTGGATGATAAAAGTAGCTATAATGCAGCGGTTCATTTGATATTTTAGTAAAAACATCGTTAGCCTTGTCGTAAACAAAACTTATAAAAATTTTACTTGAAAATACATCACAAAATCCCTCAGCGCAAAGCTTTTGCTTCCAGGATTTCATCAAAACGTAACTAGTTCCTCTTTTTGCAAATAACCAGCTCTTACCCAATAAACTGCCATACACAATGAACGTTGTACTCTTTGTAGTACGGAATAAGCCTTATTAACTTAACGCATTTCAGTACATTGTTATAAAAGCTAGCTCATTTCTCGCTTAGCTTGCTTTTTCTTTGGTTTCAATAGCAACTTGTTCTTTTTGCCTCTTTGATGTTGAATTTAGACGTTAGTTTTCAAAAAAACCCATTCAAATGAATGTATAACTGTATTGTGCCCTTTTTAGATTTCCTTTCAAGCAAAATGGTAAGTTGGTAAGTATTTCATCGAACATTTCGAATAATTCAGTTTGATAAAATAAACTTCTTAAACTGTCTAGAAATATATTAGATTGACCCAAGTCTAACCGAAAGTGACAGGCCCCAAACCGAATATAAATTTAATCGATAGCTCACTTTACCCGTGCCTAGAATGTATTATCAAACTTAGAATTTACATTTTGATAATTCGAGCATGACAGGCGATAAGAATACCCGGTTTTTGAACATTGTAATGGCTTGGGGTTTCAATGATACCATTTTTTTGGAAGCAGTCAGGTGGGAGAATGAAAGCATACGAATTGTTTTCAAAACCATTTTTTTTACAATTGTATTCTTCTATAACCACTTGTGTTTAAGGGTATACGTCATGGCTATCAGCTAGTCGGTAGAATGGTAGTGCTCTGACAACCCAGAGTACGTTGGTCGTGGTTATAAACATTTGAAGACTATTTTAACGCAAAGCTTATTGAAAAAAAATAATCTTCTTAAATATTACGCAAACTTAAAACTACTTTAAACTTATGATTGCTTCATTATTTCAAGGGTCACTCCAGCATACCTGGTCGTCATTTTTTTCTACATGACTTGGCTGCCGAAGATGGGCGAAGGCCCTCTATGGCAAGACAGGTTGCAGTTGGAACAAGAGAGATGCATGGCCTCCTGGTGGACCAATATACTGTACATCAATAATTATGTTAATACTGATAAAATGGTAAGTTTGAGTTTCTAAATGTACACTTATCACATTTTTGAAGTGTACAGACATATCATAACAAGTCTGCATGATTTAACATAGAGTGTAGATGATGTTTGCGTGTCCAATGTAAACTATACTCTGAATTTTTATTTTCTTTATGACATTTGGTGTCAATATAAAAATAACTTAGTAAATAATCTAGTTACCGAGTGACCAAGGACCACTGAATCATTTACTGCAGGAGGACCTTCACTGTTGTCTCTGTAATATTAATTATTTATCATGTCATGTTTGTCTAGCAAATTAACGCACGTTTCCGGATGACAGTGATGTGGAGGATTACTTCGACGCCTAAATGTCCTTTTGTTTTTGTGTATTTGTGTAGTTAGATATTTAATTTTGTACCTAGTGTAAATAGTTGAGTGATTAATAATATACTATTGTACATTTCTCTAATTAAATAAAAACAATCCAATATAATTATTAGACCTTTGCTTTGTAGTGGAACGCTAAAATCCAACAGCCAATATAAAAAGCAGTTAACTTGACTTCCCCTAAAAACATAAAAAATCAAATGATCATGACAAGAAGGCAAAATAAAAAATCCTGAACATTAATAAAACAATGGAACTAAAAATGTAATGCTTGATCATAAAAGAGGATCATAAGGCTGCATATCCACAAGATGGGAGCGAGGCAGCGGAGCGGAGAAATGTGCCAATATTAAACAACAGAACCTACAACAACCTAGAACAATAGAATAAATAATAATAAACTCCGCTTCAGTCCTCCGCTCCTGTTGGTTAATATTGGCTCATTCCTCCATTTCATTTATTAACCAAATAGCTGCGCCCCGCGGTTTCACCCGCATGAGTTTCGATCCCGTGTGAATATCGGGATAAAAAGTATTCTATGTGTTAATCCAGGTTATACACTCACTTACTTTCGCCTTTATAATATTAGTGTTATATGTATATATTATATATAGTGTGATTCATACACACTTACAAACGCCTTTATAATATTAATATATATATATATATATACTCGTACGCGCTGCTGCTGAGCATGAGGTCCTGGGTTCGATTCCCAGGTCGGGCAAAGTGTTATTGGGTTTTTCCATCAGGAATTTCTCAGTAGCAGCCCGGAGTCTGGATTGGTGCCCGGTTGATGGCAATAGGCTCGCCCCCTATTACATGGGACTTAAACATAACTGGCCAAATGTGGGTGTACTACATGTACACCTCTGCCTAACCCTTCGAGGATTACAGGCGTGATGTTATGTGATGTTATGTTATATATAATCGTATATATATATTATATAAGTGTGATAGGAGCGGAGCTCATTTCTCCGCTCCGCTGCCTCGCTGCGCTCCTGTGGACAGGCAGCCTAGGGGTCAACTTTTCAGTTGTCAAACTAAAGTTCACCGGGATTCACGACAGTAGTTTCATAATACTGCGCTCTTTATTGTAAGCGTATCTTTTTATGAACTAGACACCCTCGGACAAGCGATGACAAAGACTTTGCCTGTTTTATACTTGATGAAGTTAGCTGCCTGCAAAGTTATCTTTTTTGGCCATTGTTCTTTTACTATTACAATTTTTACAATTATATTTAGGATACAAAATGACTGGACATTGCTGTCTCGTGTTTTGTAACTACAGTTTCATTAGAAGATTTTTAAATGGGAGAATTTAATAAAATCCGATATTGGAGCGTAGGTACATGTTTACTATGGATAGGCTTAGGGCAGTTTACGCGCGCTTGACAATACACCACATTCATTTTGCGATAATTTTCGTTCGAGATACTGGCCCATAGGCTGTCAAACGACCAGCATTTTATCTTTAAAAAAGTCGTTCCATTAGCGATTTCATTAACGGTTTTGATATTGTGATCGACATTTTATTTAGTAGTCAAAATTTGATCCAATTTTAAACCCCTTTTTGTTTCTTTCAGTGCATGTTCCAATCCTGGTACCTCTCCGTAGACACCCAGCTGTTCTTCATAGCCCCAATCTTCATCTACAGTCTATGGAGGTGGCGCAGATTTGGGCCTATACTTCTATCAGTTGCTCTCCTACTCTCCTTGATTGGCCCTGCAGTTATCACCTACAGGGATAAGTTAGATCCTACGCTTTTGTTTTATGCCAAGTAAGTTTGCATTTTGATTTCTTTTTTATTCTTCTTTAACTTTAAATGTGTTATTGTCAAAGATATTAGTGTTATAAGAAGGAACGATTATTACAATGTAAGGTTTTGATTTAATGGTTTTTGTTACAGAGAGTTTACTGATATTATTTCCAACTATTACTTCAACGAAGCTTACATCAAGACGCACATGAAGATGATTATTTATTTCATGGGAATTTTAACTGGATATCTTCTGCATCGGGTTCAAACAGAAAAGTGAGTTTAAATGATTTGAGTCTTTATTTTTTAAACTCGATGAAGCCTTAATTGTGTGACCTTCATATATTTTTACTTTTATAAAGACAATCGTAAAATTCATTACTGTTTTTACAGCTACCAGTTCTCTTTCCTGATGAAAACGTTTGCGTGGATCACCAGTGTGGTCCTTGGTACCGTAACTACCTTCGCCGTGACTATCTTCTATCAAGAGTGGTACCAATACAGCGCGCTAGAGGCCGCTGCCTACATTTCTTTGCACAAACTTGCCTGGGGTATTGCTAATGGATGGCTGATTATTGCCTGTGCTACCGGCAATGCAGGTAAACTATTTATATATTACTGTTATTTTAAACTATCTTGCAATTTCTTAAAGGTGTTTCTTTTATTCTAAATACATTATATCTTCGTTTGCCACAAGTCCCAGTAACAATGAATTATGATATTATTGGTTCTAGCAACAACAATGTCGAAATTATGACACCTTACTGCTTATGGTCTACTATGGATCTATATTTTGATATAAATACTTTTTTTGAATCAAATATAGTATTTAGCTTAGTTCTTTTTTATTGGTGCTACTTTAGAACCGGTTGTATCACCTAAAATTCCGATCCTTTACCAAAAACCATATTCATTCCAGGTTTCTTAGGGAAATTACTGACGTGGAAGTTCCTGGCTCCATTCTCAAGACTGACATTCTGTGCTTACTTGGTGAACGGAGTGGTCGAGTTATATTACGTTGGTGAACTGAGACATCCTCTACATATCACCTTCTTCACTGTTGTGAGTACCTATTATGTTTGGTACCTTTTATTAGATTTACCTTTTTTTAGTTAGATTGACCCATAATAGGGATGTTGACAAATATTTTTTTGTCCGTCATAATATAGATTATTTAAAAACATTGGATACGTATTTTTTCTTTTTTTACGTAATCAAAAGATTACGGCAATACATAAGCCATTTTTTATTAATAATGGTATAGCAAAAAATACGTGTCTAATATATTTTTATTATGACTAAATATATATAATTTTTCCCCCAGCCAACATCCTAATTATGTAGCCTACGTTTTATACCACTATTGGGCAAAATCCTCCCCTTCTCCTTCCAAATTACTCTGTTCTTTATGATTTCCGGCCAGCTTCAGGTGGTAAAGTAAAAATTGCATCTACATTTTAATTAATTGAAATGATATTATGTTCATTTCTATAAGTAGATCCTTTAAGACACTTTTACACGAAAACAAGTTCTTCAATATGTTAAAACTAGATGGCGCCGGCCAGGGTCATGTTTTCTACACAGATGACTAAATTACTATTCTTACTTGCGATCTAGGATGATCTGCGATTTCGTCTGCCTATGTCCTTAGCCAGGTCATGGTCTACCTGTGTACCAAATTTGATCCAAATCCGTTGAGCTGTTTTTGTGTGAAAGCATAGCATACACATTCACTTTCGCAATTATAATATTAGTTAAGATTAGGATGACAGTTAACCAATCCTTTAGCCAGGGTTAGTAAATCAAATGTTGTTTTTGTAAGTTGAAAAGTCACTTTATCTCATTCATATTGTCTGTATATTTTCATAACTCTCATAAGCGACTGTGCACAAGTTTCTTCACCATTTGTGATCTTACGAGTGGATTTGAGTTTGTCGCGGCGTCAAGTTAAGCTACGCTTGCCGTGGTGGGTCTGTGGATGGGTGACCATCTTTACATACCAAGACCCCTCCGTGTCTCGGAAAGCACGTTAAGCCAGTGGTTCTAATTGTCATTCGTAGATATTTGATAGTCGTTACGGGTCGTCAGAAGCCCGAAAGTCTGATAACCAGTCTTACCTTACCAAGGGGTATCATGTACTGGTATTCAGCTACATCCGGATAGACTGGAAGCCGACCCCAAAATAGTTAGAAAAAGGTTAGGCAAATGATGAATTATACCACATAAATATTAGGATTATATTTATTTTCTCCTCGTGTTCTCTTTTGACGTTCATAAGTGCCATACAAGGGCCTATTTGAAATAAATTACTTGACACTGACTTTGACTTTGTGTTAACTTTCACCTTCTGTTCTTCAAACCTTAAGAGGGAACAGGGCCCGCGATTCTCCATACAAACTTATTCCCCGTCTTTCTTCCTGAATAATGCCTCTAGAGCTGTCATTTTTTTTAAATAAAATCATTGTCTCTATAGGCATGTCCCTGTCATTTCTTTTTTTTTTCAGCAATTAATAAGTAAGGAAACTATGACCCTCCAAAAATTACAAAAATGCCCCATTTTTACCGCCGTGATTAGAGGACTACCAGACTAATTCGGAATAGTTTTTAGCATAAAAGAAAATAATAGAAACCTAGACATACTCTTTCTTAAAATTTTAATGTAAAAAAATATTAAGTCGGCTTAGTTTTTGAGGAGAAAAAAGGAGAATGCCAAACGTCGTTTTCGTCAAAAAAATTGTGATATAATCGGCTGAGCTGCAGTTGTCCCTATAGCACTTTACGGGGTTTAACTCGGTTTTTCGGGCGCAGCGCGACGGCAATATTTTCTTCAAATACCTATTTTTCAAATTCCTCGCAGCCCCTGTCTCCTCTTAACATGTGTACATAAGTGAACTTTGGACAATATATGGACTATATATTGTCCAGACCGTATTTCGGCCACTGCGATTTAACCTACGTCAGATATCTCATAACCAAGGTATGAAATAGTGGCAAGCCGCAAGTAACAACAGCAGGGAGCAAGTATGTGAGAGAGTTAGTGAGTGGCGAAGAGTGTACTGTAGTAGTAGTAGATTTCATATAGGTAATTCTGTTAAACTTGGTAAACTAAAATCGTCTTTCTTTTTCAGATGGCGAATGCAATATCGCATATAGTTCTGACATTCTTCCTTGCCATGTTTCTATGCTTGACCTTCGAGTCACCGCTACATGGGATCGAGAAGATTCTTCTTCGGATGTTCGGTGAGTACCTACCTACAGCAAATTCTATTAATCTACTTATTTTTGCCAGACTGTAACCACATTAATTGTATGCCAATTTTATCACTTGTAAGAAGCAGATTATTCCAATGTTTTTTATTTATTTTGAGTTAAATTTTTAAATGTCTATTTCAAATGAATCGCAAAAGAACAAACCTTCGTAAAATTTATAAAGTTATCACAACTAATGTAGTCAAATAGATTATCACACTTATAACTTTTCCATAACAAAGTTGAAACTGCAATCAAAATACGAGAACAAAGTTATGGAACTGTAAAAATTGCTCATTCATAATTTAAGATTTATATAAAATATTTTGCCTTGAGCTTCAGAAAAAGGTATATTGTAGTTAGCCTTTTCATGAGTTTCAGTAATGCCATAATAGCGAGATGGATTACCACTGTGCCTAAAAATTTAAGCTTAAAACTTATTGTGGTCTTTTCAAAAATAATTTTGTCAAGTTTACTGAAGCGGTATTAAAAATATTAGCTCAATTTTATTATTAACTGAATGTACCTACCTAATTATAATATTTAGGGGAAAAAGTCTATTATTTCGTCACTTGGTGGTTTCTTACAGGGATAGTGGATATAATAGAATGGAGACATTCATTTGAAGAGGTTAAAATTTTGAAGCGATTTTTGGTGAGGGGTAAACTTATAGATTCATGTCACCGCACGTCGTAGTTCTATAACCTAAAATATAGATGGCGCTAATACAAGTTTTAAGTTTTCACTTCTATCGGCAGTCATGACTGGTTAGGTTTTTTTTAATGGTAATTTAATAATATATATTTTTATTTTCAGCTCGGCCAGTATTGAGTGACAATGCAAGAAAAGACGTATCAGTAGAATCATCGAGAAACACTAGTCAATCTAAATTAGATTCGTAGCTTAGTGTACACATTCTTAGTTAATATTGTAAGTGGAAATCAATGTGTGATATTTACACAGATGATTTCCTTTAGTTTAATTCGGTTGGTATCTGCGTAATACCCCTAAGTTATGTGGTATGAAGCTGGGATGTGAGGATATCGAAACCGACGTAAAACAAATTATGACGAATTTTATTACTTGCAAATAAATTCTATAAAATATATGTAGTTGAATAGTCTAAAGATAGTTGAATTAAACCCAACATTAAGAGTACCGTAGACGTTCTAAATTAGCCAAAGACCTAAGACCGAGATCTTTAAACGTTTCTAGGCACTTTTTGTGACTTAGACATTATACCGTCTCTATCTTGCATTAGTAGTTTGATAGTTGTGCGACAGGGATAGGAATAACGCTTAGTCAAAGTACCTACGTGCTAAGAAACGTTTATACCTAGATCTTGGCTATAGGGTGAAAGCGTCAGGCAGGGTGACCCGCGAAATGTTTTTGCAATTTGCAGGTCACACATCAGGTTGTGTTGATCAAAATATGATTCGCAACCGTAACAAAAATATGAATTTAAAGAATTATAATCATTAAAAGCATCAATACAATTTTAAGTTAAAATTACCCTATACAGTGACTATTTCATGTAATCATGACATTTGAAACCAGTTTTAATTGAGAGTTTTATTGATGATTCTAGTGATTATGATTCTGTAAATATATATTTATGACAACCTGGTTACTGACCTGCAAATTGCTATAAACTTTGAATTTCGCGGGTTACCTCAGCGCTTGCCCTAATGTTATGTAGGTAGTAAGCATGATGACTCTAACACAGAAAACGAAAAGTACAGAATCCAGCACGTCAACCTACACCATCAGATTTTCCACGTTATCACTAAAGCATAAGGTTCAAAATTGATTGGAAAAATTTGACAGTTTCGGGTAGGTTGATGTGCTGGTGTCTGTTCAACAGCACGCTTAGCATGACCGTAATATAAAATGGGTTTTGTCAACGGAAGAATAGACAAAATGACAGATCAACAATCCCAATCTGTCATTTAGTCTATTCTGACGTCGACAAAACCCGTACAAAAAAAAATTAAAACTGTTTATAAGGTTGTCAAGCTGCGCGTGCAGGACTTAAATAAGTTGGGGTATTGCGCAAATGTAATATATATTTATGAACCAAACAGGCTCAATTATTTATGGTTTTATAGGTAATTTTGTAAATATTTAATTTGTAAGTTAGGTAAGTAACTAGATTTATAACTTTTTTACATTTATAAAAAAATTGAAATTAGAAATAATATTGTTTTCAATTTAATATTATGTATTTCCAATAAATAAACATGAGATCAGTATCACTAACCAGTAAGATATTGCTATATAATGTTAATAAAAATGAAATAATTTTCACGAAATGGCATCCATTTTTTTATCGCCAAAAATACAAGATCGAGATGGCTGTCTGTACAATTTTATGCCAAATAAAAAAAAAAAACAATTTAATCCTTAACGCAAGGAGGCTACGGTTTGAAATTGAATATTAGTTTGGGGAAATACAGCCAGTGCATATAAGTTGACATTTTAGTGTAAATAAATTATGGTTATACCGCCGAAGTGAAGACGCGTCATATTTTTTTCTTCCGTGTTATATTATAGCTCATAATGTAGAAGACATTATAGTAAAATTATGTTACATAAAAAGGATAATAGGGTAACGGGACACTTGCGCGAAAGATATTTCTGCAAAAGACTTGCGCGAATCACTTGCTTATAAAAAATAATCTTTATCGAGATTACTAAAATCTGGATTTGCCTGTCTGACTTATGTCCTTTTACCTACTTCTGCTTAAACAATTTGAGATAAGTTGTGATTTCTTATATCAACGAAAAAACGTCTTGAAATGAGATATATATTATACGAATTCTAAGGAGAAAACTAAGTAAGACTTTAGATAAATTAATGTTACCTCTAGCTTTAAGTTTACCCCAGCAGGGTTAATTGCATATCCTTCAAAATACCAATCGCTTTAATTTTAACAGCTCAACAAAATGCGTTGTCCTGAACACGTATTTTAATACATAGGGTGCAATGGATAGTATTTTTAAGTTTTGGAAATGAAAGCGATTGACATTGGAGCCCCGCGTCCAATAGATAGCGATCGAAACGCGGTCGTCCATATGTCACTTTTTGCTCGGAAAACGGTAGGCGTCTTATGTCGCATGTCAGCGCGACCACGTGTGTTGGTTCCACGTCTTCGCCCAACGATCGCTTTCTATTAGGACGCGGCCGTAGTGTGTTACGTAGTTAGACTGCGACTTAATTTTGATACTACTGAATGTTCTTCATTTTTTAATGTATACAAGTACCCATTGTGTAATTACGCAAAGCCATGATGTTTTTGTTTTTTATTTATTGGAAATCGAATGCTTTAATACTTATTATGGGTCTTTATATATAAAAAAACTGTATTATATTAAACTGGTCCACATATTTTCTTTTCAAAAAAGTTACAAGAATATCTAAACACACAATCATTAATTACTTCAAGACTTATTTGTTTATTATTATTTTAATTTCCATTGCTCAATGATATACTCTGTTTTATACATACCTCAATGAGCACAGAATTGATATTTTGATATTAAAAATATTTTGTTTTTAATTGTTTTTTCATTCCTCTCTAGTTTCGTGTTTTTTTTGTGGATGTTAAACAAATTACATACATACATAACATCACGCCTTGTTTCCCTGAAGGGTTGGGCAGAGGTGTACCTGTAGTACACCCACATTTTGCCAGTTATGTTTTTAAGTCCCATGTAATAGGGGGCGAGCCCATTGCCATCAACCGGGCACAATTCCAGACTCCGGGCTACTACTGAAAAATTCCTGTTGGAAAAACCCAATTTGCCTGACTTGGGAATCGAACCCTGGACCTCATGCTCAGCAGTTGCGCTTGCTACCACTAGACCAACGAGGCAGTCATTAAACAAATTATAACAAGATAAATCAAATAAAACTGAATAATAAGTAAGTATGTATGCGGCATATTGCTGCACAGTAAGGAGAAACTGATGGGCTTCACTGTAATTATTAATTCCAAATTATAACGTAAATATAATATTTTACAAGCCATAATCTTCATGTATTTTTATTATGTTGGCCATTCCAACGTGAGCTTGTGTTCCGTTCTGGCCCGGCCACGATGCCAAACAATGTCATGGTTATGGCAGTAGACTGTACGTATATGTACCTTTTGGTAGGTACTAGAAAGAGAAACTATAGTACCACATTATTTCAGGACTTATACACCATTTTCAGTGGCCAGGCTACAGTGTATCTGACCTAGTACGGCCACATCTAGATCGGCTGAAATCCACAATTTTAATGGATGATTAAAGTACGTGTTATGTACTATAAAATAGACCTACTCATATTTAAAAGAAAACCTTTCAAATCTATTTAATAGTCACTTCAATTTTTCAGGTAGAATACGCCTGACATGAATTCAATAGCAATAGTATAAACTTGACAACTTAAAATAACTATTCAAGAGTCGTAGGCGCTTAATACGCAATATTAAGAGGATTCCATCTTTACCTATTTACTTAAATATACTTACTTAAACTTATTATAATTCTGTTAAGATGAATATTAAATAAGATAAAAGTGCACAAAGACAATAAATGATTTTTGATATTCAAGAAAAACCTCTATAATATATTTATATTTTATTAAAATTATTATGAATTGTGTGTGTTTAAACACTCCACCTACTATCTCAATCACAAAAATTTGCTTTCAAAATTAATTCTCCGGAAAATAATACGAGTAAAATCATTGTTCAAATTTTGTAAGTATGGAGAAATGGTAAGAGAAGTTTTAAACCGATAAGGATTGCTTTACCTTTGTTCAAGGAAATAGGAGTTTGTACCTAATTTTTGCACATTTAACTACATACCTATTCACCTACAAGGATCTTTTGGCGCCTGAATGACATTGACAGAGGAGCGCTGTTGGTAAACATGTGTGGAATTATCACAGAAATTGTATTGACAAAACAAGATGGCGGCATTACCTAGTTCCGATTTTGGCGCCAAAAGAACCTTTTAGGTTGTATGGTTACGAGCACCCTTACTTTTTTTTATTTTTTATTGGGAAATCAGCAAATGACTTCTCCCGCCGAGTTTTTTAAATTTCGAACGTTCGGGTCACGTTATGGCGACGAATGTAGTTGAAGGGGGTGAAGCGGGAGGGACTCTTACTGACTAAAACCCACCCGTGTTCCTTCCGCCAGGGGCCACTACGGTATCCCTTTCGGAATTTCCCGCAACCCCGGCAGGAGCAACCTTACCTACACTTAAGAAAAATTCAAAAGAGATTTTCTCGATAAATCACTGTTGTAACTTTGAAAAAAGGTCTGTTTCATAATGTGTATTATGAAACTGATCTTTTCTCAAAGTAACGTCAACAGTGTCTAGGGATCAAGAACATTTTGAACTATAAATAATTATCGTATTAATACACTCGAGAGCAATGAATCCGGGTCACTTAAAGAATCCTAAAAATCTCGGAAACTAAAAATGCTAGGTTAATGCAATAAATTGTATTTAATAGACAATGTAATACTCCTTAAATGAAGGTATTAAAACTTCTTAGTTATTGTAAAGTTATATCATAAAAAAATCAAATTTGAAAAAGGGCCACTTTCGAAGATGGAACTACGAAATTACAGCATTTGGTTTTGCTTTTGTTTGTAATCTGTCATTTATGTGGGTACATAAACCATGTTGATAGTGCTCTATATTCATTATTCAAGCTGAAATTATGTCGCTTACGCCTGAAGAATGCACCAGAATACTTACAATGCTGGAAACCGGCCGGAGTCAGCGCGATACAGCCAGGACTATCGGTGTGTCGCTGTCAACAGTACAAAGAGTTCTCCGACGTTACGAAGAAACTGGTTCTAACCTACGCAGACCAGGAACGGGCAGAACCAGGTGTACCACAGCACGAGAAGACCGATACTTGGTGAACACCATGCTTCGAAATCGCTTTCTTACAGGAACTGAACTCACAAATCAGTTTCGACGCCTCGGAGGAAGTAACCCAAGTGCATGGACAGTAAGACGTCGGCTTGCTGAATCTAACTTAAAACCCCTTAGACCTGCAAACGGCCCTAAACTGGAGCGTGGGCATCGTATTTCAAGACTAAGATATGCCCAGAGCCACGTAAATTGGAGTATTGAAGATTGGTCAAAAGTTATGTTCTCCGACGAATCAAAATTTATGCTCTACAAGCACGATGGAAGACACAGAGTGTATCGAAGACCAGGGGAAAGATTCAAGCAAGCATGCATCGAAGAAAAAGTAGCCTACGGTGGTGGGTCTGTACTTGTGTGGGCCGGAATTTCTTCTGAAAGTCGCACAGAGCTGGTGATCATAGAAAACGGCTCTTTAACTAGCGAAAGATATGTGGAAGAAATCCTCAATGATCACGTTGGTCCATTTATGGTCAATTTAGGTGAGGATGCTATATTTATGCATGACAATGCCCGACCTCATACAGGTAGGATTGTGAATGACTACCTTCAAGAGATGAACATTACTCGTATGGAGTGGCCAGCGCGCAGCCCGAAAATCAACCCGATCGAGCATGCTTGGGACGAGCTAGGCAGATGCGTAAAACAACGAAACCCTCCCCCAATCACGCTTCGTGAGCTCAAAATTGCTCTCACAGAGGAATGGGAGAATATTCCCCAAAATCGTATAAGGAACTTGGTGTACAGCATGCCAAACCGCGTAAACGCAGTAATGGAAGCACGAGGAGGCAATACGAAGTATTAAAATTCAAGAAAATCGTAATAAAGTTCAAAAATTTCATGTTTCCTATTTTTGTTTTAAGGAGAGATCAGCAGTTTTTTTCTTTATGTAATTTTGTGTTAATAAAATGTATGGTGACTCATTTTTTTTTTACTTTCATTTAAGGAGTATTACATTGTCTATTAAATACAATTTATTGCATTAACCTATCATTTTTAGTTTCCGAGATTTTTAACATTCTTTAAGTGACCCGGATTCATTGCTCTCGAGTGTATTTACCAAATCTAGTCTTCGAGATTGGCTTCTTACTTTAATTCCTATGTTTAAGTTAACAACGTATCCCTATATTTTGTAAAAACTAAGAAAAATTGCAATTTTTGCATATTGTGGGAAATTAACCTAAGTTAATGTCGTCAATTAAATGGCAAAAAAGGCAAAATTGAGGATTTTTTATTTTTTTATTGTAAAGATAAAAAATAAATAATCTGTGTTTCCACCATTGACACGAATCATACAATCACAGCGATTTGGCATGCTTAAAAATTAGTTCATCAAAATAACTTTGAGGAATGGCTCTTCTTTGGAGCATATCCCATGCGTGCTCAATTGGGTTGACGTCTAGCGATTGAGCTGACCACGGCAGAACATCGATGCGAGCATCGGCAAAAGTGCGGGTTACGACTCTGGATATGTGTGGACGTGCATTGTCGTGCATTAGTCGAAACGAATCACCCAACCGGCTTCGCAAAAGGATGATCACGTTTGAAACAATCCTCTCTGCATAAATTTGAGCATTGAGATTGCCCCTGATCCAAATGAGATCGATTCTTCCACCGACCCAAATACCGGCCCAAACCATTATGGTTCCCACTCCATATGCATGAGCTTTCTGACAACATTTCAAACGTTATTGATGTCCAGAGGCCCTTCAAACTCCAGTACGTTATGTATCCGGGCTCATACGGAAACGAGACTCATCTGAAAAGCAAACACGTTTTCGGATGGTTTGGTCGCTTATTTTGCTGATATCTTGATGACCAAACCATCCGAAACCATGTTTAAAACTTGTTCAAACGTGATTGAAATCGTAGCCAACATCATGTTACGATTCCCTCGAGCAGTATTTTGGATATACCGGTCCTGTCTGCGCGTGGTGATGCGAGATCGTCCTCCATGTCGCTCGGCCACGCTGCCCGTGATATGATAGCGTGTCCAAAGGCGGATTATGACGCTCTGTGTAGTGCCAAGAGCGACAGCCACAGCACGTTGCCTGGAACCAACTTGCAGCATTCCGACGGCTCCGATCATCTCTTCTCGTGTCCAATGATGTCGTCGCTCCGTATAGATGCAGTTTTTTCAGTTCCGATGCAGAAATTGTGGTTTTGTAAAAAAACGCTATTACACACTTTTATAGGAAACCTGATTGACTATTTCTAATCAAAATTTAAAGAACATTCTTTATTCAGATAGTAAAATTCACTAAAAAGAATCAATAACGATCCAAAAACAGTTAAAATAGTAATCCTCAATTGCGGCGATAAATCCCTAGACACTTTTGATGTGTGTAGTATGGTTTCACCAATACTATTCTTGTGACGCCATAAAATTTCTATCAAAACTTTAGGAGAAAATCGCTTTTGAATCTTGCGTAAATAAAGGTATTTATACTGTACCGGAGAAATTCGACGGTCAAACGGAACTCTACCTAAAAAATAAAACTGGTTGCACAAGTGAAAACTTGAATATTAACGTTGTGCATTTTTGATATTTTGGAATGGTTGGGGAATAATTTTGCACCGGTCTACTCTCCCTCCCTCTTACGAATTTTCGATCAGGTCTGTTTCCTGACCCGAGTTTAACATTTTTTAGCCATCACTAAAAAGTGCACAACGTCGCTAAAGAAGTTTTCACTTTAATTACACTTCCGGCCCTACAAACCTCCCCACACAATATAAACGAATTAACTCCAATATTTGTGTTACCAGTGAATGCACTCAAGTGTTCGGACGCAGGGCCGACGAACTTGGACAGTTTTCAATTACTCAAAGTTACAGAGTAAGTGCATAGCCCGTCAACTATTTGCAAACTTGCATAATCTCCGTCGGATCATGGCTGGCATACACGGAGCCGAGTTACTGGTACGTATAAATTAAACTTGCTGGCTTGCCATGTTGCTCTTGTGTTAAGTGTTCCGGATTTCGGAAATCTAGGATAACTTGATACATATTTGGTGCAGTGGTGTTTGTTGTTCGTTGGACCTGATGAATGAAGTCTTCTGGGCTATTATTTTGAATTTGCATTACCAGAGGAGCAATTATTGTATTTTTAGGAACGTTCACATTCTAATCTCAGTTTCAATCTGTCAAAAATATAATCAATTTACATACATTTTGGACAAGTTTTTGACATTGATGGTCGTTTAGATGAGATTGCGAATAGAGTGTTAACATTTTTTATGTACCTAAGAGAATTATTGGACTTCTGATCTTCCGCGACCGCTTCCTACTTCCAGAGCATCCAGGATTGGTATCTTCAACAGAAACATTGGGGAATGAATATCGTCTCTTATGATTAAGGTTAACTTGAGCAGAAAGATCTTGTAACCGTATCTTTTTTTCTGGGCTCAATTGTATTTTTTTGTTAAATCAGCTTAATTTTAGCTCTTAATGTAGGTGGCTACTAATAATAAATTTATGTTTATTTGATTCAGTCAAGCTTAGAACGTTAGGCCGTTTCTTCATTGGTCGGTGGGGTATCGTTTCGACATTGTTTCGGTATAATACCAAAACGATACCGTGCTCTTGTTTCCTCATTGGTTGGTAAGCAGCTGTGCGGTATAGTATGCTCTGTACTAAAACGCTACTGCAATTAGAATTCAAAATTCAAAGGAGAAGTCTATTCTCCCATAGAAAATTACCCCACGTCTGTCAGCAGAGTTCTACATATCTACAAAAAAAAAACCGTAAAATTAATATAAAAAAAAACATACTTTCGGTTTTAATCCTTACTGGCTAACACACAAAAAAAATGCTCTGAATATTCGTTCAGGGGTACTATAATTTAGTCAAATCTGCAGATTTTAGTTTTAGAACTAAAATATACTTTACACACTACACTGAACTACCACTACTGGATCTTTTTTATCCTAGTAGTACGTTCCCGTGGGATAATTTCCGACATCCAAGCGGGTGAAGCCGTGTGCAAAAAAAAAGTTTCATTAAAATTATAAATCCTAGTATCGTCAGCTTAATATAGTAGGTAAATGAAATTTTGATTATTTTCTATTTCGGCCTACATTACCAGGACATTTATTTCATTAATAAGAACTAGACAGTAGTTTCAGTAGTCAATAAGTAATCTGCGTTTGCAATTTATTTACCAAACATGTTAACAAACACGAGTTTTAGGATAAACAACTGTAATGCCTACACATAAGGTTCAGTTTGCGCTACAACTTCATATTGTGATGATTAATAAATAAATAAATAAATAATATTTGTTATGACCTTTTCAACATTACAGTACAAGTCAGTCCAAAATCAACATTATTTACACTTTCATAAAGTTGATGTTTGTTTAAGTGGAAATAACATCAATTGGAAACAAAGTTATATAAACCTTAGATATTTCTAGAAATATATATAGGTAAAAAAATGAAAATTTAATTAAGTGTTATAGAAGCTCAATAGAAATATGTTTGTACTAGCTGCGCCCCGCGGTTTTACCCGAATAAGTTTCGTTCCCGTGAGAATATCGCGATAAAAAAGTATCCTGTGTGTTAATCCAGGTTATAAACTATCTGTGTGCCAAATTTTATCCAAATCCGTTCAGTAGCTTTAGCGTGAAGAAGAGACAAACATACACACTCACAAACTTTCGCCTTTATAATATTACTGTGATTCGTAGAAGGCCATAATTAGGCTTAAAGCATTGATATACTAGGTTTTTATATGTATCAATGGTTTAAAGTATTAGATTCAGAGCTAGGGTCAAAGTTAATTAGGTACTATAGATAAGGTTTTACATCCAGTTTTAATGGGAATTAGTAGATCTTGTCTGATTGGCTTGTAATCTTCAAATGGCTTAAGAAAAAAAATGGATGACTGGATGGTTTATGAATGATTTTAGATAGTTATAAGGTTTTAAAAAAACTTAGGTAATTCAGAACTTGTGAAGGTGATTCAAGTGTTTCTGGAACAGGAACATGTGACATTTTAGCATTCTTTTTGGGATGGCAACACGGCTACGACGACTCTGGTATTACCAGTGCTGCAATGTGTTAGTTTTCCATCGTATTACTTAAAACATATTACCGTAATCATTATTAGTACTAAAATTTTTGTCAAACAAAAAATAAAATAAAATAAAAAGTTTTTATTTCTTGCCAACCTTAACTAGTTTACACACTAAAAATAAAAACTTTAACTAAATGTTAGTAATTATATTTCTAAACTGC
The DNA here is from genome assembly GCA_963853775.1 of Xanthia togata. NCBI lineage: Eukaryota > Metazoa > Arthropoda > Insecta > Lepidoptera > Noctuidae > Xanthia > Xanthia togata. Next base: position 6,665,369 of record OY970794.1, read on the forward strand.
ATGTTAAAGTGTGTTTATATTATTTAATTTCTAAATATTCTATATTATATTATAATTTATTCTGCAAGAACCCCTCTACAGGTGAAGACCTCCTCGAAAGATATCCAGTCTTCTCTAGACTGGACTGATTCAATCCAGTTTATTCCTGCTATCTTCCTCTCGTCTTCCCATCTAGCGGAGGATCTCCCCTTTTTGCGTGTTGTATGATCCTCTGGTTTTGTAGACGCACTGCATGCCTAGCCATTAAAATTTTAATGTTAGAACTTCTAGTCATTTTTCCAAATAAAGATTAGGTATTATTTCTCTCATCCAACGCTTCTCGCTTGCAGTGTCGCCTGTCTCATTCAAGATAGGACAGAAACTTATATTGGGTCGAGAGAGAGCTGCGTAAAACGTTATCGCAAGAAACAACCAGCTTACAAGTTCCTTTCCTTATCTTTTGTCTAAATAACGCCACGCTATGTTTATACGTTTCCCGTTCCCGCTCAAGTTGGCAGGACTTGCCATTTGTTAAATTAAAATGTTTCCCGACTTCCGATTCGATTTTCTTTGAGCTTTAGTTTTTTGTATTTTTAACTTGTCTTTGTTTGATGTCACTGCTTGGGAAGTACAATAACGATTTAGTAGGTATGTTTCGACTATGACTGCCTCCTTGGTCTAGTGGTCGCAAGCGTTGCTGCTGAGCATGAGGTCCTGGACTCGATTCTCGGCTTTGGCAAAGTGTTATTAGGTTTTTCTATCTGGAATTTTTCAGTAGCAGACCGGACTTTGGATTTGTGCCCGGTTGATGTTATTAGGCTCACCCCCTATTACATGGGACTTAAACATCGGTAGAAGGGGTCCGATGGGACCGATGCCTGCCGGGGTCGTGGGAAAGTCTGAAAGGGCTACCGTGGCCCCTGGCATTGCACAGGCAACAGAAGGAACACGGCTGGGTTTTAGTCAGTAAGAGTCTGACACGCCTTTCCGCTCCACCCAGAGCGGGAGAAGTCATTTGAAGATTTGCGACCCGAAAAAAAAAATACCCCTTACTTGGGACTTTAAAATACCTGGTGATGTGGGTTTAATATAACCTCTGCCCAGCAATTCGGGGAAACGAGGTGTGATGTTATGTTATGTGTTGACTTTCTTGAAATATTTGGAGTGGAGTTAGTTCTGGAGTGGAGACCGCGTGCCGGCAAGGTTAGTGTCCTGGCCGCCCCGCAGGTGGATGAACCAACGACCTCAAAAATAGACTGGATTTGGAAAGGGTGTTATGGCGCAGCCTGGGAGAAGCCTATGTCCAGCAGTGGACTTCGATAGGCTGAGTTGATTGATTGATTGAAAATATTTACAACAAAGTCAAAGGCAAATAATTTATTTCAAATAGGCCCTTGTTCACTTAAGAACGACAAAATTTCCAAAAAAAAAAAATTGATTCTAGTCGCCTCTTCCAAAAGTTAGTTTTCGCATGGAGAAGAATGGGCAAGAAACTCTACCGTTACTCTTTTAAAATGTTTTACAATTATGTGTATAGGTAGGTACATTGGTTATGTGATTATATGTGAAGACGATGCACCTAGAATAAAATTGCTATACCACAATAGGTAAAATAATAAAATGAAGGAACCAAAGATACATCAACATCCACCATACCGCCATTTAAAAGAAAAATGAGTACGATTCATCACATAAGTCAGGCTTGAAATCAAGCCAAAGTCAAATCATAGCTTTACAGAATAGCAATAGTGGATAGAGTGCCGTTATTTGCGGCATAATAGTGGCGCTGCCTCGGGCCGGCTAAAGTGCCGTACGCATTGCATTGTATTGAAGTGCAGTGCATTGTCATTGTCACTGTTGTGTAATAATAAAATAATTTAAAGAATCATTTATAAATTCAACATTCATGACGTAAGTAATAATTTTGTAACAATATTCTACATTGACACACTTTGTTTAAAAGTGTGTCAATGTGGTTTCTTGCCCGTTCTTCCCATAGGGCCTACTACGCCTTAGAATGGGCAACTAGCTTCATATTGCTGACTGACCAACTCCTTGAGAATTGAAAAGTGCCTGTACGTAAATGGTTTAATACTCGTAAAGTTGGAATTGAGTCTTTTTAAAATAAAATGTCTTTGAAATTCAACATGTACTTTTGTCGAGTATAAATAAATGAAAAGACTAAGATACGCAGTCAATTCTATTTCATTGAGTAAAGGCAGTGAATTTCAATGGCTTGACCATTCAGAACCTTTTACAGGTGGATTTCGAAGTCCTTGTTTAATTCTTTACAAGTCGAAGCAAGAAACGATAAGGCTTCCTTACTCACTCGATTTACGGATCGGATAGAACCCAGGTACAAACATTCTGGGAAATATTTGCGCCATAAGTGAAACTCACGGATCAAGAAATAATTCTTCAGAAGCAGTAATTTATCTTTTAGGAATGAATTGCTAACATTTGTCTGAAATTTCAAGACAGAAATGTGGTTTTATTTACTTAGCATTCCTCTTGTGAAATCCCCAAAACTATCGTGAAATGAGTGTGTTTTCTGACAAATATGAAAGGAAGTGTGTTAAACATTTCACAGCGGTGACACAATAGGGAGCAGAAATGTATACTTACCGAGTAGGTACCTACATTTTACTATCTGAAAAATCGTTGTTGTTGCGGGTATACCTATGTATATAGGTTCACCTCTGCCCAACCCTTCGGGGAAGCATGGAAATAAAGAAAATAAAATTTGACTGACTCGTTGGTCTAGTGGTCGCAAGCGCTACTGCTGAATATGAGGTCCTGGTTTCGATTCCCAGGTCAGGCAAAGTGTCATTGGGTTTTTCTTTCTGGAATTTCTCAGTAGCAGCCCGGAGTCTGGATTTGTGCCCAGTTGATGGCAACCCATGTAATAGGAGGCTCGCCTCCCCCTATTACATGGGTCTTAAACAACTGGCGAAATCCGGATCTACTATAATAGATACACCTATGCCCAACCCTTCGGGGAAACAAGGCGTGATGTTATGCTATGTTCTAGAATTTGACTCAGGTTATGGCACATAATATTCCCACAAAAACAAAGAACAGAAAATGGTGATGACGTTATGTTATGTGTCAAATTATTGTTCCGCCTAAGATCGAATTTTATGATTCTAAGAACAGTTTTTTTTTTAAACTCTGCATTTACTGCGTGTTTTCAGTACCTAGTAAGCTTGTGTTTCCTGGGAAAGCGGTTCCCTCATATTAAAGGCAGTAATTAAAATCTGTAATGAGGTGTCAAAAGTGGCTCTGAATTTCGACAGTCGTTATTGTGTGACCGTTCACCGCTTTCTTAGGGAACCAAAGCATGAGCCAAAGATTTAAATTAGCAACACTTGATAAGTTGTTGCAGTGTAGTCGAGTAGTTCTCTTGCATAAATAGAGCGTCGGCATCGAGGTAGCACATCAAACTGTACCGACTGAATACGTCTAAAAAAAAGATAAATAAAAATTGTTTTACTGTCGCAGAAACACGTAAATATAAAAACCGGTCAAGTGCGAGTAGGACCGTACCATATTTAGCCCGAGCAAAAATTCCGAAAAATGAAAGGAATCCCGTTTAATTATTTTTACTATTTATTGTTATATCGGTAATAGAAAAACACAATCTATGAAAATTTCAAATGTCTGTGTATTACAGTTCATGAGATGAAGCCCGCTGACAGACAGAAGGATGGGCAGCGGAGGCTTAGTAATAGGGATCCGTTTGGCACCGTTCCTGTACGGAACCCTAAAAAATCACCAGATAACATCGCCTTAAGATTATTTTCAAGGAATCAGTTTAGTATGACCAAAAATGAAACGGTAAAAAAACAAAGCGTTTGTGAAACTCGGGCGGGACAGTTGTCTAGGCACAACCATACTAAAAAGTAAGTAAATAACTACCAAAAACTAGCTACACCACAGTTTTAAAAGTCTTCTCACGTATACACAATACATTTTCGCTTCTAAACTCATAACCCTCTGTTTACAGCGTCGGCCAAAAAATTACAAAGTACAAACGTTGCCCAAATAACTTCACGACAGGCGCTTGAATTAAAAGGGGCTACCGCGCGTGTGCCCAACTTTTTTACCCTTTCAGAGTTCGCAGCACCTGCGTTGCTTAAATTATGTAAATACAATTTAATTCAAAGTCCTTTGTAATCTTTTACTTTCAAATTTTCGGGGAAATTGACTTATTTAGGCATATGAGTTGCGGAGTTTTTTTTGTGTGATGAAGAAAAGGTGTTGTGTTTTGTTTTAAAAACGCGCGCTAAATTCTGCATGCGCGATGCAGGATTTGAAGTAACAGAATACCAAATTTCAAACTCAAAGCATTTATTTCAATTAAACCATTTACAGGCACTTTTGAATTGTCAAGGGGTCGGTCAGTCAAAAATATGAAGCTAGTTGCCCATTCCAAAGCGTAGTAGGTACCTATGGAGAAGAACGGGCAAGAAACTCCACTGACACTCTTTTAAATAAAATATAAAATTGATACAAAATATTGGTTACATCAGAACAATGTAATAAGACGTGCACGTTCGTAAAAGCGTCCGTAATGAAAAGAAAAAAAGAATCATTCAAAAACTTAAAATAAATTAAAATAAGCCATGGCAGCTAAGAGATGACCAGTCCCAACTGACGGCGCCCGTTCACGAACATGACGCATGGATCAGCACCATTCAGCTCAACCATTTTGAAGAGAGCTAAATGATCCAACACACACGCCACCATCAGCGAGACATTTGAGTGAGCATGACATACTCACAGCCGCCAGGGCACATTCAAGTCAATGAAATACTACATATTACCCGGTAAATGGTAGCTCTTTAGTACATAGTACTCACATCTGTGCTATGCAATTATATATTACAAAGGAAATTGAGTTTATACAATACAAAAATGGTCTTACAATCTTCAGCAGCTCCATCAGTATTTTCAAAATGTTAACAAGTGTGTATGTCAATTAGTTGTGGAGCAGGACCAGCATTTCAAATCGGTTCACCCGTTTAAGAGCTACGGTGCCACAGACAGACATACGCACATAGCGGTCAAACTTATAACACCCCTCTTTTTGTGTCGAGGTTAAAAATAAGTTAATGGATAAATTACTTTAAAAATCTTTTCAGGTGGAGTAGAAACAAATGTATACATCGAAGCCTAAGGCGCTATCTCCACGGGCCACGGTGGTCTGGCTAGTACTCATAATTAAAAAAATGCATGTATCATTTTTAAATATCGAATGCTGTCATGTCATTGGTCGATAAATGTACTGTAATTAACTATAGATAGATTCCGGATATTTTTTTTCGAATTGTTTTCATTCCTTAAGGAAACTCGAAAGTGAAGACAACTTACGTTTGCACGCGCACCCTTATCAGTGACTCTTTAAGTGACAGCACATTAGCGGCTATATTATTAATTTTGCGATAAAGGTGACCATTTATTACAATGGAAATTCAAGATTCAGGTATGTTGTTTTGTTGTATCTACTTATTTTGACATGTTTATTAAAAATACAGATATAAAGCGGGGTCTGCGCCACGACCTAAATTATTTAAAAATTCTTCAAAATTATAGTTTACTTAAACTTTTAACTATGTTCTTAATCAAACTTAATGATAATTTATTATTAATTAAGAAGACAAATGTGTCTAGGCTGATGGCCATAAACCATTGTCTGCGGAAACTTGCAGATTGTCTAGTTAGAAGCCTGCTACGCCTGCGTAGGCCGAAGCGTAGCAATGCTACGCAAATTTTACGAATATATTTATTGATTTTGTAATTTTATTTTCAGACGTGCAGTATATTGGATCCCTTTCAAGGGGTTTTATATTTGAACTATGGCTGTCTACGAGTGTTTCAGACACAGAAAAACACCATCAAGTGTTACAGCACTTAATAGGCATGGTGCCAGATGCGGAAAACGTAGATACCGCCAACTTGGAAAACAGAATCAAGTATATTCGCCAACGACTTGCCATTTTATGGAAATCTACTTCTCGAAAAAAAACACAGTTCTAAATAAGCATTCTAATTGGCTGAATGAGAAAGAAAGTGTAAATCTACCGAAAATATCCGTATTGAACCAAAATACGCCACATGATATTCCCGACGACGAACCAACAACGTTGGAGGCCGCAGCCGCTGCTGTCCGACCAAGAAAAGATTACGCGACCTGCAGTAAACAGTCACAACGCAGAAGGCTTAAAATGCTAGTTCAATTTGATGAGTCAGCAGTCAAAAATCTGAGGAAAACGTGAGACTTCGGTACTAGTGAAGTGAAACCTGACGAAGTATCAATATCTTTTGCTCCACAAATTTATAAATTCTAGAAGCAATTCAGTTCTACCTTCGCACGGCAAAGTTGTAGAAGAAAAGAAACAATGTTCTGTAATATTAGTTTTGATTAATTTGAGACGTATTTATCGTTATTACTAGATTGTACATACTAATGATATAACAAGTAATATTAGTTAATTAATTAATTTGAGATGTATTTATCGTATTTACTAGATTGTATATACTAATGACATAATTTGTAATATTAGTTAATTGATTAATTATTCATTTTTAGGGTTCCGTACCCAAAGAGTGAAACGGGACCCTATTACTAAGACTCCGCTGTCCGCGTCACCAGGCTGTATCTCATGAACAGTGATAGTTAGACCGTTGATATTTTCACCGTTGTATTTCTGTTGCCGCTTTAACAAAAAACACTAAAAACAGAATAAATAAATATTTGAGGGGGCTCCCATACAACAGACATGATTTTTTTGCCGTTTTTAAGATAATGGTACGGAACCCTTCGTGCGTGAGTCCGGCTCGCACTTGACGGCTTTTTAATCCCACTTTAATATTTAAAACCTTTCTTGAAAAAAAAACTATTTTAGTGTCGCATAATTGTCTTGGTAGCACAACGCGGTCAAAAGAACATTGAACAATGAACACTTGAACAGTGTTTTATAATTATTATCTTTTAAAGTCCAAACTTCTTGAATTAATTTCTCAATTTTACGTCAAAACTTTTGCCACACCTGTACAAATAATTACTTTATTAAAATTAAATTAAACTATAGAATGTTTAACATTTGCCTTACTAAGATGTATTAACATAACTTATTAAGTTCATCGTTTTTACACTAACTTTACGATGATTTCAACAGGTATGTAGGTAGTAGTTGTTCGACTTGCTCGTTTGGGATTAAAAATAAAAGTGGACTGTATAGTATAGATATAGGTTTGCTGTATTGCCGATTAAATTACAACTGTCCCGGATAAACATAGAATGTTATGGCGTTTGGAGTATCGTCCGTCGCGGTGGCCTCCAAGGAAGCGAGTGTCCGCCGGCGTCCGGCCGGCTCCCCACGCCGCACTCCGCTCACTCGCCGACGCGACGCGTAGGTCGGTCACGCCGCCTGCGCGTGCTGACTGCAATATTGGATGCGATTCCCAACAGTAGTCGTTTGTTTTTCAGGAGTTTTCTAGAAGGATTGATCTTCTAAAACTCTGTATGTATCCTTACCATTGTGAGCTTTACGAGTAAATACTTAACCAGTCTTTTTTGACTTTTTTCGTCATTTGATTCCTGTAACTAACTTCATGACACTATAAAAGTCAAAACGAGTGACGTAGAGCTCTTCTAGCGTAGATATTTACTGTCATGTGTTAGAAGTTTTGTGTACCAACAACCATTTAATATTATACCTGGTAATATAACAAACATCGCGCGTGTATTCCCCGAAGGGTTTAGGTAGAGGTGTACCTATTGCACACCCACATTTTGCCAGCTAAGTTTAAGTCCCATGTAATAGGGGGCGAGCTTATTGCCATCAAACAGGCACAAATGTAGACTCCGGGCTACTACGGAGAAATTCCAGATGGAAAAACCGAATAACACTTTGCCCGACCTGGGAATTGAACCCAGGATTTCATGCTCAGCAGTAGCGGTTGCAACCACTAAACCAACGAGGCAGCTGGTAATATAATTTATAAACTGCTACCCGCTCACGAACCAATAATTTATATCCCTAACATGAAAAATAAAATGCATCAAACGTAAAATAAAAAAAACTATAGCAGCGGTGTACGAACTCCTCCACCCTAGCAGACCTCTGTGGCAGCTGTCACTACGTGGCAGCCTAACATGGATGACAGGGACTTGCCCAGAGGCCCCGTTACGGGCACGTATTGTTGATAAATGTGTGGAAAATATAGTTTGACCCTCAAATGAAGCACTTTTCTTTAACCTGACCCACCCCGACCACAAAATGTCGTATGGTATGCGTTTTTAGCGTTTCTGCTCTCAATATTGCAGTGATGAAAATGCCAGGCCTCAGAAAGTATTCGGAGTTTTCTGTTAATATCGCGTCCCTCTAACCGTTGTATCTCGTACTCGCGTTATTATAAACATACATGGAATCATGTCATTTTATTTGCACAAGTGAATAGAGGCTGGGAATGTAATATTTTTTTTAGGAAGTCTATAGAGTGCCGCTAGCGGCATTTATCCGATAGGGATAAAGTGCACTATCACTGTCCCTTGTTATTTTGTTTGATTGTTGAGGTTAGTTCGCCACCATTTGTATTGATTCGTCGTATTTGTTTTAGATAATTATACCAAAAGTCACTACAATGACTGAATTTACGAAAAATGAAGGAGCAAATGAAAATCGCCAAAAATAACTAACCTCAAGAATCAAACAAAATAACAAGTGACAGTGGCTCAGTGACAGTCATAATGACAATGCAATATCTACAGTACTTTAGCCGGGCCGAGGCAGCGCCACTGTTATGCCGTTTGCGGCACTTTTTCCGATAGGGATAGCTCTACCTCTAGCGGCACTTTATATACTGCCATATTAGGACTTTGCGGTTTTCGTCCAGTGTATTGCGATAGATTTTAGTAAGCTAATAATGAATAAAAAACATGTATCAAAAACTGTGGTCATATTGAAGGGTGCGATTCAGACCTTGAGTTGAAACTGAAGAAAATTCTCCATGGGACCATCATAAAAAAAATATCAACTGTCCCATATAATACTTCAATACATCATATAAATGCTGTAAAAACTTGGTGGCCATTAAATATTATACCTATTTAATTGTCTAAAGCTCTGAAATCGACAACAGGTACATCAAGATACGTGTTGATCAATTCAACGAGAGATTTCACTTTCAGGATCTGCCTTTAGAGTATGAGAAGAGTGCAACTACCATAGGCTCTGCACAGGCGATTTCTTCATTGTGTCGTTAGTTAGGAAGGCGTGCATTCGAATGAAAAAAAGAAAGGATGGTTATAAAACGAGGTATTCTGTAATTCTTATGGTGTACAATAAAAAGTATTCTATCTATCAATTCCACTCAAAGCACTGCTATCTAATTACGCAACACATTTTTGTAAACGATTACGACAAATTTGTTTAATTTTGACAGTACAACCACATTCATTGCGTTATTTACGTTGTTAAGCAGATTTTTCTTCGAACTTATGAAGCAATGGATTAAGCGATTTGTTTCAAAACGATTCAGATTCCGATTGATCATGTATTACGCAATTAGGGTACTGATTTCAACGGCACTTGATCGAACGGCACCTAAGCTGTTCTTTTAACCGCCCTAAAACACTACAGAGTTGCTTGCTATGTCTAATCCTGTTTTGTTACATACCGTTTTGTTTCAAAATCTATTACCGTTTTCTTAATTCAAAATCATAGCTTTATTGTCATTTTATGTGTACTTAGAGTACGCAGCACATCATATCCCTATGTAGTCTGTGCAGCACATTGAGATGACGCAGCATCATGACTTTTCTGTTGATGGGAAACCATGCGAATAAAATTCCCAATGGCTTTTGAATTTTGCCGATTGTTTCTCAATTTTTAGCGTCCCGTCGCTATCCGCTCGGGTATTAACTGGACAGTAAACCCGAGCAGGACTACACGCTGCTCGTAAAATAGTTTCCATTCAGAGTTAGATTGACTGACGTTTCGATGTTTCGGCCATCGCGATACGGATTTGAAAATTTGAATGAATAAAAAATCGTTTCGCGACGCGTATTTTTCGTTTTCAATTTTATAAGTCTTTACCTTATTGTTCTCGATTCGTATTCCAGTGCGGTACTCGATATGGTTTATATGAATAGAGCTGTCGATTTTCTGTATGGATAGAACATTTTAGGGCCTGATTTTAGTAGGATACTGCAGTGAGTGAGTCCATTATTATACATTCTTAAGTGAGGCTCACGGGTCAAGGAGGTGGCTGGATCACTGAATAGTGACAGAAGCGGCTGTGGCCTCCTTCAGGAATGTGTATGTAGTTTATGATGAGCTTTGGTCAGACCACTTGCCACTGGCAGTAGAATGTGACTTGAATGTGATGCTACCAAAGAAAGGTGTTAGTACTTAAATGAACAAGGTTGTGTGGGGAGAGAGAAGTCAAAATCAGTCAAGTTAGAAGCTTATGAGCGTGAATGTCGTGAAAGATTAAAACTAATTGACTTCCCACATGAACTTGGTGAATGCTGTGACAGTATGTGTAACAACCCTAGCCACAAGATTGTCATTGAGAAGCTGTATTCAGACATCGTACATTCTTTAAGTGAGGCTGCTGTGATAGGTCGGGGAGGCGGCAATAGGTGCTCTAAGCGGGTAACAGTTGGCTGGAACAAACATGTTGCGGAGGTTCATAGGGATGCTAGGCAGAAATTTCTATTGTGGACGTGGTATGGCAAACCTTCTACTGGGTTACTTTATAACGAAATGCGTGAGGCTAGAAAAGTCTTTAAGTCATGGTTAAAGTGGTGCCAGGATCATGAAGACCAAGTTAAAATGGACAGGAATCCCTGTGAGCGTCGGTGATATGAGTGAGCCTGAGGATATTGCAAATCTTTTAAAAAAAGCATTCTTTGTAAAATCTCCTCTAGGACCGTCACGGTCGATGCTCGATGTTGTGCCCGGCTTGGAAATAGGGGTAAAATTTAAGTCCCCGGAGATTGCTCGAACTATTAGACGTATGTCAGGGGGTAAGTCCCCCGGTCAAGACGGGCTTAGCATTGAGCACCTCCGATATGTTGGCCCTCACTTGCCCAGGGTGCTTGCTATGTTGTATGCCTTTTGTATGAGTCATCGTTACCTGCCCGGTGAGATGATACGAACGGTGGTTGTGCCAATTGCTAAAAATAAGACTGGTGACCTCGCCGACAGCGGTAACTATAGGCCCATTTCACTAGCTACTGTGATCTTAAAGGTATTTGACAGTGTGACTGTACCTAAATTACCCTAGGCTGATAAAATTTTCGTTTTTCCTAATTATCGTAATATTAGTGTTTGAGTCGGTTCCCCCTTAGGGGGAAGGGCCGCACTCCACCCCGTACGGCCCTGTAGAGCTCATCTCCGGACTGGTCGCTCTCCCACCGATATAAGAAATGAATTCCCAAATAAGAAGTCCGATACCTTGTCCCATTAATAAGGCCAGGAAAGGATTGAAAGAGATTGTAAATAAGACGGGAACTCATTGTTATGAAAATATATTGGATGTGGTTTTAGAAAGCTAATACATAATAGTGGGATGTAAAGTATATTATTATAAAAACCTGTGAGTAACCCTTACGTTAGCGTAACAGGTATTTGGTCAGTCATTATTCACACGATACCTCACATCTGCGCTCGGAGTACTCAGAGCAACACTTCCATAAAGTGACGCAAGCGGCTTCCCAGCGGCATTGCGTCGGCATCACGCTCTTTTGGAGACATGATCCCTAGCAGTTCTTTCGAACTGATAAACGTGACGAAGCGGCTTTTCCTGCGGCAACTGTGCGACCGTCCTTGTACAAGCAACAGAGCGGCTAGTTCCAGCGGCATTGCGTCGGCATCATGCTCTTTAGGAGACATGGTCCCTATCAGTCCTTGGACTGAATATAAGATAGATGTGGTCACCCAAACCCCTGGAAGTTCACCCTTCGCACAACAAGCATATCTGCAAGACACGTGTTCATGTCAGTCTGACCGAATTATTAGTCTGAGATAAAGAATACAACATTCAAGAATAGCTAATTAATAGAGTTGAGAATCAAACTCATGAATCATTATATTATTATTATTTATTTAATAGAGTTTTGGATAATCTCTCTTAAAGCTCTATTATTAGTCAGAGGCAAAGAATACAAAATTCAAGATTAAGTTACCAACTAGGTAATAAATTAGAGAATCATGATTTGAGAATCATTAATTAATAGAGTTGTGGATCAACTCTCTTGAAGGCCTATAGACAGCCCCAACGTGCCCTCCCTTCACCACTTCCTAGTGTTTGAGCTGGGGAGAAGAAGTGGCGCAACAAACTCCCCAGCAACACGTCTCTGTCTGTTTAGTTACGAGAACTTTAATTACATCACCAGCCTAGGATAGTTCTTATAATGAAAGACTCACACAGTCGCTCCAACAAACACACACACATACTCGTACTACGTTAAATACTACATTATTCTAATTCGGGCTCTAACCCAACTATATTTAACATAATAAATAATACTAGCTGTTTTACGATAGCCACCGGACATAGCCTCTATGGTATTCACCGAGTCTGCTAATATAACTCGCCTAGGTTATTACGTCTGCACCCTACCTTGGTCTAAAACCAAGTCCTGCTCTCGCAGCTGAGCACCAATATCAAATAATTCCTTAGAGAGAATTAGATTACAAATCACTTACAAGATACTGCCCACATTACCAGCCTAGCCTCGGGCTTCGCTTCGTCGTCTCGATCGTCTCCCGAACCGCTTAAAACTCACTGCCTAGCTTAGACTACGTCGTCGCTACCTAACGTGGTCTTAAACCCACTAACAACTTAATAAATACCGCTCGGTCTCTAACGACAGCCTACGGACTATCACTTGATATTCATCAAGTCTCCTAGCTTAACTCGCCTGGACTCTGACGTCCTTAGCCTTTCGTGATTCAAAATCAACTGCCTCACTTGTCTTCAAATATCCGTCTCCCCCGTTCCCCACATTCCTAAAATAACCAACTTCCCACAGTTTTGCAGAATAGGTTTATTGCAGTTTTTGTGTAAAAATTCTCAATTGTTTTCAAAGGGTCCGCTTAAATTGCCTGAGTAGGTTTCATGCGAACCAGATGTGGCAGTAATAATATTTGTTGCCTTGGAACAAAGAATATCAAACTTTCGAGACGGAAGATTCAAAAGTTACAATTTATATAATTATATTGTATCATAGAACCATACTATTATGTTTTAGCACAAAACCTATTAAAGTACTTTAGCTATCTGCTTGAATAATAAAACTATCAATACAATAGTATAACTACAGTTATAGGACAATAGATGGTTACATCAATGGAAGCATTGACTATTTGCATGCCATTGAATGGCTTATAAGTAATTTTTGTTTTAAGTATCATTCTGGTTAGGTAGTTAGCATAACTCTAGATTTCTATTTGTTAGTTACCTTACTTTCGTTAGATTCATGTAAGAGCACGCTTGATCCCACTAACTTTGAGAACCACATGATTCAAAACTTAAGAGGTTCAATACTGTCTTACAATTTTAAAGAAATAGGATCTTTTATTTATTTATTAGGGTAACTTTCAAGCTGTCAGACCATAAAATTGAGATTTAATGTGTTTCTAAGTGACCCAAACCGTATGCCGATTTTAAAGTAAATATAATATTTCGTTACTAATTTAGAATAAATGACGCACAGTCACAACAGCATGCTTAATACACAATAAGGTAGTCGTACTATTATACATGATAACCAGTTCGGATTCAGAGCAGGGTTATCAACAGAGAGTGCGGTGTTGTGTCTTAAGCATGCTGTGACGTACTATGCGAGACGCGGGACGCCTATTTATGGCTGCTTCCTGGACTTGTCAAAGGCATTTGATCTGGTTTCCTGTGATGTGTTGTGGAGTAAGCTAGAGCGGGTAAATTTACCCACGAAAGTTTTAAACCTCTTAAAGTTTTGATATGGAAACCAGATCAACACTGTACGATGGGCTGGGGCGTTTTCTCTTCCTTACGGATTGGAGTGTGGGGTGAGACAGGGTGGATTGAGCTCACCCACGCTTTTCAACCTTTATGTGAACGAGTTAATTGGCGAGCTCAGCAGAATCAGGCTCGGACGGTACCTGCGTCAATAATATCAGTTACGCGGACGAGATGGTACTGCTAAGTGCGTCAGTCTGCGGCTTGAGGAAATTGGTCGCTCAATGTGAGGCGTTTGCTAAAGTTCATGGCCTGGAATACAACACCATGAAGTCAGAGGTCATGGTCTGTGAGACTGGGGGCAAAAGTCCTGATGCAGTACCGCCTGTAGTGCTTTACGATACACCTTTGCAGAGAGTCTACAGGTTAAAATATTTTGGTCATGTATTGACTCCCGATCTCAAAGATAATGATGATATTGAACGGGAGCGGAGGGCGTTGTCGGTTAGAGCGAACATGCTGGCTCGCAAGTTTGCTAGATGCTCACTTCCTGTTAAAATCACGCTCTTTCGAGCCTACTGTACTGCTTTTTTCACGTGCAGTCTGTGGGCTAGATATACGCAAAGATCGGACAGCGCACTCCGCGTTCAATACAACAATGCATTTACACATTATGACATTATTTACAGATTAAGTCTGCGGCGCGTGAGTCGCTGACGATGACGATACGAAATGTTGCCATTTTAAATATTATATTTCATATATTTTAGATTAACTATTGTGTTTATTTTATTTTTGTCATATTTTATTATTTCTGTTTAACACTTTCCGGGACACTGAACGAGACACAATAAAAGTTTTATTGTTATCACGTTTATAGGCGTTTAGTGTCCCGCAAAGTGTTAAGCTGCACCGGTTCGATGTCATCACGTTAACGCCGGCTGTCACTGAAAACTAGCTCTGGGGCTCTGTCTCGCATAGGGTCCCAGCATTAAGCTCAGTAATGGCCGTTTTGCGTGGATGTGACGCATATTTTCCCCCAAATTGGTTTTTTAGTGTTTGTTCCTTTGGTTGCGTCATATGTACCACAAATAAACGTATTTTCTTTCTTTTTTTTCTTTTCTTTCATTTAGGATGCTGGTGGGGCTGCCCCGTTTTTATAGTGCGTCAGGGATATTCGCAGATGCGTATGTAGATTGCTTTCACACAACAATGCGTAAAAGGTGCGCTTCCCTGGTGCGCAGAGTGTGGGGCAGCTCCAACAGCGTCTTAAGCATGGTTGCGAGTCGCCTGGACTGTGTATACGTGGGTCACTGTTGTGCCGTCTCTCACGGGATGTCGCGACTGTGACCAACCATGCGTTGTTTCGTGAACGTTTTCCTTGTTTTTGTGTAGTGTCTGTGATTACTAACATACACTCGAGAGCAATGAATCCGGGTCACTTAAAGAATGTTAAAAATCTCGGAAACTAAAAATGATAGGTTAATGCAATAAATTGTATTTAATAGACAATGTAATACTCCTTAAATGAAAGTAAAAAAAACATGAGTCACCATACATTTTATTAACACAAAATTACATAAAGAAAAAAACTGCTGATCTCTCCTTAAAACAAAAATAGGAAACATGAAATTTTTGAACTTTATTACGATTTTCTTGAATTTTAATACTTCGTATTGCCTCCTCGTGCTTCCATTACTGCGTTTACGCGGTTTGGCATGCTGTACACCAAGTTCCTTATACGATTTTGGGGAATATTCTCCCATTCCTCTGTGAGAGCAATTTTGAGCTCACGAAGCGTGATTGGGGGAAAGTTTCGTTGTTTTACGCATCTGCCTAGCTCGTCCCAAGCATGCTCGATCGGGTTGATATCCGGGCTGCACGCTGGCCACTCCATACGAGTAATGTTCATCTCTTGAAGGTAGTCATTCACAATCCTACCTGTATGAGGTCGGGCATTGTCATGCATAAATATAGCATCCTCACCTAAATTGACCATAAATGGACCAACGTGATCATTGAGGATTTCTTCCACATATCTTTCGCTAGTTAAAGAGCCGTTTTCTATGATCACCAGCTCTGTGCGACTTTCAGAAGAAATTCCGGCCCACACAAGTACAGACCCACCACCGTAGGCTACTTTTTCTTCGATGCATGCTTGCTTGAATCTTTCCCCTGGTCTTCGATACACTCTGTGTCTTCCATCGTGCTTGTAGAGCATAAATTTTGATTCGTCGGAGAACATAACTTTTGACCAATCTTCAATACTCCAATTTACGATGTCTGTTGTGATGTCTTGAAATACGATGCCCACGCTCCAGTTTAGGGCCGTTTGCAGGTCTAAGGGGTTTTAAGTTAGATTCAGCAAGCCGACGTCTTACTGTCCATGCACTTGGGTTACTTCCTCCGAGGCGTCGAAACTGATTTGTGAGTTCAGTTCCTGTAAGAAAGCGATTTCGAAGCATGGTGTTCACCAAGTATCGGTCTTCTCGTGCTGTGGTACACCTGGTTCTGCCCGTTCCTGGTCTGCGTAGGTTAGAACCAGTTTCTTCGTAACGTCGGAGAACTCTTTGTACTGTTGACAGCGACACACCGACAGTCCTGGCTGTATCGCGCTGACTCCGGCCGGTTTCCAGCATTGTAAGTATTCTGGTGCATTCTTCAGGCGTAAGCGACATAATTTCAGCTTGAATAATGAATATAGAGCACTATCAACATGGTTTATGTACCCACATAAATGACAGATTACAAACAAAAGCAAAACCAAATGCTGTAATTTCGTAGTTCCATCTTCGAAAGTGGCCCTTTTTCAAATTTGATTTTTTTATGATATAACTTTACAATAACTAAGAAGTTTTAATACCTTCATTTAAGGAGTATTACATTGTCTATTAAATACAATTTATTGCATTAACCTAGCATTTTTAGTTTCCGAGATTTTTAGGATTCTTTAAGTGACCCGGATTCATTGCTCTCGAGTGTAGTCGTGTTTTACTTACAACCCTTGTTGAGTCTTGGTTACTTTAATAAAGAAAAATTCTATGCTATTATTATAAAATGAATAGGCAGAACATAAATATCTACCTACATCATCATCTACCTTGCGTTTTCCCAACTATGTTGGGGTCGGCTTCCTTTCAGTCTAACCGGATGCAGATGAACGGGAATCGCAGGCCGATTCCCGGCCACCGTAGGCGTGGGCTTGCGGACAGTGAGCAACGGGTAGCTCGCCGTCCGATAAGGACCAAGCCCGGATCGGCGCGTTGTCTTCCACGCACGCCTCAAAGAGATGTCAGCGAGTGAAGGGGTCCGATGGGACTGATGCCTGCCGGGGTCGCGGGAAAGTCCGAAAGGGATACCGTGGCCCCCTGACTGAAGGAACACGGGTGGGTTTTAGTCAGTAAGAGTCTGACCCGCCTTCCCGCTCCGCCCAGAGCGAGAAAAGTAATTTGATGAATTCACAACCAAAAAAAAATATGCAGCTGAATACCATTCATCATCATCATCATCATTTCAGCCATGGGACGTCCACTGCTGAACATAGGCCTCCCCGAATGATTTGCAAATTGGCCAATCGGAAGCTACCTGCATCCAGCAGCTTCCTGCGACCTTTATTAGGTCGTCTGTCCACCTTGTGGGTGGACGTCCTACGCTGCGCTTGCCGGTACGCGGCCTCCATTCCAGAACCTGAATACCATTATTTTACATGAAACGACTGCCTATCTGACCTCCACAATCCAGTTACTGGGTAACACGATACCCCTTAGTAAGACTGGTTGTCACTGGACTTTGTCTCTGGACTGACTGGGTAACAACTGCCAAAGATCTACAAATGAGAGCCGGGACCAACGGCTTTACGTGCTCTCCGAGGCACGGAGGGGTCTTGGTATGTAAATATGGTCAACCATCCACGGACCAACCATGGCAAGCGTAGCTTAACCTGATCGATCGAGCCGTATGGCTGTTATTACTTAGCCACAAATCCCTGCAACAATATCAATTCTACCTACGTAAGGAATATTATTTCTTAAGTAAGGTAGTTACCTATATAAGTTTTGCCTTGTTTAAAATCTGCGTAATTTATAATCGATTTTGTGTGAAGACTTATATACAACAGTGGTTTTCTTTCAGCAGAGAATTCAATTTGTTTAAGGGGAATATAATATAAACACACTTTAAAATATAATGTTTCACACTTTAAAATGTTTAGTTTTAAAATTAATTGAATGAACTATAAAAATAATGGTATGCTGAGCTTATTACTTTGTCGTAGGATTGTCTAATGATCTAGTCGCAGGCAGATTGTATGATCCGTCAATTTGAACTGGGATAAAAGTTTCGTTAGGTTGAAACTATAACCAACCGCGCGCGAGCCGAGCGAGCGCAGCGAGCGGTGCCGCGGAAGCAGCCGGCGAGCGCTACTTCCAAGTTGCTCGCAGAAATTTAGTTCATGTTTATTAAAGTGATAATATTAAATTATAGATGTGTTCGCCTGTTGTTGACCTTGATTGTTATGCCTGAGAGATATTTCTCGACGGCATGTGAAGCCAAGTCAGAGGCCCGTGGGCGGCTTTAAAACTCTGACACCAGGTTAGTCTACTAACCACACGAAAAGAAGAAGATAGATGTGTTATTTTAAAGTGCTGATATACATTTTTACAGCTGTTTTCATAAAATCTAAAGTGCTATTAAATACATCCCTTTGTTTTATTTTAAAACACATCATATTCCCACGGACCAATCAATCAAATGCAGTCCATCCGTGTCAAAATTCACCAAAGAATTACCATATAATATTCGACGATCGCAACTATTCAAAAATGGAACGAGCTCACGATGACTTGATGATTACGAGAGTACTCAATAATTTCACGATATTATTCCGGACAGCCATCATCTATCATTACATCATTGATCGACAAAGAGCTCTTTTGAACACTGATGTTGAAGTCGAAATGACTTTTACGCATTGCGGATGTATGTTCGGAGTATGTAGGTACTTGTGTCCTCTCGAAGTGACGTGTGGAGCCTCATTGAGAGCAAAAGGATTGACATAATTATCACGGTATTTTTATATGTGACAGAGTGAGTCGGGTTCAAGGGTTCGATTTTGGTATAGGGACAAGTTTTACTACATCGTGTTCAAACTTGTAAAAATAATACAAAAAGTCCTAGAACAAGTATTCCAAAAATACATGCCTTCGAAGATAACATAACTCTAGATTGTCGATGTGTGCATCTAAGGTTCATACTTATGTACGAGTAAAACATTTTCATTCCACTTAATCATTCTTAATTAAAGCTAGAAAAATGCGACGCCGTCATATTTTTTTTATGGACAGTGAATTTTATTTTAAATGAAAAAAAAAATCTTATGCTAGTTGATTCTTTGACATGGTCTCATTGTTGGAGTTATGGAATATCAAAAGGAACAACTTTTTCTACGCATTTAATTGTTTTATTTTTATTATTTATACTATCCCATTGCTAGACAAACTCTTTTTCCAACCAGCCCTTGCGGTACGCGTCCAGGTCATCTTGACACTTATTTCTGGGCTGGCCTAGGCGGCGCCATCCATCTTCAGGCACTCAGTGCGTGGAGCCATCCATTGTACGCATGTTACACATCAAGCTATATAGTTCCAGTAGAAGCTGACCTTGCATTGTACAGAAATCGTATACAATGTGAGATCAGCTTATACTGGAACGGTATAGCTTGATGTGTAGCCATGTGTACCTAAATATTATAATAGAAAAACTTAACAGATTGACTAGTATATAAGACAGTTATTTTATAATAGCTTAATTAACCTGTTATATCAACCAAGCTGTTATTACTTAGCCACAAGCTTCTCCAGAAACTTTATACAAGTTACTTATAAATATTACTTAACATAGCTTAAAAACACATACAACCACGTGAATTAGATTAAATAACATAATTTTGAATGAAACTTTCAGTACAAAACCACATTAACTATTTCGAGATCAAAGCCATTCAAAAACACACTGGTTTCAACACAGTGAAAAGAAAATTTACACTATTAAAGAGCCCCGGGGCTCTTAGACATGGAGCTCCTTTAAAATTTATTATAACAACCTACGCTTAAGCACTTTGTATCCAGACGCCTACGTAAATTATGTATAGTAGAATCAGAGCAGAAGGTCAAGTTGGAAAGATCGCTGAGAAAAGAAAGGAAGAAAGATAATGTTTTTTTTTGTCACAGTTGTATGGGGGTAAAGGGGGTTAAAACTGGTAGGGGTTGGGTCCCCGATTATAACGTTACCACTCTTATTAAAAGGTAATGCGTATTTTTCGAGAAATTAATCCAAATTATTTCTAACCTCAAATCAGACAGAAAGCGATGGAACCATATAAAATTGGAGCCCCGCTAAGTGGGGCTCCGCCGACTACTCCGTATTATTGATTGGAAACAAATTTAGACCTACCACGTGAGCTTATCCAACCTAAAGACTCCCACAAATCCCGAAAGAAACTGGCGATTTCTTCTCGGCACCTTTAATTTTTCGCACTTTTGGGTTTTCAAATAATTATATAATTATAAAAAAGGGTCTATTCTATCAAAAAATACGAAACGATACCATTTTTTTACCCTTTTCGTGTCGATGGTACTATTCTTCGATGATTTTAAATTTATTGAGCCCAATATGCGGCCACAATGATTGCAATATTAGTGACATTCTTTAGTTCATCCGAGGTGCAGGAAAATGGGCACTTAGCAAGTGGGCCATGGTCCAATCAGAAACACCGCACTTGCACTGAGTGTTGGATGGGTCAGTAATTCCCCATTTCGATAAATTGTGTCAGTAGCGGCCTACTTTGGTACGAAAACGATTGAGAACTTCCAATATACGCCATTGCAAGTCACGCCCGGGAGGTAAGTGTTCTTGGGGTTTAAAAAGTCGGGAGGTGGTGGATGATTCTCTTTCCACAATTTGCTTCTCTCATTGGGTAGTTGGTCTTGGATGGAACGGCTTATGGCGAAAGAAGTACGTGAAATAACTCACCCTTTCTCCTCATGAGGTGAAACCCAACACTAATTTATTTATTTAGGATCTCTAACAAAATATAAGTATACACAATGCATGATACGTAAATAAAGGGCAATATCAGGTATTAAGTAGGTGTATGCCTTCACTTTTGGAGACCACAATATGTACAATAAAGTTAAAAACTAACGGGGTTATCACACTGCACCGCGCTCCGTCGCGAAGCGCGGGGCGGCCATAGCAAACAATCTTCACGCGGGAGCGCGTCCCGCGCGCAGATTGTTCTAAAAGTAATTAGACTTCTGTCACCGTAATTTGTGAGAACCGTTAGTTTATAATCTATCAATATTATTTCCGTTATATTAGAAACTGTTGATTTTTTTTAAACTGGATGAAAATTGCGAAATGTTTAGGTTAGAACTGTGACAAACCGCGCGCGAGTCGCGCGTGCGAAGCAAGCGGTGCCATGTTTAAAGGGGAATTTATACTTCAAAAAGATTCATGATATAAGATGTTATACTAAGATCGGTGTCTAAAGTGATATAAAATCACGGATATTAATTGTTAAGCAAATGGACTACCAACTTACCTCATCATCATCAGCCTATAACATTCCCACTGCAGGGACACGGCCTCCTGTCAATGAGAGGGAGTGGGCTATAATCCACCACGCGTGCCCAGTGCGGGTTGGTAGATGTCACATGTCTTCGAATTTTTGGTTCTAGGACATGCCGGTTTCCTCACGATGTTTTCCTTCACCGTTTTGAGAGCAGTGGTGATGAAATAAATTACACAAAGTAATGCGCCTGTCTGGGTTCCAACCCACGACTTACTGTTCGTAAGTCGGGGCCGCCACCACTGGGCCACTGCTGCTCTTAGCTCTGGGCCAACTTACCTAAATTGTTCGAATATTCAAATCACAACTGCCATTCTTGGACAGGTTTATGAAATGGCTATAACGTGGAAAATTGCTGAAGGGTGTTTTGCTTAACAACTGTTTTTCCTGCCTGTACTAGCATTTTCCTTCTTCCATCTAAGTTAATGCAGTTATATTGAACGAGAATATTGTACCTACATGAACAAGTTTTCACACAACCCGTGAGACTACCGTTTCTCCTCTCAACAGTTCAGCCATCTCTTTGATGCCAGCTTAGGGTTAATTATTATACCTAATCATAATACTGATGTTTTATGAACAGAGTATATTATACAGGCTGAATTTTTAGTCACCGTCCAAATTTTTTCTAGGCAGTTGTAGGCTGTCAATAAGCTGTAAATATTATATTAAATCATTTTCTCGAAAGAATTATCCGCTCTGCGTGGTATATAATAACAATATTCTCAATATTTTTGTATTGAGTGATACTAAAAGAAAAAACACGTATTCAATGATTTTCACCAAATATCAAAATTTGGACGGTGACTAAAAATTCTAAAAACTAGCAACCTGCCCCGACTTTGCACGGGTAGCAGAGCATTTATGCCTACATTTTCTTTTCTGTCCTAATGTCGTATCAGCCTGTTGAGTCGAGAATGTGGGTAAGATTAAAATGTAACTGATGTTCATTCTACTTGGAGCATTTTACATCGTCATATTTCAGCCAATTTACACAAAAGTAATGAATGAAATCACGAATCGACCAGTGGTGAAAATCCTGTTCCTGAAATCATAGTTTTTGATTTTGTCGCGTTCAGACAGACAGACAGACAGACGTGGTGAGGGACTTTTTTTTAAAATAAATGTAGTTAGGTAACGACTAACATCGGACTATGGCTTGTCAGGTTTGATGTTCTATGTCTAGCCAAAGGCCATTTAATCCATGTTCTAAGAATTTGAGGTAATTATCTAAAGTCTATTCAAATCCTTGTTTCCAATTACAAATCCAAATCCTAAAGTGTTAGCGCAAACTGAACTTTACGTGTGGGGATTTAAGTTGTTTTTACAAAAAACACACACCTATTTGTTCAAGTGTTT
This sequence comes from Xanthia togata, assembly GCA_963853775.1. NCBI lineage: Eukaryota > Metazoa > Arthropoda > Insecta > Lepidoptera > Noctuidae > Xanthia > Xanthia togata. The sequence goes on from OY970794.1 coordinate 6,688,290, forward strand.
GGAAAGGACATTGCGAACGCAGTATAGACGTTGTGTTGTTATGACCAAAATAGTAAGGCCACGTTCGCAAGGACGTAATAGAATCGCAGCGATTTTTTTTCGTGCACTGGATTTTCAACGCTCTGCTTACGGCCGAGAGTTGAAAATCCAACAGTGTATTTTTTCAACGCACTGGGACGAGAGTGCGTTCCAACGCGTTGGATTCTCAACGCTCGGCTTAACACCGAGATTTGAAAATCCAGTGCGCGATAAAATCCTGCCGCGATATTTCTACGACCGTGCGAACGTGGGCTTATAGTTTGAAGTTTGAATGTGGGCGAGTTGATTCAAGTTACGTCTGAGTATAAGAGTTAGGATCGTTATGACCAAATAGTAATAGTCCAATGCTACATTGGATTTTAAGTTATTTTTAACCGACGTGAAAAAGGAGGAGGTTCTCAAGTCGATGTGTATAACAGCTGAATGGATTTACATGAGGCACACAGATAGCTTATAACCTGTATAGTTTTTATTCCGGTCTCGGTTAAGTCCGAAACAAAGACGAAGTTGCGGGCAGAACTATTTTTTTTTCTTAAGATTGCACACGTATCTTTTTTAATGATATTGCTGCTTCCGAATTGGTTATTTTGTTTTGAATTTTTGTTTTGTTGTCTGTCTGCCGCTGCCATCTGAATTTATTCTCTAATCGACTTTGACGAGACCCATAGACATAACAATGGTTAGAAAAACTCCTCACAAAAACTTTTTTAATCTTGCAGAATTTTTATCTTTATCTTCTGTACTATTGCTTTCGAAAAGCTGATCCTTAAATTTTTGAAGAGCTGGAAATTTCATTCACACTTTGTTCAATCAAAGCAAGACCTTTTCATCTCGATTCATGTCACGCTAACTACTTTCGTGCAATCAATACCCATCCGATTGATATTTCATGAACTGGTACCATTCGATACCTGCGTGGGAGGTCTCTTTACGGCTCAGGTATACTCAAAATATCACTATCCGATTCCCCAGCGCAATCTGAAGTGATTTTAACAATTCTGTTTCCAGAAATAACATCTGCACTTAATTGGATTGCTGTTGTAGGCAGAATGTGTTCTTTTTGGGTCATTTTGAATCGTCACTGCCCTTTTTAGTTCTTTATGTTATTTTTCCGTCCAAGGGTTATCTGGAAGCTTTTATTATCGTTCTGATACATGTTCTCCGCTCAGTGTATCTATTTTTTTGTGTTTAAGTCTATGCACCGCATTAACAAAACTTGAGAAAGGTGAAAAGAGGTGGCCCAGTGTAACGGCCCTTACTTAAGAGTGGCCGTGGGTTACAACGCAGGTGCTTTGCTTTAAGTGAATTATTTCATCACCACGGTTCTCAAAACGGCGAAGGAAAACATGGTACACCGGCATGTCCTAGAACCAAATATTTTAAGACAATCATGTGACATCTACCAACCTGCACTGGGCCCGCGTGGTGGATTACCGCCCACTCCCTCTCGAAGAGGCTTACATCCCAGCAGTGCTGCAGTGGGAACATTATTTGCTGATTATGCTTATACAATCAACAAAACTTACTTAAAATTACTCACTGATATGACAAACACCAAATTCCATACCAATTTTGTAAACGTTGCCCCACACTAGGAATTTCTCCTGTATCGTAGGTGCGTTTACAAACATTTAAACTCACATACACAAACAGCCAGACCCGGAACAACTACTTGTAGGTCATACAAATATTTGTTCCGTGCGGGAATCGAACACGCGACACGTATTGACTATGTATTGACCACCATAATAACGTTTCCCTATTTTAATTTTAGCACCTTGACAGAATTTTCCTCGTGGCTAAGTTATAACAGCCACACAGGTCGATCGATCAGGTTAAGCTATGCTTGCCACGGTCGGTCCGTGGATGGGTGACCATATTTAAATACAGAGACCCCTGTGTGCCTCGGAAATAACGTTAATCAGTCGGGTAGCCAGTCTTTCCAAGGGGTAAAGTGTTACCGAATAACTGGGTGGTGGAGGTCACATAGGCAGTCGCTCCATGTAAAATACTGGTACCTATTCATCTGCATCCGGTAAGACTGGAAACCGACCCCAACATAGTGGGGAAAAGGCTAGGTAGACGATGAACAGCGTTTCCCTCCTTTTTAGGGTTCCGTACCCAAAGGGTAAAAACGGGACCCTATTACTAAGAATTCGCTGTTCGTCCGTCCGTCTGTCACCAGGCTGTCTCATGAACCGTTATAGTTAGACAGTTGTAATTCACAGATGATGTATTTCTGTTGCCACTATAACAACAAATACTAAAAACAGAATAAAATAAATATTTAAGGGGGCTCTCATACAACAGACATGATTTTGTTGCCGTTTTTATAGATAATCTTATAGATAGTCCGACTCGCACTTGACCACTCAAATTCAAACTCAACCTCAAAGCATTTATTTCAATTAAACCCTTTACAGGCACTTTTGAATTGTCAAAGAGTCAGTTAGTCAGAAAGTTGAAGCTATAGTTGCCCATTCCAAAACGTAGATCTCTATGGAGAAGATCGGGCAAGAAACTCCAAGGACACTCTTTTAAATATAAAAATTACTAAATCCTGGGAATAATAATTACATTACTCTTGTTGATTCTATATGTGAGAACAATGTAAAAAAAAAATATAAAAATCATAATCACTTTTTTTTGTTTAGCTTATACTGCACCACTGCTGGGTGAAGACCTCCCGAAGGCTTTCCAAAAACTTTTTCCGCACCACCTTGAACTAGTTCTCTTAGAATTTTATCAAATTAGCAGTAATGCTACGGAATTTTAGCACTTACTTAAATCATTAACTTTCAAAACATTTTTTTTATCCCGAATCCAGATTTAGTGCCGAATAATATAGTATAATAAGCTAGCCAAAGTATATTTTTCACGCTGGTTCATGGCTCGTTCGTTTGAGCTGTCGGTTTTATGCACTGGGCTAGAATGGGCGCGAGGATTACGTGGTCGGGCCACTCCGGCGAGTAAAATGTTACAGTGACGTCACGAATTTAGTTGATACGATTTTTGTATGGACTTGAATGATATTGAAAAGGTTTTTAGTGTAAATCTGTGTGACTACTTTCAGTAATTTTATTGCGCTGGGAATATTGTTATTATGGTCGTCGGGCACGATAACCAATATGTAGGTAGGCTTGATTCGTGTAGCAAAAGGTGGATACGATGTAGGTTAGCAAGTGAATCGTGAGTATATTATTGTTAAAGCGACTGAGACGTGCGTCGGCGACCTACTCCAGCGTAATACTATCTAGCTTTAAATAGCAAAGTTTTTACTTCTACTAGGCGTCACCAAAATGTAATGCCTAAACAGCGCACTGTTGGATTTTCAACACTCGGCTCAGCGCCAAACGTTGAGATTCCAACGTGCATTATATGTATTAGCCATTACATTTATTTAGTAGTCGTCTAGTGTAAGTAAAAACGGGCGTAAGATCTTACTTACTTTAGATTTATCCTTTTACGTCATCATTGGTGGTGCTAATGGTGACGAAGTGACGTAGATTGAGAGACAAATGCCCAAATTGAGAACCTCTCACTGCCTCGTTGGTCTAGTGGTCGCAAGCGCTACTGCTGAGCATGAAGTTCTGGGCTCGATTCCCAAGTCGGGCAAAGTATTATTGGGTCTTTCCTACAGAAATTTCTCAGTAGTAGCTCGGAGTCTGGAATTGTGCTCTGTTGATGGCAATTGGCTCACCCCCTATTACATGGGACTTTTAAAACATAACTGGCGAAATGTGGGTGTACTACAGGTACACCTCTGCACAACCCTTCGGGGAAATAAGGCGTGATGTTATGTCATGTTATATTTTAAAACTGTTTGAGATAATGACGAATTGAGTAATGTTGAATCGCTACTAAATAAAATACAAATTTAATGTCACATTGGTTTGAACAGTTATTACCTAGTGAACCCATGTATTTAAATATATTTTTGTAAACTACAAAAACCCGTATTGTTTGCAATAGATTTTTCAGTATACGAGTCAGTTAACGTGTTCATTCGTTTTTTTACTGCAAATGACTGTAAAACTCATATTTTAAATTAACTTTTACTCGCATATCGTATGTACGTAGAAAGTTAATGTTCAAAAAGTTATTTTAGCTTTTTATTTATACTTATTCTCTGTTATGAGTTATGCAGAGTTTCAAGTGAGATTATTATTCGTAATAATACTAATGCATCTATTATGTTTGTGTTTGAAAAATAAAACCAATATACATGTTTTACGTTTTGTTTGTGCAACCATTTATATAAAATTTAAGATTCTGAGAGTTGTTTGAGAAGGACACCCATCCAAAAACCTACCGCTACAACTCTATATGTACTTTGAAGTTAAAAAATGGTTGATGTAATAAAATCAAATACTTCATGGAAATTCAAACTTTAAAGATTAACAAACAATGGGAATCAAGGAGCTTTGTAGCAGTCACATTTCCCGTCAACACAGACCTCATTGCCTGCTGGCCAGTTCCGGTGTGATGACAGGAACGTTGGCACTCCATTAAAACACAGACGTTACGACGCACTCTATGGGTGCCTTCAAGACTGGGATCGCCTTCTGGAAAAGATAAATTGTTGCTATTTAAAAAGTAATACATAATTACAGACATTTAAAAAGTAATACATGTTTACAAACCTTTAGAGGAATGAGGAACAGGGTGTAAAGTTCATTCATCCTCTATAGAAAGAGATGATATAGTATTGAATAAGGAGAAGCTAGAATTTGTAGATACAACTGTTTTCCTGGGGATCACGCTCGATTCAAGGCTGCAATGGGGTCCTCATTTAACATCTCTCGCAGGACGGCTAAGTTCAGCAGCATATGCTGTAAGAAAAATCCATCAATTTACTGATATAGATACCGCAAGGCTAGTCTATTTCAGTTACTTTCATAGTATCATGTCCTACGGTATTTTACTATGGGGACGGGCTGCAGATATCGACTCTATTTTTATTCTGCAGAAAAGAGCCATTAGAGCAATATATTGCCTCCGTAGGCGCGATTCTCTAAGGGAACTGTTTAAAAATATTAACATCATGACGGTACCTTGTCAATATATCTATGAAAACATCATGTACGTCAGGAAAAATCTTAATCTTTTCAGTAAAAGAGGTGAAAGACACAATTATAGTACTAGAAATGGGGACCAATTAGTTCAACCGGGTTACAGATTGGCTAAAGTAGACTCATCCTTCATGGGGTACTGTTTAAAATGTTACAATAAAATACCTCCCCATATACTACAACTAAATGAAACGAAATTTAAATCTTGTATAAAACGCACACTATGCTGCCAAGCATATTATAAGCTTGGGGATTATATCGCTGACAAAAATGCTTGGCTTAACGCTGGTCCAGCTCCACAAGGGCGCATAAACTAATTGATTAGCATTCGAAAATATTGTTGGAGCTGCTGAAGATTGCAAAAACTATCTTTGAATTGTATAACTTCAATCTCTTTTTTATTGTATAATTGCATAGCAAATGTGTGAGCACTGTGACCATGTACCTTCTATAAATCTACCATTTAATAGGTACGTCTTTCATTGACTTGATATGCCCTGGCGGCTAAGAGTATGTCATGCTCACTCAAATGTCTCGCTGGTGGTGGCGTGTGTGTTGGATCGTTGAGTTCCCTTCAAAATGGTTGAGCTAAACGGTGCTGATCCGCATCATGTTCGTGAACGGGCGCCATCAGTAGGGACTGGTCATCTCTTATCTGCCACGGCTTATTTTAATTTTTGAATTGTGTTTATCTTTTTATTACGGACGATTTTTTACGTACACGTCTTTCTACATTGTTCTCACATGTAAAATTTCAACATGAATGATGTAAACATATTTTGAAAGTTTTTTTTTTTTTTTTTTAAAGATTGTCCGTGGAGTTTCTTGCCCGTTCTTCTCCATAGGAACCTACGCTTTGGAATTGCCCATTCCAAAGCGTAGGTTCCTATGGAGAAGAACTACTAGCTTCATATTTCTGACTGACTGACCCCTTGACAGTTAAAAAGTGCCTGTAAATGGTTTAATTGAAATAAATGCTTTGAGTTTGAGAGGATCCTCAGACCAGACGGGTGTCATGTCTGGCGGGCAACTGCCCAACGATTAATGTCGGGGAAGTTATATTATATGCTATGTCGGGGAGGTTATAATTATATATGTTCACGCGATAGACTAATTGCTTGACACAGGATTTTGTGTGACGTCAGAGTCTTTGACGTGGCGATGTAGATACACATGTTGATGAAGATGTAGATAGACAGTCCTTTTAATTTCGGGTGGGTGCAGCATGTCTTTGTCATTGGTATCCATCTACCTACCTTATACTTGGAAGGACAGCTCTGAACAGTGACCTAATTATCACGTTTGGCATACACAGCCAGTGTATTGTTACTTTTCAAAACCGTCGTACAGGACGGGTGGCAGTACGAGTGACTTGAGAATGCCTCACGAATGGCTTTTACGTGGTAATTCTTTTAATCTGGGTCCAGCATCGTCTTTCGGCTGATCATGCTAATCGTATAATTTACCACCCACCTACCTAGCTTTCCTTAGGCGCCAAACGTGACAATTAGGTTGCTGTTAAGAGCTGTCCTTCCCAGTAAAGTATAAGGTACGTAGATGGATACCAATGACAAAGACATGCTGCAGCCACCTCAAATGAAAAGGACTGTGTCGGCATCTACATCGCCACGTCAAAGACCCTACGTCACACAAAATCCTGTGTCGCGCAATTAGTATATCGCGCGAACATATAATTATAACCTCCCCGACATAGCATATATACCTATATAACTTCCCCGACATGAATCGTTGGGCAGTTGCCCGCCAGACATGACACCCGTCTGGTCTGAGGATCCTCTCTTTTCTATTAATAGAGGATCAGTGAACTTTAAACCCTGTTCCTCATACCTTTAAAGGAATAGAGACAGGAAGATATTTAAATTATCATAAAAACATTGAAATAGAATAAAAACTTACCGACAAGCAGAGGCTCCGCAAAAACTGAAGCTATTAGAGACACAAATAGAGCAAACAAAAATATTATTATTCATCTTGTCACTTTAATCCCTTGAAAAAGTTACCTGATATATTGGCGCTTCAATCACCTTATTATACAAAACTTTGAAAATGAAACCAACAAAAATTGAGGACTGTTAAAGTATTTGCTGATCAACATTGAATTGTATGGACTTTTGAATAGGGATCAAGGATTTGGTGATGTGGTTGAATTTGATGATATAATTAAATATTCTTTAAATTAATGAGTTTTATAATAAAAAATAAATTGTGGAAAATTAACATGTTTTTGTCAAGTCAATACAACACGTGAATTTATCAGATAAATAAATAAAATAACATACCGATAGGTAGGTCTGTCATACAATGGGTACCTCAGCGTTGCTGTGAGTGTATATACAGTGCCCAGAATTCCTTGTGAAGTCAATAATAATAATGAGTACATTCAACTACTCGTCCTTGGCAACAAATTGATATTGAAAGCGCCCTTATGTCGGTAATTGCTGTTCAAGGTAAAGTTCTATAAACAATATTGACAACTTATTCCTGCTATTCACTAAATATATTTAGCGCTAAACGAATTTAAATGATCGTTCTGTTTCGGTCAATCGTTTGAAGATTACAGAGACAGAATGTACGTTTGAAAATGACAGAAACAGAATGTACGCTTAGCGTTTAATACATTTAGTAATTTTAGCGTTAACCACATTTAGTGGTTTGTGGTGCAAACGGGCCTTAGATTCGGGTTTAAAGCCAGTTTTTGTGTTTAGAACTTTTTATTAAATTTAGTTTTGTTGGGATAAAGTTCGAAATAAAAAAAATGGCCCGGTGGTTTAAACCTGGGTTTAAAGGTAAATGTGTGTGACCACAAATGAAAACATATGTTTTGGCAGAATGATACAAAGCGATGGAAATAAGGGTAAGAAGGCTTGAAGGGACTGTTTGGTAGATACTTACTGTCTAACATGACTATACTATCGTGGCCCCGTTGGTCTCGTGGTTGCACTTACACACTATAAAACTGATTTACATCCGTAAGACGTCCTCGTAACAAGGTCCAGTTGAAAACCAGCGTCAGACACTAGTTGTCTGACATTTATGCTGAACTGGCCCTATTTGGCGCAGCCGTGAGGCACACAATACTATTTTAAGTTTTTTTTTTTCTGTTTTTTTTTTTTTTTTGTTTTTTGTGTGAATATTGTGTGCCGTATCCTGAGTCAAATAAATTTATTTTCTTTCTTTCTTTCTTTCAAGCGCGACTGCTGAGCGTAGGGTCCTTTTTTTTTTTTTTGGGTGGGAAATCATCAAATGACGTCTCTCGCTCTGGGTGGAGCGGGAGGGCGTGTCAGACTCTTACTGACTAAAACCCACCCGTGTTCCTTCTGTTGCCTGTGCAATGCCAGGGGGCCACGGTATCCCTTTCGGACTTTCCCGCAACCCCGGCAGGCAATGGTCTCATCGGACCCCTTCACTCGCTGACACTCTTTGAGGCGCGCGTGGAACACAACGCGCCGTCGACCCGGGCTTGGTCCTTACCGGATGGCGAGCTACCCATTGCTTACCGTCCGCAAGCCCGTAGGGTAGAGCGTAGGGTCCTGAGTTCGATTCCCGGGTCGGGCAAAGTGTTCTTGGGTTTTTCATTAGGAATTTCTTAGTAACAGCCCCATGTTTGGAAGTTGGCGGTGTGATTCCCCCGTGCTTTGGAAAGCACGTTAAGCCGTTGGTCCTGCGCCTGATCTCTCTCCGGTCATGTCGGATTGCCATCCCATCGGACTATGAGAGTGAGGTAAGAGAGAGTGCACCTGTGTCTGCGCACACACTTGTGCACTATAATATCTCCCGCGCCGAAGGCTAGTCTCCGTTGAGATTGGCTGCCGTGGACGAAATACGGTCTGGAGGACTATATATTATCGTGGACGTTCACGTCCACGATAATATAAATGTACCTATATGAAAATCGCGAATCAACTTTCACAGTCAATCCATCGTTTCTTTGGTCTTCTAATCTACTTCTAGTAAACTGGGATGAGCCGCTCTGCAGAGTAGTACAGAACAATTTACTTAACACGTCTGCTACCACTGCGGAGCGTGCGCGCCTGCTGGCTGTGGGTAAGTGGGAATCGGGTCTGTGGCTTCATGCACTACCGTCGTCGAACATAGGCACTTTGCTCGACGACACTACCTTCCGCCTCGCTGCTTCCCTACGATTAGGAGCTTCTTGTTGTTCTCCTCATCGCTGTCACTGTGGCGAAGTTGTCAACAGTCTCGGACATCATGGCCTGTCTTGCAGCCGAAGTGCGGGTCGCTTAGCACGGCACGCGAACATTAACGACATCATCCGACGAGCTCTTGTCACCGCCGGCGTTCCAGCTTTATTAGAATCCAATGGTTTGGCACGCGACGATGGCAAGAGACCGGACGGCATGTCTTTATCTCCATGGAAGGTGGGTAGGCCTTTAGTGTGGGATGCAACCTGTGTCGACACTCTTGCGCCATCCCATCTTCCTGGCTCGGCGTGCTGTGCTGGTGCTGCTGCTGCTGCGGCTGCAGAAAACCTCAAGCGGCGTAAGTATAATAACCTTACAGGTAATTATATTTTCCAGCCGTTTGGGGTTGAAACCCTCGGGCCGTGGGGTCCGAGTGCTCACGGCCTCTTCAATGATATTTCAAAACGGCTATTTGACACTTCCCGTGACCCAAGGGCTGGTTTTTACCTTGGGCAGAGGCTAAGCATTGCCATACAACGTGGCAATGCGGCCAGTCTCTTGGGTACATTACCAGTCGACAGCGATGCGGATGAATTTTTCGACGCTATATTTTAATTTTTCAATAGTTTTAGTTAAGTTAGTTTATAATTTTGCTAATTTTATGTCTATACTTATATAATAAAATAAATACCTTCTAGTAAACTGGAGTACCTAATGCGCAATTTTATAATTGCTAACGTGACGATATTATCGTGGACGTCCACGTCCATAAAATGTACCTACATATATGGAAATACGTGCACGTTATAACGTTTTTGTGGACGGAAATTTAAAAGCGACTTCATATATTTCTTAACATTTATTTAAAGTTTTCACACTAATAAAAAGTACAAAGGCGGACTTAATGCCTTAGGCATTATCTACCAGTCAACCAAGGGTGGTGAAGAGATTAGATGGCAGGTGCTCTGTTTGAGAGGAACAAAGAAAAAATATTTGTTTATTAAAATATATCATTATAAATAATTATAATACACACAGTACATACATATTTAATAAAATATATACATTATACAAATTCAAGGGAGAGGTGTTGAGATGACTCTACTCTATTTATTTTGATACAAAATTCTGCAATTTCCGCTTAAATGCATACCGACTGGTCGCCGTCCTGATATCAAGAGGAAGCGCATTCCATAGAAGAATGGACTGAATATGAAAGGAAGAATGAACAAAGTCAGAAGTAGGAGAAGGACAAAGTAGGAGGAGATTATTAGAAGAACGCAGATTCTTGCATGTCGTGACGTGGACGTGGACGTCCACGATAATATCGTCACGTTAGCAATTATAAAACTGCGCATTAGGTACTCCAGTTTACTAGAAGTAGATTAGAAGACCAAAAAAAACGATGGATTGACTGTGTAGTTATAATTACTCTAGGTTACGAAAAGTAATTTAGAAGACCTAAGAAACAATTGACTGTGTGAAAGATGATATGGCTGGAAAGGGAGTGACTGCCGAGATGACTCCTAATAGAGAAGTATGGAAGAAAAGACATGTTGCGTCAACCACAAATATATTGGAATAAGGAGAGGACAGTGATGAGTTTACTCTTTTCCTAATGTTAAGTAGGTACCTACCTACTTTATTGAGATTAATACAACTTTATGCTGAGGTCCTGCACCTGCGTCTATCGTGACAAAGCAATGCATGCCGAAGCTTCGTATGTTCTACTCGCTAAAAAGTTAATTCAGTCACATTAGCGGCTTCATAATTTTAGCGAATTATCGTGCAAAAATCCAAAATGACTCCATTATTTCGACAGAGCTACGCAGCCCAGAACTGACGGCCGATGGGGCAGAAAGGTTCTGCAATGGAGGCCACGTACCGGCAAGCGCAGCGTAGGACGTCCGCCCACAAGGTGGACAGACGACCTAATAAAGGTCGCAGGAAGCCGCTGGATGCAGGTCGCTTCCAACCGGCCGATTTGGAAATCATTGGGGGAGGCCTATGTTCAGCAGTGGACGTCCCATGGCTGAAATGATGATGATGATGATGATGACACAGCCCAGAAAAACAGTCGAAATGACCAACGCTAGTCTGACCACGCGTCATGCTTATTATGTACCGTCACCCGGGCGATATATGCTACACAGCCCGAACTATCGCGACGATAACATATAGTGGTTGGTCACAAACTCAAAGCATTTATTTCAATTAAACCATTTACAGGCACTTTTGAATTGTCAAGGGGTCAGTCAGTCAGAAATATGAAGCTAGTTGCCCATTCCAAAGCGTAGGTTCCTATGGAGGAGAACGGGCAAGAAACTCCACGGAATCCACATCTGCGTGTATCGTATCATTGTGCGAAGCTTCGTCACGATAAACGCAGATACGACCCCAGCGTTAGGAAACTATTGAAATCAAGAGGCTATTTGGATCAAACACATTTATTAACATCACAATTATTAAAACATTATTAACATAAACAATATTATAAAACCACAGACAAGTTAGACTAGTGACATTATTGTGTTAGTTTTGTTGTTTTTGAGTTAAATCAAATTTGAATTAAGATTATTTACATTTATGGACTCGTAAGACCGGAAATTTAAAGAAAAAAAACATGTTAATGCATTTGGTTACATAAAATAAAAGTAGTGCCATAATAGTATCACATGAGTGTTTTAATATCTAATTATGTACAGTTGCATACAAGACTTTAATTATCTACACCCATGTTATGAATCCTCTATAAGGGCCGAAACACATAACCGCGTTGCGGCGCCGCGCCGCTAAAATCGGCGGTTTGCGTTGCGGCGTTGCGGCGTCGCGAAAAAGAGCATTTTATTGTCGTATGGTAGGGTATCCGGTTCCTCGTCATTTTTTATTGTGGATAGACGTCTCTCTGCCATGGACCATCGTGAGAAACTTATTGCTTATTTGTTATTAAAAAGACATTACTCTGTTTTAAATAAACGACAAAGAAGATACTGGATACATCCATTTAATAAGGCTATGAATCTCGATGGCGAGAACCTTTCTCGAAAATACAAAGCATTAAAGATAGACGAAAATAAATTTTTCGCCTACTTTAGAATGAGTATATCATTGAAGAGCTACTTAGTATCTCTATGTAGTATGTGAAACAAACTAAATCATTGTCAACAAGTATGACATCATAACGCTGGAACTAGCGCCACGCTGGCACTGCCGCTACTGCCGATTATCACGGCGCGGCGAAGCAACGCGGTTATGTGTTTCGGCCCTAAAACGTTCTGAAACCATAGGGTGTTGTACAGTGTTGTAAGAACTCTATGTAAATTCATGGAAAGTTTAATTGTTGAATATCTAATACCTACAAACAAACTATGTATAGGACAAACAAACAAAACAAACGAAAAAAAAAACGAAACAAAGTACTTAAAAAAAATTTGCACAATATTATTATTGAACATAAAAATGGCGGGATACGACGTTAATTCGAATAACCAATAAGTTTTTTTTTTAAATTATGGCGCTATGGTAGTGAAACGCGCGGGCATGACAATGTTCTTTTTTTGAAAAGGAGGTGCATAATGAAATTATAACTCCCGTTTGGATGCTATTATGGTTACTATGACACTGGGTGTTTTAATGTTGGCAATAAGCTGTTTCAGAAACTTTTATAGAGGATTTATAGCATGGGCGTAGATAAAAAGTTAAAAGATTGTTGGTAGGTACTATTAAGCATAAGCTTATGCTTCAAACAATCTTTGCATAATCAACCTATGGACACAGGCCACTCTTTGAGAGGGAGTGGGCCGTAATATACCACGCGAGCACAGTGCAGGTTGGTAGATCTCACTTTTGTTTCTAGGACATGCCGCATGACGTAAAACTCGTTAGCCTGGGCCGCTACTACTGTGCCACTACTGCTCTCAGGTATATAGTCCTCCAGACCGTACTTCAGCCACGGCAGCCAATCTCAACGGAGACTAGCCTTCGGCGCGGGAGATATTATAGTGCACAAGTGTGTGCGCAGACACAGGTGCACTCTCTCTTCCCTCTCTCTCATAGTCTGATGGGACGGCAATCCGTCACGACCGGAGAGAGATCCACGGGACCAAAGGCTTAACGTGTTTTCCGAGGCACGGGGGTATCACACCGCCAACTTCCAAACTCCGGGCTGTCACTAAGAAATTCCTAATGGAAAAACCCAATAACACTTTGTCCGACCCGCGAATCGAACCCAGGACCCCACGCTCAGCAGTCGCGCTTGCAACCACGAGACCGACGGGGCAGTTAACGGGGCGACCAACGGGGCGGTCTCAGTTATAACAGGCTGGTCAATGGCCATGGCAGGACATAAAACTTGAAAATAAGATTATTTCTATTACAAACGAAAATTACCGGATATTTTTCTATAAGTAATTTTATTCAGGCTTGGCAATTTTATACGATGAATAAGTTCTGCCTAATCTGCTCCAGGTTTATTCTTAAAAATTCGATTGCTTTTCATCGTGTTTTTCATTAGATTTTCGCATACATTATTAGGTAACCTACTAACGTATTCACAAATATTCTGCTTTTCGTATTCAAGGTTGACCGCGACACGTCCCTTTATATAGGTATCGACACAGAAAAAAAATCAGGACGTGTTTTGAAATTGTCAGTGATTAAAATGGTAGGTATGTTGTATATTTATGTATACTCTTAATGATTTGTTCGAAAAATTGGGTCGTTTTTAAATTCGTTTTAAGAACATCAGGATGAAATTGCTGGATGTATTTATGACAAAAAAAGTAAATAATATGCACCAAACAACTGCAATATTTGCCGTCAAATCAGAATGGGGGCTAAAAAGTTGTATACTTCCTAATTAGCCCCCCGTTATTAGCACACAATAATATATCGATTGCCACAGGTCTTTCTAGAGCCCATGGCCAAACATGGCTCACAGAATTTCTATGAAGAAGCTTGGCTGCAGGGTGAATCTCTTTGTCTTAGCTGATACTAGACTAAAAATATGCATGCAGAAATAGCCACATTTCTAAAGAAAAACCGGCCATGTGCGTGTCGGCCCACGCACAATGAAGGGTCCCGTAGTTGGGATGAGTTTATCCCTAGAAATTTATTTATTAAATGTATTTAGTCAATTTAGTTATTTAATTTTGAATTTTATAAAAATATTGTAATGATTTAAAAATAAAAATAAAGATTTAATTGTTGTTCATCGTATAATAAGAATGTTGTGCATAGGCATAAGTGATGTATTTACATAGTATTGAAGATTGTGATTACCTATTGTTTATTCTTGTAAATACGTCGTTGGTGTGCCTTGCTCAATAAAATAAAATAAAAATAAGAACAAACTTTGTGGTTGAAAAACATGTTCTCCCATAATATATCGATATACGTCACGGTCAATTTTCCAACTGCAAATGTAAGTTTTTAATCGCCATAATATATTTTTTTGTGTGATAAAACTACAAATTAACGATTTTTGTTTTTTTTTCTTTACTTGTGCAGTGTGAAATCATGAAATTTGGCAAGTTCTAATTCCCAAATTTCATTATTCTAGGTCAACGGGAAGTACCCTATAGGTTTTGATTTATTTGCGAGTGTCAAAATATGTCGCATTTAGTGGACAACGAAGTTATCATTTAAGGGTTTAGTTTTTTCCCTTTGAGGTACGGAACCCTAAAAATGATCTTTCGTACCAAGTTTCTAGGCACTACGTTGGCACGCAGGCGGTTTATATATGCTCAGCCGGTCCGAATAGAATTTCAATCTTTCGCGTACTTACTTGAATTTAATTTTTATAGGAATGCCATGGCTGCATAGAGTTTATATTAATAAAATATATTGGCTACATTTTCTAACAGGAATGGCGTTCTTGCGGGACACGTGGTTTATGTAAAAGTAGAATTTATGTACGGAAATTATTTACCCGATGATTGATGTCGGGACGTTGTATATATACTCGTCACGCGGTAAACTCTGCTTGCGCGTTGCAGGATTTTTGTGTGACGTCAGTATAATACGTAGTTCAACTGTGGCGTTGTAGATGCCACCACACACCCTTTTTAATTTAAACTGAACATTTTCAAAGTTCTTTACTAATGGACTTCCTCCAGCTTTCGCCATACATTTCACCCCTAAAATAATGACTCCTCACATTTTAATAATAACTGCTATACACCAAACAATAGACTAGCTAATATCCAGGCTTGTAGCCCGAAAATGACGATTCACCAGGTACATAATACTTTCATCAGAATACTAAACATAATAACATTGTGTTATGCTCGAGTTACCTGTTTAACTAATTTGCATAAAGCTGTTTCGTAGATGAAGCGAAATGCTGGAAGGGACTTAACATTTCGTTACTTTTGGAAAAAAGAAAAGTTCATAATGGATTGCATATTTTAGAATAAGCAAAAAGTATGACGGGAAATAAAGTCACCATTATCGAATTCGCTGCACAATAAATCTAACATACTTTAACCCGCACTGGGTTCGTGTGGTGGATTACGATTACGTTCTGACACAAAGAGGACAGGAGTTCTGAATCCCAGTAGTTCGAGTTCAAGTTATTTATGTTTGATACCTACATTTGTGTCGAACCATATGTAAATAAATTTCAAATAATGGAAATAAAATTTACAAAAAATGCCAAGATAAATAAATTTAAAATTGTACCATGTGAACAAAGTTACGTAACTACTATTTACGAGAAGTGGGACCAATACAAGCTCAATATGTAACAGAAGTGTAAGAACAATGTTTTTCGGACACAGGGAGGGAGACGCTAATATGTATATTTTTGATGATCGACTCATATGCACGAAGCCCGCCGGTTCAAGGGGCTAATCCCATGTTTTTTAATTAAGTGTCGTTGTCCGTATCCAGCTAAACCATATATCTACGTTGTCCAGGACACTCAGCGAGTAGAGATAATAAATTCACTCCCACCTGCAAGGGTCGCTCTTTTCTTTTAAGAAATAAAAGTTGCTGAAAAACGCACCTTTTGTATATTATCTTCCTTATTTTTTTTTATGGTGTCCATCCATCTTGTCTGCAGGAGGTAACCCGGCTATTATATCTTGTTTCTGTTAGATAATGATGTTGATAATTCTGTCATTTTCATTCGAAAGATTAATATTTTCAGGGTTCATGTTTAATTTTAGAACATTTTCGATGCCGGGACAAGCCCGAAAATCTGACTGGATTAAACTCACCTTTTAAAGTGAGGTCTGCATATTTAGTTGTTTTGTTTTTAACAACAGTCAGAAATAACCTGTTACCAGCAAACCAACTAACAATTAAGTCTTGACTCAAAATATATACATATATTATTTAGGTTAGCTAGGACTTTCTGCTTTAAGAAGTTTGCTCCAACATAACATAAAATCACGCCTGTATTCCCCGAAGGGTTAGACAGAGGTGTATCTATGTGTACACCCACATTTCGCCAGTTATGTTTAATTCCCATGTAATAGGGGGCGAGCCTATTGCCACCAACCGGGCACAAATCCAGACTCTGGGCTGCTACTGAGAAATTCGAGATGGAAAAACTTTGCCCGACCCGGGAATCGAACCCAGGACCTCATGCTCAGCAGTAGCGCTTGCAACCACTAGACCAACGAGGCAGTTTTCTCCAGCATTTTACGTTATATTATCTAGGAGGCCTTTTACCAAACAATTAAATATTGAAATCAATGAGACGATATTATAAAATTAAAAATAATAAAAATTTCCAACCATAACAAAATATGAAGGAGTTATGAGTAAAACTTGCACTGCATATAAATAATACGGTTTATTCAAAGAAATAGTAGACTTTACAACAAGTGCACAAAACGAACCATTTTTATCCGAGACTTTTAGCAGCCCGAGACGATGGTGAGGGCTGACAGTAATGTCGAGGATAAAATGGTTTTGAGGACGAGTTATAAATTAATTATTTCGGGAGGAAATAAAACAGTAATAAAACATCACATTTCTTTAATTAAAATTCAAAGTAAAATTAGTACAGTTTTGAATACTGAAGGAAATTGTTTTTCCCGGCATATTAACGGTATTTATGTCTTTAAAAACACATAGGGCAAATAAATTAAAGTAAATATTATAAAATAACAAATTCTATCTTGAACTTCTTATTGTGTTTGGCTGTATGGCTCATTTTCTTTGCCTTAATATATATACATTTATGAGTAGATACGTTAATGCACTTGTGCACAAAATTCGATCCAGCCTATATCCTGCACAAATAAGCACTCTAAGTGAAAAAAATATTTTCTCTATGTCATTTCGAAACAAGTTCCCTATTTAAATGAAAAACTCAAACTCAAAGCATTTATTGACGGCACGGTTGGCGTAGTGGTTAAGCGATTGACTGCTGCACTGCGTGTCGCGGGTTCGATCCCTTCACGGAACAAATATTTGTATGACATACAAGTAGTTGTTCCAGGTCTGGCTGTTTGTGTATGTGAGTTTAAATTATTTGAAACGCACCCACAATACAGGAAAAAATCCTAGAGTGGGGCAACGTTTAAAAAAAAATTAAATAAACCAATTGAACCTTTTGAACTGTCAAAGTTTCATCTTTCTGACTTCGGTCAGTCAGAAAGATGAAGCTAGTTGCCTATTCCAAAGCGTAGTTTGTCAAATCAAATCAACCACTATTATATTAATATCAAACACTATTATATTAATATTTTAGAAAATAATACATGATTAAAAACTAACAGACTTAAAATAATAATATGTACAAGTTTAAATTATATAAAAAGTGGGGGGCGGGATAGTTATAGGGCATCAAAAAATTCGTTCGCAAGCGTAGTAGGTTCCTATGGAGAAGAACGGGCCACAAAGTCCACGGATCTCTTTTACATTAAAATATTAGTTACATCATTCATGTTGAAATTATACATGTGAGAACTATATATAAAGACGTGCACGATAAAACTATAAAAACAATAAAAAAAAAATAATAAGCCGCGGCAGCTAAAAGATGACCAGTCCCTACTGACGGCGACGTACACGAACATGACGCATGGAGCTGGTCGTCACTCAGTCGTCTTTGCCGACTGGATTCATATTTGAATAAGCCGTCAAAGGGTTGAGACGCTTGCTGTCAATATGACGGTGGCTTACCGTCAATGGCTACAGCTCCTGTGAACTATTCAGAGAAATATGAAGGATTTGAAACTGTTTGTGTGGTAAAGTAACCGCTAAATAGAGGGAAATTGTTGAATGGTATCTTTTCATTTTTAATACGTTCTTGTATTTGTTATTTTCGAAAACCTAATTTTAATGCTGAGAAGACTCATAACATAACATCACGCCGGTATTCACCGAAGAGTTAGGCAGAGGTGTACCTATAACACACCCACATTTCATCAGTTATGTTTACCTAAGTCTCATGTAACAAGGGGCGAGTATATTGCCATCAACCGGGCACAAATCCAGACTCCGGGCAGCTACTGAGATATTTCAGATCGGAAAACCTAATAACACTTTGCCCAACCTGGGAATTCAACCCAGGCCTTCATGCGTTTGCGACCACTATACCAACGAGGCAGAAGAATCTAGCTTAATTCGGAGTTTCGATATTTTGTAAGTGGTGTTTTAAAAAACAAATAAAAAACTGGAAATATATAAATATAATAATATACAGTGTTATAGGGGTTTTGCTGTTTTTAACAGAAACCAAGTCATTAAAATGACGACCTGGGGCTGCAGTCTCGTCACAGATAGCGATCACTTTACGACCGAATTCGGTCGCAAGTCCTAATGGCGTCCCTAGACGCGCGCGACGTGTATAACAAGCATGTGATTTTTTCGTGCTTGACAAGCAATTTTGACTATCTAGGTACGCCATTAGGACTTTTCGACAGAATTCGGTCGTATAGCAATCACTATTTATGTCAAAACTGTAGGGCCTGGATGGTTATAAAACCGTTCTCTTTCTAAAATTCTGATTCGTTAGCAATAGTACCTACCTAAAATATTACGTTGCATATTCCCGATAAACGAATGACGATCCTAAACACACAAGACCAAGATACGGTTGTTATAAGTTTCGCAAATATGTAGATGAGAGGCAAACTGAAGCTTTTCCCATAATATCAGTAATGAAGACATTGTACACATATAGGTACATTATTTTTATAACAAGGATTTGACAATGCTACTTATAATATATATAGTCTTCCAGACCGTATTTCGGCCACGGCGGCCAGTCTCAACGGAGACTAGCCTTCGGCGCAGGAGATATTATAGTGCACAAGTGTGTGCGCAGACACAGGTGCGCTCTCTCTTCCCTCACTCTCATAATGACATGATCCAAGTAGGACCAACGGCTTAACGTGTTTTCCGAGGCACGGGGGTACCACACCGCTAACTTCCAAACTCCGGGCTGTTACTAAGAAATTCCTAATGGAAAAACCCAATAACACTGCCCGACCCGGGAATCGAACCCAGGACCCCATGCTCAGTAGTCGCGCTTGCGACCAGGAGACCAACGAAGCAGTTAATACTTATAATAGTAGAGTATTTGACCTAGGAACGAACTTCACCCATCTGTTAAATGGATGAAAAGTATTTTAAATCAAATGTAGTATAATAACTATGTTGGAAAATATATCGGGAGTGGATTGGCTAAAAATTCCGGGCCAGACTGTGATTAATTAAAAATTAAAATGTTTAAAAAAAAAACATAAATCATCAAATCGATGATTTATGTTTTTTTTTAAACATTGCAAGATATACGCCAATTGAAAGAACTTTTCAAAGAGAACCTTTGCTACTAACTCGACTTTTGCCAATTGATAGTATTTTGTTGATTGATTGATGACTACTTGGCCACCTAAGTTTATGATTTCTTGGCGCCCAATAGCCATAAGTGATATAATTATATCAATGAATCGCTAAACGAATGAGTAGTACTCACTGACCTTATGAAAAAACTGAACAGGTTCGAAACAGCAGAAGAAAGAAATAAGCGAGAAGCTACAAGGCGTAAGGACTTGCAGTATGACATACACCCACTTATGAAAGTGGTTACTCATGCGGCAAGTTTTCAATCGATCAAATTGTACAATACACTACCTACGGAATTAAAGTCCATATAAAATATAAACCAGTTTAAGCAGCAAGTTAAATCTTTTTTGGTAGAAAAATGCTATTATACTGTTGATGAGTTTCTCAATGACGTATTTTAGTTGGACCATTATTAAAAAAATTAACATAACAAATTTGAAATGCTGACATTAAATAATTTAATTGTGACATTGAATAAGGGAAATAAAGGGATGTGTGAATTTTTAATCATAATGACAATAGTAACTGGTTCTGACATGTTTGAATTTTATTAATGTAGTGAATTTTTGATAAAATATTGATACATTAGATTATTGTGAATTTTTGTGTGTAAATAATATAACTTAGGTAGGCAATGACATTGTATGGAACTAATTTAATTCTGTTTAATTTGTTATTATTTTAATTATTTGTGAAATAGTATTCTTGTAAAACATTCAGACACAATGTAAATTGTTATTGAATAAATGAAATAAAATGAAATGAAAGTACAACTTTAGAAAAAATCTCATTTTTGAATTTTTAATTATTCATAGTCTGGCTAGGATTTTTATTGCCAACCCACTTGCGATATATTTTTAACATTCCCAAATGTGATATACCTAGTCTTGCCATAAATATAGTCACGAAGAATTTTTATTTTTTTTATTTCAAATAATATTTATTGCTTTTACAGTGTGTTAGTTTAATACATAAATATAAAAAAGCTTATTCGAAGTGGTCTCCATTGGCTGCACTACAGTCCTTTAAACGTTGAGGCCAGTTATCAATGGAAGCACGCACTCTTTCCATGGGAAAATTCTTCACTGCCTATCGTATGGATTGTTTTAGGGACTCCAAATTATCATGGCGTTTAGAGCAAACCGTACTCTCTAAAACTGACTATAAATCATAATCCAGCGCATTAAGATCGGGACTAGACGACGGCCAGTCTTCAGCTCTAATGAAGTCCGAAACGTTCACTTCCAACCAAGACTGCGTGGACCGAGCTTTATGACCCGGCACCGAGTCTTGTTGGAAGGACCATACTTGGTTATTGAATTTGGTGTTGTTAAGGGGCTTAACTACCTTCTCAAGAATGGTATCTTGATACACTTGTGCCGATGTTTTGATACCTTTTTAACAAAAATATGGCTCTGTCACTCCTTCATAGCTCACACCCCACCAAACCATCACTGAAGTCGGATAATGCCCACGTTGCACTCTGTCGACTAATTGGGAAGCTTCCTTAGAGCTTTGAGCATAAATACGGTCGTTTTGTTTGTTAAAATGTTGCTCAATTGTACCTGTGACCTCCCTTTGCGTACTGCTTCAGTAGTTGTTTCGATTTTAGCACCCTATTCTTTTTAAATTATCAGTAAAAAAAATGACCAGTGCGTCTCTTATAGGCTGCAAGTCCTAAGTCATCTTTTAAAATACGCGACATGGTTCTGGGTGCTCTTATCTTCATCTCCCGAGATAAAATCTTTTGCTTTCGGACAGGATTTCTTTGAATTCTTTCCCTTACTGCTTTGACCACCTTTTTCGTACGAACACTACGTGGAAGGCCAGATCTTTTTCTGTCAAAAACAGAAGAGGTCTCAATGTACCTATTAATAGCCAAGTACACAAACATTTGACTAATACCAAGCGTATGGAGAGTTTTAATAATTATTTTGAATCAAAACCTTGCTGACCAATTTTTTTTTTTATTGGTTGGGAAATTGTCGAATTACTTCTCGTGTCAGACTCTTACTGACTAAAACCCACCCGTGTTCCTTCAGTTAACTGTACTTGCTAGGGGCCACGGTATACCTTTCGAACTTTCCCGTGACCCCAGCAGGCATCGGTCCTAGCGAACCCCGCCAGTTCTGCTGACATCTCTTTGAGGCGCGCGTGGTGTTCCACGTGCCGTCGACCCGGGCCTGATCCTATCGGACGACGAGCACCTATTGGTCACCGCCCACAACCCCGCGCCTACGATGGCCGGGAATCGTCCTGCGATTCCCGACGTCCAGGGTGACTCCTGCGGTGGCTAGGGGCGTGAGAGCGCAAAATTTGCCTCTTCCTCACGCGTTCCGCCTCTTCCTTCGCAAACATTACTGCTTCGCAGAAAAAAGTGTCAGCCTCCCATGCCCTCTCGCTCCGTACCATGGCTTGGACCAGGGCCAGACGTGAGAGATCACCGCCACCGATTGCCTCGTCGATCGTCGGTGAGGACCTGCACCCTGCTGACCACTACGCCCGATAGTCTACAGTCTAAATCTCGTATTTATTGGCCGCAGTCTAATTTACGTTCACGTTATTTTTACCCTACTGCGCGACAGTAAACTCGGGGTTATTTTTCAAAAACATATCTAAAATAGTGACACAGACTGTTGTGTTGGCGAAACACATTCCTAAAAGCAAATGCATGTTAAAAAAACCGGCCAAGTGCGTGTCGGACCACGCACAATGAAGGGTTCCGTAGTTGGGATGAATTTATCGCAAGAACAGACTTAACTTTGTAGTTGAAAAAACATTTTCTTCTATACATTCCGTATAGGAGAACATGATTTTTCAACCGCAAATGTCAGTTGGTCGATTATTACTCGTTAAATTGTAAAGCCTACTTAGCCGTAATAGTTTTCCTTTAAACTTCATTATATATATAGGTACTACTGCCGTAACATTTGAATTTCTAACTGTAACGGTTTAGTTGTTAGAGGGGGGGGGACACTTGACTCTAACGAAAATTGGTACTTTAAAGCTTCATAAGTCACGAACGGTTTAATTAATCAAAAACGGTCTTTCCAAACCCCTAATATTTTTGAAAAACCTATCCAAAGATATCCCACACTATGGGTAGGATGAAAAAAATAATTATCATCCCCACTTTACATGTAGGGGAGGTACTCTAAATAATTGTTTTTTTCAAAATTTTATATTGCCACTTTTTCGGTGACATTAACGTGTATACTCATGCCAAATTACAACTTTCTAGTACCAATAGTTTTTGAGCTAAACCGCGGATAGACAGACAGACAGATAGACAGACGGACACGGCGAAACTATAAGGGTTCCTTGTTGACTACGGAACCCTAAAAAATTGCATTTGACTCCATACCAACTTTGTGTAATGCAATCACAGCGATTCGGTTCTCTTTATCACCCCACTACATTTTAATATCGCAAAATATTGTACAATGTATTGGCGCCAAAATTAGAAAACTCAATGAACAATCGTATAAAAATGGCAGATTCCAAATTCAAATGTAATATCTTTCTTATTTTTAATTGTAACAGTATTTATGGCCAGACTAAGTATAGTATGTTTCATCCTTTAAACATATGGGTGAAGGTCGTCTCTAGGTCGGATCTTAGACCATAATTAATCTACAAATGGAATACATTCATGAACTTTCATAGTCTCGTTTCGATGATAAATTATCATGTTCATGTTAATATTTTACGGTTCACTCACGTATGTACTATATAATTATTTATATATTATACAGGGTGGCGATTTAGTAACCAGAATTCATCAAGCTTGTGATTCTACCGGTCATACTAAACAACTTCCACTATTAAACACATACAATTTAAAAGATTACTTACATGGAGGAAACAAACATTGCAGATACTAAAACAATACAAAAAAAGTAAAGCGTTTGTTTTATTACTAACACACTAACATACTTAAAATATTCATATTTATTTTTCTTATACTTTTATCTCATCGTTAATAGCATTTTATTTTTATTATGTATAAGATACGTAAAAAAAAACATACTTGAATCGAAATAGTCTGTCTACTGTTGTATAAGAATTTGATTTTCTTTTCATGAATCAGGTATGAGTGAAAGTTGTTTAGTGTTTATATCCAGTAGAATACCCTGTATATGTTTTCTCAAGTAACTTACAAAAAATGAAAATATTTATGGACATTATCGTTAACACGAGAGTGATAGTCGTCAAGCAAGAGTAATTGAGTATGTACTAGTAGGTAGTCGCTGAGTTGCTGCTGCAGCACTGCCCATACCAAAAGACACCGATTTGAACAGGTGAGAAATAGGTGCCACTTGTCACCTGCAAGGTATCACGTTTAACTCCTTCACGTAATTATGGGAAACCACTGACAAGCAAAGCGTCCACGCACGGTCAGAAGGACAAAACCCCGTATTTTAAGAACGTTCACATTCTGTCGTCTCACAGCCAATTGCAAAAACGAACTTTAACTTTTAAAGCTGTCATTAAATACTAATTTTCCATTAACTTGTTGCAGAAAGCAACATTAGACGCGATTTTAATGGTTGTTTGATGAAATCAATGAAGTCATTAGCGTTAATGATCCATTACGTAATTGGGCTTGAATGTTTGTCTTTGTGCAACTGGGTGTCAATCTGTCAAAAATATTACAAAAAAATACCTTTTGTCATTGATTGTCGCTGTGTTGAGAATACTGCTTTTTCAAGTTTTAATGCACGAGAATCATTCTTCAGTTCTACCTACAGATACGTCTCATCCGAACAAACTGACAGAGATCCTCTGATGGGGTACCTTTTACTTTAAGTTAAAACGTCTTTCGGTAGTCCTGACCGTATTTAGGTGCTTTTATTTTAGTAATCTTCTGTTGGACAATGTGAACCCATTCGACACCATCAGTATTCCGAAGACACAAGAACAAAATTACCAAACAGTCATCGTTTGAATACTTAAGTAGTTCAATACTTGACGTCCGTTGGTACTTAATGGAACAATATTAGCTTTATTCAGTAACTTCAGTCTTCACCTGTACGTATGCTTTAGATACCTACTTCACGAACTATTTCTCTAATTTAATTTTGTAAATAAGTATTGAGCTTTCAGATGGTCTGCCAACTGGTTTCATGTTTTGAAACATGCAATTACTTATTTTCATGCCCTTTTCAGGAATGAGCTGAATTCTAAGAGGCTTCAATGTTTTGGATCGTATTTACACTTAAGTACTTGGATACTTATTTTTGGACCAGTTATTTTTGGAGCGATTAAGCATGTTCATTAACAGAATGTTCTACTTGAAAAAAAAAACGGCTAAATGCGTGTTGGTCGGACCACGCACACTGAAGGGTTCCGAAGTTAGGATGAATTTCCCCGAGAACAAACTATACTTTGTAATTAAAAAAATGTTCTCCCCGTACATCGATATACGTCAAGCCCGATTCTCCAACTGAAAATGTAAGTTTGTAATAGCAAACAAATATTTACAATTATTTTATTTACGGCACTACCAACTACAATAAACGTTTTACGGACTTTTTCTTTTACTGATGCTGTGAGACCTTGCTTCTTGCAAATTTCATGATTCTACGACCACGGGAAGTACCAATATGTCGCATAAATGGACGTATTTGTTATTGCGTTAACTTAGGGCCGTAAGATCAAAAATAGTTTATTTAGTTTTACTATGGATATCGGAATCTACGTTTAAATTTAATCGATGGTTTAATTTACTGTCATAAGATCTAAAGGAAAAAATGAATAGATTAGTTAAACTTCGATTAGTCTTTTTTACACATGGCAATATTCTCTAGTTTTTTCGAAGTTCGTTCATCCATTCACCAAAATAATGGCAACAAATAGATCCATTTGACATTGACACTCACATTTGACGCCTCTGATGTGAGTTTGTGACGTAATTTAAATATTATTCATGTCTTCATGTGGATCGTGGTAATTTCTTCGAAAAGTATTGTTTTTTGTGTCGTTTTTTTTTTTTAAATTTTGTTGTTTTGTCAATTGTAATTACAATGAGTGATACTGTGCACAAAAGGGTGCCTAATTTAACAGGAAAGTAAAAGAATATCTAACACAAAAATGCTTTTACTCGGTCGCAGAATTCCTAGAGCAAAATATTTAATATGATAGCTAGATAAATAATTAATACATATAAAACGCACCCATACTCTAAAATAAAATAATTATTATGATGTTAACAAATATTATTATGTAAAAATTATTATTATGTAAAAATTATTATTATTATTTTAAATGTATTATTATTATGTTAAAATTATTATTATTATAATGTTGTCATGCCCTAACCGGGTTTCATGTTGGAACTTACTTATTTGTAACAACTCAATGTACACATGAATGCAATAAAAAATTGAAGTGTAAATTGAATTAACTTTGCGTCATCCGAGACAGAACTACTAACAACATTTGTGAAAAGATACGCCAATGTCTTAGAAAATAAAAAAACAGACAATCCATTTTATTAACCACAAAACAAAGCTTCAATGATTAAATAAGTACGTAGAAATTTTTAAAGCAGGCTCGCATGCACAGGCAGGTAGAAATGAGGATACGTAATATCTCTATGTTTTTTTGTGAAATGAGGGGTCCTATTCCAAGCCGAAACAATCGAAAATGTACTGAAAAATTAGGTTGATCGGATGGGGTACTGCCGAGCCAGTCGTGGCAGTCATATGAATGATATTGTGTTCCATTCTTAAATGAAAAAGTTCAACCTTTCCAATAAAACCAGAAATTTGAAAAAAAAAACAGTTTTTTTTTATAGCCGATTCAAATTTAAAACCCTAGATGGCCCACCCGCTACGTTCTGCACAAGCTCGCCAACAGACAGAACAAAATTGGGAAGAGGTCACAATTTTTATATAGGTATTATTCCTTGGGTGGCGCAACGAAAGAGTATAAGTCATGGGCAAAAGTAAGTTAAACACACTTGAGATAACATAAATATTTATGTTATCCGAATTAATGTTAATGGTGTACTGTCTTGTTTGGTTAAAAAATACAAATAATTTGAAGGGTCACTTCGTCTGGTTGGTTTCTTCATGTATGGTGTTAAATCTTCTTCTAACACATCAAAAAGCTTCTTCGGCAAACAATAATTTCTCCAAAATTCTTCCGATTCCATTGCCATAGCCCGGGTGATCAGTAACGACTAATCCTTTGCATCTTTCTTCTTGCACGAATATGCATACGATTTGCTTCCTCAAGAAAATTGAAAAACGACCCAAGGCGTAAACCCATAATAATAAAAGAAAGTGAGGTTTTATAGTGTTATTTACTAGTAAATAACACTATAAAAACCTCACTCGATCTGAATAAAGTAGCTTCTTTGCTATCGTGTAATTTGATATTTAATTTCGATCCAACAATTCGATAATTATCTATCAAATGGCGTGTGGAGTACGTTCTTTTCAATTCTAACGAATCTTTCGATAGAAATTAGTTTCGCTTCGAACCACCGCATGATCGTGTGCTAGTGTCGGATTCAAGAGTATGAATCGGAATTTAATTCGAATCAAATTATATTGATTCAGAACTCGAAACTGTCGGGAGTAAGGGCCCAGGTGCATATATCACAGATTGTTAAAAACTCACCCTCAGGAAATATAAGTATGTCCATATAATCATCTCATTTCCAAGCAAAACCGAAAATGCACAAACTCCCCCAGCAACATTGAACGAACCCAAAAACCAGCTGACATTAGTTCCCCCTCCATCACTTGATCTACACACTGCAACTTCAACTTTCGACCGCATAATCCGTAGACAGTGTTCATAATGAAACCGTTTGAACCATTTCACCGGGATTAAACTCTGTCACAATGTCTGGCGTTGAAATGCGATGCATAATGCACAGTATTAAAATATTAAAGAATCCCGTAATGGCTGCGGCGGGTGGGCGCGGCGCCAAAGCTGCTTTCACCACAGTTTGCCATTTTAAACCCTGAGACATAGATTTGAATATTTAGGGGTGAGAGAGAATTTTTTGTGCCTAAGTGTTTGGTGCTTCTGTGAGAAGGTAATTGAATGATGGCTTGGTTCATCATCACCATAATCAGCCTATAATGTACCCACTACTGGGGCACAAACCTCCTCTATTCGAGCGGGAGTGGACTGTAATCTACCACGCGGGCTTAGTGCGGGGTGGCTTGGTTGTAGTGGGGTAATAAGAGAGTTGTCATTTACTTTTATGAATAGAACTTATATAGGTCACCTTGGACTAAGACAAAGTGCAATTGTATTCAAAATAATCAATTTAACCACAATAATATTTTTAGTTTAGGTAGAAACCAAATTCAATCAATTTAACGGGACAATAAAAGAATATCTAACACAAAAATGCTTTTACTCGGTCGCAGAATACCTAGAACAAAATATTTAGTATAATAAATAGCTAGACAAATAATTACATACATACGAGTATAAAACGCACACATAGGTACCTACTCTAAACGAAATTATTATTATTATGTAAAAAATATTATAATGTTGCCGGACCCTAACCGGGTTTCATGTTGGAACTTACTTATATTGTAACAACTAAATGTACAAATGAATGCAATAAATAATTTGAATTTAGATAAATGGACACATACAAGCATTTGGCAGCTGATACAATTTTATAATACCTACGAATGAACAGTTGAAAAAATAAAATAAATAAATGTCAAAAACTAGAACTTATAAACGTGGAATCCAGTCAACAAAATAAACTAGCTTGTTTTACAGACCTGTTACGAGTCGTACAACATAATTCAAACAAAATATCAGCAGAACAAATAAGGGGATAAATCATGTTTATTTTCAAAACTATTACCTCCCGGAGCTCATTTGAACTTTTCAAAGTTAAAGCTCAAACGATTCGATGGAACTAAATACGGTTCGTGGTACAAAATGTTTCAGTCCATGGTACTAAATGTTTGAGGAATACTAAATTGTTAAATGATACAGACAGTTTCAGAGGAACTTTTTGAACAATTAACAACTGGTTGGGAATATGAGAGATGTACTGTTTACGAAATGTTGTTGATTTAGTCTCAATTTAGTTGAAGATGAATGTATGTCAGTAGTATTGTACTGGGATGGTATTGGAAGTAATTAGGAACATAAAATAATACCACCAGATCTTGTCATTGGAGGGATACTGTTTTTGTAAATAATAAACCCAAACTCAACTCAAACTCAAAGCATTTATTTCAATTATACCATTTACTTTTGAATTGTCAAGAAGTCGACCAGTCAGAAATATGAAGCTAGTTATCCATTCCAAAGCGTAGTAGGTACCTGTGGAGAAGAACGGGCACGAAACTCCCCAGTAAAAAACAATGTTGGTTTATTGTGTCGGAATCTTCATGAACTATTGAACATTCTGCATCTTGGGAAGGCGGAGGGTTATGGTGGACGTTTAGCAATCGTACCCATGGGCGATTTTTACCACGGTGATTTTGACGGCGCACTGTATTTTCAACGTACTGCTTTGTGCCGAGACTTGAAAATCCAACTGTGTGCTTTTTTGACACATTCAGCAATATCACTGCTCGGTTGCAAATCCAATGCCCGAATAAAATCGTCACGTTAAAAAATCTCCCGTGCTACGAGTGCTAACTAACTGAAATCATTGACGGTGATTATTCTTAGTATCTTTGGGGAGGGGCTTTTTTTTTTTTTTGGTTGGGAAATCTTCAAATGACTTCTCCCGCTCTGAGTGGAGCGGGAGGGCGTATCAGACTCTTACTGACATAAACCCACCCGTGATCCTTCTGTTGCCTGTGTAATGCCAAGGGGCTACGGTATCCCTTTCGGACTTACCCCCAACCCCGGCAGGCAATGGTCTTTATCGCACCCCTTCACTCGCTGACATCTCTTTAAGGCGCGCGTGGAACACAACGCGCCGTCGACCCGGACTTGGTCCTTACCGGATGGCGAGCTACCCATTGCTCACCGTCCGCAAGCCCGCGCCTACGGTGGCCGGGAATCGGCAATGATTCCCGTCGCCCAGGGCGTCTCCTCCTGCAGCGACTAGGGGCGTGAGGGCACGAAATTTGCCTCTCCGCCTCTCTTTCGCGAGCATTACTGTTTCGCAGAAGGAGGTGACGGCCTCCCATGCCCTCTCGCTCCGTACCATGGCCTGGACCAGGGCCGAACGTGAAAGATCCCCGCCACCGATCGCCTCCACAAGGAAACGGCGGTGCTCTGCCCAAGCCGGGCAGACCTCCACCGTATGCTCCACCGTGTCCTCTGGGCAATCCACCCAGTGATGACACCCGGGCGTTTCCTCCCGCCTGATAACGAACAAGAACCTCTCCAAAAAGCCGTGTCCGGTGAGGACCTGCGTCAGGTGGAAGGTGAGGACGCCGTGGCGCCTCTCTAGCCACTCCTCAAAGAGACTTATCGCCGCAATAGTGGCGTGCCCATTAGGGAGGGGCTCACTCCGTGATCTTTGGTGATCTATGCTCAGGTGCTAGGCCTCATGGGAAACAAAGTTATTGTTACTGTCCTAGTTTTTTATCTTCTTGCAGGTGTCAAGCTTGAGGTATTATTTGTGAGAAACAGTGGCTGAGACTAGCGTGATGAAGGGGTCCAATGGGACCGATGCCTGCCAGGAATGCCTGACACGCCCTCCCGCTCCGCCCAGAGCGGGAGAAGTTATTTGATGATTTCCAACCCAAAAAAAAAGACTAGAGTGACACATTATAGTTATATAAGTAGATAAATTATTTATTTAGTGCATACTAAAGAAATAGCACAATAAGTATAAATCAATGATAACTAAGTACCTATAAATTAATAAAAATATATACGAACGAAGCAAGTTAGCTTGTAAAAATATACAAGGAGAATATTAAAAAAATAAACTAAATCATTTTATGTATATCCTTTAATCATTATTTCAAAGAAACCACCTATCTATTCACAAAAATCAGGTACTCTATGTCCATCTCATATGTTTTTAAAACACGTCTAGGTTATGAGCGAATATACCTAGCTCGCATTAATTTAACTGAGTGCTTGACTTGTCTGAGCTCACAATGTGACGTCTGCCTCAAATTCCCAGTTTCATGATTAATTTTACAAATTTTCTGTATAGATAACTTTGTTGACGAAAATTATGTTCGGGAGAAAATTGTGTCAGTCTTTAGCCGAGGGGTGTTCCAAAATGTATGACTTATGTAGATAGGTACAGGTTAGACATGATTCGTGTAGTTTAGACTAATAAATTTAGGATATGTGTAGGTATTTTAATAAGGGTTTTGGGCGCGTGTTTTGCTTTGCTGAATCATTCTAAGTTTAATTTTGGCGGAATTTCGGAGTAAAACTTTTTGATTTTAAATTTCGTTTTTCCGAATTGAAATTGGAAAAAATATGGTTTACCTGCAATAATTTTATACAATGAAACCAGTAGACATGATTGATTTCTTTACTTTCAGTTCTGAATTCCAGAAGGTGCCACTCACTCATTTATTTTAGCATAGGATCGCAGCATTATGCTGGGCGATGGTCGTTTTGCGTGGATGTGACGCATATTTTCCCCCAACTTGTTCTTTTTTGTGTTTGTCCTCTCTCTCTTTGCGTCATGTTTACAGAAAATAATCGTATTTTATTTCTTATTTTCAAAGCATTTTTTTAAAGACGACGTAAATGAATTCATAGTAGGTATTTTTAATTTTTTTCATATTGTTTAATCTTTCACGTTTACATTTACATTGTCTACATTTCAATTGCATAAAAATGACAAGTGGAAGTGCGGAGTCTCCTAATACAAGCAATTGCCTATTGTAATTGAACTAAACGTTTTTATTTTATTATTTATTATTTTTGTTTTCAGAAAGACTCTTATATAGGTAGGTAGGTATTCATTCGTTTATTTCATCAGTGTAACAGTATAAATTCTGTTATTGGCAAACCAATGTTCACAAATCATGAAACCGCTCTTATTATGAAACAAGCAAAACAATAACGAACACAATACTTGTACTAGTACTTATGCCAACTCGAACATCGATGAAAGCTTATTAACGCGCGATATAACAGACTGTGTTGTTAAATTGATACAAATTAGCAATACTCATGGATTTAACCCCGCACTGCGGTGCAATTTGTGTGGGCATTAATGTGAGCAATTTTCTCGTTGAATATTTTAAACGTGCATAATCTTTGCCAATTAGGGCGTTAAAAGTGTTAGTTTAAACTGTTCGCTTCTAATTTAATTTTTAGCGGTGTTTTTCGGCGCAGTTCTGTACTATGTTTTAGTGCCTGTTTTCTTTTAGGTTTTTATAATGATTTGCTTGGTAAAACCAAAATTACAGTTATTGTACATTTCTGTCATAAATCCTTTAAATAAAGAGACCAAGTAATTTAAACACTTAACTTAAACATTACAAGTACAAGATATAGATTATTAAACACACATGACATCACGATTGTATGTCCCGAAGAGATAGGCAGAGATGTACCTATAGTATACCATAAATATACATTTTGCCAGTTATGATAAAGTGATATAGATTAAAAGGGAAAAAATTAAAAAATATTTTCAGCCTGCGCCACAACACCCTATCCTCCACTTTCCATATCCAGTCTATCCCAGCCACCTTTCTAAGGTCCTCGGACCATCTCGCTGCGTCCTCACACTACGCTTGCCGATACGCAGTCTCCACTCCAGCAGGGCTAACATGACAAGCGCGAGAAAGCTCTTTATCTCGTTTTGTCGAAATTTGTCTACGATTCTGACGTCCCTAACATGACCGTAAACGACGAGATATCTCGAAAAAGGCACTTTGACAATGGCAATTTTGCTGTTCAGAATTTTACGTTCTTCACCAAAAATTTTGATTGTCTAAGTATTTAATCGCGATTAAAAAATGAACTAAAATTCACACCAACACCTCGACGCGACGGTGCAAAAACAATACTGTCTTTTTTTCTTTTCTCTTGCTTATATCTCGAAAATGGTGTGTCCTATCGCAAAAATAATGAAAATTTCGACCCCCTTTATGGAACCCATAAACCCCTAACACTCAACATTTAGGTAATATTTTTTCATATTTTCCATATAAAAAACGAAAAGTTCCATATAAAACACGTCGTTCCAATATAAATTGTTGTTTAAAACTAAGTATTTTCATTATTAATATATTGTTAAATAAAATGAATACTAAAAGAAGTACAATTATGAAACTGCCATGTTATTTTGGAGTTTTTTTTTGTACCATAATTTTGTCTACTCTTCTCGTCCTCAAAATCGACGACGAGTAAATACGACTAAATGATAGAAAAATCGGAGATTATCTCGTGTTGAATTGTCAAAAATCGAGATAACTAAGGTGCCATGTTAGGGTTTGTCGAGAAAACATCAATTTTGACAGAAGGAGTCGACTATTTTGTATGGAAGAGCTGTCAGAAAACGAGAAAATGACCGAAATAGACAAAAATTTCTCACGCGAGAGCGAGTAATTGTCGCGTGTGTCATGTTAGGCCTGCAGGACGTCGTCTGCTCCACCGGCCATCGGTCCTTCGACAAACATGGCCATCCTACTGCCGCTTCAGCTTGCTTACTACTTGCTACTTTGAGCTATAATTAGTCCACAACAATACAATACAATTTAAGACAAAATCGCTCGACAAAGTCGCACATGTGCGCTCAACTGAACACCGTAAGCATGTGGCTCGGCGTAAATCATAACTGTGCAGCCACAAGTTTCAAGTCGGTGTCTAACTCAGTCGGCCTCCAGACAATGTTTGAAGTTTGTTCGATGTTTTTGTATAACAATCATATTTGTAGTGTGAAACTGTTGTTATTTTGTTTAAGTGGGTTTTCTTTGTGCTGAAAGTTTCTTTGAAAGATTTCTCCATGAAGGATTTTTTCTTCAATTATAGAGAAATGCGAAGAGTTTATGTTAATAAGTAGTCGCTTTATATGAGTAACTGACACACTGTCTATTGCCTAAGTTTTAGTTGTAGCGTTGTAAGTGGTCTCAACTGTAAATAGTCGAGTGATGCTAATATATCACAATTAGTAAGTTCCTAAGCATATCAATAAAAGCGTGGTACAACACTGCTTTTCTGTAGATACTCTGTCATTATATCTGCGACCAGCTATTCTAGCAGGCAATGCTCTAATATATACTAGGGGCTTTTCGTACGGGCTGAGAGCAGGACCCCTACCCAATCCTGCACGCTACCTACGCACGCTGCCCAGGTCTTGACCAAAACTACCTGCGGCCTACCACCGCGAGCCTGTGCTGACAGGCGGCCTCCACGTGCTACCGCTACCTGTCGTCTTACCTATGGCCTATTGCTAAGCCAGTGCTGAGCAGGGCCCCATGTCTGCCACATGCTGCCAAGGACGGTACCCTTCCTAACTAATGTGCGAGTGCTCAGTGTTAAGTGACATTACCCGTGACCTACTGTGACCATGACCATGTTATCTACTGACTACCTAAAATATATGTATTAATCTATCCAGCTATTTATATTTCTATCTTACTACTTACCTATCAGTTAATGGCCTGCGCAGCCTACTCTGCGCAGCCCTAGCCGTTACATAGTAACAATGTTTCTCCACCTATCAGGAACCCAGATTGTGCGACCTGGACTGGCCCTTAATGGTTTTATTTAAGTTTTCGAATTCTAAAAAAAATAAACACATAACATAACATCTCGCCTGATTTCCCCGAAGGGTTAAGCGGAGGCGTATCTACTCAGTATAGCTACATTTTACCAGTAATATTTAAGTCACATGTAATAGGGGTGAGCCTGTTGCTATCAAAAAAGCACAAATCCAGACTCCGGGCGACTGAGAAATTTCCGATGGAAATACCTAATAACACTTTGCCCGACCTAGGAATCGAACCCAGGACCTCATGCCCGGAAGTAGCGCTTTCATCCACTAGACCAAAGAGGCGGTTAAAAAATAAACATGTCTAAAAACAACGAGTTATGGACCCACTGAAACCCTTGCTAAAGAAAATCTTACTATTACCAAGTCAACAATAAAAAAGAACAAGAAAATAGTTGTAGAGTTTTATAGTCGGACGCGGGTCGACGTTTACAAGCACTTAAAGTTTTTCCATAAATATTGACATAACTTGTGGCTCTTCCATTCATAACATGTTTGACCCTTTTTTGTGACCAATGTTTGAAGAGTTCAGAGTAGGTGCGCACAGCTGGTGTGTTTGCGACTTAAGAAGAGTGACATTCAGCTGATGACGTAGTTGTGATTATTTACAGTCGGGCATTAATGCTGAAATGAACCTTTTTGGCTCAGCCGTGAGGCACACACTATTATTGATTTATGATTATTTTACCTTTTTATTTTGTTATTATGTGTTTCACGAACTGTGTCCAAATACATATTTATTCTTTCTTCACTTTGATAGCGTAGCTTGCGTGTGGCTGTTATTACTTAGCCACAAGCCCGGCTAAGTAATAACAGCCACACGCAAGCTACGATAGCCACGGTTAGGCCGTGGATGGGTGACCATCTTTACATACCGAGACCCCTCCGTTCCTTGGAAAGCACGTTAAGCCGTTGTTGGTCCCGCCTGTCATTCGTGGATCTTTAACAGTCGTTACAGGTCGTCAGAAGCCTGAAAGTCTGACAACCAGAACCAAGGGGTTTACCTCATAACTGGGTTGTGGAAATCAGGCAGGCAGTCGCTCCATGTGAAATTCTGGTATTCAGCTGCATCCGGTTAGACTGGAAGCTGACCCCATCATAGTTGGTAAATACTAGTTAGATGATGATGACGTAGTTGGCATAAATAATTATCTGTACTGACTCCAGGTACTAAAACTAGGTAAAATTCTTCATAATGTTTAGGTAAACTTCCCTATGAAACCAATTTTCCCAATTATTCCAATTTTGAAATTGAAAAATTTATGTTGTGAAATTTTTACCACGGCAATTGGATTGCTAATGATTGCTGTTAGGGATCGGTCTCTCGGCTTAATTGTTAAATGTTTACTTTTTTTAGTAAATAATAAAGTTTTTGGTAAAAATCTGTTAGTAGTTAGCACTTACGTTCTTTGTTTATTTATTTATTTAATACTTCAAGCACATAAATGTACAGAGACGGACATTATGTTTTCTACCAGTCAAACTTTGGATGATGCAGAGACAAACAGTGGTAGGAGCAATTACGAGAAATTGAGTTTTTTTTTAAAAGTAGTTATAAAGATACACATATGATAAACTATAAATATAATATATAAACCTAATTATACAGACCTTTCCAAGGCATTGGACTGCGTAAATCACGAAACCTTACTCTTGAAACTTGAGCATTACGGACTAGGTAAGCTTGCGCTCAGTTTGGTAAAATCTTATTTGAATGATAGACAACAGCAAGTTCAAATTAACGGTGTCAATTCACTCGGTCTAAAAGTAAAAATGGGTGTTCCACAAGGCTCAATATTGGGTGCTTTCCTCTTTTTAGTATATTTTAATGATCTACCCTAGTTATTAAAAAAACAAACCACAAATGGTGTTATTTGCTGACGATACTTTTCTAATTTTTAAGGTAAATAGACGTGCATCAAATCTTGACGACGTAAATAACGCCCTACTGCAGGTCCGAAATTGGTTCACTGCTAATAATTTAGTATTAAATGGGAAAAAAGCCAAATGCATAAGATTTGCTTTACCGAATGTTAAAAGTAGTGTTTGTGAAATAGTATTGAATAGGGAGAAACTAGAATTCGTCGATAAACTCTTTTCTTGGGGATCACCCTCGACTCAAGGCTGCAATGGGGTCCTCATTTAACATCTCTTGCAGGACGGCTAAGTTCAGCAGCATATGCTGTGAGAAAAATCCGTCAATTTACTGATGTCGATACCGCGGGGCTAGTCTATTTCAGTTACTTTCATAGTATCATGTCTTACGGTATTTTACTATGGGGACGGGCTGCAGATATCAAATCTATTTTTATTCTGCAGAAAAAAAAGAGCTATCAGAGCAATCGCTCTTTTCTGCAGAATAAGACAAAGCTATTTAAAGATATTAACATTATGACGGTACCTTGTCAATATATCTATGAGAACATCATATACGTAAGGAAAAATCTAAGTTTTTTCAGTAAAATTGGTGATAGACACAATTATAGGACTAGAAGTAGGGACCAATTAGTTCAACCGGGTTTCAGACTGGCTAAAGTAGACTCATCTTTCATGGGGTAATAAAATACCTCCCCACATACTCCAATTGAATGAAACGAAATTTATATCTTGCATAAAACGCACACTATGCTGCCGAACATATTATAAGTTAGGGGATTACATCGCTGACAAAAATGCTTGGCTCAACGCTGGTCCAGCTCCACAAGGGCGCATAAACTAATTGATTGGCATTGGAAAATATTGTTGGAGCTGCTGAAGATGGAAAAACTATATTTACATTGTATAAATTCAATCTCTTAGTATTATATAATTGCATTGCACATCTGTGAGCACTGTTTACTTACTTTAAATCTACCATTTACTGAGTACGTCTTTCATTGACTTGAATGTGCCCTGGTGGCTGAGAGTATGTCATGCTCACTCAAATGTCTCGCTGGTGGTGGCGTGTGTGTTGGATCATTAAGTTCCCTTCAAAATGGTTGAGCTAAATGATGCTGATCCATGCGTCATGTTCGTGAACGGGTGCCGTCAGTGGGGACTGGTCATCTCTTAGCTGCCAT
Organism: Xanthia togata; assembly: GCA_963853775.1. Lineage (NCBI taxonomy): Eukaryota > Metazoa > Arthropoda > Insecta > Lepidoptera > Noctuidae > Xanthia > Xanthia togata. The sequence continues at coordinate 6,726,082 of OY970794.1, forward strand.
GGCTTATTTTAATTTTTTAATTATTTTTGTTTTTATATTTTTATTATGGACGCTTTTAACGTGCACGTTTTTCTTAATTGTTCTCACATGTATAATTTCAACATGAATGATGTAAACCAATATTTTGTAACAATATTCTGATTTAAAAGAGTGTCCATGGAGTTTTTTGCCCGTTCTTCTCCATAGGAACCTACTACGCTTTGGAATGGGCAACTAGCATCATCTATCTGACTGACCGACCAATAGACAATTCAAAAGTACCTGTAATTGGTTTATTTGGAATAAATGATTTGAGTTTGAGTTTATATAAATATAAGCACAAATAAATATACATAAATACACGAATATACTAAAACAAATAAAACAAACAATGGGAAAACATTACCAATAACATTTGTTGTGTTTGTTTGTTGTCTTTATTTAAGTTTAAGTGACTTCTTAAAGTTATTAAAATACGGCAGTGCTTATTGCTTGTTTTTAGTAATATTCCTTTTTTTTTAAACAATCATCTACAAGGTTTATCCCTCAATCCGATTTTTTCACTGACTAGTGAAACTCTTCAGCTAGCCAGACGTGTTTTTTCGTGGCTACTTAAAGTTTTCTATATAAACTTATCAAAACTCATAAAACAATTTCCTATAGCCGACCCTTAAAGTTTTCCCATAAATATTGATATATAACTTGTAGCTCTTCCAGCATTCATAAATGTGTTTGACCCTTTTTTGTGACCACTGTTTAAAGAGTTCGGCGTAGGTGCACACCAGCTGTGGTGTTGAGTGACATTTAGCTGATGACGTAGTTGGGATAACTTTAAATATTTATCTTTATTGACTACTTCTTCGTCTTCTGTAACTATAAAAAAATTGTAAAATTCGATTAATGCCCCGATTTTCCATTTAAACCAGGTTTCTTCGTTGATCGCTAAAAATAATGAAATTGGCAATCAATTCAATTCGACTTAACCGAACCAGTTCAATGCAATTTGCTAGGGTTTTGCAATGGTGTTGGAATGATGCTAAATTAAGTTCAGCCGTTTTAGCGTAAAAGCGTAACAAACAAACTCACTTTCGTATTTATAATATTATATTATTATATATTATATTGTACTATGTTAGTGAGTTAGGATTGTTGTGTGGTATGTTAGTGTGTATGTGTGCATGCGTGAGTGAGGTATATATACTTAGTAAAAAAAAAACTGCCAAGGAAGTAAACATTTTGGTCCATATTTTAGTATTGAATTCGTAAAATAAATGAGTCTCGGTATCGCAAAAGTTTAGATAGATCAAATTTATCAATTTTCTTTTTAATTCGAAATAGTGAATGTACACAGGTAACTAAAGTTGTGTTATTTAATTTCCAGAAACTTACCTACTTGTTTAATTTGTCACAAAATGCTTTACTGTTTTAGATATTAAATGGTCTAGTTTAATGCTTGTGAACTATATGTAATTTTAATAAATAAATAAATTTTATTTATTTAAATTTTAAATTAGAAGAACATAAAACATTTAGGTTTTCTCAAACATTTATAGCTGTAATTTCCTACCTCTGAGGGTGAGATTCCAAACTGAGTTCAAACTATTATACTGGATTATTTACTGCAGCAGCGCTTATCTGATAAGTTTAAATTTCAAGCGAAGTTTAAATCGTGGCTAGCGACAAATACTCGTATAATGCGGAAGTGTTTATCCCTTTTTGTTCCCACTAACTTTAAAATTGTTGCTTGGAGATTTAATAATCCGCTTTATAAGTAACCAGGTTACAGGTTTCAAACCAGGCATAGAAATACCTATCAGTGATAGGTTTTATAAGACAATATTTCAGCTAAAATCTTCTTTTTTTAAAGACTGAACATCTCGTCCCCTTTGAGCAAAGTTTTGGTTAGTCAATTTGGGTGATGTATTTTATTGATCTTAGACCAGAATTTAAGGATTTTTAATAAAAAAAAAAACATTTTCAAAGAATCGAAAGAGAAAATAAATAAAACTGAAGTCAAGTGAGAATTTCCCAAAACATATTATAAATAGTCTTGCTCCTAAACTATAAATAATTGCTGAAGAAATATGGGGTGTTTCGGGAAGCCCTTGGAGAGAGGGTTCTATGGACATCCCTTCACGGGCCGCCCTGTATATGAACAATACGATTCTACGAAACAGAGCTATTCAATAACTTTAGACTGATGCATGTGCCAAGCAAGTAATTGAATAAGAGAAAACTTTGAATTAGATCAGCTAATATTTTATGAATGTTGTAAGCCGAAGTTTCACGATTCAATGGTGTTTCAACTTCGGTTAAAGACGGAATGAGGAAGTTTTGGCGGTTGAGTGACGGCTGCCTAATTAGTGCAAACATTATTCACTTGTTTCCTAATTAGAGTGATATTAATTGAAAATCAAATGTGAAGCCACTGCGTTGAAAAAAAATCTGCTGTTTGTAAAATGTCTAGAACAGCTGATTTTGTTTCAAATAACCGACGAAACATTTCACCGCAGGGGTGTTAAGACTCATGTCATATCATGAATCCATGGTATCAGTTTTCGAGGCGATGTCCCTGCCAGCCTGGTTGCGGGAAAGTCCGAAAGGGATACCGTAGCGCCCTGGCATTGCACAGGCAACAGAAGTAACACGGGTGGGTTTTAGTCAGTAAAAGTCTGACACGCCCTTCCACTCCACCCAGAGCGGGAGAAGTCATTTGATAATTTCCCAACCAAAAACAACAAAAAAAGAAATGCCAATATAGATGGATACCATGGCTTATTTTAATTTTTGAATTGTCGTTTGTTTATATCTTTTTATTAAGGAGGCTTTTAACGTGAATGTCTTTCTATATTGCTTTCACATGTATAATTTCAACATTCATAATCCAACCTTTTTTTCATAAAAAAAAACAACATAATTATACAAAAAGTAAAAAAATAAATAAGGAAACAAAAAAAAAAATGTAAAGTAAAAATTTAACAGGAAAGGACAGGATAGGTACTTACTATGATTTGGAATGGGCAACTAGGTCTATATTTCTGACTGATCGACTCCTTGATAATTGAAAACTGCCTGTACATGGTTTAGTTAAAATAAAGCTTTGAGTTTGACTTGAGCTTGAATTTGATAGAAAAAAAAATAGAAATAGTAGAATACTCTAAGGTATCAAAATGGGCGGTTTATCGCTAAAAGCGACATAAGGCTAAAACGAGTTTGAATTAGAATTTGACATAAGAAAATGTTGATCTGAAGGTTTTGTAAAATCACTTAGAACATCATAAGGCTGAGAAGCAGCACCATCTAATCCTCATCATAATACACAGTAAATCCATGCCCCTTGGCAAGACAGGTAAAAACAAAGTGTGAGCATCATTAGTTATCTGCGAAGCATGTTGGACTGGTGGCGTGGTGGCAGTTACATACGATGGTTATTTACGGGTAAGTAAGCAGCTACCAATGTGATTTTTTTACTTCATAAATAATTTTTTGGTTTATCTTTGCCATCACTGATATCGGTGAAGGAATACGTCATGAGAAAACTGGACCTATATAATGTTTTTTTATTTTTTTTGGTTTTCCCGCATCCAGCGGGAAGTACAGATAAAATTAAAATAGTACGTATAAAAAAAAAAAGAATCGGTAAAAAAAAATGCCGGTGTTTGGGGGAGGCCTATGTCCAGCAGTGGGCATCTTTCGGATGAAATGATGATCGCGAAAACGTGACATAATGGCATTGTTGCATCGGGGTTGCAAAATACGCGCTTTACTTTGTAATAATTTCATCACCACTGCTCTCAAAACTGTGAAGGACTCAAAACATCGTAAGGAAACCGGCATGTCCTAGAACCAAAAACTCGAAGACACGTGACATCTACCAACCCGCACAGACCCGCGTGGAGATTACGGCCCAGTCCTTCTTACCGAGTGGAGGCCTGTATCCAAGCAGTGGAAACAGGTAGCTAAGGGGAATTATTTAGGTTGAGGATTGTGCAGCAGCTATGAGTAACTTAGTAAACTTTGGATTTACCTTCTAAAATCCTAAATCTTTACCATAAACACAAAAAAACTGTTAAAATAATCTAGACACATTAAGTTAACATCGTTTAGTTACATTTTAACATTTACGAATGCTCGTCCGACTTAGTTTATGACTCGCCGTAAACGGGGTTCGATTCCCGACGTCGAACAAAGCAATAAAAACGCGATAAACATTTTCTGGAAATATCTATTTGGTTGGTGTTTATAGTTCGTCTTTACATAGAACGGACGATAAAGTGATGTTTAGTTTCGTCTCTATCTTTTAACATGTTTATATTATCCTTACTAGCTAGTTTTACCCACATAAGCCTGGATCCCGTAGGAATGAAAGTTTTCCAAGACTCATTTGTATCTCTGAATTATCAAAAATGGTCTTTCCTGGACCTTGAGTGACGGGTTTCTCCATTAGTTAAAGTACAACGAAAGATCATATTTACTATGGGGATCTAAGAATATATTGCCCTAGGCAAAAGTAATAAGTTTACTTCAATAATATTTGATTATGTACAAGTATGTAAAGGAAAATATACTAAAGATAAGAGCTCATCAAAAAAATTGTCCGCATCGCTGTCAGCGGGAAAAGTGCCGCCGTAAAAGGCTGGCAACATTGCCACGTTGGTTGGCAATACTGATTCTTTGTCCTAAGAATTAGCCAGCCCTTTGATCACGTGAAGAGTCGACCAACCGCTTGGCGATTTCCCGACGTATTCAATGAGCACTCGGACCCCACGGCCCTAGTGTTTTACTGTGCTCACCCCAAACGGCTAAAAAATATATCTAATAATAAGGTTTTTATATTTGCGCCGTTTGAAGTTTTCTGCACCTGCAGCCATCGCCCTGGCACAGCCCACCGTGCTTGGAATTGATATAGGTATTAATCTAGACACTACGCAGAATGTTTTTTGCCATGGGGGCAGGCAGAAACTACAGAACGCCACCAGCTACGATCCTTACATACTCCTTTTGCTTCGTTTACGTTCATACATCTAGTCATACACGCACGCCGCTGGTGCCGCCACAATTTTTTATTTACTAAAACTATACTGCTTCGTTGGTCTAGTGGTCGCAAGCGCTACTACTGAGCATGAGGTTCTGGGTTCGATTCCCGGGTCCGGCAAAGTGTTATTGGGTTTTTTTTATCTGGAATTTCTCAGTAGCAGCCCGGAGTCTGGATTTGTGCCCGGTTGATGGCAATAGGTCGCCCCCTATTACATGGGACTTAAACATAACTGGCGAAATGTGGGTGTACCTACTATAGGTACACCTCTGAGAAACAAGGCGTGATGTTATGTTATGTAAAACTATACTTATAATATCATAAAGAGAAAATATTTCTATTTTTTTTTGGAATGAATAAACCAAAAACAACTGGACCGATATTTAAAAATACTTTCACCATTAGTATGCTATATTAACACTGAGTAACATAGACTATAATTTATAAAGAAATCACGCGAGCGAAGCCGCTGTCGGAGGTAGTATTCCAATGTATTTGTATCCAATTTATGTGTTTATATCGGGAAAACGTGGCGTTGGAAGGCCTCTCACAAGGTGGACAGATGACCTTGTGAAGGCCGCAGGAATCCCGCAGGAATTCCGCTGTATGCGGGAAGTACGGGATCGGTCAAAGTGGCGGTGCTTGGGGGAGGCCTATGTCCAGCAGTGAACATCTTTGTTGCGTCGGGGTTGCAATTCATTATGTTCCTTTTACGTGTACATAACGGAAGAAAATGCAAAAATGACGGAAGTGGTATAAGCGTACATTGATATATGAAAACTGATAAAAATCACGAATTAATTCCGATTTTTACGACCCCATGAAAAGTTTTTATATAAAATATTGATTTTGAAGCAATTTGGATTGATGAAATAACTTTTTTACGTCCAAGTCCCTAATAAATATTATAAAATGTTGATGGTAGTTTGGTTATTTGTTTGTCCTGGCATGAATAACTCGTGACCCGTTCACAGGCATAAATGGCTGATTTACCTACATCAATCCAGTGTTTCAATACAGTGATCCTCGGGCACGGTACCTACTGGATCATCACCATTTGCATTGATCCAGTATTAGTCATCATAATCATCATCATCAGCTTACAGCAGACATGCTGGACATAAGCGAAGGCCTATGGCGGTCTACAGAGGCCTATGGGGGAGGCCTATGACCTATGAAGTGGCGGTGCTTTGGGGAGCCCAAGCATTGCCATTTCGACCGGTTTTGTAGGTACATCCCGAATCACTGGATTCTAGCGCTGGATTGAAATACTGGATCGATGTAAATCAACCATGTTCTTGCACTCAGTTCAAAGGAATTTATGATATATGAGTTAGGCGCAGTAGATGGCCACGTTGATCCCGGCGTCAGTTGGTTATTTTTTGTCTTCAAAAGTAACCACCAAGGACACTTTAGGCATTCCAACAGATCTAGATGACTCGTGGTTTGGTCAAAAATGCCGCAATTATAGACAACCATAAGCGACATGATAGTTTTCCTAAGCACTATAAGCGAATCTGCGTCTAAAAGCCTATTCTTTTCTCAGGAAAATAAGTTCAATTGAAGGCAAATCTGCGAAATAAATACTGGTGAAGATTTATCGACGGAATTATCTTTATTCAGGTATTAGAAATACTGTGTGAAAATTGACGTTAAACTAAAACTTTGCAAGATTGTTGTAATAAACTGATTTTAAGGACCGATGACGGCAATTTTATTTTTCGCACATTTTGTCGCAATGGTATTTTCACACAATATTTGTATTACACAGTCAAACAATCTGCCTAGCCTTTCCCCAATTATGTTGGGGTTGGCTTCCAATCTAACCGGATGCAGCTGAATACCAGTATTTTACATGGAGCCACTGCCTATCTGACCTCCCCAACCCAGTAACTGGGTATTACGATACCCCTTGGTAAGACTGGTTGTCAGACTTTCGGGCTTCTGACGACCGGTAACGACTGTCAAAGATCAATGAATGACAGCCGGGACCAACGGCATAACGTGCTTTCCGAGGCACGGAGGAGTCTTGGTATGTAAAGATGGTGACCCATCCATGGACCAACCCCGGCAAGCGTAGCTTAACTTGATGGATCGACCCGTGTTATTACTAAGCCATACAGTATGCCTAACTAATTGTTTTCCCAGTAGAATTCTTAACCAGAATATTTTTGGAAAAAATATCGAATTTTTTTACGCTACTGTTACTAACACAGCCTTTCAATTTACAAATAAATTTTGATAAAAAATAATGAGAATAAAGGCTTTTATTCTCATGATTTATTATCAAAACTAGTTTTACAGAACTAGTAGTTTTGTAAAAACTAGTTTTAAGATTTTACAAAACTATAACTAATTTTATAAAACACGGCCTTTAAAAACATTAAATAAACATATTGTATGAGGTTGTCGATCGAAATGCAATAAGAATGGATTTTTCAAAACTCAAACCCGCAACACTAACACTGGGTTAAAGATTATTTGCGAAAAAAATGGCGGGCAACTGCTAGTATGTAAATAGAAACGTTTAATTAAATATGGTATTGAATATACGCCTGTGGTTTTATCGTGGCTTGCTCCAATTAATTGAAAACAAACAAAGGTACTTCGATATTCTAATTTCCTTGTGGAATTACTTTAATTTTTCATGGCAGCAGATGGCATTTATTAATCGTGTTCTTAATAATTGAATATGGATTTGTGGTTACAATTTTTTTTTCTCTAAAAATATTTTACGTTTGACTACAGTCATGCACGGGAATATTATTTTGTCTTTTGATGTCATCGCCACTCGAATTTAGAGTAGGTACATTATCAACCTTTCCAGTACCACGCACTGTTGGCATTAAAGTACTTTCGGCGTATCATGTGCAGTTAACGAACTTAGCTGACTAGTTATTTGACAGAACAGCCATTACTTGGTTCCTCTTTTTCTTGGAATGGGCACAAACTATATAAACATAGCTCATACGGTGGTAAAAGTACAAACTAGTCAGCAAGGTGGTAGTAGCGGGTTTCTAGGGTGCGCCAGACGTATGTACAATGAAGTATTTGAATGATTGAATGAGTACTCGTGGAGGCTATTATAATGCACCTAAGGCTATGTTTGAACTAAGCCGGTAAAGAACTTTCTACCTAGACCAAAGAACCTATTCAACTACACTTTCAAACTATACTCCTAAACTGCTATTAATAATCGGTACTTACGCCTCGTCGCGACTTAACAGGTAAATTACAACATTGGCCGGGCAAAGTTACAGCGGTTAGCAATTAATAGTTGTGCTCGGCTTGTGTACTAGGTACATAAGTTGCATTGTTGCCTAAGGTTTATGTAAGGGAAGATACTTGTAATAAAAGAGGGTCCATGAAGTTTCTTGCCCGTTCTTCCATAGGAACCAACTACGCTTTGGAATGGAGAACTGACTTCATCTTTCCGACTGACCACCTTTTGGACCATTAAAAAGTATCTGTAATTGGTTTAATTTTAATAATTGTTTGAGTTTGAGTTTGAATATTTTAAATATAAAAAAATATAGCAATCAATTAATCTGCCTATATAGCCTATTCCCAGCTATGTTAGGGTCGGCTTCCAGTCTAACTGGATGCAGCTGAATACCAGTATTTTACATGTGACGATTGCCCATCTGACCTCCACAACCCAGTTACTGGGTAGCAAGATGCCCCTTGGTAAGACAGGTTATCAGACTTTCAGGCTTCTGAAGACTCCTAACGATTATCAAAGATCCAAGAATGACAGCCGGTACCCAAAAAAAAATACGTCATGATAAAAAGTAGTAGCATAATTTTTCTAACCTTCTAAAGGTTTTACTCTCAAAGTTCTGGTCATCAAGTGTTCCTGTGTACCTGTAGGTTTTTATGTTGAATTTTTTAAAAGTACCTTCCTTAATATTTTGCTTTTCGTCTTAAGTAACAACTCGGAACATCATAAAACAAGCGTCTAGAACTTTACCGCAGGTATTACGTTTTTTTTTTAAATACTTCGGAAAAATGTACAAGCTAGGAAAATGCTATAGGAATAGACACACTCTTCTTTTGTATAAAACTTCACTTTGGTATAAAAGTTTGTGGCGGCATCTAAATGTCCACATGCGAACTACACGTCAAAGACGTCACACAAAATCCTGACGTAACACAAATCCTGCATCGCGCAATTAAAGTTTACCGCGCGAACAGCATATTGTACTATAATAACTTCCCCGACATCAATCGTTGAACAGTTGCCCGCCAGACAGGACACCCGTCTGGTCGGATGATCCTCCCGTTTCTATAGAGGATGGGTGAACTTTACACCCTGTTCCTCATGCCAAGCTTTTGAAACCGCTTAAAAGTAAAGAATCATTTTGTAACTGTTTAAAAATATTGTTCCTTAAGGTCTGTTCCAAAATTGCCCGGAGGACACGGTGGAGCCTACAGTGGAGGTTTACCCGGCTTGGGCAGAGCATGACTGTGTCCTCGTGGAGGTGATCGGTGGCGGGAATTTCTCGCGTCCGGCCCCGGTCCAGGCTATAGTACGGACTGAGAGGGCATGGGAGGCCATCACCTGCATGCGAAGCAGTAATGCTCGCGAAGGAGGAGGTGGAACGCATGAGGGCGAGGCAAATTTCGCGCCCTCACGCCCCTAGTCGCCGCAGGAGACGCCCTTGTCGTCGGGAATCGCAGGCCTGCTACTGTGAAATAAAGAATATTTGATATAAGGATATCAGAATATCAGATTAAAATATATGAATCTATTTGTTTTTTATGTTAACTTGAAGAATGATATGAGGAACTTTTAAGAGCTTTTAGAAACGATGAGTATTTTTCGTATATTAAAACTTAGTACCTACCTGCTTTTTAAGGGACCTTATTGGTGATGTTTTTGAGAAAGGTCAGGCAGCTTCGCCCAGAGCGGGAAAAGTTATTTGACAATGTCCCACCCAAAAAAAAAGTCTTTTCCAAAAGTAAATGATGAAAATTTAAACAAATGGATCAGAAAATATACTATGTTTTAGTGCCATATTAATATAATATGTATGTTGGAAATCCGTTACGGAGTTGACTAATCGGGTCGCCAGTGCCGCCTAGCGGCGCTCGATAGACTACAACGTAACGCTTGGACCAGCCGGAGCTAAGTAGAGTTAGTTTGTGGGGTCAAGCAGTGAAGACGTTTAGAAATTGTCGCACCTTTCGTGTAGTGGTGTCGAGTACCTACAGTGTGTGATTAATTTGATCGTAAATTTGAACTGCAAACGGTTTTTCTATTACGCAATAACTAACACTACACATAGTAGGTGGTACGCCCACAGTAGTTAAATTATGCCTGATAATAACAAAATAGACACATACCCCCCTCCTTCGTTAGGTATATTTTTTACTGACACGGGTACCTTGATACAGAAAATATATAGTTTTAAAAATGAAAATTATTGTTTTATGAACGTCCTAATTTTATGCTACTTTGCTCATTACGAGAGGGTAATAATTTTGCAAAGTTTACATTCATGTGGATTGAATTCATGGAGTGTGAGGCACTAGAATTCTCTGAGTCGTGATATCCAGGCTCCTTCGTTTCGAAAAAATTATAATATATAAGAATGTACTTTTTAAATTGACTGAAATCAGTGATTTCGCAGAATGTGTAATGAATGTGAATGTGAATGTTTCCATACAACCTCTGATAAGTAGTTTCTTGGAATTATATCAAAAATTTGGATAAGCAAAATTCTGACAGCCGGAGAAATATAATTACAGCGCTTGTGTATATTTAAGGTACAGATCCACTGTTGACTTATTAAAACTATGCTCAAGTAAATAAAATATATTGTTATTAAAAATCTAAAACTTGGTCTTCTTGGTGTGATTTTAACTAACATTCTATACATTATCGTGTAGTAACAGGTAGCACACTTACCTACCTATCCATTGCGTTACCGCCTGGAAACTAAGTTAGTACCATGTTAGGCTAATAGATGGCGCTGAGTGTAACACTGGAGTAAACAAAGTGAATGCATTGATTATTTACTTGTTTTTGTACATGTTTTTGTTCTGAACTTGAGAGACCTTGTTGAATGTCTGTTCATGCATCAATTATTGGACAGTTTGGAAAGTGATAAAATCTGATTAATTAAGTAGGTCATTAAATATTTAGGTAGTTTCCTAAATAAAATTCTAAGGGTAAATTATATAAATTATACAATGTAATACTTGAAGATTGTTATTATAGTCCTATCAGTTGAAAGAGGTCTACTGCCAGACATTATTACCTCAAAAATCGATGCAACGACAAGTCCTAGCCTGCCTACATACCTATTTCGAATTCTTGGATGTAACCAACCCAATTTTCTTAATTTACTAACATCCTAAGGACGGAAGGGTCTGAAATAAAATACAAAATTTCTCCCCAGTTAATGTTTATGTAGTAAGGTTACCACTTTGAAAAAACGCAAAACATACAAATTGCTTCTTTAATCTTTCACCTGTAACGTCTGATATTTCAACTGCCACTAAGTCGGGTGTATTATCCTAACCCAAATGTCAGTTCCATTTAGTTCCGAGTTTACCAACTGGGATCGTTCAAGTTTCATACATCGGGCCGCGTGAAGTTGAACATGTACCTACTACTCGGAGTTTAAGCCCGGACTTTAGTTTGAGGCGCGTTTACATGGCGCCAGTATTTGGTAGACTGCAATAAAAAAATGCATGCATTACACAATATTTTTCACAAACTAAAGAATACATTTTTTGGAGGAACTTTGCAGTTTCAGCCGCTGGGAATCTGAAATGTGATAGAAGCTCAGAACATGCTCATCACGCGAAATAAGACCTGATTCTTGGTCTGTTCAAATTGTCTATCAGATGCATTTCGTTGAAAATCTATTCGCTGACTGTGTTACTCGTGTGTAAAAGAACCTAACATCAACCTCATTTTGACATGCTCACCCACCAAGCATAAAGGTACCATTCCGTAGGCACAGGCGGCAACTGCAAGTAACGCTATGAATTTCTATGACGCACCTTCTGTAGCTAACGACACGTTGCTTTCAGAGAAATACACAAGAATACATAGAAACTTTTCATGTCACGGCGACACGACACATCGCCTGCAGTTGCCACCTGCGGTTGACTGCGGAACTGTACCTACCTATATTATGCTTGGTTGGTGAGCATGTCAAAATTAGTCAGGGTAAGAAAGTTTTTACTAAATACTATGCTGATTGGATGTATCCTATCAAGACCTACAAGTGATGGTTGGAAATAGACGCGTAATTGTTTGTATTTTAATACGCAAGAGGAGAAAGGCGTGAGTTTATGTTCGCGTAAATGTCTCGCGGTAAGATGGTTGAAGCAATGATATAGTTATATCGCTAGAGATATCTAGGGATATATCTATATACCGTAATAAAATATAGTTATATGAAAGCATTTCATAACTGTCTTACGAAGAATATAACTATAATACAAGCACCATCTAGTAATGTAACTATTAGGGCACTCCGACAGTTATGCACCGCTCCCATATAACTATATTACGGTAAATACCTATATCCCTAGGGATATAACTATATCACGGTTTCAACCATCTTACTGCCACTTAAGTATGTATGACATTTTTTTTTTTGTAATAACTTTCTTTTTAACAGTGTTTTTTTGGATCGTGGGGTCTGAAATAAAGATTTTTACTATTATTATAAAGCACCTTGAACTAGCTTGCCACTTATATCATTTTACTATCGAGTTACGATTTAAAATCTAAAATCTCACTATCCACGCAATCTAAGTCTCTTTATAAATTAAAACTCTCACTAAACACTGGCACCACCATGTAACGAGCCCTAACTTCAGTCTTCGTAGGCCAACACTGACACCGGCAAAAGTTATTAACAGTGTTATTGGGACAAATTTGAAGTCTCTGAGTTTGTAAGTTAGTTCACTTGGTTGCTGCGGGTTTTTGGTAAGTATTGTTGGAAACCTAATTACGAAGTGTTTGGTATATTGACTGTATGGTTTCTGATGTTAGAAAGACGAGATCTAGGGAAAGAAAGAAGATGTGCTGTGTGATGATGAGTATTCGTCATCATCATCACCGACTTCGCTGTCTGCCAAGTATAGGCCTTTTCTTGTGCCAATCCCCACGGTCCTGTGCCAGCCTCATCCAGGTTTTACCCGCCGGAAGACAGGTCTCATCTTTGTGAGAGGGAGTTGGCCATGATCCACCACGCGGCCCAGTGCGAGTTGGTAGATGTCTCATATTTTCAAATTTTCGGCTCTATGACATGCCGGTTTCCTCACGATGTTTTCCTTAACAGTTTTGAGAGCAGTGGTGATGAAATAATAACTAATAACTGCCACACGGGTCGATCCATCAGGTTAAGCTATGGTTGCCGGGGTTGGTCTGTGGATGGGTGACCATCTTTACATAACGAGACTCCTCCGTGCCTTGGAAAGCACGTTAAGCCGTTGGGCCCGGCTCTCATTCGTGGATCTTTGACAGTCGTTACGGGTCGTCAGAAGCCCAAAAATCTGACAACCAGTCTTACCAAAGGGTATCGTATTACCCAGTTACTGGGTTATGAAGGTCAGATAGGCAGTCGCTCCATGTAAAATACTGGTATTCAGGTGCATCCGGTTAGACTGGAAGCCAACCCCAATATAGTTGGAAAAAGGCTAGGCAGATTGATTGGTGATGAAATTATTTACACAAAGTAAAGTCTGGGTTTGCCTCGTATAGATCCTCCGCTCCGCTCCGTACTAAAGTTTAGCTTACAGTACAGTAATCGCGGAGTGGGGCGCGTCGTCGTGGATTGCAGTATCTGTAAGTCGGGGCCGTTATGGTAGCTAGCAAATGTGCAAGTGTCAATGCCTGTTTGAACAGACAGCTGCTGAGGACTTTGTTGCGCCACTTCTTCCCAGCTAAAGCACTAGGAAGTGGTGAACGGGAGTTTTACGGTCTTACTGTCTTATATAATTTTGACGTTTGAAAAGTGCCGATTCTCAGCCTAGTTTGAATAAACGACTTTTGAATTTAGAATTTTGTTTCTTCACTGCATAAAACAAAAGCATAATTAATACATTTCGCTAGTGATTCACTATCTCTTAACTATTTTACAAACGAGGAAAATAGCTATGGGATCGACGCAAAACGACCCTGGCTAGTTATCACCTAAATATTCAACAAAAATTAAATACCTAAATAAACACAAGAATTTGTGTACGAAACACATTCCGGTCCCATCATAAAGACAACCCGAGGCCATCATTATAGCACCCCAATGATTGAATCACTCGACTTTAAACAACAGTCGACATATCGAGTGATTCGTTTTGTTTCTAATTTACAAATTCAATATTGAAGGGGAAGTTCTTAAGTCTGTCACATTGTCTTTGACAAGGATTATAATTAATTTCCCGGAGTTTTAGATCCCCTTAACAAATATTTCAAACGACTGATTTTACTATTGGTTTTGTTTTGTTTTATAGATACATTTGTAGACCTACATTACAAATCGTAGTCGTGGTTGAAGATTATTTGAAACTCAATTTACGAGTAACATCAAATTAATACACAGTATGACACTCAACGAAAGTCATGCGTAAAAAGTCGCTCGACAAGAAATTCTCGCACGTCCGAGCATGTGTGTTCGACCGCTTCAATAATTGACCTCCAATGAGTATTTAAAGTACGATACCCATAAACACAAAATTTATTCCGGACTTAATGAGTGCCTACGTTCCAATTACCCATTGCAAGGCTTGAACGAGCTTAATAAGTAATTTTATTAGGATTACCAACTGTAATTAAAAGTACTACTGAGACGTTCAGGGGTTAGGTTTCGTACCTACTTTACATACGGCCTATAAGCTAAGTTCTGAATGCCGACATGTTAGTAAAGAAATTGCATAATTAGTTAGTAACATATTCCGAGAAAGTTTTGCAATAAAAAAAAATTGACTGAGTTTGTAGCGTTCTTCGAAAAGTAATTAAGAAGTCTTAGAAGTTTACATCAATTATGTAGTCTGATACGAGGTCTTTGCGAATACTGCCTAACCTTCATTGAAAAAGAGGTGCAAATCAATGTTATTCCCAAAAGTCGACATTATAATTGCTTATGGGTTACGTGACTTATTCGTGTTGCTGCTGAAAGCATCGTGAGGGTGTCTGAAGAGGTTATACAGTCTCCCTCTAAGTCACTAGATACACAGCCTACACTGGTACCTTATACCGAAGATGCCAGAACATCCAAAAACAGTTTCCAGATATTTTTTGTATTAAAATGATGTATGTCGTATGTCGGAAAATATCCCACAGCAACGTACTAGCAGGATTAAAATAACATTACGTGTTAATTCAGATTAACAATGTATTAAATCCGTGATACATTGTTTTCATATAACTTTATTGGTTTACGTGGTGCACGCCAGTAAAGCTGCCAGTCGGCATGATTTTTTCCAACATATTCAACATTATACACCTAAATCTTACTCACGAATCTTTCAGTCCATTGATGAAAACCATATGAAAACCCGTTCGATAGCTTTTGAGTTTATCGCTTTTAGACAGAAAGATGCGGCGGGGGGACTATCTAAAACTTGTATTACGACATGATTCCGTATAGGGTAGACTGGGTACGGTTGTGACAGGGTACGGTTGTGACAATCGCAATATTAGCGAAACTATAAGGAATACCGGGGAGGGTACATGAGGAGAAAGGAGCGACATGCGAGTCTGAACGTGTTTCACAGTATTGCGTCAGCCAACGCACGACGCGACGTTGACGTTAGCAGAGTCCCTCATTACTTTCTAACAGTCAAAAGTAAGATTTTTTATAGTGATTGTTGTTATATGTTTCCAGATACAGTAATGAGTGCTCTCATTATTAGTTAAATATTAGTGGTTAAGTAGTAGTGCTTACTTTGTACGTACATAATTTTATATTGCCCTAGTGATTTTTTTTGCGAACGAGTGCTTAGGTTACGGCTGTGACAATTTTTTTTGGGTAAGGTTGTGACGAATATTTAGTATAGTTTGTATTTTGACATTGTCACCGTATTGTATAATTAGAATTTAAGATAGCTTTTTGGACTGATAGTAATTTAAGACTGATTAAAGTAGTAATTAAAAGCAATCAGACTGCAATAAGAAAATTTTATATAATAGCTATACGAGTAGATGCTCCAGTGTCTTATTACTTTTAAATATTAAATATTCTTACATAATACGTAAATTTAGTTACATAAACGTTTAATTTTTCAAGAAGAATGAATGTTATATGCAATAAAAGTGATTAATGTACATTTTTGTGTATTTTTAAACCGCCCCTGGGGTGTGGTCGGTTGTGACATTTTCTCTTTTTTTTCTAACATGCTCCTGTGAGTTAACCATAGTACTTATAAATACAATTTTAGTATTTATACTTAGGCAAATGTATTCTTCACGATAAAAAACTTATTTTTTACAGCTAACTGCCACACTAACAATTTTATTGGTCGTCAAATGAAAATTGTCACAGCCGTACCCAGGCTTTACTTCGTGCTGATATGAGAAAACAAGAAGTGGGTCGGCATCCGCCCTGTACGGGGAATTCCACCTCCATAGTGTCCAAACAGTGTAGTCTAAATAGGTACCAAAACAATGGCAAACATGCCAACATCGGGTTCAAAAACGCGTTTTTTATCACAAATAAACAAGAGGAATACAAAAATAATGTCCGCGCAAATATTTGTTTTAAAATGATTTTCGTCACGGATCGCTGCCACCACAAAAACTGACGAACCATGTAAAAAGTTTTAGGTTCACCGCAAATGTTACTGAAGTTTTAATGAATTCGAGTCAGCTCACTGATTGCGGGACTAACAGATAGGCATACCCATTGATTTTTTTGACGTATCGATTTTACGTCCAAGTGGGAATCGTGTCGCTAAACAAAATCAAATATCGTGTGTTTGGTTAACTGAGTTTTGGTAGATTTCCAGTATGAATGACTGTTACCGGCTTATTCATGTCACAGCCAAGGTTTGAAACACTCTGCCAACGTCCGCGTTCCCTTCCACATATAACCGTCAACCTTCAAAGAAGAACAGGCATCTTCTTGGTTCGATCGTCCCATCGTAGATCTCATCCATCGCTTTCTATCACGAGAGACCGAGGATAAGAGCAAGCCAATGCCGCAATAAAAAAAAAGAACAATATTTTGTTACTTAAACTTACGAGCCCCGAACAACTTGTAGGTCAAACAAATATCAGTGCAGCAGTCAATTGCATTAACCACTGCGCCAACCGTGCCGTCAAGTTGTAAGTCGTGAGTTCAAACCACTGCTGCACTGCTCTCATAACCGTGAAGGAACATCGTGAGGAAACCGTCATGTCCTTGAACCAAAAATTCGAAGATAAGTAGCCGCCAACCCGCACTGGGCCCGCGTGGTGGATTATGGCCCACTCCACCTCACAGAGGAGGTCTGCATCGTAGCAGTGATACATTATAGGCTGTAAACTTACACCACATTGAAGACGTCCTTTTTTTAATGGCTCACTCTGACAATTAAATGATGGTAAAAGAAAAGGCAGAGCAGCGGTGGCCAAGTGGTGGTTCAAACCCAGACAGGCGCATTACTTTGTGTATTGTTTATTTCATCACCACTGCTCTCAAAACGGTGAAGGAAAACATCGTGAGGAATGTCCTAGAACCAAAAATTCGAAGACATGTGACATCTACCAATCCGCACTGGGCACGCGTGGTGGATTATAGCCCACTCCCTCTCATTGAGAGGAGGCCGTGTCCCTGCAGTGGGAACGTTATAGGCTGATGATGATGAATAGAAAAGGGTGCTATGTTAGTTAGTTCAAAACTCAACTGCAGTTTTAGTTTTGTTAAAGTACACGTTAGCACTGTCATTAGCTTTTGCCCAGCTGTGGGAAGATAGAGGTCAGTTTGGTCCTTACAATTTCATCTATTATATTCAATATACAACATGCACAGAATCGCTAAGAGAACTTTTCAGAACGGAGGGTTTCCTAACACTGACAGGCATTTATATACTCGAATTATATTTATTTGTTAAAAAAAATATTATAATAAATTATTCGTCTTATTCGTTTAGTATAATATTATATTTTAATTTCAAATCTGATTCTAAGAGAATCATTCGCAAGCAATATAAATATGACATAAATTTACCTGTTATTAATAATATGATTTATTATAAAAGTACCTATGTAACTGCTTAGTGTGTACAACCAGTTACCGCCAGCTATTAAGCAATTAAATGGAAATATGTTTAAAACAAAATTAAAAAAGCTGTTCATTGATAATGTATTTTATAATCTGCATGAGATTTTTGAGAAAAAATAATGCTCGTACCTATGTAATTTATTTGTAATTTGTTTGTAATCTATTAATTTATTTGAAATTTATTTGTCTTGACTATTGCATATGCGACATGGGTAGACTGTTGACCCTAAACATTTTTACGTTTAAAATAAGAACTGATTACAGTTATGCAATAAATATAACTTTATCTCAAAAACGGTAGGATAAAATTGTAAATACTTAACGTCATTTCGCAAATTACATCAAAATCCAAATTGAACTAGAAATATTTGGTTAATATGCCACAAATGACTGTCGTGGTTACATTAAATATAAACTACCGCCATTTTGTGAGCTATGCGAATCAAATAGGTACAAACTATTAATTAAACTAATAATTTAGTGACATAGGTAAATGAGTTTGACATTGGCTGTCGTGTTACAGTGGCTTTGAATGAACAAAATCATAAAATCAACATAACTTATTTAATATACCTATAATTATTATAATTAAACGTATCAATGTAACGTTCTTGGAGGAGCTCGTGGCTAAGTAATAACTGCCGCACGGGTCGATCCATCAGGTTAAGCTACGCTTGCCGGGGTTGGTCTGTGGATGGGTGACCATCTTTACATACCGAGACTCCTCCGTGCCTCGGAAAGCACGTTAAGCCGTTGGTCCCGGCTGTCATTCGTGGATCTTTGACAGTCGTTACGGGTCGTCAGAAGCCCGAAAGTCTGACAACCAGTCTTACCAAGGGGTATCGTATTACCCAGTTACTGGGTTGTGGAGGTCAGATAGGCAGTCGCTTCATGTAAAATACTGGTATTCAGCTGCATCCGGTTAGACTGGAAGCCGACCCCAATATAGCTGGGAAAAAGCTAGGCAGACAGACAGACAATGTAACGTTCTGGTTTAGTGGTGATTCAAAACATCGTGAAGACATAAGCATTTGTAAAAACGCCTATGTGGAATTACCAATACAATTAAATTGCTCGTGTAATACATTTACAAAAAGTCAGAAAAAAAATCATAAAATCTTTTTAAAGATTTACTAAAAATACAGTGACTTCACAACTTTGGTAAATTTTCGACCTATTTAAGCTTTTCATTTTGAAGTACTCTTTACCTTTCTTAGGAAAAATGTGCGGAGGCTGCGGATGTTGTGGTGGCTGCTGCGGTTGATGCTGCTGCCCTTGCATCACGATCTGCATCTGTTGTAGATTTGGCAATTATTGGCACCGAGTTGCGCCTTTACGGCGCAGACAAGCCATGGTGTCTCCGTCAAAGATGGCGCAGCGACGCACTATGCGGAGATTGAGTCGTTTTCGGGTCATAAATCCATGTTTTGATAGATATACAGCAGATTTTTTTTATAGTAATCTAGAATAAATATACTTTAAAATATTGTACAGTTTATGGATATCAATGTATATTTAATAGTCATGAAAAAATACAAAATATGCAATATTGAAAAATGATCAGAAATTTACGACTACCATTAAATAATGTGGCCTAAAATGTTATAATGAATACAAAATTGTAGCGGTTATACCGCCACATACGAACTACGCATCGAAGAAATGACGTCACACAAATCCCGCATCGCGCAATTAGAGATTACCGCGCGAACGACATGTATAAGACTATCCGACATCAACAGTTGGGCAGTCGGCCCGCCAGACACAACACCCGTCTGGTCGGAGGATCCTCCCTTTTCTATGGTGGATGAGTGAACTTTACAACCCTGTTCCTCATGCTACTATAAAATAAACTCTTAAAATTACTGTTATTAACTTATTAAATTAAATAAGAAAAAAAAAAGCTACTAGCTCCAATGCTTCATCTACAAGTTCCATAGACTTTTTACTGGTAGGTTTTCTTAAACTTGTTACGTAAGGGTCCAAAGTGTAAAAAAGTGTATGTAGAAAATCTTCATTTGTGGCTACTCTAGGGCATTTTCTAGCATGATGAAGTCTGAATCGTTTATAGTCTTTGTTCCTTGATTCTGAGCATCTTCGGAGAGCTGTCCAAGAGGTAACACTGAAATGCCAAATGACGCTTTCCCCGTGAATTAGAACTTTATGGACAGATGATGGCATATAATACCACATATATTTACTAACATATCGTTGTGCTGTATGGAAAGCATACTGTCCGAATTTCGTAGCATTAATTACTTTTCCGCTTGACATAACTTGAAGTAAAACATAAAAACGTTTTATCAATTCCTCATCCACACCAGTAATTTCTGCACTGCACTGATCTGACACATGTCTTCTTTTGTTTTTTCAAATCTTTATTTTCTATTGTTGTAGCAGACCATTTTTCAAAGCCTTGATTATAAGATATGTGTAAAATTAGTTCCATAAATCTAATCCAGCAATGCAAAGTCGAAAGTCCATATTGATAAGAATTTTCATCGACCGGTTTATTTTGTACTTTTTCTAAATTGTTCATTTCTGTAGGTCTTGCACCACAAATAGTGCATACAGCCACTGATGAAGTTTCTGACAAAACTTGAGCCACTTTCCCGTCAACCATTGTTAAAAATAATGTAGGTTTGATTTCAATACCTTCACCATTTATATTGATTAAGCTTGGTGTAGGAGCGTCTTTTTGAACTTTAATTTCATTAACTACAATAAAATTGTAGTTGTCTCAGGTGTCTCTTTTAAAAAAAATATTAAAATGGGCCTACAAAATCTTACTGAATTACTAAATTTATGTCAGAAATTAACTCAATCTCTTCAGCTAAGACTTGCTTTTATTAACGTAGTCCGCTTAAGCCATCACAGCCCCACTTAGAATACAGCATTAAATGTGTTATAACCAGCTTTGTATACACCATCGATTTGTAAAATTCTTGCAATAGTATGATCCAGCAGATCTTGCAGTTTTACTTTTGCTTTAATATTATTAATTTCTATACTTGATCTTGGTGGGTAGCACTTTCCTTTAGCTTCCCGAATTGATTTATATGATGGAAATAATAAGCAATTCTTCGCGATTAAGTAATTCCTCATGTTTTCATACTGTGCCATATTAAAGTCCAACTCTATGAAGATAGAGAGCTTCATCTTTAGAGTACGCTGTTAAATGTCTCGGTTCATTTAAAAGATTTTGAAGTATTTCACTTTCTTTTTTCTATTGGCGATACTCGTAAAATTGACGGTGAATGCTTCTTCTGTTTCTCCTTGAGATCTCAATCCCTGAAGATATATGAATTCATTATAAAATCAAGGCCACATGTTTCAAGCAACTCCTTGTTTTTTCGCCTTTGTGTTCTATCAGAACTGTCTTTGTAGGTTTTAGAAGGGCGTCCTCGCTTCCCCGTCGATGTCGATAGTTCAGATTCACAAGTAGATAGGGTCTTCCAGATTTACAATGAATATGAAGTTCAACCACACGCTATTCTGATTTAAAAAAAAATCCTTATTTCTGCCAGATTTAGTGTAGCGTTGACGAAAGTTAGTAATAAGACTTTTTTGTACAATTGCGACAATCTTAGCGATATTTTCTTCGGAAAAGTTGATAAGATTATCTCGTATATAACGTGTTAAAGCAACAACATAATTCCCGTCACTTTCAATTAAAACAAGACATAGGTCACGTCTGGTACAGTTGAATTCACTCATTGCGAGAAGGTAGATGGTTAGGTAGGTACACTTTTAGTAACGATAATGACGAACGAAAAACTGTATGTAATTATTGAGTATGCAGATATCCTATTTTATACAAAATAATTGATTTGAAACGTGTGCAAAATGTGGTAGAAAGAACTTACTATCATTATGTGGGTATGCGGTTTCCTATGTGTTTTATTGATAATTTATTGTGCGTGTGAACTAAAATATGTTGAGAAATACTCGATACATTATCTATACATAAAACTGCAATTAATAAAATATCATAAGCATAATCTATATCAACTAATAAATTAAATAGTATGTATAAGAACCTACGTATTTATAAGAAATGTTTACTATTTCATGTTATAATAGAATAACATAATTATGTTGTGCGCAATGAAGTTGCAACTTTTTTTTTCATCCTGTATAATAATATTAAATTTACTAGCAAATAACATCATTTACAGACCTTCGCCTAATTTCGGCAACTGTCAAAACTCTAATTAAAAGTTTCAAATACGCAAAAATGATATGTCATGAGATAAATATTTCTAGTAAATATATTAACAAATATATAGCATATTTATGCATACTAGACAAAAGTATATATTATAAGCTTTCTAGAATGGTATAATACTTGTATAGTTTGTATTGCTAGCTTAACAGAAAATAATCCTGAAAAAAAAAAGAACCAGATGCTTTTGTGATAATTTTTGAATCATCGTATTTAGATGCTCTTTAATATAAAAAACTACCAGCCACATACATAATTTAGTTATAATATAGTAGGTTAACTTCTAAGCTACAGTTTGAGGTATAATACAAGTACCTGCGACGATTTTCACAAAAAGTATTTATGGCCAAGCTCTCTTACGCGCCTCCGCACGCGCCGCCTAAAATGACTGTGTCTTCGAAGTATGCACTCCCGTGTCGTTTTGTGGAAATACAACTACTACTACCAAACATAGTTGTAATAATTAAGTTATAAAAAAAAATGCAAGGTGGTTAATAGTTATTTATCCAACATGTGAGGAAAGTTCGTTTTTCCTATGAGTTTTGATTTTTTTTATTTATTTCAATCCTGAGTAAGCGAAAGACTCAAAAAAACCAATAGCAAATGAACTTGCTCACAAGTTGCATACAAAACTTTTCACCACTCCCAGCAAGAATTAGTATTCAGTCATCATAGGTAAATAAATTAAATAGACACAAAGCAAATCAAAATAATTCTTTGTATTTTAAAATATCTTTAAAACTTAACATAAAAAAATCAGGCAAGGTTAGTTCCTGAACGGGAGCATTACTTTCCTCACTGTTCAAACAGTGAGGAAAACCCAACTTTCCTCACTGTTCAAGCAGTGAGGAAAAACCAACTTTCCTCACTGTTTTCGTAGAGGAAACACACTTCTTTCGTGCGGGAGTGGTAAAAACTTTATTGTTCTAGAGATTAACTAACAGATACAAACTTATCAAAATATAGAGAGCTTTTACCAAATGTTTACTGAAGACCTATAACTTTTTTCTGCATCAATTATTTACAATATATTTTTCTCACTTAAATAATGCCTTGAGAAAACCGGATTACATGCAAAATCTATCCAATATTTAGTAAGGCGTGTATTAACCAGATTTGACCAGTTTATCATAGCAACAACCTCCCGATATTTTGTTGTTCCCCGGTTTTGACTGCATAATGGAACGGATTTCAATATTTTAATATTTATAAGCAATTCGTTTGTTATTGGGCTGGCTGCTCCTACGGGGAGTTATTGTTTTAAACGCGTCAGTTTATCAAGGGATTTTTTTAAGGAAAATCTGTAAATCTCACGCTATTATTTGCATTTGAATTATTTTTTTGTGTATGGATGATAAAAGGGGCATTATCCTGAAAGAAAACAATAGCGGTGAGGTGTCTATTATCGACCTCGTGGGAACAGCATTGATGGCACGTGTTCTGTGTAGCGTGGAGATTGTACCTGAATTTTAAAAAGTATTATTTAATTATACATTGTAACAGCGAATCAATTTTCACGCCTCCTTAAAACCTAGGCCAAATATTTTTTTAATATTTGGATAGCTCGTGACCTAAAGATGTGCCACAAAGAATATTAATTAAAAATCTTAAAAAAATAAAATAAATCCGCGAAATTTCGCGGGTATTCTGATGAAAAACATTGTTATTTGCTTTCAGGAAAATTATAAATGACGATTAAACTCGTGTTTCAGATTTATCACACAGATGAAAATGTTATTATGAAATCGAGGGCCAAATTCGTTATTGACAGTAAGTATTGCTAAGCGTAGATAATATATGAAATCGCACCCAAACCCACGCTACGCGCTGTGCTACGGCGTAGCTTGCAGTGCTACGAATTTATGGAAACATTTTGTTAATTTTAGAATTGACCAAAATGCCCTTATTTTTGAGTCTAACTAATAATACGTTCAGGCTCGCGCTGCTCTCGTGAAGTGCGCACGTTATAACACAATATTTTTTCATACAAAACGGACATACGTTCACAAACGTTCTGCTCTTCAAGTATCCTAGAGTGTTATAAGATAAAACACAACGTCAAAAGACGTCGTCATCAGATGATGTTGTTCCATATACGGTCAATATAACTGCATACAATTTGGACACAACGTCTGTTCCTGTCAACGTTTTTAAACGTTGCTGCTCCGCGCGACGTGTTCGGACGCTGCGTGTGTGCGTACGCGCTTGCAAGTGTGTAGTAGACGATACAACAATAAGCCGCCAAAATTCGATTTGTTGTGACTCAAAGTGTTTGACACTTGCAAGTGTTGCGACGCAAAAGTTCAACTAATGGAATTTACTATGGCTTCCTGGCGTTGTGAGACGTAGTGCAAATAATGTCACATTTTTATTAGACGTGCTGAGACGTTGTGTTAATAATAAACTGTTCAAATTTGACGTTTTATGACGTTGGGGGTCCGAACGTGATAAGAATGCCTTCAATTCTGTTAATAGGGACACCATGCTGGCAGAAACTAAAAAAAAAAATACCCCAAATCTATAGTTTCCTTTGGCAATATTACAGATACCCTTCTAAATTACTGTATCGGGACAACCTTTTGGAATCTGCTGTTGGCTGTCAACAAAGTGACCCTCTCGGGCCTGTGATTTTTAGTTTAGCCATTCACCCAATTATTCGACGGCTAAAATCCAAATTTAAGGTTTGGTATCTTGATGATGGAACCTTGGGAGGCGATGTAGATAGTGTTTTAAATTACCTAAAATTCTTAAAAAACGAACATCATTCCATTGGCCTTGATATCAACCTTTTGAAATGTGAACTTTACTTAGCGGACAGTACTAACAGACAACTCACGCTTCCCAAATTAAACGCCATAGCTCCAGAATTTAAAATTATTGAAAAATCTCTCTTCGTCTCCTTAGGTCTCCAATCTTCGAGAATTCCTTTCCCGTTTTTATTCAGGAAAAAATACAAAATTTCAAAGATGTTTCGGAAAGATTGTTACAAATTAATATGTATTCGGCCATCATCTTAATTCGTTACTACTGTTTCGGCCCTAAATTCACATTTTTTCTTCGTGCTTCCCATATATGGAAGCACACTCATGTTTTAGAAAAAATAGACCAAATTATCAGACACATATTAAATTCAGTTTTAAATGTGGCCATGGACGACCGAGCTTGGGCACAAGCTACTCTTCTCATTCGTATGGGAGACCTCGGCGTCCGTACAATTTCTAGTATTAGTTTACTTTTTGGCTTTCGTATCCTCGGTCCACGGCACTGAGAAATTAATCAGGAAAATTCTAACCTCCACACTGATTGAATTTGATGTGCCGTGCTTCACCGAGGCTATGGATGCCTGGAGACTCGCTTGCCCGAACTCAGATCTACGCAATTATCCATCTTCCCAAAGACGGTGGGATGAGCCGCTCTGCAGAGTAGTACAGAAAAATTTACTTAACACGTCTGCTACCACTGCAAGCGTGCGCGCCTGCTGGCTGTAGGTAAGAGGGAATCGGGTCTGTGGCTTCATGCACTATCGTCGTCGAACTTTGCTCGACGACACTACCTTCCGCCTCGCTGCTTCCCTACGACTAGGAGCTCCTTGTTGTTCTCCTCATCGCTGTCACCGAGACGAAGTTGTCAACAGCCTCGGACATTCTGCCTGTCTTGCAGCCGAAGTACGGGTTACTTAGCGCAGCACGCGAACATTAACGACATCATCCGACGAGCTTTTGTCACCGCCGGCGTTCCTTCCTGGCTCGGCGTGCTGTGCTGGTGTTGCTGCTGCGGCCGAAAACCTCAAGCAGCGTAAGTATAACCT
This sequence comes from Xanthia togata, assembly GCA_963853775.1. Lineage (NCBI taxonomy): Eukaryota > Metazoa > Arthropoda > Insecta > Lepidoptera > Noctuidae > Xanthia > Xanthia togata. Next base: position 6,752,355 of record OY970794.1, read on the forward strand.
TACAGGTAAGTACTTAGTCTGGCCATAAATACTGTTACAATTAAAAATAAGAAAGATATTACATTTGAATTTGGAATCTGTCATTTTTATACGATTGTTCATTGGGTTTTATAATTTTTGCGCCAATACATTGTACAATATTTTGCGATATTAAAATGGAGTGGGGTGATAAAGAGAACCGAATCGCTGTGATTGCATTACACAAAGTTGGTATGGAGCCAAATGCAATTTTTGAAACTCTCCATACGCTTGGTATTAGTCAAATGTTTGTGTACCGGGCTATTAATAGGTACATTAAGACCTCCTCTGTTTGTCATAGAAAAAGATCTGGCAGTGGCAGGTAGTGTTCGTACGAAAAAGGTGGTCAAATCAGTAAGGGAAAAAATTCGAAGAAATCCTGTCCGAAAGCAAAAGATTTTATCTCGGAAGATGAAAATAGCACCCAGAACCATGTCGCGTATTTTAAAAGATGACTTAGGTCTTGCAGCCTTTAAGTGACGCACTGGTCATTTTTTAACTGATAATAAATAAAATAATAGGGTGGTAAAATCGAAACAACTACTGAAGCGGTACGCAAAGGGAGGTCACAGAAAAAAATTGTTTACGGATGAGAAAATCTTTACAATTGAGCAACATTTTAACAAACGAAATGACCGTATTTATGCTCAAAGCTCTGAGGAAGCTTCCCAATTAGTCGTTAGAGTGCAACGTGGGCATTATCCGACTTCAGTGATGGTTTGGTGGGGTGTTAGCTATGAAGGAGTGACAGAGCCATATTTTTGTGAAAAAGGTATCAAAACATCGGCACAAGTGTATCAAGATACCATTCTTGAGAAGGTAAATAAGCCCCTTAACAAGACCATATTCAATAACCAAGTATGGTCCTTCCAACAAGTGGTTGGAAGTGAACGTTTCGGACTTCATCAGAGCTGAAGACTGGCCGTCGTCTAGTCCCGATCTTAATCCGCTGGATTATGATTTATGGTCAGTTTTAGAGAGTACGGCTTGCTATTAACTCCATGATAATTTGGAGTCCCTAATACAATCCATACGATTGGCAGTGAAGAATTTTCCCATGGAAAGAGTGCGTGCTTCTATTGATAACTGGCCTCAACGTTTAAAGGACTGTATTGCAGCCAATGGAGACCACTTCGAATAAGCTTTTTATATTTTAAATTGTTTTATATTTATATATAAAACTAACACACTGTAAAAGTAATAAACATTTTTTGCAATAAAAAAAAAAAATCTTCGTGACAATATTTATGGCAAGACTAGGTATATTTTCGAGCCGTTTGGGGTTGAAACCCTCGGGCCGTGGGGTCCGAGTGCTCACGGCCTCTTCAATGAAATCTCAAAACGGCTATTTGACACTTCTCGTGACCCAAGGGCTGGTTTTTACCTTGGGCAGAGGCTAAGCATTGCCATACAACGTGGCAATGCGGCCAGTCTCTTGGGTACATTACTAGTCGACAGCGATGCGGATGAATTTTTCGATGCTATATTTTAATTTTTCAATATGTTTAGTTAAGTTAGTATATAATTTTGCTAATTTTATGTTCAAATTAAAGAAGCTTCACATGCCAAAAAAAAAAAAGGAATTAAGTCTAACTAAGAAGTAACAAACAATATCTGCTTCGTTGGTATAGTACTGAGCTGGTGGTCTTGGGTTCGGTTCCCAGGTCGGGCAAAAAAGTTATTGCTAGCTATCTGGCATTTCTCAGTGGCAGCCCGGTGTCTGGATTTGTGGCCGGTGAATGGCAATAGGCTCGCCGCCTACAACATGCGACTTAAACATAATTGGCGAAATGTGGGTGTACTATACTAACAAAGCGTGATGTTATGTTAAATTCACAACATACACTAAAATGCGCTCAGTGATGCAAACAATCCTCAACAACATGAAGTCATGAACAACACTTAAACAACACAACCTTACACTGTAAACATGACGATCACAAATCATGCTTAGAGTTCGCTCCAGTGCGTAATAGGCTTAATTTACTCATGTTATGTAATTTATAGCCCCCCTTGTGTTATATCTCAGTTGATGACTGAAACCACCCTGTAGGGGGTTAAGATCTAATATGTGTGTTCTACTTTGCATGGATGCATGAACACTCCCGGACTCCTACATTGAAGCCACTCTACATATTTTTGTATAAAGTTGCTCTATCCCTTTTTAAATTGATCGTGAAATCAAATCTCGAATAATCATGCACCAATATGATAGCCTGTATGTTGACTTCTTAACTGCATTGTAACTTTTTCTATGACTCATATTATTTTAGATTTTTTGACCTTTAAATACCTGCATAGATATACACAGTGGTTCGATTTAGGAGTGTATTAATCTAAAGTATTTAGAATTGATTGTTGTGAATGTATTGATGTGTGGTTATTGACAAAAAGTTTACGGTCATAGCCATCATTAAGAGTTGTTAAAACAAGTCGACTTATATAAAATACTCTTCATATATTATCTTCTATAGCAACCTCAGCAATTAATTTGGAGTTCAAAGAAAGGCTTGATACTATAGGCACAGATAAATACGGATGTTCACTCCACAAAATCATTTCAATAAAAAACGACTCTTGCTATTACATAATAAAGTGCAATTCAGGTCGCATAGCGTTAATTACCTACAGCTATTATATATTCACCTAAAAGTTGCCTCTCTTACTATAACGTAACGAATTTCCTCACGATGTTTTCCTTCACCATTTTGAGGGCAGCACTCAATATTAACATAACATAACATCACACCTTGTTTCCCCGAAGGGTTGGGCAGAGGTGTACTTGTACCTGTAGTACACCCACATTTCACCAGTTACGTTTTTTAAGTCCCATGTAATAGGGGGCGAGCCTATTGCCATCATTCGGGCACAATTTCAGACCGGGCTACTACTGAGAAATTCCTGTTGGAAAAACCCAATAATACTTTGCCCGACTTGGGAATCGAACCCATGACCTAATGCTCAGCAGTTGCGCTTGCGACCACTAGACCAACGAGGCACTCAATATTGTAAAACAATAATCTATACTAAGCGATTGTATCGTGTCCTATTAAAAAACAGTGATCAGTATACCTGTTGTGTGTGTACACACTACTTAAATACAATATATGTATGTATATCCCATAACCTACCCCCATGACACATCTACATAACTTTACCTAAGTACATTCCCCCCATAATGGATCCATAGACCATTTAGCATTGAGTTGGGCGTATGTAATTGAACGAAGCCCTTGTTGGAACGAATTTGTGTTAATTAAAGAGCATCCTTTGTTTATACAAACACTGAATGGTTACTTTGGTATGTGATTAGTCGAGGTTTTGGGTTCCGATTCTAATCTGTCACTATGGAGCAGCCGGCAGGGGTGGTTAACTAATGGCACGCGGTTAGAAATTGTGGGCACGGCGTTATAGAAATTGAAGCAGTTGATTAAACGAAACAGCTGCAACTGTAGCAGTTGATTTAACTTGTATGGCCTTCAATTTCATATTGTTTAAGATCACTGTATAAGTTAGCTGTAAGTTTTCCAAATATAATAAAATAAGTAAAATAAAATGAGTCAAACTCAACTCTCAAACTCATATTTATTTCAATTAAACCATTTACAGACACTTATGTGTCATTTGTCTATTCTTCCGTCGACAAAACCCGTAGAAAAACCGTTTCTATAGTTGTTATACTACTTCTTATTTACAGGGACTTTTGAACTGTCAGAGAGTCGGTCAGTTAGTCAGAAAGTTGAAGCTAGTTGCTCATTCCAAAACGTAGATCTCTATAGAGAAGAACGGGCAAGAAACTCCAAGGGCACTCTTTTAAATATAGAAATTACAAAAGCTTGGTAGTTTAAGTTAGATCATAGATGTCTAAAATACCTTAATTCTGCCTAGCCTTTTCCCAAGTATTTTGGAAGTATGTTTTAGTCGGCTTCCAGACTAACCGGATGCAACTGAATACTTTACATGGAATATTTTAAATGGAGTGAATATTTGACATGGAGTGACTGGCCATCTGACTTCCACAACCCAGTTACTGGGTAACAAGATACCCCTTGGTAATGTCTAAAATACCTATCGGCTACAATAATTATTTGGTGAACTAATCACCATAATTTTAGATGAGTCGCTGGAATATTCAATACTTACAAGTTTCAGTTAATATACTGAAAATAATGTAGGTTCATAGATATATTTTCAGTTGTTTTCATCGTCAGTGATGATGCTAAAATAACACAACATATTTACAACGACAAAGAAATAAATTAATGTCTGATAATTATAGAATTTTGTTAAGATAAGATCATATTTATTTATTTGTATAAACATGGTATTAATGCAAGAGCATGCAAGATGATAATAAATCACATTATAGTCCAATCATGTTTAGCCTTATAATATATTGGCGTAAAAATATTTTAGTCACATTACTACTTTAAATCAATAGAAATTATCATAAGGTTAATGCTAGTCAAGTTTGTCGACTAATAATTCAGACCCACTATACTGAGCTTTTTGCGATAAAAAACACTATCAACTGACGTTCGAACGCATTGATATTTAGCTTTTTAGAATAAAGTTGGAGCCATGCAGATGATACTTTTGCGCATGAGTGCAGTTATAAGTTAATTTTATTTTCAAATAATAACACTAAATTAATAACTTTGTACCTGCCAACCTGTTATTACTTTGGGAACGTCGGAGGGAATTATCGAAATAAATATTTTCATCTACTTCATCTACCGAGCCTCTTACCAACTATGTTGGGGTCAGCTTCCAGTCTAACCGGATGCAGCTGAATACCAGTATTTTAAATGGAGCGACTGCCTATCTGCCCTTTACAACCCAGTTATTGGGTAACCCCTTGGTAAGACTGGTTGTCAGACATTCGGGCTTCTGACCCTTAACGACTGTCAAAGATCCACGAATGACAGCCGGAACCAACGGCACGGAGGTCGGAAGGGTCTCGGCATGTAAAGATGGTCACCCATTGCATGCATGCCATCGGAACAACCGAGGCAAGCGTAGCTTAACCTGATCGATCGTCCCGTGCGGCTGTTATTACTTAGCCAAAAGCCCATCAATTATTTTCATCTACATTAGAAGAAAAGTTTATTAAGATCAAAAGAAATAATTACAAAATACACCACACGATACAAGTGAAAACTTACGATTGGAGCCGAGTATACGCGATTCAGTCACCGACCGACTGGAGCTGAATATACCTGATTTAACGTCACCGACCCGACCGTGACGGTTCAGTTTCGTGCAATGTCCAGAAAGAGAAGAAGGCGCAAAGTGCACCTGAATAAGTTTTCACTTCTAAAACAGTTATTATTATTTTTTTCCCAACTAACCAAGACTCCTTCTCCCAAAAATTTAAATAAATAAACTTTGCAAATCAGCAAAGTTTATTTTTTTAAAGGCAATTAGGCACAAAAAAGGCACTTTTGAACGTCAAAATGTACAAAAAAAAAATGTTTCTAGTCGCCCCTTCCAAAAGGTAGTTTTCGAATGGAGAAGAATGGGCAAGAAACTCCACGTTATTTTTTTAAAATATTTTCAAAATATCTTGTATACATTAATTATATAATTAAATGTGAAGACGATGCACCTAGAATAAGATTACTATACCACGATAGGTAAAAATAATGAAAAAATAAGGAATGACAGATAAATTAATCATGTGATAGATGATTCATTGTAAAATTATTCGATATTCCTAACAATTTAACCAGTAATACGATTAATAAGTCAGTGTGTGAGTTCAAGTAATCACAGAATATAAAATCAATGTTACTTGCATAAAAAAAATATTACACAATTAAATTGGCAACCAGTTAGATTTTGTCTAGATTCTAAATTGTCCTATGGAGCATGACCAGCATGTTTCCAAGCATTTTTATCTTGGATATAATCCTCTAATTTGTAATTATGCTTGTTTACAAAGTGTACTTTTTATATGAGTTTTAAATTTTCTTTCATTTAATTCTAATATTATTATAACACGAGGTATTCTGTTGTAACATTTAACACAGTACCCCATAAAATATGTATTTACTTTAGATAGTCTGAAAAATGGTTGATCTATTTCATCTTTATGCTGGTATTAAAATTATGTCTATCACTTATTTTATATGATGTATAAGATGTAGATTTTGTCTCACATACATATAATATTTTCATAAATGAATAATGACAAGGCAACGTACCGTCATAATATTAATCTTTTAAAATAGTTCCCTGAGAGATTCGCGACGAGTGACGTAGATTATAAATGGCTCTCATAGCTCTCTTTTGTAAAATAAAGATGAATTCAATGTCAGCAGTCCAACCCCACAGTGAAATGCCATACGACATAATACTGTGGAAGTAGCTAAAATAGACCAAACGCGCGGTTTCTACATCTGATAACTGTCTTATCTTTCTAACAGCGCTTAGCCGCCCCGCGAGAGATGTTGTATGGGGTCCCCATTGTAATTTCTCGTCTAGCGTGATTCCTAGGAAAAATTCCAGTTTTTCTCCATTCAATATGATGTCACATTATTTCGCTACTTCTAACATTTGGTAATTTAAATCTAATGCATTTGGTTTTTTTTATTATTGAGTACCAAATTATTTTCCGTAAACCAATCTTGGACCTGAACAATACAGCTATTCACGTCGTCAAGATTTTGTGACCGTCGGTTTATTTTAAAGATCAATGATGTGTCATCTGCAAATAACACCATCTTTGGTTGATTTTGAAATAATTGGGGTAAATCATTAATATAAGCTAAAAAGAGGAATGGACCCAATATTGAACCTTGAGGAACGCTCATTTCCATTTCAGACCCTAATGAGTTTGTGCCGTTGACTTGAACTTTAACTTTTATTTTGATATAATAGGAAAGGTTCTTTATCCCTGCTAAGGTTAACAGTCCGTTAATGTTGACCGGTACTGGAATAATGTTTGGGTTAGATCAGTTAGGGAGGGAATGTTTGGTATAGTTTCGTGTTCTATAAAGCGCTCTATAGAACATTGAACTGTACTTAGACATAGTACAGCGTAGTTTGTTTAATAGTAAATTGTTCTAAAGTAAGTAACTGTTGTACCTACATGAAAATTCATGAAACACACATATTTCAGTCTAGAATTTTAATGTGACCATATTAATTTATTGTGCATTGGGACAGTAAGTCGTGAATTTCGTACCCATAATGACGCAGTTAATGATAGATCCTATACTATTAAATGCGAAATATTTGTATATATGTATATTTGTAATCACGTTCTTGAAAACGGCTCTATAGATTTCGATGAAAGTTGCAATATAGCGGTTTTATTTTTTGTTTTCCCCGAATTTTAACCTGAGTTGAGCTCGGTCGCCCAAAGTTTAGAAAAAGATGGCTACCTTAGAATACGACTATGATACCTCTACGACATGGTAGCATGGCATTAGTAGGGGTGCACTTTTTTGAGACGATACAAAGTGAGCGCGTGAGGGAGAGGCAAAATTCGCGCCCTCTCGCCCCTAGCCGCCGCAGGAGGAGACGCCCTGGGCGTCGGGAATCCATAGCCGATTCCACCGGCCACCGTAGGCACGGGCTTGCGGACGGTGAACAATGGGTAGCTCACCATCCGGTAAGGATCAGGCCATGAATTGATTTTTATGATTCTTTTTTTGTTTGGTAGGTCTTCAGAGGTAGAAGACCTACCAAATTACTATACAACAACTATCCAAGCAAAATTAGTAAATATTTATATTATAAATTTTTACTAATTTTGCTTGGATAGTTTTGAGTTAGCTCCAATAATATATTTTTAATTCTTACTTATATGTATGTATTTAAATTATTTTGAAAATCAAGTGAGACCTTTTTCATCGTTGCATTTAAATAATTGCCACAGGTAAGGCCTAAGGGACGGGGCGGGGCCTAAGGGAAGGGGACCTTAAGGAAAATACGAGTTAAGTAAGAAGCTAAAACAATACAACATAACATAACATCACGCCTGTATCCCACGAAGGGTTAGGGAGAGGTGTATCTGTAGTACACCCACATTTCACCAGTTATGTTTAAGTCCCATGTCCCATAGGAGACGAGCCTTTTGCCATCAACCGGCCACAAATCAAGACTCCATGATGCTACAGAGCAATTCCAGATGGAAAAACCTAATAACACTTTGCCCGACCAGGGAATCGAACCCAGCTCCAAATCGAAGAAGCTAAAAGACTTATAAAAACTGACTTAACAAACTATAGACAAGCCACCAACTAAATAGTTATAGAAGATTAAAAAGCTCGGCCGGAAGTGTTAGTTTAGTTTCAAAGAAACTTGGAACCCTTCGCAAGTTTACAAACATTTGCTTTTCAAGAAAAATAAGGCGCAGGAAATAAAAATGTGGAAAGTTTTCAAGTAAAAAACTATCGGACATTTTATTTATTGGTTGTTTTATTATGGTCTTGGCTTTTTAATTTTAACACTTACGAGTACATTTAAGTTCATTTTAAGTTGAAGCTTAGTTTGTTGTCTTCTTCTACCTAGCCCTTTTCTAACTACGAGTATGTTGGAGTCGGCTTCCAGTCTAACCTGATGCAGCTGAATACGACTATTTTTTATGAAGTGACCGCGTATCTGACCTCCACAACCCAGTTACTGGTTAATACGATACCCTTTGGTAATACTGGTTATCAGAAGCCTGAAAGTATGACAATCAGGGCAGACTTTCGGGCTTCTAACTGCCCGTAACGATTGTCAAAGATCTACAAATAATGACAGCAGGGGGCTTAACGTGCGGGAAAGTAAGGATAACGTGGCATTGTACAGGCAACTGAAGGAACACGGGTGGGTTTTAGTCAGACAATGAGTCTCACACGCCCTGCCATGCGCTGGCAGCCTGCTCTGGGCAGAGCAGAGCGAGAGAAGTCATTTCATGATTTATCATCATTTGATGAATTCCCCCACAAAAAAAAGGGGGCTAAACGTGCTTTCTGAGGCACGGTTGGGTCTTGATGTGTAATGTTTAAATTATTTTAATTTTTTGAATGTTTCTTTGTTTTTTTTATTTTTAATACGGTCGCTTTTACGAATGTTCACGTCTTTCTACATTGTTCTCACATGCATAATTCTAACATGAATGATGTAACCAATATTTTGTATAAAACGTTTTTACTTAAAAGAGTGTCCGTCGAGTTTCTTGCCTGTTCTTCTCCATATGTACCTACTACGCTTTGGAATTGGCAACTAGCTTCCTATTTCTGACTGACCCACATAATGACAATTCAAAAGTGCCTGTAAATGGTTTGAGTTTGAGAATGGAGGGCCAGCCATCCATGGACCGACCTAAGCAAGCTTAGTTTGTCGTATTCTAAACTAATATTGTAAAGAGAAAAGATTTGAGTTTTTGTTAATAAAGTTTGCATGTTTGTATGTTTGTTTGTTACGCTTTCACACTAAAACGGCTAAACGGATTTGGATGAAATTTGACACATGGGTAGACCATGACTTGTGTTAGGACATACAATACTTTTTATCCCGATATTCCCACGGAATCAAGACTTATATGGGTAAAACCGCGAGGCACAGCTAGTGTCTAATATTTTCAATATTAAGAAAACACACTTCTTTAAAATTCCCAGTTAAAAATGATTGATGTTAATTCAGACATTAAGGAATTTGGCAGCAACATAATTTAAGCGTCGTGCAGACCGACGCGACGTGATAGCGCGACGCGACTCTAACAACACAATTTCTAAGAAAACTTCACGGCAGAACAATTACCAGTGTTACGTCGCGCGACAAGTCGTGCTAGTCTGCACGAGCCTTTACTGTTAGGCACAACATCTATGTATAATTATACTAGTTTATACAAATTTAGAGGTAAAATTTAAGTAATCTTTAGAACTTCTGAAGCCGACCCCAATCTACTGAGTTGGGAAACTATAGATCGGATTTCAAAAATTCTTTCCTTAATGGCAAACTATAGTATTATACGATATATTTTATGTTGAAACAAGAAAATTCACGCGGATGAAGTCGAGGGCATATGCATAAGCATAGTGATTATCTATATTCTATACCTCAAAACCGTCTATTACCGAGAAGGTCCTTACAGGCTGGTGCCCTAATCTTGTTCCAATTACAGTACCTAACGGTCTGACAACCCCTTTAGCCCTCAATAATCCGATCCACGAAGCGAGACAACCCTCTGACAGCGCTGTCACTTTCAATCCTCCCCTTTCACCAAAAATATAATAGTAAACAGAAAAATACCCACGAAAGAGCATTGACCTCTCGTCATAATGTTTTATGAATATTTTTCCACTGGCAACAATAATAGGTGAGTACAGAAGGTCAGCACCTTACAACGACCAAAAACGCACGCACATTATAGACTTGCTTCTAGCATTTGTTTGAGGCAGTCTGAGATTCAGAAAAGATATGCGCTTCGGTAATGGTCGTGTTTCCGAATTAGCACGAACATCGTGCCACAGAGTAACGCCGATCAATAGAGGGAAAGCTCATAACTTTTGCTCTCTCACTATATAAAGTAGTGCACCTATCATTGTGTGTTTGTATGAAGTTTTCTATCTGGTTACATAAGTCGCACGTCATAATCTGTTACTCAAAAGTATTAAAAAGTTTTTTGTAATTGTATAGATCAGTGGTCCAGAGAGCAGTAGTGCCCCAGTAGCAGCCGTGAATTACAAGTTGTAGGTCATAGGTTTGAACCCAGACAGACGCTTTACTTTATGTAAATAGCTTCATCACCACTGCTTTCAAAACGATGAAGGAAAACATCGTGAGAAAACCAGCGTGTCCAAGAAACAAAAATTCGAAGACATTCATGCGACATCTACCAACCCACACTGGGCCCGCGTGGTGGATTACGGGACACTCCCTGTCACTGAGACGATGTCCGAGTCCTAGCAGTGGGAGTATTATAGGCTGCTTATGCTATTTAAGCATAGAATTGTTAATCTCTAATTTTGTAAAAATACTATCTAATTTGAGAGATCCGTACTTGTGCGTGCGCCACTATTCGCTCGCTGTATGGAGCCAACCTTCTGTAGCTATCTGGTAAGTACACTGGCTGTCTGTATACGGTGTCGGAGTTTCGTCGGGTTCTGTAACAGACTTCCATGTTTTTGACAGTTGCTAGTGCATCCCGTTTTACGCTTAGCTTTTTCGCTGGTTAAATTCAGTTGTATGGTTGTAAGGGTGTAGAATGGTTGTCTGCACCGGAATATTTTATTGCGAGTTGAGAGATAGGCTAGGGAACATTTTTTTAGATGATGGAGTTATATGCATGTTTAAAAACAATGTTATGTAGTGAAAATAACTGTTATTTGATGTATTTTTAGGGTTCCGTACCTCGAAAGGAAAAAACGGAACCCCTAAAGGATCACTTTGTTGTCCGTCCGTCTGTCTGTCTGTCAAGACCCTTTTTCTCAGGAACGCGTATAGGTATCAAGCTGGAACTTATATCAAATACTCAAGTCTACCGTTCCTTGGAGTTGTGAACAAATCAAACTTCTAAGCCAACGCAATCAAAAGATACAGCCGTTTAGGCCACAATTTTCCGCAAATTTTCGACACTCGCAAGGGAATCAAAACCTACAGGGTACTTCCCGTGAACTCAGAATCTTGAAATTTGGTAAGAAGCAATGTTTTATAGCACAGATAAAGGAAAAATTGCGAAAACCGTTTTTTTTTTGTTATATCATATAATAAAAACAATTTTAAACTTACTACCCCTTTCCTCATGAATGCGTACAGGTATTAAATTGAAATTCATATCAAATACTCAAGTCTATAATACCTTTAAGCTGTAACAAAATCAAACATCTACATCTACAACGCAATCAAAAGAAACAGCAATTTAAGCCGCATATTTTCAAACTCGCAACTACTCGCAAGGGAATCAAAACCTAAACCTAAAAACTTCCAGTCGACCTAGAATCTTGAAATTTGGCATGAAGCAATGTGTTATAGCACCTATAAAGGAAAAAAATCCGAAAACCTTAAATTTAAAGTTACATTTTTTATTTTTTTTATAATTATAAACGTATTACCCTTTTCCTCATGAAACCGTAGAGATATTACGTTGAAACTCATATCAAATACTTAGGTCTAATTGCCTTTAAGCTGTTTAAATAAAACAAATTTCTAAGTCTACGCAAAAACGCAAAGGTACAACACTTCATGTTCTCGTCTGATTTTTGTCCCGACTTCAATATCGATTTTAGAATGAATCCCCAAAATGGAATTTCCACATATTTTTCATCCATATACATGTTTCCGTTAATAAACACTAGCACTACACGAAGTAGTACAACTATAGATAACGTTTTTTCGAACTTCAATGTTCAATGTGGTACTATTCATACCTTTTTCAGTCACCATTTACAGATCTGGTTCAAATTTAATACTCAATTAGTATTTTTGTACCAGATTTCAAAATAGTGACTAAAAAAATATGTAAATAATTATCTTTGATAAAAAAACTTACCATTATTCATCAGCAGACTTTTGCAATTCTGCCTATTCATCAGCAGACTTTTGCAAGGCTGCTGCAAGGCTAGTGTAGATATTTCAATTATATTATAAAATAAATGTTATGTGTTAATATAAAATTTAGGATTACTGAAACGTAAGAGAGAGACCTTTTTCTTTAATTTATGCTCCTCCAGCTTTCTGTATTGTTATGTTATGGATTTCATTTTGCAATCAAAATACCATCTGTGACTCGATTGTCGTGATGGGTGAACTTTTACTTATACACCTACAGGTTTGTACGGAACCCTCATTGCGCGAGTCCGACTCGCAGTTGGTCGATTTTTTACCACTAATGTAGGTTTTTACAATTCAATTTTTGGGTTATTGTCGTTTGTCAGTTGTCTGAATTGTCCACTTGCTTATTATTGTGACTCACTTTTCTGATAGTGACGAATGTACAATAGGGATGATGACTAAAAAAATGTTTTTTGTCCGTAATGTAGATTATGCAAAAATAACGTACACGTATTTTTTCTTGTTTTACGTTATCTTAAGATTACGGCGATACATTGAGTTATAATGTGCCATGACGTCACTTGTATGTAAATTTTATACGACGTATCAACCCCCACTCCCCAACTTTAATGCGTTGTATCTGAGTCATTTTTTTATTAATATGATAAAGCAAAAAATACGTTTCTAATATTTTTTTATTATCTGACTGACGGACTAAATAGAATTTCTTTTTTTTGACCCAGGCATCATCCCTATTAAACATTCGAATACGTCAAGTTCTAGTAAAAGATTTTTCTGGCTAAAATCCCATATTGATTTTCACTTCATCAATTAAATCTATATCATATAATAAAATAGTAACGATTTTTTTTTATTCGTTTGTCTGTTTATTTGGATCTATGTTCCGGATTGGCACAAAAATTATGATGATGATGATATCGGATTTGGATTAAATGTGGCATACAGATGTTTTATACCCTGGATTAACACTGGGTATTTTTAATCGCGGTACGTTCCCGTGGCATATTTTCTCACATATATTACAAAAGAACTAATAAGTAGTTCTAAGCCAAAGAATGTAGGTGTTTTTCTTTGGAGGGAACCAAAGAATGAACAGCCACATTCTTTACAAGCCAAAGCAAATACTGAGGTAATTAAAGCTAAGATTCCCACTTTTTCTTTGCAACTTTAAGTACCTATCTTGAAGTTCATTAAAATGGCGCACCAGTTTCACACAGACTCCTTTGTCGTTTAATAAAAACTTATAAGAATAATTATGTTCATGAAAAAGTTTCACCTCGGTTTTTGTTCTTATTAGTATCGTAGTTAGTTTCATTAACCTGGTTTAAAGAAGATACTATCTGCTATATACATAGTTTTATTGTGACACAAGGTAAATAAATGTACAATCACTTTGATCAAGCGACAAAATATTGTAAAGACCAATCATCATCATCGTCATCATTTCAGTTGAAAGACGTCCACTGCTGGACATAGGCCTCACCCAAGCACCGTCACTTCGACCGGTTCTGTGCCTCCCGCATCCAACAGATTCCAGCGGCCTTGGAGAGACCGTAAAGAGCAAGGCACGCGTTGAATTATTAATTCTTAATTTTCATCTTCTCGCCCTTGTCGCATGTTACGCGGGGTTCGCCCAACACATTTTCTTCTTCCCTGTCAACCGTCAGTTACGCTATCATTCACTCCCTTCTCTTTCATATCATTCCTCACACAATCCAAAACACGTTCTAGAGTGCTCTATCATTTTGTAAAATATTATAGACTTAAAAATAATACATGCATAATTTATTTTAAACTAACTAAACGATCACTGACATCGGTGAAGGAAAGCAAGTCGAGGAAATCTGGACTTACCCTAACTAATATTATAAATGTGAAAGTGAATTCGTTTGTGATGCTTTCACGCTAAAACAGCTGAACAAGTTTAGATGAAATTTGGCACATGGGTAGACCATGGACTGGAAAATAATATAGGATATCTTTTAACCCGATATTCTTACGGGATCGAGACTCATGCGGGTGAAACCGCGGGTTATATAAGTCTGAAATCGCCAACCCGTCTTGAGCAAGCGTGATGCTCGAACGTGAAGCTCGTGCCTTCTCTGTATAAGAAGAGATCTTTGCCCTGCAGTGGGAGAGTAATAGGCTAGTTTTAAATTATAACTATTACCTACATTAATAATATCTGAGAGGGGCTCGAAGGTAAAGCTACGCTTGCCGAGATCAGTTCGTGGATGGGGTGAGCATCCATTACATTTCGATACCCCTCTGTGCCTCCGAGAATGCCGTAGGTACCGGCTGTCATTCGTAGATTTTTGCCAGTCCTTACGGGTAGACAGAAAGAAGCCCGAAAGTCTGACAACCAGTCTTACCTAGGGGTATCGTATTACCCAGTGACTGGGTTGTGAAGGTCAGCTAGGCAGTCGCTCCATGTAAAATACTAGTATTCAGCTGCATTCTGCTAGACGGGAAGCCGACCCCAACATATTTGGGAAAAGGACCGGGAAAATTGATTACATTACCTACATTACTCGTAATATGACCATATTATATTACAAAACTGGAAATTCGAAGTCATGATGAACAACGTGATGAAAACTGGGTTCGCGTGGTGGATTATCGCCAACTCCCTCTCACCGAGAGAAGGCCCAGCTGTGGGAACAATAAAGGCCGATTATGAGCCTATCCACCAATACCGACAGTAAAGCAAGAATTTTCTCATAACGTGAATGCAATTAAAAAATTGTAAGCAAACAAAGAGAATCCTGTACCTATTTCAATTATGATTACCCACTTTTCCAGTCAAGTTAATTTACTTGGAAAGTTATTTGAAAGTTGAATAAAGAGAGGTTTCCCTTTTGATCTTGTCTTTAACCTCGTGTTTGTGTAAAATAATTAGTATTAATTCGAATTAAGTGAAAATTGAGATCGTTTGAGAGTTGATTAAACATATTTTGACTGCTACAAATATTTCACAAGAATATCGTGGGGAAACGTACAGGGTGGAATTATTTTTGGACTATCCTACGAGTAATTAGAGCTCACATAGGTAGTTAGCAATAAAGGTTCTATTTGACGCTCCATATGAAACGACTTCAAAAACGTCACTGAACGGTCTTACGTCAGAGGTTTTTATTTCTTGTGGCTATGTTTCTCAATATATGTACATAATTATTTATGTCAACTTACAAAATACATACTTGAACATATTTTTTGTTGTCGTTTAATATATCACCATTCCATCAACATCGAAAACGACTCAAAATGTTACAATGCAATACTAAACACCTTACAACTATTAATAAACAGAAACAACATAATCACGAAGTAATCCATTACCGTGTTTCCATTGTGGCCGGCATACAATGCGTTCACTGCACTGTGACACGGCAGCGCGGTGACGCTGGCGCGTAATGTAGCGTGAATTAACGCGAAACCTCTAGAGGACTGGAACTGTTGATATTGTAAATGTGTTTTCTGTGCTGTGTGGCTTTTGGGATAGACCAAAGAGATTTAAGCATGGAATTACATAACTTAACATCACGCCTGTAAGCCCCGAAGGGTTAGGTTACGTTAGGTTAGGAGGCCGCAAAAGAGCCACCAGTCGGGGATTATGGAAGGCGCACAGAATCTCGTGATCCCCGGTCCAAGTGTGTGAAGGGAACACCGGGGTGTTTTTTTAGTCAGTAGGAGTCTGACTTCGACCGCTCCAGGGTGGAGGACATTCGTGAGAATTTTCAAACCAGGAAAAAATGGTTAGATTATCAGCTGTACCTATAGTACACCCACATTTCGCCAGTTATGTTTAAGTCCCATTTAATAGGGGGCGAGCCTATTGTCATCAATATGTTTCGTGAATCCCAAATTAAGATGATTATTTTATTTTACCTTTTTTTGTTCTTTTACGTACTTATTTGACATTATCTTTTCATTATCTGATATTATATATCTACAATATTCTATATTTTTTGTTAAATTAGATTTGTTACAGCTGTAGTGGCAATCATGTCATTTGGTTTAAATAGGTCTTTATTTTTATTATTTGAAAATAAATTGTAACAACCAATTAACCGTGGAGTTTCTTACCGGCTCTTCTCCATAGGAAACTACCAATTGGAACCGTGCATCTAGCTTCTGACATTTCATATGTGCCCTTGTATGTTTATGTGAAACAAAATATTTTGAAATTGATTATAATCACAAAATATATTATTTTCACATCAGTGATAATTCTTTCACATTTTTAATATCAAGCGTGAATTAACACGAAAACTCTATAGGACTGGAACTGTTGATATCGTGAATGTGTGTACTGTACTATGTGGCTTATGGGATAGACACACCTCTGGAATCCGATGCAGGTTGGTAGTGTAAAGGATTTAAAAAAAAGACACGTAGCTACTGCAATTTCGTATAAATGATCTAACACAATCACAAATTACATTCTTTTCATTTTTTTTGTGGTGATTCATTCACATAATTATTTAATCATTAACATTGATACTGTGCAGACTTATGAAGATACTCTAATAACGCAACATAATATCACCACACCTTTTTTCAAGTGTACTAGTACATCTACATTTTACCAGTTATGTTTTTTAAGTTCCATATAATAGTAATTATGACAAATGAAAAGGGCTAGCAGCATCCTGTTGACTTTTATTCATAACGTACACTATTATGCTTTCAGAAATAATAAACAGAATCGAAATCGAGCGAATAACATCGGAGATATGGCAAAAAATGTAAAGCAAGGTACCGCTACTCAAAAAATTTAAATTGATTATCATTAAAAATATTAATATCTTTAATATTTTCTTAAAGCTAATTTTCGATAATTTTTCATAAAAATTCTGAAAAATACGGGTGGCTACATGCCCATGGGCAACATTGTATAGTATTTTACACGCACTATATTAAGCTGTAGGTACCTCAAGTACTGTTCAAATATTACATATACCTGAATGATCGTTCAATATGAAGTGGTTTTTGGTAGGGATAAAGTAGAAACTTCTACTTTACTCCTAGAAGACACGTTTCAAAATATAATTATATAGCACCAAAAAGCAAGGTCTAAGTAGTCGCAATTTTACATAGTAAAGTCCACCATAAATTATATCCTTTTAATTATTACCTTTTACTGCCAAAAACATATATGAATTCAAACCATTTTTTATCCAAACATCACAAATAGCTGGCAGCAATTTTCGTACCTACATCGTTTAACAACAAAACAAACATGTTATCACTTTAAAATTCGCACGCAAGGGTTGAACACGACAGTGTGGAAGTTATTCAGAATAACATTGTCTGGAAGTTAGTCCAGCTGCCCGAACAACACGCTTCGCACCGGAGTTAAGAAAGAAAGTGGATATTCCATCAACGTGTTCGTAGGTTTTTCCTTAGTAGGATCCCTCTACCCATGCAGTTCTTGACCCATATGTTGGAGTGTCAAAATTTTCAATATACACCTGTACTTCTGATTTGGCGTGGCCACCCACTGGGCCCAACTAACGTAATACATTTATTTACATTTGGCTCGAAAAGAAAGAAGAGAGATGGCCAGTGATGAGGCTATAGACAAAGTACGGGACTTTAATAATCCGCAAAATTTGTAATAGTTAAAAACATTGCTAGGAAAGCCTTCAACAGATTACGACTTACTACTTTTTAGTTCCACTAAAAAGCAGTGAGAAATCATGGTTACCATAATTCCTCGATATATTTTTCCTCAATTCAAAGTTAATGCTGTTTGCAAATACCACTCATCATAACAACGGTCTAATCGACCAACATTGTATAAACGTAATTATCTACCTACAACTGTTTCGTAGTTACAAGTGTAGTAGTCTTTCACACTCTGCAATGTTCTATGCGCATTTTGAGCATTACAAGGACTCCTTTTACTGCTTTTCCCTCGTTTCTACCCTCCATACATTTCATGCAATATTCATGAATGATGCGTCCAGGTGTACCATTACTTCCTGCGGTTTTGAATGTTTTGTACTGATGTTGTGCCACATGTGCTGGGAGCTTCTGTCAGTAGATTAATCGACAGAAGTTGTGGAGAATAGATGGTTTGCTTTGTGGGTTGACTGATAAGCAAGGCAAGATTGAATCCTTTACGGCCGAACCCATTATCCTATTGTCAGTAAAAGACAGATCGCTATTGATAGTAATTCTATTGTCATTGTGTCACATTCCATAGGCTTCCTAGTCTCTGACAGCTTATTGGGACTTTAAAACCATAGATAGATAGGTTTTTTTTATCTTTAGTATGCCAAAACTGGTTATTGACAGCGATTGGGGTCGGCCATTAGTAGTGTTGGATAGGTACTCGTATTCGTTTTCTCAGACATCAGTTAAGGGAGTCAGATGCTCAATATGCAAAATTATGTGTCAGTTGCGTAAAAAGTCGAAATCGAATTACGCTGCCTTTAATTAACATTTTACAGGGCACGCTCACTAATCAGCCTTTAAGTATCATAAGTAACCGTTTTCGTCTAATATTATAAAGAAAAAAGATTTGTATTTTTGTTAGTAATTAATAAACTCAAAAACTACCGAAAGATTTTACAAATTCTTCACCAGTAGAATGCTATATTATGACTGAGTAACATAGAATATAAATTATTGAGATATTACGTGGGTGAAGCCGCTGGTGGAAGCTAGGCTGAACTAATCCTATATAATATATATTTATATTATTATAAATGCGAAAGTGAGTTTCTTTGTTTGTTACGCTTTCACGCTAACACGGCTGAAAGGATTTGGATGAAATTAGGCACATGGGTAGATCATGACCTGGAAAAGAACATAGTCTACTTCTCATCAAAATTGAAAAGTCATTTATTCAAACTAGGCTGAGAATCAGCACTTTTCGAACGTGAAAATTACATAAGACAGTCCCGCAACACGCCAACCCTTCACCACTTCCTAGTGGTTTAGCTGGGAAGAAGAAGTGGCGCAAAAAACTCCCCAGCAGCACAGCTGTCTGTTCAAGATAATTTAAATTAGGCAAAACATAATTTAAATTATAAATTAATAGCCAATTGACAGCTAGCACACGCCAATGTACCAACCAAAAACAGCGAGAACTATACTCAAGCAGAAATAAAAATAACTAAACGTAAACAATATCTAAAAAAGAAAATAAAGCCTCCAGGCATAAAGGGCGTGCCCGCTTACATATAGCTGTAATTAGAATTTATCCTGGATCGCAGAAGAAATCGCGGGCAACTGCTAGTATTTTTATAAAAAAGAGAAAAGATTAAAAAAAAAATGTATGTTTTTTTGCTTTCAAACTAAAACGGCAGAACAGATTTGCATGAAATTTGGCACATGGGTAGACCATGACATGGGTTAGGAGAAAGGATATTTATTATCCCGATATTCCTACGGCATCGAGACTTCTACGGGTGAAACCGCGGGGCACAGCTAGACTTTTTATAAAGATACTAGCTGCGCCCCAGATACTAACTCGCTTTCGCATTTATAATGTTACTTCCCATTTCTGGGATTTAATTCTTTGAAACGGTTGACGATTGCATAGGTAATTTCTGAGAATGCACTTTGTAGATTACAAAGTAACAAGTTACAAACAAGTACAACTCAATAAATCTCTCCTATTCTGCTTTAGATGTTTCTAAGAATCTGAAAAGATCCTTAAAATATCTTGGCTTCTTTCCTCTGTAAGTAAGTCCCTACTTAACGTAAATGAAATTTTTTGTGTACATTCATGTCCTAAATATTCCGTTTTCATTCTTAAAATAAAAATACTATTTGCATGTATATAAAAAGAGAGGGGAAAGAATCATGGTTATCAAAGAAATCTCCGCACCGCTGTCAACAGGAAAAGGGTCCAAAAGACTGGCAACAACCTACAACGTGGCAATGCTGCCAACCTTTTGGGCACTTTCGCCAGAAAATGAGCCAGCCTTCTGGTCACGTGAAGATTCGACCAACCGCCTGGGCGATATCTCGAAAAACTAAGGGCACTATGACCCTGTGACCTTAGTGTTTCAACCCATAACTCCTAATAAGATTAGAATATTTGTCCGTTTCAAGTTGACCACATAGCAATATTGACGATGAAAAACAATTGAAAGTGGTAACATAGTCTGGAAACTCTACGACTCAATTGCAAAGATCAAATAAGCTTAAAGGTACCCGACCGCAGGAGGCAACTGCAGGCGACGTGACGCGACACGAATGGTTTCTATGAAATACCTTCCGTAGCTAGCGACACATCGTTAGCAGCTACGGGCGTACGACAGGCGACACGTGCAGCCTGACCGCAGACCAGTAGTGTCGCCAACGCTCGAGCGAAAACACGTTTTTCTATCTTCTATATACCGACTGGAATACGGGCCGCTGCCGCCTGCGGTCGAGTTTGGAATCATAAATGCAGCGACATGACACCGCGACACGTCGCCTGCAGTTGCTGCCTGCAGTCGGGTACGGAATGGTGCCTTAAATGTATCTATGTATCTTTTCGAACTGCATTTAATCACTGTTATATAGGTATTATATAAGTGACACTTCAGAAATTATTAATTCTAATTGAATTTTCCTTTCCAATTCAAAGAACTTCGTACTTTCGTTCAGTAAATAACATCTTCTTCTAAATCCTATTTAAAGGTAAATATTCAACGAAACCCATATTGGGTTGTAGTCACACATATGCTTATGTCAAAACGTTGAATTTTGGTCCTTTGACTTGTTTTGTGTGTTAAATTATTATACTGAGGGCGTTCTTAGGGATGTGAAAATGCGCAAACAAAATAATATGGGTAATTTTTAATTTTAATTTTGTAAACATTGGCTTTTTAATATGTGCACTTTTGCAACTAGAACCTTTTTTTAATATATTTTGACGTTCTAAAGTGCCTTTTCACGGCTTACTTGCATTAAATTATTTGTTATTGGCTTCAGTGTATCATTCTCATTATAGTCGAACTAACTGTATGATCTGTTCAAGCATCACAATTTTAAATAATTCATGACCTCTGATAAAAATACCTACATTTTGCACAACCAAAACCCTGCTACTCTCATGCAGGGCACAATGAAAGCAAATATACAATTCCCTCCTCATAGATATGATGATCCTGATAGATCCTGTCATATCACGCAAGCATGTAATATTTCTTCTCAAAATAAAATAATCTCCAGCCATCGGTGCTCTACGTGCTACAAAGCTCTGAACACAGAAACAAGTGACTTTATAAAATGTATTTCTTGCTCTCTCAGATGTTTCGAAATCAAGCTGGAATGTTTTCTCCAATATTAGGATGAAACGAATTTTGGTAATACTGTATTAAAATATGGCAACTTTTTGCGGTTTCAATTTATTGTTCCTTTCCGACTCTGGCTTCTAAATGGCAGCTCCAATGAACGGTCAAACTAAAAGCATGGCGTCCAAGTCTAACGCGGGGTTACTAAGATAAAGGATAAAAACAAAAATCATTCATTAATTTCAGATCTGACTGAATGTCCATGTACTATCGAAGAGCTTCATATCTAACTGCAGTTTGAAAACAATATCCCGTGAACACGATGCCCACATCTGTTACCGCCCCGTTTGTATAGCCGCCGAGTGCTGCAAGCAGAAATAGTCCTTACAATGTATAGATATGAAGTTCTTCGATGATACATAAAGC
This sequence comes from Xanthia togata, assembly GCA_963853775.1. NCBI lineage: Eukaryota > Metazoa > Arthropoda > Insecta > Lepidoptera > Noctuidae > Xanthia > Xanthia togata. The sequence goes on from OY970794.1 coordinate 6,774,548, forward strand.
CTACACCCTTCATAAACAACAGCTGGAAACAACGCTTACAAACCAAAACAAACAAACATCGACTAAAACACGATTGGTCTGTCGACTAAATTACCCGATTAGTAATCGAGCATCGTAGTCGCATCACTATGGGAGTTTTAAACGAGTTTAGTACAAAGTTGGCCACTCAAAGAGGAAATTAACGGGAATACGCCAATCGTAAATTGGCATTTCGCGAGATATATTTTGCTGTTTCAGGATTAGGTAGGTACAAAGATTGATTCGCGTGAATCGGGTTAATGTTCACTCGGTTATGAATGTTCGAGCTCGAGCCGGGGTTTGCGTTAAACAAGGTTAAAGGATGTTTTCGTATACGATTTTTTTATTGCTGCGTATCAAGTAGGTATTTCCTTTATTGTATTAGGCTTATTTGTCTTGTAAAAGGGGCTGTTGTCTCTGAGTGTGATATTAAAAAGGGGTAACATTTCTTATTCGTTGAAAAATGGAACTAGATGTCAAGAAAGCATAACAAGGACTTAAAACGGGTTTTTTAAACGTCAATTTATGCATTTTTTTAAACATTATGTCATGGAATTGTAATTCGAATTAGACTTACAATTTAATCAAAATGTTGCATTTAAAAACAGGGAGATTTAAAACGCAACATTTTGATCACTTAACAAATTACTATCAGTACTTTTTCTAAATCGAACTACCATCTAGTCAGTATGTGCGTGCTACCACTTCCTGTATTTGTTTTTTTTAACTCCCTCATCACTTAAAAAATGACTGTGATCCATCTAAATCACTATCCCATTCAGAACCACACTCACGACCACCCAAAATCTTGCAAAGCACGGATCGAGACCCGGCTCGAAGGACCATCTAATCAATATGTGCGGGCTACCACTTGAGTTATGGCAACGCCCCGGGCTTGCATCTGCACACATCATAAATTTGCTTCACTCGATGCTCGTTCGAATTTCGAATACCGATGAGTCGCATACGGCAAGGCGGTTATTCGATGCAGATTTACAACGGATATTCGAGTTTTAAACGTGGAATGCTCAAGTGCGTGCGGTTTGGTCTATTGTAACGTTGAGTTGAATATTTTGATAGACAGGTATCCACAATGAAGACGAGTAACTACTAAACTTGTATGAGAGTATAATAGGGATTGGGCTTGATAATTACATTGAGTTAGAAAGGTACTTGATTTTTTGATAGGTAGGTAAAGCTTAAATTAAAGAAATTTTAATTAACTTAACTAAATTAGGACTTAAGTTTTGGTTAATCGCAAGGAACAGTCTGATAAACAAAATTTATTGGTTGAAAATATTTTTAACACCATTTTTATCAATATAAGCCTAACAACAAAAAACATATACTTTTATTATATTCAAACATTAATGGTTTGACAAATGACCTTTTTGCATCAGCCATCATTCTCTTGCCTATAGGTTTCCGGGCAGTTTATCTGTGAGACCAAAAACAACGCAGTACAATAAAGAGTTTTGTTTATTTCACGAACAATTTTATGACGAAAGAATTCATGAGTAGGCTACTAGTGTTGTTGTGATAACATTAAAATTACCCCAGTATTCCCCGAAGGGTTAGGCAGAGGTGTACCTATAGTACACCCACATTTACCACACACACTATAACTCTTTACGAGGAAGCACAGGTGCTAACTGTACGCCAGATGTACATATTGCTTACTGCACTTCTCCAACACTCAAACCTACCTGAAGAAAGGAGAAAACGCATAGGTCTCTCCAGGAGAAACTTCGCAGTATGTGGGACGACTGCTGTTGGTACGTCCTTCGCGCAAAGATTCTTCCCTTTCCGTGGAGGTGAATTTTACAACAAACTAAATAAAACTATAAATATAGCAAATTGTAGTAAGCTTGAGTGTAAATCTAAAATTATCAATTGGTTGTTATAGTTAAACTATACGGAAAAAGAAAAATTACTTGAGGTAGCCAAGTAGGCAGGCTAGGTAGTACTCGTACTCATACTTGTTATGTAAGATTATATATTCATATAATACTTATTATGCAATAAATGTATACATACTTATATTTTATTCACACACACACATACACACCATCATTAGGTTCGCACTATTTCCACGTTGACAACCACCATTTATGATGTGATGGGGGCTTGGAGTTCTGAAATACAATCTCCCACAAAATACAAGTTTCTGCCAAACTACCTGTCCAGCTATACATTTAAAACGATGTAATTTGTGGACATGAATAAACTTTTTTTATTATTTTATTATTATTATTATTTCACCAGTAATGTTTAAGTCCCATGTAATAGCGGGCGATCGCCATCAACCGGGCACAAATCTGAATCTGGGCTGCTACTAAGAAATAAAGAAAATTTTATTTAAGGATATGAGATTAAAGGATATAACTCTAGTTGCTTTATATGTTACCATGAAGAACGATATAAGGAACTAATAAGAGCTTTTAGAAACTACGAGTATTTTTCGTAGGTATATAAAACCCTAGTACCTGACCTACCTGATTTGGTATAAGTAACCTTAATGGTGATGTATTTGACAAAGGTCAGGGGGCCAACCAACACCTCTATTATTATTTCAATAATTATTACTTTACAGTGGGAAAGTGATGGAGCTATACGTTTTGCATAGCTCCATCACTTTGCCTTTGTGATGTAAGTCAAATAATACGTTAAGTAACGTTAATAAGAGGTGATGGTTGGCCCTATGGTACTCGTAACTGGCCTGCGTGTATAACCAGATGCATGAACTTAAACGAAGCATAAGGCGTATGTAAGGATCGTATCAGATGGCGTACCTTCCCAGGTAAAAACTACAGAACGCCACACATAAACTTAAACAAACATAAACATACATAAACTCACGCCTTCCTATGGGGGTCCATAGGAATAAAAGTTTTTGTATGTATATGTGTAAAAAAGAGCAATAATTTTACGCATAGAACTGCTTTTAATATACTTTAATATTCAAATTATAATTTGCTACACAAACATTAATTAATGACTATAACGTAATAAATGACTACGCACAAATTTATGATAAATGGTAGGAAAATTCTCCAACACAAATCTAAACATCGAGTTAAATTAGTTATTTAACAGCAAATTGCATACGAACCGCAACCAGTCAAAACCTATTAATCACAACAAATTTTATTCTGTAATAGCAAAAGCCATTATGTGTTAACTGTACGATAAAAACTTCTATTACGACTTTTAAAGGCGAAACGGGTCGCGTTGCATTCATCTTTTCACTTCTCTATCTACAGAATAAGCCCGCGCTTTGAGAATAGGGCCTCAAGCGAAAATACGCTTGCTTTGCTGAGAAGTGCCTTCCACTTGCCGAAGATCTTATAGATTTGGAAAGAGTCAATAGGCCTCACCGGTCTTTGAGAGATGTACTTACGTCGTCCTTGTCTGTTGAGTACCAAGGCATTTCGTTGAATTCTCCTTGAAGTTGGACTATTTTTAGACTAACATAAAGATGGATGAAATGAAATTGGTATTGGGAATCGATTGGTATCGGTTCTCAATGTCTTTATACAGGTGAAACATTTGGGTATGATTGAACGAATCTCGATACTTGAGTACGTGTGGTGAATATAAGGCAGTCATATTTGCCACCAACTTTGCTAACTAGGCGACTCTTTTCTCAAAAGGGTGACGTATGTCCGTTTTCACCGACAGCTAAGTGACACTTAAATGAATCCCTAAATAAAAGTGCACTATTGGGTTTTCAACGCCAGGCTCAGCGCTGAGAGTTCATCATCATCATCATCATCATCATTTCAGACATGGGACGTCCACTGCTGAACATAGGCCTCCCCCAATGATTTCCAATTTGGCCGATTGGAAGCGACCTGCATCCAGCAGCTTCCTGAGACCTTTATTAGGTCGTCTGTCCACCTTGCCTCCAATCTCAGTTTCTTGTCTTCTCTCAATGCTGAGAGTTCATTCTCATTTAAATTAACTCACCCATTGAAACTCAGGTTAAACTATTTCATTGAGTGTATTTTTCCAACAAGTCCCTACTCTTACTTGTCTCGAATTTGCCATCAAACATAATTATTTAATACTTTGTAATTTGAATATTTTAACAGAAAATGCAAGAACATTAAAATACGTTTCACGCAAAATAAATGGATAATTTTTTGTTTGCGAAAATATACAAAGCTTTTAAAAACTAATAAGCTTTCAGACCGTCTGGTATACAAGAAATATTTAGAATTAGCTTTTCATTTCTCCCACATTATTTATCTAGTTATTTAAACAAGTTTGCAATTCCAAGTAAATATTGAGTGTAGAAAAAATAACAAAGTGCTAACTAATTTTGCCTAATGGTGCTTGTAAAAAACTAAGATAATTTTAAGTTTGAAATAAAAAGTTTTGAGCTTTGAACTAGCTAATGAGTTGATATAAACAGAAATGCTAAACCAAATATTAAAATAAGATAGAATACTGTGAGAGCAGTGGTGACCCTGTGGTTATGAGTTCATACCCAGACAGGCACTTCACTTTGTGTAAATAATTTCATCACCACTGCTCTCAAAACGGTGAAGGAAAACATCGTGAGGAAACCGGCATGTCCCAATAGAACCAAATATTATTATAAGAAGATATTATTCGAAGATATTTGACAGCTACGAGTACCAACCCGCACTGGGCGCGCGTGGTGGATTACGGCCCACTCCCTCTCACTGAGAGAAGGCCTGTGTCCCAGCGGTGGTAACATTATAGGCTGATTATGCTGTGAGATTACACATTACACAAGGGTGAAAATTCCACATGTAAAGCCTCAAAAAAATGCATACAGCTGAGGTGGCATCTATAGGTATCGGTACATATGAACTACGCTACTAACTATAAAAACATGACGTCACACAAAAATCTTGACGTCACACAAAAATCCTGACGTCACACAAAATCCTGCATCGCGCAAGCAGTGTTTTGCAAGATCAACATTTATTATAAATAACTTTCCGACATCAATCGTTGGGCAGTTGCCTGCCAGACACAACACCAGTCTGGTCGGAGGATCCTCCCTTTTCTATAGAGTATGAGTGAACTATACAGAATTAATTAAATTGTGTAAAAAGTTTTGTGTGTTTTCACATCGGAATCTTTGTTCCGATGTGAAGCCACAAAACATGATATTTTACAATGGGTAGGTACTTAATTGTACCTTGATACAGTAAAATGGAGCACAAATTGTAGACAATCAAATAAATAATATTGTCGATGTGTGGGTACATCATTTTGAGGCTGTCTGTACCTAGGTGGTTGCGTAGAATCAGAATTTATTTATTCGTACAATCTAAAACTTTCCACACCAATCATGATGATAATAATATGATTACAGTAATGATTGCCTGTTTAACAATTTAAAATCTTTAATAATGATAATTATCATATTTTATATTTTGCTTTTTACTTGACATCAAGGCAACGACGACATTTTGCATCAAAAAGGAACTTCCTTCCGGTCCTGAAAGGAGCCGATTATCTCGAACACACTGACTTAAAGTATGACCAACTAGACTTATGACAAACTGGTTTGGCTGACTGGCTAGCTTACATATTTGTATGCTGAAAATCTCGCATTGGGTCGCAGCATTATGCTGAGCGATGGCCGTTTTGCGTGGATGTGACGCATACTTTTTCTCAATTTGTATTTTTTTTTTTGTTTTGTGATCTTTATTTGCCTCGTGTTCACAGTATTTTCTTTCTTTCTTATTTATTTCATGTAACAAATCTGTTTACAATGTTATAAGTAGGAGCCATCATCAGTCTCTTGTCCCCCTCCCCATTTATTTAGGGTCGGCGCAGCTTCTTCTTTTATACTTCACTATTAATTGTCATCTCAACAGTCATATATCAAGTATATATAGATACAACTGCGAAGTACAAAATGTCAAAATGCGGATCATAACTATAATATGTATTCTAATTAATATTAGAAATGCAAAAGTTTGTTTGTTACGTTTTTACGCTAAAACGGATGAACAAATTTGGATAAAATTTGGCACATGTGTAGACCATGACCTGGAAAAGAACATATGAACCTTTTATCCCGATATTCCCACGGGATCGAGACTTATGCGGGTGAAACCGTGGGGCGCAGCTAGGAATATTTATACATATTATTTATATATGTAATATTATAAACGCGAAGGTGTGTTGTTTGTTTGTTACGCTTTTACGCTAAAATTTCTGAACAGATTTGGATGAAATTTGGCTCATGGGTAGACCATGACTTTTTATCTCGGAAGTAAATAAAAGCAAAAGCAGTTCTCAAGGTATTATTTCTGACCTCTACGCAGCCGAAGCCGCGGGCAAAAGTTATATGATAAAAAGATGAAGAATCACCATAATCACGTTTGAAGTAATTTTGACAATACTTAGATTTTCACCTCTGTCTTTGCTACTCATGTATTCAAAAATATCTTGAGAATAGGTACTAATATGAATTCTGTCTACAAACACCATATTCAAGCAGATTCAAAAGTATGTAGGATAAATGCATTTTAAATCACGAACGGTACCCCATTTTTTCTGTAGCCCAACCTAATAAAATAGACCGAGCACATTACTTTCCGTCGACTCCACCCGTACGTCTCCTATGCAAAGGTTTAAATTCGACTCTTTACGACACCATCGGAGCTATAAGAATGTTATATACCATTTTTGTATGACAAAATTTTCTGGGAGTCCACGTACATTTTTTACAGCACCTTTTTGATACCTCGCGAGTAGGCACTTAATAAAAATTCAACGATGTTAGAACAATCGCAGTCGTTATTTTGATGACACCAGCGCGTCTGCGTTCTGAATATTACACCGTCTCTGTAAATTAAGGTTTGTGTAATAACACCCAAGGTAACTAATGCTTTGCACAAATTTTCGTGGTTGATGTGATTTCAGAGCTATGACATAATAGGATTTATTGCGTGCTGCTGTGAAATTACATTTACGTACATACGAGTACGTCTGTGTCATTTAGGTAGTATTTTCTCTAGCTGTATGTCCAAAAGAATTTGTCATCTTAATTATTCCTTGGCTTTAATCAATTGTTAGATAGTCTTTTGTTGCTATTGTTAACATCACCCATCACTGTGTAATGAAAACCACAAGTCGGCTTCTAGTCTTAACTGGATGCAGCTGAATACTATTATTTTACAAGGAACGACTGCCTATCTGACCGCCACAACCCAGTTACTTGGTAATACGATACCCCTTAGTGAGTCTGGTTGTCAGACTATGAACTGTCAAAGTCCAAGAATGGCGGCCAGGCGGCCGGCCGGCTTAGCGTGTTTTCCAAGGCACGAAGGGGTCTCGGCATGTTAAGAAGTTTACCCATCCACGGCCCGACTGCGGCAAGCGTAACTTAACTTGATCGATCGTCCCGTGCGGCTGTTATTAATTAGCCACGGACCCCTCTAAAAACAACAAGCTATCGTGTAAATTAACATGAGATTTGATAGCAGATCAAAATCGGCTAACCAATTGCGTTAACACAAAAAATTGCAATGCCTTTCATTTTGACAATTCTACTATATTTATTGCGTTATTAACGATGTCGAACAGACGAATTTTTCAAACATATGCATAGGAATTTCTTTCCTAATCCGTCGGATTGTGTAAAAATGTGTGTGTTCGGAATTATTTATTTATTTATTTAATACTTCAAGCACATAAATGTACAGAGGCGGACTTAATACCATAGGAATTGTCTACCAGTCAACCTTTGGGTGATACAGAGACAAAACAGAGGTAGGTGCAATTACGAGAAATTGAGGAATATTTTTGCCTAATTATATATAAATATAAGCACAAATAAAGATACATAAATACACGAATATACTAAAACAAGACAAACAATGGGAAAACATTAACGTTGTGATGATACTGCCAGCTTCTTACGAATGTGTTTGCGAACTTTAACTTTAAAGGATATTTTTTTAAGGATTTGGGATGAAGGTTTCTAAAAATTAGAAGTCTGGTACATTACTCACAATATAAATTGTGACCGTACATTATTTTACATTACTTTTTCATAACGTTAAGTTATTTTTAAATTAGCATGAAACTTACCCATAATTTAACCTTGGTAGAAACTTTAAGATCACTCCCCATCTAAAATTTCGTGGCCCGGTGCGTACCGAAATTAATTACAACAGTTTCTGTTTATTTTGGATTAAAGCACATTTTAACACGAGGTTATTAAAGCCTCCTACACTTTATTGAAAATGTCTAATGTTCGGTGTTTAATTAAGTGTTCAAAGACAACAGGTAGGTGTTACTTAAACTTGTTGGTGGTATTATGATTTATTGTCACTGTCTTTATTTGAATTTCGGTTGAACTGAGTTTGATGTTATTTAATGTGATTCGTGATGAAAATGGTTCTGATGACTGCGCCTTGGAGCGTAACTGTGGTATACTATTCCCCAAACGTGGGACATTTATTGTGTCCTGCGTGTACTGTCGTCTGCACATAAAAACTGATGGACGCTCCTGATGGCGCCAAATACGTAGCTCATTTCTGGACCGAGAGGTCCATTTAGATTGCCATCGATAGGCCAAGTAGAAAAAGATAAATGAAAATGTTCCTGGCGAAATGTGGGTGTCATTGACTCACAGTCTCTCACCCTTTGAGGATGTTTTGTGTATGTAAAAGTGTTATTCTTTCTTCAACCGTTGTTGTGTTTTTGTTGTATTTTCTACAACACTGAACGCCATGGTAAAACTCTCAGAAAATTAAGTCTACTCTAGGTTTAATTTTTTGATTAGAAATTCAATAAAAATTAAATGTCTTCGACTATCCACTCAAAAAACTTTTATTAAATATTTTTCGCTGTTCAGACAGTGTTAATTAAACAAGTATTGATTAAAAAGCTGTACTCGTAACGTAACAATATATTTTTAATAAAAGCAGGTTATATTGAAAATATATTGTTACGTTACAGCTTTTTTTTTTAAAAGAAAGCGAAAAAGGTTTATTAAAAGTTTTTTTAGCAAAAATGTACTAACGATTAAAATTCTTAGCACAAAACTAAAAACTAAAAGCCAAGCAAAAATTGTTCGTTTAATTGAAGTTGAAAATTAAACGAATAAAGATTATTCTAACTACAAAATAGAGTATCTGAAAAGTATATAATAGCCTAGACACCTACAAAGGAAAGTTATTAATTAAAGATATAATATAATTAACTTTTAAGAAAAATTCAATTATTCTGAAACAGTCGCTTTCAAAGTTTTAGTTTCTATCGCCCCTCTTTTTATACCTTTAACGACTCTTTGGCACCGTCTTATTAAAACTTTGCTGATATGTAGGTAGACAAGAATTCAATCAGGCATGTAATAAGTTTTATCAAACATCAAAGGAAGGTTGGAATTAATTAATTAGCGTATTTATTTCAAACTGGCCCTGCTCTTGATCTCGATCTCGCCTTATGGAAATCGGTGGATGAAGAAAAGATGCCTGTTCACTCTTGAAATGAAATGAAATTAATTTACTTGCCAGAATATAGGTACATAATAACATGGAAGAGTAATTTTAGTCTTACTATATTCGACATAACAGTCGTGCAAATATTTATGGATATAAATGTAATTATTGTGTCTAAAAATAAATAATATGATATATAAATGTAATTATACTTGTTAGACCTATAAATGTAATTATTATCTATGGTTAATTTACTAAATGAATTTTATAACAAACTTATTTTTAATAAGTCAAACACTGATTTGACTCAACTGTTGTGTTATTGTCTCCAATATCTTGGTTGAATTATGTAGTAGGGGCACACTGATTTATTTGTTGTTCCTATATTTAAATACTAAATGATTGAGGATACAAGTTCCATTAAATTATTTTGTTAAGAATATCTAAGAGTCAGTATTACAGTTTATAGTTTAAAAGTATTTGTTTTGTACTAATAGTTCAGTTCATTTTATCTGTGGCATTATTGATGTTAGATAGGTAGTAGGGGTAGACAACTGTCATTTGAAATGCTTTATAAGGTCGTGTAACTTCATTCTTGTTCTCTATTCTGTACGTGTCACTGGACTGGTAACAATATAAAAGCTTATGTTAACATCTAAGAACAGACCCTGAGTGGTGTCCATGTCCGTAATATTGAGTTGCTAAAAGCTAATATAAGGAAATAATGTTGTTTATCAGAAGTTCTGCTTTTATTGTAAAATTGATTGAAATAAGGATCATCAGATCACTTCTGGTGAAAGATCGACTGACTACAATGTTCATGTAAGTTCAATTGTCATTATATCTTGATTATTGCTGATAACTATGATGTTCTGTATGTATTAAAATATCGCTAATATTGCTACATAAGTGTTAAATCGAATTAACGAATATTCATATTCTATTTCTTGTCATTGATAAAGTTGTTAGCTTTAAGAAATGGTCCAAGAGATTAATGTAATAACAAAACTAAATGCTAATGTAAAAATGTGTTGATAAAATACTTCAAAACAAGCTTCCGTGGAGTTTCTTATCCTTTTCTCCACGAAGACCTAGATTTGGAACGGATAACTAGCTTTCTCATTAACAATACCTATTTATTGACAAGTCTAATTGTAATAAATGCCTAGTCTTGTCTCCATGTGCTTTCTTATAATCCTTTCCCTACACACCATATTCATAGATATTAAAATGATTAAATAATTAACTAATAGGTAACTATCCTGACACTCTAAAGTTGATAGTTAAGTGGATATCAATGCCTCTAAATATAGTATACCTAATAATCTTTTTCTCACACATGCATAATAATATCATGAAATTACATCAATGTCATTTTAGTCATACACATCATAGTCATAATAAAATTTAATATTAATTAAGCATATTATATTACAAAATATATTAATTGAGTTTATTAGATCGTATCTCACAGTTTAGACAGTTCATCAATTTATTGATTGGATTAGAAAATAATGTCAAGAATTATAATTTGAATAAGTAATTTTTTAAGGTATATCATGTCTGTTTAATATTTAAATAATCATCTACTGAATAAAAACATCTGTCACAAAGCCAATTGTTTAAAGTTCGATTCAATTCTAAGTTATTCATTTTTCTTATTTTTTCCGGTAGTTTATTATACATTTTCACCGCCATGGTGTAGCAGTTTCAGTTCTTCTCTTGCTTTGAAGACTGACAGATTATACAGGGAAGGGAACACAGACGATGGAAGAGAGTTTCACAACTATTTATCGAGTCCATAATGTTCTAACAAGGATTTATTGCGTTGGATTATAACTTCAAAAATATAATACTCAATTAATTAGCAGTAGATTCCTGGAAGTCGTCAGACAGTGTTCTGGTAATTACTAGCTATACCATGGCTCTGCCTGTGTGTTAAGTCCAACACAAATAAAAATTTCTAGCCATACGTTTCTGTTATTACCCCAATCGCCTTCAAAGCTTACCCTTTCAAGCATATCAAACAGTAGAATCTTTAGCTTTTTTTGATACTGGAGACAAAAAAACACTGCATGGGAATTAAAAAATGGATCATTGATAAATCAACTAAGCTATTCGCACATCATCCACCAGCCTTAGTCTTAACTTAGGCCTCATTTACGGAGACGCGGGGCGTAGTGAGTCGCGTGCGGCGCGGTGTGGCGTCTCGCAGCACGTCGTACGATTTTTCTGTTTACGGAGCGGCGGCGCGTCTAGCAGCACTTATCATCGCATGCGTAAACGTATGAAAATGACGTTGTTCATAGAGATGCGGGGCGGGAAGCGTGGTGGTGCCCGCCGCTGCGCCCGCGGCGAATCCTCAAGCGTGTAGCAAAGCACGCGGCGGGCAAACGCTGCGGTGCACGCGGGATTCTCAATCAAACCGACCAGTTTGACTGGCAGAAGATTCCGCCGCGGGCATCGCTTCATCAAGAATTGCTACTGCGTGCGCCGCCACGATAAACGCCGCGTAGGACGCGGCGGTGCCAGCCGCGGGCTCGGCCGCAAAAAACGCTCCATTTCAAGCAAAGACGTCTAAAATCTCTTCTCCGTAAACGCACTCATACAACGCCATATTTTTTAATTCAGTGCAGGCCGCGCCGCAAAACGCGACGCGCGACGCCCCGCGTCTCCGTAAATGAGGCCTCAGGTTTACTAAGAAAGCGAAGAATGATCATACAATAATGGCTACCCAAATACAGAACGTTTGTGACACCTTCATGTCAAAAACTGGTGAAAGTGATTTTTATGACTGCCTTTAAAATATGACGTAACGCTTTTCCCGGACATTTTAGCTTTAGGAATGCTACGAGTTACATTTATAAAAAAAAAAAACAAAAAAGTCATATTTTTCTTTTTTTTATTATTCTTCAGACCTTCAGCGCGGGTGTTATAGTGCACAAGTATGTGCTCAGAAAAAGGTGCACTCTCTCTTCCCTCACTCTCATAATCCGATGTGTCGGCACGTAATCTCACACGACCGGAGAAAGATCAGGCGCAGGAAAAACGGCTTACCGTGCTTTCCGAGGCACGGTAAGCATCACACCGCCAACTGCCAAACTCCAGGCTGTTACTGAGAAATTACAACAACTTATAACACTGTCCGAACTGGGAATCGAACCCAGACCCCACACTCAGCAGTTTTGCTTGCGACCACGACTTCAACGAGCTTGTAAACACCGGTCTAACTAAAGATATACCTGCTACCTATACCCTTCGTTGCTACAGACTTATTCATCGTTGTAATTGATGCCCCCAAAGGAGAAATGTTATGAACTTTGGGGGCCATCGCTCTAAAAATTAATAGGTATCTATTATTCTTGAAGGCTTGATAATATTCTGCGTTGTCTTTTCCCCCTTGTTATTAAAATTTAAAAGGAATTCTTTTATAGAATAGTTATATTTTAATTTGGGTGCCTTTTGTAACGCGAAATTATTATTTTTCTTCAGGCTATAGATTTTAAAGCGTAGGCAATTGTTTGAATGAAATTATTTTTTGATGCTATACAAGGTGTGTATTTTTTGTAGCCAGAAGTAAGTTGTTTTTCGCAGGTGTTTTCACTTAAAGGTCGACGGTACAAGACATTTAACCATTAAGTAAAAATACCAACCATAGTAATTAATCTGCATATTAAAGTTTGTTCGGGGAAGTACTACAACTACTTTTTACTCCCGTCTAGGAAAATGTCTTGGTTTCTACTTGGTGAAATACTCACGGCTCTGGGCATTCCAACTTGTTTTTTTTTATTCTGCACAAACAAAACACACATTAAAAAAAAGACATAAAATACACACGTATATAAAAGTTGCAAAAAGCCTCGTAATCAACCAATACAACCAACCAACCGACCAACTCGTATTTTAACGGTCGTCAATGTATCACATAACACATTTTTCTTACATGAATCAGCCACACAGTTATTGTTGTTGTCTACAGTTATTTATATTGGAACATTCAATTCAATTCAATTCAAAATATTTTATTTCACATAAACCTACATGGGCACATAAGAAACGTCAGAAGCTAGGTGCACGGTTCCAATTGGTCGTTTCCTATGGAGAAGAGCCGGCAAAAAACTCCACGGTTACTCTTTTAAAAATAATTGGTTTTTACAATATTTTCAAGTAACAGTTTTATTAGGTATGGGAGGACAGTGTAGGTCTTTCAACAAGTACCAGATACTTAACAAAATAATTATGGTCAGCAAATATACAGTCTACTAGGCCTACAGCGTTCTCACATTCACAAAATAGAAAATAATCTATATAAAGATGAATAAATTATTAAAAATAAAAACGTATTATAAACGAAATGACGTGATTGCTATTACAGCTGTGACAATTCTGCACATTCTCATTAACAGTCGGCTACACCTAAATGAATGCCTAAATAAAAGCAAGCTGTTCGATTCTCAACTTTTGGCAGTAAGCCGAGCATTGAAAATCCAACGGTGCGGATCAAGTCATCAAAGTTTTGAACTCGTCGAATAAAATAGCGTCCAATTGTTGATCGCTAAATGCACGTACTTACACTAAAAAAGCACAATGACGCGCGAATGTACGACATAGCTGTCACCAGCATAACAAAGTTGGCTTGCAATGTTGTTTTGATTATTTTGCAGCGCGCTATCTAGACATTCGCTTCAATCTAAAGTTTATGGAGCGAGTTCTAAATGTCCAAAAGAAAGTAAAACTGAATTCCTATTACATTGGGAAACTGACTATCTCTCTTCTTAAGCCTTTCACGGTACACAGAACAGCATTCATTGTCACAAAACCACCTCATTAAAGCGTTGAAGTTTAAAATAAAACAACACTTAGCGAAAGCGGCATAGTCGCAGTTTTTTTTAAATCCATAACGGTTTTACTCGTGGCCTGTATCGGAATATGTATAGCATTATATTAAATTAATCTTCGATTTAAATTTGGAACGTAGACAAAACAGACGGCCAAACGTGACAATTGGAAATTAATGTTTGGCGTTCACGATCCATCTGTCGATCAAAATAATATTTTAATCAAGAATCGCTAGGAATATGGATAAAATAAATAATATTCATGTTATCCATATTCCTAGCGATTCTTATTATAAACTATCTCAGCATTTCTAGATGAACAATCAATTCCGAACGAGATTTGTGAGTCTAAATATCATACAAAAACTTATTTATTTTTACCTAAAAAATGATAATAGAATTATAAATTGTACTTAAAATATTTCCTTGGTTTTATATGCTATTTTCATGTATATGTTATTCTTTATCAATGGTTTTTATTGTGACTTAAAAGACTACTATCACAAACCAACAACAATGCTAGACGAAAAATCGGTCATCAAACATAAGCTACGATTCGTAGTTTTTGAATAACCGAAACAATTATATTATTTAATTTAGCATTTTAATAAATTATTAAGTTATAACGAATATGATACTTATGAAGTTTATTACGATTTTATATTGTAATTTTCAAGTAACAAGTAGTTTCAAACCATTTTCAGAACTATTATGTTTATGTTAATAACCCTATTTTTAATTTTCAATTACAAGTAAATAATAATAGACGACCTACCTAACCTAATCCACTTAACTCTGTAAAAAATCGACACGTTTTTCACCTCTTAACGAGGCATCCTCAGGATGACCATTGACTTGTTGCAAACCCGGACACGACGTGTCGCCACGTATGGCAACACGTCGTGTCCGGAAACACGTGTCGATTTCTTACAGGGTCCTTTACGACTCTTTAAGAACAATTAAGCGGATTAGGTTACTAAATATACGTCGTCTATTGTATTTTGTAGTGGATATCCGCAAAGTCACGCCTCATATTAACTACATACGAAATTGCTAAAATAATATTATTAAGTTTTAAATAGTTCCACCACTTAAGATTTGTTGAATATTACATAAATTAAAAATAATTTATGACCATCTGCGATAGGTCTAAAATGGCGGCAATATTAGATGACTTTAGTAATATTTGATACAACTATGATCAAAGATGGACTAGCTAAATTGTTCACGTAAGTTAATTGATCATAATATTGCAGATATCTGTTTTTCTGCATGTATTTGAATATGTGGTATGTGTTAAAAGGGAATAATCATGTTCTATTTCTTTGCATGCGTTGATAAGTTGCTATAACTTTGAGAGACCATTTCTCAAATGTCCAATGCTAATGCAAAAATGTTTTGACAATACTAAAACATGCTGCCATGGAGTTTCTTGTTCTTCTCCATGATGACCTAGATTTGGAACGGACAACTAATTTTCTCAGTACCGTATTTAACCGACAAGCCTTATTGTAATAAATGCCTAGTCTTGTCTTTCTGTGATTTTCTTCATAAAATCCTTTCCCTATACACCATATTCATACACAGTACATGGTAATTAATAAACATTCTGACACTCAAAACTTACTAAAGGCAATATGGTAGACAATTATTATACAAGGTATTACGACCAAGCTTTATTTTAATTTAAAGTGTGTCACCCCTATGTCTCATCTTAACGTACAGGGTTGTCACGGTTGGAAATAGTTCATACATGGTGTCACGCAACATGGCGGCAAAATAAATGATTTAATGGCTACAACTTTGCGGTGTGCATAATGCATAATTTGTTTAGTGATGACTGTCATAGGCCTATTTTTTCACTGATTTCGTTTCAGGTTTATCAAAATAACGCTAGCTTCTTAGGTACCTACAAGTGTTTTTTACATTTTCCTTCAATAATTTCTTTCACATAACATACCATCACCCTTGTAATCCCCGAAGGGTTGGGCAGAGCTGTACCTATAGTACATCCACATTTTGCCAGTTTTGTCTCAGTCCCATGTGTATAGGTGCGAGCCTATTGCCATCAACTGGGCACAAATCCAGACTCCAAGCTGCTACTGAGACATTTGTGATGAAAAAACCCAATAAAACTATGGCCGGACCCAAGATTTCATGCTTAGCAGTAGTGCTTTCGACCGAGACAATCTGTAAACTTTTCCTCTGGTTATAATAACCTGTCGAGAGTATTTCAAAACGTTTCTCACTATTTTAACAGTACGTTAGTTCTAATACTATTAAAATTAAAGATTTTGACAATATTCCACCTCTTTTGGTTGAACGGCCGATGTATGATCCAATTGGCAATGCAAGCCGGACGAAAGCGGATAGTTGCGGTTCTAATCGGAATCCGAGCAAGGTAAACCTGATTGCCGCAACCCTAGTTGTAGGGTTGCGAGCTATCGATTAACATTTTGACATTTTGAAGCGGGATTCTGTAAAAGATAGTGCTGGAGAATTCGTTGCACCACTTCTTATTCCCAGCTAAAGCACTAGGAAGTGGTGAAGGGCGGGCGTTTTGGAGGAATACCTTATGTCATTTTGACTTTCGAAAAGTCTACTCAGCCTAGATCCCAACCTAATTGCCTGACTTTTAATTTTGGTTTTTGAAGTGACGTTTATCTTACTTTGATATAATCTTTAAGGGTTTAAGGACAGCATAGGGAAGGAGGTTATATTATTACCTATAATAAGCTCAGTTTTTCTTTATTGACTATACGCTATCAAAGCGTAACGCACGCACAAATAGTGGGCGTTTTGGGGGACTGTCTTATGTAACTTTGACGTTCGAAAAGTGCTGGTACTCAGCCTAGTTTGAATACCTAAATGACTTTTGAATTTTGAATTTGTGAATTTTTAAAAGCTGGATGGCGGCTAAACATATTATTATAATGTACTCTAGACAATCATTGGCTGACTGCATTCAGTTTTTTTATGCCGAATTGGCCAAATTGTCAGCTCATCTAGCAAAGATGAAAGTTCGATAAGCAAAGAAAAATAAGCAATGTAAAGTTTAAGCTCGATGTCTTCTGCAGGACCAAGTGATGTGCTGTACCAAATGATGTGATGTGCTGTACCAAAATGGTATTCCAACGTGCCCGCACTGTGCACATGCCTTCACAGCCAAGAGAGGCTACGTCGCCACATTAGCCACCACATATTAATTATAAGACCTTCATACTGTACTCATGTTTTACAAAATAAATATTATCTTATTTTATCGCTCGTAAGCCGTAGCCGTCAAAAACTGAAATAGGCATAGAAATATAAATACTCATCGCAGATAAAGTCACAACCATTTTCAAATCTAGCTCTCTCATAACTCCTCACGTAGCAGCCCTAACTGTAGGGCTGGCAGTAATGCATATTAACTTCCTTACAACGTGATACACACGTCGGCTTGGGTTGTCAGTGTCATGTCGCTTCGTCGCGACCTTGTGTAAGATGTATTAGTATTTGTAACGCGGGCCTTTTACATAATCTCAGGTTTTGTTAATGGAAAAAAGATTGTGAACGAGATTAAGAAGGATTGAAGTATACTTTTTGTGTAAATACATTCAGAGGAAGAGTGTAAATAAATAGGGTTTTTTTTTTAAAGGGCTTAAGTCAGTAAAATAAGTATACACACGCTTGTAATATAATAAAGAAAATCTGTCAAAAGTTCAGTGGAAGAGTAAGTAGGTATGTTGTCGTTGGTATTCCTTTTTGCTTTGCCATTTTCGCAAAAGATTCCCAATTCGAGAATTGAGATATACAGATACGGATACAGTCGCAGCCGTTGAGATAATGAGTGGACAATTTTTTATGGTAACTATCTACGGCACACTACTACCTTGTACCTACCCACCTACCTATTGAAATCATCATCATCATCATCATTTCAGCCGAAAGATGTCCACTGTTGGACATATGCCTTTCCCAAGCACCGCCACTTCGACCGGTTCTGTGCTTCCCGCATCCAAGGGATGCCTAGACCTATTGAGATACTATTGTGAGTACATGCACTCCTAGTACTTTTTGTTAGTATGTATGGCCACGACAGCTAGGAACGGTTTGTATTGGAAAAAGACAAATGGGGTTTTTACGTTTTTCAGTCCGGCCATCGAGAGAACACGTTATCTCGATGGACGGACTGCAATAAAGAAAATAAAGAAAAAGTATTTATTGGAACAAGCACAGGAGATCTCAATTAAGCTAAACACACACTCATTAAAAATACAAAAATAAAAACAAAGTAAAATTTAAATTTAGCAGAAATTCCTGTGCGAGGCCAAAAGGCTCCTATCTCAGCAATACAAGCTTTTATAAATCGATGATTATTAGAAAAGTCTTTCAGAGAGATTTATTATTATTTTATAAAAGTGGATTTTTCAGATAAACTGTACGACATCATTTATAATAATATTATTATTCAAAGTCAAAGTCAAAGTCAAATAATTTATTTCAATTAGGCACAAAAAAGGTACTTATAAAATAAAATAAAATAAAAATAAAATAAAATAAAAATTGTTTATTTCAGACAAAAAAGTCCATATGCAAGGCAAGGTTGTTAGTAACAAGAATTTTGCTTATATCTAATGTTAGTAATTAAAAAGTAACACAAACTAGCTAACGTCAACATTTACAAAAAAAAATATATAATAATTGATTCTAGTCGCCCATTCCAAAAGGTCGTTTTCGTATGGAGAAGAATGGGCAAGAAACTCCACCGTTACTCTTTTAAAATATTTTCACAATATCCTGTATACATTAATTATATAATTATAAATGTGAAGACGATGCACCTAGAATAAGATTACTATACCACGATAGATATTGTCTTTGTGAAAAAAATTATAATCATTCCGTACGTACACGACAGCATTGAAATGCACTATCCCATATTTTGTCAAAAAGTGCAGCAGGGACGCTCAAATCCTATGGGATGGCATTCACATCGATGTATGAACAGAACAGCTACCAATACCTACACTGCCTTTGTAATATCATCCATCTATTCACAGTTTATACTGAAGATTTTTTCTGAAAGATTTTCAGTACAAATAATAAATCACAGGGCCTGCCACTTTTGGACTGAGAATTAATCAAAAAGGGATATTTGAATCCTGCGCTCGGGTTAAAGGCTATAAAGGCTATTCTTTTGCCGTGGGCTGTTTTAAATAAAATACGGCCTAACTAAAAACTAATATTTCTTTGTAAAAAGAAGTAGAACACTAAGGGCTTGTCACCCACCGGCCCACGGCACGGCAAGGGATTTTTATGCGACGAATAGGAATATAACTTAAAAATATGAAAATAGAATTGAAATTTCAATGTACAAAAACAACTGCGGTATGATTGTTATGACGCATGGCGTGTCATTGAAATTATAAAATATATTCGGTCTTGATGTAGAACATCTATTTCGCAAAACGTCATTATGAAAAAGAAGGTCCGATTGGCAGAATGTTCGATTCGCAAAAGGTCCGATGGGTAGAACGTACTGTTTTCTTTTATTGCTTTTTAATTATAATTATTTTCATATTAGGTACTGCGACACTAGCTAACAAGATGAGTAGTGTAGGTAGGTACTTAGGATATGCTGGACATAGCTACTTTATTGCCCGCGGTAGATCAAATAGGGTTGATGACAAAATAGTTATTTATCCAACATGTGAGGAAAGTTCGTTTTTCCTATGAGTTTTGCGAGTGATTATAAATTTAAATCCTGAGTAAGCGAAAGACTCAAAAAAACGAATAGCAAATGAACTTGCTGAAAATATTTTTTTCACCACTCCCGCACGAAAGAAGTGTCTTTCCTCTACGAAAACAGTGAGGAAAGTTGGTTTTTCCTCACTGCTTGAACAGTGAGGAAAGTTGTTTTTTCCTTACTGTTTGAACAGTGAGGAAAGTAATGATCCCGTTCAGAAACTAACCTTGCCTGATTTTTTTATGTTAAGTTTTAAAGATATTTTAAAAAAAAAAAAAAAAAATCTATTTAATTTATTTACCTATGATGACTGAATACTTTCTTGCTGGGAGTGGTGAAAAGTTTTGTATGCAACATGTGAGCAAGTTCATTTGCTATTCGTTTTGTATAAATATAAATTTCAATCCTGAGTAAGCGAAAGACTCAAAATCAAAACTCATAGGAAAAACGAACTTTCCTCACATGTTGGATAAATAACTATTTTTTTCCGTCAGTATTATTAAAAAATGTGGGACACGTATTTTTTTTCTTTTTTTACTTTTTCAAAAGATTACGGCGATGCATAATCATCATCATCTGCCTAGCCTTTTCCCAACTATATTGGGGTCGGCTTCCAGTCTAACCGGATGCAGCTGAATACCAGTATTTACGATTACGATTTTAAGATTACGGCGATGCATTACATTAAAATGTGCCATGACGTCACGAGTATGTAGATTTTATACTTACTTGTGACGTAGCGACCCCCACTCCCCATCTTTAATGCGTTTTATCTAAGTCATTTTTTATTAATAAGTATAATAAAGCAAAAAAATCGGGTCCAATAGTTTTTTTTATTATCTGACTGACGAACTAAATAGAATTGTTTTTTTTTGACCCAGTCGTCATCCCTATTCACCCCAGAGAATATACCCTATTGATGACGTTATATTTCGATAAACGTTGTATTTTTTGTTTAATCAACGCCAATTAAGACTACAACGGAAGAAAACATTTTGTAATATCGGAAGTTCTTGTTTCCAATGTGGGTGGAATTAAAATTAGATCATAAATTCCAATTACAATGGATCCTTTGAACGGAGTTTATCCAAATAAACATCGAATTTACGTCAGTTTGTGAAAATCGACAAGGGAATAGTGGTTATCGCAGCTGGTATTATTAACAATGTTAGTTTTCACTCTAATAAAGATAATAATTTACATATGCTTTGGGAGTGATTTCTATTAAAGGTTTTCTACTATAGGTACACCTCTGCCTAACCCTTCGATATAAGGCGTGATGTTATGTATGTATTACAATTTAGTTGATATCCTGCAAGTATATTTCATACGTGCTAGGAACAACTTTACCTCCAAAATCCGAAATTTTTCCGAAAAATTTCGGGTATTATTATATTATTAAAACAAATTGATATATTATGTACTACATAGTTTATAAAAAACGGCGAAGGGCTCATTAGACATAAAAAAGTTCGTCCACAACGCTGTCAATAGGAAAAGTGACCAAAAGGCTGGCAGCATTGCCACGTTGGAAGGCAATACTACTTCTTAGGCCTGAAAATAGGCTAGCCAGAGGGCTGGCCATGTGGTTGGTCCACTCTTTACGTGAAGAGTCGACCAACCGCTTGGCGATGTCCCGAAATAATCGAGGAGCACTCGGACCCCATTGATATTAATTCGGAATATTTTATACGGGAACATGAAATCGCAAGTGATATAACGGCAGAGGGGCACAGGATGATCTGGACTCATTTGTTCATTTCATCATACGTCCGTCTCATTTATTGGTCAGATTGTGTCTGTTTTGCTGTCTTGCAATTTTATTTAATAGCTATATTTAACTATTGAATCTAAATACTCATTATATTATTATTATCTTACACAAATTTATTTTATTTAAGTATGCATACACACATTGCAGTATAAAACTGATTTACATCCGTCACCTCACACTTTAGGTCCAGTTGAAAACCAGCGTCAGGCACTAGTTGTCTGGCATTTTTGCTGAACTGGGCCTATTTTACTCAGCCGTGAGGAACACATTCCGGCTAGTATCTTGCAAAGCACTTTACACTTTTTATTTGTTTTCTTCTTTTTTTAACTTGTAGTACAATATGTTGTGTTGTGTGCCTTTTAGTCTGTGCCAAATAAATGTATTTTCTTTCTTTCTTTATTTGAAAAGACTGGTCAATTTGCCTTCTCACACACCAGTAGCTGTTTTTCATGAGTCTTACTATTCGAATGATGTACTTTAATCGTCTGATTTAAAAGAAAATTACAAAAGGAGTAACTAAAGCAATGCAAGGAAAAACATGAAACAGAAAAACACTCACATATAATATAAATTATATGAACGACACTGGCTCCTGGTTACAAGATAAGGCTGAACCGCGATACAGCGGTTAGATATATCAGTAACAACTGGTAAGCAGGGATCTGATAGCGTGTACATAATGTAAAGGAAAATGTACACTTTATGTCCAGTAGTAGTGGAAACGGGTTAAATATTGTACAGGGCGTTAGCTGATCTTTAGCGTATGGTTTCTGGCTTAGAACGCTGTTAAAATAACAGGCTTTAGTTGTCACACCATAGAGCAAAATTCTTTTCAGATATATATAGTTTTGCGTGGCATTATAGAAACAGATAGAAAGCATAGGAGCACCATATAGTCAGCCATTATGTTTTCAGTGCTGGGACTCAGGCCACCTTTGAGGTGAAAAGGTGCATATTGAAGTGTGCAAAAATACTTTTACAATCGTTATGTGCCGATATTTATGAGACAAGGTGTTAATGAACTAGTCTAGAAACAATTATATTTTTTTGTAAATTTTGATGTTCAAAAGTGCCTTTTAAGTGCCTAATTGATATAAATTATTTGACTTTGACCCCTAATCATGCTTGGATTTTTGGCTTAGTTTCAATGAGTACTTGAGAATCTAAATTATATCACCAGTTTTTTTTTTATCTGTCTATACTGTTACCCCATAACTGGGTTGGAAGGTTAGATAAGCAGTCACTCCATGTAAAATACTGGTATTCACCTGCATCCGGTTAGACTGGAAGCCAACAGCAAACACAGTTGGGAAAAAAGCTGCACAGATTATGAAATCAGTCCATACTGTTCCTCTTCCTGTCAAAGATTTCTCCCACAAACAGCCACACCTCTCTCTGCCTTACCGTCTCTCTCTCATTCTCTCTCTGCCTTTACGAATCCAAGTCGTCACTCAACAAGTCTACACGCTTCCTAGGCCAACATCTTTATTTTAGCCACTATCCATTCAATTATTATTATAATTCAATTCATCCCTATATACATACAACACATATTTTACCCATTAAAGGTGAGTATACACTCGAGCATTTGTCGAGCATTTCCATGTAATGTAACGTTTTTACGAATGGTACAATGTAAGCAAAAGCTCAATAAAAAAAAAAAACACCTTTTCATATAGTGTAAAGTTCCTGCGAATGCTCGATGCTGCGTTCGGCGTAACGCTCACGGCAAACGAGCATTTACCTGTAACATTTACTTTCTACATCCGCATCGGGCTGCGCACCTTACTCCACGTCGCCTGCGCTCGTGCCATTACTCGATAAAATGTTATATAATAAATAACCAATACCTCTGTTGGTTTTTTGAATCAGGTTGTAACATAACTTCGAGCGTCGTGTTCGAAGTGCGGTTCGATAAAATTTAAAAACGGCGAATGCTCGATGTTACGGTTGTTTGATGCTCCGAAATTTATTTGGCAGAACACACTTGGCATAATCTTCTTTAGGGGTCTACCCTTTATAGCAGAACTTTTTATGTCATAATATTATTTTGCATAACAGCGGATAGCATAAACTTCATTTCGCAGAAAATCGATAGGCATGCACTCATTTATCGTAATTCAAAACTCATAATTTTGTAAGTCAGAATCATCTTTAGGCATACATTTCATAATAATTAAAAAGCAGAACCATCATATCGCAGAAAGTTCACACAAACATGCAAACAAGCATACACCATGCATGCAGCATGCAAGCGAGCATGGTGTGTGCTTGTTTGCATGATTGTGTGAACGGGTAGACCCGTTCTGTTACAAGTATATGCTCTAGTCTATACTCACCTTAAAACGGCTTTCTCTTATAACATAAACCCAAGGAGGCCTCAACGTGTAAATAATACAAATGTAATAGGTATCGGTTATTTCGCGCCATGTGGGGGTAATGGAGGCACGTGTCTACTGCCTGCATACGCTAAGCTTGGTCCCGCGGCCCCGGTCGGTTTAAGCTTAAAAATATTGTAAAGATTTTTTAGTTTGGTGTTTTATGTTCGCGTTTATGACAATATGTTGGTAACCAACCTTTTGGTTGAATTCGGTGTGCAAAGAAGTTAATATTTTATTATATCTTTAGAAATTGTAAATACGTACAGTCTGGTAGAGACTAGCCATTTGTATAGATCCTTTCAACATTGTTCTACAAGGCCATGAAAACATTGAGAGCAGATAATTCAAAACTTTGTTCTGACCAGGGGGTCAACCACCACCTCTATAAGCAGTATTATTTGAATGTTACTTCAGTGCGAAACAGAAGTGGAGGTATACAAGACGTCTAGCTCCATCTCTTTCCCACGCTCAAAGCTGCTAAAAGAGGTGGTGGTAGGGCCCCTGTTCACTCTTCTAACCAATATTCCGTAGGTAATGGTCGTGACATCTAAATTATACTAGCTGATCCGTCAGACGTTGTCCTGTCAAAATTTCAATTTCGATGTTTCGGCTGTTCCTTTGGGTTTTCCTAATTTTTTTTTTTCCTAAACCAACCCAGTAGTGAGGCGAAGAAACAAAAACAAATCAGTCGAGCCATTTTAGAGTTTTGATTTTCATATAGGATGTATATATACTGCTGAGCATGAGGTCCTGGTTTCAATTCCCGGGTCGGGCAAAGTGTTATTGGGTATTTCTATCTGGAATTTCTCAGTAGCAGCCCGGAGTCTGGATTTGTGCCCGGTTGATGGCAGTAGGCTCGCCCCATATTTACATGGGACTTAAACATAACTGGCGAAATGTGGGTGTAACTACTACAGGTACACCTCTGCCCAACCCTCCAGGGAAACAAGGCGTGATGTTATGTTAGAAACGCCTTTACAAGAAAATTACTCTCACAATGTCCTGATATACCACCATAATGAGATGCAAATATATTTTCTTACACGTGCCGCCAAAACAATACACCCACTCCCATGATATGTACAATACCTACGTAACTATGCCGAAAAATTCAATATGATTAGGAATGTTAGTCCTGTATACCAATTAATGATGGGCAAATATGTAGCCACCCTATTTAACAGGTGTAAAAAGAAATTTAACGAAGCCGAGAGTCATCTATAGTCCCAGTCATTGTGATAATTTTTTGTACCTGGGAACGGAGATATTGAAGGTCAAAGTTCCAATATTTTTTGTTTTGTATTCCCAAGTTTTAAATGTTTTAACTTAAAAAGCAAAAGCGTTAGGATAGCCCACGAAAATCAAATTTTGCAATTTGCAGGACAGTATCAGGCTTTATGTTGATCTCAATATGATTCGCGGCCGTATCAAATATGTATTTATAGAATTATAATGATAAAATCATCAATATAACTCTCTAAGTTCGTATAATCCTATTCAATGACTATTTCATGCAATCATGACATTTTAGGATTATTTTATTTTATTTTTATTTTACTTTATTGGGACATAAAACAGTTACACATTACAGTAAACGAGTGACAGAATAAATTAAAAAACTAGGTAAACGTGTAACCCACACAAATGTCCGCGAAATAATGGTATATTATAGTTACTTGGTTAATGGTATATTATATTCTTACTTAAGGCGAAATGGGTCCCAAAGAAGAGGTTTTGACGCATTTCGGCTGCACGCAAAATCAATTTTTGTCCTCAAAAACTACTAATTTGCCTTATTTTTTTTCATGATTATTAAAATTGAAGATATTTTTTAGTGAATTATGAGGGCCAAAACACGATTGACATAATTTGGCTCGATACAAAAAAATCGCAAAGTTTCCTCAAAATGTAGATTTTTTATGAGAAAAAATGGTTTTATTCGATTATAATTAAAGCAATTTCAATCAAATTTCGTCTATACGTTCACCATAAAAGACTTTAGGGGATTATGGATTTATTTTAATGTAACAGCAAATAAAATCTTTAAAAAAACCCAAATATAGTAAATCGGGCTAAATCGGCTCGCGCTCAGAGTCCTGCGGGACGTCATCGAGGGTGGACCTGTGTCAAAATTTTTAAAAATACGCTCTCTCTGCAGTTGTTAAAAAAAAATCAAATAAATGAAGAACACATTAGATATGAAATTGCGACAACTCAGAAAAAATATTTCGTAATTTTAATATAGTTTTAATTCATAATATTGTTTTCGAAAGTGTGATTATTTCTATGCGATATGATGACGTTTAATTGTCATCTTACAATAGTGTTAGACACATTACAAATTATTATCGATAAAATTATAGTCAAGTGCGAGTCTTATAATTTTTTTTATAGTCGTTTAAGAAGAAGTTTTTTTAAAGATTTTTTTATTAGATTCATCCATGTTACAATATTTACTCTCCACCGAACTGTCTTTGCTAATATCATATTCTATATTAATAAATATACAATTGGTCCGGTTGTCGGTTGTATAAAAAATATTTAAAACAATTTTCACTCTGTCAAGAACAATTAAAATTAGAAAAAAAATGCTGTTGACCAAATGTATAGAACACGATAAAAATCGTAATTATATTTTTCGAATAGCTGAGCCAGCAACACAATTTTTTCTTGAATCCGTGATTGTATCGTATTGGCTCAGTATGAACAATTTTCAGTTTTGAATACAAAAAGTCACTGGTTACGATATCGTATACGACACTTCTGTATACGATAAAAAGTCGTTCTAAAATGTCGATGTCCTAAAATAATAGATTCGATAAATTATAGCTGTAGCAGTAGGTACGTCACTTGGCAATAAAGTACGGCAATTGTTACTTCATGTATAGCTGTCAATATTTACGAATCTTCATGAGTGGTGGGAAACATCCAAAACAAAAAAAATATGGTCACAGTATAAGCGAAACAGTACGACCATTTTTAGCCCATTCAACTTAATTAAAATCCTGAAGAAATAAAGATGAAAGTTTGTTTATATTGGAACGACGTGTTCTATATGGAATTTTTCGTTTTTTGTATGGAAAATATGAAAAAATATTACCTACATGTTGAGTGTTAGGGGTTAATGGGTTTCATAAAGAGGGTCGAATTTTTCATTATTTTTGCGATAGGACACACCATTTTCGAGATATAAGCAAGAGAAAAGAAAAAAAGACATTATTGTTTTTTCGCCGTCGAGGTGTTGGTGTGAATTTTAGTTCATTTTTTAATCGCGATTAAATACTTAGACAATCTAAACTTTAGGTGAAGAACGTAAAATTCTGAACAGCAAAATTGCCATTTTCACTAAATTAATAGCTCAGTGCCGTCAAACTAAAATATAGTTAAGTTGTGTCACTTAGTCTATTTCAGAATGGAAAATTGTCGGTTGACAAGAATAATCTAAATTTTGGTGATTTTTAGTCTAGTTTAGAGGCATTTGTGACAAGAGAATCGGCACCATTGAATGAGTGAAACGGAATCTCAAGCCGATGTTGCTATCATAAAAATAATTTGTTTTTAATAACTTGCAATATCGGTTTCTCGTCGCGACATATAGAAGTGTCAAAGTGCCTTTTTCGAGAAATCTCGTCGTTTACGGTCATGTTAGGGATTAGAATGACGTCAGAATCGTAGACAAATTTCGACAAAACGAGAAAAAGAGTTTTCTCGCGCTTGTCATGTTAGCCCTGCAGAGGTCTAAACGCGCAGCCTTCAGTAGAAATTTCTCATTGCTTGCAAGTTTTTCATTTTAAGTGAATTATTAAACGCCTGCGTTCCTTCATATAATACCTAATGTCACAACACTGATACACTTATGGATTCTTACAGATTATTCATGACTACCTAACTATCACTAAAAAAATCCCGTGTGCAGTTTGTACATGGGATTTCTCATTAACAGTCACCTAACCATAGATATTGATTTTTATTAAAACCATAGATGACAGAAGAGGCCTAAACTTCATGTTTTTCTGAGTACGTTCTACGAACTATCCCATAACACTATATCAAAAGGTAAAAATGTTGTTTCTTTAATTAATAAAATGAATTGACTGTCACAACACAGCACATTAGCCGATAACGACACCGACCCGACATCGACACTATATCGGAGGTCAGATGATCGGATACGTTTAGTGCCTACCAAACGCTTTTACATTGTCTTGCTATTGTCACCTATATCGTCGCAGACAGCGACCGACACCGATATAGGTACGATATCTATCGGCGAAGACACAGTGCGGTGAGAGTAGCGGCATTTTGTCACTTGAACACACTTTTTCGCACTGCCGACTTCAAGACGTCGATACTTAGCAATATCATTGGGCCGATAATAATTGTATCGATGTCGGTATAATAGCTGCCGACATATCGGTATCGGGCTGGTGTCTATTAATGTGAAAACGCCCATTAGGTACACAGGACATTTTAAGTAATCATTTTAGTTCACTACACCGTACCTTAGTCCCATAAAATGTAAACTTATTGAAAAAAATCGAACCTAAGAAAAACTAGTTCAGTTGGTCAACTGCAAATATTTTATGCTGTGGCATGTATTTTTCGCGAAATGATCGGCAGTGAATCGTAAATAAATACGTCATTCCCCCTTAGGGGGAGGCGGAGGTAGCGTTTCAAAGGCCCACAGGCCCGGAAAATGGCGCCTTAAGGAGTTGTATTGCTAATTCTAATGAGTATAATTCTGTAAAACCATATTCGTTACGGTCGCGAATAATATTTTAATCAAGATACAACGTAACACTGAAACCCACGAAATCCATTTTAGAGGCTGCCCTGCCAAAAAAAAAAAAAAAAAAAAAGGCTGCCTTAGCGCATCCCCCTTAATTTTATACTGTCAAAATCCAGGGACCATGAAGTATAATATTAATGCTATCATGATTCCGTTGCGAAAAAGGGATGGTGCTATAAGTCACGTATAGCTCCATCTCCCTCCGATGCCGGAAAAATTATAGTATTAGTTGTTCATAATATGGCTCCTGTACCGTTGCATACACTCATCAGCATAATGTTTTACATGTGTTATATACACTGACGTAAACAGCGATTATCACACCAACAATAATTAAACACAATAATTAAATCGTTTCCCAGCAATAATTTTGCTCAATGTACTTTAGTTTGTTGTACAAAATCCAAAAAAAAAAGATCCGTAGTAAACTGCTATGGATACATAGCAGTTTACTACGGATCTTTTTTTTACACTCTGTATTCTTACACGTGCTGCCAAAACTATTTACCCACTCCTACGGCGAGTCACACTATCGCTAGTCTGTGGACCGTACACTGTAGTTCAACTTTATTTTTCGCCTGGCCTGGCCCAATCAATGAGTGTCGCCCATCAGCTCGTACAACGGAAATATTGACAAACTTTATATTGGACTTGCTAGAGTTTCTCAAACTTGAGACGTTTGTATGATACGTGCGACGGGTTTGGGTGCGATGTTTTGTGAGATAATATTTGTGTTTAGATCATGGAATGTTTGTTGTAAGATGTAGTGTATATAGATATACTTATGATTTGTCTCGAGTGCATACGTCACTAGGTTGTGGGCTGGGTGAGGGTCCTTCTAAGGCTAACCGTCAGCCCGCAAGCACGTGGTGGTGCGTAGGTTAGTCAAATACCATTCTAATCATGTTTTTGCATGCTCTGTATTTCGCTTAATATTGTGAACTTTTTTTTTTTTTTGGTTGAGAAATTATCAAATGACTTCTCCCGCTCTGGGTGGAGGAGGGCGTGTCAGACTCTTACTGACTAAAACCCACCCGTGATCCCTTCTGTTGCCTGTGCAATGCCAGGGGGCCACGGTATCCCTTTCGGACTTTCCCACAACCCCGGCAGGCAATGGTCTCATCGGACCCCTTCACTTGCTGACATCTTCATCATCTTGCTTTGGCCCAACGCTTCTTCCGCTTCCTTAGCAGTCATGTGTATAACAACACTAACAAAATTTTAAACATATACCCCTTGTGCAAATCCAAATGTAAAGCAAAAATAATAAATTGGCTTCTTGATTTGGATTATTCTGAGACGGAAAATATTCTAGCTGTTTTAAGATAAATTAGATAGTAAATTTGTAGACAACTTTTCAAGACACATACCAACACTCACTCTTACAAATATACCTTCACACACACACACACAAAACACACACAACACACACAATATATACACACTCACAGGCACACCATTCACTACAAACTCGCAGATTTTGCCTTGATGTTTTCAAATTAGTACCTTTTTAATAGTATTGCTTAAGAGGGTGAGAGCCTGGAGATCTGTCATACAGGTCCCGAACCCACTATAGACTCCAGCTCTCACAAATTTAATTTGATTTGATATAATTACGAACCATTGTCTGTACCTTTTTGAGATAAATAAATCATTATTCTATTCTATTCTATCTCTTTGAGGTGCGCGTGGAACACAACGCGCCGTTGACCTGGCCTTTCCTTACCGGACGGCGAGCTACCCATTGCTCACCGTCCGCAAGCCCGCGCCTACGGTGGCCGGGAATCGGCAATCGATTTTCGACGCTCAGGGCGTCTCCTCCTGCGGCGACTAGGGGCGTGAGGGCGCGAAATTTGCCTGTCTCTCACGCGCTCAGCCTCCTCCTTTGCGAGCATTTGCTTCACAGAAGGAGGTGACGGCCTCCCATGCCATCTCGCTCCGTACCATGGCCTGAACCAGGGCCGGACGCGAGAGATCCCTGCCACCGATCGCCTCCACGAGGACACGGCGGTGCTCTGTCCTCCGGGCGATCCACGAAATGGTGACACCCGGGCGTTTCCTCTCGCCGTATCCGAAAAAGGTACCTCCCGAAACAGCCGTGTCCGGTGAGGACCTGCGTCAGGCGGATGGTGAGGACGCCGTGGCGCCTCTCCAGCCACTCCTCAAAGAGGGTACTTATCGCCGCAATAGTGGCGTGCCCATGATATTGTGTACTTGGCTTGTGTTTGCAATTGTCTGAACTGTGTAAGAATTGTAGATATACCAATAAATAAATATTGTGTAGCTCTACGAGCTATCACATTTGGCAACGAAATAAACAAAAAACCTGTAAGTCTTGTGTGAGTTAAATGTGATTGTGGCGAGATAAAATATGTATAAAAGAAATAAAAAAACTTACCTAAGTATATTGGAATGATACTGTAGCGGTTACACCGCCACATACGAACTACGCATCAAAGACATGACGTCACACAAATCCTGCATCGCGCAATTAGAGTTTACCGCGCGAACAACATATATAAGACTATCCGACATCAACAGTCGGGCAGTCGGCCCGCCAGACACAACACCCGTCTGGTTGGAGGATCCTCCCTTTTCTATGGTGGATGAGTGAACTTTACACCCTGTTCCTCATGCCCCTAAAATACTATTGGGTCCCCATACTCCGTGGTCCCCACCTATGAAATTGGGGTTTTTTTCTCAGAAATAGAGAACCTCGTCACATATGATTTAAAACATTCATAAATTGCTTGATATCATATCGAATAATGACCATCATAGACAACTACCTAAACCTTATTACTTATAGTTTTCTAAACATAAAAAATACCTTAAAAATTACTCCTCTTTTTGTTAGCAGAAATGACCACTATTTGTTTTAAAACTTAGCCAAAACTTATTTTTGTGCGGCATACGTTATCTTAGTTTTTAAACATTAGCGCATAAAAGTTTTAAAACATTAGTGTTCATGGTTGTTAAATAAATTAAGACAATGTTAGTATGAAAAATGCAACTTCTTTAAAATTCTCCATACAAAACGCCACTTTCATAGATGGGGACCCAATATTATGCCGCAGCACATTTTAATTCCTTAGCTTGTAATTGTTTACCTATTAAAAACAAGGTACTTACACATTAAACTTAAAACCTTAACTCCTTAAGTTGTTATTTACGTACATATTATTTGAATTTCCCTTATTATATGAATAAAACATTGGGTTTAAAAAAAAAAAATTATAAGTATTCATTTATCGCACATTCATTTAGTGAACAAAAATTATATAGGAAGTATTTTTCCGTGCCGGCCAGTTCAGGCGGCTATAGAATACTCCACTGTAGCTATACACTGGCAGGTAGGATGGATAATGTTTGAGTGGCATGACTCAATCAAAGAATGGAAAATAAACCTACCAGATATTTAGAATTATTAACACCGTCTCTATTTTACGTCATGTTAAATCGATCATTATTAATCATTGTAGAGATACTTTAAGAAAAAGTCATGTTTTTACTTTTCAATGAGTTATGAGTTTATTTTTGACGCTAAACCTAGCATAAGAAATAGAGGAAGTGGAGTAGGAAGTGCAGGCTTTGTCAAACTATATCTGACATCTAAAAGGCACCTCTAATCATGATCTCTAACCCAGGGGCCAGGTCAGAATATTGGATAGCTAATCAATACTTTTTAATTGTACCAATTAATTCTCAAAGTCCCTTATTGTTGTTCATCTATTACAGCCGTGTGTATAAAGTGTTCGTAACTTGAGACGGACTTTGCTAACGACTGCGCTGTTTGTCCCGGCCTCACTTCCAATCTATATAACGATTATCTGCGCAACTGTACCGGGATCATTTGTTAAAAGTTCCAGCGAATAAATGAGTTTGATTAAAGGGCACTTGAGTACAAAAGTGTTACGGATTTTCGCATTGTGTTCTGAAGGTCAGAGAGATGAGCGTTTGTTATCGGGGACGGTGATTCGTTTTTAGTTATTTATGCAACTGTTGTATAAGAGGGGGTTTTAGAACACGAATATGGGTTTATATTTTTGGTGAATAGTATCACACGAGTGTTTTAATACCTAATTATATACAGTTGCATACAATATTTATCTACACCCATGATATGAATCTTCTATAATAGGTTCTAAAACCATAGGGTGTCCTACAGTGTTGTAAGAACTCTATGTAAATTCATGGAAAGTTTAATTGCTGAGTATCTAATACAAACAATGTATGGGTAATAATAGAATTATTTATTGGTTTTAAATTACGGCACTGTGGTAGTGAAACGCACATGCATGACAATGTTCTTTTTTGAAATTCATAGAAATATCACGAATTGAGTAGTGAGAATGTGGCTGTTTGATGAGTAAGGAAGGGATCAAAAAACCAAAGGAGTTGCATAATGAAATTTAGTACAACATTATAACACACTCGTTTGGAAGATATTATGGTTACTATGACACTGGTTGTTTTAATGTTGGTGTGACTGTGTGTCATTTATTCTAATTTATAACAAATTATAATATTTACTTTAAAATCGGCATACGGTTCGGGCCACTTAGAAACACATTAAATCTCCATTTTATGGTTTGACAGCTTGAAACGTTACCCTAATAAATAACAAACGATCCTATTTCTTTAAAATTGTAAAACACTATTGAAGCCCTTAGAAATCCCATCTCAAGATGGAAAACATGTTGGCGAATTCTAAGAATTTAAATCAAAGCAGGGATTGTCAACATGCGGTTCTCAAAGTTAGTGGGATCAAGCGTGCTCTTGCATGAATATACTCGTAATGAAAGTAAGGTAACTAACAAATAGAAATCTAGAGTTATGCTAACTACCTAACTAGAGTGATACTTATGAGCCATTCATAGGCATGCAAATAGTCAATGCTTCCATTGATGTAACCATCTATTGTCCTATAACTGTAGTTATACTATTGTATTGATAGTTTTATTATTCAAGCAGATAGCTAAAATACTTTAATAGGTTTAGAGCTAAAACATAATAGTATGGTTTTACAATACAATATATATATAAATTGTAACTTTTGTTTCCTACCTTACCTAAAAGGTTGATATTCTCTGAACACTCGCACATGACATGTGTTTCTCATAAATGTTCGCTGATACCCGACCTACTCAGGCAATTTGAACGGACCCTTTTAAAACAATTGAGAATTTTTACACAAAAACTGCAATAAACCTATTCTGCCAACTGTGGGAGGTTGGTTGTTTTAGGAATGTGGGGAACGGAGGAGACGGATATTTGAAGACAAGTGAGGCAGTTGATTTTGAATCACGAAAGGCTAAGGCCGTCAGAGTCCAGGCGAGTTAAGCTAAGAGACTTGATGAATATCAAGTGATAGTCCGTAGGCTGTCGTTAGAGACCGAGCATTATTTATTAAGTTGTTAGTGGGTTTAAGACCACGTTAGGTAGCGACGACGTAGTCTAAGCTAGGCAGTGAGTTTGAAGCGCTTCGGGAGACGATCGAGACGACGAAGCGAAGCCCGAGGCTAGGCTGGTAATGTGGGCAGTATCTTGTAAGTGAGTTATAATCTAATTCTCTCTAAGGAATTATTTGGTAAGTGTCAACTTTAATTAACTTCTATATTTAGTAGTAGTATGTCCATTATTCCTACTAGTTGATTTACATTGTATTTATAGGTAATAGTAAGGTGATATCGCTGACGAACGATTAATGATCGTTTATACCAGAATGGAGAAAAAACTCTTATTTAGTATCCTGTTTTATAACTAATGTTATATTCTCATGTATTACCTGTCCATGACCTACCTTGACAGATTAATCACTTGCATTTGGCTTTAGGGAATGGTGAAGGCCTTCCACCATACTTGACACTGAGCACTAACGCTCGAGACTATTGACGATTGTTGACCTTGAGCTGACGCACCACATTTGGAAGGCAGAACCATAGAAACTCACAGCTCATTAAAAGGAGGCTATGAAGCCAATCTATAATTGTATTATAAACAACCAAACGTTAGTGGTGATTTCTGTATCCAAAAAGGTCTTGCCACAGAATACTTTGCGTGAGATTTGTTGGCGTATATTTCCAGGGAGCGGGGGTAGGCATCACCAAGTACCCCAAACTGAATTGGTAGTCGTTCTAAGAACGCTAGGGACCGTGTCTCATTAAAACCCCACCCGGCTGTTTGTAGGCCTATTACTGAATCGACACTATTTATTGAGACACGCTATTGGGACGCAAAGCCGCTAATAGCCGCACCGCATCCTCTAAATTGGGAAGATTAAGGAAATATGAGGTGACGAAATACCACCTCGGCGTTCACCAGATACGATCGTGATGTATTCTGCTAGAGACTGAGTCTACGGTGCGCTTGTGCTAGTCTTGTGTTACTTAGTAAAAGGGGTGTAGGCCGCCGTAAGGGTAAGCCGCAGTCTTTAACATTAGTATGCAATTATAACTAAACTAAACTTATCTTCCTCAATAACAGTTGGACTTCGCAGTACTCTGTCTTAGGATTGTGTAAGATATTTATATTGTGATTAGGGAGCGTGTTCCGTTAGAATCGTATTAGTTCCTCAGAGGTTCTATGCGTTAGGTCTAACGGATCACGTACAATGAGGCAAACGTTAAAAAAACGGTTCCCGGTCTCACTGAAGTGGGTACGTTGTAAACAGACAAATTAACGTAACTATAAATAATTATTGAGGCGCAAGCGTAACGATCCCTTCACCCCTTCACTTTATCAAAGCTGTATTGCAGATATTGGTGCTCAACTGCGAGAGGAGGAGACGTTGGCGTTCCAACATTTATAATACTATATTATATATATCATATATTTCTGCGTATCCTCTTATCTTCTTAGCTTCATATTGTATTAATATTATAATACTTGTTTACTAACTGTGGATTCCCAATATTAACTTCACCTTGTTCCCCTCCCTGTCCCCTAGCTTTCTAAGTCGGGACAGGGTAGTCTAGGTTATGGGAATTCTTCTCTTTCTTACGACGGTGGAAGAGTGTCCAGTCTCGAGACGAGCTCTACAGTGCCGCACGGGGTGGGGTGCGGCACTTCCCCCACAGGGGGAACCGACCCAAACACTAACATTCACATAATTAGGAAAAACGAAAATTTTATCAGCCTAGGGTAATTTAGGTACAGTCACATGTGGTGCCGTGACCAGGATTCTCGTCATTAAATGTACTGATTTACTTCAGTGCAACGAGAAAGGACAACATAAGGGTTACTACATAAAAATAACACAACGTAATTTTATGGTTCTATATTTTTGTTGAGAGACGGCAAGAGTTACAATGGCTTTAATAACTTATGTTCAAACAAGGTAACGGTTTGACTATGGAAGTTGCATTTCTATGGTACTGGTAGTGGGTTCAATTCCCGCATAACTTGTTAGTTGATGTGCTTAGATTTCGTTGTAAGTGAATCTTGGGTTCGATTCCCGCCTCATGTGTTGGTTTATAAGTGCTTGCATTCCTGTGTCACGGCTTGTGAGTTCAATCCCCGCACGAATAGTTGATTGTAGGGCTTTGGTTCCGACGCTACTGATAGTGGATTCGATTCCCACTTAAAGTGTGGTTGTGATTTTAAGTAGGTTATGGTATGATTGTTGTTTGGATTATGAGACTGTAGTAATGGGTTCGACTCCCTGCAAACGTAAGTTTTGTATTGAAAGTTTGTGAATATGAAAAGTGTTTGTGCGTTTCATATTTATAAGTGTGTGTGAGCTTAGCTATATGACACACCCTTAATATGGGTAAACCTTAAGGTAAACTCTTATTTGTAAATAAGAGCTACGAAGCGTAAAGCTTATAAAATGACAATTAATTTATCAAGACTGCAGTGTAAGTGCTGAAAATATAAAGAACGCGTGAATGACGTGTCTTCCGTTTACGTAAAGTAAAGATAAAAAAATGTTATAGGACGATTTCTTAATTTTATAGTTGCCTATTAGTTTAAATTATAACCAAATTATTTATTAGTTAATAAGCTAGATTGTAATGTGAATAAAGTACTATCACCAACTGTGATATTTTATAAAAGGAAAAAATATCGAGAGGGTTCATTAACTATTAACATAGGAAGTAAACATAAATCTTTCTAACTCTGCAATTAGCAGCCTATGTCATTCATATACTTGACCAGATACTCTTGTGCACTTATTTCAAATTCCAGGATCTTTAAGACTTCGCTTAGCTGCGACTACGCTATGTCAAAACCATTGGTTTGTGAGAGCGCTTGGTTTAAAGTTTCATCAAAATCAGCTGTGATCGGCTGACTGCAACAGCAGCAGCAGTAGCGTGGTTCCTGTGACGAAGCTAAGTTTCAATTCTATTTGTACGTTAGGGTTACCCGTTACTACGTGGTATGATTTTTGTTATCTCATTTAATATTACATACTGAATGCTTTAGGGCTATGATACTATAGTTATCGGTCCAATTAAACCAGAGATTGTTCTTGTTTTGATAATTATTCTTTATTTGATAATCTGAGGGGATAGTTAACAGCATTGCGTGTGATAATAATTCAACAATTCTTTGGACAATCTAGGATGTCTATATTTTCTAATCAGTTTATCTTCCCAACTCCTATTGGATTTGGAAACTACTCTAACCTCTTAGAATCAGAGGGGGGCGTTCAGTTGGAATTCAATCTAATATGTTCATGTGCGGACTATTTCAGCTACTCCTGGATACAACTGCGGGCAGCTAACTAAGCTGGCTCAGCATTGAGGTGCATAAGGAGAGGCCTCTGTCTATCAGCAACTGCGATTGGCTGAGTTAAGAACGAGGGAGTGCTGTAGGTAGCGTGCCACAATAACACAAATACTCTTAAAAGAGACCTTGGTATGTAAATCTACATTATAAGCATGCACAGGTTTTCTGAACATAACTGAGGCGCGATAATGCTGTTTAAATTATCATGAAAAGAGTATTTGCAAGAAGAATAATAGTACAAATATTATGTAGCAATTTTAATTATTATGTGTATCGGTTGAAGATGCTTCTGCAAAATAATACTAAATTATAGCAGACATTACATCTCACGATCTTATTAGATTCAAGTTCCAATTAGAATCATTGTAGTTAATTACCTAATTGATTAAGTGACCATATGAGATCCATAAATATTCTATAATACTATCAAGGAAAGGCAGAGCTCATCATATATTGTGAAAGCTCATACGCTGTACTGCGTCACGCGTCTGATTTTCAGAGGGGGGAATGTGACTGTGTGTCATTTATTCTAATTTATAACAAATTATAATATTTACTTTAAAATCGGCATACGGTTCGGGCCACTTAGAAACACATTAAATCTCCATTTTATGGTTTGACAGCTTGAAACGTTACCCTAATAAATAACAAACGATCCTATTTCTTTAAAATTGTAAAACACTATTGAAGCCCTTAGAAATCCCATCTCACGATGGAAAACATGTTGGCGAATACTAAGAATTTAAATCAAAGCAGGGATTGTCAACATGCAGTTCTCAAAGTTAGTGGGATCAAGCGTGCTCTTGCATGAATATACTCGTAATGAAAGTAAGGTAACTAACAAATATAAATCTAGAGTTATGCTAACTACCTAACTAGAGTGATACTTATGAGCCATTCAAAGGCATGCAAATAGTCAATGCTTCCATTGATGTAACCATCTATTGTCCTATAACTGTAGTTATACTATTGTATTGATAGTTTTATTATTCAAGCAGATAGCTAAAATACTTTAATAGGTTTAGTGCTAAAACATAATAGTATGGTTTTACAATACAATATATATATAAATTGTAACTTTTGTTTCTTCCGTCCTAAAAGGTTGATATTCTCTGAACACTCGCACATATGTTTCTCATAAATGTTCGCTGATACCCGACCTACTCAGGCAATTTGAACGGACCCTTTTAAAACAATTGAGAATTTTTACACAAAAACTGCAATAAACCTATTCTTCCAAACTGTGGGAAGTTGGTTGTTTTAGGAATGTGGGGAACGGAGGAGATGGATATTTGAAGACAAGTGAGGCAGTTGATTTTGAATCACGAAAGGCTAAGGACGTCAGAGTCCAGACGAGTTAAGATAGGAGACTTGATGATGATGAATATCAATTGATAGTCCGTAGGCTGTCGTTAGAGACCGAGCATTATTTATTAAGTTGTTAGTGGGTTTAAGACCACGTTAGGTAGCGACGACGTAGTCTAAGCTAGGCAGTGAGTTTGAAGCGCTTCGGGAGACGATCGAGACGACGAAGCGAAGCCCGAGGCTAGGCTGGTAATGTGGGCAGTATCTTGTAAGTGAGTTATAATCTAATTCTCTCTAAGGAATTATTTGGTAAGTGTCAACTTTAATTAACTTCTATATTTAGTAGTAGTATGTCCATTATTCCTACTAGTTGATTTACATTGTATTTATAGGTAATAGTAAGGTGATATCGCTGACGAACGATTAATGATCGTTTATACCAGAATGGAGAAAAAACTCTTATTTAGTATCCTGTTTTATAACTAATGTTATATTCTCATGTATTACCTGTCCATGACCTACCTTGACAGATTAATCACTTGCATTTGGCTTTAGGGAATGGTGAAGGCCTTCCACCATACTTGACACTGAGCACTAACGCTCGAGACTATTGACGATTGTTGACCTTGAGCTGACGCACCACATTTGGAAGGCAGAACCATAGAAACTCACAGCTCATTAAAAGGAGGCTATGAAGCCAATCTATAATTGTATTATAAACAACCAAACGTTAGTGGTGATTTCTGTATCCAAAAAGGTCTTGCCACAGAATACTTTGCGTGAGATTTGTTGGCGTATATTTCCAGGGAGCGGGGGTAGGCATCACCAAGTACCCCAAACTGAATTGGTAGTCGTTCTAAGAACGCTAGGGACCGTGTCTCATTAAAACCCCACCCGGCTGTTTGTAGGCCTATTACTGAATCGACACTATTTATTGAGACACGCTATTGGGACGCAAAGCCGCTAATAGCCGCACCGCATCCTCTAAATTGGGAAGATTAAGGAAATATGAGGTGACGAAATACCACCTCGGCGTTCACCAGATACGATCGTGATGTATTCTGCTAGAGACTGAGTCTACGGTGCGCTTGTGCTAGTCTTGTGTTACTTAGTAAAAGGGGTGTAGGCCGCCGTAAGGGTAAGCCGCAGTCTTTAACATTAGTATGCAATTATAACTAAACTAAACTTATCTTCCTCAATAACAGTTGGACTTCGCAGTACTCTGTCTTAGGATTGTGTAAGATATTTATATTGTGATTAGGGAGCGTGTTCCGTTAGAATCGTATTAGTTCCTCAGAGGTTCTATGCGTTAGGTCTAACGGATCACGTACAATGAGGCAAACGTTAAAAAAACGGTTCCCGGTCTCACTGAAGTGGGTACGTTGTAAACAGACAAATTAACGTAACTATAAATAATTATTGAGGCGCAAGCGTAACGATCCCTTCACCCCTTCACTTTATCAAAGCTGTATTGCAGATATTGGTGCTCAACTGCGAGAGGAGGAGACGTTGGCGTTCCAACATTTATAATACTATATTATATATATCATATATTTCTGCGTATCCTCTTATCTTCTTAGCTTCATATTGTATTAATATTATAATACTTGTTTACTAACTGTGGATTCCCAATATTAACTTCACCTTGTTCCCCTCCCTGTCCCCTAGCTTTCTAAGTCGGGACAGGGTAGTCTAGGTTATGGGAATTCTTCTCTTTCTTACGACGGTGGAAGAGTGTCCAGTCTCGAGACGAGCTCTACAGTGCCGCACGGGGTGGGGTGCGGCACTTCCCCCACAGGGGGAACCGACCCAAACACTAACATTCACATAATTAGGAAAAACGAAAATTTTATCAGCCTAGGGTAATTTAGGTACAGTCACATTGGCAATAAGCTAACTGTTTCAGAAACTTTTAGAGAGGATTTATCTCGTAGCATAGGTGTAGATAAAGCATTTTATTATGTTGGCGAACTGGAAATGTGTGATGTCTAATAATTATTATTTATTTATAAGTTGTATGATGTCAGCAACTTTTTTTTGGAAAAATAACGTAAGGATTGTAACACTAGTAGTTGTTGCCCACCTGCATAACGTATACTTTTATTACTGTATTATTTCCTTGCCCATTCCCTGTTATCTACGACACATATGGAAGGAAATGGGTCGACCTCCATCCAATCACCACAGAACTAAGTGGAAACCAAACACATTCCTTAACTAGTCCATAAAAACCATGCTATCACAAACACGTACTACTCTTCTATCCACTATAAAATCTATTATTGATCAGGATGTGTAGCCTCAATATGTCAACTAAGAACACACAATTATACACCTTAACTGTGAGGAAATATGGTTTATTATTCTTTGAGACGCTATCAAGACGCGTGGTAACCCGTTAACTGCAAGTGGGGTAAGTTTGATGGGCCTCGCGTGTCTGTGGACGAGACAGCCGACTTTAAGTTGTATAATGTTGTGCACAACAATTTGGCACGAAGCTTACCAAGTTTCTTTCTCTTAATGTTTTAAAATTGCGTCCGTGGAACGATTTGATCCGGATTTTAATTAATAGCGACTTGAGGGTTAAGTGCTGGAAATAAATGGAACGAGTTTACCGGTTGAATGGGCTCAATAGTTCTAAATGAAATGTAATTTAAGTAGAATTGAAGATGGCTTTATAAATGTGAGTAGGTAAATAAAATAAATAAATACCATATAAGTTTCTACAGTTATTTAAAGTTATAAATATCTTCAGTTACCTGGAATTTACATAAATTTGATTGAATTAGAGCAAAACCATTTCACTTTGTCCACTTAAGACGTTTGAGTTATAATTATTGTTTTAAAGTATTATTATATTACATAGTAGGGTTTCATCGTTTTAGACTATTCTTAATTGGATTCATGATTTATGTTAATAAAATATACTTATATTTGATTTTTCATGACTGCCTCGTTGTTCTAGTAGTCGCTAGCACTACTGCTGAGCATGAGGTCCTGGGTTCGATTCTCAGCTAGGGGAAAGTGCTATTGGGCATTTTATATCAGAATCTTTTTCAGTAGCAGCCCGTAGTCTGGATTTGTGTCCGGTAGATGGGAATAGGTTCGCCCCCTATTACATGAGACTTAAACATAACTGGCGAAATGTGGGTGTACTATGTACACCTCTGCCTAACCCTTCGGGGATTAACAGGCGTGATGTTATGTTATGCTATGGTACACATGCTGATTTTTAGGGTTCTTTAGCCAAATGGCAAAAAACGGAACCCTTATGGATTCGTCATGTCTGTCTGTCTTTCTGTCTGTCTGTCCGTCCGTATGTCACAGCCACTTTTTTCCGAAACTATAAGAACTATACTGTTGAAACTCGGTAAGTAGATGTATTCCGTGAACCGCATTAAGATTTTCACATAAAAATAGAATATAAACAATAAATTTTGGGGGTCCCCATACTTAGAACTGAAACTCATTTTTTTTTTCTTCTATCCCATACGTGTGGGGTATTTATAGATAGGACTTCAAAAATGATATTTAGGTTTCTAATATCATTTTTTTTTTGCGCGACAGACACTTCCAAAGTGGTAAAATGTGTCCCCCCCCCTGTAACTTCTAAAATAAGAGAATGATAAAACTAAAAAAAAATATATGATGTACATTACCAGGTAAACTTCCACCGAAAATTGGTTTGAATGAGATCTAGTAAGTAGTTTTTTTTTTTGTTACGTCATAAATCGTAAATTATTATTAAAACATCGATCAAAGTTACAACGAACTACAAGAACTTTTATATTATGTTACTTGCTGCTACGGAATCCTTCATGGGCGAGTCCGACTCGCACTTGGCCGGTTTTTTTATTTAGAAATCCAATCAACCTACTAAGCATAATCCAATCAACCTACTAAGCATAATCCAATCATCCTACTAAGCATAATCCAATCAACCTACTAAGCATAATCCAATCATCCTACTAAGCATAATCCAATCAACCTACTAAGCATAATCCAATCAACCTACTAAGCATAATCCAATCATCCTACTAAGCATAATCCAATCAACCTACTAAGCATAATCCAATCATCCTACTAAGCATAATCCAATCAACCTACTAAGCATAATCCAATCATCCTACTAAGCATAATCCAATCATCCTACTAAGCATAATCCAATCAACCTACTAAGCATAATCCAATCAACCTACTAAGCATAATCCAATCATCCTACTAAGCATAATCCAATCAACCTACTAAGCATAATCCAATCATCCTACTA
Source organism: Xanthia togata (assembly GCA_963853775.1). NCBI lineage: Eukaryota > Metazoa > Arthropoda > Insecta > Lepidoptera > Noctuidae > Xanthia > Xanthia togata. The sequence goes on from OY970794.1 coordinate 6,817,827, forward strand.
AGCATAATCCAATCAACCTACTAAGCATAATCCAATCATCCTACTAAGCATAATCCAATCAACCTACTAAGCATAATCCAATCATCCTACTAAGCATAATCCAATCAACCTACTAAGCATAATCCAATCATCCTACTAAGCATAATCCAATCAACCTACTAAGCATAATCCAATCAACCTACTAAGCATAATCCAATCATCCTACTAAGCATAATCCAATCATCCTACTAAGCATAATCCAATCAACCTACTAAGCATAATCCAATCATCCTGCTAAGCAAAATTCGCGCCCTCATTCCCCTAGCTACCGCAGGAGGAGACGCCCTGGGCGTCAGGAATCGATAACCGATTCCCGACCACCGTAGGCGTGGGTTTGCGGACGGTGAGGTAGCTGGCCGTCTGGTAAGGACTAGGCCCGGGTCGACGCGACCGCGCGTTCTGTTCCACGCGCGCCTCAAAGAGATGTCAGCGGGTGAAGGGCTCCGTTGAGACCATTGCCTGCCGGGATTGCGGGAAAGTCCGAAAGGGATACCGTGGCCCCTGGCATTGCACTGGCAACTGAAGGAACACGGGTGGGTTTTAGTCAGTAAGAGTCTGACACGCCCTCCCGCTCCGCCCAGAGCGGGAGAAGTCATTTGACGATCTCCCAACCAAAAAAAATAAAAAATAATAAGGCCTCCTCTCAATGAGAGGGAGTGGGCTGTAATCCACCACGCGGGCCCAGTGCGGGTTGGCAGACGTCACATATTTTCGTTTTTTTTTTTCTAGGACATGCCGGTTTCCTCACGATGTTTTCCTTTACCGTTTTGAGAGCAGTGGTGATGAAATTATCTACAAAAAGTAGAGCACTTACCTGGGTTCGAACCCACGGTGTACAACTCGCTACCATGGGCCACCACTGCGCCAGTCATCCTACTTGCATTTTATTAATTAAAAATTCAAACACCTACAACGTGAAGAAATTATTCAAATAAGAAAAGAATGGAAAGCGTAAATATATTCAGAAAATACTCATTAAATCTATTCACTAAGCTATGAAGACCTTTTACTGCAGGTTTATTGTAATCCTGGATTATGACCTGCCAACTTAATTAACTGCGTTTTTTATAAAGGTAATAATAAAGAAATTGCTTTGGGTTAAGTACTGCTATAGAAATAATTATTGTTTTTTTTTTAATGCTGCCTTTTGTTTTTAATGGATATCACTTAAATAATTACGTAAGTTAATAATAACTCAAGTAAATTACGAAACAAAAAGTAGTTCTGTAACTTTTTTATTTGTATATAGGTAGTTAAGTGATTAGGTACTTTATTTCATAGATCGTCATTTATTTAATTTATAGAATTGTTGTTACTAATTACGTTATTTTTAGGTTAAGTTTTGTTATGTGTGTACTTATATTTGTTGTAACTTAAAATGTATCCTAATTTCAAAACTCTATTAGAACAAAGGTATTTTTCTGTACCTATATCTTATTAAAGTAAGTAGGTAAGTACTTACCTATTAATGTAAAATTAATTTGCATGCCCTAAACAGGCAAAATATGGACTGTACATTAAACCACTAACTTTTAAAAGTGGTAACACCAAAAATTTCTGCAAATAAATGATTCTTATTCTAGATAATAAATATGGTTTGTTAAAACTTGGTGGCGGAAAGCAACCCTGGTCCATAATCGATGGTTCTTCTTGTGGCGTGTGATGCGTGACGAGGGCAAAAATTGAATGAAAAACAAGTTAAAAAAAATGGTCCTGCGCAGACATTAGGTCCTCACATGTACACTGATTGTACAGGTGAAAGCGCATATATATCGTTCATTATTATGACCTTACCCTTTTTTAACCAGCGGTAAGTACATAATTATGTGTGCAGGATCATTATTGTGCGGTAGCTCGATAAAGTACCTATTTAAAAAATAAATTTATTGAAATTGTTGGCGCTCAACGATTCAACAAAACCATCGATTGCCAAACATACTCACATATACACTATTAATAGTCTAAATAACTGCCCAAAAAAGTTCATTGCCAATTCTTTTTCCGCCCAAACCAATCCGCGGTCACTGTACAAATTTTTGCTTGTCCATTAATTGCTCATTCATTTATAACAAAAACAGCTGTTAACAGTAAAATCTCAGCGTGCAACAGACGTGTACACAGGGACAGTAGCACTTTCCACAACAAAAATACGTTCTAAATCCGCCATTATACGTGATAAAAGCCGTTTCAAGCGAACACGCGAAACGTTAACTGAGTTTAAATTGCCCTATTAATGGGCTGTAATGGTGTGGTCCACTGGGGTAATTCTGTCCCCGACTCGCATTGCACGGTTAGGCGAGCGTCCGATTCGATGAGTGTAATCCTATTACGTATTCTGTGTAAACTATAGAATAGGGCCCGTTTTGAACTGTTTTGATATTTGCTGATAGTTTGGCCTATTGGACTGCTGCTGTCCGTAATATGGTCATGATCACAGCAGAGAAGCGGGGTGTGCTTTTATGGATGCATACAGTAAATGCTGTTAAAGCTGAAAGATTTTTCTTCATTTTAAATCAAATACGTAGGTACCTATTTATAAAACCGGTGTTATTTCTTTGATTTATTAATTTGCTTGTATCTCTCTCTATATTAAATTATTAGTAATTTAAAATACATACCACGGTTTAGGTTCAACAATCTTATCATTTTTGAAACATAAAAAAATATTGACAGCTTGCTACTATTAACAATGTGTAATTGCTATTGACTTGCCATCAAGAACCGATATGTAATGGTACGTGCTCAGTATTTCTTGTTACAAACAGCAAAGTAAAAAAAAAACACTTACTAGATTATTTACGAGTAAATACCGTTCTTTATAAGTTCGTGTATTTAGTATTAAGATTGTATTTATCATGATAAGTGAATCGTATTCTTGTTAAGGAATCCATGTCTTAAACCGTAATGGGTTTTGTTCACTTACTCGGCAATTATACTAATGATTGCCGAGTAAGTGAACCCATTACGGTTAGGTTAAAAACATTAAGACATGTATTCCTTAAAAAGAATACGATTTACTTATCATGAGAAATACTTAGCTTCGGCCACTTACGCCTTCCAAAGGCCCGGGACCCCATGGTCCCGAGATAATATGTAAACACATAATAATCATATTTATTCGAAAAATTACAAGGCATAAAAATTAGTACGGTTTTGCTTAAATGTAAATTATATTCCTAAGATTTAGGTACGTGCCTGAACTAGGTAATACTGTGTTTCAGGCGGGAAGAGGAGTTAATCTTAATACTAAATTGTCTTAAACCGTAATGGGTTCACTTACTCGGCAATTATTAGTATAATTGCTGAGTAAGTGAACAAAACCCATTACGGTTTAAAACATGGATTTTTTAAAAACAAAAGCCGTCGTCAGTTTCTGGGAAAACATAATACGAGTAGTAATCAGCCGTTGCACTTGTTGACCTAAATACCCTGCCGGTCCAAAATATTTTTATTTTATTCCATATTTATCCATGTTTCTATATTTTATTAGATTTCCACCTGGAAATAATATTAACTTTTATCTTCTCACTAATCTCTTACTTTTCCTACTTTGCTTAAGGTCAAAAAGTTTACTATGAATTTCAGAAATTCCGTTTTATACCATTTCTTTTTACTGTTGTTTCAGAAAATAACAGTTTTATGTTGGAATCTATCCAAAAAACATTGATCAAATCTGGTCTGAGACTAATCCGATAATGCACCTCAAATACAAAACGGATAAAATCTAGGTCAACATTTCTCAAAGTTAATTTTTTAGGAGAAATAAAACTTGAATAGATGAGTGTCTGCTTGTGGGATTGTGGTATGGTAGTGTGGTGCACTATCCCAGCCTACACACAGTATTTTACAAACACTTCTGCTAGGTACTTTGAAACTTTTCTGATTGTATTTTGTATGTTTTCTTAGATAATGAGGTGGTTTTCTTTATGGTGAATGCTGCGTATACCTGTAATAAAATAAATAATGTATTAATGGTATAGGTAAAGTCATAATGACAACTGGCATTATTCTACGACTGTTGTATGAAATGGTGATAACTAAATTTAAGTAGTGTGTCAACTATATTAAAAAAAAAAAAAAACACCTGACCCTACATTCCAGCTCTTTTATTTAATTATTGTTTTCTATAAATACGGCTGTTGTATAAAAGTTAAAGACTTCTTTGTGTGTATAATTGGTAAATTATACACATAAAAAAAGTTTAAGCAACACGCACCATTTACAGCAACTGCATGTTTTATTAATTGATTCTTTATTTTTTTCTTAAAAAAGTAGATTGGTATACAATCTTTTTATTCCTGGAAACATATACATATAAAAAATAGAAAGTTTTCGATTGTGTTTTGTTTTCATTAAAATAAAAGCTTTGGTTGTACCTACTACAAGTACACCTCTGCCCAAGCCTTCGGGGAAACAAGGCGTGATGTTATGTTATGTTATGTTATGTAAAACCTAAGATTTTTTTTCCCGGTTTCATGTGTTTTCGTTGCTTGATAAATTTGGTATTTATCTTACTATTATCATTTTGAAATATACAGTTTAAAAAAAAATTGAGTGGTGAGTAATTTTTTATGACATGGAGCGACGCTATTTGACTGCTGATGAAACGCAGAGAGCTGTAGGAATACTAAAAGCGGGAAGAAATCAGTCCCAGGTATCTCAGCATTTTGGTGTCAATTGTCGTCTTTGGCAAAGTTACGTTAATACAGGGGATCCTGCTGAGCAGCACCACACAGGACGTAGAAGGAGTACAACTGCTTGACAGGACCGATACATACAACTGACTGCAAGATGTCAGCCGATGTTAACCACCCGGAAGATAGGTTTAAAGCTACAATTTCTCAAGCGGTGTTGTTGTTAGCCACCAAACCGTGAGAAATAGGCTGCATGAATATGACTTACGAGCACGACGCCCAATTAGGTGCCCACCTATATGCCATGGGAATTGCGACCGTTGAAATGAATGGTGTAGGGAACACTTCACATGGACCCAGGAGTAATGGGATAAAATTTTATTTTGCGATTGGTCCCGATTTGTATTTAGGCCTGATACGAAAAGGGTAAGAGTGTAACGTCGTCCCGGAAACGTTTAACGGATGAGATGCGTCCAGGAAGTGCACCCTTACAGTGAGTGGCTCCACAGTGATGGTCTGGACGGCTATTATGAAGAACAGACGAACTGAGCTCGTTTTATTAGACGGCAATATGAATGCTGAAAATTGCGTTGAAGATGTCCTCGGGCCTTATGTTTACCCATTTGCACAAAGTTTTGGCACAGATTTTACGCCGATGCATGACAATGCGCGTTCACACACAGCTCAGAGCACCAGAGAGTACCTACTTGGCAATGGAAAACATCCGGGTATTGCCGTGGCCTGCACAATCGTCAGACCTCAATCCCATCGACCACGCATGGGGCATGCTCCAGAGACATGTTCTAGAGAACCTGGATGGAGCGTTGACAACCCAACAACTGAAAGACTTGTTAAAATTCCATTGGGAGCGATTGCCGAAGGATCAGCTATGTAATTACGCAACACATTTTCGTAAAGGATTACGACAAATTTGTTTCATTTTGACAGTTCAACAAAATTTATTGCGTTATTTACATTGTTGAGCAGTTTTTTTTTTCGAACTTGCTATGGCAAGCAAGCAATGGATTAGCAACTTGTTTCAAATTCCGATTGATTGTGTATTACGTAATTAGGGTACAAATAAATAATTTTATGAATTCAATGAAAAATCATTGCTGACAAGTTTTAAACAACAGAGGCGGTCACACTTTGTATTGAATTACAAAATAATAAAAAATGTCGTCGTTTAATTTTGTAAAACATGAAAAGTTTCATTTCGTTTTAACTTTATCTTATACTACGTATATTTCGGTACATATATATATATTGTGATTAAATGAACAATTGAATGAAGGATTTTGTTACTTTAGTCACAAATGCAAAAAAAAATGCTTTGTTATATATTACAATATTAAATATAAAAAATCGTTCAAAAGTTCAAAACCGTACGTGTTGCTTTGCCTTTTTTGATGTGTGTATAAACAAATATTTCTTCAGAAATTATAATCTTCTAGTATTCTTCTATTTGTAGGACGACATATTATTTTCCACTCTACCAGCCGCGCATGTCTGATAAAACTTCCCTAAACCACAGACAATTGGGTTAGTACCCAAACATTAAATTACTTTCTGAAAAGGGATCCACTCAAAACAAACCTATTTAATTGAACCAACAACAAATTAATTATTTGTCTGGTATACCAGGACTAAAAATGTAGTCCTTGAAAATACTAAAACAATGATTGGGATGTTTTGTAGTCAAGAAACAAGTCCATTTGGTACTTTATTGTATTGCGAAAATGGGATTTCAAATTATTTTACAGCCTCACATCTTTGAAAATAATAACAAGAATTTTCTATGAAATAAGAAATGTAATTAAATAGAAATATACATGACGGAAACTTACATTTTCCGGTTCATTTGCTGTAAAATATTTTGTGTGTTCTTTGAAAAGTATGAAAAATTTAAATGTAAAAAAAAGGTAAAATATTGAAGCACACTGAAGTTTGACAATCTTTTTGGTGTCAAGTGTGAGCTGGTTTTCGGGAGCCTAGGTTACCTATTTTCAATAGGAAGAGAGGCTTTTATCGATATCTAGGAAACTAGGTCGACATTCAGACTTCCCACATTTGGCCTAACATAATGTTGGCAAATAGAGCCAACTGTTTCAAATTACGTCTTTGTGAGAGCTTTCATTTACAATTTTTTTTTACTGAAATGTAAAAATATAAAGGGCTGTTTACGTGTTTTGATATTTCAGATTCGTGTTTTTTACACCAACCAGCAGTAAAACACAAAGCACATCTAATCAGTGGAAATATTTTGTAATACGAAAACCGCTCTTACTGCTACGAAACAAAAGGCGCCGTCAATTTCAAACTGTTACCACTGATGTCCGGTTGACTGTACTGAAAAGTAAAAAGCACTAGTGAAAAATAGTGACACTTTCGGCACAAATTGAGTGCTTGGAAAACGATCTTTTCGAGCAAATGTATTGTAAATTATATTTTCAAAACGTTATGTTAATATTGTGAAATAACGTTCAATATTTGTCAATAATACATTTCAATAAAGTGACAAAACATTCAACATGTGATTTTTCAACAAACTTAGTAAAAAACATCACGCCTGTAATTCGCGAAGGGTTAGGCAGATATTCACACACACATTTCGCAAGTTATGTTTCAAGTCCCATGTAATATGGGCGAGCCTAAATTTAGACTGCGGGCTGCTACTGAGAAATTCCAGATAGAAAAACCCAAACACTTTGCCCGACCTGGGAATTAAAGCCAAGATCTCATGTTCAGCAGGTTACTAGACCAACTGAGCAGTTTTTCCAACAACTTAGTTAAAAATCACACAATTAAAGCCTATTAAACTATGTCTATGTCTATTTATTTATTTATTTAAGGACAACCAACAAAGCATACAACAAAAATACATGTTAAAATACCATCTTATTTTTACATTTTATAGTGTAGCCTTAATTAAAGACTGCCACGGCATGCATTGAACGGTTGGAAATGCAGTTACAAAAGAGATATAAAATCCAGTTATAAAATTAAAAAAAAAATTGCAAAACAAAACATATTTTACTCATTTAAATAGATTTAAGTGAAAATTAAACAAACAATAGAAACTACAATATTAAATTTTCACTTTTTTGATAATGCCCTAAGCAATACAGCCCTGACTTTAAGTAAAGAGTAAGACACATCAATATCTATGCTGGGTGAGCGTGACCGGCGACAAAATGGAATCTGCATTCTGATAATGGTGGAAAAATTACCCAGATTGGTTTTAAAGCCCTTAGCGCGAAGCAACTGATATCTAGACCCACGAGCAAGTTTGTAAGGCACATTCAAATTTATTTAAATCAGCAATCGCGGGAAATCCATATGAGTGTTCATTATTTTGTATAGGAACAGATGATCTAGAAACATGCGGCGATTTTCCAGACTCATAAGTTTGAAATGTTTCAAGCTGTAACTCATTACTGTCGTGTTTATGAAACTAAAATAAAAAAAAAATAAAAAAAAAATAATTGGAATAATAATAAGTTACAAAAGTGTACAAATGGTTCAGTAGTATACATATTAATCTAGGCCTATAATAGTATTATAATAATCTGGATAAAAACTATGGTATGACAAATGTATAAGATTACAGTTGCATATAAAAATAGAATAGTGTAGTGCGTTGCCCGATTTAGGTTTATTTAAACCTGTGTTTCAGGCCATCTCTACGACGACGGTAGTTTCGAAATAGAACCTTGAATTAAATTAACATAATATATTTTAAATATCTAAGCAGAAACAATATTTTGCGAAACCTTATTAACTAGGCATAAAGGATATATTTATATCTAAAACTAAAATTATTATAAATATTAGGTTAGGTAATTACAGTCTAGTCAGCTACTCTATGTCAGCACCTCTAGTAGTTTTTCCGTGTCTGCGTAATTTAGTTTTGCTAAATAATCGACTAACATTATACTACACCTATTATAACTTACATTATATATCTTGAGCAATTTGTTCAATTTATTATATAAGAAAGGTCCTAGAAATAAATAAAATCTTTTAATGAATGCATGTTTAGTCGGAGGATTTGTGCAAACCAGATCCTTTCTTCTCTTGTCTGCAGGTACTGGTTTAAAATCTAGTTCAGTGTGTTGCAGTAAAACTATACTTAAAACAAATAGTTGTTCGACGTTGTTCCGGTTCGACGACATCACGTCAACGCCGGCTGTCACTGAAAACCAGCGCTGGGGCTCTGTCTCGCATAGGGTCCCAGCATTATGCTGAGTGATGGCCGTTTTGCGTGGATGTGACGCATATTTTCCCTCAAATTTATTTTTAGTGTTTGTTCCTTTGCTTGCGTCATATGTACCGCAAATAAACGTATTTTCTTTCTTTCTTTTTCTTTTTGTCGAACTGTTAGCACCTTGCATGCCATATAAAGCTGATGTGTAGGAAATCTGAATGGGCGACAGGTGGCAACTTTAAGAATTGCTCTTTGTGCACGTTCTAGGGATAGTAAACTTGATTTTGCGGCACCACCCCAGGAAGTTATGCAGTAGGTAAGGATAGATTGACACAAAGCCAAGTAAACCTGTTTAATTAATATAAAGTCGGCTATGTCCCGTAAACTCTTAAAAATGTATATTAATTTCCGCACTCTAGTGCATAATAAATCAATGTGTTTACGGAAGTTTAGATTTGTGTCAATTGTGACGCCTAGATATTTGATATGGTCGGCTTTAGTTAAACTGGGACAAGTGCATGCTGTGTCAGCGTATGTATTACAATTGTGCGCGTGAATGTTTTGGTTAGTAAGCGTCGGGTTAGTATTTCTCATTTCAAATAGAATAAATTTGGTTTTATCTGAATTTAACGTTAATAGATTGTTATGTAGCCAATTACACACAGTATCAAAACCATTCTGAGCTAGTTCATAGACCTCAGCTCTTGATTTTCCTGAGAATAGTAAAGCTGTGTCATCCGCATATGACATAATTAAACCATTTTGGAGTTGCAAGCGACAAAGGTCATTTATATATATTAAAAATAAAGTGGGCCCCAAAATACTGCCTTGTGGGATTCCATAATCACTGTTTTTATGTTCAGAGCTCGTGTACTGACCTATTTTTAGAGACTGATAACGGTCGCTGAGATAATCAGATAACAATTTTAACTGTGCTCCTCTTATCCCAATATTTTCTAGTTTAAGCAATAGTAGAGAACAAGAAATGGTGTCAAACGCCTTGGCAAGGTCTAAAAAGATCCCAATGGTGTGCATGCCATTATCTAGATTTTGACTTATAAAATTTGTCAATTTGTGTACTGCTTGGCTCGTTGATCTTTTAGGCCTAAAACCAAATTGTTGGTCAGAAAGCAATTTGTTATTTTCAAGATATTTTACTAGTCTATTGTTAATTATTTTTTCCAAAATCTTTGAGAGTCCCGTTAGTACTGAAATAGGTCTATAGTTAGTAATACAAGTTTTGTCTCCGGACTTGAAAACTGGGGTGACTACGGCTTTTTTAAGCAATTTTGGGAATATTCCTTGGGCTAAACATATCTGAAAAATGTGAGTTAGTGGAGGGGCAATTAGGTATTTAAGTCTTTTAAGTACAGCATTAGAAATGTCATCCCAACCGACAGCGCAGACGTCTTTTAACCCGTCTATTATACCTATCACTTCATTCACGTCCGTATCTAATAGGACAAAAGAGCTCAGTGTTGTATGAGTCATATATGGACTTTGACTAGAAGGATTACTGTTAGATAAGTTTTTTTCTGCCAGATTTTTTCCAGTGTTAATAAAGAAATGGTTTGCTTTATTCGTCGCTGCGGATGGGTTCAATTCAGTTGATAAAAGGTCGAGTGGAGGTTCAGAGTTTTTAGTGCTAAATGTATTAGTTTTAATAAATTTCCAGATAAGCTTACTGTTTTTTCCTGCCTTCTGTAGCTGTTCTTTGTCATATTGTTTTTTTAGTTTTTTCAATAGATTGTTTCAGAAATTTCTATATCGCTTATAAGTGACTGAGAGTATTTCATCATTAGGGGCAAGTTTAAATTTTTGGTGTAGCTTGTTTCTATGTCTGATACAGCGAACAAGTCCGGGCGTAATCCATGGTTTGATGTTATTGTACTTTCTAGGTATTACTTTTGTAAAAGTGTTCTTTTTAATCGCATATTGTAACAAATCTATAAAATACTGTAACGAAATATTTGGGTCACTAGAGTTATTGTAGACGGGGTCGAAATTCATAGCTCGTATGTCATTTTCAAGATTAGTCATGTTGAGTTTAGAATAGCTGCGCATGCAATTTTTTCTAGGTGAAGGTATTTGCAGTGTTAGTAAAACGGCTTGATGGTCGGTAAGTGACGTATTAGTAACCAATGTTTTGGACGGCGCTTTTGACTTTATAATGATATGGTCGAGGCATGAGCCGCTCTGGTGCGTTGGGTAATAATGAGCTGGTAACAGTCCATGAAATGTGCAAATGTTCAGGTAGTTATGTGCATGAGTATCGATTTTACCGGAAGCAATGTTAATGTTAATGTCACCTAAAAGTATAATATTTTTAAAAGATGATATTTTTTCTAGGTTTATGCTAAGCGAGTCTAGGAATCTATCAATATTTTGGGATGGAGGTCTATAAATAGCCATAACTACCGTATCAGGGGAAATTTTAATTAACAAGCAATTACAGCCTTGAAATAAGGGTTCTTCTACCATTGCTACTAAATGATCTTTAATATACACAACTAAGCCACTATTTTGGTTAATGTGGCTAAACTGTGTCTTATAAATGTGGCTTTTCAAAATACAGTCCCGCACTAGACTAGAATTCCAATTGCGTTAATGTCACGTCACAAAGCTTGATACTGACCGCATCGCGTCATGCAATTACTGGTCGCTTCCCTTAAGTGCATGCATGCATACAAATTTGTAGGAAGAATACTGTAATACGATTGCTATTTCATGTTAGATGCGACATTGGCTTTTTGAAATCATACACTTTGAATACGAATACATAGAAGCTAATCTTTTAAAATTCTAAAATAATCAAAATAAAAAAACGTAAAAACTCTGGCACCAGGTTAGCCACTAGCTACACGAAAAAGAAAGAAAGAATTAAAAATAATATTTAAAAAATCTATACATTCGCATAATTTCAATACTCAATACTCAATACTCAATTCTTTATTGCATTCCACAATGTAGGCTTAGGTGGTAAACATTTATTTGGTAGGTAACAATCGTGGACCCTGTCGGGCACAGCAAAAGATATAATAAATAAATGTGGAGAGGACTTATCATTTCCACATTTACATTACTTATCATTTCATTTCATTCAAGGTAACGTGGTGGCATCTACATTGTCACATGTGAACTACGCATCAAAGACGTGAGGTCACACAAAATCCTGACTTCACACAAATCCTGCATCGCGCTAACAGAGTTTACCACGAGATCGACGACTCATACAAATATAACTTTCCGACATCAGTCGTTGGGCAGTTGCTTGCCAGACACGACACCCGTCTAGTCGGAGGATCATCCCTTTTCTATAGAGGATGAGTGAACTTTACACCCTGTACCTCATACCTCTTAAGTAATATTGGATAACCTTGACATAGACTATAGCAGAACTTACGGCCGTTGAAAAAATAAAATTTTCAATTAACATTGATTTTGTGTGACACGGGGTTTGGTTTCCGCACTTAGTCCTTCAGGTGGACCATTGTCTGTGGCGTAAAATTTTTGTTTTACAAATAGTCCATTTAATTTAAATTCTTGTTCGCCACGTTAAATAAATTATGTTACATTGTACGCATTTTTTTTAACTGCCTTTTGTTTTAATATAAGTCATCATTTTCAAGATTATACTTTAATTACCGGGCACCCTGTAGAACTAAAATAATACCCGGTCCCGATTATCGCAATTGATGAGAAATAACAATGCACAATGTAGCACTTTGTAGCTGAGAGCTTTCGTAGCAAGGCCGGCTACGGCGTAGCCCCTGCGTAGACCTTAATTTGTGTAGCAATTCATGTAAGTTACGTCTGACGGCTATTGCAGCGTACAATGCCTGAAACCCCCTTTGACTTAAGTATGTTTGGATTGGACTACAGTAACAGGTTGCTGAAACGATACTTATCTTCTAACAAGCCATGTGTCCGACAGGATTTTCCATCGGCAAAAATTACGAACTTCCATAAAACTCAAAGCGCCTAATTCGCTATCTAGCCCGCTTAGGGAATTAATTAATAAAAAAAAATCTGTAGCCTCACCTTCGATATATTTGGAACTCTTGTGCAAAATTTTATGCATAGAGATTTAGCGATTTGGGCTGTGCGTTGTGCTGCTGCATTATGGGCTGCCAGTGAGTGAATATAAGATTTTTATTAAATATAGAAGCTATGAAAGGAGATTGGTTCACATACAAAAAGTAACATTGTAAGTAATAAGTCAGCTACATTTTACCGGGTGATTGAAAAGAAAATTCGATAAACATACTCACAAAACATCTATCAGCAAAAAAATTATTAAGAGTACTTCTTCGTTTAAAAAATGTCGGAAATCCCGTCATTCCGTACGAAGGGAATGGTATTTTTATATTCCATTTCCACATACAATTATCGTCGTTTCAAAGTGGAGAGTCTTATGACTCGTATGGCGTTGAGAGCCATCGGCTCAATAGAAATGTCATCACGTACGTTGCGATAAAGCCCCGTACACCGCACATTCCCCCTTGTACGGGCATTATTGGTTTCCACTCAATTTATGTCGTTTCTGAAGGAAATTAAAGAACATTGGTGTCGGTCGTTTGTGAAAGTGAAGCCTGTTATGAACTTGTGCGGTGTTGAATAATTGCAAGAACTTCTGTAACATGTTTTCATGTTATACTAAAAAACTGAAATGTATTAAGTCTTATGTTAGCAGAAGCCACTTGCTTATTGATTACTTATATACATACTATAAATTAATGTCGCTTTTAGTGTGTCTGTGTGACCGCGTTATTAATCTAAAATACGCAATGGATTCTGATGCGGTTTTTCAACATCATTTAGAGAATTTATTCCCAAAGGTTTATGTGTATAATACGAGTACAAGTGTCTGTCAAGTGTCTGTTTGAAATATCTTCTTTTTTTTTACTAAATCCATATTAAAGTATATACATATATATACATACAGCAAAAACACATTTTTTTAATGTTTTGGATGTCTGTCTGTTTGTTCCAGCTAATCACAGAAACGGCTGGACCGATTTTAACGAGACTTTTGCTGGAAGGTAGCTGATGCTAAGGAGTAACTTAGGCTACTTTTATTTTAGCAAAATAATTAGGCCGCCGCGCATTAAATTAAAATGGAAGTGTCTGTTTGTAATGTTAAAATATCAGCTTTTTACTAAATACATATGAAAGTACACACAGACATTTTTGTTTTTATTTGTCTGTCTGTTTGTTCCGGTTAATCTCCGTAACGGCTTGACTGATTTTGACGGGACTTTCACTGGCAGCTATACAAATAAATAAAATTCAAGTGGAAAATTCCACGAAGATGAATTCGTGGGATAACAGCTAGTACTTACATCAATATTTAACTTACAAAATAAATAATAAAGAAAACTCAAAGTTCTGTCAACTCGTAAGAATCGTGCGAAGTATGCACGGGACGCTAGTTATATGTACTGTAAAAATAAACATGAACTTAAGTCGACCGTCCACTGATACGCAGAATGTGTACGGAGAGGTTACCTTAATTTTATGGAAAGTTAATACTAATTTAATATAGCAATACCAATAATCCATTTTCTAAACCAAACAGGAATATATAATAATATGGATACGAAATTACTTCTTGTCATCAATCATAATTCTTAGAGAGCTCACATTGGCCATGGCCCATTAAAATATTATCTCACAAACAAGTCAGCATAGTACGCGCCTAGTGTGAGTGTCACACTTCTATACATCGTTATATTAATACGAACTCGACTAAAATACACCTCGTGCATCCTATTGGTCAAAACGAATGCATCGTGCGATCGAGTCGTGAGTCGTGCTATACAATTATCGCCTTAAAGGTGAGCTTGCAGAAAGTTTGCCCATAGTACATAATAAAAGAGGGAAAAGAATAATGGGCATCAAAAATTCGTCTGCATTGCTTTGCATTGCAACAGGAAAAGTGTCCAAAACGCTGGCAGCATTGCCACGTTTATTGGCAATCTTTAGCCAGAAAAAGGCCAGCCTCTGGTCACGTCTTTACTCTGTATTAGACTATCTTTCGAAAATGTTGTATTAAAATTAGGTTTCCAAACAAGACAACCCTTGTACAGTAAGACTCGTAACAAGCCCTTATTAAATTATAGTTCAGAACGCATTTCAAACGGTGTACCTCATTATTTGAACTGCCAAGCAAATTTTCGACGCTCCCGCTCCGCCCAGAGCGGGAGAAGTTATTTGATAATTTCAAACCCAAAAAAAAGGTCTCAAAATATTACCCTAAACACAAATACGATATTGTAGGTATTCTCAGGAGGCAAGCGCAGGCACATATTCATTGAGACGTATCAACGGTATGTCACAGAACGGATTCTCACAACCACAGCGACAAGACAACTGTATAATATGTACTAGCTTTTACCTGCGGTATTTTATCTTAATAACCAAGATAAAAACTAGCTGGGGCGTACATTTTATACGTGAGGCCATTTTGGAGATTTTTTGACCTCATGATGAGATTTGGCTCGACCTCCTCCCCGGCCCCCAAATCGCACGTGAGATTTAAAAAATGCGTATTTTATGTGTAAATACGTTAATCTGCATTTGATTGCGTTGGATTTATTAATAAACATAATTTGCTTAAATATTTTTTTTATATTAAATATACAGATAGTGCAATCCACGACGACGCGCCCCACTCCGCGATTGCTGTACTGCAAGCTGTACTTTAGTACGCAGCGGAGTGGAGTGGGGCGCGTCGTCGAGGATTGCACTATCTATATTCAGTTTTCTCGCAATATTACTCTGTTACTTGTGAAAAAATAAATGCGTGATATTTGCCGAGACCCCACGTGAGATTCGGCTCGACCACCTCCCCATAAACGCCTCACGTAATTAGTGTTATATAGCGCCTCCTTATGTTCTACCGGGTGAAGACCTAGAGAAGGACATAAGCTACTTTTCCGATCATTTTGAAAGGTAGCCTAGGACTAATCAGTCTTTCAAAACTATCGTTTCAGTGGTTTACGTGTACGTATCTAATGGTAACAAGATAATAGATTTCAAAGCTCAGTGACTGAGTACGGAGCATCAAAGGGGATTTCTCTCCACGGTACTGAAGAGCACGCTGGATACCACGGTAAGATGCGAAGGCATGTGACGATATGCGCCGGAGTCCGCTACATTCGTTAGACGATCGCGGGGGAAATACAAGGGGTGCACTCGGCATTTACCTCGTGGCATACCGCGGGATGCTGCCGGCATGCCGCAGCATCCAGTAGTACGCCAGCACGGGTGGCCGCTGGTGGTATCGCAAATCATCGATGTGTGCTGGCCGGCACCGTCCGCCGGTGTGTACTGGACTTTTTCCGAGGGCAAGCATTCTGTTAAAGTATTAAGTACTAATGAAGAAGACATACGATGATGCTGATGATGAATGATGCTGATGAAATAATCAAAATAACACTGTCAACAAATAATAATTTTAACCGATAAGCAGAGGCTCTGCAAATACTGAGGCTATTTTGCCCTATTATAAAATTGCACTGTTAGATTTTCAACTCTCAGCCCTGAGCCTAGCGTTGAAAATCCAGCATTGCAGTTTTATTTGGGTGAAAACGGGCATTAGAGCCATAAATAAAGCTAACACAAAGAAATTATTCAACTTTAACTTTTATCACGTCATTTATATACTTACCTTTATTTTATTTTATTTCATATTAGTTTTGTTACCTTTTAGGCGTATATTTTATTGCGATTTTCTATGGTTGTATTGCTCTCATGCAATGTGTGGAAATGTATTGATTTTAATTTAATTTTATAATCTAATATTATTTGGTACTTTATTGTGTATCATTTTTTATTACTAATATTGTAATGATTTAAAAAAAACCGGCCACGTGTGAGCCGGCCTCGCGCACCGAGGGTTCCGTACAAACCTGTAGGTATATAAGTAAAAGTTCACCCATCACGACAATCGAGTCATAGATGGAATTTTTATTGCAAAATGAAATCCATAACATTGCAATATAGAAAGCTGGAGGAGCATAAATTAAAGACAAAGGTCTCTTTATCGTTTCAGTAATCCTATATTTTATATTAACACATAAATCATTTATTATATAATATAACTGAAATATCTACACTAGCCTTGCAAAAGTCTGTTGACGAATAGGCAGCCTTGAAAAAGTCTGCTGATGAATGATGGCAAGTTTTTTTATCAAAGTTATTTTTTTTTATCTGGTAAAAAAATATGTAATATAATGGTTCTATACTAGGGCCCCTATTATTCCTTATCTACATCAACAATATTAATGAAATCGAACTTAAGGGAGTTATTTCACTGTATGCCGACGATACTAGTCTTTTTTACTTTGGCAGTAATATAGAAACAATTGTTAATGAAGCACAAAGTGATCTTAATAGACTAGTTATCTGGTTCCAATCCAATCTGCTGACTATAAATGCTAGTAAAACCAAATACATGATATTTAGTGCTAAAAATAAAAAAACTTGATACACATGGTGAATTAAATATAAATGGTCAACCATTAGTAAAAACATATTCTGAGAAATATTTAGGTCTTACTCTTGATGATAAACTTACAATGAAACCTCACATTGAGAAAGTAAGAAAAAAGATATCATCACTGACTGGTGCACTCAAGGGAATTGTTCGATGTCTCCCATTACAGGTCAGATATATTATTTATAATTCGATGGTTAAACCACATCTCGATTATTTAATCGAAGTATGGGGAAGTGCTGCCAAAGCTCACCTTAAAAAACTACAAACATCTCAAAATAAAATTATTGAGGTCTTGTTTAATTATGATTATCTAACATCTACTCAAAAAGTTTTAAAAGAAACAAAATTAATGAATATTGATCAAATTTATAAATATAACACTTGCATACTTGTAAGCAAAATAATTAATAGAGACATACATACACAAATAACATTTACAAAAAGAATGCAAATTCAAAAGCGCATGACGAGGCAGGCTAGCCATATAATTTTAAGAGCACCTAGGACAAACTACGGAAGAAAGACTATAGTATATGAGGGGGCGGAACTCTATAACTCTGTACCTAAAATAATTAAGGAATCAAAATCACTTCCAACTTTTAAAAGACTATTAAAGCACCACCTGAATAATGTTTAAATTGTAAGTTTCTACCGTTTTTCTAATTTAATTTTAGTTTATACCAAGCGAAACCGTCGCATATCTAAATTATTATGTTTTTCGTCATAGAAGTGAATAATTGTATTCTTTTTGAGCGAAATAAATTTCTTAAACCATAAACCAAACCATAAAAAAATACGAATTAAGTATTAAATTTGAACCAGATCTGTAAATGGTGACTGAAAAAGGTATAAATATTACCAAATTGAACATTGAAGTTCGAAAAAACGTTATCTATATACACTCGAGAGCAATGAATCCGGGTCACTTAAAGAATCCTAAAAATCTCGGAAACTAAAAATGCTAGGTTAATGCAATAAATTGTATTTAATAGACAATGTAATACTCCTTAAATGAAGGTATTAAAACTTCTTAGTTATTGTAAAGTTATATCATAAAAAAATCAAATTTGAAAAAGGGCCACTTTCGAAGATGGAACTACGAAATTACAGCATTTGGTTTTGCTTTTGTTTGTAATCTGTCATTTATGTGGGTACATAAACCATGTTGATAGTGCTCTATATTCATTATTCAAGCTGAAATTATGTCGCTTACGCCTGAAGAATGCACCAGAATACTTACAATGCTGGAAACCGGCCGGAGTCAGCGCGATACAGCCAGGACTGTCGGTGTGTCGCTGTCAACAGTACAAAGAGTTCTCCGACGTTACGAAGAAACTGGTTCTAACCTACGCAGACCAGGAACGGGCAGAACCAGGTGTACCACAGCACGAGAAGACCGATACTTGGTGAACACCATGCTTCGAAATCGCTTTCTTACAGGAACTGAACTCACAAATCAGTTTCGACGCCTCGGAGGAAGTAACCCAAGTGCATGGACAGTAAGACGTCGGCTTGCTGAATCTAACTTAAAACCCCTTAGACCAGCAAACGACCCTAAACTGGAGCGTGGGCATCGTATTTCAAGACTAAGATATGCCCAGAGCCACGTAAATTGGAGTATTGAAGATTGGTCAAAAGTTATGTTCTCCGACGAATCAAAATTTATGCTCTACAAGCACGATGGAAGACACAGAGTGTATCGAAGACCAGGGGAAAGATTCAAGCAAGCATGCATCGAAGAAAAAGTAGCCTACGGTGGTGGGTCTGTACTTGTGTGGGCCGGAATTTCTTCTGAAAGCCGCACAGAGCTGGTGATCATAGAAAACGGCTCTTTAACTAGCGAAAGATATGTGGAAGAAATCCTCAATGATCACGTTGGTCCATTTATGGTCAATTTAGGTGAGGATGCTATATTTATGCATGACAATGCCCGACCTCATACAGGTAGGATTGTGAATGACTACCTTCAAGAGATGAACATTACTCGTATGGAGTGGCCAGCGCGCAGCCCGGATATCAACCCGATGGAGCATGCTTGGGACGAGCTAGGCAGATGCGTAAAACAACGAAACCCTCCCCCAATCACGCTTCGTGAGCTCAAAATTGCTCTCACAGAGGAATGGGAGAATATTCCCCAAAATCGTATAAGGAACTTGGTGTACAGCATGCCAAACCGCGTAAACGCAGTAATGGAAGCACGAGGAGGCAATACGAAGTATTAAAATTCAAGAAAATCGTAATAAAGTTCAAAAATTTCATGTTTCCTATTTTTGTTTTAAGGAGAGATCAGCAGTTTTTTTCTTTATGTAATTTTGTGTTAATAAAATGTATGGTGACTCATATTTTTTTTACTTTCATTTAAGGAGTATTACATTGTCTATTAAATACAATTTATTGCATTAACCTATCATTTTTAGTTTCCGAGATTTTTAACATTCTTTAAGTGACCCGGATTCATTGCTCTCGAGTGTATATATTAATTGTACTACTTCGTGTAGTGCTAGTGTTTATTAACGGAAACATGTTTATGGATGAAAAATATGTGCAAATTCCATTTTGGGGATTCATTCTAAATTCGATATTGAAGTCTCCCACAACAATCAGACGAGAACATGAAGTGTTGTACCTTTGCGTTTTTGCGTAGACTTAGAAATTTGTTTTATAAACAGCTTAAAGGCAATTAGACCTACGTATTTGATATGAGTTTCAACTTGATATCTCTACGCGTTCATGAGGAAAAGGTTAATACGTTTATAATTATTCAAAAAAAAAATGTGATGTAACAAAAAAAATAAGGTTTTCGGATTTTTTCCTTTATATGTGCTATAAAACATTGATTGCTTCATGCAAAATTTTAAGATTCTAGGTCGACTGGAAGTACCCTTTAGGTTTTGATTCCCTTGCGAATAGTTGCGAGTTTGAAAATATGCGACTTAAATTGCTGCTTCTTTTGATTGCGTTGACATAGAAGTTTGATTTTGTTACAGCTTAAAGGTATTAAGGACTTAAGTATGTGATATGAATTTCAATTTAATACCTGTACGCGTTCATGAGGAAAAGTTTAGTAAGTTTAAAATTATTTTTATTATAATATGATATAACTAAAAATTTACGGTTTTCGCAATTTTTCCTTTATCTGTGTTATAAGACGTTGCTTCGTACTAAAATTTCAAGATTAGGAATTCACGGGAAGTAGTACCCTGTAGGTTTGGATTCCCTTGCGAGTGTCGAAAATATGCGGAAGTTTTTAGTATAAACGGCTGTATCTTTTGATTGCGTTTGCTTAGAAGTTTGATTTATTCACAGCTCCAAGGGACAGTAGATTTGAGTATTTGATATAAATTCCAGCTTGAAACATCGACTCGTTCCTGAGAAAAAAGGTCTTGACAGACAGACAGACGGACGGACAACAAAGTGATCCTATATGGGTTCCGTTATTTCCTTTCGACGTACGGGACCCTAATAAAAATAAATAGAATGTTGTGCATGCAGTGATGTATTTACACGGTATTGAAAACTCGTGATTGCCTATTATTACTATCCTCGTAAATATGTCAGTAGTGTGCCTTGCTCAATATAATTATTGTCACATAAGGGACAGTCCACACCGAGGCGTGACGCAACACGTCGCTGCGCGCACTTTTTAAGATAGGTATTGATACAAAATATAACTTTATTTAATACACAAAAAGAAACACATTAAATTGAGATAATTCGAAACTCTTCTTCTCTATTATTTAGCTAGCGGGGCGGGAGCTCGCGGCGAACGTGGACAAGTTACGCTGCGCCGCGCAGCGTCTCGATGCTTCGCGCAATGTCTCGTTGCGCAGCGAGGCGACGCCGACGCGACTTCACGATGCGCCTCGCGACACCTCGCTGGCCTCTTCAAGCATCGTCGCATCGCGATACGTCTCGGTGTGAACTGACCCTTAGTCTATTGGAGCAATTAACCAACATTATTCGTACTTTGATCATCATTTATAAAATTTCTAAAGTGAAAATACCAAAAATATTAACCATTGTAACAGTATTTGCTACGAGTATTGTAGACTAAATAGGGATCAAGGATTTGTTAGTCTGGTTGAATTTTGTGAAAGATAATTATGATTAAATATTCTTTTATCAACAAGTTTTACAATAACATTTATATTGCGGAAAATTGACATGTTTTTGTTCAGTTTGGTTGTGTTGACTAAACTGCAAAAAATATGTAAATTTTTCCTCAATATAATTTTACACGTGAATTTATCAGATAAACAAATAAAATTGCATACTGACAGGTAGATCAGTCAGACAGAGGACACCTTGGTGTTGTTGTGCAATGCCCAGAATTGGGTGGATGTCAATTAGCATAAGCATAATTAGCCTACATTGTTTCCACTGCTGGAGACTGGCCTCCGCTGGTGAGGGAGCGGGCTGTAGCCCACCACACGGGCCCAATGCGGGTTGGTAGATGTCACATATCTTCGATTTTTTTGTTTCTAAGACATGCCGGTTTCCTCTCGATTATTTCCTTCACCGTTTTGAGAGCAGTGTCAATGAAATAATTTACACAAAGTAAAGCGTCCGTCAGGGTTCGAACCTGTTAATTACAACTCTTTAGTCAGTCTCTCTTTACTCTTTTTCTCTCTTCTTCTTTTACTCTTTCTCTTTTCTTTTCTTAGTCGCGGCCATTACCACCATTGCTCGTGAGGTCAATATGCACAGTCAACTGCATGTCCATAGACACAATTAGATATTTTTACACTAGTTGGTAATTGCAGTCGAAGGTCAAATGTATTTAGCGCTAGGCCTTAGATTCGGTTTAAGGCCGCCATTACACTTATACGTTTTCCTCACGTAAGTCGCTTCCGTAAATAACTTATGATAAATTAGCAAATGTAATCTCTATTGTAAGTAGCTTATCATAATGTCTTAATACATCTTACGCAGTAATAAGTTACTTACATCAATTTTACGTAAGCAACTTACAAGTGTAATGGCGGCCTAAAGTAAGTTTTTGTATTTAGAACTGTCGGAACAAAGTTTGAAATTTAAAAGTGGCTTGATGGTTTAACATAAATATTGTTCTGTGTAAGACCAAAAGTGGTTGTAAGTAAAAAAAAAAAAACATATTTTATTCAAGCCTTCATTTATTTATTTATTTATTCCATGGAGGACTTCAGCTAACAAAAAAATAACAAAAAAAAAGAGGCAATAGTCACCGGAAAGCCAATTGCCAGTCCTCGCGTTTAGAATTATAACATAAAAATATAAGTATGATGCGAGCACAGACAGCAGCACACGACTTAAATTAAAGTTGCCACATTAAAAATTAAAACAAAAAATGCAGACATTTAATCATCTTTCGGGACTACATTACAGTCGCATTGATTATTGACGCAAACGCCTCCTCCCTTAGGTCCGGTGCCATCTCCCAAGTTGTGGCAGTATCGTTGACATCCAAAGAAGTCGCAGCTACCTCGACGTACCCTGTTCCAGGCACCAGTCCTGAGGTGGGTCAAGTCATCTGCTAGAAACAGAATAAAGAAATTTCGTTGCTATATTTATTTAAATGTAGGTGCACACCACTCCATATGCCCATCATCATTACATATACTCGTAGTTCCATGCTATTGTTTCATGTTTATAATTTTATTTTAGTATACTAAAATTAAGTGTATGCTTTATATATGTATGTATTTATTGTATATGTAAATGGTACACCACTGACTACCTGAAGTATTGCCTCTCCCGTTACCTTTAATCCATCTAAAGGTTGTCTGTAAAAGATCGCTTTAAGCGATAAGACCGCCCTATGTAAAATTTCTAAATTTATGTATGTCTGTAATTTTTATGGTTTACAATAAAGAGTATTCTATCTGTTTATCTTTCTATCTATCTCCGACTTTTGGTAGGTAGCGGTGCCTCCCATGTGCTGGATGGTGACCACTTGGGTGGGTTTAGTGAAATGTACATACTAGGATGAGAGCTTAATGTCATTAATCAGATACAAATTGAAAGTTCATTTATGAGGAACTAAGAAAACTGGCACATGATACCACCATACCATATTGGTAGACCAAGGTTTTAGTTTAGTATAATCAGCCTATAATGGTCCCAACGCTGGGACACAGGCCTCCTTCAGCGAGTGGGAGTGGGCCGTAATCCACCACGCCGGCCCAGTGCGGGTTGGTGCCTTTGAACTTTTGGTTCTAGGACATGCCGGTTCCTCACGATTTTTTCCTTCACCGTTTTGAGAGCAGTGGTGAAAAAATAATTAACACAAAGTAAAGAAGCTTTCAGAATTTAAACCAAAATCAGATAATTTATTTCAATTAGGCACATAAAAGGCAATTTTGAACGTCACAATTCACAAAAAAAAAAAGAATTGATTCTAGTCGCACCTTCCAAAAGGTAGTTTTCTTTTAAAATGTTTTACAATAATTTGTATACTATACATTACTTGAATAAAATTACACTACAAAAATTGGTAAAATTATAGGTAAATGAATTAAAAATGAAGCAATGACAGATAAACTAACAACAATTATTTGTATGACCTTCCAGTAGTTGTTTCGCGTCTGGTTGTTTGTGTATGTGAGTATAAATCTGTGTAAACGCACCCACGATACAGGAGAAATTCCTAGTGTGGGGCAAAGTTAAAAAAAAAAAAAAAACTAATTATCTGATAGATACACGGTGCTCACATATTCACAAACATTGTAAAAGTAGACGATTTTCCTAAAATTTTACAATTAATAAGTCAATGTGTGAGGAAGTGATCACAGAATGTAAAATCAATATCATTATTAATAACCGGTTTGATTTTGTCTAGACTAAATGGCTACGACCTAAAACTCGTAATTACGGCCGTTAGCTGTGGGCCACCACTGCTCAGTTTATTACGTGGAATCTGACCAATGCTAGGAATTCAGTTTATACATCCTCCCAGCACTTTTCTCATAGAAGCACAGGCAATTCTGACATCTTAAAACTGTTTTATGCACATATGAGCAGTCTATAAATTTGACGTAATAATGGTTGTAGAAAAATATCACTTACCTGGATTCAAACTTTCCGCACAAACAAAGGCTATGAAAGCCGCAAATAAAGTGAACACAAGGAAATACTTCATCTTGTTTCTTTAACCTATTGAACAAATTTACTGACATATATTCGGGCTTCTATCTCCTTATATACAACTTAGGAGAATCAACGTAATTAGAAACCAACTTAAAATGGCCGCTGCGAAACCATTTACTGAATAAAACTGAACTTTATAACGTTTTAATAAGGATGAGCATGGCGACAGGTGACTGCGATATTCTAATATTTTATGGCCAATAGATTGGGTTTTCTTCACAGGTACCTAAAGTTTTGCTATAGGTAGGTATTATTAAGTATGTTTTTAGGGTTCCGTGACCAAAGGGTGCCAAACGGAACCCTTACTAAGCCTCCACTGTCCGTCAGTCTGTCCGCGGGCTGTCTCTCATGAACCGCACTCGCCTCCGGAGACCGGAGGTCGATAGTGGGCTGAGTCTTGTACGAGGCGATGCTTCACAGTGCCAGCTAAGGTTCCAGTGAGTCGGAACCGGGTGCCGCACAGTTTGCGGTGAGTCAGAACTGTCTGCGGTGATTGCGGCGGTTGTGGTGATTTAGGTGATTGCGGTGATTTAGGTGATTGAGGTGATTGCGGTGATTGAGGTGATAGCGGTGATTGCGCTGATTGAGATGATTGCGGTGATTCCCCAGTGAGTCGGGGTGATGAGGCTGAGGGTGATGACCAGGAATGCGCGTTCGCTGCATGCTGGTGGTCAGGATACCCGTTGAAGCAGAGAGTGCTGGCTGTCTGTGTGACTTGCCTCACGAAAGCTTGCGGGAGTGACGATGATTACGTCACGCTGAAGTAGTTGCACGAAGGCTGCGTTGACGTTCATACTCGGGGTCACCAATTTAGGGGGCATGAGGAACAGGGTGTAAAGTTCACTCATCCACCTTAGAAAAGGGAGGATCCTCCGACCAAACGGGTGTTATGTCTGGCGGGCCGACTGCCCGACTGTTGATTTCGGATAGTCTTATCTATGTCGTTCGAGCGGTAAACTCTAATTGCGCGATGCAGGATTGTGTGACGTCATGTCTTTGATGCGTAGTTAGTATGTGGCGGTGTAACCGCTACAAGGTAGACAGTGGAAATTTTCACAGATTGTGTATTTCTATTGCCGATATAAAAAAAAACTAATAACAATATAATTAAGTTTAAAGTTTAAACGTCCCCAGTCCCCATAAAAAAACGTATTTTTTAAATATTAGGTACTGTGGTAAGGTACGTTCGTATGCGAGACCAACTCAAATTTGGCCGGTTTTTTTTGTAAAATTCTACATTGACTCTTGTTTATCACCCATCTGGCGCAATTTAGGGAACCGGGTATTCAGCAGTGGATGGTGGGAGACTGGGTTTTCTATCTATCTTTTATTGAATACATAGTGAATACATCCTTAGAAAACAATTTTACAATACAACTATTTTCATTATGTCCGGTCTGCACCAAGTGCAATAGAAATCCGACGACTGACAATACACTAAGTTTGCCGAGGGACATTTAGAAAATTGTTGTACTGTACTTACCCATTAACTGCAGACGAGTTAAGCTAGTCACCTTGTTATGTTTTAAGTGTTCTGTACCTCAAACGGAACCCTTATAGGATCACTTCATTGTCCGTCCGTCTGTTGTGAAAACCCTGTTTCCTAGGATCGTGTAGAGGTATCAAGTTGAAATTAATATCTAATACGTAGTAGCTCTACGGCCCCTTGGAGTTCTAAAAAATCAAGATTCTAAGACAACGCACTAAAAAAAATTGGTCATTTTTATGCAACATATTTTGATACTTTCAAATAAATCAAAACTGTTAAACTACTACCAGTTAACATAGAATCATAAAAGGTAAGAAGCCTCACAGCACAAGTAAAGGAAAAAAACCGTTAATTTGTAGTTTTAACACATAAAAAAGTTTTTTTTTGTCATTACAAACTTACATTTGCTGTTGGAGAATTGACCGTGACGTTTATTGATATATATTGTGAGAACATTTTTTCAACTACAAAGTTTATTCTTGGGATAAATTCATCCCTACTACGGCACGGCACCCTTCATTGCGAGTGGTCTGACACGAACTTGACCGGTTTTTTCTTTTGTTGTGGTTGTGTTACATCAAATTCAATTAGAATAACTTAGATTTATGGACGCGTTAGACTTGAATTTTAAGGAAAATAATCATGTTTATTAAATGCAATTTAGTTATTAAAATTGTTATGGATAAAAAACAGGTGATATAATAGGTTAAAATATGATTGTGGGTACTATTAATAAAATTTGTATAATAATAAAATTGATTGCTACCGAGTGTCACTAGAGAATTTGTTGATACTTAACTGGTTCTATGAAACGCAGCTTCTAACATCTATAAAAACCAACCATACCATACCATGCCATGCCAGACCATACCACACCAGTGTCATTCAATTTGTGCAAATTATTCTATAACACAAAATCACGCCTGTATTCCCGAAGGGTTGAGCAGAGATATACCAGCCTATATTACACATTTCGTCGATTATGTTTGAGTCCCATAAAATAGACTGACTCCGGGCTGCTACTGAGAAATTCCAGATGGAAAAACCAAATAAAACTTTGCACGACCCGGGAATCGAAGGACCTCATACTCAGCAGCAGCGCTTGCGACACAAGACCAATGAGGCAGACTATTCAGACAGGAAAATTATTCTATTACGTTATTACGAGTATCTTGAGGATTCATTTGTTCTTTGGGATCATTAGGTACTTGTAATGCTGTTTACGTGGGCTTTGCGCAGTCGTCGTTGTGGAACCTAATTAAATGTCGGGGAAAAGTATAATTTTGTAATGTTTATGATTATGTTTTGCCTTAAGGTAAGGTTGTCTTTAGTTCGTGTCGCAAGGCTAGTGAAGGTTTATTTTTCAAGAAAAAGATAGAGCCAAGAATTACCTTACCATCTAGTCGCTATTTTTTCTCCTAATTACTACTTAATATGATAGATTTTTTACTATTTATTAGGAGCTCGCGGCTTGGGCACGCCACTATTGTGGCGGTAAGTCCCGTCTTTGAGGAGTGGCTGGAGAGGCGCCACGGCGTCCTCACCTTCCGCCTGACGCAGGTCCTCACCAGACACGGCTGTTTCGGGAGGTATCTGTTTCAGATAAGGCGGGAGGAAACGCCCGGGTGTCATCACTGCGTGGATCGCCCGGAGGACACAGTGGAGCATACGGTGGAGGTATGCCCGGCTTGGGCAGAGCACCGCCGTGTCCTCGTGGAGGCGATCGGTGGCGGGGATCTCTCGCGTCCGGCCCTGGTCCAGGCCATGGTACGGAGCGAGAGGGCATGGGAGGCCGTCACCTCCTTCTGCGAAACAGTAATGCTCGCGAAGAAGGAGGCGGAGCGCGTGAGGGAGAGGCAAATTTCGCGCCCTCACGCCCCTAGCCGCTGCAGGAGGAGACGCCCTGGGCGTCGGGAATCAATTGGTAGCTCGCCGTCCGGTAAGGACCAAGCCCGGGTCGACGGCGCGTTGTGTTCCACGCGCGCATCAAAGAGTGTCAGCTAGTGAAGGGGTCCGATGAGACCATTGCCTGCCGGGGTTGCGGGAAAGTCCGAAATGGATACCGTGGCCCCCTGGCAGTGCACAGGCAACAGAAGGAACACGGGTGGGTTTTAGTCTGTAAGAGTCTGACACGCCCTCCCGCTCCACTTAGAGCGGGAGACGTCATTAAGTAATAAATTCCGCACGGGTCAATCCTTCAGTTTAAGTTACGTTTGTTTTTTTGTAATTACGGGTCGTCAGAAGCCCGAAAGTCAACCAAGGGTCATCGTATAACCCAGTTACTGGGTTATGAGGAATTATTATGTAGGGGCATGAGGAACAAGGTGTAAAGTTCACTCATCCACCATAGAAAAGGGAATCTTCCGACCAGACGGGTGTTGTGTCTGGCGGGCAACTGCCCAACTGTTGATGTCGGATAGTCTTATATATGTCGTTCGCGCGGTAAACTCTAATTGCGCGATGCAGGATTTGTGTGACGTCATGTCTTTGATGCGTAGTTCGTATGTGGCGGTGTAACACCACTACAGTGGAGGTTAGATAGGCAGTCACTCCATGTAAAATACTGGTATTCAGCTACATCCGGTTAGACTGGAAGCTAACCCCAAGATAGTTGGGAAAAGACTAAGCAGATTTGACTACTTACTATTATTTACAGATTCTGTCGGTTAAGTGGAAAGTCTTACCGTTTGACCGGCTCGTAGTAGTCTGATTTGGCCTAAAGACTCTCATAAAATAGTAGAATTCACCGACATAATAATTATTATAGAATGTAGGTAAGGAAAGTCTGGTAAGTTAATTTTTAAGCAAATTGACTACCAACTCAAATCATCCGTATATTCAAATCACAATTGTCATTCTTTAACATTTGTATGTAATGGCTATAACACGATACATTGACGTAGTGTGTCAACTTTACTTACATTCAATAAATTCAACATTCATAGATACAATTACTTGTTCCAACCACAAAGATATCTGTGGGGGTGCTGCAACATACGCATACCACATACATAAACATCATACACATTATATTTTATAGTATAGAGAACCTTTCCAACGAGACGAGGGAAAAGGGGAAATATAAGTTTTCCGCCTGCCTGGGTAACGACCTATCTTATTTAAGGTAACCTAGAAAGCAATAGGAACTATTTAGTTCTCTTTCAGTATATATCTTTGCAAAGAAAAGGGAATAATTTACCTATCGGTCTCAAATGAAAGCAAAGTTAACAAATTCATTTATTTCAGGTAAATATCACCCATTTCCAAACATAAAACCAAATAACAAATCAAATCAACATAAATTAGATTGAATGGAGACAAAATAAATCAAATAAAATAAATTAAATTAAACCAATCAAATTAAAATAAATTCATAATCAATACCTTCTCGACATTTTGCTTCAGACATGTACAGACTGATACTGCAGTATGAGTATCGGATACTGGTACTGCAACATGTCTGCTAGAACAATGCTGGATGAAGGGGCAGTCCAGCCTTCCCGCAATCACCGCCAGCATGATGTTGGGGCTAACCCGTACCCTGCACAACAAAGACGCGGCGCGCTTGCGCATGGTCGCGTTAAAGCAATTGGTGCGTGTCTCTACGAACATACCTGAGGCGCTGCAGTATCAAGATAGCCCCATCATTGCCCTGAAGTCTTCTATTAGAGTAGTGAGCACAGACTGCATGTGTACAGCGATGTACCCTAACTTCATTAGCACCGCGCAAATCTGCGGGCGATCGTGTTAGCTCTAAAAGAACAACGCCCTCCGCTCCCGTTCCATTTATGCGTGATCTTTGAGGTCAACAGTCAAAACATGCCCCAATAATGTAAACTGGTCAACCCTTTCCAAAGGAACCCCATTCAGTCTGACTGGAGGTATGCTTCCCGGAAATTTTGGACTGGTGGTCTCTTCTCTTCTCTTCTTTACATTATTTATAATAAACCGTGACATATTCCTCGCATATCTGTTACAGCTTCCTCAAGCCGCAGACCGGAGCGCTCATCAGCACCATGTCGTCAACATAACTTAGATTATTGACACGTGTACCGTCAATGTGGCAGCCGACATGCTGACTGCTGAGCACCATGATCAGTCCGTTGGCTTACAAACATTTAACAGGGTATATGTACCTACTATCAAAAAACATCTGTGAGTGCTTGCATGGTAATTGTAGAAAAGATGATAATTTTGTTTTTTTTTTTAAAACGTTGCCCCACACTAGGAATTTCTCCTGTATCGTGGGTGCGTTTACAAACATTTAAACTCACATAGACAAACAGTCAGACCCGAAACAACTACTTGTAGATCATACAAAAATTTGTTCCGTGCGGGAATCGAACCCGCAACACGCAGTGCAGCAGTCAATTGCATTAACCACTGCGCCAACCGTGCCGTCAATTAATAGCGAAGTAGTAGAATCCATCTTAGTAGATCATGTACTGTACAACTAAACCTATGTTATCACGGTCTAACTGAAGCTTGAGAATGAAACCCATTCAAATAAGTATTAAAATTCGTTCATAATTTCATAAGTCTGCTTAGACAAAATCAGCACCTCAGCTTTATGTTATCCAATCTCAAAGAAAATGGTTTAGTAACAAAGATTATAACAATCGATCGATTAGATTATTGTACAATTTCAAATACTCGACTCTTTGATAAGCTGTCAGCAATACCAAACAGTCGTGCGGCAATGACTACAAAGAAGTAGCTTGTTTAATTTGACAAATATTTACCATAAAAGGAGAAGGTACATCATTTATGAAACTTCATCATCGTCATCATAGCCAAAAGATGTTCACTGCTAGACACAGGCTTTCCCCAAGCACCGCCACATCGAGCGATTCGCGCTTCTCGTGTCCAGCGGATTCCTGCGGCCTTCACAATGTCATTGATTCACCTTGTGGGAGGCTTACGCTACGTCTCGTCGCTTAGTTATTTAAGTTTGGCATTTCTTCGGGCTATTTTGGTTACCTTGATTGTCCTACGGCTCTCTTAATTTATGATAAAACTCTAATTTTTTAAATAAAATATTCATTTAAAATAAAAACACTCCTTTACTCTTGCATCGAAACCAGATCCATCCCTTTCCATTACGCATCAGTAATTTATTTCCTTGTATATTCCCAGATGCGATACCTATATAAAATAGATCGCTATTTCTGAACCTATTTCGCCTATCCGGCTGTGAGCGAGATACCAAATATTGACGAAAGTAGAAGCATAAATCATGGATATGAAAACTTTCTGTGGATACTGTTACGTAAGATTGTGCGAGTAAGAATAAATATTAGTGAGGTGTTCTGTCGGAATAGGTTATGGTTTTGAATATCTTTGGTGTTTTTTGGTAGATTTTGTAGATTAAAGTTGTTAAGATTTTTGTTGTTATGGGTAAGTATTCTAAAATCAATCTATGTTTAGAGACAGACAGCTTTCAGCTGAGTGATTTTTTCATGACAATTATTTCTGTATCTTAGTTTCAAATATGTTTTACAAATAACAAGTTATTTATATCTCTAATCTTCTCTATCTCTAATTTCTATCTAGTATTTTCTCTAATCTCTATCTCTAGCGCATTTTGATGAAATTTTCAACATCATTTAGAAAATGTTTTCCGGAAGGTTTATTTAAATAATTATTTTATATTAAACGTAAATATATTACTTAAACTTGACGTTTTATTTGACGTTATGTCAAGTTGTGAAAAGGCACTTTTTTAAGCGCTTACGTGCGCTGACTAAATCGTTACAGATAGATAAAAATGGGAAATAATAAAGCTTCCGAAAAACAAATTAACTTCCAACGATCTGTGGTTGTCTGAAATACTAACTAAGCTGTGTTAAAATGAAAAGAAAATACCGCGTCTTCTAAGGATGACCAACGGTAACCATTTTAACCTTCCAGAATTTCATTTAAAAAAAGTTTCATTATCAATAAAAGTATAATTTACATGAAAACTAAAAAAGATAATTATCACAGATTTAAAATTACGCGCAGTAAAATAATTATGGCTGTCTTCGAACGGCGTGACGCCATGTTCTTTCCTCGGCTATTAAAAAACTGCGATGATTAAAATTCATTTATGAATTGAATTAATACAAGTATTTGGACGTCCAAATTCTACAAATGGAGAAGGACTCACCATGTTTGCATATATCCAGTTCAAGGAAATAGTGGGACCATCCATAGACAATAGACCACTTTTGTTTTTTTTTTTTAATGTAATTCCTGTTCGCACAGCGATGAGCCAAACGATTTTTTTTGCTGTATAATTTGGGATCATCAGTTTCTTGGCAGTTTCATACTGTATTTGGTTTTTAACCGTATTAACATTGGGATATTAACGTATGCATCAGTACTTTGCACCCGTGTGAAGCAGGTGCAGGACCTCAAGTCTGCTATTACAATAGTGTCAGAATGGTCTATCATTGATTTCATAATTGTTGATTTTGATAAGTTTGGTAATCTACTAATATTGGCGTCATTATGACTTTCCAATGGTCAGCCACTGACACTCCATTGAAAGAAATGGCATATATTGGTAATCTCGTACATAATGACAAATGAATGACTGACTTTGGCGGTAATCTGCTAAAATTTTGACACTTCCTTTGATCAGTGACCTACCATGAGAACGTCTTTGTGCAGTCATTTCTTTTAATTCGTTACGATTATCGTATTTGTGGAATACAATGATCAACCTATCGACCATTATGAATTTAGCAGATTACAAACTTTTAGCAAAATGACAATGGGATCGTTGGAATGACGAATTTATAAAAATAGCAGACTAGGGCCCCAGGTCACTTGTATAATTATAATATACAGTATGAAATTAACGAAAAACGTTCCCGTCAACCCGCAACGGCCATAGCGATCATCAATTTAATATTTTTTTATTTGTGATTAAAAAACATTTTGTTTTTTAATGGTATTTTTTTTTTTTTTACATTTATGGATGCTATACTATTGTGGGTTAACGGGAACGCTATTCTTTAATTAACAA
Organism: Xanthia togata; assembly: GCA_963853775.1. NCBI lineage: Eukaryota > Metazoa > Arthropoda > Insecta > Lepidoptera > Noctuidae > Xanthia > Xanthia togata. The sequence continues at coordinate 6,850,836 of OY970794.1, forward strand.
AATGTATTTAACTACCTGTCTTAGGTTTTGTAGTTCAAATTTTTGAATCAATAGAAAAATCAGTGATTCATTAAATACGATGGTTTAAAGGACTCATTACCCGTCACTATAGTCATTCCGAAAATATACCAAAACTCGTAAAAGTATAAGATACGTTTTTTATAAGAATAAGAATAATTTATTGTTTAAAAAAAATTACATTCGAGTGCTTTGATTCCTGGTACTCACTCTAGGATTCCCTGTGTCGTGAGATCCAGGTTCCTCCGTTCCGCTTACATTTTTGTTGGTATACATGTGTTAAGTATATTATATACGTTACAGTAAATTTCTTAATTTCTTCTAATCTACTAGACAAGGAATATACAATAACATAAAAAAACTAATACAGAAAGAAAACAGTAGATATACCATAGTATGTTTGTTATGTTGTGTGTAATTGTAATGGTGTGTATGTGTGATATGGTGTGTTTGTGGGGGTGTATGAACGGTTCTCACGAAAGCTTGCGGGAGTGATGATGATGATGTCACGCTGAAGTAGTTGCATGAAGGCTGCGTCGACGTTCATACTCGGGGTCACCAATTTAGGGGTTAATAGGAACAGGGTGTTGATGTCGGATAGTCTTATATATGTCGTTCTCACGGTAAACTCTAAATGCGCGATGCAGGATTTGTGTGACGTGATGTCTTTGATGCGTAGTTCGTATGTGGCGGTGTAACCGCTACACATGTATGTTTTGTGGATGTCTGTGAAATAGAATAATAAATAAATAAATAAAGATATTATGTATGACCAGTACTTTTGTTTTTTTAGCTTAAGACGTTTTCAGTCATTTCATAGTCCAGAATAAGAAGCCATTTTGTAAACGTAATTTTACATTTAATTTGGGTAAGTTGTAGAATTTTGAGTCAGTTAATGAGTTTCGTGTAAATGTGCGGTCCCATAAAACCGTACGACCTTCTACTGATTGTTTTACGCCATCGAACCCTTTCCCATTGTACCCTTCGACTTGACACGATACAAGTGCACATGGAGTTTTTGTGAAATCTTAGAGTTGGATGTAAAGCTGTCTGACTCTAAGAACTCCCACTTTGGTGTAGTGTGTTAGTGGGGTACCGGAATGGTTTTCCATAAGAAACTTTAAGCGGAGCTCGTCGCGCTCTTACAACCTTTATTAACGAGGTTTTACGCCCCATACTATTATACAATATTTAAGGACTGATTGACAGAGACAGAAGTATCATCCTTAGAACTGTATCGTCTGCAATTTTACCCAGTTGCTTAAAGATACGGAGCATCTTTCGAACCCTACCCCTTAAACCATTCAAATGTGTGTGGACCATGCCAAACGGTAGGTATGAAACTCGTGAATAGCGTGTTTCGTGTTTGTTTGTATCGATGAAACAAGAAAAAACCGGTCACAGTTCAAAATACTAAATCAAAAATATTTTCACACATCTACACACAACACGCAAAACCCAATTTCAGAGAATGGGAAAAAAATATCTACTCAAAAAAAAAAGAATATCTCTTGTTGAAATTTTACCTAAACCCAATAGGTAGTTTCATTTAGAAAAGTTTGCGGTATTCAGCAGTTTTCCAATTGAATTTGATAAGGGGTGAAATTTTGTAGGAAAGTAATTTTCTTTGGGAAAAGTTCTGTATTACCTACCTGGCTTTAAGAAAAGAGACGATCAGGCAACGATAGGCAAAAAAGTATTTCGCTTTGGGAACTTTCAAATGTGCCTATATCTGGAGATTCTGTAATTATTTGAAGTAGTATTTGAAGAGTTTGTATATAAAATAAATGTTTATTCCAATCTGTATTGAGAAATAAAATTAGAATTCTTACAAAATTGTTTTTTCTTGTCTGAATCTGACTTAATACCTACTACTTTACTTTTTTAGTATACGTTTCAACTAATATATAAATAAGACATTTACTTTTTTTGCAAATATTATTTTGATAAAGTAAAACTTGTTACACCTTGGTAACAAAAATACTTACTAAGGGCTTTTTTTTCTTTTTTGGGTGGGAAATCATCAAATGACTTCTCTCGCTCTGGGCGGAGCGGGAGGGCGTGTCAGACTCATGCGTGTTCCTTCAGTTGCCTTTCCGTTGCCACGGTATCCCTTTCGGACTTTCCCACGACCCCGGCTGGCATCGGTCCCATCGCACCCCTTCACTTGCTGACATCTCTTTGAGGCGTGAGTGGAGCACAACGCGCCGTCGACCCGGGCCTGGTCCTTATCGGACGGTGAGGTACCCATTGCTCACCGTCCGCAAGCCCGCGCCTATGGTGGCTGGGAATCGGCCTGCGATTCCCAACGCCCAGGGCGTTTCCTCCTGCGGCAGCTAGGGGCGTGAGGGCGCGAAATTTGCCTTTCGCTCACGCGTTCCGCCTCCTCCTTCGCGAGCATTACTGCTTCGCAGAAGGAGGTGACGGCCTCCCATGCCCTTTCGCTCCGTACCATGGCCTGGACCAGGGCCGGACGCGAGAGATCCCCGCCACCGATCGCCTCCACGAGGACACGGCGGTGCTCTGCCCAAGCCGGGCAGACTTCCACCGTATGCTCCAAAGAATAGGTAGTCAAACAAAAAACAAACAAAGATCACAATCTTTGTTAACCAACTTCACACTATGATGTGCAAGCAAGATGCACAGCTGATGCAGTATTCAATGTGTTAGACTAGAATAGAAACAAAACCTATGCATTTTGACGAGGTTTTTTTTTTTTTTTGTTTAGATCCACAGATGGTCACCAATTGTGGAAACCATTTTTTACCGTCGATTTTAGCTAAGTTGATAGGAGTAGGCACGTAGGTATTTAGTTGCAAAAAATGAGTAAAAAAAAAAAAAAAAACTGAGTGTTTACTGTAATTATCGACTTGGTACTAAGAGTTGAGCCTAATGGTTTTGAATGTTTAAAAATTCAAAATATTTTATTTCACATAAACCTACATGGGCACTTATGAAACGTCAGAAGCTAGGTGCACGGTTCCAATTGGTCGTTTCCTATGGAGAAGAGCCGGCAAGAAACTCCACGGTTACTCTTTTAAAATAATTGGCTTTTACAATATTTTCAAATAACAGAGTTATTAGGTATGGGAGGACAGTGTACGTCTTTCAACAAGTACCTGTTAAATAATGGAGTCCGAAAAACCTAAGAAAAGTGATATATTTGGTCAATTGAATCAAAAATATCCATATTTTTAACAATACAAAAGCACGAAAACACACAGGCAAAGCACAATAATTAAAACCCCAAACAAAACAAACGTCAAAACATTATTTATTCCCTAGAATAAGGTACTAACTGAGGCTTGAAGGGCCAGTTAACTTTATTTCTCAGTTATGGGCTTTAATCGTCAGATGCTGACTATCTGACTATTGAAAAATCCAGAATCATGCTATGGAATAAACGCTGTAACGCTGTTCGATTATTTATCTGAGGATTGAAAAATCGGTCCTAAGACATGCTAAATGAGTAGAAACTCACTACAGACGAACAAACTAAAAACAGTATTGATTTCTATTGAAATAGAAACCGAAGTCCCGAAGGCCTGTGAAATTAATTTCTTTAAGAAAATGGCTTCAAGAAAGAAATAGAAGTAGATATTTCTTTTCAATTCAGAAACGTTTGTCACCTGTAATTGTTAAAATAATATTCGAGACTCGGTTATAAATCATGATATTAAAACTTACTTCATCGCCTTTTTAAGGAACCATTGCGGTAGAAAAAATGAATGGACATTTTTTTCGAGTAATTTTTGATTAAAATATCTTTGATTTTACGTCGAGATAAAATCTGAATAAATATTTTTTTACAGCAGTCCCTACCTACAATCAAATTGTACGATGACCAGTAAGATACTATTTTAGATATTTCTTTAAGGGTACACTAGTCGACGGCTCGATCTCGTTGGTGAACGTAACTAATATGCATGCTAAAAAGTCAAATTATTTATTTATTTATCTAGTCATGCATCGGTACCAAATTTTTTTTTTTTTTTTTTTTGTGAAATAGACGATGATTTTTCGTCATAAACGAAAACTTAATAAAATTTAATGAGACCTTTGGGCGTATAGCGTAGGGTAGTGTATAATGAAAAAACTACTGAATGTGTTTACTCTAAATACAATTATTTGAACTATTGAATAAATTGTCTGCCTGTACGGTTTTTCTATTTTGCCAATTTCTTATTACATAAGATATTTATTAACGCCCAAAGTTTTATTTTATTTTATTTATTCGGAAGAACAAATAATGACACATTATATATTACAAGTAAATATAACATAAGGAGTTATACAAATGTGCAAACAACAACGCTCTCCACAGATACACAAAAAGACAAAGACAATGTTGATAAAGTTAAGGTCGGACAGAATAGATAAGTAAACAAAATAAGATACACATAAATTACAGATACCAAGGAAAACTAAAGGTTCAATATTAGTCACACAATTTTTTGATTGTGTCAAGCAATATTTTTCTAAATTTTCCAACGGATAAAGCAAATAGATCCAACAGCTCGCCGCCACCGGTTGAATGCGTCCCAGAGGGTCATGGCCACCCGGCTGGTCTGGGGATACCGCACGGACTCTGGTGAGGCGGCAAGCCTTCTTGCCAGATTGCCGCCATGGAATTTGGAGGTAAAAGTCCTCGCGCACATTTGGGAGTGGCGCGAGGACGCGAAACGCCGGGGCGTAACTCCGCTGCCGCGAGAAATTGCAGCACAGCAGATAGAGCTCCAGCGGGATCTCATGGCGTCATGGAGAGTGCGATTGTCGCAACACAGTGCTGCGCACTCCACTATTGCAGCAATAAGTCCCCTTATTGGGGAGTGGCTAGAGAGGCGCCACGGCGTCCTCACCTTCCGCCTGACGCAGGTCCTCAACGGACACGGTTGTTTCGGGAGGTTCCTGTTTCATATCAGGTGGGAGGAAACGTCCTTGTGTCATCAATACGTGGATCGCCTGGAGGACACGGTGGAACATACAGTGGAGGTCTGCCTGACTTGGGCAGAGCATCGCCGTGTTCTCGTGGAGGTGATCGGTGGTGGGGATCTCTCGCGTCCGGCCCTGGTCTAGGCCATGGTATGGAGCAAGAAAATTACTCCTTCTGCAAAGCAGTAATTCTCGCGAAGGAGGAGGTGAAACGCGTGAGGGAGAGATAAATTTCGCGCCCTCACGCCCCTAGCCACCGCAGGAGAAGACGCCCTGGGCGTCGGGAATCAATAGCTTATTCCCGGCCACCGTAGGTGCAGGTTTGCGAACGGTGAACAATGGGTGGCTCGCCGTCCGATAAGGACCAGGCCCGGGTCGACGGCGCGTTTTGTTCCACGCGTGTCTCAAAGAGATGTTAGCAGAACTGAACAGGGTCTGATAAGACCGATGCTTGCTGGGGTTGTAGGAAAGTCCGAAAGGGGTACCATGACCCCTGGTAACGTCCAGGCAACTAAAAGAACATGGGTGGGTTTTAGTCAGTAAGAGTCTGACACCCCCTCCCGCTCCGCCCAGAGCGGGAGAAGTTATTTGATAATTTCCGTGCCCGTATGCCTGCATTCGTATGACTAGGAGTGACGGCGAAACAAGTAGTGTGCGCACCTCACGTCCCTGAATGGTTCTACGGACCACATACATAGCATAACTATTATATAGAAATATTCACACAACTTTAAGAGTTGTTACATTATATTATATAGAAACATAGTTTCTAGAAAGGTTCGTTTAGACTTCAAAGAGAGTAAGTTGTATTTTTTCAGTAAGTCGCTATACGGGATGTAAATACGACTTCTAGAACAGCGGTAATGCACTGGCATTTCATATAGTTAAAATTAGTATTGAAATATGGAAGTTACGATGCTAACTTCCAAACCAATATTTTTTTCCAATTCTGCTTCCATACAGGGCTAATGACAAGACAAAATGATATAATTTTTAGTTTTGAACGTACACCGTCAAACAGACGAGTAATCACCATATTACGTTTGTATGAAAGAATTACCGACTAGTGTACCCTTAAGCGCTAAACCTCGAACTAAATCTAGTTACGAACTAGACACATACCAAACTGTCGCCACAGTAATTTGTGACTAGCTTTAAGTAAACTTTCATGCTTCTAAGTTCCTCGAAACTACGTAATTGTCTTTGGAACCAAAACCAGTCTTTTGAGAACAGATCCCATAAAGGGTAATATCCTATAACCATCCTTGTCCTACTTCAGAATCACATTCAGTATCTTGTTCTCTTAGCTGCTAAAACTAAAGCCTCATTATTACACGTTGCAAGTTTCTTGCGTATGGCATACAATAAAATTTAAGCAAAAAATGGATGTCTAAACAATGCTTAGATGGTGCAACTAAGCATTGTATAGACGTTAATTTCTTGCTTAAATTTTATTGTATGCCACAGGCAAGAAACTTGCATCGCGTCTTTTATTGTTGTTTCAACAGATGGCACGCCACATGCAATTAAATCACTTCGTGTAAATCAGGCTTAAGCCTTTTTTTGGGTAGGAAATTATCAAATAACTTCCCCCGCTCTGGGCGGAGTGGGAGGGCGTGTCAGACTCTTACTGACTAAAACCCACCCGTATTCCTTCAGTTGCCTGTACTTGCTTGTATACCTTTCGGACTTTCCCGCGACCCCTGCAGGCATTTGAGGCACGCGTGGAAAACATCGCGCCGTCAACCCGGGCCTGGTCCTTATCGGACGGCGAACTACCCGCAAGCCCGTGCCTATGGTGGCTGGGAATCAGCCTGGGATTTCTTAAGCCTTACGTGTCTTTAGTTATATTCAGATGCGTAAGGTTAAAGGCGAACAGTGGTGGCCCAGTGGCAACGTTTCGACTTACGAGCCAGATAGGTGCTTTACTTTGTGTAAATATTTTCATCACCACTGCGCTCAAAACGGTGAGGAAACCGGCATTTCTTAGAACCGAAAATTCATCAGTGACATCCACCAACCCGCAATGGGCTCGCGTATTATAGGCTGATTATTAAGAACAAATATCTTTAATATTACGTTACGTACTACAGATAATTGGCCTTACACATCTGAATATAATTTAAATTTTTCTCAGAAAAAATCTCTAATGTCCAAAAAGCCTTCCTTTCATAAAATACTTGAAAATGAACCGAAAGTCAAGAGTAGAGTTTTTATGGAGCGTTCCATTCCATTTTGCTAGAGGATATATGAGCCAGCCTGATTCCTCGCTAGAGACTGATAAGTCGCGAACGTGACGTGGAATAAATCATGGACACCGCCATGATCCGAATAATATGTACGACAAAATATACCCAAGAATTTATTTAACTTCTGTATCGAAGCATTGCTTGTTTACTTTTGAGCTCCTTTGGGTCTTAGCAGAGTAAGCCTTACCTAAAAGCTTGCCCTCTTAAGTCGGGTTGTGGACATCTATCGTTGGGCAATACGCCTTCCGGGATATCAGGAGTTAGTATCATTACTTTTTTCGTACCGAAATTGAGCTTGTTTCTCCCGAAGGTTAGATTAAGGTATACGTAGGTATGTTGTTCAAGGATTTCAGCTATACGTTGACATTATATTATACAATCACGCTATGCAACTATGACTTAGAGGCCAATTCTCGTACTTCAAAAGCGTTCACATTTTAGTCGCAATCTGTCAAACTTGCCAAAAATCTTGGTAACATGATTGTATTTTTGACACATTGCGAAAATAAGAATGTTCATAAGTTACGGATATTGCTCCTCTGATTACAACGAAGATAACATTACATTACCTACATCTTTATAATTTCACTAGTCGTGTTTAAAATTTAAATCACGAATGTAGTCCATCAAGTTGTTGGTATATTGTTGGTGTATTATATTTGGTATATTGAAGTGTGCTAGCTGTCAATATGGCCAATAATTTTATTTAATGTTTTATGTTGAGTAATGTAAATTATTTTGTTTACTATTGTACAGAATTAAGTTTTTTTTTCTAACTGAATAGAAGTGCTGCTGGGGAGTTTGTTGCACCACTTCTTCTTCCCAGCTAAAGCACTAGGAAGTAGTGAAGGGCGGGTACTTTTTGGGGACTGTCTCATGTAATTTTTACGTTCGAAAAGTGACTGACTCTTAGCCTAGTTTCAATAAATAACTTTTGAATTTTGAATTTGAGTCCTTTAAAAACATTGTTAACCACTTATTCGTATGAAATCGTTCGTGCAGTTAAAGTTAATTTAAAGATCCTTTTTTGTACTTAAAAAACTTTTATATCAGCAAAATCCATAAAGTCATTACTTATAGATTATGACCGTGCAATATTATGATAGTTTGCAACGCCATCAAGTAAGAAAAATAATATATTACCCGCTTGCTCCCAGTTGACTCGTAGAACGTCCGAGGAATGATAAGTACCTCAGTTCACAGTGGCAAGTGGCTGCCAAGTTTACTAATATTAATAATTTTGCACATTATTTCAAGTGTCTGTTTAATAATGTGCAATTGTGCACCTACTTGGATTAACACATAGCATAACCTCAACCTTTTCGCGAAAGCTTAGACCTAAGTGACTGTACATAGTTCACCCACATTTCGCCAGTTAAGTTTACATCTCTAGTAATAGGGGGCGAGCTTATTAGCCTATTAACTGGGCCAAAATCCAGATTCCGAGCTGCTACTGAGAAACTTCTGATGGACCCAGTAACACTTGTCCGACCTGGGATTCGGACCCAGGACCTCATGCTCAGCAGTAGCGCTTGCGACCACTAGACCAACGAGGCAATCAGTACATGCATCGAAATATTTGCCAAAATTTAGCTTAACGTCATCAAAGTCATTAAAAATAAAAAATAATCTTAGGATTTCTTTTTGACGTATTAAAAACAAAACAAGTATGAGAAACACATTTTTCCTTGAGTTCACCATTTCGTCTTGTTTGTAAACAACCATGATTGATTAAAATCGGCCAAGTGCGTGTCGGATCACGCACAATGCAGGGATCCGTAGTTGGGTCGTATTTATCAAAAGAAAAAACTTACAATTGTTGTTGAAAAACATGCTCACGTTCCAACTGCAAATATAAGTTTGTAGGCACAATATTGGGAGACTTACATGTTATTTTAAGACCATAGACTTCTTATGTCGGTTTTCCTGTAACCTTTAAAAAAAAAAAACTGGTCTTTTTTTAAAATTTTAGGCTTGTAATTTCGGAGATACGAGTTAGTTGGGGACTGGTCAATTTTGATCTAATTTCATATATAGCTTTAATAATTTCATATAATAATAATCATTTTAGAATAGACATTCTTAATTTGATAATAAACATTAACCTTAATAGCAATGTTAGTAAACATGCAGGTTGGACAAAAAACGGACAAGCATCAAAATTTAAAACTATTAATTATAAAATTATTTAAAAAAAAGTTGAGACCCGCACTTTATTTGATAGTCACACGGTGAGCAAAACTTTTTTGAAATCTTCTTATTTGTCTCCCAAAAGTGGGGTCACTTTTGGGAGCCAAATACAGGAAAACCGACATGGTCTGTGGTCAAACCGTCTATGGTCTTAAAATAACAATTAAATTTTCTCATTTGTCTTGTTTTGAATATGGGGGTCACTTTTCTTAGCTGAAAGGTACATATTATGTGTACCTTTCAGCTAAGTCGGTCGTAAATTGGGTCCTACGACCCAATTTACGACCGACTTTCGGAGAAAAATGACTGTGACAAACAGAAAATGAGAGTGATCCTATAAAGTTCCGTTTTTTCATTCGGACATACGAAACCCTGAAAAACAAACGAAAACAATCTTAATTATCAAAATAATCAACCTGAGTTTTATTTCAGAAACAATTTAATACCTTTTTTAAAGACATCATTCTTCAAGTATTTATTTCACCGAGTTTCATCCAATATTATTTATTCATAGTTTCACGTAAGTAATACGTCGCCGGCTCGCTGGAAATTAAGTGTCGCTTCTACTGACTCTATTATGTAAGAAGGATCAAGGAAATTGGAACGTCAACGTCGTAATACAGAAGACTAGTTTTTTTTTAACTTTGCTGACGTAAGCAGCTATAAATAAGGGGGATGTTGCGAGCGAAAGCTTGTTCGGGGAAATGTAATGATGGTGGAAGTTGGGAATTTATTATGATTGATACCTGGTTGTTAAAATTGGGAGTCAACATGGTGCACAGGGAAGCTAGATACTGTAGTTTTCTGGGTCATGTGAGTTTCTCAGTCAATTGTTTCAATAATAAGGCAAACAAAAATGTCTGTTAATTATTTATTGAATATTAGAAACTTTATCTATAAGTGCATTTAATGTAAGCTGTTAAACAATAAAACATGGACAAAATAATAAGGACAGGTTTAATGTTTCACTGACATAAACATACTTATGAAATCTTGTCAAAATTCCTCTATAGCAACATTAATTATAAATTAATTCTAATAAGGAATTATTAATTCAAATATTCATTAATGCTGAATCTTTCTTTGTATTACACCAGAGTGTACGACAGATGTCCAGAATTTAATTTAATATAAGTCTCGTTTCACTTTTCTTTTAATATTACGTCTCGAAGGCCGTCTTGGAACTCATTTCTGAAGACAATTCGATGTAGATTCAATTTAATATCAGACGTCTTAGTTCCGTAGAACAACTCAGAAATTGAATATTATTTGGGCTTTTAAAAGCAATAAACAATTTATCATTGATATTACTCAAATTGTACCGGTCGTTTGTTTAGCGAGATCAAATTTTTGTTTTGGCTTTCAATCAGATTACAAGTAGACTCAAATGGCTTAAGACGGAGTTTTGTTTCATGATCGGTAAAACGTGAAGATAAGAAATTATTGGTTTTCTTTCACTAAGATTTGGTTAAGACTTATTGCCAAATTCTTGTATTACTTTCATTCTAGCAGCCAGGAATTTGTAGGTAAACTCATATTTTAAAAGTACAGTTCTATCTTTGTGGCGTAGACATAAATACAATTTAGTTTTCCTGTAAAGTAAACTGCCCGTTGTTATAAATAGATGACATAATCATGCAAGTCACCCCAATCACGAGAAAAAATATTACAATCTTCAGTACCCAATAAACAACTCCAAACCAGTAACCCAAAACAAATTCAACCATACAAATGCAAAAAAACACACTTAGACAAAGCCAAACGGTGGGTTTTCAAAAGACAAATCCCCAGTTCAAAAGTTGAAGGAGCCTGTCTTGTCAGGAGCAGGCGGCAACTTCTGGCGGTTACATACTGCGCTGATTTATAAACGGCAACTTTATACTCAAATGCTATGTTTGTCGATAGCGGGAATGTTAGTGAAGGTTGGTAAAAGGAGTTTCTGTGTATGTGTTTTGTTTTTGATTTATGAATTTGAATTGAACTGGTACGTTTTTTTAATTAAGTTAGGTATATTGCGTGTACGGTACTGGACTGTATTCGTTTTTATTTTGATTGTAAGCTTGATGAGATGGTATCGCGTTTCTTTTTTGGACACGTTTTATTAATAGTGTGGTTGTTGTGTGTGATGCTTCGGCAAGAAAGATGGTGTCTTTGCAACACAACTTAACAATATGTTGAGGTGAATTTCCCCATCTATACGAAGATTTAGTGAGAAATTATTCTACAATTTTCCGTCACTGAAAATGTTATGAAATTGTGCTGGTTAGTTCTTTAGTTTTTTGTTTCCACATTATTATTCCAACATGCATAAAATTTAACATTTCACGGCGTATAACAAAACACTTATGCCTATAAATCCTTAAAGTTAATCGCGTTTGACTCATATTTTACACATGACCGAACTAGAAGGCATACCTTTCTCAACCCTTGTCACTACATATTACTCAAAACCAAATATTCAGTAATAGGTGTTCAAACTAACAGACCCGAAGTTTGTAAGCCTGGATTTTTGAAAGTCTTTGGGTGAAAAGCTAGCTTTTAACTAAGTGGGTATAAGTTTGTAGTTAAGGCGCTACCCCGAGCCAAACATTGTTATAGTACCTTTTTATTAGTTACTAACTCATAACAAGGTTAGGCTTTTAACTCATTAATAAGAAATAAACTATAACTAAAAGCACATTATTAATGTTCGATATTCTAAAATCACATTTACACCTTCTTATTTGTTTTTTATGTGCTATAAATATATTTAAAATGGTAGTGGAATCAACACGAACGCGTGGAGTTAACGTAACGTAAACTTGAACGATTTTACAGTTGAAAATAATCCTTACTCACATAATATTTAGTTACTTGGTTTTAAGAATTTGTTCCTACCTATGGGTGAAACTTATTGCGCTTGTCGCAAAAATTTAAACCAAAATACAATAGGATAGTATTATTTTCGATTCAAAAATCGTTTGAGTTTACGTCGCGAGTTTGTGCTAGGGCCTCGGATCGTAAACCACCATCACACTCAGTGGTCTCACTCAGTCGTCCTTTTTCATTATATTTGTGAGAAATGTATAGAGATATGAGGAACAGGGTGTAAAGTTTACTCATCCTCTATAGAAAAGAGAGAATCCTCCAACCAGACGGATGTTGTGTCTGGTTGGCTACCGCCCGACGGTTGATGTCGGGGTTTTGTATACGAGATATATCGGTCGCGCCGTAAACCCTGCTTGCGCGATGCAGGATTTGTGTGACGTAGTCGTCGCTATGCCACCACAAATGCTATCTGATGTCGAAATACATAAATGAATACGATGACAATGATGTTGTCTATTATGTATAAATATAATAATATTATGACAGAATGTTTTTTTTTGTAACCGTAAATATTTTGTTCCGCTTCTATTGATGATGACAACCTTAGAAAAGGAGATGCACATGAGACTTGTGAAGTAAGTACTACAAAAATTCTGAAAACTCAAAAGATATTACTATTATCTTTACCTACTTGTTAAAACTCTGCCTACGTAAAAGTCAAATAAAAGGGTGGAACGACGAATGAGAGCTAAAACTTAACCATTGTTCAGTTAACAGTAACAGTCTGCCATAAAGTCGTTCTCAAATATGAGGCGCATAACGAAGTGTAATAAAGAGTTTTATAAAATTTCGACAAAAGATAAAATTAGATGACAGCGTCTTAAACTTTACATATTATTCGTACGATATCTACGTTGTCTGTTGTAGAACGCTATAAGACTTTGAAACATTATAAAAGAGTTGTTTGAAATACGGAATATATCATAATAACAGAAGTGTATGTCATGATGAAATTCAGTTAGGCGCAGTTCGAGCCCGCCTGCCGCTCATGAAAACGTGTGGTGAAATAATAATATTTTTTTTAACAATTTTATTTAATATTTACAATGAATTACAAAAAAGTGTATTTATTGTATATATAAGTGGACAGAGCTCCAGCGGGATCTCATGGCTTCATGGAGAGTGCGATTGTCGCAACCCAGTGCTGGGCACGCCACTATTGTGGCGATAAATCCATTCTTTGAGGAGTGGCTGGAGAGGCGAAACGGCATCCTCACCTTCTGCCTGACGCAGGTACTCACCGGATACGGTTGTTTCGGGAGGTTCCTGTTTCGGATAAGGCGGGAGGAAACGCCCGGGTGTCATCACTGAGTGGACATACGGATATGGTGGAGCATACGGAGGAGGTCTGCCCGGCTTGGGCAGAGCACCACCGTGTCCTCGTGGAGGTGATCGGTGGCGGGGATATCTCGCATCCGGCCCTGATCCAGGCCATGGTACGGAGCGAGAGGGCATGGGAGGTCGTCACCTCCTTCTGCAAAGCAGTAAAGCTCGCGAAGGAGGAGGCAGAACGCGTGAGGCAAAATTCACGCCCTCACGCCCCTAGCCACCGCAGGAGGAGACGCCCTGGGCATCGGGAATCTCAGGCTGATTCCCGGCCACCGTAGGCGCGAGCTTGCGGACGGTGAGCAATGGGTAGCTCGCCGTCCGGTAAGGACCAGGCCTGGGTCGACGGCGCGTTGTGTTCCACGCGCGCCTCAAAGAGATTTCAGCGACTGAAGGGGTCCGATGGGACCGATGCCTGCTGGGGTTGGCTGAAAGGGATACCGTGGCCCCTGGCAATGCACAGGCAACTGAAGGAACACGGGTGGGTTTTAGTCAGTAAGAGTCTGACGTCCCGCTCCACCCAGAGCAGAAGAAGTCATTTGACGATTTCACCAAAAACAAAAGTATGAACGCCGTGATCCGTAAAAATGGCAAAACGCAGTAACAAAAATATTAAAAAAATAAAAGTATTTAGTCTGATAAGAGTTCAGAAGCCAGAGAGAATATTTTTTATTTTTTGTTCGACACTTTTAAATAATATTATTTTTTCTTGAGGCGATCCGTACGAAGTTAACTTTTTTGTAGGCGAGTAGATTTCTGAAGTTTTCGATTCGCCTACAAATAAATTAAATTAACTTTAAAAAAACAGCAAGTAAAAACATTATTGAGGCATAAGCTTATTTATTTTCACACATTTTACTACGGCTCGTCTCCGTTATCCTAGAATTGTCCCGGAAATTATAAACCTGTATCTGGCAACCCTAGCCACAGTTGATACAGAGATTATGATTCCGTGGTAAGCTGGTAAGTTCGTGTAAATCAGGTTCCATATTCGTGTCAGATCCTTCGTGAGGAGTGGTATCCATTTGCAAGCCGGTTTCGTCATCAGAAGCGGTTACAGGGTCCATAACTGTAATCAAAGTCGTCGGAAAATCAAATAAAAAACGCAATAGAAAAATATCACGAGTTGCAAGAACACAGCACCAAACAAAATGTGAAATGTCAATGTCAATCAGTTGTCAATTACGATTATTATTGACGTAGGGATGCGATATAACATCAATTTTCCGAAAAATCTACATAATCGGTTCAATGGATCGTATTTAGAAGCCCGAAAATAGACGATCATTTAGTTTGATCTTTATAGAATATAACAATATTTAAAATAAGTGTTATAAAAACTAAGCCCAACTACGCTAAAAAAGTCAACGAAAAACATTCGCATATGGGTATATGCAACTGTTTGAGATGTCTATTTATTACCTTTTTATTAGTTGACTTTTTTGGCGTAGTTGTTTTTTAGTTTTTATTATAACTTTTTTTTTGGGTTATAATATAGGTATAATATATATTATTTTTGAAATATGCCAATTAAGCCTTTTCATTTGATATCCAAAAAGGAATCTTTGAAAAAAACTATTTTTTAGTTCATGACTATGTTTTTTTGAGGGCGCCATGTTCATATGTGACCTCACATAGACTAAACTAGCGGAATATCAAGACGCTTCCAACAATACCTTATTTGTTAGATTATGATGAGTAGTTTAGAAGATTAGAGGGAACAGATGAACATACATACCCACATACTTACCGGTCAAAATCATAACCTTCCGCCGTAGTCAGGTAAAAATGATTTACCAAAAATCTTTGATAACCGGTTTTAGTGTATCAATTTTTTTCAGACAAGATTGACCAACGACCCGATGAGTCATAGAAAAAGACTCAAAATATACACTATCTATGTAAAAGACACATACATTACATTTCTATAAAAAACAGGCTATTTGATCACACCTTAAATGTATAGCCTATTGTGCCAGTGAAGTGTGATGTCAGTTTCAACAATAAACGAAAGTTGCTTATGTTCTTTTATCCAAATCTTTGACAGAAACCAATTCCAAAGCTGGATTTAGAAGCAAATATATCATAGAAATGTGTATATTTTTGCACTTTAATACACAACGACCCAGTATATTTGAATGGAATTGAAAATACGTAGTTTTATTTCCATGCTACCTAATTCGTTTTAAAAGTTTCAAGAGCGAGCCAAATTCAGGTCTAAAGGTTGCTTGGGCTATGCACACAAAACTGGCAAATAAATTGCGATTTTGAATAGATCATTACGAGTTTTTTTTGTAAAGAAAATCCTGTTTCTTTTCGTTTTATAGTAATGTGAATTTAGAATGTAAACAGGAATGAAATATCGTAGGACTTATTGTCGAAATTTCTGCTATCCCCTCTTGAAAAAAAGTGTGGTGTTATCGAAACAGATCATCATAGAAACGTTGGCTTATTATGACAAAAAGAAAAAAAATCTAACCTAAATAAACTAATTTAATACCAGCAAGTTTAAACATAGGACCAAAAGCTGTAAAGGTTAAAAGAAGAAAAAAGTACCTAACATAAATATATTAATATCTTTGTCGATTAATACTCTAAGCTGCAGAGTAACGGTTCTCTTTGGTCTTTATCTTCAAAGACAAAATGAATTGGGTATATGGAAATAAAATTCGAATTTCTTGGGAAACAACTTACTTAGTTCTGAAATTTAAAAAAATAACAATAATAAGACGATTGTATTTATCAATAGCTTTTCGAAACTGTTTACAGTAATTTATCTCATAATTTTGAAAGTTATACTAACAAAAAAAAAAAACTAAGCTTCTTTGAGTGAGCTCATTTGCTAACTTAATCAAAGTCTGGCAGGGCGTTCTGTAGATTCTGCTTAACCTCATGGAAAAAAGGCGTAAATATATGTTTGTAAGTATCAACAATTTGCGGACTAAAACACGCTCAGTTCAGTCATATTTGCTCAATTCCTATCAAGTTTGAAGAACCTCGCTCCCATAAAGCACACAATACATATTTTTCAAGATTCCTCCCCTGTCATTTACGGCGAAGGTATTGGAGTACAGTGTGCACACAAGTTTATAGAAAAAAGGGTTATAAGCGTTTATTCTGATCACGTATAGCCTAACCGTGGTAACTGGAGAATTTAATGGGTACTTGGATGAGAAATTTCTGATATTACATAAGTCGAGTTTGGTCGATAGATGAATTGGAAATTTTGTGATTAAAATTTATGTAAATAATGTTGGAGGTGTGTTTGGATGGTCTAACTGGTGCTTGTGTGTGAAATAGGTTTTGCTCGTTGGAAGAATTTATTGATAGAGATGGATGGTTATAGAATAGGCGTTATTGAACTAATGAAGCTGTATTTGCAATATATATATTTTTTTTAAACTAGTATGAGATGAAAAGAAACAAATGCACTGAATATTTTGCCCCAGTATGTTAGAAGATGCATACGTTATGAACTTTAACAACTTGAACTATGAACTTTGACGTTCAAAAGTGCCTTTTGACGTTCAAAAGTGCCTTTTTTGTGCCTAATTGAAATAAATTATTTGACTTTGACTTTGAAACAAAACAAAGGTCATATTGAATGCATGATATCGTGCCAAGATCGCCTCGCATCCGAGGAAAACAACTCAAAGATATGCATGAATATTTTCAAAGAAGATACTTTCCCGAACACATATTATACCAAAATATGTACCTACCAGCAAGGTCCTATAAATACAGCATCAGAAAAGAAAAAACCTGTGAAGCAATCTATTTATGTACTTAAAGGTAAAAAACAACAAAAAAAAACATCCATCATCATAATTTCATCCGAAATACGTCCACTGGTGGACACAGGTACCGCCATTTTAACCGGTTTTGCTTCTCGCATCTAGCGGATCCCTGGGCCTTTACCAGGTCATCGGTCCACCTTATGGGGCCTTCCAACGCTTACGTCTTCTGGTACGCGGTCGCCGCTCCAGAATCTTTCGGGAAACTCCAAGCATAGCCCTCTCCATTGAAAAAAAAAATAATGGGAAAGGGGAAAGGTATGGTTGATCTGCTTTATCACCCTAAGGTTGAGTGTCACTTGATCGTCATAAAACGAAAAGGTCTATTTGTATATGTGACTTTTAGATACTTTCAACCATTTTGAAGTTTCAATGAAGTGGGAATGGTTGTCAAAAGTAATAAGCTAATAAGGCAATTACGAAGCCAACTATTTTAAAAGTATTATGTAGATGAATGTCCCACCATTATATAGAAAGTGAAAAACTGTAAGCAGATATTTTAAAGATAAAAAAATACTACCTGAAACCCGAATTTTGTTTTGTCCATTTGCCAGCAAAACAGATTCTATCGCCTTCCTGACACACAAAAGTTATTGACACAATCGAAATCTATGAAATATTGAAAACATGTTCCAATTGTTTCTAAGCGTCTTTTCTTATTCGGTGAGAAATATACATTTTATAAACAAAGGGTTTACGAAAGATTTTAACAAGTTATATGTTTATTAATTTCATACTTTTCAGCCGATTGGTAGCGATTTATTTGCTGAAAGTTCTTAAGATCATTGTTGTTACTATATCATGAATTATAGTAATTTGGTTTATATTCTGCCTTTTTTTTCGAAACAAAAGAATATTTTCTCGGTATCTTTTATTATTTTATCAGATTCTTAAAGGCCTAATTCTATTCAAATTATTTTAACCAATTTTGCTGAGCTATCTTTAACATTTTAATATTCCAATAAAAAGAATCCAGACCATGTTTTTCAGCCCCTATTATTTATCCCCTATAAAAACGAACATAATTTCAGTCACAAAGAAATATGTACGCAGCGTTAGTGAAGGGTGAATGTTGTTTCAGTGTCATAAATCCTGAAGGGAGGCTCAATATCAGATTACACGTAATAAAGACCTTTACTTAAGAAAACATTTGGGCAAGCTTACTGCGGGTCGTCCATTTTCCAACAGAATTGAAATAAAAAAATCCTGTGAAAAGAATTCCAGGGTCCGTGTAGGGACTAGGGATCCCTTTTCAATAACGATCTTTAAGTTTTTCTGCAATTCATATTCAGGCACAGATGTAATTTTATTTGAATAGTGAGACCAACGCGACCTGCATTACTGATATGCCAATTTAATTTAACTGGAGGACTTTTAGGTGATAAGGTCTGTGTTTTTTGGGACATTATAAATCAAGGGTCCATACGAGTATTAGCTTTGTGTTATAGAAAAACAATCTCGAGATTGATAATGATATATTTTGACTTTGACGGCCGGCAGGGTCATCTTTTTTGCAAGCTTTGCGAACTTCCTTCGTTCGTATGTGTTTCCAGTTTACACTCCTTGTCCTACATTTTTCAACCACTTTCTGTTTAATCATCTAAAAAAGATCATTCACTATAACGTTCTTTAATGTATCTAAACTTAGAAAACCGCTTCATAATAACCAACATTCTCGCCATCAAAACTTTAAAATTCCGTCAAAAATTCCCACTAAATAGGGCACCGTGCCTAGCCAACATATTTCGGAATAATCTCATCTTTCATACATTGTGGCTGCGAGGTTGGCGGCCATGCTATTAGCGAAATATAAAAGGTGGTCCGGATTCTGTAGAAGAGTGTTTAGAAGTCGGCCATGGGTCGTTAACCGAAGTATAGTGCAGCAATTTTGTAAGAACATGCAAAGTGCATATGGTTGTTTTCTAGTGAATGGTCGCAGTGTTATGCATAGTTGTGGGGAGTTTCTGTTTTTTGTTGTTGCTTTGCCAAATGTGAAGTGTTTTTTAACAAAAAAATATAGTAGCTGATTCTGAATTGTTATAACAACTCTGGTCAAAGTTTTTTCGAGATGAAATCATGTTAGCTGAAGGCTGAGAATTTTTCCTCCTACAGTATTTTAGCTCATAGAGTTCGTCTTGAGCACATAAAGAGGCTCTGGGGTTCCCACATCTCGGGGGAAATATACTAGATCCCATTTGTGAAACAGCCTAGGTCAGGAAACCAGACTAACTTCCGAGATGGACCAAAGGTTCGTCTTCTATACATTCTCCGCTTTTTTGCTTCCTATAAGATGACTAAAGCCTCTTGACATAATTATTAATGTAGTCTTTGATGTACTGACTGGATTATCTCGTTGGTCTAGTGATCAAAAGCGCTACTGCTGAGCATGAGGTCATGGGTTCGATTCCCAGGTCGAGCAAAGTGTTATTGGGTTTTTCCATTAGAAATTTCTCAGTAGCAGCCCAGAGTCTGGATTTGTGCTCGGTTGATGGCAATAGCCTCGCCCCCTATTACATGGCACTTAAACATAACTGTCGAAATGTGAGTGTCCTACTATTTATTTATTTATTGGTTCACCAACGATTGTTTACACAGGTATTATGCTAAAAGTAACATGCATTAATGTGCAACAGTGCAACAATCACTTACAGGTAAACTCCGCATGCATTAAGATGTTGTACAGTTTAAGATATTAATCTAGCTTAAAATAATTACTTATCTGGAAGTCTAAATAATTAATATAACAGCATAAGGTACTTATGATACGTAAACACATTACCCCTCAAGGGAGATAATGAAAAGCTATCTTACTATTCAGCAAAATGCTTAAAACCATGGGTACTCCTTCCCTTCGCGGAAACAAGGCGAGATGTTATTTTATGTGTTTTAGACACGACTTTGGAAGTTTTGTAAATAGTAGGTAATTGTATTAAAAGAGAATTATTAAATCTTTATCTGGCCTCTGACAGATTCGTTGAGCGTGACAAACGAAGTTTAGAGACTTTTTTTCGGGTTTTAGGTTGTATAAATTACTGGCGCTTGTTAGTGATGGATGGGCTCTCTCTACTGAAGCAAGATCCGTGAAAGCGTCCTTACCTTTATTCTGGCATAAAAAAGGTCGAAATTATAATCCTCAGTTTTGGATCAGATATTTTAATAAAGACAACAAAAACAATTAAGTATTTTCCATGTTAAATAACAGTCTATTATAGTCCCACTGTACGCTGTACGCTGTGCTAGGGGCCTCTTCTCATGCAGAGAAGGCGCAAGCTTTGATGACCATGCTTACTTAAGGCGGGTTGGCCACTTCAGACTTGTATTAACTGTGAGCCCAGCTTTGGCTCACGATGTTTTTCCTTCACCGATGTCAGGAATGTCCACAGTAAACTCAAAAAGCACATAATTATGAATTGAAAATGTCACATTTGGTACTTGCCCGGAATCGAAGCCACAACCTCGTGTATTGCTTCAAGAATAATTATTAATCAGGTGTTTCTATATGCCCGAAAATCTGACAATATCTTACCAAGGGGTATCGTGTTACCTAGTAACTGGATTGTGGAGGTCAGATAGGTAGTCGCTCCATGTAAAGAACTGATATTCAGCTGCATCCGGTTAGACTGGAAGCCGACCCTACCATAGTTGGGAAAAGACTAGGCAGGTGACTTACAATGATAGTAATACAAACAGTTTTGTTACTAAAAGTTTTACCGAGTCTTCGAGTGGTGACCACCAAGTGCCCCAAATTAGCTTTACAATATAACTGATTTCTACTTCCTCATTCAATACTAAGTGCCTTCGCATTTCTTCAATCTAACACACGATATTCTCGCAAGTAGAATGAAAACACGAAAATATTTGCACAGACTTTAAAATATGAATTGTATTTACGTTTCCCGTTTTGTAAATACTATGTTGCAATGCAGTATACTTCCTCATATCCGACATAAAACGTAACATAATTATGTAATTCAGGAAAAAGGACTTATTTAGAAGCAGTTTCAAGCAAGGAAATCTCTCGCCAGCTTCACGTGACCAGAGGGCTGGCTCGTTCTTTGGCTAAAGAATTAGCATTGACATTGGCATTCAACGTGGTAATGCTGTGCAGTCTTCTGAGCACGTTTACGGATGGCAGCGATGCGGTCGACGACGGACGACCCCTAAGTGTCCTTTTATTTATTTTTATAGTTACTTAAGTATTCAGAGTAAATAGTTAGTTGTGTTCTAACCTATCCTACTAATATTATAAATGTAAGTATGGATGTTTGTTACACAATCACGCAAAAACAGCTGAACGGTTTTATATGAAATTTGGCTCACAGATAGTTTATAACCTGAATTAACATTTATATGTGTCGCAATCGAGTCATATCCGGTACGCCAGCGCCATCTGGTGGCGCTCGATGGAGTTGGTGGGGCGCGCGCCATCGATTGAAAACTTCACTTCTCGGTTGGTAGGCGGCGCGTGCGGACACTAAACCATCTCGGGTTCTGTGATACGTACCTACTTTGTGCTTTCCTATTCTACATACGGTGCTGTAATTATTGTATCGGAATGATTATAATCTGATTCTGTATACGAGTCTGTTTTCTTCATCCAACACTACCCACCGTCGCCCATAGTTAATAAGAGGACTTAAAATGAGTGCTAATGATAATGGAGAAGGTCCTCCTCCGTCATATGTATTTATTCCGGATAAAATTTCTTCGACTAATCATTGACAAAAGACTGGACTGGAAATCACATAATTATAGAGAATCTCTGTAAAAAAATTGGTAGTTCCGCTTTTGCCTTGCATTCCCTAGCTGCAGTCGTGAATGTAGACACCTTAATTGCGGCCTACCATGGCTTAGCTGCGTCTCACTTAAGATACGGCATATAATCTTTTGGGGAAATTCTACCGATTCCAACATCGCATTCAAGGCCCAAAAGAGATGCATTAGGTCAATGTTTAGGCTAAAGACTGATGATACATGTAAACCGTATTTTATAAGATACAAGATATTAACTTTACCTTGTCTGTATATCCTCAAAACTGTAATGTTTGTTAAAGCGAATCCCAAATTATTTCCACGCTTACAGGACGCTGTCCCACGTAATAGACGGGATATGAGCATAATTCGTGTATATCCTGCTAAAACTGCACTTATGCGCAAAAGTATCATCTGCATGGCTCCAACTATAGGTATTTAACAAGCTACCTAAGCGTTGGAAGGAGCTAAATATCAATGCGTTCTAACGTCAGTTGATAATGTTTTTATCGCAAAAAGCTTATTATAGTGTGACTGAATTTTTAGCCGAAAAACTTTTCTGACATTAATTTTATTATAGTTAAGTTCTATTGATTAAAAGTAGTAATAGGACTAAAATATTTGTACGCCAATATATTATAAGGCTAAACATGATTGGTCTATAATGTAATTTATTATCATCTTGCATGCTTTTGTATGTATATACCTACCATGTTTATACAAATAAATAAATCTTATCTTATTTTATCTTATCCGGTAGTACGTTTCCGTGGGATAATTTCCGACCTCGACGCGGGCGAAGCCGCGGGTGAAAGCTTGTATTGTATAAATAAGCATTTTAATGTAAATGAAAGAAGCAAGTTATTTTCATTTTCCGGTGTAAATGTTCGGAGCTCATTCTGCAATTTGTTAGTTATTCGTGGAAGTTTATAAACTACTAATATCTTGTCTCGGGGTTAATGTTGAAGTTTATTTTCTTTTAGCGTGGTAGTTGTCTACTAATAAAATGGAACGTTTTGTAATTTTCGCCGAGGATTACAGTACACCGGGTAGAAATAAGCTCGCATTTCTTACGGTTGGTGTTATAAGAGACTATTATTTGAAATATAAGCTGCCTAGAAAGGAAACTGGTTTGTGTAATGTGAAAGGAACATTGCCACAATAACTATCATCTTGCTGACAACTTGATTATGTAGAAATTAACTTGTATGTTGTTAGTATTCCTTAAAAGCCTTCCAAAAATAGCCAAGAAGCAAAAATGGTGTCAATAAGCTTTCTCTTTTTAAAAATCCTTAGATGTTGTCTTCAACAAATTTTCCTCCTTTATCTAATTTGCAATCACGCTAGTCACATCATTTACGAGTACCTATGTAGGTAAATTATGGACATCTAAATACAGCTGCTGCAGGCTAACAAATAGTAACGATATTATCTCAAGCACATACATACATATCATATCAATGTTTTGTTTCCTGCGAAACCTAAACCAACAAAACCGTTTCTTCATAATATCGGTATGCATTTCTTTATTTATCTAGTTCACCATGTTAGTATAATGACGTAAACCATTGTGATATCTTTCAACTGTCCTTTCCTCTTTTGTGGACACGTTTCCAGAACTATGTATGAGTTTTGTTCTTCAAGAAATTCTTCAAGTTTGCACTTTTGTATTTGTGGAACCATAAAACACGTTCACCTATATGTAACAAGAGAAAGTTATTCGATTTATAGATTGCAATAGTGGTAGCTAGAATTCTTTTGTTTTTAGCTGTGTAGTGATATATGACGTTGGTTCTGCTTTCGTTTAAGTTGTGGTTACTGCGGTCATCTTTGTTTCAATAACTTTTGAAAAACACTTTAAAAAAATGTATATAGTTAAATTTCTAAATTCTGTGATTTTTTTGAATTCATTCATAAAACCAGTTTCTGCCCATGGCGTCACTTCTTGGCGGTCGGAAATAAATACATATACATATCTTGCTAAAAAATTCAGACTTTATTTCAGATTTCATTTTGATTCGAATAGACAGAGTGTGAGTGTGTGAGTGATTTTAGAATATCTTCTCCTCTTTGTAGACGACGTTTGTTATTTATAGACGTTGCTTAATGTTAAGTAATTATTGCCGTCTGCTTAACCATACTTTTTTAATCGTTTAAACGTAACTTAACTTCAAGCAACGTTTACAAATAAACCCAAATTTATAATAGTGGTAAGTGTCTCCTTCGTTATTATCAGCCATATTTTAACTACTATTGGTAGTGTTGGTTACTTCGCAATAGATAAACCGTTTGCAGTTCAAATCAAATTATAATTTATGATCAAATAATTCACATTTGCAATTCACTCACTGTAGGTACACAACACAACTATACAGAACGCGAGACAGTTTTAAACTTGTTCACTGCTTGACCGCCACCGATGAACTCTACTTAGTTCCGGCCGATCCGAGCGTAATGTTGTAGACTCTGTCGAGTGCCGCTAGGCAGCGCTGGCGTCCCGATTAGTCAACTCAGTAACGTATTTCCGACAATTATATACCTACGTAGTGATGTGCAACAATATAATATTCTTGCCATATCCCCACACCTGCGCTACATGGCCTAATATTCCAACGTATTATTTCCCCAGTTATCTGTTACCCCAGCCACAGCTGATAAGCAGCTGATCCCTTCTATATTTTCCTTTAATTCCCGCTTGTTGGAAACAACACTGGCCGGGATAATATTTATTTTTCTTCAATCCCCGAGCGCCCACTGTTTTACACACATCAACACGGTCTAGGGATATTTCATACTCAATTAAATAACTCGAAAAGTACTGGCCGCATTGGAATCTTTTATACACCGATTTGTTTGTAATTTATCTCAGACTAATTCAAAATTAAAATTTTTGAAAATTCTTTTGTTTCGGTGGCATAAAAATGTCTTGATGTATAGGAGAGGGAATTTTCATTTGTGCGAAATTTAGAAAACAATACGAATTACGTTTAGTTACAGTTTTTTTTCATTTTTAAACGAAAGATAAAGTTAAAATTGAGGTATTGTAGCCATGCAACGCCGACATTTGACGAGGGCGGAGATGTTACGAGCTGTGGGAATGCTGGAAGCTGGATCTGTTCAGCGTAATGTTGCTGAGGCCATAGGGACCCATCAAAATGTAATTTCAAGATTGTGGACACGCTATCGTGCCACAGGTGAAGTAGCGGAGAGGCACCGGGGGCCAAGTCGCATCACTACCCCCAGACAAGACCGATTTTTGCAAATTACTGCGCGAGCTCAACCAAATGCAACGGTGACTCAATTGGTCCAAAGGCTGCGAGTGGAACACCAAGTGCTTGTGAGTGACCAAACTGTAAGAAGGCGACTGCATGAAAGCAATCTACGCTCTCGTAGACCACTCCGGGTCCCACCTTTACGGAGAGGCAATCGTGGACGACGATTATAATGGGTTCGGAACCACGTGGACTGGGGCCGTGAGCAATGGTCCAATGTGCTGTTCACGGATGAATCCAGGTTCGGCTTCCATCCAGATTCACAAAGGACGCGTGTTTGGCGAGTTCCTGGACGATGGAGCCGTCTCCAGAGCCCTCAGGAAGTTCACCCATACCAAGGAGGAACAATTATGGTTTGGGCAGGAATTCGTCTTGGAGGACGGACGGATCTCGTTTGGGTGCGTGGCAATATGACGGCAGAACGATACGTCCAACAGGTGCTGGGGCCCGTAATCTTGCCCCACAGAACACAAATGGGGCAAGATTTCCTGCTCATGCACGACAATGCCCGGGCACACACGGCGAGAACGGTAGCAGCTTGGTTACATACACATAATGTTAGGGCCTTAGACTGGCCTGCTCAATCGCCAGATCTAAATCCCATTGAGCATGCGTGGGATATGCTGCAAAGAAGAGCTCTGAAGGAAGTTCCTGAAAATCTGGCTACAGAAGATCAACTTTTTGCGAACCTCAGAAGGACATGGGACAATATTCCGCAGCAAGACATTGACAACCTTGTTCTGAGCATGCCGAATCGTTGCCGATGTGTTATGAACATCATGGGCGCTTTCTCAGACTACTAAATTCAAGTTTATAAACACAAATTAAATGATTTTTCTATTTTTTTCAGTTTTTACTCACAAATTAAAAGTTAATTCATATACGGTTTCCGTCTATGCTTCATTTTTTTTCCATAAAATCCTGAAATTTTAATCTAAGTACCTTAACCATTATTAAAAAATGGTAGAATATTAAATAACGTATCTTTTAAATATATACATGTCATATAAATAATTAACACATTGATAGTAATTCGCTTTTTTAAAAATATCCCTAGACCGTGTTGATGTGTGTATTTATTGCTTTCATTTCACCTCGATCGTGTTTTAAATTTCTCGTGTGATTGTCAGTTAATTTGTGTACTTTTGTTTTTAAATGTTCTATTAAAAGGAATTTTACAGTTGACTGGTAAAACGGGAAAAGAGAACGTTAACATTTCATTTGGTTTCGGTCTTCTGAAGGCTAAATATTAATAATCTAAGAAATGTTTTGTTCATTTGATATAATGTTATTAGAGATAAAACAAACGTTGTGAAGTTTATGATTTATCTCACATATTCACTTTGATTCAAAGACGAGATATCTAGGTCTCTCCTATCTATTTCCGAGAAATAATAAATCCGACTTGAATCCAACCGCAATCTGGCTCGAAAGATCTTCAGAAATATCATTAGCAATAAAGCTAGGTTTGAAATATATACAAGACATATAATAAACATCAGTTCCCGACATCTGTTACTCCGGTCCGCTATCCTTAATTAAAATTAAAATAGAATTACGAGCTATACGCGACCTCAATATTTAATTAATTTCAATATTGCCCTTTAAACACCGTTTTTGGGTTTAATTTTGTTCTAAGAATTATTTGGGTGGAAAACTTTCTGCCTGTGAATAGATTGCTATTCTCTTGTGGTTTTGTATGTCAGCTTATACCTACAACTGGGCCTCAGCAAGTCCTCTGACTTAGTCTTCAGTCATTTGTTTTAATGGGACCACCCAATTAAGTACCTACATTAAGGTGATCCACTACTGAACACAAGTTTCTCATGTTGTCGAAATACAATTTTGTCTTATTGGTTTGTCAAAATTCCGTTTTTAAGACCTCATAGATACGGTTGGCAAAGAATAACACGCTACACTATGTAAATGGAAAAATACGACGAAAAAACGATGATGTTAACATACCTAATTATATGACGAAGTTCCTGATATTATTGACATTGATTGGAGGCGGGATGATCTTATCTTCACCTTATCAAAATTTTAAATTGGTTTGTGTGTAGGGTAATTCGTTTCTGAGACAACGATATGCGTTAGAGAGTAACTGCTGTACCTAATTTCGATTTTTTTACTCTCCAGCTAAATGAAGAACGTCACGTGACGATCGTGCAGTCGTAGTCCAATAAGAAATGATACTCCCGTTTATATTGATGACACGACAGAACCTCGTATTCGCATCGTGTGCAAGAGGCGTATGAGGTGATTAAAGGATTAGTCGGATGGATGAACAGCGTACAGGTGAATGCAGAAGCTGTAGCACTTATAGAAAGGTACAGAAGGCCGGCTATATGCAACGAGCGGAAACAGGCGCACAGCGCACACACATATACAGGATCAAATTAAAATATTTAGTGAAACTCTGCATACGTAATGGGTATAGATATATAAACATGACAAAACAAAAAAGAAATGAAACTGATGAGTTTTTGGGTCATCAACCGCAGGTAGTGTAGTAAATCGTGCAGGCGATCGGTGGCGGGGATCTCTCGCGTTCGGCTCTGGTCCAGGCTATGGTACGGAGCGAGAGAGCATGGGGGGCCGTCACCTCCTTCTGCGAAGCAGTAATGCTCGCGAAGGAGGAGGCGGAGCGCGTGAGGGAGAGGCAAATTTCGCGCCCTCACGCCCCTAGCCGCCGCAGGAGGAGACGCCCTGGGCGTCGGGAATCGATTGCCGATTCCCGGACACCGTAGGCGCGGGCTTGCGGACGGTGAGCAATGGGTAGCTCGCCGTCCGGTAAGGACCAAGCCCGGGTCGACGGCGCGTTGTGTTCCACGCTCGCCTCAAAGAGATGTCAGCAAATGAAGGGGTCCGATGAGACCATTGCCTGCCGGGGTTGCGGGATTAGTCCGAAAGGGATACCGTGGCCCCCTGGCATTGCACAGGCAACAGAAGGAACACGGGTGGTTTTAGTCAGTAAGAGTCTGACACGCCCTCCCGCTCCACCCAGAGCGGGAGAAGTCATTTGACGATTTCCCACCAAAAAAAATAAATAAAGGTAGTGTAGTAATTTGAAATATCAGTATAAAAAGAAACCATTTAATTTTGTGAAAACTTCACAAATGAGATGGGTTCCAATATCTTTATTTTTATTTTATCGAACAAAAAAAAAAAAAAAAACTCAAGTAATATCACTAAAAGCGGTTGTTGACACAATTTTTTTTTAATAAAAAAAAAAAAAAAAAATCTTCATGTTACATAAACACTTAACTAAACTCTATGCAGCGTTACAACTAAGGGAAAGAGAGTTTTTGATGAACTCTGGCACCCAAAGTAAGATTTAACTTATGTTTAGGGTGCCAGCGTCCTCGCCTATAATTTGAACATATATCAAATCTTTTATCTTTATATTTTATCGCGTTTAGACGCGTACGCAAGACAATCGAGTGTGAATTCAGTGAGTGCGTTCGCACTCGCTGCACGTAGTCGCGGGTCTATGTGTGTGCGTCATCGTATGGAGTCAACCTTCTGTATATATCTATTCTGTGGCTATAGGTAGCGTTACTATGAAAATCTGGTAACGTTAAGTGTTGAATACGTAAGACGGTGTTTCTACTGATATATCATGGATGGAGTGCATCCGAGGGTTATAAGCGTAGGTCAAGTTATGCATAATTTGGAAAACAACTAGGTATCCGATATTCTAACGAGACGTTCTCTGAGTAGATGACTAAAGTTATGTTTCATTTCAACACTTAGGTACTTTTACTATCAAGCTGTATTGCTGTTTCGTCATGGATGATGCTGTTCATCTTTTGGATATTTTTCGACAATACACAACAGAATTAATAAAAACAAAACAATTCATGATATTTTAAAATGCCAACCCCTTTTTAGGGTTCCGTAGTCAACAAGGAACCCAAGTCCATCTGTCTGTCTATCGGCTTAGCTTATAGACTCTTAGTACTAGAAAGCTATAATTTGGCATGGGTATACATATTAATCTGAAGATAAACTGCCCTGCTGCACGTAAAGTGGGGATGATTTTTTTTCTCGTGTATCCGATGTTGTGGGGTACCGTTGGATAGGCCGGCTGGTCTGTTAACCCCAGTTTTAGATTCAGGGATCCGTTTGCGTAATATTAAGCTTTAAGGTTGTTTTTAGATATGTGAAAAAAAACACGACAGTAGTATATATAACTAAGTAAAAAGGAAAGCTATCACAGCTAAGTAGGCTTTACAAGGTAAGGAGTAATAGCAGTAGGAATGTATGAGAGAACATGTTTTTCACCTACAATGTTAAGTTTGTTCGTGGAATAAATTCATCCTAACTAGGGATCCCTTCATTGTGTGTGGGCCCACGCGCACTTGTCCGGTTTTTTTTTTTAATTGGATGTCTAATTGTATAATAAAGATTAAAATATCTCGCATCCCACCAAACTCTCCATTACAACGTTATAGTATTTTTATCTCACGAAACGACGCGCGCTTTACTTATGGTTACACGCTGTGAATGTGTGCGTGAAGATGAGTAGCGTCAGCACATAACACACACGCACACTCTTCCATGCATATTCTCCATTGTCTTGGACGGTACCGAGAGCTCCTGCGCTTACATAGACATTTCCAGTTTGTTTCTACACTTGATAACCACAAGTGAAGCGCGCGTCGTTTCGTGAGATAAAAATACTGTACAAGAAATCAAGACCAAAACACAACAAAACTTCACCAGCAGCACACTTAAAAGAGTTTCTGCCAAAGAATCGCACAGCATTGTCTCAAACCTTATGCCTTTTTCCAATTTATTTGCTCATTAAACGTTAAAGGAACGCAGAATACGGGTCTTATAGCAACGAAGTTACTACTCCATTTTAATGAGGGACTTTGAAGCTGAAGGCAAGGTGAGGGGTCTTGTTTCCTTTGTCATAGTTTACTAATTAACCCGGCGTCCGATACTGACATAGATTATAAGGTTTTATAGACTTGACAGCATGGAGTAATGAATTTTAGGAACGGTATGTCATTAAAACATAACTACACATCGCTCCTTAAATTTGTTTTTGGTGGTAGATTTATTGTTTAATTTGTTGTGAGGCCAAATTAAAATTAAGATTCTGTTTTTATGCCTGAATGTAATGGAGTTGAATTGTCGCTAAGATTACCGCGACCACAATGAAGAAATAGTTTTATTTTAAAAATCTAATCGAAGCTGTGTTACATATTACATGTAAAGGCTGATGCTAACATGTAAAGGCGGAGACTGACTTGTAACGTTTGTTTGTAATGTATCGAGTTTTTGTAACGTGTTACAGTAGTCAGTGCAGCGAGCCGAGCCGCTCGACTGTCAGCAGTTTTATGAATTCCTTTGAAACGGAAAAGTTCGCCAAGTCTTGTGTATCGTCGTTTTCTAACCAAGCTCGCCTCGAATGATACATTACAAACAAACGTTACTAGTCTATCTCCGCCTTAAAGTTTTTTTGTAATGTATCAAGTTTTTGTAACGCGTTACAGTAGTCAGTGCAGCGAGCTGAGCCACTTGATGCGAGCGCCTGCCGGATTCTTCACTCGAATGTTGGCTGTTTCGTGAATTTCTATGAAACGGAAATAAGAGAAACGAACATTTAATGATGCAAGCGAGCGTTCGCCGCAACTTGTATTGAGACACAAGAGACGGCGAACGCTCGCTTCGAGTGCCATGAAATTTTAATATCTCATATTTGTATTGTTACCAAGCTCGCCTTTAGTTATACATTACAAACAAACGTAACAAGTCAATCTGTGCCTACAGTTCCCAAACCCACGATAGCCCGTGAGCTGCTGGAGACACTTCCTATGTAGATTTTTGTATTAAACTGCTTATAACATTTCTCCAACAGTCACAAACAGGGCCATCTAACTCCTAAATTTCCCCAATAAATTCTCACAACTATAAAACGTTCCTCCCGCAACACCTTTTATATTCTATGTTGGATATTAATAAAACAAATTGAGGAAAATAATAACCTGAAAATACGATGTGTTCGCGCAACATTAGCCGTATAAGGTATACGACCTATTTAGTGTAGAACTATATCAAAATAAATACATCATGGAAAACGGTTTATTTTATGGGGCAGAAAGAAATTACCTGTGGATCCAATCAGCTTGTTTCCCTCTAGTAAATTGATCGTGTAGGTAATATTTACTGGGTTTAAGTAGGTAATTTTATAAGGAAACAGTATTTTTGTAACAAAGTTACACGATATAGAATGTCGATAATGGTTATTATGAAGAGATAAAATTGTTTATTTGTTTGTAAGAAATAATCTCTGTGGGTACTGATCTGATTACAAAAATATTTCACTGAACGAAAGCTATTGCCAAGTGCCATAGGATAGGATATATTTCATGGTATAGTTAACTTCTACGCGGCCGAAAGTCGCGAGCAGAAGCTATAGGTACTGCATGTGAAATAAGAAAAGACATTAAACTAAACCTATTTTACAGTCCGTCCAACCGATTTTGACTTCTATTGCGTTGGAGGCATCACAAATGACAGCTGCAGTAAATAGTTGGTATTGTAACCACTTTTTTGGTTTTCATGCCATCCTTTTATGCCTACGGTCTTCGGAGTCAGAATAGGTTGGACGAACTGTCTATAGGTTTATTTAAATGTCTAATATTATTTCAAATGGAGTAGTGTTTGATAATTTTGCCAAAAAGTCTGGTTTTAAGTAAGGAACGACAACTCAACTACATAGTTAAATCAGAAATGAAAACATTCAAACGCAACAAATCATAAAAAGACCCAAACACAGTCCCTTATTTAGCCTTTCAACCCAGCCCGGCTATCTAATTACGCAACACATTTTCGTAAACGATTACGAGAAAGTTTCATTTTGACAGTTCAACAAAATTCATTGCGTTATTTACGTTGTTGAGCAGAACTTTTTTTCGAACTTATGAAGCAATGGATTAGCAATTTGTTTCAAAACTATTCAAATTCCAATTGATCGTGTATTACGTAATTAGAGTAGGTACTGGACTTAAATACCGCAAACGCTAACAAAGGGAGACTCCATCGAAATACAATGTGCTCCAAAATGGCCTTACTTCAAAGCTAGCCATTCCAAATTTTATGCGGTCATATTTCACACATGTCCGGTCAACCGCAATCAGCATGTTAATTATCTACCTAATTATCTTCCAGATATTTTGTCCTCTCTACAAATTCACTGTGAGGACTTCTTATCACTCGACACTAATTATAAACTTGTTTAAACTTCACTTTCACTCTGGCTTGCAATGAGGGTAAGTCTTTGCTTTGTTTAGCATTCAACTTTGCTCCAACTTAGAACTTTGAAGGTGATGAAACAAACGAAGAGTATTGGCCACTTCAGTGTTATTTAAATTTAAGTCTTTTGGACAATAAGAAGTGCTTTCAAAGCTGATTTGAGGAGGCTTTGAGAAATGATAGGGTATTTGTCTGTTATGCAAATTATTTCCTGGATAAGGCGATTGATGAATCAGCCTTTTGCTTAAAAGGTTGCTTTTGTATTCATGAAAATATTCGTCCTACTGCAGATTCTATAAAATATGTAAGGTAAGTATGCTCAGTTGCGATGAAATGACTAAAGTGGAGGAGAAAATATAAAGCGGCGCATTTCCTGCTGTCAAGCATTTATGAGATAAAAATATCCATTTATGTACTAACCGGATCATACTGCATCTGTTTTTCATCTACTTTATGTATAATACCAACATAATGCCTACACATATCTGATGGCTCAGCAACGGCTTCATCTAGCTTTGTTACGAAGTTACAAGGAATCACGTAAGAGGCGCCCAGGTGTCATCATTGCGTGGCCCTGGTCCAGGCCATGGTATGGAGCGAGAGGGCATGGGAGCCTGTCACCTCCTTGGCCATGTCCGATGCCATGTGTTTTCATGCGCGCCACCATCGTGTCCCCAAATAACGGAGGAATTCACATCAGCGTCGAGTTGACGATGAAGTACCTAGGAGTCGTCCTCGACCGCCGGCGGAACTTCGTGGAGCATTTCCGACGTTTGGCTCCCAGACTGGAGGCTGGGGGCCAGGGGCTGGGGGTGCCTTGAAGCGGCCCCTGCCCAATCTAGGGGGTCCAAGCGTCTCCTGCCGGAGGCTATATGCGGGGGTCATGCGGTCCATGGCCCTTTACGGGGCACCGCTGTGAGCGCGTTCATTGAGGCGGTGGCCAACCCGCTGGTTGAACGCGTCCCAGAGGGTTGTGGCAACGCGGCTGGTCCGGGGATACCGCACGGTCTCCGGTGAGGCGGGCAGCCTCCTTGCCGGATTGCTGCCATGGAATCTGGAGGCAAAAGTCTTCGCATACATTTGGGAGTGCCATGAGGAGTCGAAACGCCGGGAACTCCGATGCCGCGAGAAATCGCGGCACAGCGGACAGAGCTCCAGCAGGATCTCATGGCGTCATGGAGAGTGCGATTGTCGCAACCCAGTGCTGGGCACGCCACTATTGCAGCGATAAGTCCCCTCTTTGAGGAGTGGCTAGAGAGGTGCCATGGCATCCTCAACCGCTTGACGCAGGTCCTCACCGGACACGGTTGTTTCGGGAGGTTCCTGTTTCGAAAAAAGCGGGAGGAAACGCCCATGGTGTCATCACTGCATAGATCGCCCGGAGGACACGGTGGAGCATACGGTGGTGGTCTGCCCGGCTTGGGCAGAGCATCGCCGTGTCCTCGTGGAGGCGGTCGGTGGCGAGGATCTCTCGCGTCCGGCCCTGGTCCAGGCCATGGTACGGAGTGAGAGGGCATGGGAGGCCATTACCTCCTTCTGCGAAGCAATAATTCTCGCGAAGAAGGAGGCGGAACGCGTGAGGAAGAGGCAAAATTCGTGCCCTCAAGCCCCTAGCCCCCGCAGGAGGAGACGCCCTGGGAGTTGGGAATCGCAGGCCGATTACCGGACACCGTAGGCGTGGGCTTGCGGACAGTGAGCAATGGGTAGCTCGCCGTCCGGTAAGGACCAGGCCCGGATGACGGCGCGTTGTGTTCCACGCGCGCCTCAAAGAGATGTCAGCCAGTGAAGGGGTCCGATAGGACCGATGCCTGCCGGGGTTGCGGGAAAGTCCAAAAGGGATTTCGTGCTTTCTTACAGACAACTGAAAGAACAAGGGTAGGTTTTAGTCAGTAAGAGTCTGACACGCTCTCCCACTCCGCCGAGAGCGGGAGAAGTTATTTGATGATTTCCCACCCAAAAAAAAAAACATGTCGGATAAGAGTGGCTGATTATTGTCACTCTAGCAGAGCGTCACATCGATGGTTGTGTGGCGGCTGTCCTCTGATGACAGATGAAGTGAGGAGAGCCGCTGTCATAGATAATACACGCCGCTGTCGTACCAAGTCACGACGAAACGCTATATTCCTATCCTGATGATATTGAAGCTGCTTAACCACTAATGCGATGACCATTCTGGTAAAGTTTATCCTGCGCTGTTAAATAATCCCGATATCTTACGCCAACACTTCAAATAAGGCAACTTTTTTGGGGCAAACGATTTCACATGAAGCAGTCGGTTTTTTAAATGTCTAAAAAAAGAAACTAACCTACTTTACATAAGGAGCTTAAAAAAATAAATGCTTAAATCCAGAAACCCACTATTCATCTCCAGAACTTTATTGCTATCAAAAATAAATAACTCAAAGTCGGCGCCTTTGAACCGGGAAAGATGGTGAAGCAAATATTTATTAAATCAAACTTAGTTCGAGCAATCTATGAAGGATTTAAACTCGTTATAGGGACGCTGTGAGCTAACACTTGTTACCTGCATGACTGAGATCCACGGATATCGATGAGATCAGTATTGACGTGTTTTTTTTTGCTGGAATAAATTTTAAGTAGCAGCTGAAGAAGTTACTTTTTGTTGTAGGTATACATGGACTCTTAGTGAGTTTAGCTTTTGTACTTTTTTTTTCAGTGAGCTTGAATAATATACAAGACTAGTTTCTTGCCGTGACTTCGTCTGCGAGCCTATAACCTTTCTCAAGAATTTGGCTATCCAATGCAACAATATTTTTTCTAATCCGTCTGGTAGTTCCGGAGATTACCCCATACAAACAAACAAAACCTCTTTATAATATTAGTAAAGATGTCATATTTTATGACATAAGTAATATCACTGTCATTTGCATAGCCTTTATCCAGCAATATTAGGGTCGACTTCCAGGTGAACCGGATGAAGCTGAA
This sequence comes from Xanthia togata, assembly GCA_963853775.1. Taxonomy (NCBI): domain Eukaryota; kingdom Metazoa; phylum Arthropoda; class Insecta; order Lepidoptera; family Noctuidae; genus Xanthia; species Xanthia togata. The sequence continues at coordinate 6,886,452 of OY970794.1, forward strand.
TACCAGTATTTTAACATAAATCGACTGCCTATCTGACCTCCTTATCCCAGTTACTGGATAACCAGATACCCTAGTTATGTGAAATTATCATTAAAAAAAAATAGTACTATGTCTACGCATAAAAAATCCAAGTACTTCTCTATATAAAATTCAATATCTTATTAGTTACTCCGTCAGTTATTTTATTATGATTGGTTAACTGTTATTCAATCATAATAAAATAACTGTCGCTACGAAAGGTTTATTAAATTTTTTGTCACTTTTATGCAAAGCTTCATGTGCTAAAAACGCAAGCCAGTCTCCATTTTAAGAAAATTAAGCGTTTTTCAAGTCTAAGAAGAAGGTTCTTCAAAAAATTTAGAGTACATTTTAAAGACACTTTTTCTTTAGCCAGCTTAATATTTCGTCACAAGACGCTCAAGGTTTCGAGGTAAAAAATACTTGAGTAATTCAAGCAGCAGATGTGAATTCACTTAAAGTTTTTCATTAAACTATAACGCTTTGATATTAATTAACATTTTCATTAATTATTGTTGGATTTACGATTTTTTCATAGTCAGACTGATTAATAATTCCTGAGTGACTGTTACCTAGCTGCACTCCATGGTTTCACCCGCATAATTCTCGATCCTCTGGGAATATCGGGATAAAAAGTAAGTAAGTCCTAACCCAGGTCATTGTCTACCCATGTGCCAAATTTCATCTAAATCCATTCAGATCTTTTAGCGTGAAAGCGTAACAAACAAAGTCACTTTCACTAAAAAAATACTTAAAATAGGTTTACAGTATAAGTAAATACAAACCCAATTTATGGCATTTGCAAAAATGTTACATGTTTCATTAATACCCGTAATAATTATTATAATTCAAAATCAAAATTATAATACTCATTATGGGTATTAATGAAAGATGTAGGTAATGATATCCTTATTAATTCATACTTCACTACATTATTATAAAAAACAAGTCCCCCCGCCGCGTTTGACTGTCTGAACGCGATAAACTCAAAAATTACCGAACGGATTTTCATACGGTTTTCACCAATAGACGGAGTGATTCATGAGGAAGGTTTCGGTGTACCTATAATTAATTAAACTTTTGTGTAAATTGGCTGAAATATGACGATGATTGTTGAAGATGTCGGAAAAAAAACATGCCGACTGGGACTTTACTGTTGTGCGCCGCGTTAACCAATAGAGTTATATGACAACAACGTATTACGGAATTATTTATGTTAAAAAAACTTTTTCACAAAAAATAAAACCGACTTCCAAAAAAAAAAAACATTATGTAGTCGGTTTTATTTTTTGTGAAAAAGTTTTTATTTTTAACTTTTTAGTTTTGCTACCTACACAAAACCCCCACAAAAATTTCAATACCCATTACCTGCTATGTAAATTACAGTGACAGGAACTATTAGAATATCATCCACATATACTAGGTGGGAAAAATATGTATTATTGTAGCTAACTCAAAAAATCCTTATCAGATCTTGACCAAATTTATATGGGACCACTCCTGAAGTATGCCCTACTAAACAAAAAAAAGAATCATCAAAATCAATTCATAATTGGTGGAATAATCGCGTAACAAACAAACAAAAAAAAAAAACATACAACCGAATTTAGAACCTCCTCCTTTTTGAAGTCGGTTGAAAAGATCTAATAAACAACACACAGAATATTTATTGTACTTCAACGTGGGCCTTCAAGCCGGCGAAGCTGCGGGCAAAATCCGTCCATCTATCTGTCTTTTCACGCCTTATCTGACCTGATCATTATGAAATTTGAAAGATTGACAGCCTGGGCCTGGGGGAGGACATATTTCATCCTGGATATCTGTATTAAAAAGTGTTTGTCAGCTGCAACGCATGACTGGAGTTACTCCTTAATACGATTTTCTTTGAATATAAATATGAAATTGGCAAAGAGGGAAAACAAACGTAAATGAAAAAAAATGACCGTACGAGTAATCTAGAAGTGTGAAATATGTAATTATATGTATTTTCCAACATTTCAATCCGTGTTATATATGAATAAAACAAGTGTTACGCTTGTATAAATTTCACTCCTCATACAATTTCCATAAAGGGCCATATATGAAAATCGATTCTTAAGGAGTAAATTCCAAATGACAGTTTTTTGCTTATTAAATTGTAAATGTTGCATGTCTGCTTTCATTGGACCTTTCCTCCGAATATTAAAGTTAGACACTTTCAACCATCGATCAAACTAGTGAACAAAATCATGCTCTTGAACCCTTAGACATCTTTTTTTAAGCCAATTTACAAAGTCTTTGTCTTGTATGCTAGGTCAAGGCCCCGATGACGTCTGCACATTTCAATTCTGCACGCACGAGTCCAAAGTTTTTAGTGAGGTTCATTGTCTGGTTTATCGATAATACTGAACCTATGTGTATATGATTGTGGCTTTACAATTTAAATTCGGGTATCAGTTCGAAGTTTGAAATGAATTATTTTTGAATTGCGTTTGTTGTAAAAGTTTAAAATAACATTGGATAATGTTTTGTGTTTATTATTTTTATTGGAAATGAGCTAACGTTATCGTATCCACCAACCAGCCGATGTATTATGTAAAAATCTCGCCGTGAGAACTTACGTAGGTGAACTTGAAGTGAGCTGTCAACAGTGGTTGGAATGACAGATCACTTCAAGTTCACTTCGATAAAAGGCTGTACTAAACAAATTAAAATTATTCAGATCCTATTAATGTTATAACTTTTGTTTCGCAATAAAACTACTGTAATTTAAATTGACTTTATACCAAATTAATCAATAACGATAAAGTTAGTAGTCTTCTATCTATCTATCTATCTATCTATATAGGGTGTTAAAGTAATTGCGTGCTATAGCTTACGGGTAGGTTCAGTATCGATAAAGGAAGCCAGAAAAAAAAAAAAACTTTGAATTGTACCTAGTTACATATCCTTCAACTGGCGTTATCGAAGTGTTCAGGCGTAGGTAATTCATTGCGTTCGATAGTATGTAGGTAAATCTAGGAAATTATTAATTAGCATTTAAACAAAATAAAAACATTATTATCGCATCGCCGTACGAAGGGAAAATTCGAATTGTAATTTACATACCGTCGTAGCGTTAGTTCGATTCTCGTTCGATAGTAGGTAAGTAATTAAAGCATTTTATATAATTATTATTAAAAATAATTTTAATTCTAAACGTTTGCTATTTTAAGTTACTAGGTGCTAATATACATATAAGCTATGGCACGCAATTACTTTAAACCCTGTATATATAAAAATAATGTTTGTCTGTATGTCCTTTATAGAATCGTAAACTATGCATATCATGTGATGATCTTCAGCAAAGTATTGTGCACTAGACCACGAAGGTTTCTGAGAAAAAAAAAAAAAAGAAGGTAGATTAGGTAGGTAGGGTAGGGTGGGTATGTAGGTAGGGTAGGTAGGCAGGGTAGGTAGGCAGGGTAGGCACTCAGGGCAGGCATGATGACTAAAAATATTATTTTTGTCCGTCAGTTGTATTATTTAAAAATATTGGACACGTATTAATTTTTCATTTTTTACTTTATCAAAAGATGGCGGCGATACATTGCGATAAAATGTGCCATGACGTCACGAATATGTAGATTTTATACTTACTTGTGACGTAGCAACCCCCACTCCCCAACCTTAATGCGTTTTGTTTAAGATTTTTTTTATTAATATGATATAGCAAAAAATACGTGTCTAATAGTTTTTATTATCTGACTGACTGGCTAAATAGAAATGTTTTTTTTTTTTTGACCCAGTCATGTATCTCCTGCAATAGGGATGCCTATTGCAGGAGATACATTTGATTGCCACTGCACTTGGCAGTGGATTTTGTCTGGTCTGTTGTAACACTGCAGTAGATGTTACACTCTGCCAAATTATCATTTAATCACCATTTACTATTAATATTATTAAATCCCACTAATATTGAAAAATATGGTCCGTGGATGGGTGGAACCATCTTTACATACCGAGACTCCTCAGTGCCTCGGAAAGCATGTTAAGCCGTTGGTCCCAGCTGCCGTCATTCCTGGATCTTTCACAGTCGTTACGGGTCGTCAGAAGCCCAAAAGTCTAACAACCAGTCTTACCAAGGGTTATCGAATTATTCAGGGTTTTGGAGGTCAGATAGGCAGTCGCCCCATGTAAAATACTGGTATTCAGCTGCATCCGGTTAGACTGGAAGCCGACCCCAATATAGTTCGGAAAACCTAGGCGGATTAATATTGAAAAATAATGTAGTCGGAAAAAGTAAGACTTGCCTTATTCCTACAAGATCCAATATAAATCACAGCCAATACATATTTCTTCAGCACTTCAAACAAAAACGCCGCCACAACTTCGCAAACAAACTGATATACAAAATTAAATTTTCATCTATTATAAGCAAAGGTGTCTGATCTAAAATGAAAATCTTCCATATTAAGTTCAGGTACACATACCCTTCATTTATATTGTGCCCCTCGGATGTTGTGCCTTATTATTGAATGTCGTAAATCATACGGTCTCTTATAGTAACTGAATTTAAGGTAAGGGTCGCAGTTTCATTATGTTGTTAAATTAAATGATTTAATTTTTGAAGGATTAGGACTGGGGTGTTATGCTTTGTTTTGGCGTTTGTCACGTCATGGAGGGTCAGCTTTTCTGGGAAATAGATGCTCAAGAATATTATTATTTTACCTCTCCTGATCAGGCAAGGTTCCTGGCGGGTTAAATAAGCGTTTATTTATAGGTGGGCGCTCCCTCGGAAAAAGAAGAGGCTTGTGTCCCAGCAGTGGTAACGTTATAGGCTTGTTAAACTTATAATAACTGGAGTTATCGTCAATGCTAAAAGACTTGCACTGTCTTCTTTTCGTGTGGTTAGTGGCTAACCTGGTGTTAGTGTTTTATAGCCACCCATGGGCCTCTGACTTGGCTTCACATGCCGTCAAGAAATATATTTCAGGCATGCCGGTTTCATCACGATGTTTTCCGGTTTCTTCACCGTTTTTGAAGAAAGTGATAACTATACAATACGCACATGAATGCGAAAGGTCAGAGGTCTTGGGTTTGAACTCGTGACCTATGACTTGGCAGTCCGACGGTCACATCACTAGGCTATCACTGCTTGCACTGCTTGCACTGCATATATTTGTTTCGTGCGACATGCTCAGTGTTTCTCCACATCAGGCTATTGCTTTTTAAACGAATTAAAATTCCAGCTTCGTTATACTTAACACATTTGTTTGCAGGCTTTCTTCACCACTTTTTCTATGTAAGTCCTGCATCTTAAGAACCACGAACGCCCAAAATACAAGCATGACTTAATTCCGGAGTTGGTATATTATCATCTATTATGTGCTGCTGTACAACCATCAAACACCTTATAAATGGTACTTTGAGAGAGAATTTTTCAAATTTATTATTATTACCTTGAGACAGGTTCCAGTAAACTTATCTGGCAGATAAAATAATGAAAATTCTGGTCCATTTACTAGTCGAATAAATCAGTCCCTAAAAGTAATTACGCAACAAAACATATATCCAAACATAACAAGACTACAAGCAACCCTGAAATAATAAAGTTGGGTGTTGTTACAAAAACATACGTGGACATAACTTTAGTGAAAACAATAAATGTGTTGGAAACAATGATAAAATTAAATTACTTTCCAATATCAGTGGCCTACCTTTAGGTTTACTGATATTTATGATAAGGCACAAAATATACTGTTTTTGTAACCGAAACTGGTTTTCGATCTATGGGTAGGGTAATCACATATTGTGAAATTGGATGTTGATTTTAGCATACTTACATATTTTAGAATACTGGTCCATAATCATCCTATAATGTTTTCACTGCTGGGCCACATGGCTCTTCTAGGTGAGAGGGAGCGGGCCGTAATCCTCTGGGCTCAGTGCGGGTTGGTAGATGTCACATGTTTTCGAATTTTTGGTTCTAAGACATGCTCTAAAATTCAAAACGTGCCAATTGCCTACTACGTATTTCTCTGAAAAAATCGTAATACGTAGTAAGAGTCAGAGTAGTTGATTCGCTCACAAATAAACTTCGTTTATAACGTCTACAAAAAAAAAAAAAAAAAAATAAGTGTCAATTTGCCCGTTTCGCGAGTATACTCGTATTTGCGCGAATCGACCAATAAGTCAGCATTATGAAGCTATTGTATTTCAGTTAATGGACTAGGAGCATGAATACCCGCAGAAACCATTTAAAAAAAAGCCTTAAAATATTAATACAAAATTAAATAATACGCAAAAATTAAATGCATCACACGAGTTTAAATAAATAAACAACACCATTTTGTACTTCTAAATCTCAACATCTTTGTACAAACGTAAACCTCCTTTCTTAACCTAAATTCTACCCGCAAACACTGCAACCCAAAATTACCAACCCAGGGTTTATTTTCTCAATTAAAACAGGAGCTTCTGAAATATCTTATAAGAAGGGCTCCCTTCTTATTCAATTTGCTTTTATTGTTTAAAAGAAGACAACAAAGCGAGGGTTAACGATCGCCAGGCGAGAAAGATTCAAGAATAAACGGGAATCTCTTAGCTTGGAATTAATATAGTGAACAAGGCTAAAAATGGACGGAATTCGCCTTTTTTCGGCTGAACAGATTTGTTCTTTATATTGGGTTTATTTGATTTCTGAGAAATGAAGATGATTTTGTTTATTATGTAGAAGTTTTAGGCATGGTTGACCTTTTATTTTCATCCAAATCTTGTAGGACTAGAAAAATGAAGAAATCATGATGGATAATACTTTATCATGTGAAATATATTACCTCTTTCATGTATTCTATGTATTCTATGTATAAACGGTGGAGTTTCTTGCCCATTCTTCTCCATACGAAAACTACCTTTTGGAATGGGCGACTAGAATCAGTTTTATTATTTTTTGTAAAGTTTGACGTTCAAAAGTGCCTTTTTTGTGCCTAATTAAAATAAATTATTTGACTTTGACTTTGACTTTGATTGTGAAACGAGATGGTAAGTTCAGCAGTAAACTAATAACATAGTTTTAGTGACAAGGTTATTTTTTTTGTTACACACCAATTTTTATTTTTATTTATTTTTTGCAATGGAGAGGAATTTGAAGGATTGATTCAAAGAATAACCTGCTTTATCAGCAACGTGAGTACAAATACATTAGGTCAAGCGTCACTCACAAAATTCAATTGCCATATTTACAGTTTGATGAATCTTCACTTTTATCGAAACTTCCATGTCTTATCGACTAAAGAATATTGTTAAAAATACCATTGATAGATGGAAACAACGTTTTTATGAATTTATGTATAACGAACTTCTGGCCGCGACTTTGTTCGCATGAAAGGAGAAAGGTAGCAGAATTGTTCATAGAAATATTGAGCGTCTACTTAGGACACCGGCTAGATACCGACGAAATAATTTACAAAGTTTTATAGTAGCTGTAGGTTCCTATGGAGAAGAACTGGCAAGAAACTCCACGGACACTCTTTTAAATCATACTATTTTTACAAAATATTGGTTACATAATTAATGTAGAAATGATACATGTGAGAACAATGTAGAAAGACGTGCACGTAAAAAGCGTCCGTAATAAAAAGATAAAAACAATTTAACAATTAAAATAAGCCATGACTCAAACTCAAACTGAAAGCATTTATTTCAATTAAACCATTTACAGGCACTTTTGAATTGTCAAGGGGTCGGTCAGTCAAAAATATGAAGCTAGTTGCCCATTCGATTCAAATTTAAAACACTAGATGGCCCACCCCATACTAAGCCCTCTTGCTCACTGAAAATTCAGGCTTCTAGATTTAGCCTCAACGAAGTTACATGGGGTCAAAAATTTCCTGAAAGGCTTCGAGAAAATATGGTACGGCCACTGTGCCTTTGTTTGTTTGACTTTGGCGGGGGCACTACCGTGCCCCCCGATTAGACCATGGTTTTCAGTAAATTTTGCATTATACATACGAGTAGGTATATCATCATTCAGTAGAGATACTTGTTTTATCTTTCAGTAATCGTTTTGATGAGATTTTTCATTCCATACAGTTATATATGGAATGGATCTCATCAAAACCATTTTTAAAATCTAGGCTCCATTGCGGTACAACAACAACCGTGATTGATGATAGTTATTAGCTGACGGGTAACGTTGCCTATCTTATTTTTTTTCTTCATTCTAATATCAAGTAAAAATTCAATAATATTTTCAAGGTTTCCTATAATATTGTGAAAATATTCTTGCCATCTTGCTAGTTGATGAGTGACGCATCATGGGCCTAACACGAACGTACAGAGTAAATTCGAACAATTAAAAAATGGATAATAATCGCTTCTGACATAATAATTTACTTAGATTTAAAACCTTTTTAATATATTTGGCTGACACTAATTGTGCTTGTCAAAAATATTATATATTATATAAAGGATAGTTATTAGACCCCGATTAGACCATGGTTTTCAGTAAATTTTACATTATACATACGAGTATAATTATCATCATTCAGTAGAGATACTTGTTTTAACTTTCAGTAATCGTTTTGATGAGATTTTTCATTCCATACAGTTATGTATGGAATGGATCTCATCAAAACTATTTTTAAAATCTAGGCTCCATTGCGGTACAACAACAACCGTGATTGATGATAGTTATTAGCTGACGGGTAACGTTGCCTATCTTATTTTTTTATCATTCTTCATTCTAATATCAAGTAAAAATTCAATAATATTTTCAAGGTTTCCTATTATATTGTGAAAATATTCTTGCCATCTTGCTAGTTGATGAGTGACGCATCATGGGCCTAACACGAACGTACAGAGTAAATTCGAACAATTTAAAAATGGATAATAATCGCTTCTGACATAATAATTTACTTAGATTTAAAACTTTTTTAATATAAGTGGCTGAAACTAATTGTGCTTGTCAAAAATATTATATAAAGGATACATAGTTATATTTTCGATTAACAAATCGTTCGAATTTACGTAATGTTTACGGTTAAGGCCATCACAGACGTAGCTATAGACGTAGACGTAGATATAGCTATAATATATATTTCTAGTACGCACCAAAAACTGTAAAAAAAGCAATATCAAAGTATATTAATATATATTATAGCTACGTTACTCTTTTAAAAATAAATGGCTTTTAGAATGTTTTCAAATTACAGTGTTAATAGGTTGGGGAGGACAGTGTAGGCCTGTCAACAAGTACCAGGTACCTAATAAAATTATGGTCTACAAATCTACAGACTACTAAACCTACGATTTTAAGCCGAACCATACTCAACCGAGAAAAACTGAATGTCAGTACTTACCTACTTATAAATGATTGAAAAGGAAATAAAAGGCTACGAACAAACTTAAAGGTCCGTACATAAAACTATTTGAAACAACCTTTGTAATCCTTTCGCAAGCCAAGTTAATCCAGTAAATAAACTACACGAAAACATTTTAGTGAGCATAGTTGTTGTTTGACGAAATCCGGTTCAGCGGATACAATTTACTAAAGCATTCTTTTAGGATAATTCTCTCTTAAAACAATTCTAAATATTCCTTTAGCTTAATCCCTGTAAAAGCTTGGGGTTCATTACTTAAAGGGATTAAATTCAAGTGTTGGTCCCAAATGCAAGACTTAGTGTTGACGGAGTGAATGCTTAGTGATGTGACTTAGTTCTAGTCCAAACGTCTGGAGTTTGGACCATTGAAGTCAGTGAGATAATCCTGAAACATCTGGGTAATGGTTTCCTTACTATAACTTTCTTCATCGTAAATGAAGTGCAAGATAAACTTATATACCATTATGAATGGAACGATTAGTCTGGAGTCTCGACTATTTAAGTTGAGAAGATAATCCAGTAATATTTATTTATTTTTGAGTCAATTAGTTTATTTAAATCACAATTATAACACAAATGTACAATAAAAATAGAATGCTCCGTAAGCAGAACTACAAAGAATTATATACTAAGTAATATAACAACTATTCGTATTATAAACATAACAACGTTTGAACATTTTTTTACTTTTTAAATTACTGGATTATCTTTTCGACTGTTAAGATGTTTTCCTTAATCGTAAATGATTTCCAAAATAAACTTAGAATGTACAATTTTGAATACAATTAGTTGTTCCGGGTCTGGCTGTTTGTGTATGTGAGTTTAAATGTTTGTAAACGCACCCACAATACAGGAGAAATGCCTAGTGTGGGGCAATGTTTTTTTTTAAAGAAAGAAAAAGAAGAAAAGTTTGAATGGAACTCGCATCCTAGGACCAACTTAAAAATAGGGGCCGGAATTGCCTATACTCACTCAATGAATATTCAGGATGCCTCTGATGTAGAGGACTTTAGCTCCGTGGTACAATTACAGGCTGGTTTTATTACTATTTAATTCGAATAAAATTATGAACTCACGACTTTCAGCGATTGGTCGAGTTCGTTTTATGGCTATTTTATATGATCAGAATGTTTTGGAACTGAGTGAATGTAAGGTAGTTTTGGTGGATAGTAGATAATAAAATACGTGGATGAACTTGGAACGATCGAATCTATTTCAATGTGCGAGTAGACATGTCAATGACTTTGAAATCGAAGGGTGGTGAATTTTATTTTTGGTTCTGTTCAATTTATTGAAAACGTGTAGCCCTGAAATTCAATTGTAAATGGAAATTACTTTTTCATTTACCTTTTTATTAAATGAAACTGTTTGTGCAATGCAGTTCGGGTCAGTAAACTTGTTCATCGTGATTTATTGGTGGGTTTCGCTTTGAATGCAGTCCTTTCAGATTGTTTTTTTTTTTTTGCAAAATATTTAATTTTGGTGGTTTTTTTTAGTAGTTTCTTTTGGATGACTTAATGTTAACAAAAAATAAAAATATACAATTCCAAATACACTCAGGGGCACATTTAACCGGCCACCTACATTTTGTCGATTATTTCAAAATTGTATCGGATTTTAACTAATTTTGTTATAAAATTACTTTAAGTGAATCTTTGAGAACACAAATAAAACATGTGTAAGTTGTGAAATGGTTTAATCAAGACAAAAAATTTCAAAATGCGAATATGCAGTCTTCTGACCAAAAACGACATTTAGCAAAATTTTAATTTAAAAAAAGTATGCTCTTAATTATCGCACTAATAATGTGTATTTCCTCCTCTGGCCCTAATCACCTCTTGTAATCGATTTGTAAGCCCGTCCATTATGTCTTGGATGTCGCTTTGTGGAATGTTCCTCCACTCCTCAACAGCTGCAGTTTTCAGCTCACTGATGGTCCTAGGAGCTGGTGTTCGACTCCGAATTCGTCTTTTTAGGTTGTCCCATACATGCTCTATCGGGTTCAGGTCAGGACTCCGAGCTGGCCATGGTAATCTCTGAATATTGATGGCGTCCAAGTACTCTGTGACAATTCTCGCGGTGTGTGCACGAGCGTTGTCGTGCATTAAAACAAAATTATCGCCAATGAATGGAGCAAATGGCATCACATGTGGTTCTAGGACTTCTGTCACGTACCTATGAGCATTTACGCTGCCTCTATCGAAGACCACCAACTCTGTACGGGCCTCGTAACAAATGCCACCCCACACCATAATCGAGCCTCCTTCGTAGCCCACTGTTTCAACCACAGCACATTCAGCAAACCTTTCACCACGGCGTCTATACACCCGCTGACGTCCATCAGGACCTCGTAAAGCGATTCTTGATTCATCAGAGAAGAGAACTGCTTTCCATTGCTCTGACGTCCAATTTAAATGTTCTCGAGCAAAAACAAGTCTCGCTCTTCTGTGAGTTGTCGTTAGCTGTGGTACTCGAGCCGGTCGAAATGATCCCAGATCCCTCTCTGCTAACCTTCTTCTTATTGTTCTTAGGCTCACACTTACATTTCGTACCTCAAATAAGCGGTTACGAGCCTCAGAAGCCGTTGTGAACCGATTTCGAAGAACGTTCGAGACGATGTAACGGTCATCTCTCTCTGACGTACACCGTCTACGACCTTGTCCTGGTCTCCTTGTGTAGGAACCGGTCTCTCTGAAACGCCGGATAGCATCTTGGATAGTGCTTCGTGGGTATCCAAGCATTCGTCCAATCCGACGCTGGCTGAACCCAGCGTCTGCAAGTGCCACAGCCCTAGCTGCTCCAGCTACGTCTAGTGGCATTATTTTAGTGTAAATAAGGTCACAGTACTTCAATACCTCGGTTTTGTTCGAAACAATGGTAAGACAACGTTGTAAAACAAATTTATCCTTCACACAAAACGAGAGGCGAGACTGTCAAATTTCTACTGAACTGATTATTGTTGAATAAAAACCACAAAAGTAAAAAAAAACGCGGGTATATGTGTTTTCTTTATGTCAGATATATCCACTTATAAAGTTACGCCTAGTAGTCAAAGCCCAAGTTAACATAAACAAACGATATGGAATTTCGAATGAGTGGACGGTTAAATGTGCCCCTGAGTGTACAAAATGACACTACGTTACAATGCAACATTCCGCCTTATCTCATATCATCATAATTCCGCATGACGTCACAAAGAAAAACACAAGACAATAAACCAACTCCTAGCTACATATGCAAATATGGACACAAAAATATTCCCACATACATCACCATATTTGCAACTTGCATCGCCGAAATTGGGCCACCCTATGTATAAGGTCAGCGAAAATCGTGGTCCGACTTGGCATACATTCAAGAATTAGTTCAGATCAGCGTTATATATAGCTGTGTTCGTTGCTTTTTGTTTCGACCAGAGTCGGGTTCTTAGCAGAGATTTATGAAAGAATAGCTTGTGCTGCTATCTAATGGCTTGGGAAGGTGTCCCTGGTAATTAGTTGAGGTGTTTTATTTATGAGATATTTACTTTTAGGGAAAAGGTTTATCTCGACCTTCAAGGCTCTTTTTGAGTTAAATGCGGGTTTTGGTCCATGGATAGGTTCGGTAGGTAAAAATATAAACACATTGCATAGTTTATACTTATTTCGGTTGGATTTAAAGTGCATGGGAATTGATGTCTGCAAACTTTTCAGTCATGCTGAATTTCGCACTGGGACAAACATTTGTGACTAACATTTTTTGCTAATATTTTACATATTTAGCCCGACTGTATCCGCGATTTATATGTATGTATCCATGACGTCAAAACATGCAGATCCCAGGATGTATGGTTGGTACGGTATCCTATCTTGTTTTTTGGTCCGTGAAGTACCTACACCAATCAAAATGTATCAAAGTTTCATAATATATTGTTTATGCTTGACTGAATACAACCCTTATTTTGTTAAAGTTGTAAAATTACAGTGTGAGGGAAAATAAATATGCGTGAACTGTTCCAACATCCAAACCGCTACATCATATTCTGTTCAACAACTGTGAATCAACAACATATCAATCTTCTCTAATGATTTTAACAATCAATTTAACATTAATAATCGTGGGAACATGAAAAATAACACGTACCTAAGTATCGTTACTTAATAACATATTTTTTCCAGAAAAAAACGAATATTTTTCGTTTGTAGTCATTGATGCAAATAAAATAATATTGGAAATTTAAGAAATTGATGACGTCTGCCTCTTTGATACGTGAATTCTTGATTTCGGGAAAGGTTTTAATTTATAAAATGTCAGCATAGCACAATTATATTTGGGCGCGTTCGTTGAGGCGGCGGCCTGCCCGCCGGTTGAACGCGTCCCAGAGGGTCATGGCCACCTGGCTGGTCCGGGGATACCGCACGGTCTCCGGTGAGGCGGCGAGCGTCCTCACCTTCCGCCTGACGCAGGTCCTCACCGGACACGGCTGTTTCGGGAGGTACCTGTTTCGGATAAGGCGGGAGGAAACGCCCGGGTGTCATCACTGCGTGGATCGCCCGGAGGACACGGTGGAGCATACGGTGGAGGTATGCCCGGCTTGGGCAGAGCACCGCCGTATCCTCGTGGAGGCGATCGGTGGCGGGGATCTCTCGCGTCCGGCCCTGGTCCAGGCCATGGTACGGAGCGAGAGGGCATGGGAGGCCGTCACCTCCTTCTGCGAAGCAGTAATGCTCGCGAAGGAGGAGGTGGAGCGCGTGAGGGAGAGGCAAATTTCGCGCCCTCACGCCCCTAGCCGCCGCAGGAGGAGACGCCCCGGGCGACGGGAATCGATCGCGGATTCCCGGCCACCGTAGGCGCGGGCTTGCGGACGGTGAGCAATGGGTAGCTCGCCGTCCGGTAAGGACCAAGCCCGGGTCGACGGCGCGTTGTGTTCCACGCGCGCCTCAAAGAGTGTTAGCGAGTGAAGGGGTCCGATGAGACCATTGCCTGCCGGGGTTGCGGGAAAGTCCGAAAGGGATACCGTGGCCCCCTGGCATTGCACAGGCAAGAGAAGGAACATGGGTGGGTTTTAGTCAGTAAGAGTCTGACACGCCCTCCCGCTCCACCCAGAGCGGGAGACGTCATTTGATGATTTCGCACCCAAAAAAAAAAAAAAAAAGCACAATTATATTATAGTAAAAAACAGGTAGATAGGTTATATGCGCTTATATGGTTAGTGGCGCGTCAGAACTTGGTTAGTTAGCCAAGTTACATAATATCGTCTTGTCCCTTTTTCGCTTCCGATAATTAAGACATGCTGTCTTACTTCTATGTGTCGTCTTATAGTGTGAAATTGTATCGTTTTTGAAGATCGAATGTTGGGTAGATAACTAATCTACCACATTTTACTTCGAAATACCTGGTTGACCGAGCTGCTCTGCTCGGATGAAAATAGAGAAAATGAATTTTCCCAGATATGAGACCTAGCTAGATCGATTTTTCGCCCCCATTTATTGCAACTTTCATCGATTTTTTTTCGAGAACGTGATTACAAATATATTATTAATTATAAACATTGCTAAATTAATAATAGAGGATATTATAGAATGGTGGTCAAAATTACCAATTTTTTTTTTTTTTTTTTTTTAAATATTTGATCTTAACTGTTTCTGCACAACCGAGTCTGAACGCGTTATGTAGGATTCAATTACAATCTACTTTCATTACTGCATTTGTAAGGACCAAGAAGTCCTAGGAATTCGAATCGCCTTGGAAAACACACATTTACAACATTGTCTATTGATGATGGCAATTCCAACCACACACTCAGCTATAAGGTATTCCGTATGCCAGAGCCGTGGATGTTGGCAAACAAGACTCGGTGCAAAGATTTGCTTTCATGATTGACTGCCTTGTTTGAAGATGAAGAGTAGGTATGGCTACCTAAGAAGACTTTCTGAGATGAACTGATAGTTTGAAGATGATTGTGAGTGTTTGTTCAACATCACTTGTGTTATAAATCTTGGTTTTAGATAACGTGAAATGTCTGTAGAATTTGAGGAGTAGGAGATAAAAAGAATGCAGGATTTAAAAAAAATGCAAGACTTCGCCATAGTCCCGCCGTAAAATTCAAAATTCAAAAGTCATTTATTCAAACTAGGCTGAGAATCAGCACTTTTCGAACGTAAAAATTACATAAGACAGTCCCCCAAAACGCCCACCCTTCACCACTTCCTAGTGCTTTTGCTGGGAAGAAAAATTGGCGCAACAAACTCCCCAGCAGCACAGCTGTCTGTTCAGTTAGAAAAAAAAATGATTCTATGCTATTGCATAGAATCATTTTTTTTTAAATTAATTTAAAAAATTAATAATTTAATAATTAATTAATTTTTTTTTTTTTTTTTTTTATTTTTTTTTTTTTTAATTATCTTGTATACTATTGTATACAAGATAATTTACATTACGCAAGACACAATTTAAATGATAAATTAATAGCCATATGAAGCTAGCACACGCCGATATACCAACCAAAAACATCGAGAACTATACTCAATATAATGACAATCCACTTTTATAAAACGTGTTGGAACCTAAGTATACAAGTTAGTATTATAATTAAGATGTAGCAATAGAACTCTGTCGGAGAGAGAGACGGAGACCTGTCCTGAAAGAGAAAACAGACATAGATAACAAACAACTACTCAACTAATTGAAAAATAATAAAAAAAAGATCTACTGTAGAACTGTTTATTTTAAAAAAAAAATTTTTTAACTTTTTATATTTTATTTGACCATCATTACAGTGCTCTTGAGCAGTCCACTATCATGTTGATTTCTTTGCTTAAAATCATCATTAATTTAAAATTCTCACACAGTACTGGTGGAAGCCAAATCGGCCATATTTGACGTAAGTACGCGCGCCTTGCATAGTTCCCGAAACATCTAACTTGTCGACTCACTGCTCCCCAATTTACATTTCTAGAGGAAACACAAACACCTCACCATATTATGTGAGGAATGGATGGAACTTTGGTAATTATAATATTATGTCTTGTGATATCACAAGTTACATAACTGTGTTTTTAATAGGTTTAGTAATCCTAACAAATATTATAAAATAATGCGAAACTGAGTTTGTTTATTTGTTTCTTACGGTTTCACGTCTTAACTACTCAACCGATCATCATGAAATTTTGCATTCACGTTGTCATAACTTAACTATACAAAATATAACTGGTTGCTAATTTAATTGTACTCGTTTTACTCGAAATATTATTTTTTATAACATTGATTTTACATTCTGTGATTACTTGAACTCACACACTGACTTAGTAGTATTACTTGTTAAAATGTTAGGAATATATTTTTTTATAAGTCTATGGGAATATCGTTTAGTTTTACAATGTTTGTAAAGATTTTAAAATAATAAAGGTGGAGTTTCTTGCCCATTCTTCTCCATACGAAATCTACCTTTTGGAAGGGGTGACTAGGTTTTTTTTTTTTTTCTTTTTGTAAATTTTATCGTTCAAAAGTGCCTTTTATGTGCCTAATTGAAATAAATTATTTGACTTTGACACAACGCTGGCCGTTTACCTGCACACTGAGATTCCAGCCTACTCCATAGTACTAAGTAGCTAATAAAGTACCTATTATGATTCTACAATAAAACAATTACACTTATATTATAAAACAATAGCCAAGTACTTTAGGATGCGACTGTACCCGTGCGCACGCACATCTCCTGCACTGTCGTTCAGCGTTCTTTTCACGAGACGACAACTAGAAAGAAAATAGGTTTATTTGTCACAGAAACATGTGCATACAAAAAAACAACATTATAAACATAACAAATATTCGGCAGCTGCACGTCATGACTGTAACAAGAAGGCTTCCACTTAGCACAATGCTGTGCTATGGGGGATTCACAGCACAGCGCTGATTTTCAGTGGTCACCCGAAAAACACGTACGGAAATCAAGCCAGTAAATTAATATTAATAAATCTATGTAAATATTGAGTAAATAATATAATATAAGTATTAAAATAATATAATATATTATATAATAATATTGGGTAATCGTATTGAGTTGTTGTTCTGTCTCGCTCCCACCCTCATCGTCACGTTGCCTGCGCGCGCGCTTGCTATACAACTAAACCTTTCATCCTGAAAAATTTACATTAACGCTAGTGAAGCCCCAGGCGAAAGCTAGTGCTTGAAGAAAGTTATGAAAGGGGTAGCTTTTAAGTTGACTAAACAGGTTGCAGTGTAAAATTATTGTACACTTTTACGTTCACTG
The DNA here is from genome assembly GCA_963853775.1 of Xanthia togata. NCBI lineage: Eukaryota > Metazoa > Arthropoda > Insecta > Lepidoptera > Noctuidae > Xanthia > Xanthia togata. The sequence goes on from OY970794.1 coordinate 6,904,062, forward strand.
TGACGTATTATAAAAAAGCTCCTGCTTCAAGAAAAAAGTCGTCATTATTCAATCAGATTGACGGAATTTTACCGAAAAATTGGGAGTCCGCAAACAGAAATTCAAGCAGTCTGTTATAATAAATTCATGATAGGTATCGTCCATGAACAAAACCGCCGGTCGATTCTGTAAAAATCTCACCGTGAAAACTTAGGTGAAGTGAGTTTGTTTTTGCTTGGAATTGACACTATTGACAGCTCACTCCACGCTCACTTCACCTAAGTTTTCACTGTGAGATGGTTACAGAATAGCACTGCAGGACGCTGCCTGAAATCCTGTTCAGATTTGGTTAGATTATATAACATTTAGAATTATTAATTATTGTAGATTTATTTTATGTTTTTTTTAAATCTTATTTATATCTCATTGTATGCTGTACTAGTCGACGTCATAACGTTAACGTCGGTTGTCGCTGAAAACCAGCACTGGGGCTCTATCTAGCATAGGGTTGCAGCATTATGCTGAGCGATGGCCGTTTTGCGTGGATTTTACGCATATTTTCCCCCAACTTGTTCTTTTTTGTTTTGTGTTCTTTTTTGCGTCATTTTTACCGCAAATTAACGTATATTCATTTTTTCTTTACTTAGTCGTGTTTCTTTACTTATAATAAAGGTTAAAGTATGAAATTGCCATTTTATTGTAATGGGTACTTCGAATTGACATAGAAACTTCATAGTTTGAGATTTTTGAGTGAACATTTTTTCACAAGGTACCTACGAAGTTCTTCTTTTAAAAAATGTGCAACATTCGACTATCGACTTTCAGTTGTATTTGTTATCAAGAAAGATGGATACTTCGAAAATTCGAGTTATTTTTGAATACGAGTTCCGACGTGGAACTAACGCGACAGAAACAGCTCGCAATATCAATGTTGCGTTTGGAGAAGGGACTGCTTAATGAACACACCGTGCGATTTTAGTTTCAACGCTTTCGTGATGGAAACTTAGATTTGAAGAACGAACCACGTGGAAGACCGCCCACACAGGTAAATAACAAATAGAGATTCATTCTGAGAGTCAACTGCGAGATGACATATCAAAAAAAAAAAAAAGTGACATGTGATGAAAAGTGGATTCTTTACGATAACCGTAAGTGAAAAATGCAATGGCTGACCCCAGGTCAAACGCCGCAACAGTGTCCTAAAGCAAAGCTTAAAAATAAAAAGGTAATGGTAACTGTTTGGTGGTCTCAGCATGGAGTTATTCACTATAGCTTTCTCTGATCTGGTCAAGCAATAACGGCAGATGTCTACTGTGCCGAACTCCGAACAACGATAGCAAAACTAGCAGTGAAACAACCCCGACTCATGAATCGATCTTCACTAATATTGCTCCATGATAACGCGAGACCTCATACAGCACGAGAAACCGTTTTAACTCTACAGGAACTGCAATTAGAAACTATTTGTCATCCTATATTCGCCAGACCATGCTCCAACGGACTACCATTTTTTTCGTGATTTGGACAACTTTCTACACGTGATAAAAAGTTTTCTTCTCAGGATGCTTTCACACAGTTTGTCGAATCTAAATCACGAGAGTTATATCGCAAAGGCATAAATGACCTTCCTATTAGATGGCAGCGATATATAGATAATTATGGTAATTATTTTGATTAAATAAATATGTCAATTTTTCAGTACAAATCGGCAAATTCATACTTTAGCCCCTAATATTAGCCCGCCAAACACACTCTACGAATCATCCATTATTGCAGTATCAATACTCACTCTAAAACAAACAATACTACCTCTTGCCGCCCCTACCGCATCCCAAACCCACTATAAAAACAAAGATCCCATACAAAGGCAAATTTATGCCACCATAAAAATCTCTGTATACCGAACCAAGAGCTTCGCATCAATCAATTACATATATATAGCCATCGTTTGGCGCGATGCGAAATTCCCATTTGCATTGTAACAGTACTGTCGAGCCCTTAATAATGTTTAACCGATGAACTGGTATGGCCAGAACCTAGCAACGTCGATAAAATAGCTCTCATGAATATTAAAAACTTTAAAAGTGAGGTACTGGTGGACTAGACCGCTCAGCTACGATCATTTTTCGCTTAGCTTTGGGAGCGTATTGTTGTACCAAACAGCCTGTTAATTCAAGTGTTACTTGGGAGTTATAATGTCATCATTTGATAAGAACTTAAAATTTAAACACTGGATAGACTTCTTACTCTAAATTAACGAACAAATTATTAAAATAAAATAACCTAACCTAACTAAATAATAATAATAATACACTAAAATATGGCGTCGATATATTCCTCCGCATCGCTGTTAACTGGACTGGTGGCATAGCTACGTTGTATGGCAATGCTTAGCTTCTGGTTAAGATATGGGTCACAGGAAGTGCTTGCCGTCCGGTAAGGGGTAGCTCGCCGACCGGTAAGGGGTAGCTCGCCGTCCGGTAAGGGGTAGCTCGCCGTCCGGTAAGGACCAAGCCCAGGTCGACGGCGCGTTGTGTTCCACGCGCGCCTCTAAGAGATGTCAGCGAGTGAAGGGGTCCGATGATACCATTGCCTGCCAGGGTTGCGGGAAAGTCCAAAAGGGATACCGTGGCCCCCTGGCATTGCACAGGCAACAGAAGGAACACGGTGGGTTTTAGTCAGTAAGTATCGTAATATAAGTAATCTGACACGCCCTCCCGCTCCACCCAGAGCGGGAGAAGACACTTGATGATTTCCCACACAAAAAAAAAAAAAGGAAGTGTCAACCAGCCGTTTGGAGACATCGTTAAATAAACCCTAGAAAAAAATGAGGAGAAAGAAACAATATTTATAAAAAAATGAGCATAAGCACTCGGGTCCCCCGGCCCGAGGGTTGAAACCAAACGGCTCGATAATATCATTATAAATAAGGTTATTACTTTCGCCACTTGAGAATGTCCACGGTCGAGCAGCATCTCCAGCACAGCACGCCAAGCCAGGAAGATGAAATGGCGCAAGAGTATTGACACACGTTGCTTCCATGGGACTTAGACTGTAAATGGGTATGGAAAGCCTCCAACAATTCAAGCAGGTGTACTAAATTAGCCACCACGAGCTTAAAGGTTAGTCAGAGCCGCTACCATCCTGATGATTTCCTCGTTGGTCTAGTGGTCGCTAGCGCTACTACTGAGCACGTGCTCCTGGGTACAATTTCCAGGTCGGACAAAGTGTTATTGGGTTTTTTTTTATCAGGAATTTCTCAGTAGCAGCCCGGAGTCTGGATTTGAGTCCGGTTGATGGCAATAGGCTTGCCCCCGGTTACATAGGACTTTAAAATAATAGGCGTTATGTTAGTGTACTGCACTCTGTCTAACCCTTTGAGGATAACAGGCGTGATGTTATAATATGAGCTATCAAAGAAGACCTTAAATGGCAAAACTGCTCCGTATCAAATTTCGGGCTTACCATTCAACTAATGAGTACCTACAACAGAGACCAAAGAAATCATCATCATCATCATTTCAGCCGAAAGACGTCTACTGCTGGACATAGGCCTCCCTCAAGCACTGCCACTTCGGTTCTGTGCTTCTCAAATCCAGCGGATTTCTTTGGCCATCATTATAAAAATATCAATACGATATTTGCGAGTTGCGACCCTTTTCAGGCAAATGTCAAGTATTGAATTTTCCACTTTTTGATATTAAGACCGATCAAATAATTTAGTAACAGAACGAGAGCTTTTTCCATTAGAGCATAATTTCATAGCGTTTACAAGTTTTTCCTCACCTACGCGTTCGGTCTAATCTACCCAAAACTTTGTTTCATTTGGTAAGTACGTAAAAATAAGAGAAACTAAAATATTGTGGTACGACACAACTTAGATATAGCATCGGCAAAATTCGTAAAACCGATTACTATCTGAACTGAGTGCGCTATCAAAATCACCAATATTTATTACTGCTTTAGGTGAAAATGAAATACTTTCGCAAACGTAATAACTTGTGAAGTCATATTTTATAACAAAATACATTCGTAAAATTGAAATGAATGAATGTAAAGTTTAAAATGTATGCTACATCCAAGTTGGTTGGTACTGTAAAGAGAACTGTACTGGAGAGCTGTGATGATGAATAGTGTCCTGACCGAGTCTTAGGAGAATGACCTCTAAGACAAAAGTTTAGCATTTTTATTAAAGTTTAAGTAAGTACTCTTTCTGACTTGAGTTAAGATAGTGTAGTGGGGTTGTCTTATCTAAATATACAACGTATAAATCTTGCTTTAAAAAACAAAACAAAAAATATCCGCGCATTTTCTTGCAACTGCCAGTCCGTAAAGTACCGAACAGAATGATACCTAAGTAAACTTGAAAATAAATAACCATCCGTCAGAATAACGGTTCGTAGATAGTTATATAGGAACCGAGCATAAATCCAGCCCTAATTTCAATAACAATTCCCTATAATATCCAACATAATAGTAATTCATGGACCTAATTTGACCGCTACCAACATATTACCGCGTTACTAATTCTCGCCTAATCATGGTCGCATTCAATGAGCCTGTGTGAATGTCATCAATCGGTGATTATCTGAGCGTCAATAGAGATTCAATATTGGTACAGGCAACGATGCATACAATATTAGGGTTCAACAACAAGACGCTTAATGGGCCTACAGTTCGGGTAATAATGACTTCATCTAACTACATACATTTCCTCAGATTCCTGGGTAGATACGAACTTGGGTAGTAAAGGGTAGATCGCTGGCAGTCACGTCTAGCTATGGGTCACGTGACCCGCAAAGTAACAAGTTTGTAATACTTTGTAAAGTTTGAAGATTTAATTGGTGGCATAGTTTACTTTGGAACTGAAATAAAATTTTAATGAGGAAGTTTGGCGGATGTTTTGTTATTTGGCTTAGATAACGGTGGAAATAATGGTGGGATTCGGGAAATTGTGACGGCGGGAATAAGTAATTAACATGGTTAATACAGAAACATGAGGACAGTGCATACTGCGAATCTAATCTAAACCTAAAAACTAACAAGTGCCTGAATAAATAACATGGTATATTATGTAAGCACAAGAAAAATAGACGAAATTATATTTTCAACGTGTGTTACATTTCATGTTGCATTGCATATATATTATTTTGACAGCAGGTTCGTTTCATTGTATGTTTAATCGTTTACGCACGAATGAACAAGAACACGAACATCGAACACTTTGTTCGCATGTGCGTATCATAACAAACCAAAAATCTAGACCAGCGTGCGATGCGGATGACGTCATGTTCAAAAAATAGAAACAAAAACATATATTATGGTGACTCTGTCACCCGTGTTTGCTTTGCTAATTTACGTACGAACCAAATGTTCCGTGTTCGATGTTCGTGTTCACCATGTTTTGTTCGTTTGTGCATATACGCCTTAACATTTCATGTAAAGTTTCATATATTGCTACCCACCATTAAAAGTCATTTAACACGATCATATTTTCATACTCTTAATCAAACAAATAATTCTAAGTACATACTTTCATTTTGCGTAATCAAAAGATTGAGGCTTATGAGAAATGTAGTACTTACTTGCTCAATTTGCTCATTTCTTATCTTTATTTACAATTTAGTGGCTCAAACTCAACGAATTCAATTGCATTCCTCTGCCATAAGCTTGTTCTTGCTCCCCAAAATTATCAATTTAATCAATCTGCTTTTCCCAACTATGTTGGGGCAGCTGAATACCAGTATTTTACATGAAACGACAGACCATCTGACTTCCACAACCCAGTTACTAGGATACCCCTTGGTAAGACTGGTTGTCAGACTTTTGGATTTGTGACTACCCGTAACGACTGTCAAAGATTTACGAATGACAGCCGAGACCAACGGCTTAACGTGCTTTCCGAGGCACGGAAGGGTCTCCATATGTAATGGATGGTCACCCATCCACAAACGGACGTCGACAAACGTAGTAAGCTACGCTCTACGCTCTCTAGCTATGCGCTACCTTCGATCGACCCGTGCGGCTGTTAAAATTTAGCCAAGAACTCCCCAAAATTATCATATTAATAATTATCATATCATATAATTATCTGCCAATAATTTCATTATCACTAAGGGCCAATTTCCGCACCTTACTTCTTGATTTCATCTCCTTTAACAAGAACTATATCAACATTACAATCACGTTTCCAATAGCTCGCACTATGTGTTATTCGGTTCATAAATTCTACAGGCCGTGAGTAATAGAGTCGCCTGTGTCAGCTTCGTCGGCGGCATACACTATGTGGGTTTCCCGTGATACACTCTGTGACGGAATATGTAACTATACTATACAATAACCACACTACCTTTACAGTGGTAGTAACAACTCTTATTACGGTCCCGTAAAGTTTCAATTCAATCGGGCTGAAAGTTTTTGGATGCTGGTGTTATCTAGTTCCATGAATAGTACTTAGTGACATGATACATATAATGACTAGATGTAGTGGTGTATTTTATAATATAAGTATGTTTTGTGTTGCGTAATGTAAATTATTATGCATACTATTGAATATTTTTTTTCTAACTGAACAGACAGCTGTGCTCCTGGGGAGTTTGTTGCTCCACTTCTTCCCAGCTAAAGCACTAGGAAGTGGTGAAGGGTAGGCGTTTTAGGGGGACTGTTTTATGTAACTTTGACGTTCGAAAAGTGCTGATTCTCAGCCTAGTTTGAATAAATGATTTTTGTATTTTGTTGATTGTTACAGTTATTTAGGTGTTTCATAATAATACCCAAGTTTGAGTAATTTCCTAGACTGATGATCTTATTAAACACGTCAAGGTTAAAGGGCTTTTTATAGTTATTTTTTTTGTAGTATTTGCAAAAGCATAAACGGTGCAAATACCGTCAAAGAATTGAATATTACCAAAAACAAAATTGACCTACATGGCTATGCGTGTGGGGTTTCGAACGTAACAGCCGCAGCTTGGAATGTTGCCACTTCGTTAACAAAAAGATCGTGAAAACAAATTTTATTAAAGTTTTTATACCCGAATATGTTCCGATTATGGAATTTGTTGGTTCCAGTCAGCTTCGCCGAAATGGATCTGCCATAACGTTTACCAAATATATAATTTACCAGCTTTTTCCCGCGGCTTCGCTCGTGTTAATGTAGATTTTGTCAATCATTTTTTTATCCCTCAGGGACAGTACTATTTTCTGGATGAAAGGTTACCCTATGTCCTTTTCTATAACCTTTTTTTTTTTTTTTTGGGTGGGAAATCATCAAATGACTCCTCCCGCTCTGGGTGGAGCGGGAGGGCGTGTCAGACTCTTACTGACTAAAACCCACCCGTGTTCCTTCTGTTGCCTGCGCAATGCCAGGGGGCCACGGTATCCCTTTCAGACTTTCCCGCAACCCCGGCAGGCAACGGTCTCATCAGACCCCTTCACTCGCTGACACTCTTTGAAGCGCGCGTGGAACACAACGCGCCGTTGACCCGGGCTTGGTCCTTACCGAAAGGCGAGCTACCCATTGCTCACCGTCCGCAAGCCCGCGCCTGCGGTGGCCGGGAATCGGCAATAGATTCCCGACGCCCAGGGCGTCTCCTTCTGCGGTGGCTAGGGGCGTGAGGGCGCGAAATTTGCCTCTCCCTCACGCGCTCCGCGTCCTCCTTCGCGAGCATTACTGCTTCGCAGAAGGAGGTGACGGCCTCCCATGCCCTCTCGCTCCGTACCATGGCCGGACGCGAGAGATCCCCGCCACCAATCGCTCCACGAGGACACGGCGGTGCTCTGCCCAAGCCGGGCATACCTCCACCGTATGCTCCACCGTGTCCTCCGGGCGATCCACGCAGTGATGACACCCGGGCGTTTCCTCCCGCCTTATCCGAAACAGGTACCTCCCGAAACAGCCGTGTCCGGTGAGGACCTGCGTCAGGCGGAAGGTGAGGACGCCGTGGCGCCTCTCCAGCCACTCCCCCTGAAAACGTGTGCAAAATTGCATTATAATTGGTTGAGTAGTTAAGAAATGAAAGTGTAACAAACAAACTAATTTTCGCATTTATATTATACTAGCTTCGCCCCGGAGTTTCACCCGCATAAGTTTTGATCCCGTGGCAATATCCGGATAAAAAGTTAATCCTATGTGTTAATCCAGGTTATAAAATATCTGTGTGCCAAATTTTCAGTAGTTTTAGCGTAAAGAAGAGACAAACATACACACAATTTTTCGCCTTTATAATATTAGTGTGACTAGATGCGCCCGCGGTTGCAGCCGCGTAAGTCTAATTTCACAATTCGAGATAAGCCGTGAGCTACATATATTCGATTTTGCCGTCCGGCTGTGCCGGATCAAGCCGACCCGTGCGTAGCACGCCTTAAGAGGGTATTCTTACCCATTGCTATCAGAAGACCACACGCCACGAAACAAAGTCAAGGTGAAACAAATTACTGTGGCTGGTTCACAACAGTAACATATAAGGTATAATTTAATAGCTCTAATCTGTATGTAATTTCAGTATGCCCTTGAATTTAGATCGATACAATTATTAACTACTTGCTGCGCCCCGCGGTGTCACCCGCATAAATCTCTATCCCGTGGGAATATCGGGATAAAAAGTATCCTATGTTCTATTCCAGGCCATGACCTGGAATAGGACATTTCTACCCGTGTGCCAAATTTCATCCAAATCTGTTCAGCCGTTTTAGCGTGAAAGCGTAATAAACAGACAAACAAACTTACTTTCGTATTTATAATATTAGTTGGGTTATAATAATGTAATACATCTACACAGTGTTATATACCTACTAATTAGCAGTATGCCTTCAAAATAAATATTACAATAAATAATTTAATTATTCTGATGTTTGTTCATGCCTGATGATTAGAGGCTGACCCCAGCAAATGCCAAGATTTAAAACTGGCAAGTGCGAGTCGGGCTCGCTCTCGCAGGATTCCGTACCACCGTATAATATTAAGAAAAAAACACGTGTCTTGTATTAACCTCCTTTAATTTTTAACTCTTTTTTTTTATTTGTATAGCGGCTATAAGAATACATAATCTGTGGAAATTTCAGCTGTCTACCTATTACAGTTCATGAGATACAACCCGCTGACAGACAGATGGACTTACGACGGCTTAATAATAGGATTCCGTTTGGCACCCTTGATGAATATTTTCCACTTGGTACTTTCAGTACTAAGTAGCTATCTGATGAGTAAAATAAGTACTAAAAAGAAGTTAATGATCAAATGCTATGGTCACATAGGTACTTCTGTAATGGACACACCTATACCGTCTGTGGCAGACAGACTGTATTTGGCATCGTCCACTGACTCGAATGACGCAATCAGCTTGTCAACCACAAATACACTGACAGGGTATTGATTAGACTTCATTAGTTTACCATTCTAATACATGTGTGTTTAGATGAAGCAAGTTTGAACAAGATGTTTGTGTAACTAACTTGGTAACTGACGCCTTGAACAATATAGTGAGCAAGTGTACCTACTATTTCATCCACAATTTTGACTAATTTACTTTTATTTCCCAATTCCTTTTTTTAATTTGAACGTTTGATTTCCTTGACCAATTACTGGCTAGCAGTAAAATGTTTATCGATTAATTAATAATTTCTCAGACTTTTTATTTTATTCTCTTTAAATTTTTGAAAGTCTAACCTTGATTTACAGAAAACTGACATAAAAACGATTACCCTTATACAAATATCGCTGCTACTGTTTTGATTTATTTTATTAGTATCATTATTTTCGCTTTGTCAAACTTAATGTACGACTATCTAGCTAGATTATAAGAGAATGATGTGGTCTCCGTTAATTGGAAGCGCACACTGTATTTGTCCCTGTTCTTAGGTTTTAAACTTGAATGAAATTGTGTAGCCTCTGTTGGAGGGGTCTACCCTTTATAGCAGAACTTTTTATGTCATAATATTATTTTGCATAACAGCGGATAGCATAAAATTCATTTCGCAGAAAATTGCTAAGCGTATACTGATTTATCATAATTCAAAACTCATAATTTTGTAAGTCAGAATCATCTTTAGGCATAAATTTTATATTCCTAATAATTAAGAAGCAGAACCATCATATCGCAAAAAGTTCACACAAACATGCAAGCAAGCATACACCATGCATGCAGCAAGTATGCAGCATGCAATCCCTTGCATGCAGCAGGCATGGTTTCTGTCACGGTTCCGAAGCTGCGAAAACCACCTGCTTCTCAGCTCGCGGGCCGCCTCGTCCCTCCGCGCCTACGCGATTTTAAATTACACTCTAGGGGTAGGGCAGACAAGACTACGAAGAGTCGGTTTTACAGCGATTAGTTTTTGTCACTAACTTTTGTAGCACAACATCAATATGTTGTGCTACAAAAGTTAAAACAAACTAAACTAGTTTAATTTAAGATTTAAAATTATATTTTATAGAAATGGCAATATGCCTAATAAAATTGTCCCAAATAAAATTCTGCCATTGTAAATTCGGACATAAAAAGATTCGGCCAAACAATCATTATGTAAAATATTTTTTATGCCTTTAAAATATTCGTTGAAAGAAGATTATGCCAATTGTGTTATGCCAAATAAATTTCGGAGCATCAAGATTCTACCAGATAAAGTTGGAAATCCCTGTTGGAGATCCATTAAATAAATAGATACATACTAAAATTTTCTTTTCATAAAAAACAGGGCCGTTTTTGTGTGAAAAGAAATCATTGGAAAAAGGTGGGTGGAACCTTTAACTACGTTTTTACATATACTTATACAATAATTTTTTCATTGGCTCTGCCTGACATGGATGTCACTAACACAAACAACGCATTTTCCCTCGTCGTAGTGTCGGACTTAGAATCGACATGTCGGGAAAACCTGAAAGCTTTGTGTCTGATTTTTCGTCAAATAACATTGACATCGCTGCGCTGGCGTATCGAATATCGTGACATGGACATAAAGGGTAGCCTTGGAGAGGAATAACGGTGAGTATTAGCAATTGTCATCTTGGTATTGGTTTGTGTGGCCAATATTGGTCAAATGTTAAAATCCCGACACATATTTAATTACTTTCCGGCTTCGTCAATTTTCATCTTGGTGAATAAGTTTGTACGTAGAGCCATTATTGGTTACACATAATTGCTTTGATGGAAGTTATTAAAGTTATAAAAGTAAATAAGTCACCAGTTCGTAGAAATTGTTTTTCCGAGAACTTCATTAGTTCTCGAGAAGTTCGATTTTACATAAGGGTGCAATCTGAAATTAATTAAACAACAATCTCTGCTGAACCAAAATTACGGAAGCTAGATATAGTTTCCCAAGAACAATTTTGCCTATCGTGTAAAAAAATGGTTTCCAGTGGATTAATTCAATTATCTACGAGAATTCCTTTATATTCTTACCTGTTGGTTATATAATTAATATTACAGTTCTACGAAACCATTTTCATTTTCAATGATTACCAAGTTTTTCGGACAGATCCATAATAACAGTTTGTTGTATTCAGCAGAGAGCATCAACCTTTTTAAGTAATTCCTTTATCACCATTTATGACCACAAATAGAAAATGGCCTATTCCCCATTAGTCTAATGGATTTATGGTGATCATAATATGATAATATTATTGTTGAATTTTGATTTTATCATCAACGGTGAAAGTTGACTATTGTACTAGCTCGTTTAAGCTGAAATGACGCGCCCACTAGGTACTTAATTTTTTACTGCTTGTGTGCGTAAATGCGGTAGTGGACCTGCCCCACTACCGCTTTTTCATGCATTCATTGCAGCTTAGACGAGCTCTACTGCTATTGTAGCTAGGCCGTTTTATTAATAAAGAAAACTTATATAAACCTATCTCATCATCTGCGTTACCCTTTCCCAATTATGTTGCGTTCAGCTTCCAGTCTAACCGGATGCAGCTGAATACCAGTATTTTACATGGAGCGACTGCCTATCTGACCTCCGCAACCCGGTTAATGAGTATCTTTCCCTCATCTTTCAAATAATCAACCCATTGTTTCTTGCAATTGTAATTAAAGGGCGACGAAAAAATATATTCACAGCTAGATGTCAAAGACACTTGAACTCTTGGAAAGAAATGACACCAAAAAAATAAACCCACATTAAATTAATAACAGCATCTAAGGAAATTGTAATAGTCTGCTGTAATAATTCTACCATTGTGTTGGCGGTCCGCTGCTCAACGTTCTTGATTATATTTAAGGAAAACATCTTTGTGGGGATTTCGGTAAGAATTTATTAAAGCCTCCTCGGTGCGTGTAAGGTTTATTAAATGAATCATTTTGAATGAAAGCTTCAAATACTTTTGTTTTGTCTTAAGTTGCTCAATTTATCGTGTAATTTGATCGTTGAATGAGTTTTTATTAAAGTAATATTTTTTTCTTTAAAAAAGTAGTAGGTAATTAAGGTAACAAGTCAGAGTAGGTTTTTTGACCATTAGAAACAATCATTATGCGATCCGAAAAGTATTATAATGAATAAAGCTGGGTGTTTATTAAGCCTGAACATAAAAACAATATAATAAATATGTTTATATAGCGTGCCGGCAAGAGCAGCGTAGGACGTCCACCCACAAGGTGGAAAGACGACCTAATAAAGGTCGCAGGAAGCCGCTGGATGTCGGTCGCTTCGAAATCATTGAGGGAGGCCTATGTTCAGCAGTGGGCGTTCTATGGCGGAAATGATGAACAGCGTTTATATTTAAGGGTTACAGAACATCAAACTGAAAAACTTTCTCCATGTGACCAACATCGTGAAACACACATTTCTGATACAAGCTAATACAGCTAGTAGCTGCAAAATATTGAAATATTAAAAAAAAAAAAAAATTCAAAAGTCATTTATTTCAGAAATGAATCAGCATTTCTCGAACATCAAAATTACATAAGACAGTCCCCCAAAATGTCAAAAAAACATCGAGGACATACTCAGGCAGATATAAAAATAACTAAACGTAAACAATATCTAAATAAAAGCCACCAAGCATAATGGGCGTGCCTGCTTACATATAGCTGTAACTAGAAGTTATAATTGCTAAACTAGGACCATTGAGGTAAAGTAAATAATTGTCGAGGTCGCTAGCTAACCACATATTGCAATACAACTTACCTATAAAAAAAAAACATTGTAATGAGTAGATTAAGTCAGCAATTAAAATAAACTGACTTATTAAGTAAAATTTATAAACAATTATAAATATTAAAATAACTAACTTTTCAAAATCAATCAGTTTTGCTTGCACGTTCCTGGAATCACTGAGCAAACTCTTGCATCACCAACTTTTAGGAACTACGAAACTGGAGGACGATTATGCATTTAGTGAAAGCGGTGCCAAGCGCCAATCTCATATTTTATGTACGATTTCTTTAGCGTAAGCGTTCCTCAAGGCTCTGTATACAAATTCATTAGCTACCTGACATCTAAGTTGCCTGACAATATCGTTTTCTTTGGCTTTGCAACTTGTTTTGGCGAAGTTGGTGGTTGTCATTAGGTATTATTTTGTTTGTGTTTTCTGAAGTTTTAATGAAGAAGTGGTATGATTTTGTGGGAATTTGAAGTATGTAATATGAAAAGTGAGGTTATTAAACCAATTGTTTATTTCGTTTTGAAATGACTGAATTACTGGTGGCAACAAACAGTACGCAACGGGAAGACGATTATACATTTAGTGGAAGCGGTGCCAAGCGCCAAGTGTTTCCACTCTCATATTTTATGTACGATTTCTTTAGCGTAAGCGTTCCTCAAGGCTCTGTATACAAATTCATTAGATACCTTGCCTCTAATTTGCTAATTGAAAAGTAAAATTTATGTAAGCTTTTCTTAATATCATCGTATTCTTTGGCTTTGTAACTTGTTTTGCCTAAGTTAAAGTTATTATTTTGCTGGAGTGATTTCTCAAGTTTTAAAGTGGGGTACCTATTGTTGTGGGGTAATAAAGTGTGTAAAAATATGTAACTGAACTGATTTCTCACAAAACTATGACTCAATATTTCATTCAAGGCCTACAAATTGCCAAAGAGCCAAGTAATAAGTTTTCATCCAAAGACAAAAATAGAAACACTGTAAGGTAAACATTGTTGAGTAATAAGAATGGAGTGCCAAGTCGTACTTTTATTTGACCCAAAAATCAAAAGTATCTTCTACCTCGATATAAAGTGAATTTATTTTATGTAAGTTTTACCATTTGGCGATCGCTTTTGACTGACATGTTTGATCTTTACTCATCAATTTTTGAAAAACAGTACCTACGGCTTCATCCAGCCTATTTAAAAGACGCCAAATATGTAGAGAGATCTAAGACCTCCTTTAAAACTAAATATTTAAAACTCTGCCGACCAACTCTGTTGCATTACTTGTACTTGTTTAAATACCCGGTATTTAAAACAAAATTCGGTCTGGCGAGTCATATACACACACGCATACGCACACGCACACGTACGGAAATAATCAAGGGTCGCCGTTATTGATGTCGATAAGGAGTACTATACAGGGTGTTAAAGTAATTGCGTGCCATAGCTTAGGGGTAGGTGCAGTATCGATAAAGGAAGCCAGAAAGAAAAAAAAAAATATATTAGCACCTACTAACTACTAAACTAGAATTCAAATTATTTTATTTGTTTAAATGCTTTAATTACTTACCTACGTTGTGTTGTTTTTTTACATTTTTATATGACGCGGGGTACCAGTTTTATTAATACGACCTGGCAGAAGGATTACCACTCGTATCCTCTGCTTATAAAGTCCAATGAAACAGTTATGATATGACACATTGACTCTCCAATTATTCTTACTCCGTGGTAAACATGATCAAGTACATTATTTTTCAGATTTAATATTGTGTACTTACGAGGGGAGGTCCAAAAGTTCGTGGAATGAAAGGGTTTTAAATAAAATGAAACAATAAATCTATTTTTCCTTTTTTATATAATCACCCTTAAGCTTAATACATTTATTAGATCTATGAATTAATTTTTCTAAACTATCGTAAAAATATTTTTCATCTTTTGCCTCAAAATGACCCAAAATTGCCTCCTTTACCTCATTGTCGTCGGAAAATTTCCTTCCCCTTAAGTCTTTTTTAAATTGGGGAACATATAAAAATCACTTGGGGCCAGATCTGGACTGTAGGGTGGGTGGACTAGTGATTCGAAGCCATGCGTGTGCAGAGCAGCCATTGCAACTCTGCTCTTGTGAACCGCGCGCGGCGCGTTGTCTTACAAGAGCAACACACCCTTGGTCAATTTTCCTGGACGTTTTTCCTTGATGGCCTCCTTTAATTTTTCTAATATTGTTGCGTAGTATTCTCCGGTTATTTTCCTTCCCTTTTCTTTGTAATCAATCAGTATTATCCCCTCACAATCCCAAAAATACAGTAGCCATCAACTTTCCAGCCGACTCCGACACTTTGAATTTCTTTGGCGGTGGTGTCCCCTTTTTATGGCATTGCATGGACTCTTGTTTGGACTCAGGCTCAAAGTGATGAACCCATGTTTCATTTCCGGTAAAAATCCGCTCCAAAATATGTGCAGGTTCGTCTCCACACAACTCCAAAAATTGTTTTAACGCATCGACGCGCTGCTGTTTTTGAGGCGGCGTGAGCATTCTCGGTACCCATCTTGCACTGACTTTTGTCATACCCAGGTGGTCATGTAGGATTCGCAAATTGGTGGTATCTGATACTCCAACTAATGCAGATAACTGTTTTTTCTTCAAACGGGTGTCCTCCAGTATAATTTTTTCTACTTTTTCGACGATATCTGATGTGCTGGCCTCAACTGACCTTCCTGAGCGGGGGTCGTCTTCAATCGACTCCCGACCATGTTTAAAAAGACCATACCACTTGTAAATCATTGATTTACTAAGGCACTGTTTCCCATAAACGGTTTCCATTTAATTAAAAATGGTCTGAGCGTTCTTTCCTTGCTTGGTGAGGAGTTTTATCACAGCACGGTGTTCAATTTTCTCCACAGTCTCAGTTTTCTTTCGGATTGACTTGTTTAGCAGGCGAGTGTTCGTAAACCAATGACGCAACAGGGCTGAAACTCAATTTATATAATAATGACGAGTACCCAATTAGTATGAAACTAAGCGAGCGCCCCTATCCCCATTCCATCCCCTCCATTCCACGAACTTTTGGACCTCCCCGTGTATATCAAATAAAAATAAAACACCTAATAGAATGTGATCTCTCAGTGAAGAAAATTATACCGTCTTTTCAAAATAATCAATAAGACTTGAGCCATTTGATTATTGGTTAATACAGTACAAGATATTGTTTAGCCACTCCATACAGCCTTGTGTAAGAGCACTCGTGGCCTAGAGGTAACGGCCATGACTTACGAGTACGTAGTTCGTAGGTTTGTACCTAGGCGCTTTACTTTATGTAAATTATTTAATCTTCACTGCTCTCAAAATATCAAAAGAAAACTTCGCAAGGAAACTGGCATGTTCTCGAACCAAAAATTCGAAGACATTGGACTTCTACCAAGCCGCACTGGGCCTGCTTGGTAGATTACGGCCCACTCCCTCTCACAGAGGAGGCTGTGTCCCAGCCGTACTATCATCAGCTGATTATATTGTTATGTAGACTGCCATGTTGAGATTAGAGGTAATTTTGTGAATTTGTATATAAGGCATAATCTTCGGAATTACTTATCCGAATATTTTTTTCACTAATGTGAAGCTACAATATTGCCGAAGGAGGAGGCGGAATGCGTGAGGGAGAGGCATACGAGTATTTCGCGCCCTCACGCACCTAGCCGCCGCAGGAGGAGACGCCCTGGGCGTCGGGAATTAATTGCCGATTCCGGGCCACCGTAGGCGCGGGCTTGCGGACGGTGAGCAATGGGTAGCTCGCCATCCGGTAAGGCCCGGGTTGACGGCGCGTTGTGTTCCACGCGCGCCTCAAAGAGATGTCAGCGAGTGAAGGGGTCCGATGGGACCATTGCCTGCCGGGGTTGCGGGAAAGTCCGAAAGGGATACCGTGGCCCCCTGGCATTGCACAGGCAACAGAAGGAACACGGGTGGATTTTAGTCAGTAAGAGTCTGACACGCCCTCCCGCTCCGCCCAGAGCGGGAGAAGTCATATGATGATATTTTCACACCAAAAAAAAAAAAAAAAAGCTTAATATAGCTGAGTATCATAATATTTATGTTAAAATAAGACATTTCGCGCTGACAAAATTGCGGGTAGAAGCTAGTTAAAACTATTGCTAAAATCAGATAATCTGCAACAAGCTTTCAATACTACCTATTCTGGATGATTACTGAAAATAGGCTTTTCCAGTTTCCCGCAACACTTGGTTCTCAAAATTAACCATGCCATGATTTGTAAAAATCCAAGATTTTGCAATGCTATGTAATAAAAACAATAGTAGATAGTATGTAGGAAAACATCGTGAGGAAACCGGACATGTCCTAGAACCAACCAAATTCGAAGTCATCTACCAACCTGCACTGGGCCCGCGTAGTGGATTACGGCCCACTCCCACTCATCGAGAGAAGGCCTGTGTCCTAGTCCCACATTATAGGCTGATTGGGATGTTATAAAAGTCTTAATTCAGAAAAGGATAAGTATGAAATCGTCAATCCGCCTTGAGCAAGCGTGGTAATCAATGGTCATGCCTTCTTTGTATGAGAAGCCACCTTTATCATGCAGTGGGGCCATAATATGCTGGTATTATTATTTATTTAATAAAAGTTTCAGACTGCTGACAACATTCATTCCACCAATCACGACCACAGTAAAAACACTAACGAAAAACAACTAACTCCTCAAAGTACTCAAAATACAATTAGTTTTTTTTTTTCCGCACGAAACCGGAACGAAACCGACCTCAATCGCAATTCAACGCATGTAAGGGGTGAATAAAAATGGTGAATGTCAACACTGCGACAGAGGCGCAGTAATTAGATTCTGTCGCGCTGTGCGAGCGGATAAAACTGGTAAAAGAACGTACAGCATGTATATATGAAGTGTGTTCAGGTTGATATGTAAATAGCTGTACGAGAATGTTTAATCTAATCAATGATTGGCTGTCAAATCCTATACTATTCAATGAGCAATATTTGTACATAAATTTATATTTAAATATATAATTGTAATCACGTCCTCGAAAACGGCTCTAAAGTTTTCAATGGAAGTTGCAATATAGGGGTTTACGGGGACGAAAAATCGATCTAGCTAGGTCTCATATCTAGGAAAATTCGTTTTCTCTGTATTTTCATCCGAAGTTTATAACAAGATGGCTACCTTAGAATAATGACATGGCAGCATGAAATTAGTAAGTACCTACTATCATGGCAGCATGGAATTAGTAAGTACCTACTATCATGGCAGCATGGAATTAGTAAGTACCTACTATCATGGCAGCATGGGATTAGTAAGTACCTACTATCATGGCAGCATGGAATTAGTAAGTACCTACTATCATGGCAGCATGGAATTTGTAAGTGCCTACTATCATGGCAGCATGGAATTTGTAAGTACTTACTATCATGGCAGCATGGAATTTGTAAGTGCCTACTATCATGGCAGCATGGAATTAGTAAGTACCTACTATCATGGCAGCATGGAATTAGTAAGTACCTACTATCATGGCAGCATGGGATTAGTAAGTACCTACTATCATGGCAGCATGGAATTAGTAAGTACCTACTATCATGGCAGCATGGAATTTGTAAGTGCCTACTATCATGGCAGCATGGAATTTGTAAGTACTTACTATCATGGCAACATGGAATTAGTACGTACTATAGATGGAATTAGAATGAACTTACTATCCTTTATTATTAAATGAGCATTCTCTATTTTCACCAGAGCAGACCTCAGTCGCCCAGGTACTGTTTCTAAATTGGGTACAAAATAGATCTTTGGTTACGTTTTCAGCTTTCTGTAAGTCCATAACTGAGACAAATATTTTATTATTATTTTGAATGTGATATTCGGGTATCTGCTGCATTATGTTGCGATTTGCTCTAATAATTAAAGTACTAAGTTTTGTTTCAGTGTTGCAAATTAAAATTTATTAAAGGGGACACCGTTGACCAAGGAAATGCCGTTCTAAGGACTTCAATAATAAGATTATTATCCTTTTTTTATGTAATGGACGGTGTGTTAATTCGTGAATCACACTTTCCAATATATGAGACACTAGATTATAATGACGTGAGAAGTGTGATAACACGCAAGGCTACAGTCACAATGAGACAGTAAGGATTTCAGTCAAGTGGTAAGGGCGGGTTCGAATAGTAAAAAATTAAGAAAGTATAACGCAGACTTATTTCGAACAGCTCCCGCTACAATCCAATCGTTCAATAAGGGTGCGCCTTCTAGCTAAAATGTTCTAAAAGCCGTGTGAAAAACAGCAGACAAGCACTTTTTTTGACAAGAGTCGCATGACATCCGTCGGCTGGGCATTACATCAAGATATAATTTACAAAACCTTTTTTTCTTCGCCCCGAAACCCTATTGTTTTCATCTATATTGTGATGTGTGTATGTTAAACATAATATATTGTGATATCTGTATGTTAAAAAAGTATATAACCTACGGAGCTACCACTACTTACTTCACAACAAACACAACTGATCTCTTTACTTTATTGGTTTTCCTCGATTTAGGTCACTGTGTTGGCTTACTAACACACTCCTTAACCCAGATCAGCATTTCTGAAAACCTGTCCTAATCCGTCCTACGCAAAGTAGTCCTACACAAAGTAACCGGAGCATCTATCAAAACAAAACTGACGAATCACCTCACTGACCTCCCTAGTTCCAAACCTTATAGAACCAACTAAGAAATAGACCTTCCACGTTTGTACAAACGACTTTACGTCGCACGTCGGTGTTAAAACCTTGAGCTGGCCTAGCGTAGTTCGAAGTTTAAATAGAATAAGAGACCAGCATGACAATCATAGAAACGCCTTTTCTAAAAGTTTAGTCGACGGAAGAATAGACAAAATGACAGTTTGCGATTGTTTATCTGTCATTTTGTCTATTCTTCCATCGACAAAACCTGTTTCTATCGTGGTCATACTAAGCGTGCAGCTTGTACTGGTTTTGTTACCACTTACCCGCAGCCTACTGTTCATTTCGTATCCATACTGGTCACATGCTTACAGTACTAGTACTGAAGCTGTCTAAAATTGAGACCACGTTATAGTATGCCTATTGATCCATGTGTCAATGTCAGACAAAAAAGCAAGAGAGAAAAACTTTGTACTTGTTCTAACTCATAGAATGTATCTTAAGGAAGAAAGAGACGTTATGATTGCAGTGTTATGCTTTTTTATTGCCCCCTCTGTTAGTTTTCTTAGTCCCAAACGAACAATCGGCCCGTTGTTTACCTCAAAAGAAGGAAAGCTGTTATCAGAATAAGTCGTCGGTATAAATCAACCTCTAATCTTGTTTGTCAGTGGTGATCGAACGACTGTTTTTGCATGTATATAGGTATCGTAAAATTAATCTGTATTTGTAAAGTCGTAATTTTGTCCGGTCGGGGAGAATTTATTTCCTGGTTTAATTGTACCTGTATTTTTTCTGGCATATTGTTTGATACATGATTTGGCAGTAAAAGGCGCAACTGATTTATTGAAAGCAAAACCAAACATCGTAAAAAAAGTCTTTGGGGACTGCCGATAGAAGTTAAAACAGCGTGCGGTGACGATGACGCGAGTTTCACGCTTATAATTCACCCAAAAAGTACACATACACACAGTATACATATAATAGCTCATGGAAAGCGTTCGGTGACGATGACGCGAGTTCCAAGATTTTTGTTCAACCTAAAAGTGCTCAACGCGACTAAAGAAGTTTTCACTTCAAAAACCTGTAATTTAGACTGGCACAATAGCGGTACAACACATTTCAATTATTATTACAATTAAAAAAGCCAGGATTTACCTATGTCGAAAAGAAAATTCGGGCTAAAAAGTAAAATACTTATTTTTGTGGTTTCTGGATTTGATACGCAGATATATCAGAAATATTCGAATATTCGGAAATACTGTTGACATTTTGCGGCCGGAGTTCCTGGATTTCCTTTGAGCTTCACACATGAGAGAAAATGAATTGTAAAACAGATCTTCACTTACTTGTCATAGGAAATATAGTTTTAGACTGAATACAAGATTTGATGTCTCTTTGAAGACTTTACTGAGAACTTGGAAGACATGGTCTGTTTCAGTTATTATGTCAGTTTATGTAAGTTAACAATGTGAACAAAATATTTTTGAACTGAAAAAATAAAACCTTCCGTAGCTTGTTTTGCTAAAAAGACAACAACAAATTCATCTAGAACGCAAGTAAAACCGTACCTGCTGTTTTATTTTACTCTCCAAAAACAACAAAACGAAAACATAAACGTATAAACTCCTGAAAATATGAAATTTTCAGCAGAACGAACGCCATTTGCACTTCACTACACTTGAGTGTTGTAGTAAAACAAAATAGTGCGTACAAGTTGACGTTGCCAATTTAGTCAGGACTCCTTGGTATATATTTTTTATGGTACAAGTTCAGGAGAAGCTTAGAGTTGTTTTTGTAATCGCGTTTATCGTTGGACTGTCTTGTTTGTTGAGCTGTGAGCTGTTTTGTATAATACCAAAAATCCTTATTTTACCACACCTTTACTGTGATTTAATTGGTGTGTTCCATTATATTTGTTTATTATTTTTATTATTATTATTTATTTAAATCGAACACAAATGATTCATATTGTTGTTAGTAACACTTATAAAATACGTTAGTAATGACCTATTAAAATAAAAATACAAATAAAATTGAATTTATAAAATATACGAAATTAAATTAAACTAAATCAAATGAAAACAAACAAAATCAAATAAAATAAAATTGTATAAAATTAAGTCAAATTAAATCAAAATAAAACAATACAAAATATATTTTTTTTAAATTTCTTTTTTTTTTCTTTTTGTATTTGTAATGTTTTCTAACTGTCATACATGAACAGCTTTTCCTAGCAATTTAAGGTTTACTCATTACTGTAATCTGTGAACAGCGCTGTGGGCTACATTATTATTTAAATTATTTACATTATCATGTTGTAATATCCCATAATGTAGCTGTTTGTTGTTCCCATTTGATAAAAAAAAAAAAAAAAAAAAAAAAAAATTATAAATCGATACTCATACCTAAGACCGCTTCCCGCAGCACCAGATCTGCAGCTGTGCATACGGGTCCAGTGCTCCAGGAATGGGCAATCAGGCTTGTCCGCTATCACCTTTAAAATGCTGTTGGTGCTCCCCCGCTCCCGTTTAGCAGCAGCCAATTTAATAAGTAAAAACATTTTAAATCGTACTAAATTAAAAACTTTAGTGAGAAAAAGTATCTATTGTGTTATATCCATGTTTTTCTTCTACTCCCCGATCTGTGTGGAAGTTAGGAAAGTTTAAAAGGTTTTCCCACAAGTTAAAACGGGAAAATAAGTTACTTCCGTGGACGAGAGCTTGCAGTCTGTTACTCTTGCAAGTCTTGCAACATGTAGTGTCACTTGCAGTTATTGTGTCGTGAGAAGCAGCCTTTTTTTGTCTTTCGAGCCATTGCGTTCCAACTTTTTGAATTCAAATACCGAAATTGAACGACGAAAGAAATGTTTTATTAAAACAACTAACGATTTTCAGTAAACAAGTTAAGGCGATGGCTCTGCTGGCGGAATATGGTTATGGACTAACGCTAGTTGAAACTTGCTTTAGTGATAAAGGCTATTGCTGAATGCCTTGTGATAACACAAAGTGGAAAGTCTTATATCTGTAATTAGGGGTAATAGACAAACCAACAGCAATACTTCTTATTCTTTTTCGTGCGGTTAGTGAATAACCTGATGTCAGCGTGCTTATGCCGCTCATGGGCCTCTAATTTGGCATCCCATGCCATCGATCACGTGCGTCATCTCTCAGGTTTCCTCACGATGTTTTCCTTCACCGTTTTTGAAGCAAGTGATAATTATAAAATACGCACTATGAATGCCAAAAGTCAGAGATGCGTGCCTTGGGCTCAAACTCGAGACCTTATGACCTGGCAATACAAGTAATGGTACTTGCCAACTGAATATTTAAAACAATAAGACGGTAGCACTTTACTAAAGAGATCATAAAAACAACAGTTTCTTCTAATTCAACAGTTTCTTTAATTAAAACCTCTAGTACAAAATCACTTTACAACTACCAAAACTGCTACTAGTTTAAACTTTAATAGAAATTGAAACTTGAACGACGGATACCGATTCCGCACACGAATAAATCTGTAGGATCTGTATCGTAACTTGGCGTAGAATTTAATATGCAGGCTTACTCCTGCGTGTAGACTCCCACTCTATAGATTCGTCATAATACCAGTTATGAGCGAATACTGAATATTCTTGGAGAACGTGTCATATCTTGGAGAATATGAAATATTTTGGGATAAAGTGTAGTACGTCGAATAGTTGATGTAATAATGTTGTGGATAAGTATGTAATATTGAGTTGCTAAGCTTTGTGGTTTAGCAGCATACTTAGTAATAAAATAATATAAGTGGAAACGCCGGAACTAATACCTTATTGGTGATACATAATATTACGCACCTGACCTTTCTGAAGAACATCACTAATAAGTACTTGCAACCGGCGTGCATGTACAGAAGCATGACCAGACGTAAGAACACAATAGTATTTAAGAATCGGAGCACGTGGCATTCTGTAGTCTCTTCCTATTCCCATGGGAAGACGGTGTGGGTTTATGTATGTATGTAGTATCACTTGAAACATTTACATCATCTGAAGGGTTGGTAATTTAGCTAACTATTTCTGCGTTCAGGAATTATTTCAACTGGTGGTGAACCTTTCAAAATCATTCTAGTTTGTTTGGTAGATAACAGTCAGCCTTATGATTAACTGTTGTGTATTTTGTTTTAATAGTATTACCTTTTGTTACCAATAAAAAATAGACGAATTAAAACATTTCAATTTAGTTGGTGGTGGTTTTTTTGGTTTGATTGGTTTTCGGTTGACATCTCTGAGTGTGGAAATTGGTGACTACATTGTTTTATATTGGGTTCCCACCTGTAAAACAAATGTAAGTGATAATAGTATTAAATAAAGGAAACAAAACATTTTGTTCTCACAAGAACATGACAAGACAGATTCTCAGCTCACAGAAGTTTCGTGCTCAAAAGCTGCTTATTATAATACTGACAGCAGTAGGTAATTCCATTAATTTTGTGTTAGGTGCTCAGTTCATTTATTCCACTCCTAATTGGTTCCAATTGTGAGTTTTTTTTATTCTTTCCCAGATCTTCGTCCAAAACAATGATTCCTTCCCTACTTTCTTAAAATGTCCATACATTTTCTCCCTTGACAATATAAATTAGTTTTGAGCGACTGAGCAGATTTATAATTGTCCCGAAAATTATTCATTTCTCTTTTCCTTAATGCATTGTGGGATGGCGAATAATTAGCGAACCACTTTTTTCTCTTTTAATTGCTCACGCGAAATTACCTGACGTTCTTTCTAATTAGGAGTTAAGGCTGGCCTGAGGTATAGTTGACATCGAGATTTACTTTTGTTTCTTAGAAGATTCTAGATTCAAAATTTAATTTGGTAGTGTGATAAATTAGAGTGAGGCAAAGTAGGCTATGTTTTTTCCGATAGGTACTAAGCAACTACCTACGAGTATTATACAGTTAGAACAATGGAAATGTTCCCGCTGATCATCGAAATAATTAACTTTCTTACATTAAAACAATAAAATAAATTCAAAATATTTGTCCAACATTAATAACGAAGATAACAACTTTATATATTGCAACGTAATCAGTATAATTCATTCGCAAAATCAACAGGGAGTACGATCTTTTCTCCTAAAGTTCTCTTAGAAATTTTCCCTGCAAAGGTATAAATTAGATTCTTTATCAGTTTGTGGGGAAAGTTTAGTATCTGAAGGTTTGTTTTACTGGGATGGGCGACTACGTAAATTGAAAAATAAGAGTTGCAAGTTCTCTAGAAATAGCAAATATAGAGAGTAAAAAAGCACAGTGTCTGCGAGCTCTTTGTTAATTGTGAGGAAATAAAATAACAATTTCTTTTTATTTTTCTGAACGTAGTGGTGGGGAAAATTATGTGAAGTTCTTGGTATCTTTTGTTCATTTTAATTCTTGTAAAAATTATAGAGAGCTTCTTTATCTGAAAAACGAAAATTCACAGTCAACAACATAGACTACAGAAGTTAATATAGTACACCTTGAAGGTATTGAAATAACTTCAAGGTGAATTAGAAATTCATACTCCTTTGTGTATGATAAATTGATAACGCATCAAACTTCACATAATTTTATTATTATTTCCTTTATTTAATTATATGTATACATATAATTTACATTTTTAAATATTTTTAAATATTTTTTATAAAAACAAAAAAACAAAAACATTTAAAAATATATTATAATTATTATAACAGTATAAACCATTTTTTTTTGGATTTCATATTATTAGACTAAGTGTGATGGATCTGTATTATTTATGTTATCCAAGGCCGAAATTGTGCCAACAATTACGGCAAATAAATTGATTTGATTTGTTTTAAGCATGGTTGACCGACAATACTTTTCTCTTTTGCTCCTTAAAACAAATCGCTTTAAAATATTGCTTTCATAAAATATTTTTTTATCTTCTACATCCACTTTCTCAAACTAATAAGCAAATAAGTTCCTACTCCATTACGCTTTTGCATCTAGGTGACATTACCTAGAACAAGTTTAGTCTATCTTGACTTAATTAAATCCCATCAAATCTTCTACACGAGATCGAGGCCTTTCTTAACTTAATACAATTCTTGCGTATCTCGGACTAAGAGTTAACAATGGGAGCAGTCCTGTTTAGTTTGTAAACGTGTTAAGAAATTCGTTGAATTAACTTTCTACCTACCTACTAGTTTGTTGATTACAAATTTGTGAAGAAAAACTCTCAATCAGTTTTTTTATGGATTGAAATAAAAGGATGTGATTATTGTGATACTCAAACTGGGAGTTGAAACTTTCTCTCCTAAATGCAGATTACTCGGTGATCTAGTTTGGGTGAGCAGCGATTAACCCAACAATTAGTTGTACCTACAACATGTTATTAATCATGCATACTTTGTAAGTCCCTCGTGTACTACAAAATCTTTATGTACCTAAATAATAAAAATATTTAATGTTTCTCTTTTCAAAACCTTTTCAAAAATAAATTTTAACAGTCGTTACAGACAAAAAAACCACCTGACTATAAAAATGCAATATTTTATTGGAATTAAGTTCCAAATAAATTGGCGGTTGAAAAGCAAAAGCTTTAAATAAAACACGAGGGACATTTATTTTTACCAAATATATAAAATAAAAAAAATGGGCAGTGAACACAGGAATCCTTAGCGTGTCCTTGCATGCCTAATATTGAAAATTGAAGAGCAATAATTCGCTTTAAAAATTGAGGTTTCGTTTTTGTATAAATTTTGTGAGAAATTTATCGGTATTGATAAAGTAAATTTTATTAATATATCTAAAAGCTTATGATTTGAACTTTAACTGAAAGTGCAACCGAACTATTGGTTGCACTTTCAGTTAAAGTTCAAATCATAAGCTTTTGCAATGTTTTTCAGTGAAAAACAATTAATTATGTTGGTCTCATTTACGCTTTTTGAATGATCCCATTTGCTAGGAGCACGCTTAGTTCTAGAGATTAGATATCTTAAATAAATGATCTAAGGTTAGGTGGGGTAACACTAACATAGTTTACCCGTCATAAAATCTTTTTATGAACGATTTTATTTTAAAAAAGGTTTTATGAAGAAGTTTATTAAGTTTATTTTTTTACTTTTCAGGTAAAAAAAATACTGATAAAATAATCTTTTATACGATTATACAGATTTTTGCATAAGAGTTTTAAAAACGAGAATAATGAAGCAAGTGTAAAACTGGAAAAACTGTTAGTCTTCCCCGACCCGGGTTAAGACTAACAGTAATGTTTTTTTTTAGTTTAAATCGTGTGCTCAAATCATAATGTTAACAGTAGTAACTTCAATTTCGAATGTAACTTGTAATGTAATAAGGCTTCTTTTTGAGTAATTCGTGTAAATATAAATAAGAGGCAAGATGTTCATTACTAGTAAGACAAACGTATTTTAGTCTTTCTTTAGTCAGACTAAAGAAAGACTAAAATACGTTTGTCTTACTCCCGTCAAATTATGTTATTGATACGTTAAATATTTTAGAAAATCGTTTGTTTTACGTAAACTGATATAATTCATTGAAAGCCATCATTCATAAGATGCTACTTACGTTGAGAACACTAAGATTTTTGCAATATTTGCACCAAAAATTTAAAAAATCCGATAGTGCAGCAACTTTGACATATTTGTTTCACTTCTGTAATTTTTAACGTTTTTTGGCCATATTTACTTGCAGTAGCGACATCTGTGTTTTAAGCCTAGAATCTTAACAACTGTACTGTTTTACCGACATAGAGAATTTCGTAAGTACACTACACTTATCAAGATACTAGACAGATATTGTCTTGCCTTATCCCACCTCACGTTGTCTGTAAGTTGGTCTTCTAGATTCAATACATTACTTCTTGTTTATCATAGCCAAAGAAGCCAAACATCAGCCCCAAATTACACTAACTATAAAATCGTCAAAAAACTCCATCTCTTGACATCAGACTATAGTTTCTTTCTAAAAAGGTACAGCACCCCAATTGCATCATGCATTTTCTAAAGAAATTCCTAATCCATTACTTCACATGTTCGAAAAATTCGTCTGCTCGGCAACGTAAATAATGCAATGAATGTTGTCGAACTGTCAAAATGAACACATTGCAAATGTGTTTCGCAATTACCCCGCAGGTGTAAAATACGTGTACACACCGGGGAAATAGTATTAGGCCACACACAAAAGATCCACAATTTATTTTACCACATTGAATCCCCGTTCTTCGGTGCCAGAACAAATATTTTGCACTTAACCGCACGGAATTGTGGACGATGCACAAAGGCGACTTTCGTTTGTTCGATGTAAAGGTTTTTGTTTGTGTGTGTGTAGATGTGTGTGCGTGTGTGTGTCTGTTTGTGCACTGGTATTGAATGTGACAATGATGTTTATTGGACGCGTTCTCGCTCGCTTTGTATAAAGTATTGTGAAAGACTGTGTTCGGAATGGTTCTATTAAAATTAAGTAGAGTTTTTAAGTGGTGATCAGGCTTTGGTGCAAGTTACTCTTTTATTCATAAAAACTTAATATCCATCAACGCACGAAATCGTGATCTTTAAGTCAGAGTCACTTCCATTTTAAAAATTTCAATGCAAATTTATTCAAGTAAATTACTTAGGAAGTTTTTTTTTCATTATTTCATGTTACTGAAAATGTGAAGAAGATGAACCAACAGAGTTATAGATAAAGCACAAAGTATAACAATTGAAAAGAAAACTTAGCACAAACGCAATCCAATTTCATTGTTTGTGTATTTACAAACAAGTTTATATACTTTGTCGAAGTTTTACAAAGGAAATGAATTGACAGTACTCAGGTGTAGTTCACATAGACTCGGGTTTAGAAGATTGGAGAAGGTCGTAACTTTAAAGTAAGCTTCACGACTAATAAACCTTAAGATAGACAGAGATTTTTGTTATGAATGAATGAATGAATGAAAGGCACCGATCCCAGCGTGGTTTAACCAGACTCGATAAATCGAATGAACCCCAAGATTTGCACTAGCCCATGAAGTCTCATGTTTCATGGGACTACAAAGGCCATTGCATATCAAGGAGTAGACCGGGGGGCGCGGTAATGGTAAGGAAGACGTGCCCTTAGGATAGGAAAGGATTTACGAGCCGTACCGGATATGCATCCTTGAGTAAGCAATGGAATAGTGGAGAGACGGGTGATTTTTATCTATGGACGGGCATCTTTTTAAGACGGTTCCGTTGGTTCAGTTTCAGGTCCAGCTTCAGCGATGCATCTACTCTTTGTTGTTTCCAAATTCTTCACCTGAGGATTTCGCTGCTATCCGTTTCAGGTTTCTTGTGAATCTCCCTAGCAGTCTTCTTAAAATATTTCCAAGGGCGCGTTCTTTCCATTCTTTGGCAGCTGCGTCAAACCTCAAAAGTTTAGCGCGATGTTCGAACAGTATAGCTTCATCTTCTTCGCCAGTCTTCTGATCCCGCTTATCTCGGTCTTCAGTCATGTCCACCCAAAAATATTTCCTTGTCGAAGTAAGTCCTGTCCTGTTTGAGGTTGCCATTACATGCGTAAATAGTTCAGCCAGCTTTCTTGGATTTAGTCTTGTATTGCTTGTTACAGGTGTGGTTTTCGGCGCCTGTGCGTATGTGCTAGCACGTTCTTGCTGCGTTTGGTTGCGGTTTTTCTGTCTAACGTTATTTTCATGTTTCGTTTTCTAGCTTGGTTTATTCCTAGCGTGGTTAATCAAGTCCTGCTCGTTGTTTATGTCCAGCTCTGACGTGGTACAACTTCGACCTGTAACTCGCCGCTGTCCACCTCAGGTTGACGCGATTGTATTATAGTTCTAAATTATGTACACTATGCTCCTGCCTGCAGCGCTCATCCGCTATAATAACGCTATAGTAACGCTTACCTACGCTCATTATCCAATAGTAATGCAGCATCAGATTATTGCTGAGGCTCTTGTTTTTGTAAATAAAAATAAAAGGACCGTAAAGAACCATCAGAGGTGGTGCGTTTTTTCATTGAAAATGTTTAACAATACCTTCGTCCGGTCGTATTTCGAGTACGGACGGGGCCAGGGTATGGATTTATTTATTTTTATGAAAAGGTTTTCTATGCAATCAGAAAAGTATATAATTTGCGTCCAGAGTTGAGTAGATTTCTTACATTAGCAATTTTTTGGGTAAGACCCGGAAAATTTCCATAAAACTTTAAAAGCGTAAAAAGACTATAACCACCATAATTGTTTTAAATTAACTCGAGTATAACCCCTTTTGAACTATCACCCTGTAGACTCAAACTGATGTTTGATTATATACTAAATAAAAATAGTAAATGAAAAAACAAATTAAGTGGTATTTAACACCATCTACAGTTACGCTTTCTATGTCAGATTATACAGCGCATTTACTGAGATACCCCGATAAGCATTCCCTACACAAATATAAAAGTTAAATTACAAATTGCTATGCGCCCGCGCCGACCTTGGGGGCTGGCGCGGCGGCGCGGGTGAACTCGGGGCGCAAAAAACGGGGGCTGCAATCTGCAGATGTGGTCAGTGGTTAGGTATGCGCGCCCGAAATCGTAAAAACACAATACTCACACAAAAAACGTTTTTTAAACACTATACACAGCATAGAATATTATTAAAATTGTCACACACGCATTATTCTAACGTTGGGTACGTTATTTAGCCCATCAAACAATTAAATCTGTAGGGACAAAATGAACAATTGACTTAAAATGACGAAACTACGGCGGTCTTGCAGAAGTTTTATGAGAAAATAGTTTTGTACGAGATCTAAAGCGATAATTCCATTATGCAGGTATTTAATATGCGCATAATAAATAATAATAATATGATTTATAACATTAACTTAGAAAATAAGAGTTTAATGTGCGCTTAACACGTCCCCACTGGAAATGCACGCTCGCAATGTTAAAATAAAATA
Organism: Xanthia togata; assembly: GCA_963853775.1. NCBI lineage: Eukaryota > Metazoa > Arthropoda > Insecta > Lepidoptera > Noctuidae > Xanthia > Xanthia togata. Next base: position 6,934,713 of record OY970794.1, read on the forward strand.
CTGATTTTGCACAGCAACGCCCTGAAAGATAAAGAAAGATTTCACCAGATGCTCTGAAACGCTCGCCTGAGGTCCGGAACGCACTTACACATCACTTTAGCACTATTTTAATGTATTTGGTTCGCGATTAGTAAGGTCACAGCATTATCAAACACCAGTACCAACGCACTGTACGAATTCGCCGGCAAGAGACGCGATATTGCCTGTGCACAAGTTTTTTTTTTTTTTTTTTTTTTTTTTTTTTTTTTTTTCCGCAAAAAATTTTTGGGTCGGAGCTCGCTCCCGAAACGACCGTACTGTTCGGCGACCAGCGATCGACCCTGTTACAGAGATTTTTGTTAGATATGAAAAAAATATTTTAAATGTACGTATATGTAGATAGTGCAATCCACTCCGCTCTACGACGCGCCCCACTCCGCTCCACTCCATATTAAAGTACAGCTTACAGTAGCAGTAATCGCGGAGTGGGGCGCGTCGTCGTGGATTGCACTTTCTTTAAGGATGTATGTACCCTAAATACACCGTATTGAATAACGTTTTCTCAAAAATGCTTGGAGATTCGAACATTATTGTGACAACCTTCTTAGATATAAATCGAAATTGCTGTAGGTACTGGTCAAAAACAAGAGAGTAGGCGGCGGGCAATGTTACTATGAAAATAACTATATGTCGAGTTTAGCGGCCAAATAAATTACTGTGAAAACTCCAGTTCCACTTTTAAACTGACGTGTTTAAAAGTCGAACTAACTTTTTACTTCCACCCATGGCAACCAAGGAGGTAGGTAACTTATCAAAGATTTTATTTAAATTTCGAACTGGCTTAGCAACTATAGCTGTTTCAAGTAAAGAAGAAACAAATGAACACATTGGAACGTGAAAATTTTTCTTTGTTCGTCATTGATTCTGGAATTTATAATTAATTAACGGCCCAATCCTGCTTCGCACGGTTTTTAAGACTTAGTATTAAAGTTACGTTTATCTAAGAAATCTCGATGTTTTGCCAAGTCTTAAAAACCGTGCGAAGCAGGATTGGGCCGTTAATTAATTATAAATTCCAGAATCAATGACGAACAAAGAAAATTTTTAAAGAAAAATTTATTTCACACATAAACCTTTCTTCTCTAAACGATGGTGAAAACCTCAGCCAATTCTGTTGCGTGGTTTAGAAGAAAAACGCGGACATACAGACAAACGCGAAAATCGACTTTGTTTTATAATATGTATAGATATACTTAGTTTGAATTTCCACGCATTGTTTGGGAAAAGTACTAGCAAGCCTTGGCCGCAACAATGGATTGATGGACTCGGTTTTGCCTCGGCCCTCATTTTCACGATCGTCGATCAGTACTCTAATTGCTGGCCGCAACAGTAATGTACTATTTCGTCTTTCGTGCATAATAACAATAAGTGATATGTGCATAATTTCATATTGATTTCGCTGCACTTGCTGATTTTGCTGGATTTCTTTACAGAAATATACTAAGAACCCCTCATTTCTGGGTTAAACCAGTTTTTAAAGATACACTTCAACCAGTTTTTAAGATCACTCGCTTGGTATGTAAGTGAGTAATTTTTCAATAGGTAATAGTTTAGTTTGGAAGGGTAGATAACGGAATAATGGTGGTCGTTTTTGTCCACATAAAAATGGTATCCAGGTAGGTACGATACAACCCCATTAGGAAGAAAAAAAAAACGAGGGAAATTCATGGCACAGTTTAAAATAACAGTGTACCTACGTAATTAATTCGTAAACGAGTCTCTAAGTGTTCATAGATTAGCGACGGAATCCGAGAACCAATTAACGAAATTAGGTTTTAGATTTCATTCGCTTTATTTCGTCGGATCAGCAATAAATTACGAACGTTCTCGAATAAATTAAAACAGTTTTGGGTCCTTTGATAAAGTATTTATCTTCAGTTTATGTTTAAAAGTTATGTCAAATCGGCAATTTAAGCCGCTATAGCTCAACGGACCGTTCGTTGAGCAGCCGAATAACAAGTTATGTGTTGTACTATTCACCTGAATCCATTCCATCACAAGCATAATTTGGGTGGATTACTATATACCTGACCGGTACGCGTGACGCTCAAACTATTTTTGATTTGAGCCCTTTACTAATCAAACGGATATATAACCTTTTGTAATAAGAAACAACCCTTGCTGTACAATAACTAATTTGATACCGAATATAATTATTAAACCTCTAAATAGTTACTGAACCCCAAATTGACCTTAAAGTCGTTACCCCAATATCATAATCTAAAACCGTAATACCTAACACTACTTATTTACAATATTTCAGGGGACAAGAAAAATTATATGAAACACCAAGATATTTTGTCATCCATTTATATTTCTTTGCCAACATGAAATTCAATATTCTACACCATTCCTAATTTTCCAAATAATATCACTATTTATTCATCTCCAACCATTCTTTATATGCAAATCTATATTTTAAATCGACGCAGCCCTTAGCACGTCGTACCCTCGTGAGCACCCGACCCAGAAGGCCGTTCTTCCGCCATTTTGACCATATCAAATTTTTCAGTGTTGCCAGTGTAATATCCAACAATTATGTAACACATCTAACACTAAAATATATTAATTATGTACAAGTAGGTATGCAGAGACAAAAAAATAATATAAAAATAAAGTAAGAGGTCATTGGGCATCAAAAAATTCGTCCATATCGCTGTCAGTGGGAAAAGTGCCCAAAAGGCATGAAACCTAATACTTTGTATCTTTGCATTCATTTTCCACAAAATTTCGATACGTCAGCATCATTAAAGCAGCCCGGAATCACTCACTGCTCTGTATCTATAATGCATCCTTTCTTTTTTTGTGAGTTTCCAAGTTTTTGTATATTTTTCTTGTCCAGGTGTTCACTTGATCTTGAGTTCACCAATTGAGATGCATTTAGTCTGCATTATGACACTATAGTAGAGGTAGATTCAGTACCCAATACCCATTAATTTATAAAAAAACAATGATACACAATCACGATAACACTATCATTCATCGTTGAATTAAAGATCTTTGTTTTGAAAAGAAATTGTGACAAAGAGTCTGTCTTCTAGGCCATACACACATAAGTCTTGGCACCAAATCGACCGGCGACCTTGAACCAAGATGGCGGAAGCACGTGGCATTTGGGTCGTCAAATCAAATCCGCCATAAATAAGTTTAAGCCGGAGCACATTGAGGTAATAAATTAGTGAGCAAATTCATTCTAGCTTTAACAAAAAATTATAATATGAATGTTTTGCGTATTTTTTTCAGTACGTCATTCTTGGATATTGAACTGAACTGTTTCAAATCTGTAATGTAAATAACAGTAACAGTATAGTAACAGATCTGGTAACTAAAAAGAAAAGTCGCTTCTATTAAAAATGCACCAATATCAGCCTATTTAAAAGTCACACACACTTGTCAACAAAACAGAAGAAATATATTTCCTTTCCACGACTCCTTTAATACCAAAAACCCTCGAAAATATACTGAAAATTCAGCTTAAATTTTCCTCCTAAGAGCCGAAAAGCTTAAAATAATTTAATCATAAAACCACCCACACACAAAATGAGAACATAAACCAATTCGCTTGATAAAACTAAAATGGCGGCGGCGGTGGCGGCGTCGCGAGCGTTGCACGGCGGCGGCGGCGTCGCGAGCGTTGCACGGCGGCGGCGGCGTCGCGAGCGTTGCACGGCGGCGGCGGCGTCGCGAGCGTTGCACGGCGGCGGCGGCGTCGCGAGCGTTGCACGGCGGCGGCGGCGTGGTTATCTCGGTCGTAAACAAAAGATTGGCGATGATTTACGCTTTTAGCCTGCTGTAATATCTCAGGGTGTATCTTCAAAGTGTAAATCTATTGTAAGTGAACTTGATATTTCTGTTAGATTTTTAGGCACAAAAAGATTAATCATTTGAGCACGCTGGTCCAATATTATTAGATTAAAATTAAATGAGAGTTTCTTAGGTTCTTCTGCTGCAGAAATCAACTCTCAGATAGTAGGTTTTATTAAATCAAAACTGTAAACAACTGTTATTTTAGTTTTATCATTACTGATTTTTTTTAAACAGTTTTTATTCATGCTTGTCGATTTCCGTTTTCAAAAGATTCCAACCAGACTCTGCTACTAAGCGTGTCTGTTTGTCTTTCGATTATAAGTAGCCAGTTAATGTTTTCTAAGAATCATGAGAAAAAATTATAATAAATCATATCACAATGTTTTTTTTTATGTTTTCGTTTCCCGCAATGACTGGTGTTTATAGTAGGTATACCTTCCGGGTTTCCAGTAAATATTAAAATTATTATAAATTACAATATTTCACTTGTACAGACTTTTATCATTTAAAATTTTACCGTAACACTCTTATGTAAATACAAAATTTAATAAATACATATTATGTACCAATTAATTCACACAACTACAGTTACCAACAGAACACTGACGTATTTTAATACTATTACAAAAAAAGGTTCTCAAAACACGATTTTCTGAACATTTTCACACAAAACACGAAACGACAACGAAAAATCAAACATTTTACTAAACCAAACAAAGCAAACCTCATTATAAAATCTGAATACAAAATTTCAAAGTTTTTGACAAAAGCTTCAACATTGAAACGTCATAGTTGGGTCACATATCTTTCTTGAAACATCTCTCTCAGATAAGTAACCTTCGTCTTTTGTAAATGATTTAGAACCATGATGTACGCTACATTATTCGTTCAAATATAATTGTGGGTACATTGTATCCTTTTGAACTTCAGGCTTTCTCTTTAACAATGGTTTTCTGTGAGTCGTTGAAGTACTGTGAGCATGTATTCCGTTTGCGTGGGACATTTCTGCAGGGTGCTTGCGTTACACACTTACAATGGCAATTACTTTCATTTTGACAATTCAACAACATTTATGGCGTCATTTAAGCTGTCGAGCAATCGATTTTTTCAATCATATGAAACAATGATTTAGCAATACCCTTCAACATCGTTCGAGTTGTGATAAAAATTGTATTCCACAATTGGGGTACTAGTTCTAGTTCGAAATTGCTGAACAAAATTGAGGTTCGTCTTTTATTTTCTAGGAATCTAGAGTAGGGGTTAGTTCTTTTGAATCATTAGAAAATAAACATGGTTGTGGATGTGAAACAGCCGTTTGCTGTATGTCATGTTTGCAGTCGTAATTTTGCCTAAAATGTAATCTTATTTAAATGCCTAATCTTTTGGCTTAAATCAAGTCTAAGTAATCAGTGATAAAACAAATACCTACATCGATAAACTCAAAACTGCAGAATTGAGTAACGTAAAAAATTTCGTATTTCTACTTACAAGCTAAAAGGTCTTTCACGATTCGCAGCATTTTCCTATTCGTTGCTACAAAATAGCTATATAGCGTGTAACAGAAAGGTCTTATAATATATACCTATATATATATACAGACCATCAAACTGAAGAACTTTCTCAATGGGACCAACATCGTAATAGCGACAAAATAATCAGCTATCCCATACATTTAGGTCTAGTAGGTATTGAAGTTTTGTATGGGAGAGTGATTAGTTGCTGAAAGTTGTTTAGTTTGTTGGTCTGTCTTCTTCTTCAATCGGTCCCTCATTACTGAGGATCGTGGTCACTTGACCCCTTTAAACGGACAAGCTGCCTCCAAAGTTGTCATCACCACCTGCTGAAATTTACTTGAGGACGTAGCTTCTTTTACTTGGTCGGACCATCGTGTTGGCGACCGGCCTCATGCTCTTTCCTTCGGTATTGCCAACAATGACCAGCTTTCCAAACTCAAACTCAAATCATTTATTCCAAATAAACCAATTACAGGTACTTTTGAATTGTCAAGGGGTCGGTCAGTCAGAAAGATGAAGCTAGTTGAAGAGACCCAAGAGAGTCCAAGACCTGCTATGTCTCCTTCGCAGTATGTGGCCGAAACTGGTCAAAATACGCTGTAGGCAAACTGTAGATAATCAGGTCTTGATGTCGAGTTGGGAAAGGATAGACACATTTGTGCGTTTGGCTGTCCATGGAATTCGAGCATCCGCCTCCAGCACCACATTTAGAATGCGTTTATCCTCTGTCTTTCTCTTGCTTGGATTGTCCACGTCTCAACCTCAAAATCGGGAAACCTAGTGCTCTGACCAATCGAGCTGTGGTTTTATAGCTTACATCACGGTTTTTCCAGATGTTCTGGAGGCGTCTCGTAGCATCTTTAGCCATGGCTATCCGTTGCTTTATTTTTGGTGATCTGTACCACACCCACATATTTCTTATATACGCTGTAAAGCTTGCGCCACAAAACATGTTTGAGTAATGATCACTTATTTATGTGAAGCAGAGTTACCCTACAATAATTGCCTGATCGCACATTAAGGTAGGATTTAACAAAGAAGCGAATTTATTATAATTTGTAATGCGTGCGATACGTTCAAAAGCGATCCTCTCTTATGTTGAACAAAAGCCAGATAACTTGATATTTAACCATTGTGCCTTTAATCTGCGTCATGTGTGTTTTATTAATACTAACTTCATTTGTGAGGTAGCGAAAATTTTGACACGAGAGTTTATGAACCTTTGTTGAAGAAAATATGTTTGTAAAAAAGTTATTGTTTGCAATATATGTAGGTCAATATTTATACATTTTCACGCATAAGAATCGTTGCCAAAATGAACCTAACTGAATTGGAAATGTTCTGTTCATCCATTTGAAACAGTACTTACATGGAATTAACGTTACTTTTAAAGCTTAGGAAGTGGAACATTAATTTCTACGCACTCACGATTACATAAGTTGTTCAATGTGTCAATTCAACAAAAACCCATTGAACAGTGTGCTCAAAAATCAAAATCTTTCATTGCAGTACCTATATTAGGTACGAACATTACCGTACCTAATATTAATTCAGAAAAAATCATTAGTTTCCCGAAGTTCAGTAGGTAATTAGTGCAAAACGGTGAAGGAAAACATCGCGAGGAAACCAGCATACTAGAAACAAAAATTTGAAAACATGTAACGTAACATCAACCACTCCGTACTGGGCCCCCGGGGTGGATTCTGGCCCACTCGAGAGAAGGTCTGTGTCTCGGCACACGGAACGTTATACGCCGATTATGCTTATTTATGCTACACAATTAGGGCACTACTCAATAAATATGCACGCCTTGATAGTGGCTTCTAGAAAACTGAAAACAGGTATCGTACGTTTTACCCAACATAAACGCACTTAATCAGAACAAATGTTAGTAATTTTACTTTTTGGCGTTTTTCCGAGGTTTACCTACAGGTTATTAGTTCTACAGTTCAACTGTACGCGACTGTACGTTCTAAATTAATAAAGTTAATGTCACAGGTGCAGCAATTCTCAGAGAATTCGCCCAAGTTTAACATAAACAGAGCTGTGAGTAAAACTTATAGTTTCCCTGCAAGTATTATACGGAAAGCCGATAAATACTGGACAGGAATTTGATTTATGAAAGTGGATTTCAGTTTTATTGACAGAGTTGCTTGTTGCTTGATACCAGCCTCGTGGGTGGCTTGATCAGCAAGGTTAATCTGTTCTTGTCGCGGTCCGTCCATAGATAGATGACGGTTCATTAGGTATTAAGACCCTTTCATAATACAAGAGATCTTATTAACACAAATTAAGTCCGCATTGATTACAAATGAAAGCAGTTTAAATCGTAAAATGAAATGTACATATCCAGATAACAAACAGCAGAAACACTCGCATAACCAAGGTAAGGCAAAATAACAAGTCCTTAAAAAACGTAGTGAGTCGGACTCGTACACGGTTCTCTATCACCGTACAATATTTAGCAAAAACCCCGAAAATATCACGTTTCTTGTATTTATCCCCTTTAATTTTAAACTTTATTTTATTTTTTCGATGTTTTTGCTATATTTAATTTGTGGTTATGCGACAATAGCAATACACAATCTGTGAAAATTTCAAATGCCTACCTATTTCCGTAAATAGGCAGGCATTTGAAATTTTCATGAGATTCAACACGCTGACGGACGGATGGACAGCGGAGGCTTAGTAATAGTGTTCCATTTGGTACCCTTCAGGTACGGAACCCTAAAAATAATGCCTGAAGCTTAACGAAATAAAACACAAAATAGACTATCAAAACTAACCATCACATTTTTCAAAATCTGTCGGCACAAATTAATTCAGAATCTAATCACGTTATAAAGCAAAAACACTGCGTTAATAACGAAGTTTCAGCAATTGACGATATGATATTATTAATTTATGGCAACCCGCATAAATTAAAATGTGCTATCAAAGGATAATACGGAGTCGAGAATGAGAAAACCTATCATCGGATTAACTAAGAACCCTTCGTAGGGGCTTAGAGAGCCTACAAGTTGTATTTTAGAATTATTGATAATCTTATTAATTGGATTTCTTCCATGGACGGGTTTGCCTGGTAACTTTGAAAGGAAGAGGAATAATTAAAATAATTTGAGCTGAATATTAAATACATTTATCGCATTTCTATGACAACATAAGTCTCAAAGGACTTTAGCTATTACATGATTGAATGTATTAAAAAAAAGTGTAGAAATTAGATGTTAAATAACATAACATCACGCCTGATTTCCTTGATGGGTTGGGCAGAGGTGTACCTATAGTACACCCACATATCGCTAGTTATGTTTTAGTCCCATGTAATAGGGGGCGAGCCTATTGCCACCAACCGGGCACACATCCAGACTCCGGGCTGCTACTGAGAAATTCCAGATAGACCCAATGATACTTTGCCTGACCTGGGAATCGAAATCAGGAACTCAGGTTCAGCAGTAGCTCTTTTGACCACTAGACCAACGAGGCAGTCTGGCAGATGTTAAATAATGTGCGTTTTATTTAACTATCCAGATTAAATTTTTTTTTTGTTTTTCTTTTGTTGTAGACAGAATAAAATAAAGATTCGTTATGCACGGTCTATTATTTCTCTTAGAACTTTACGAGTAGACTAACTACTAATATTTGCCGATCACAAAAGGCACGTAACGTTTTTACCAGACTTAATTTCACTTCACAGAAAAGAGCATATTAACTTAATATCAAACAACGCCAAATAAACACAAATACAACAACTTAAACACAAATAAACAACAAACAAACATTAAACACACACATTAAACATTTTCATTCACTGTCATTTATTCAATCAAGCTATCCTAAATACAAATAGATTATCCTAATACTATGTAACAAATATTATAAATACGAAAGTGAGTAAGTTTGGTTGTTTCGCTTTCATGCTAAACAGATTTGAATGTAATTTGGCACATGGATAGACGATGACCTGGATTAGGACATAGGATACTTTTCATCCTGATATTCCCACGGGATCGAGACTTATGCGGGTGAAACCGCGGGGCGAAGCTTCATCACCATCATCATTTCAGCCATGGGACGTCCACTGCTGAACATAGGCCTCCCCCAATTATTTCCAAATTGGCCGGTTGGAAGCGACCTGCATCCAGCAGCTTCTGCGACCTTTATTAGGACGTCTGTCCACCTTACAAGGGTGGACGTCCTACGCTGCGCTTGCCGGTACGTGGCCTCCATTCCAGAACCTTTCCGCCCCATCGGCCGTCAGTTCTGCGTGCTATGTGCCCCGCCCACTGCCACTTCAGCTTGCTAATCCGTTGGGCTATGTCAGCGAATTTAGTTCGTTTGCGGATCTCCTCATTTCTGATAGCGGGGTGAAGCTTGTTATTAAATAAAAAAAGTACTTACGAAACATGACATTTGAAGACATGACGACATTTTGTTCATTATTTGATAAAGACAAGACTTAAATAAATACTTTAACCGCTTTTATCTGACCTATTTTTGACTTTGAGAGGTCATTTTAAAATATAAGCAATTCAGAATTTGATTAAAATTTAGGTTCAACAAGTTTAGAAGCCCTGACAGTCTATTTGGGTGTCAGATGGCCAGATTGTGGTCCAGACGATGTTTACCTTTATCTTAGTCTTCAAGCTTCTTCTCCTCAAGTGATAAGCACTTTAAGTGGTATTTAAACGAAAATTACCTACATGAGACTAAAGACGTCAAATTACTCGTATTTTAACTTAAGTAACTTGTATTTACTATTTTTACAGGGTCTAGACAGATATAACAGAACTAGGTATTTAGTTTCTGAAATAAGATCAAACTATTAAGCTAATACAATAACTATTTAGTAGAAAAATCTTGAATAAATACGCACCTTCTGAAAAAATACGAAATGGTGTTCGGATTTTGCTCCATTTTACTGAATCCACTTTTAGTTGCACAGGTAGTTTAAGTTTAAAAAAATAACAGAAGTGACATTTCTTAAAAAAATAAAGAATAAGAGATAATAAGTGTGAGAGATAGAGTTATAATATTTCTTTCTTTTCTTTCTCATACTTAAGGAATGAAATGTTGCTAAAAGTGACACGTCCTTGATATTTCACACTCAATTAAATATAATATATATTGCTATTGAATTTTTAACTGTATTGAATGTTTAATTTGTAATGAAATTGATGTTTTTTTTGTTTTTTCTATAATTTATTGTATTATGTTATGAATGTGTTATTTTTATAGTTTTTTTATGAACGTGTTATTATTTATTTATTTGTGGTTTCAAACACAATGGGAACTGTCCCTGAATAAATTGAATTGAATTCTCGTCCAATTATCGCATCACCCGCCGCCTTAGAAGTTCCACTTCGAAAATATAGTGAGTAATGGAATTTGCATTCTTTTTTTTCCAATCCATTTACCACGCAATCTGCTGTGGAGTTTGTTGCGCCACTTCTTCTTCCCAGCTAAAGCACTAGGAAGTGGTGAAGGAAGGGCGTTTAGGGGGACTGTCTTATGTAATTTTGACGTTAGAAAAGTGCTGATTCCTAGTTTGAATAATTTACTTTTGATTTTGGATCCATGTCTTGTTAGCCAGAATAAATTACCGCTAAGAGACGTGTAAAAAAAATGGCAGTATCAACACGGAAAAGAAAAGCCACAAATATAAAATTATGGCAAACCCTAGGGGAGGCCTTTGCCAAAGGGCCAACTGATACTAATGGTACCAATGTCGATGAGTAATAATAATACATTAATAATAATTTAACAATAAATAATTAAACCAAATATGGTACAATCAATATTTATTTTAATATAAATAATATTTTTTAATGAATTACATGTACAGTATCAGAAATAAAGGCTATTTGAATTTGAATTTAAAAATATAAAAGTAGTTAAGTACCTACTTACTGTGTCTAAACTTAGAGTAATTTATTTCACCTTTGTAAGTAATTTTACAAAGTTGCATTCACTAAAGACTGCGAGAAAGTAACATTAATTCACTTCCTTGTACTCGTACAAGGAAGTGAATATTTTAATTTTTATGGTTGTGGAACAAAAGGTTTTATTTGGACATTCACTGGCAGATGTTGAAATTAAGAGACTCGTAATTATTTGAATGACAGAATTGTTAGGGTTCCGTACCTAAAGGCTGCCAACAGGACCCTGTTACTAAGGTTCCGCTGTCCGTCAGTCCGTCCATCTGTCACAGGGCTGTATATTTTGAACCGTAATAGGTAGACACATTCAATTGCACAGAGTGTGTACTACTATACTATAATAATAGCCGCTATAACAATAAATAATAAAAATAAAATAAATCTGAAATATAAAGGAAATGTGTTTTTGTCTGCTTTTCTTTTTTTTACTAAATATTGTTCGGTGGTACGGAATCCTTCCTATGTGAGTCCGGCTCCCACTTGGCCATTTTATTATAGTTTAATATAGTGTCGCATTAAATAGTGAAGATGTCTGTCCATTAAAAATGTCAAAATCAAAATGACGTTCCAAAATGACTAGGTATGGTATGGTAATGTTTAGTGTTTTAAATAGTCAAGTTAGAGGCAAAAAAATTACAATAGAACTTTCTAAACTGAAACAACTGACTGAGTAACTGAAATTGTAATAATCCCAGCCACTCAGCACAACACTACAAGGCGAAGTACCTACTCCAAACGAATACTTTGTTGCAACACATAATCTTTCCGAAAGTGCCAACTCCAACACACATTTTTCAGTAGCTGACATTCAAAATCGCTGCCATTTGAAAGTCGCATACTGAAGCGCTTTGAATGGCGCCCTTTACATCAAGAATAGCAAGCTCAATGCATTTAGTGAAGTAAATATCGCGAGCCGTAAACAGTATCTCACTACAACACTGTGCTACGGCAGAGCTATGTTACCTAGAATCTCTTTACGGGATTTTTGGCATATTTTCATCTAAAATAGATGAAAATATTCGTTTTTTTTTTTACAAAATATTGTTCGGTGGTACGGAATCCTCCCTGTGTGAGTCCGGCTCCCACTTGGCCGCTTTATTATAGATATAGTGTCGTATTAAATAGTGAAGATGTCTGTCCATTAAAAATGACAAGATCAATATGATTTATCTATTTTGTTTAAAAAAATAAAGTTAAAGTGGGTCATGCTATTATTATATTTAGTTTTGTTCGAGTATTAGGTACTGGCCAGTAGGATGTGTTAAGTCTTTCGTAATATTCTGAAGATCTTTTTTTTTCCTTTATTTAATTTTATTTACGATGATAATAATTGGCTATGCCATTCCTTACACTGTTTGTCCACCACCATTGTCAACGAAACGTCAACGAGAAACGAGATTATTCGAACCAAACATGACGTTCCGTTGACGGACGTGTGGTGGACACGCGGCCATAGTAAATGTATGTACCGCTACTTCGGCGCCGTCATCTCGTTCAAGGTGACGTCCCGTTCACGTAGTGGACGAACGGCCTAAGGCTGCTCCACACAGTATCAAGGAAACTGAAAACTTCTAGTTTTGTATTTTCTTTTAAGTCCACTTGCACTAAAAATCACTAAACAGGTTAAACGTTAAACGAATCTGAAAATGAAATCAATTGTCAATTATTTAAAGATGAAAGAAACAAAATCATGTTTTAAATACGTTTAGCATTAAATACATTAAGTGCGGATTTCACCAAACGCGTTCAGCACCGCGCTCAAGAGCTATCAGTGTCAAAATTGTTATGGAATATTGTACACTGACAGCTCTTGAACGCGTTTTAGAAATGCTGATCGCGTTCAGTTTCATTAGTTTTGGTGCAAGTGGGCCATAGTTATATAAAGGCAATTAAATCAAGTTATGAAATTAATTAAAGTAGGTATCGAAACATACGTGATAATGTGCAATAGATCCTTATGTATCTCACTAGAACACCATGGTGGCGCAACCATGGTCGCACTGTCAAAAAATGTATGGTTGGTTGCGTAACTGATCGGACGCCTGGTGAGATACCCACCATAAAGCTGTGTATATTTTGCAGGCAGCGCTACATGATGTCTTAGTGAGATATAAGCCATATGCATGCGCAAGGGAAAACCATTTTTATGTATGTGAGGCCATATTGTCAACAACAACTCGCTATCACTATAGCTCCGCTTATGACGTCACAGACCACAACCTTCCTAGGGGATCACACAAAACGATGCTTAGCAGCAACCAATCAAACAGTTTGATCAAAGACCAGCTTCGGTCCTTGCTGCAGTATGACTAAATGCTAATTAATGGATTAATTAACGATTGAAAAGCCATGTCATGGAGTTCTGGGTATTGGAGTTCAACTCTGTGGTATCGTGCCTTTTATGCAGTTGAAATACTCGTAACGTTATGGTTGGTTAAATAGGTTTCTGTAGAATTATTAATAACTCAAACAGTGGTTTGAGTAGTAGATGGGTGATCTTATTGGGGGTAAAAAACTGGTTATATTAACCTGAAGGCTTAGGCACTGGTGTGCCTTTAGTAAAACCACATTTCGCCAGTTATGTATGTTTGAAACCCATGTAAAAGGGGGGCGAACCAATTTCCATCAAGCGGGCACAAATCCAGACTCCGGCTGCTACTGAGAAATTCCAGATGGAAAAATCCAATAACACTTTGCTCGACCTGTGAATCGAACCCTGGGGCCCAAGTCTGCTATTTTTAAAAATTCGTCATTCCAACACGATCCCAATGTCATTTTGCTAAAAGTTAGTAATCTGCTAAATTCATAATGGTCGATCATTGGTTGAACATTGTATTCCACGAACACGATACTCGTAACGAATTAAAAGAAATGACTGCACAATGACGTTCTCATGGTAGGTCACTGATCAAAGGAACTGTCAAAATTTTAGCAGAATACCGCCTAAGTCAGTCATTAATTTGTCATTATGTACGAGATTACCAATAGATGCCATTTCTTTCAATGGAGTGTCAGTGGCTGACCATTGGAAAGTCATAATGACGCCAAATGTTAGTAGATTACCAAACTTGTCAAAACCAACAATTATGAAATCAATGATAGACCATTCTGACACTATTATAATAGCAGATTTATGGCCCAGGACCTCATGTTTAATAGTAGCGCTTGTGACCACCACGAGGCAGACCATTACTAATTTTCTTGCTAGGTCTTTCGCAGCTGGTATCAAACCTTATCCTTCAATATGAGTAGAAGTAGGATCATCATTTCCAGCCTTTTGTCCTGTGTTACTTTGGGTCGGAGCAAAACATTTTCTCCTATTTTCCCCTGTCAGTCGTGACTCTATCATTCACTCCTTTTTAGGATTCCGTAGTCAAAAGGGAACCCTAGTTTCGCCATGTCCGTCTATCTGGCCACGGCTCAGCTCAGAGACTGTTAGTACTACAAAGCTGTTATTTAGCATAGGTAATATAATAATAGATATTAATCACACCGAAAAAGTTGTTAAAAAAGTACCTCACCTACACGTAAAGAAGTGATGTTTTTCTTTCACGTTTATTCCATGGTGTGGGGTGTCGTTGGAAAGGTCGTTTAAAAATATTGTGAGTTTGTGAAAACCATTTTTGGATTCAGGGATCCGTTTGCGAAACATTAAGCTTTAAATTGAAAAATTTTGTTAGAGTCAAGTCCCCCTCCTCCTATCAGCTAAATGGTTGGTTCTGGATATGTGGAAAAATTCGCAGCAGTATCATACATACAACATTAAAAGGAAAATATCACACCTAAGTAGGCCCTACAAGTTAACAAGTAATAATTGACCAACCTACATTTGCAGTTTTACAATGTTAAGTTTATTCTTGGGTTATGTTCATCCCATCTACGGAACCCTTCATTGTACGTAGTCCAACACGCACGTGGCCGGTATTTCTTTCATATTATCCCTCACACAATCCATCCATCTATTATTTGGTTCTCCTCTCTCTCTCTATCTATCTACATTTATATATTCATCACTCTTCAGGATTACAGGCTGTTAATATATAGGTATTTTATACAGTATAGTACGAACCAGCGTATTCAGCGGTATTCAGCATATCCAGTACTAGTAAAATAAAGGATTTAATCATACTGAAATAACGCAACTATGACATGTAACAAAAAGGTTGGATTTGCTTTTGCTAGATTATGCTATTGCAAGTTTGAGTTCTACTAGATAAACTGTTTTCTTGAGGCTATTAGCACACCTGCGCCGCGGAACCGTAGCAGCGAAACCGCAGTAGTTCAATTAAACTGGCTCGCGTCATGTTCCGCTTCTGCTACCGACGTGAAACGAGAATATTTAATTCAGGTCTCGTCATATAGGTACGTGATCTATTTATCTATTTTCAGCTGTAGACTGGACACGCAACTCTAAAAAGAGTAAGAGTAATTTAAAAGAGTGTCCATGGAGTTTCTTGCCCGTTCTTCTCCATAAGTATTTCTGACTGACCAACTCGTTGACAGTTCAAAAGTGCCCGTAAATGGTTTAATATAAATAAATGCTTTGAGTTTTTCTAGTTGTTTAAAATTAGTTAAACTATACAGATTAATTATATACAAAACAAAATGACATGATTACTTTGTGAAGTATTATATTATTTTAATTATTGTGAATGTGAGGACTATGTGATTTTTTTTCTCTTTCTTTCGTTTTTTCTTTCTCAGTTAGTTTTAATGATGGTCTGGCAGTTTGAGTAGTTTATGCGGACTACCCAAATGTCCTTTCTTTGGTATTGTTTTTCGAGTTGAGCTCCTTAAGTTCTGAGTTGAGCTCCACGATTACTGACAAATACTTGCACTGACTGGACAGGTCCATCTATGTGGTTATTTCCACCAAAGACCATTTCAGACACTAATCTACATAGTCCTCGTATGGCCTGACCAAGATTATGTCTGGAGTTTAAAAGAGACCTTTGAGTTTGTTTCGCACCTTCTTCTCAAAATAGTCAGATAGGAAACGCCGAACTCATTTTTTTTAATATGAAGTGTAAAAGTGATTGCAATATCCTATTTACAGAATAAAAAAAATAATTTCATGTTATTAAGCCCAAAAAAACAGAAATGCGCAAGATCCGAAATAAAATTAATGCAGCGACTTTTACACGTTTCAACCAAATTTTCTCCATGAATATACTTCCCTTGAACTTTTCTACTAAAACAGTGTAGAAACAGTTTCCCAACTAAATTTTCTATCAGAAATTTAGTTCCACAACCCAGTACGTAAAACTAAATTCTTCATATAAATATGGAAAATTCCTTCTTATGAATAAAATCAAACTGGAGCAAAAACATCCCGGTTTTTTTAATTATACGTTCTGTAAGTTGACTCCATGTTTAAAACATATATTACAACGGTTACTGTACCGTTATTTTTAACGTTAACTGTTATTTTTAACGAGACAACTTTTGCATGAATTTTTCCTCCTTGTGCTAGTTTAGTTAGCATTACATCTATTAGGTACATGTTTGTTTGTGAAAGTTTTTCTGTATGTTGATAATTGGAAAAACATGTAAAAGTAACTTGCCTTGTATTTTCACATTTTCTGCAAACATTTTGCTTGTTTGAAAAAAGTACCTGTCCCACCGCCGATGAAAAGCGAGAAGTGAGTAGAGCAACTAGGAACTAGTTGGCGACTAACACGCAAAATGTTTTGTCGCTGGGCTTTGAGCGAGTGCGCGAGCTAGACGAATAGAATAACTGCCCAGTCACTTACTGCATGCGTATGTACCAAGCCAGCCTCTCAGCGAGTGTTCTGCCCGTCAAACGAGCGTCAGTGAGCGAGTATTTTCTTATAATAATATACCTCTTGTCCAGTGTGAGATACATAAAGCAGCATCTGATTATTTTCGGATTTCATGGTTGGTCCTACATTAAAAGTTGTTGTTAATAATGAGTACAATGAAGCCTTAAAAAGCTCACAGTTATTTAAATTAAAGGTCGCTACTTTTCGTCCATTCAGATTTCCTTCACACCAGCTTTACATGGCATGCAAGGTGCTAACAGTACGTCAATTATTTGTTTTGAATGTAGTTTTATTTCAACACACTGTACTTTTAAACCCAGTACCTACAGATAAGAGAAGAAAAGATTTGGTTTGTGCTAACTCTCAGACTAAACATGCTTTCACTAGACGATTTTATTTATTCTTAGGACCCTACTTGTATAACCAGTTCAATAGACTGCTAAAGATTTATAGCTTATGTTATAATAGGTGTAATTTACTACTACAAGAATATTTGGCAAAACTCAATTATACGGACACGGAAAAACTACTAGAAATATTAAAATAAACTTAATATTATTCTCTACCTTATTTACTTTAATATTATTCGTTAATTTATTTAAACTTAACATAATATAATTTAGTTTTAAAATAATAAAATTACCAAATTAATTACTCTTACAATCATTGAAAATATTGTATCTTCTTTTTAAATGTTAATTTGTGAAATGCTGGCCTGAAACACAGGTTTTCATAAACCTAGATCAGGCAAGTCTACTTTACATCTAGAATTAATTTTTCCTCAATTGCAATTAATGTAAATCATTATCTTACTTTATATCTACTTAAATATATACTTTTTTTTTTTTTATAATTACACCATGTGGTATACAGTTAAACTTTACATCAATATCTTCGTTTTGTTTAGTAATATTTTCCACCAACACGCACTTGGCGCGTGGTTTGTTATGGCCCAGTGCAGCAGAGTGGGAACATTATATAATCTGATTATGCTTATGCCACAGAACCTAGCTATTATTTTGTCCTACAATTTTTGCGTTGCATGCCAAAAGTGACACAAAATTGTAATATCTTAGCTATTATACAAAACTTATTCCTCTCAGGTTTACCACCTTTCTAACCCTAAGTAATTAAAATTTCACCTTAAAACACAAGAATAAAATCATATTTGATACCCTTTTCTACCTGCGGGTCATTCTAATTCAATTGTCATTGTCAAAGTTTTCTTTAGAAATTAAAAATTCAACTCGTCAACGTCGTTACAAGGATTTGCATAATTTTAAGGGTTTCGACCCGTGGCCCAGTTTGACCCACGAATATCTTTGTTCAACTTCTTGGTGGGACAAATTTTGTTTTCGTTGTTTAAGATCCTTTGGATGGAGTTTCTGGAGTTGTCTGTTTATTGGAGGTAGGTACTTGGAATTAGAAAACAATTCTTCAAAATAATTTGTAATGATGTCAACTGTTTTATCCTAGCTATGGCCAAACATTGTTATGGAAAATGAACTAGAAACTTAAATGGTTTATATGATTGAATTTAGTTGTCTTTTCTACATGTGTAGGTTTTTTTTAAAGTTTCGGTTTATTTGACAGAAGATATCGTGCCTGACTTTTTATGTACCTTACCCTGTAAGTATACTGGTTTAATAAACTGAAATAACTCCTTGGGTCTATATGTGAATGGAAACACAAATATCTACCTGGTGAATATTGGTTGGCTATCTTTCCTGAACAAGTGAACATCAAAGCGAACGGCAGTGTATTGATTGACTTTACGTAAATAGGTGCTCGTGTTTTCAAAATAAAGCATGGACAAAGGCCATGTTTGGGGAATATTAAATTGACAAACACTGTCATTGTTGTAATTTGAATTACACAAAAGATTTTGAGAAAAATAAAACAGAGACTTGCGAGATCACAACCATGGACAGTAGGTATTCATAGAGTAAACATTGACATTGTTGTAATGTACCTACATTAATAATGTTGTACAACCGATAAATAAGAGTTCGTTATTTATGAAATAAAACAGACATTTTCGGAAATATTGTCGGATTAAATAATATATCTTATGGCAGATTTTTAAAACTTCACTTTTGTTTCATCTGAAGAACAAATTATCATCGTTATATTTATTTCTCAGATAAAATTAATTTGATGATTTAAAAGTCAGAACGTAAAAACCTTTTTTTTTATGAAATGTTTTCTTTAAATTAATATTTTAATTGGATTTTGACTGGACAGGTTCACTCTTATCTGTATGGTTCTTACCTCAAAAGATCATGTCAAACGGTAATCTGCATGGTTCTCATATAAGCCCGAAAAGTTCCTCGAAGTGAGCCTGCGTGCCGCAAAGCCAAACACACCGGTAAAAATATCCCGCCTGCACTACACCACTAAGGCGGAGGACATCGTGGAGTACGTGCGCCAAAAGGCGAAGTACATGGCGAGGGTGCAGTTACTAGAATCGCACTGGAACGTCAACTTCGTCGTGCGAGTACCAAACTGTTATATGCCCCTCGTCATGAAAGAAGACTTTCGGCCGCAAGACGTGGTGTTCCGTCGCTTCCACGGACAAGTTCCACAGGACAGCACAAAATCAAGCTAGTGCAAAGTGAAGTGCTACTAACATAGTCTAAGCCTTATTTTTAACACAAGTTTTTGTTATTAAAATAAATATATGTTTAGGTTAAGGTATTTTTTATGGGCCTGTGTCGCCTGAAATAAATAGTATATTATTATTTCTACTAAACTTTGACATTTCTCGGGACCCTAGGGTCCCGGACCTTTGGAAAGCGCACGAGGAGCCGAAGCCAACTCGCAAAGGGCCGTTAGACGTGTCTAATGAAATGAGCTATTATTATATTATAATTATTTATGGCCTGACCAAGATTATGTCTGGACTGACCTCAGAGTTTGTTTCGGTCTTTATTTTTAGAGTAGTCGGATAGAAAACAATGAATCATCTAATTTTGCAACATAATTTATTTTTGACGTGTAAAAGTGTTATTTGAACCAATTTACAGAAATAAATATCAATCCTATTTCTTTTAATAAATACCTACAAAATAATGTAACTCTGATGATAGCGTCATTGATTCGATGGAAAAAGAAGGGTAAGGGCGTTTGCCCACTTATCCATATCTATTCTAGTGATTGTACGAACCGTATACGCATGAGTGCACAAACGTACCTACATTCAATTACTAGGATGGCCAAACCGAATCAGAAACGAACGCGAATCGAATACGATCCGGATACGGATAAGTGGGCCAACGCCCTTACAATATTTCTCGACTAAATTGTTTTATTAAGGCTATCACGTTTAGTCCTTTATGGTTTTATAGCCGGTCGCAAATCTGACGGAAGATACGTCGAGCGAAACTTCGTTAACTTCCAGTTAGTACGCCCGACGCACTAACACATCATCGGTTGAGTGTGTAAGGTTGATTTTTTTATTTTTCGTTCTGGCATACACGTCTGCTATACACGTCAATAGATTCATCAGCAGATGTCAGCTTCGTATGCGTCCGCCGACGTGTAGACGGGGGAATTTGCTCGTCGGTGGTAGGTATTTAACGTCGGCAGATGCGTCTGCCACCATTCCGTTTGCTGTCGCTTTTTTTGGCACGCAGCAAAGCGTTTCAGCGCGAGCGCTCGGCGTCTGTCCACACGTCTGACGACGCATCAGTGCATCGAAGTTGCGAATGAGAGTGCACGCGTGCTTATTGCAGTTTTTAATAACTTTAATAACTCTACTGCGATGCACACTCAAGTAGTAGTAAAAAGTAGTAAATAAATAAATAGCTGAGGCAGCTATGGTCTCAACATCCATTTTCTAAATTTTGTGTGCGAGCGAGCTGCGTTCGTCGAGTATTAACACAGACTGAACGACCTATAGAACTGTGGATGGCTCGTGCTGATCCATCTGCTCATGCATCAGTCAACGTCCGCTGACGCATCTGTCGACAGGAACTGATACGTCGAACGTTGTGAACTGTAGAGCAGGCTTTTATGTGACTGACGATACGCAACGCATCTTCCGTCAGATGTGCGACAAAAAATAAATCTGTTAAATATGAAATCGAATTTATGAACAATACCTTTGAATAGAACTATACCTTTGTGATACTAGAGTAACAAGAAAATGATCATAAACTTATCGATCACACAGAAAATGTTTTAAGACACAAAGATTCCTTCATAGGAGATATAGACAATCGGATAAAAGGCGAGATATCGAAATTTCTAAAGCCAAACTTGAGTATGTCGCCGGGTAATTGGAAAAGTAGTTTTTTGCGAAAATCCTAGGATTTTTACAAAGGACCATATTATTGGATACTAAGAAAGGTTACTAGCTTACATATAAATAAGGATTTTTCCATAAATCTAGTAAATTTGTTACCATTGGAAACTTGATTTCTGATTGGGTAGTCTAAGAGTCAATTTATAAAATCTTTATGTTGGTTTATCAGAACATGGCTTGAATGTAGCTGCTAACCAGTGAGCGCATCCGTCAGTTCATAGCGTTCATGCCTACTCATTGTCCAACGACAATGAGTGGGCATAATGAGTGGGTGAGAGGTGATTCGCGATTTACCTACCTAATATAAGCATTTTTTTTGCAAAAATACTGACATTAGCTCGTATTACTACAAAAATCTTTCTTAGTTTCCAATAATCCGATCTTCTGCAAAATTCCTAGGATTTCCGTAATAAAAATGTATTTTTCAATTATACTGCAACGTATACAATAGTCTAGTTGCACAAACTTGAAATTTCGAATAACATTCCAGTCTTGAGCTAAACTATTTCAATAGTAAAGCCTTATATTTCCAATATCCTAGAAGGAACGAGAGTTGAGAGTTATTCCTTATATTTCTATAGTATAACACTTCGTAGGGTTGTTGGGAATTTCATATTGAAAGTTTGACATGGAATACTGATGTATAGTGAAGAGTGAAGATGATGAGGAAATTATGTTAGAACAATGGGTACAAAATATGTCCATATGCGTGAGTAACAACTCAGTTCTATCACCATTTCGTGGTTGCGACCTTGCATTATATGTATAAATTGTCTTATCGCTGACCTCAGGGACGATGTAGAGATTGAGAGGGAGCGCAGGGCTCTAGCGGTCCGGAGCAATATGTTGTCCCATAGATTGCACGGTGTACAAAGTAACACTTTTTAAGGCTTTCTGCCAAAGTTTGTACACGGCCAATCTATGGGTCAATTATACTAAGAGATTGCTGGATGTCCTGAGCGTCCAATATAACAATGATTTCAGGATGTTGTTGAGACTGCCTCGATACTTTAGCGCGTCAAATATGTTTGCGCAAGCCCGCATCGACGGCTTCTATGCAATTATACGCAAAAAAACTGCGTCACTTCTGAGGAGAGTGAGGGGCAGTCAAAACAGCATCCTGAAAACTGTAGCCGAGAGCTTCGGCTCTCCGATTGTACAGCAGTTTGTGCGAAGGTTGATTGTTACTAACACTAGACAATAATTTATTTTTTTGTATGTTACTGTAGTGGTTACACCGCCACATACGAACTACGCATCAAAAAGACATGACGTTACATAAATCCTGCATCGCGCAATTAGAGTTTACCGCGCGAATGGCGATTTGTAACGTGACGATAAATTATCGTCGACGGCGACACGATAACACAGCGAAGTAAACTGTATGGATCTATATGAAGACGCTTTTAAATTTCCGTTCACGATTGCGCTAAAACGTTTACTTATTTTCATATATTTTATGGAAGTGGATGTGGACATGATGCAGTAAAGCAGCTGACGTAGCTGAGGCGTTTAATGAGTTTTTTTGCCAACATACCTATAACTACGACTCGCTCCTTAAATTCGTCCCCGTCTAAAGCTGAAAACCTTTTGCTTAGTAGTGTTTCTAAAAGTAGTATCTTATTTAGCTTCGAACATGTAACGCCTCGTGATGTAATTAATGTTTTTAACACACTCAAGTCTAAAAACACTGGTGATTACTGGGGCATCTCCATTAAACTTTTAAGTAATATAATAGACATCGTAGCCCCCTATCTAGCTGTTACTTTTAATAAATGTGTTGATTTAGGAACTTTTCCAGACCTCATGAAGAGTAGTAAAGTCATACCATTATTTAAATCAGGTAATAAAAATGACGTTGGCAATTTCAGGCCTATTTCTATATTACCAGCATTTAGGAAAATATTTGAAAAGTTAATACTCAAGCAGTTGCTAAGACATTTTAATAGCCTCCTTCATAATTAACAATATGGCTTTACAAAGGGTCGCTCCACTACAGATGCGGGTGTTGCTCTGCTGAAACACATATTTAACGCATGGGAAATGCTATTGGGGTTTTCTGTGATCTCTCCAAAGCCTTTGACTGCGTGCACCATGACACGCTTTTGCGTAAACTGCGACATTACGGTGTGCAAAACGAAGCTCTCAACGTTATAAATTCTTATTTACATAATAGGTCCTAATGTGTAGATGTTGATGGGGTGAAATCGTCCAGGCTACCAGTGCAGTTAGGTGTACCTCAAGGCTCAATACTGGGTCCATTCTTGTTCTTAGTGTATATCAATGACTTACCATTCTATTTAAAAGGTATCTGTGAAGTTGTACTGTTTGAAGATGATACTTCTCTTATTTTTAAAGTAGACAGGAACAGACAAGATTTTGACGATGTAAACAGTGCACTCTCATTGGTTACGGGTTGGTTTACGACAAATGACCTAGTTCTCAATGCCAAGAAAACGAAATGTGTAAAGTTTGCCCTACCAAATGTTAGAAATCTAGGACCCAACATCGTCTTAGATAAAGAAGTGTTTGAAACCGTAAACTCGGCAGTGTTTCTGGGCATAACAGTAGATGCCAAACTTCAGTGTGGGCATCATATATCTAGCCTAGCGGAAAGGCTCAGTTCGGCCGCCTACGCCGTCAGGAAAGTAAGACAATACACTGACGTTGATACAGCTCGGTTAGTCTATTTTAGTTATTTCCATAACGTTATGTCCTACAATATTCTGCTGTGGGGCAAAGCTGCCGATATTCCAAATATATTTGTCCTCCAAAAACGAGTTGTTCGAGCAATTTACCAGCTAGGTGCCAGAGTTTCTCTGAGAGATTTTTTCAAAGATATCGGTATCCTCACAGTGGCATCACAATACATCTTCGCCAACATCTTATATATTAGGCAGAATATACACTTATACACTAAAAACAGTGATATTCACAATGTCAACACTAGAAGTAAGGAAAAACTACGTGCTCCCTTTCACCGGCTTCATAAGGTTCACAACACATTTGTTGGGCTTGGTATAACTTTTTATAACAAGTTACCCTCTTCTTTGCTAGATTTGCCTTTTAATACGTTTAAAACTAAAGTAAAATCCAACCTTTGTTCAAAGGCATACTATTCTATCAACGACTACTAAAATGATAATAATAGTTGGTCGCTGTGATTGGCTCAAGACAATGTTTATGTTCTTTCTCCAGAATTAGCCTACCTACTGACAGGTCATATAAGCTTAGGTAAAATTGTTCATTTTATTTGACTTTATAAGTCAATTTATTTTAATTTTATTAATTTTTTGTTGACATAATCTACTCATTAGAATGATTTTCATGGCTAGCGACCTCGACAAATTGATCAATTTATTTATTTTTTCCTGAAAAACCGGCAGCATGTTCGTCATGCTCCCTTAGATTTCACTGCTTGCGGTAGCGTCGGGGGTCCGGTTGCCTCCTTCCCTCAAATATGGCGAGGGGGGTAATGGCTGATCTTTGCGTTAAGCTCGTAAACGGGTGCTGATTGTGGTGACTGGTCGTCTTGCTGGTCATAGTTTTGTTATTGTTATTAGTAATTAACTGTTTATTTATTTTACCTCGATGGTCCTAGTTTATCAATTATAACTTCTAGTTACAGCTATATGTAAGCGGGCACGCCCTCTAAGCCTGGAGGCTTTATTTTCTTTTTTAGATATTGTTTACGTTTATTTATTTTTATTTCTGCTTGAGTATAGATCTCGATGTTTTTGGTTGGTATATTGGCGTGTGCTAGCTGTCATATGGCTATTAATTTATAATTTAACGTTTTGTGTTGCGTTATGTAAATTATTTTGCATAAGTACTTATTGTATCGAATCAAGTTTTTCTAACTGAACAGACAGCTGTGCTGCTGGGGAGTTTGTTGCACCACTTCTTCTTCCCAGCGAAAGCACTAGGAAGTGGTGGAAAGAGTGGGCGTTTTGTGGGACTGTCTTATGTAACTTTGACGTTCGAAAAGTGCTGATTCTCAGCCTAGTTTGAATTTTGAATGTGTCCTTAGAAATTATAAATGCCCACATTGGCTGTACATAAACATTATCTCTATCTCGTTGGTCTAGTGGTCGCAAACGCTATTGCTGAGCATGAGGTCCTGGATTCGATTCCCAGGTCAAGCAAAGTGTTATTGGGTTTTTCCATCAAGAATTTCTCAGTAGCAGCCTGGAGTCTGGATTTGTGCCCGGTTGTTGGCATCTCTATTACATGCGACTTAAACATAACTGTCGAAATGTGGGCGTACTAGATGTACACCTCTGCCTAACCCTTCGAGGATTACAGGCGTGATGTTATGTTAATATTATGACAAATTAAAGCTTAATCATACCATTTTTCTTTAAATCATAACTTCTCTTCTAATTTTTTGGCCACAAAAATACTAGTAATGGTGTGTTTTTTGGCTATTCATTCCCACAACTATTAATCACTAACTTTGCAAGTGAAAAGCACCAAGTGGAACATACTAAAATAAAATATATAGTATAACTCACAGTCTATTTGTTGATATTGAGCGACAAAGAACTTCGAAACGTAGCGACAACAAAGAGATGTCAAATGCAGAAATTCTTTAATGTTGCAAAAAAATAACTCTTTATGGCTAGTCCAACAAATATTCAAACCAAAATGAATTTAGCGACGTCAGTTTAAAGTTTAAATTCGAATGGACGGAATTAATTTAGGTGAAGCTTGAATTAAAGTGCTGATGACGTCAAAAACGTTTTCCAATATGGCTACAGATTTTAATTTTGTAATTTCCTCTGGTGATAAATTTAAAAGGAAAGGTGGAGAGGGAAAGACTGAGGTAGACCACGTAGATAAAGATGAAAGTAAAGGTCAAGGCGGAAAAAGAGGTCAAGGAATTGTCTGTCATTAGGGAGAGTTGAAAAATGCTGCACTGAAGAGCCCGAGTTAAATTGGAAGATGATTGCCGATTTTTACATGTGACAGATTCGGTACTTATATATCCAGCTAAGAGCTATACTTATGATCTGAAAACGTCATTTATTAATAGTAATCACCATTATCAATCATTAACTTAAAATGTATCTTCTTATCTTGGCAGATGTGATCCATATTAATAAAATGTTCTGAATCCGTCATATTATTGACTGACAGCGTTCGCAATTTATTTGCCAAACATGTAAACAAACACGGTGTTTAGTAAAAATAGCTGTAATGCCTACACATAAGGTTCAGTTTGCGCTACAACTTCATATTTTTTATGGCTTTTTCAACAGTACTAGTCAGTCTAAAGTCAACTTTATTTAACTTTTTATAAAGTTGATGTTTGTATAGGTGGATATAACATCAATAGTATTGGAAACAAAGATTTAAATAGATCTTATGGGTCTCATTATTGTTAACGAACATCTCTGAGTGCGATTGTTAGAAAATTATTTTGGTCAAGCTGACGGACCTAGTATGAGGTGATAGGGATGTGCAATGAATCGGAAAAACATTTCACATCTTTACGAGGCGACGTCAGGTCAAGGTTAATATAAGAAACGGGTTTCTGCGGTATAAGCGGATAAGCGATAACCCTTGGAGAACCTTCCTACTAAATCTTTACGAATTCTAATGCCCTTATTACCTAGTTATTTGTTTTGTTGTCTTACAATTATATTTAATACCTAGGATCTAACTATTGAAATATTCATTATTATTATTATCTTACACAAATTTATTTTATTGAAGTATACATACACACATTGCTGTATAAAACTGATTTACATCCGTCACCTCACACTTCAGTTCCAGTTGAAAACCAGCGTCAGGCACTAGTTGTCTGGCATTTTTGCTGAACTGGGCCTAATAATTTGGCGCAGCCATGAGGTACACATACCTGCTAGTGTCTTACAACGCACTTTACACTTTTCATTTTGTATTCTTTCATTTTATTTTCTTTCTTTACCTATAATGCCGTTTAGTTGAATTTTTATTCCGTAAAAATGTATGCATAAATGATTTACTACTTGTGACTGCTTACCTACCCATAATGCTCGTGGCTAAATGATAACAGCCGCCTGGATTGATCGAAGGTTAAGCTATGCTTGCCGCAGTCGGTTCGTGGATGGGTGAATATACATCACATATCGAGACCTCGCCTCGCAAAGCAAGTTAAACCGTTGGCCTCGGCTGTCATTCGTAGATCTTGGACTGTCGTTACGGAGAGTTAGAAGCCCAAAAGTCTGAAAACCAGTCTTTCTAAGGGGTATCGTGTTACCCAGTAAGAAAGAAAGAAAGAAAGAAATTTTTATTTAAGTATATAAATTATAACTAATTATTATTATAATATATTTTTATTATTTTATTTTGGACACGCATAGAAAATCCAAACAGTAATAATAATTTTAAAAATAATAAGTAACTGGGTTGTAGAGGTCAGATAGGCAGTTGCTTCATGTAAAATACTGGTATTCAGCTGTATCCGGTTAGACTGGAAGCCGATCCCAACATAGTTGGGAAAAGACTAGGCAGATTGATTTTTACCTACCAATAATCACATAGATACTCTTTTTTAAATTTATTTTAATAATGTCTTTGGGTTTAACAACTTGTACCATGTCTTTACTAACTTAATTAATCATCTTCCCCCTGGGGAGCTCAGTTATTCTGTCTAAAACTAGACAAAAACTCTTGAACATGCACGTTCACAGTCATAATACATTAACTGTCAATAGAAACAAACTTATAAGTAACTTAAGAATATTTACAGTCTACAAAAGCAAACATCGAAACACAGACGTCAACAAAACAAAGTTTGTTCCCGTTCCATAGCGGTATTAGTAAAAATCCCGCGACTGGCGGAAAGTAGCGTGATCCTGAAATGTCGCCAGTCGTCGATCACCGCTCCGGGGCATTATTCACGGGAGAGATAAGTCCGAAACGTACCTGGGAGTCGACACCTCTGAATAGGTACTGCTTTTGGGATGGCAGCAAGTTAGAGGCTGTAGCGGTGTGAACTATTAGTGAACAAAGTGAAGTATCATAGGCAAGCACAATTTTCTTTTTATGGTCATGGCACCAACATCCATGCATGGTTTATTATTAAGATAAGATAAGATAATTTATTTGCTCAAACATGATGTACAATACATACAACACAAATTGTCAGCATGCAAGAGGTGTTAAAAGTAGAGGTAAAAACAGATCATCACGTTTGCCTTAAACAATTGCATGCAATTATTAACAAAATAAAGTATGTCAAACCGAGTCTAATTATTTCAAAATGTCATGATAAAATAGATCAATAATTAAAATAATAAATTAGTATAACATAATCAAAATCTCTCATAAAAAACTCATTTAAATTATAATAAGCTTTTTCTGCTAGCTATATTATATACTAAATTATAATTATTAGTATATATATTTTATTGATATTTATTTTAGAAGTATGTAGGTAAGTATATTCTCACAAAGTATGTTTATTTTTAAATTAGTGAATAGTTAAATGTTTTTATTTTATTTTTTCTTCTACTCTTACACACGTTGCCTATATCTCTTTTTATCCACTTTCCTATCGTAGGTATGCTGGAAGAGATTTCTTTTGAAATAAGCATCACCTTTGTACGTATTTTAATGTTCCTTTTTTGTGTCTGTTTATATGTGTGTACACAAACTGTTAAATAAATAAACACCAACAATGCAAGAACTACAGGCCATACCATATAAGTAAGACACTATGGTTGGTAGCAGTACTGACTGCTCGGAGTGCACATTTATGACATGTAGTATCGGCAAACTTTACAGGCAATACTTATTTTACAATTCAATATTTTATTATCTCCTTTGTTCTATAAACCTCAAAAAAAACGCCTGTAATCCTCGAAGGGTTAGGCAGAGATGTACCTATAGTACACCCATATTTCGCCAGTTATGATAATCTCATTTAGTAGGGGGCGAACCTATTGCCATCAACCGGGCACAAATTCAGACTCCGAGCTGCTACTGAGAAATTCTTGATGGAAAATTCCAATAACACTTTGCCCGACCCGGGATTCTAACCCAGGACCTCATACTCAGCAGTAGCGATTGAGATAAAAATACTATAAGAATAAAACTAGCTCAACTTCTTTTGCTGAAGACAAAACAGGATAATCTAGGTATCTATACATCATGTCCCTACAATAACGCTACATAACTGCTTGATTTTTGAAATCCCACAGATTATTTATTGCATTCTTTTATATGACACTACAAAGTTTAACTTTCTTCACTCTACCCTCAAAACACGCTTCCAGCTTATAAGTTACGTCATCAATAAGAAATATCTAAGGTTGAATCGAGAAGTGACTGTGAGTGCGAGATTGGAGTATAAATCTGCCTTAGAGCTTCATGCTATGTGTCATGGGCGTGTTATAATTACTTTCTGTCTGACTACTATTCATGTGAAAGGTTTCATTGTCTGTTACATGGATAACCAGTGATTACAAAGAGTATATTCTCGAGTAACGATACCTGATAGTTTGAGGGCACTCTGGGCAGTAGGCTTCGCAACTAACCTTGCAGTCAAGTAAATCTTTTTACTACGACATTAGTTATTTTTGTAAAGCTCGTATTGACAAGAGAGAAGACATAAAAACGGCGTATAGTAAATAGGTAGGTACACATATCGATGGCCAGTGACGTGGAGCAGTACCCTAATTATATAATACACGATCAATCGGAATTTGAATCATTTTGAAACAAATTGCTGATCTATCACACTAATATTATAAAGGCCGAAAGTTTGTGAGTGTGTATGTTTGTCTCTTCTTCACGCTAAAACTAATGAACGGATTTGGATAAAATTTGGCACACAGATAGTTTATAACCTGAATTAACACATAGGATAAAAAGTATCCCGATATTCCCATGGGATCGAAACCTATGAGGGTGAAACCGCGGGGCACAGCTAGTTGCTTCATAAATTCGAAAAAAAATCTGCTCAACATAAATAACGCAATGAATGTTGTTGAACTGTCAAAATGAAACAAATTTGTCGTAATCGTTTACGAAAATGTGTTGCGTAATTAGATAGCAGAAGAGTCCTGGAGAGGGGCCCGCGAATCGGCAAGCGTAGTGTGAGACGCCCCCAGCTAGATGGAGTGACGACCTTAAAAAGGTAGCTGGGACAGACTGGATGCTGAAGGTGGAGGACAGGGTGTTCTGGCTCAGCCTGGGAGAAGTCTAATGTCCTGCAGTGGACTGCGATAGGATGAGTTGATTAAGGTACACATACGCTGTGTATAAATTGGGCAGTATTCATCAGATAAATAGTTTAAACGTATAAAGAGATTAGCATCATCTCATCCGAAAACTTACGTATGTATATTGATCATAAGTTCTGCCTAATAATCCAATATTACTATATATTTTTCTACCTTAGCACTAATATCATAGTTACCAAGGTTAAACAAAAGAACTGTTACTAACTAGTAAACACATAGCAACTCGTGTAGTAGGGCAAAAACATTCAATCTACATACCTATTATGAAACAAACACGATATATTTTAGTCCCAGACTTTCTTCCAAGTAGATTACAGTTTCTTTGTCGGAACAATAATAACCTAGAATCTAGGGTCGACCTTGGACCGATAAATGATTATCAGAATAAGGCACCTGCCATACAAAAAGTTGTTTGTATACAAACTAATTAAGAGGCCGGGGAGCAGGGCTCGCAACTACAAGTCTAGATATTATGTGCAAAATTCGTTTGGAATATTGCTATCTCTGTTTGACAAATGTGTGTGTGAATGGATATATAGCTATTATTAGCTGTACTTGCGACGGCATTTATATTTTTTATTCGTTATTAGGTATGTTCATTATTTGCTTAATTTTTGTTGACTACTTTGGGGAATCTTTAGTGAATGCATTTTTTGGATTTATTTTTACTATGCCACTACTTAATAGAATGACGATGATGATGATGATGATGAAATGACTACACAATGACGTTTTTATGGTAGGTCACTGATCAAAGGAACTGTCAAAAAATTTGCAGATTACCGCCTAAGTCATTCATTTCTCATTATGTACGAGATTACCAATAGATACCATTTCTTTCAATAGAGTGTCAGTGGCTGACCATTGAAAAGTCATAATGACGCCAATATGTTGTTAGTAGATTACCAAACTTGTCAAAATCAACAATTATGAAATCAATGATAGACCATTCTGACACTATTGTAATAACAGACTTGAGGCCCTGGTTGCGAGTACAGTACAGTCCTTTCTGAAGACCATCACCAATAAGGTCAGTATATGTCCTCCTTGGGCGTCCCCTCCCGGCGTTTCTAATCACTTCTGCCTTGTGCCCGGATGAATGGAAGGCGAGTAATAGAATGTATTTTTCTGTTAGTCGCCTTTCTTTCATCCTCTCAACATGACCAAACCATCTCAGCATACCCTTGAATTGTCCTATCAAATACCGACTCTTAAGTGTGTGATTAAAATGCGTTCATGCGTTTAGTTTCTACTATATCCATTCGTAATTATAACAACTCAATTATAATTCTCATTAATTCTTTGATCCGAGTCCTTGAACGTTAATATCGTATCTTAGGAATAGTTCGACTAGATTTATTGGCAGTTCTTAGTACAAGTAGGAAAGTTTTCTTGTTATGGCAAAGATATCGAACTTATGAACGCGATAAATGGAATGTACGATTTGGTTGATAGAAAATGAATCCGTTTGCGTGGGAAGGATTACTTTGACATTTTTTTCATCATCTTGCTATTGCTATACAAAATAATTACTTAACTGTAAAATAAATATATTTTCCTCTTGATGTTTAAAAAAAACAAATCCTATACGTACCTACCTAGGTATATTTGTAATCACGTTCTTGAAATCAGCTCTAACGATTTTGATGAAACTTGCAATTTAAGCGTTTGCGATAAATGTTTGCTCATATCTAGGAAAATTAATTTTCTCCGTATTTTCACCCGAGCAGAGCTCAGTCGCCCAAAATTTAGAACAAGAAAACGAAAACCTTAGAATAACGACATGGCAGCATGGAATAAGTATGTTCTATAAATGGAATTAGTATAAACTAACCTATACTAATTAAATGAGCATGTGAAAGTACATCCCAGCTGTCATTCGTAGATTTTTGGCAGTCGTTACGGCTACTCAAAAGAATAAAAGTCTGATAATCAGTCTTACTAAGGCTTATCGTGTTACCCAGTAACTGGGTTGTGGAGGTCAGATATGCAGATACTCTACGTAACATACTTATGTTCATCTGCATCCGGTTAGATTAAAAGCCGACCCAAAAATAGTTGGAAAAAGGCTAGGCCTTCCATTTTTACCACAAAATTTGATAAGGAAGAACATTTCAAGAACATGTTCTTACTTTTGTCGAAAAATAAAGAATAAAAAAAAAACTAAATTTATGTCTGTATTTTTTTGGTGTACAATACAGAGTATTCTATCCATGTATCTTTATTTATTGAATATTTTCATTTATGGATTTACTTACTGTCCCACTTGTTCAAATCTAAACCCAATTATGTATTATATACATTATGATTAACTTACTAATCTACGATGTTTCACGATATCATAAAGGCCCTTACTTATGTGGTACTTTGCTTGACCTGTTGGAGATCTACACACTCTGAGTTTATTTTTTGCACACGATTGTGTTTTTTAGACAAAACTCAGAAACATCACTCACTATAACAACTAAACAATTCATCTTTTAACTTTTTATGTACCTATTATGCTCTGACAGAAAAATATTTCCCTTCTTTATTTTTCCTTTTTGTAGGTACTTTATTTTTAATTTTATGCGTCGAAATAGGCGCAAATAAACTTATTTTCTTTCTATCTCCGTTGTTTAAAATAACCTGTTCATAATAATTAGAAGAACATACTACTAATCCATTAACCCGGACGTGAACTCCCTGCAACGCTTGTATTTAAGTAGCTACGTAGCTTTGCCGTCCCCTAAGACTGTTTGACTCGACTCAAGAGGAATAACATCTTGAACAGACAAGACAAGTTTTCGTGTATTTTCATGTAAAGGAAGAGGTTATTGAAGAAATAGAGGTACTGAGATATGTAATTAGGGTTAAAGTATGAAATTGCCGATTAGTACTGAAACCGTTTTTTTTTAAATTTAACATATTTATTTAATCAAAATAATTCCCATTATTATCTATACATTGCTGCCATCTAATAGGAATATAATTTATGCCTTTGCGATAGAACTCTCGTGATCTAGAGTCAACAAACTGTGTGACAGCATTTTGTACTGCCTCCTGAGAAGGAAACTTTTTATCACGCAGAAAATTGTCCAAATCACGAAAAAAATGGTAGTCCGTTGGAGCAAGGTCTGGCGAATACGGAGGGTGACTGGTGAATAGTTTCTAATTGCAGTTCCTGTAGAGTTAAAACGGTTTCTAGTGCTGTATGACGTCTCGCGTTATCATGGAGCCAATAATGGTGAAGATCGATTCATGAGTCGGGGCTGTTTCACTGCTAGTTTTGCTATCATTGTTCGGAGTTCGGCACAGAAGACATCAGATCGGAGAAAGCTATATTGTTATTGTATAACACCATGCTGAGATCACCAACAGTTACCTTTTTATTGGTAAGTTTTGCTTTAGGACACTGTTGCGGCGTTTGACCTGGGGTCAGCCATTACATTTTTCGCTTACGGTTATCGTAAAGAATCCACTTTTTATCACATGTCACAATTCGATCCGATATTCCTTCATTTCAGTATCGATTCAACAACAAGTTTCAACACGCGTTTCTTTCTGCAGATCAGTCAAATCATGAGGCACCCATTTCTCTTTTTTTTTTATTGATTTGACGCAAATGGGTCAATATTGTTGGTAAGGTAACGTTAAACCATGCCGCTAATTCCTTTTTTGGCTCGGATCGGCTTCCACGATCTCTTTCAATTCATTGTTATTCACCTGTGTGAGCGGTCTTCCACGTGGTTCGTTCTTCAAATCAAAGTTTCCATCACGAAAGCGTTTAAACCAAAATCGCTCGGTGTCTTCATTAGCAGTCTCCTCTCCAAACGCAACATTGATTTGGCGAGCTGTTTCTGCCGCGTTAGTTCCGCGTCGGAACTCGTATTCAAAAATAACTCGAATTTTCGAAGTATCTATCTTTCTTGTCTAAGCTGAATAAAAAGAACAACTGAAAGTCTATAGTCAAATGTTGCACATTTTTTTAAAAGAAAAGCTTCTTGTACCATGTGAAAAAAGTTTCACTCAAAAATCTCAAACCATGAACGTTTTATGTCAATTCGAAGTACCTATTACAATAAAACGGCAATTTCATACTTTAATCCCTAATATTAAACTCGATTAGATATTTGTTTTAAAACAATTATAGATACCTAATAAGGTTTAGTCCATGTTCTACCACCACAATCTTTACCCCCGACCATGTTGAACCCCTAAATGTTTCTAATGTTTTTTGTAACCCCCCAGGGGTTGAACATGGATTTCAATACATTGGTCATCTTTTCTTTGTCCATTTTAGGTAACTAATAATGATATTAAAGTAATACTGAGAGCCGAAGTGTATTTATTTTTTTTACAATTCTTTTACAGTATTAGTTACTGTTGGGTAAAAAAAAATGGCTTTTTGGTAAACATTGATGATGATGAGTTACTTGGCGTTTATCATTTTTAAACGACTTATCAAAAAACAAAAAGGAGGAGTTTCTCAATTCGTCGCGTATACAGCATGCCACCTTATCGCGACATTACTTGAAACGCGAACACAGTTCTGCGTTATCGTTTTATAAAGTAATATAAATTTCTCAATTTTCTAAAATAGCATCTTGGAGCAACCCGTAGCGCAGAGATGAAGCCTTACATAAGCATTGTATATATCTTTTTTATGTATGTACACCGATTTCCCCGTCAATTGTGCACCGATTTTGAAAATAATTTTTTTGTTTGAAAGGGTATGCTCTCGTGCTGGTCACCTTGTCACTTAGTCAGAATCTGATGAGGGGATCCCATGGAAATCGAGGGAAACCCTCAAATTTTATAGGCTCACCTACAGCGATTTAGGTATTTTTTATACGAGCTTTGCTCCCGGAAAGCACCACTTGGTGAAGTAAAACTGATGAGGAAGACCACAGATGGCCATCGGAACGACTCAATAATACGGTATTTCATGGGTTGCGATTCGATTACTTTAATATGGTTGCTAAGCATTGTGTTGGATCGTTAAGTTCCCTTCAAAATGGTTGAGCTAAACGGTGCTGATCCATGCGTCATGTTCGTGAACGGGCGCCGTCAGTAGGGACTGGTCATCTTATATCTGCTTCGGCTTATTTTAATTATTGAATTGTTCTATCTTTTTATTACGGACGCTTTTTACGTGCACATCTTTCTACATTGTTCTCACATGTATAATTTCAACATGAATGATGTAACCAATATTTTGTAACAATATTATGATTTAAAAGAGTGTCCGTGAAGTTTCTTGCCCGTTCTTCTCCATAGGAACCTACGCTTTGGAATAGGCAACTAGCTTCATATTTCTGAAAAAAATAATTGCTTTGAGTTTGAGATAAGATAAGATAAGTCATTTATTTGTAAACATGAGTATAAATACAAGGCAAGCAGGTTGTTCATAAACAAGAAAGATCCGTCATGTTCAGCCTTTGTGGCATACAAATAAAATAAATAAGAAAAGTCATTCAACAAAGCTAAAAACATTATTAAAATTTCACACAACCTAAAAATTAAATTTAAACAATTAATCATAGATTTTAATGAAATTGACCTATATTCTAATTATAAATTGTCAAAAGTATATGCCAGTAAATATTTGTTAAAATTCTTAATATTACACTTACTCATTTAAAAATTCTAAAATAGTGTAGTATGCTTTCCCACCTAGATATAATTTTAGCCACTTTTTTAATATATGTGCGCTTAGTTCCCTCCATCCCTTAGGAAGTTTATAAAATATGGTGCCATGCAAAATATACTTTTCCCCATTAATGCTGTTTTAGAACCATGTGAGCAAAGCATACTGTTATCGCGTCTGACGCGAATGACTTTGTCTGCCATGCGTGGAAATAATTGCCGATTACACTTTACAAACATGACAACTTCGAATATGTACAGAAACGGTAACGTCAGTATGTTATAATTAATGAAATACGGTTTACAACTGTCAGTCGAATTACCCCAAAGGATAATTCCATATTGTTTTTTTCTTTTTTTTGTGTGGGAAATCATCAAATGACTTCTTCCGTTCTGGGTGGAGCGGGAGGGCGTTTCAGACTCTTACTGACTAAAACCTACCCGTGTTCCTTCTGTTGTCTGTGCAATGCCAGGGGGCCACGGTATCCCTTCCGGACTTTCCCGCAACCCCGGCAGGCAATGGTCCCATCGGACCCATACCTTAGGTGCGATGAAACTAGGCCGTGGTAAGCAGTTAGCAATGCGTCAGTGTTAAGGACAGGAACTAATTTTACACAGTAGTACATCGCGCATAAGAAGTGTTACTAATTTTTTTGGCTTAAAATTTCATCGTGTTCTTTCCAATTTAACTTTTTGACAATAGTTACACCGAGGAATTTAGCATTGTTGACTTTTTCAATGGTTTATTCTTGTGTCATTATAACGGACCTTAAGATCAGATAAAGCTGGTAAGCGTTGACTGAAATGCATAATATTAGTTTTATTGAGATTTATCCTTAAATTATTATTATCCAAATATTTTATTATTTATACAAGAGAATTATTAATGTCACTTTTATATTTGTCTTTAGTATCGCATTGAATTGTTATGGTACTGTCGTCAGCAAAAAGGGTCACAGGTTGATCAACATATTTAGGAAGGTCATTTATATACAATATGAATAGAGGAGGACCCAACACACTGCCCTGAAGAACTCCATATTTAATTATAAGTTCATGTGAGTGGAATATTTCTTCTCGTTTAGTTTTTGTATTTATTGAGGATATTTATGTGAGTTGCTTTCTGATGTCTAAATATGATTTTAAAAGTTTTAGAACATTGCCTCTAACACCGTATGCCTCCATTTTATGTAAGAGAACATCATGCCTAACGTAATCGAACGCTTGGGTCATGTCACAGAATATTGTGCAAACATATTATCAACAGTTACCATAAAACTCTATACAAAAAATCATTAAATGCCATATTAACAGTTTTATTTTATCTGAATCCTTTTTGCTCGGTCACTAATAGATTATTTTTTTCCAAATATTTGCTTAATTCTTTGTTTAATTTTTTTTCATAAATTTTGGAGATAACAATCGA
Organism: Xanthia togata; assembly: GCA_963853775.1. Lineage (NCBI taxonomy): Eukaryota > Metazoa > Arthropoda > Insecta > Lepidoptera > Noctuidae > Xanthia > Xanthia togata. The sequence goes on from OY970794.1 coordinate 6,972,391, forward strand.
GATCGGTCTGTAATTTTCTATATCATCTTTATTTCCCTTTTTAAACAATGGTTTAACTATAGATTTTTTTTAAAGCATCTGGAAAGATGCCCGTGCTTATGGTTGAATTAATTAGATGACTTAGATGCACACACATTTCTGTAGAAACTGATTTGAGAATTTTTGGTGATATTCCGTCATGAACAACGCTGTTTGTATTTTTCAATGAGTTATTATTTTATACGTCCTGTGGTAGAAAGGGGGGCATGAAAAACGATATTTCACTATTTATTCGAATTTGCGAGGTAACTTTATGTCCTGATTCTGGTATTGGGATTGTCAATAAAATAACTATTAAAAGCATCCGCTATTTTTTGAGGATTTGTTTTAATGTTACTCTCATATTTTATTTTGTTAAAGGATTTCTAGGAACGTTTTGCTCTGAATCATCAATTATTTTCCAACTGGTCTTGGATTTGTTGTCTGATGTTTTTATTATGTAACTATATTGGGCAAATGACACAATTTGCTAATAATTGCTTATTAGCAAATTGTGTCATTTGCCAATTTTATTTGTTATTTTATTATATTTTGTCAATTTTATAATAAGCTTTGTTTTGTTTGTTTTTCACTCTTTTTACTGCATATTTTGATCCCACGTGATATCCACGATGACTGTTTTGTTGCGTGTATGGTTACAGTGTCATTATTAAAGTACAAACGGTAGATTTTGTTTGAACAGTTGAGTTTGAGCTTATGCTCGTTACAATGCATGTAGTGAAGTGGAGATGATGGTGACTTCACCATCAGCTCCACTTCACCAATTGTCGAGGAATTCTCCTGGTTCCAGGAGAACTTCTCGACAATTAACGTCCCTTTATCGGAAAAAGCAATATCTTGTAAAAGGTGATCAGCAGTTGACATAAGTTTGTTGTAACTTAGATAAATTATAAACTGACCCACTAAAAGCAAAAAATCTAATTAACAAAAAAAAAAAAAAAAAAACTTTAATTTCGGAAGTCGGTGTGACTTCCAAAATTAAAGTTATTTTTCACCTTGTAGTATTTATTTTGGAAATCGGTTGTTTTTTTTTTAAGTTTTTAACTCTAAAACTATTTATTATGGCTACTTACCTGGGTTGTATATGTGCTTTGGGCTCTAATAGGGGGGCGATACGTCGTAAATTGCTTCAAAATCAACGTTTAGCTTTGTTATTATATTTATTTATTTATTATAATTATAAGTATTTTACAGAAGGCCAAGAATAAAAATAAAATATACATGGGCTTACATACCATAAAACGACATGCATGTGAAAAGTATAAAAATAAATGGACTCAATTTCTCCAGACAAAGATCTACCGTTATTTCACCGCTTATAAAACGATTTACAATATAATTTTGTCAATTTAAATATGTTCTGATCTTCTTTCGTTCTTTTTATGACTTATAATTTTTTGGTAAATAGAATCCTCTTCTAAAGTTTAAAAAAATTGAACTAGATTAGAGGATTTACCTAACGTCCTATTTAACATGGCGTGCCAACCTTCTAACTTAGTTGTGGTGTGATGCCTTACAGCAAAACAACACCATTTATCTTTCATTAGTTAATTCTCCAATCACTGTTTAGCAAAATAATTATTAAATTTAGTTACAGCTTAGTCAGTCGGACTATCTGCCATAATTTAGAGAAATCCGTCGCTTACAGCCTCCGGAGGTAGATGAGCCAATACTTGCGGTCGGGTACGGAATGGTACCTTAAAGCGAGGAAGTAATCAACAATAACTATTCAGGAACAATTTTCTTAAGAGTTGTTATTCTGAAAGTGGGCCTCGTCGCAAATAGATGTCAAATATGTCGCTGTTTTGATTAATTTGGTAATATTACCGTCAAACTCAAACTCAAAGCATTTATTTCAGTTAAACCATTTACATGCACTTTTGAATTGTCAAGGAGTCGGTCAGTCAGAAATATGAAGCTAGTTGCCCATTCCAAAGCGTAGAAGGTACCTAAGGTGCAGAACGGGCAAGAAAATATTGGTTACATCATTCATGTTGAAATTATACATGTGGGAACAATGTAGAAAGACGTGCATGTTAAAAGCGTCCGTAATAAAAAGATAAAAACAAAGAAACATTTAATAATAATAATTATATAAATTAAAATAAGCCATGTATGGAAATAAGAAATGTGGCGAACTAGCAAACTAGAATATTAATAATGAATTTCAATATTATACCACTGAATTTGAGTTTTAGGTGTAAAAAGTACCTCTTTGGAAAGTTTCCAAATACTTTAAAACTAAATATTCGGTATTACGATATTAATTATTGCATTTCATAATCAATATAGACTTAAATAAAGGTTCTGGTCCCGATGGCTTGCCACCAGTGTTCATAAAGAAGACCGTAGAAACTATTGTTCGTCCTCTTCATATTATATTTAATAAATGTTTACGAGAAGGCACCTTTCCCGATATTTGGAAACGGTGTTCACATATCACACCGGTGTTCAAGAGTGGCGATAAAAATAACATACAAAATCATCGCCCTATTTCATTACTGTCCACCATGTTGAAGCTTTTCGAACGTCTTGTACATAGTGAAGTATATTCTCACATTCACAACCTCATTATTGGTGAACAGCATGGGTTTGTTAAAAGACGTTCGACGAATACCAATCTCATGTTGTTCACAGACTTTATATTTAAAAGCATGGATGAACAAGTACAAGTTGACGCTGTGTACACGGATTTTCGGAAGGCTTTTGACAAGGTGGACCATAAACTGCTCCTAGATAAAATTGCTTACAACGGAATTCGTGGCAATTTGTTACAATGGCTCATGGCGTACATACACAATAGATCGCAAAAGATAGTCATTAATGGATTCCAATCAAGTTCAATCATTGTGACATCAGGGGTGCCCCAGGGGCGCCCTGCGGACTCTCCGTCCGCTTACCGGCCCATAGTGCTGCTCGACGAGGTGGGCAAGCTCTTTGAAAGAGTCATTGCAGACCGCCTCGTCGGGCGGCTGGTGCGGGTGGGGCCGGATTTGGCGGAGAGCCAGTTTTGTTTCCGCAGGGGGCGCTCCACGGTGGACGCCATTATGCGCGTGTGAGCCCTCACGACGGGGGATGCGGTGGCTCAGGGTGGGGTCGTCTTGGCGGTGTCTCTAGACATCGCCAACGTCTTCAATACCCTGCCCTGGAGTTGCATCAGGGGGGCACTCCGGTATCACCGGATGCCGACCTACCTCTGTCGTGTGGTCGAGGCCTATCTGGCAGACAGGGCCATCATCTACCCCGGTCACCAGGGAGAGTGGAACCGGTGAGAGATGTCGTGCGGTGTCCCACAGGGATCGGTCCTGGGGCCGCATCTGTGGGACATCGGATACGACTGGGTGCTGCGCGCTGACCTCCCCAATGGCGTCAGCGTCGTTTGTTACGCTGACGATACGTTGGTCCTGGCGCAGGGGAGGTCGCACCAGGCGGCGGCCGAACTAGCGACACACGGGGTTGCGACAATCGTGGCCAGAATCCGGCAGTTGGGACTCGAGGTGGCCTTGCACAAGTCTGAGGTCATGTGTTTTCATGGTCCTCGGAACACGCCACCGTCGGGTTCGGTACTCGACGCCGATGTGAACCCCTCCTACCGTTATTTGGGATAACGGTAGGAGGGGTTCACATCGGCGTCGAGTCGACGATGAAGTACCTGGGACTCGTCCTCGACAGTCGGTGGAACTTCGTGGAGCATTTCCGACGTTTGGCTCCCAGACTGGACCGGGCCGGGGCTGCCTTGAAGTGGCTCCTGCCCAATCTAGGGGGTCCAAACGCCTCCTGCCGGAGGCTATACGTGGGGATCGTGCGGTCCATGGCCCTGTACGGGGCACCGGTGTGGGCGCATTCGTTGAGGCGGCGGCCTGCCCGCCGGTTGAACGCGTCCCAGAGGGTCATGGCCACCCGGCTGGTCCGGGGATACCGCACGGTCTCCGGTGAGGCGGCGAGCCTCCTTGCCGGATTGCCGCCATGGGATCTGGAGGCAAAAGTCCTCGCGCATATTTGGGAGTGGCGCGGGGAGGCGAAACGCCGGGGCTTGACTCCGATGCCGCGAGAAATCGCGGCACAGCGGACAGAGCTCCGTCGGGATCTCATGGCGTCATGGAGAGTGCGATTGTCGCAACCCAGTGCTGGGCACGCCACTATTGCGGCGATAAGTCCCCTCTTTGAGGAGTGGCTGGAGAGGCGCCACGGCGTCCTCACCTTCCGCCTGACGCAGGTCCTCACCGGACACGGCTGTTTCGGGAGGTACCTGTTTCGGATAAGGCGGAAGGAAACGCCCGGGTGTCATCACTGCGTGGATCGCCCGGAGGACACGGTGGAGCATACGGTGGAGGTATGCCCGGCTTGGGCAGAGCACCGCCGTGTCCTCGTGGAGGCGATCGGTGGCGGGGATCTCTCGCGTCTGGCCCTGGTCCAGGCCATGGTACGGAGCGAGAGAGCATGGGAGGCCGTCACCTCCTTCTGCGAAGCAGTAATGCTCGCGAAGGAGGAGGCGGAGCGCGTGAGGGAGAGGCAAATTTCGCGCCCTCACGCCCCTAGCCGCCGCAGGAGGAGACGCCCCGGGCGTCGGGAATCGATCGCTGATTCCCGGCCACCGTAGACACGGGCTTGCGGACGGTGAGCAATGGGTAGCTCGCCATGCGGTAAGGACCAAGCCCGGGTCGACGGCGCGTTGTGTTCCACGCGCGCCTCAAAGAGTGTCAGCGAGTGAAGGGGTCCTATGAGACCATTGCCTGCCGGGGTTGCGGGAAAGTCCGAAAGGGATACCGTGGCCCCCTGGCATTGCACAGGCAAGAGAAGGAACACGGGTGGGTTTTAGTCAGTAAGAGTCTGACACGCCCTCCCGCTCCACCCAGAGCGGGAGGAGTCATTTGATGATTTCCCACCCAAAAAAAAAAAAAAAAAAAAAAGGGGTGCCCCAGAGCTCAATTATGGGGCCCCTACTCTTTATTCTGTTTATCAATGACATTTAGAAATGCTTCATTCATTCCCGATTTCTAATGTATGCCGATGGCACCAAAATTTACAATTCGTGCAAAAGCACAGAAGATTGCCTACTTTTGCAGGAGGACCTTGATAGGCTTTCTCAATATTGTTGATCGACGTTGGTCGAGGAAATGCGGTAAAACCTTAACGCTTATTACAGCTTCTACCATTTTCACGAAAAATCTATGACCTTAGCCAGAATAAACTAACACCGACCCTAACTACTCAATTCCAACATGTGCTAAGAAAAATTACACCAGAATCGTATGTTACATAATTTTGTTCGGAACCAGTCGTTATGCGTGTTACTCCAACATTGCGTATTCCTATCAGCGCGTGTGCGTAAAATTTCCGCAGAGTTCGCGTTTACGTAATGTTCCTTATACGATGCCAATTCTTATTTTTGGAATGTATGAAACTATATTCTGATTATTATTTGTGCGGTAGATGCTATATTTTGGATTTGTGTGGTAAATGCTATAAAGGCTCATCATTCAAAAATGATTATTTTTCATACAAAAGCAACCTACTTATAAGAATAAAGTTTAGGTAACTTGAAAAGATTCAATAAGTTATCGTTAAACAAAAAAATAATAATTATTATTATCTGCTCTCAATCAGAGTACCTGCCATCTAATAGTGTGGTATTCTTACCTAAAGGCATTAAGTCTGCCTTTGTACCCTTATAGTGTGCGAGAAGCTTAAATCAATAAATAAACACCGGCCAACTGCGTGTCGGACCACGCACACTAAAGAGTTCCGTAGTTGGGATGAATTTATTCCAAAAACAAACTTAACTTTGTAGTTGAAAAACAAGTTCTCCCATACATCGATATACGTCACGGTCAATTCTTTAACTGCAAATGTAAGTTTGTAATCGCTACGATTTATTATTATTATATTTTATTACGTATTTCGGACTATTCCCTTTACCTGTGCTGTGAGACCTTGTTTCGTGCCAAACATGATTCTAGGACTGCCTCGTTGGTCTAGTGGTCGCAAGCGCTACTACTGAGCATGAGGTCCTGGGTTCGATTTCGAGTCGGGCAAAGTGTTATTGGGTTTTTCTATCTGGAATTTCTCAGTAGCAGCCCGGAGTTTCAATTTGTGCACGGTTGATGGCAATAGGCTTGCCCCCTATTACATGGGACTTAAACATAACTGGCGAAATGTGGGTGTACCTGTTACAGGTACACCTCTGCCCAACCCTTCGGGGAAACAAGGCGTGATGTTATGTTTATGTTATCTAAATATTGCTAGTATAAAAATAGCCGTATTTTTTATTGCGTTAACATAAAAGCGTGATTTTATTAGAGCTCTAAAAGACTACAGATCTACGTATTTGATATTAATTTGAACTTGATACCTCTACGTGTTCCTGAGAAAAAGAGTCTTAATAGACTGATGGACGGACAAAGAAGTGATACTATTAAGGCTTTCGTTTTTTCTTTTTGAGATACGGAACCCTAAAAATGGAATACTTACTAGATTGAAGAAAGGATTATCTATACCTTAGTACACAGTCCACTTTCGCACAAATTCATATAAAAAACAACGAACAAAAATAATTAAAATCTCGAACCCGGAATTCCAAAATCACAAACGTCACACGTCCTACAACACAGCTGTCGGAATACAACCAAATGCTTTTCAGACTCAAACAGTCACACTGTGAAATTATTCTTATTCCTACTATTCTAAAATGTAAATTCTCATTTGAAACGAATGCAAACTGAGGTCACAATGCCCACCACCAAAACGTAGGAAGGAAAATTAAAAATATTTTTGGTCCCCACTAACGAGGCCGCCTGTTTCTAGCCTATCTGCATTTCTGTACCGACAAAATTGGATTTACTTCTCTACGTGTTTTTTCGAATCATCCTTTTTTGTTCGGAAACTATGACAGATTTTTTGGCACCTCTGAATTACGAGTCGGGATATTCGGTTTTTGAATTTCGTTGATTCGGGGTTTTGACACTGTTGCTTTTCGGCACAAGTGTGGAAAATAAAAAGATTTAGGATTTTACGGGTTTATGAATCAATATCACGTTAGGTTTATTTTAATATCTAACTGTGACAACAATTAGATATTAAGGCATTTTCAGATATTTTTGAATTCTCAAGAAGTTGTGCAGCAGCTGAGAAAGTTTATAGCCCATTCTAAATTGTGAATTTGTTCAGATAAGAATGGAAACGAAGCCTCCATAGTAACTCTTTTATATAATGCACGATCCACTCTAGAATGATGTTAAATTTTAAATTGCCGCACACTTTCGTCCATTCGTAGGTACTTGAATACAAAACGACGATCAGCTAATAGATGCCTTGCCATGATACTTCCTACTCCATACCTACTCTAAGACTACCGCAGGATCTTCAGTCAAGTCTCCCAAGACCTAAGTCCTATAAACACAACTTAAATATTCCATATACCACACTATTAAACCATCGATTAGTTCCACGCATATATAACAGTGTTCCAATCAAGATATTCCCCCGAGCGTTTGACAATAGGGAACGATATTTGTGGTCATGCGTTGTGGTGTACCGGCTCACAAATCAGACTCCATTGTTATACGTGTTAACAACTATTGCGTTACTGAAATTGGGTCTAGTTGAACGCTTATGTCCCTGAAGTTTAGTGTTATTCGGAGTATTGTTGGTAACACAATGTGTGACTGAAAAGCGAACGTATTGTATGGCAGAGAGGCGAGAATGTGCCAAATAAGGCATTCATTGCAGAATAATTCAATTTAAGTAACATTCAACGACACAGGCTTATAAATCTTACAAAAGAAATTAAATGTTTTCAACCTCTGCTTAATATACTAAACAAAATGTTTCACAAAAGGGTTTTAAACATTTTAAGGCCGTATGCTAACCATGTTTATTTATTAAATTCATAGACAAGTCAAGTCATAGGTCTCGAGTTCGAACCCAAGGCACGCACCTCTGAGGATTCATTGCGTATTGTATAATTGTATTATCACTTGCTTCAAAAACGGTGAAAAAAAACATCGTGAGGAGACCGGTATGCCTGAGAGATATTTCTCGACCGGCATGTGAAGCCAAGTCAGAGGCCCATGGGCGGCTTTAAAACTCTGACACCAGGTTAGTCACTAACCACTCGAAAAGATGAAGAAGACTTTTAAAGAACATCAACAACATATATGTACATTCAACATTGGTTTACACAACTAATTAGAAATGGTATTACTGCTAATGTATACACAAAGGTGTATATAACATTTAAAGAAAAAGACATTGGACAGAAGCTGCTTATAAACTAAAAGTAAAAATGTTGTTCCAGACTAATACATTACAAAAGTATTTATAACTAGCTGCGCCCCGCGGTTTCACCCGCATAATTCTCGATCCCGTGGGAATAAATGGTATCCTATGTACTTCTTCAGGTCACAGTATAAATATGGACGTACATAAACGACATAGTGAAACGGCACACTTCCCACAGAAGCGCTCATCGCCGAGATCCAAGTGCATGTCGCGGCGCTTTCAGTTGCGGGTGCCGTGTCGAGACGAATGGTCACCGCGATCTTTTTAAATATGGAACGTAGGTAATTATTTATATATTATTATTATTTATTTATCAAATCAAGCAACAAGACTCATAGTGTTAGTAACAGATAAACTTACAAAATATGTTAGTAAAACAGTATACAGAAACAGTTAGTGGCATCACTGCTGCAAGGTGACATAGGCCTAGTTTCTATATTGTCCATATTTATATTGTGTCCAGGTTATGTCTATCCATGTGCCAAATTTCATCCAAGTCCGTTAAGCCAATTTAGCGTAAAAGCGTAACAAACATACAAACTCATTTTCGCATTTATAATATTAGTTGCTGAAAAAATAGAAGGCTCTTTGTATTGTCATTGATGAAGCCTATTTTAACGCACCCTAATCACGATGCAGCTAGTTACAATGCATCGTGTAACGTGACTGCTAATTTTAAAGCCTTCCCTTTAGCTTCAACAATGGACTACGATGGACAGATTAGAAGCCCGTAGTAGAAGTAATATCATAGTACTGGCTCGCAAATCAAGACCTATTGTTGGACGCATAAACGTTATTATGTTACTGAAATTGGGTGTACGCTTCGTTGAAGTTTAGTGGTGTATTGTTTTAAAGTCATAATAACTAACTTGAATTTGTGTGGATAATAGTGTCCATGTCATTGTGTCCATGTGTATTATGTGTAGCACATGTTACGGACAGTAATCGAGTTAATTCATTTAAAAAGTCGTAACAAAATTGATTTATTTTCTGGTGAGATCGTAGACAGACCATGTGAACGATAAAATTAAGAAATTCTTCTGTATAAATAGCAGTATTATGACGAGAATACCTCAAATATCAGGATAGTTAATAACATCCCTATTCTTATATAATTATACTCCATCATCATCATCATTTCAGCCAAAAAACGTCTACTGCTGGACATAGGCCTCCTCCAAGCCCCACCACTTCGACCGATTCTGTCTGCCTTGCGCAGCCAGTGTACATTATATACCTACAATTTAACTTCAGATCTTCATTAGTGTCTATTGTGAACATGATAATTATTCAGAATTGTCACAGCTGTAATAGCAATCACGTCATTTCGTTTATAATACGTTTTTATTTTTAATAATTTATTCATCTTTATATAGATTATTTTCTATTTTGTGAATGTGAGAACGATGTAGGCTTAGTGGACTGTATATTTGCTGACCATAATTATTTTGTTAAGTACCTGGTACTTGTTGAAAGACCTACACTGGTGCCGATTCTCTTGTACACCGAACTAAACTAACTAAACTATCACTAAAATTCCTTACTATGAGAATCTTAAAGCTATTCTGTAGTAAAAAGTCTCTAAATTTAAAAATTATTTTGACACAACTAAATCGAATTTGACAATTGCGACTCCACGTGGTACGTATACTTGTTTGCCCTACCCCGTGAATTTTTTTAGAGCCGGAGGCGCGCAATTGGGGTATCCTCGACGTGTTTTATATGGAATTTTTCACTTTTTGTACGGAAAAAAAAAATGTTACCTACGTGTTGAGTATTAGGGGTATAAGGGTTTCATAAAGGGGGTCGAAATTTTCATTATTTTTGCGATGAAAATAAAAAAATCCAGTACAGTACTGTTTTTGCACCCGAAGTCGAGATGTTCGTGTGAATTTTAGTTCATGACAACTAATAATATTCCACACCATTTTCAGTGGCGATTAAAAATGGTCAGAATTAGTTAGACAATTAAAATTTTAGGTGAAAAACGTCAAATTCAGAATAGCAAAATTGTCATTTTCACTAAATTAAAATCTCAGTACAATCTTAGTGCTGTCAAACTAAGATATAGTTAAGTTGTGCCACTTCAGTCTATTTCAGAATGGGAAATCATCGTTTGACAGGAGTAAACTAAATTTTGGTGATTTTTAGTCTAGTTTAGACGCATTTGTGACAAGAGAATCGGCACCACCACTGTCCTCCCATACCTAATGACACTGTTATTTGAAAATATTGTAAAAAACAATTATTTTTAAAAGAGTAACCGTGGAGTTTCTTGCCGGCTCTTCTCCATAGGAAACGACCAATTGGAATCGTGCACCTAGCTTCTGACGTTTCATAAGTGCCCATGTAGGTTTATGTGAAATAAAATATTTTGAATTTGAATTTGAGTGGGAAGATATTATATACTCCAACTGAGATATAAATCAAATTTGCTCTGACATGTTTTTGATACATAAAAAACGTGTGCGGTCGAGGGACCCCAGTCAGAAACAAAGTTTATTCTCACGGATGATTTAAACCAAAAACATTTTTTTCGCAGCCGCTATCTTGGATTTACGTTTTGACTTCACTATCGACTTAAGCTACCTCTAAAACTATGAAAACGACATTAATGACGAAAATTTTGAAAATGTTTGCAGCCGCATCTTGGATTTTCATAATTCCCTCGAAAACCATGAAAACGACACCCATGTTGAAAAATTTAATCATTTTCGCAGTCGCCATCTTGGATTTACATTTTGACCAAATTCACACGGAGTGGGGCATAACGCTTTTTCATTACGTGACGATTTCTACCAGTTTACTCCTAACGCAAGCCGCGTTAAATAACTTCGTTCCAATAAACCTTTAAACATCTTCTTCTCCTTCTTTTCGTGTGGTTAGTGACTAACCTGGTGTCAGAGTTTTAAAGTCGCTCATAGCGTAGATCATTATAAATCGCTACACGTATCTGTCTGATAATGAGTTCAGAGTGGGAAATGTTACTGAATAACAACAATGTTCAATACAACTTAATTTTTAAATAGTAGATGATTAAATCAGACATAACACATTTTCAATTGCAAAAAAGTGTAGTCCCTAAGTAAGTTTTCACCACAAAACTTAATATGACAACTAAAATACAAAAAAAAACATATTAGCTTTTTACACAAAGGCCAATATGAAAAAGTTTGTATTTTAGTTACAACTATAAAGTCTACAAACTGCTATCAAAAGTTCAACTAAATGCGTACATCATGCCAACGAACTTTCATCAAGATAAAACGAAAATATAACTGTAATCATACCTTTCACTTTAAACTTATTATGGCCTGAAAGCAGACAGGCTAAGTAACTCATCACAGAATAAATTATGCACATATTTGCACATACATACTCTTAAGCTGGTATCAGACGCCTCACTTGAGTAAATGTTCATTTTTCTTTCATTTCACGTTCACACGACACCGACAAAATTACATAGTCATGAACGTTCATCTGCTATTTTCATATTTTTTTTCATCGTAAGGTAAGGTAAGCTAGTAAAAAATATCGAAGACCGAAATTCAACATAGTTGGATCGGTTCAATAATTAATTCACTTTTGATTTATTTCGTGTTTAGAAGTCACTTGTATAGCAGTGGTGGCCTAGTGGTACCGGCCGAGTTATAGGTCGTGGCTTCGAACCCAAGCAGGCGCTTTATTTTGTATAAATAATGTCATCACCACAGCTTTAAAAACGGTGAAGGAAAACATCGTGAGAAACCGGCATGTCCTAGAACCAAAAATAATCGAAAAATTCTAACAATCCGCACTGCGCACGCGTGTAATTACTGCCCACTCCCTCTCGAAGAGATGAGGCCCAACAGTGGGAACATTATCAGCTAATTATGTTGACGTAATACTTTGACTGAAAGATAAAAATGAACAAAAAATGAAGCGACTGATATAAGTTTTACATAGGTAGGGTACTCATAATTCACTCCGTTCAACAACATCGCAGTGAGATGATGGCTTTGTAAGATTGAAAAATAAACCAACGTGAGATATAAGTGAGATTTAGACGTCTGATAGTAAGTAGAATATAATGTTATTTATTATAGCGTGGAACGTAAAACGATCTATATCGATGGTACTAAAGTTTTTATAGGCGTAAGCCGTTTTTTGATTGAAGGCAAAAAATAATATGTCGGCGGTAATATTTTTTTTTGCAAACCAAAATGTTTACATTGTCACACTACATACAATCTTAGGCCATGATTTATAAACTTTATTGAGCACGTGCTTTGCCTCTGACATGTTCCTGTCTTTATCTTGCAATACCTAACACTTAGCCAAAGTACGTGCTAAGTATCTTTTATAGATCACGGTTTTATAGTAGGTCAACAAAAAGCTAAGAGCGTTTATACAGAAAGTGGATAACGTCACAAATAGGTTTCAGATATTTCGCTTTTCTGATTAATTTGGCGATATTACAGTATGGAAATAAGAAATATGGCAAACTAGTGAATTAAAATATTGATTATGAAATGCAATAATAATAACACCGAATATTTAGTTTAAGATGTAAAAAAAGTTTTACACCTAAAACGGTTACAACATCAAATTCAGTGTTATAATTGCAATTCATTATTAATAATCTAGTTCACTAGTTAGCCATATTTCTTATTTTCATAAAGTAATATCGCCAAATTAATCAGAACAGGTTAATATTTGACAGCTATTTGCGACGTTGCCAACTTTTTGGATGAACACTCTTATGATTATTGCGAAGTGTCAAGCGATTTTGTACTTTATGTGGTGTAACCATAAACTGTTACCCTGTACATAAATTGCCCTGTAAATTATTAAGGAACAGTGCAAGGATGCATGTCAAGAAAGCAACCTCATGCAATCATAATTATTCTGATATAATTACCAAGCCCAGTGAGAATAGGTACTGTTTCTCAAATTATGATAAAATAAATAAAGAAAACACATTTTCAATGCTAATAATATCATCTACATTAACACCAATGAAACCTTTTTCAACCCTAATCAATACATCTTTGTTTACGCCTTTCTAATTACTCAGTCTGGCGCTCAAACTCCTTAATATTATAAAAACACTAATAGTATACAGAAATTCACAAGCCATCTTAAAATCCTATCACTTTTTTATTTCAACAGAATTTTTCTCTACAACATTAATGGGAAAATCGCAGCAAAATGTATCTGTCGTTAAAAAATTCATAAGCTCCTGAATATTCTATGAATATTGCATAGCCATTTCATGCAGCAATAAAGTTTATTTGATATGACATTTAGGTTCGTTGAGGTAGACATTTATTTATGCATAATGTTATGAAAATAAAATAATGACGTGCTGAAAATAGCAACTTGCTAAAAAATTATCATTGATTGACAAGCATTTTCAGTTGAAATAGATAAATTTACATTGAAATACAAAAATCAAAATAAATCTTATTTTTTTGTGGAGTCAGTGAAAAATGATCGTATTTACGATTGGTATGAAAAAAAAAACATATTTGAAATGTGTCATTGGTCTAGTGGTAGCTAGCGCTACTGCTGGTCCAGGGTTCGATTCCCGGGTCGGTCAAAGTCTTCTTCTTTTTCGTGTGGTTAGTGACTAACCTGATGTCACAGTTTTTATGGCATGGGATTTTGATTTGGCTTCACATGCCGTCGAGAAATATCTCTCAGGCATGCCGATTTCCTCACGATGTTTTCATTCACCGTTTATGAGCGAGTAATAATTAGACAATACGCATATGAATCAGAAAACTCAGTGGTGCGTGCCTTGGGTTCGAAATCGAGAACTATGACTTGTCAGTCCGATGGTAACACCACTAGGCTATCACTGCTTTTTCAAATTGGGTCAAAGTGATATTGGGTTTTTCTCGGTAGCAGCCCGGTGTCTGGATTTGAACTCGGTTGATGGCAATAGGCTCGCCCCCTATTACATGGGACTGAAACATAACTGGTGAAATGTGGGTGTACTATAGATACACCTCTGCCTAACCCTTCGGGGAATAGAGGTTATGTTATATGTCAAAATATCAGTATATTTTGTTGAGGTGAGTGAAGTAATAAGCGCTACTTAATAAAAATTGAGAAGACGGAATCTGTTGAGTATTTCCTCATTTCAAAAACCGAACCTCAGACCAAAATACATTAAGCTGCATAAGGCACCATCATCATCATTATTTTACTAAATAATTTGCAAAATACCAAAAAGATCTGTATTGATAAAGATGTGTCCAGTGTTACAGTGTAGAAAACACAGTATTCTAAAATGCGGATACCTTTGGGCCGCGTGCACTTTGGACACGAATTTGTATCGTACGTAAACGTACGACCGTGGTCGTACGAATTGAGTGCGCCCCTGAATACGTTTTTCTCCGTTATATAGGTAGTGTTCCGGTGATATCGCATTGAACGCACGAAAAATCGCAACAAGTTCGGATTGTTTACGAACGTCGGAACTATACGTACGTATACGTACAACTAACTCGCACTCAGTCTGCGCGGTCCCTTTGTACTTCGAAGGTCGGGATCGTTCGTGCGTGTTCGCATGAGTGAAATTCGTACGAAGACGCGTACCTTTAGGTACAGCAGGAACCATAAAGTTAGTTTATATTCATAATTACAATCACACAAACCAATAATGACTAGGTTAAAGCCACCACAACTGTTTGCGAAGAGTTATATCTGCGGTGTCTGCAACTAATAGCAATTTATTGTCTATAAAACTTTTACACGCTCAGGTATGTTTGACAAACTGTTATATGACTGGCTGTGTTACCACGTTTTTTTATTTTATTGCTGCGTTACTTATATTACTGATGTTTATTTGCTGTGGGTTTGATGATGCGTGTAAAAGAGCTTTCTATATGATCAATGCCGTCGTACCTAGACTTTCTATTTTTCAAATGTAGGTTTAAATCATAAATCATTTATTTATTTTCAAACATGGGTAAGAGACACATACATATTATTTTTCCATATAATAAAGTTCTCCATGTTTTACCATCACCTGTGTATGCAAAATAAGTGTAATACAATTTATAACTATCAATAATGTCAACAAAATTTAATAAATCACAATTCAAAAATAATAAAAAAAATTAATAAATAATACATATAAGAATTAAATTCAGAATAATCAATATTAATTACGTTCAAAATAATAAATAACAAAAGATTTTTCCTAACTTAATTATTGTATCAACATACACACACACATCAACTCGAAAACATTTTCAAATACGATAAAGAATCGTCTGACTCTGATGATGCTACGACGACGTAGCAATATGGCTACGTCGTAGCATCATCACGTAGCGTTACGCCAGCGTAGCAAAAAGGGTACTCCCTTTCTTTCCCTAATTTTTTTTGGCCGAAAATCATTATCCATAACACAAATTCGAAATTTTGTTGTACATAATTATCTTTATTTCTAAAACTATTCTGTCATAATATCGAGTACAATAATAATTGAATCTCCTAATTTTGCATGAAATAAAGTCATATGTCCTAAGTATTGTATTATAATTATAATTCCGAATGTTCATTTATAATAAAATTGTTAGTCATAAAATATTTGCAAAAAATTAGGTTTTAGTGAAAGAAACGTATCTAACTAGAGGGTAATTTAGAATCGCGTAGGCGCGGAGGGGCGAGGCGAGGTGAGGAGCAGGTGGTTGTAACCATCTGCGACGTTAAGCTCAGGTGGGACCGACGACGGAGCCGTGAGAGAAACCATGCCTGCTGCATGTTGCATGCTCGCTTGCATGCTGCATGGTTGCTTGCATGCATGCTTCTTACATGGAAGTAAAAACCACATGATCACAATCAACTGTTTTACATGCAGCGCCGGAGCCGTGACAAAAGCCATTTTTGCTTTTGCATCTTTACTATTTATGTATTGTATCAGTTGGGTTTGGTAAAGTAATAAGCAATTGTAATACAATATTAGATATTTGTTTAATTACAAAAAAAAAAGAATTTAGGACTTAAAAGTTTTATTAAACGGTTTTAAGTTTTTTGTTTATTATTGATCATAATATTTATGACAAACTAATTTAGGGCATATTGTATTTAGGGATTTCAATTTTATGGCATGTTATATTATGTGACATTAAGTTCGGGCAAGTTATCATTCGGACAAATGATGAGTAGGCCAAAAAATGGCACTTTAGATTATGGATAAAATAGTTAGTGAACACAATAGAGAACCAGGAAAAGTTTTCGCATCGCATCACTATTCTTGTTACTTTTATTATTGTTTATAATGTATCAAACACGATAAAATAAGATACTATTATTATTTCAACCTTTCAGCACAGGGTTATGAAATTTTGTGGTCCAATTTTATTATACACAGCCGAAAAAACGAGGCAAACGTTAATCAAATGAACACAATTAGCTAACGAAGATAGAATTGTTTTTGTGCCCATATTTTTGATGCCCCGTCGTATATTTTCACTCCCGGGATGAATTTTGTTTGTTTTAATGCCCGTAATCATTTTAATATACTTTTTATTCGTGAGGTCCACGAATAAAATTCTTTAACTGACAAAAATGTGTACTTTAATTACTTTAGAATAGAGTTTATAATTAAATCTAAACGACTTCGGGAATATTTTTAATCTAAAAGCGTATACATTGAGTGGACCCTTTTTTAGTCCATTGTTATTCGAGGTTATTAAATTGCGTTGGTTTTTTTTACTTATACTTTGATTTTGATGGGTAGAGAAAAATATTACTTTTCCACGAATTTGAGGATTTTATTATAAAACCTTGAATCAAAAATTGCTGAAAAAGCCAACATCAACATCAAAAACATCTATGTTTAAAATAAACTAGCTACATCCTGCAGTTTCACCCGCATAAGTCTCGAACCTGTGGAAATATCGGGATATAAAGTATCATATGCCCTAACTCAGGCCATGGTCTACTCATGTGCCAAATTTCATTCAAATCCTTTCAGCCATTTTAGAGTGAAAGTGTAACAAACTTTCAAACTGAATTTTGCATTTATTATACATAGTTATACATATAAGATTATAATTACAAAATTAGTTATTAGGATAGTTTAGGATCATGGTCCTCGGAATGCGCCACCGTCGGGTTCCCAAATAACGGTAGGAGGGGTTCACATCGGCGTCGAGTCGACGATGAAGTACTTGGGACTCGTCCTCGACAGTCGGTGGAACTTCGTGGAGCATTTCCGACGTTTGGCTCCCAGACTGGACCGGGCCGGGGCTGCCTTGAAGCGGCTCCTGCCCAATCTAGGGGGTCCAAACGCCTCCTGCCGGAGGCTATACGCGGGGATCGTGCGGTCCATGGCCCTGTACGGGGCAGCGGTGTGGGCGCATTCGTTGAAGCGGCGGCCTGCCCGCCAGTTGAACGCGTCCCAGAGGGTCATGGCCACCCGGCTGGTCCGGGGATACCGCACGGTCTCCGGTGAGGCGGCAAGCCTCCTTGCCGGATTGCCGCCATGGGATCTGGAGGCAAAAGTCCTCGCGCATATTTGGGAGTGGCGCGGGGAGGCGAAACGCCGGGGCTTGACTCCGATGCCGCGAGAAATCGCGGCACAGCGGACAGAGCTCCGACGGGATCTCATGGCGGCATGGAGAGTACGATTGTCGCAACCCAGAGCTGGGCACGCCACTATTGCGGCGATAAGTCCCCTCTTTGAGGAGTGGCTGGAGAGGCGCCACGGCGTCCTCACCTTCCGCCTGACGCAGGTCCTCACCGGACACGGCTGTTTCGGGAGGTACCTGTTTCAGATAAGGCGGGAGGAAACGCCCGGGTGTCATCACTGCGTGGATCGCCCGGAGGACACGGTGGAGCATACGGTGGAGGTATGCCTGGCTTGGGCAGAGCACCGCCGTGTCCTCGTGGAGGCGATCGGTGGCGGGGATCTCTCGCGTCCGGCCCTGGTCCAGGCCATGGTACAGAGCGAGAGGGCATGGGAGGCCGTCACCTCCTTCTGCGAAGCAGTAATGCTCGCGAAGGAGGAGGCGGAGCGCGTGAGGGAAAGGCAAATTTCGCGCCCTCACGCCCCTAGCCGCCGCAGGAGGAGACGCCCTGGGCGTCGGGAATCAATTGCTGATTCCCGGCCACCGTAGGCGCGGGCTTGCGGACAGTGAGCAATGGGTAGCTCGACGTCCGGTAAGGACCAAGCCCGTGTCGACGGCGCGTTGTGTTCCGAGCGCGCCTCAAAGAGATGTCAGCGAATGAAGGGGTCCGATGAGACCATTGCCTGCCGGGGTTGCGGTAAAGTCCGAAAGGGATACCGTGGCCCCCTGGCATTGCACAGGCAACAGAAGGAACACGGGTGGGTTTTAGTCAGTAAGAGTCTGACACGCCCTCCCGCTCCACCCAGAGCGGGAGGAGTCATTTGATGATTTCACACCCAAAAAAAAAAAAAAAAAAGGATAGTTTAGGAACAGTGGGGTTTTAGTCGGTAGGACTCCGACATAACTCTCTGTTCTCCCAAGCCGGAGGGTATCCATGTGATAATCCCCAAGAAAAAGAAAATAAACAGGATTAGGATTTTATTCAAATATGTTTTTTGCCCCTACCTATTAAAGTAAATCACTAGAAACCTCCTTAATATCAATGCACTTTAGTGCAATCTATCTACTTTATCCTCAATAATAAAACCAACTAACGACTCGTCACAGAAAAAAACTAGTTCCCTATTCAATTCTAATTAAATCTGGCATAAACGGAAAAGTGGGTCGTCTGCGTGCGATCCGGTCATCTGCGGAATGGACTAGATTACTCAAGTTTTATAGAAATCTAGCTTTTTCCCGCGAGTTCGTTCGCGTGGAGGACAGAAATTATGCCACGGGATCGTAGTTGGTACCGGGATAAAACGTATTCTATATCCTATTTCGGGTCATGGTCTACCCGTGGGTTATATTTAATCCTAATCTGTTCATCCGTTAACTGCGAATTTCACAAATGAAACTGAACACGATCACCACATCTAAACCGAGTTCAAGAGTTGTCAGTGTCAATATTTCAAAGAAAATAATGATACTGACAGCTCATAAACGTCGCCGATCGCATTTAGTTTTATTGGTGAAAATCCCCCCTAGGCATGAGAAGGTATAAGAGAGACAGAATTAGTTTCGCATTTATAATAATTATAAATATTAATAATATTCTTGGGTCTCAAGTATATTATTAATATTATCACCCCTGGTTCGCACAGTTCTTACGTCTTCCAAAACTGAGATTTCTTTACCATATGGAAATTTAATATTAATGTATTACACCTTCCGGAATAAATCGTCTTAATTTTATTTAAAACTGCATCAAAGTCCGTTCTATAGTTTAGAACAACAACGCGGTCACACAGACAGACACTAAAAGCGACTTTTATTTATAATGTATTTATAGATAGATATAGATGCTGTCACCTCCCAAGAGTTGACGCGCAGAGAATATACCGCTTTAATTAATTATTTCTTGTTGCTGATTCTGGGTCGAGTGTGATATTTTTGCAGGTATAGTCGTTGCAAATGACGAGTGTATCCTGATTTTTATGGCGTTGAGATAAGGTTTAAATTGTAATGATTAGCGCGCTTGTGAAAAGCAACAACTGTGTGAGAGTCAACTTAAATATGTTTGTGGTGGATATATCAAAGTTGGGGGCTAATAGTTTGTTCATATAGGCAATGGAGTTATGCATTATGATGCTACTGTAGAAAATAATGTCAAGTGATATATTTTATCACATTCATCATCTGGCTAGTTACTATGTTGCGGTCGGCTTCAGTCTAACCAATTGCAGTTGAATACCAGTATATTTTTTTTTTTTTTTTTTGGTTGGGAAATCATGAAATGACTCTTACTGACTAAAACCTACCCGTGTTCCTTCTCTTGCCTGTGCAATGCCAGGGGGCCACGGTATCCCTTTTGGACTTTCCCGCAACCCCGGCAGGCAATGGTCTCATAGGACCCCTTCACTCGCTGACACTCTGAGGCGCGCGTGGAACACAACGTGCCGTCGACCCGGGCTTGGTCCTTACCGGACCCCCATTGCTCACCGTCCGCAAGCCCGCGCCGGGAATCCGCGATCGATTCCCGACGCCCGGGGCGTCTCCTCCTGCGGCGGCTAGGGGCGTGAGGGCGCGAAATTTGCCTCTCCCTCACGCGCTCCGCCTCTTCCTTCGCGAGCATTACTGCTTCGCAGAAGGAGGTGATGGCCTCCCATGCCCTCTCGCTCCGTACCATGGCCTGGACCAGGGCCGGACGCGAGAGATCCCCGCCACCGATCGCCTCCACGAGGACACGGCGGTGATCTGCCCAAGCCGGGCATACCTCCACCGTATGCTCCACCGTGTCCTCCGGGCGATCCACGCAGTGATGACACCCGGGCGTTTCCTCCCGCCTTATCCGAAACAGGTACCTCCCGAAACAGCCGTGTCCGGTGAGGACCTGCGTCAGGCGGAAGGTGAGGACGCCGTGGCGCCTCTCCAGCCACTCCTCAAAGAGGGGACTTATCGCCGCAATAGTGGCGTGCCCAGCACTGGGTTGCGACAATCGCACTCTCCATGACGCCATGAGATCCCGTTGGAGCTCTGTCCGCTGTGCCGCGATTTCTCGCGGCATCGGAGTCAAGCCCCGGCGTTTCGCCTGCCCGCGCCACTCCCAAATATGCGCGAGCGACTGCCTATCTGACCTCCACAAAGCAGTTACCAGGTGAAATGAAATGAAATTGTTTATTCTGTAAATAGGATATTGGAATCACTTTTACACGTCATCTTAAAAAATAAATAAAATTTGCTAGATGAGATCGGCGTTTCCTATCTGACTACTCTGAGAAGAAAGCGTTTCGCCTGCCCGCGCCACTCCCAAATATGCGCGAGCGACTGCCTATCTGACCTCCACAAAGCAGTTACCAGGTGAAATGAAATGAAATTGTTTATTCTGTAAATAGGATATTGGAATCACTTTTACACGTCATCTTAAAAAATAAATAAAATTTGCTAGATGAGATCGGCGTTTCCTATCTGACTACTCTGAGAAGAAAGGCTGAAACAAATTCAGATGTCAAAGTCTCTTTTAAAGTCCAGACATAATCTTGGTCAGGCCATATGAGGACCATGTAGATTAGTCTGAAATGGTCTTTTGAGAAAAGAACCACACAGATTTGAGTGGACCTGTCCTGTCAGTGCAAGCATTTGTCAGTAATCGTGGAGCTCAACTCAGAACTTAAGGAGCTCAACTCAACGAACAATACCAAAGAAAGGACATTTGGGTAGGCCGCATAAACTACTCCAACTGCCAGACCATCATTAAAACCAACCGACAATGTAAAAATTATTGAGAGAAAAAAAAACCACATAGTCCTCACGTTCACAATAATTAAAACAATTTATAATACTTTACAAAGTAATCATGTCATTTTGTATATAATTTTCAACAATGTCATTAAGTATATAAATCTGGTATATTTTAATGATTTTATTATTTTCATAATAATAAAAAGTATCAAATTTTATGGTTTTATCACAAGGCTTAGCAGAGCGAGCACCTCAATCCCATGCTTTTTTATCTTCTAAATAATCTGAAATTTTATAGTACCCTTATTTACAAAGTTTGGTTTTAATACAGCTTTTAAATCGTTTAATGGGTAAGTTTCGAATGTCGATGGGAAGTTTGTTATAAATGCGTATACATTGACTCACGAACGAGTTGCCTACTCTGTGGAGACGAGTGCGATGTACAGCAAGGTTGTGTTAATTCCTGGTATTTAACGTATGAATATCAGAAATCTTCTTAAAATTTGATATGATACCCTTTGGGTGAAACGATACCCCTTGGTAAAACTGGATGTCAGACTTTCAGACTTCTGACGACCCGTAACCATTGTTCAAGATCGACGAGTGGCAGCCGGGACCAAATGCTTAAATAAATGTATTGAGTATTGAGTCATTTACAACTCAAAATGATGTCCTAATGTTAAAAATAATAGGTAATACTTTCGATATAATTACATAGTTATAAAAATTTTAATGTCACAAATTCAAACAATGGACTAATAGCAAACCACATGCTGACTTATAGCAAATACCGGTGTATTTTATCTTGATCATAGTAATATTCCTTCAAAGTATAAAATACCTAATTCAATTATAGACAAAATACAGCAGTCAGTGTGAAAACATATCAAGTTAAATTATTTTTCACCTCAGCACCTCAAACAAGCAGGTTTTGCTGTCTAAAAACAGTGTGCAAAATTCAATTTTGCTGCGAGCGTGAGACAAAGTAACTTTTTAATTATTTTTTTTAAATGTCGATATCAGTGGTGGGTCTACTCACAAAATTCTAAAGATTTGAATTTCACTTAGTTTTGTCACTTTCACTTCGATACGAAAAAAGCGAGAGATAGAAACAAGTCGATTCGAAGTTCGATTTCAAAATTCCATAACTAGTAGGCCCAAAAAAGAAACAAACAATAAAACGTGCGGATACATATAAAACCTTTAAATTGCAAATCATCTGATAAGGTTTTATTTAAAATCTGTTTTATTAAATTTTTTGGAACGAAGTTCTTAAAGCGGCTTGCGGTAATAGTGCACTGGCAGAAATCGTCACGCGAAAAGGTGCTGTGACTGTCTTCTTCTAATTCAAAGATTAAGAAAGACGGAGAGAGATAGAAAGTGTTAATTTGGTTAAAATGAAAATCCAAGATGGCGGTTGCGAAAATTTTCACATTTTTCGTCATGGGTATCGTTTCTATGGTTTTCAAGGTTGCTAAAGCCGATAGTGAAGTCAAAATAAAAATCCAAGATGGCGGCTGCGAATTTTTTTCCATTTTTCATCATGGGTGTCGTTTTCATAGTTTTCGAGGGTGCTAAAGCCGATAGTGAGGTCAAAATGTAAATCCAAGATGGTGGCTGTAACAATTTTGTTTATGTTTTAAATTAAATCATACGTGAGAAGGAACTTCGTGCCTGACAGGGGTCCCCCGATCACACTTTTTTTTTCTCAAAAAAAATTGGTAGATATTTACCATTGAAAAAAAGCTGGGGATTCAGATTTCTTTTTTCCTGAAAATTTCCACATAAATATGCTCACAGTACGATACCTAACAACACCCTCACGGATCGGAAATGTTTTTTTTACATGTTGTATGTTCTCGCTGCTGAGGTGAAAAGTTGTATGTGTTACACGAGAGCAAAGTTATTTGCATCTCGTGTCTTTGAATCCCTCGCCGCGCTCAGGATTCTAACCTAGAATCAGTCGCTACGCTCGTGATTCAATTATAGAATCCTTCGCTTACTTGGGATTCAAAATCAACACTCGCAGCAAAAAACAACTTTGCTCTCTCGAGCATACAACTGCAAAATAAACGTTCACTGACCCTAAACCTGGTTCTAGTTTTGAAGAAACTAAACAGCATGTTGTGGATCTTGTGGATTTGGAAGGTAAATCATAGTTATTTTAAGTACTGCTAAATATTATCACGACTTATGGTGGACCCGCAGTAGTAGCCCTAGAAATTAAAATTTTCTTACGATTTTTTGCAATTTGCAGATCTCAGATATCAGATTGTATCTTGATCATAATATGATTCGCGACTATAACAGATATGTATTTATAGATTAAAATCATTAATACATCTTTCTAAGTTAGATTTGTTCCATAGGAACTTTTCCTATCCTCTCAACTGGCGGAACTGTTTCGCAACGCCAATATGGCGGGTGATATTGATTCATTTTTAATTATTTTTATATAAATAGACACACTCAAACAACAAAACAACGACCATGCAAATGTCAAATAAATTAGTAACAAAGATAAACAAGGACTCGGCGGACTTACTTAAGTACCATAAATAGTTTTGGAACTAGTTATAAACTTCATTTTATAATAACGTTTTATTCAGTCATAGTACTAAAGCGTGTACTTATCCCAGTACAAAATTTAGACCGTGTTTTGGAATAAGACGGCAAGTATTTAACACAGCGTAAATTAATTTCAAAGACATCAAAGCTTAGCGAGGTTTAAAGAAATTATGACGCTGTATCTATGATCACAAAGCAATTTAATAGTAAGACCTCTGTGTCCTTGTATTTTAAAACACAACAAAGTTCAAACATAACTGGTTTTTAATTTTAACTGAATCGTTGACCTAGTAAACGATAAACTTTTAACAATTTCAATTTACCAAAATATAATTGTTCTTTGAGCTGTAAAATTGTTAGTATAATTTTTTGAGTTCATTATTTCCATCGAACTACCTATTTGGGAAATGTTTGTTTTCAACGTTTATTTTTTTATTAAATTGTTGGCCAAACGTTTTGGACAGTTATTTTTTAGGACCAACTATTTGGGGCTGCAAATAGGAGCTAGTTTTGTGGAACACATGAGAAAGTTTGTTCGTATCTCAGTGACGCTAGAATAAGCCACCGAGAGTCCAATGGGCCAAGTTAGTAGCGGATTATTCATACTATACAGTGTTAGGGACCTACATAGACGGTTTATGTAGCGAAGATCTCATGCTATGACAGCAGCAGATGAGGAGATTAACAGAGATTCCACTACACTATATAGTCCAGGGTGACCTGGGCTTTCCCGACATCTGATTTTGAATGGTAATATAGGTACTTGGATTGACTTGCTTTTAATCATTTAGTTTTATTTTATAATTTAGTTTATACATATTTTATTTTTTGTATATTTTATAAATTTCTACGCTTTACAGGTGAAATATGTAGGAAATTTTGTGACATCCTGCATGCTTAATAAAATTTGCATGTATACGCATGTTTAGATTCGCTGGCTGGCTATTATTTTCACCCTTGATGGCTATTTTTATTATATTCTATCGTAAGCATAAAATATTGTGAAGACAGATTAAGGACGAATTTCATTTACTCATATAGAGGTATGTATACCAGGGTGTAAACTTTACTCATCCTCTAAAGAAAAGGGAGGATCCTCCAAATAGATGGGTGGGCAACTGCTCGGCGATCGATGTCGGGAAGTTATATATACGCTGATCGCACGGAAAACTATGTTTGCGCAGATGCAGGAATACGCGTGACATCAGTGTGATGCGTACTCTGCATACATGTGGCGACGTAGATGCCACCACACTCAGTATCAACTGTAATACTATTTTACCCTCCCGTGTACCGCATATTTCACGGGTGTTTTGCACATAGATTTATTTAACTTAATTAATATAATAATACAACATGAGGTGTCGAAGTTAAAGTGTTGAATCTACCTTCAAGATGCCTTGCATAGTTTAATATATTATACTGAGAATAATGTGGCAGCTTCTGGTATTCACACCTTAATTAGAAACAAGACGCTTCTGTCGCAACGTGTCGTCACCAGCTAAAACTAAACTGGTATTCCTCTTCCGCAGTGGCAGAAGAAAGTTATTAAGGAATTAATTCTATCTTTGTAAGACCATTGGCATTTAGCAGTAGAGGATCTTAACTTAAGAGTCCCTTTTTTTTTTTGGGTTGAACTTCCAAATGACTTCTCCCGCTCTGGGCGGAGCAAGAGGGCGTGTCAGACTCTTACTTACTAAAACCCACCCGTGTTCCTTCTGTTGCCTGTGCAATGCCAGGGCCCACGGTATCCCTTTCGGACTTTCCCGCAACCCCGGCAGGCATCGGTCCCATCGGACCCCTTCACGTGCTGTCATCTCCTCGAGGCGGGCGTGGAACACAACGCGCCATCGACCCAGGCCTGGTCCTTACCGGACGGCATAGCTCACCGTCCGCAATGGTGGCCGGGAATCGGCAATTGATTGCCGACGCCCAGGGTGTCTCCTCCTGCGGCGGCTAGAGGCGTGAGGGCACAAAATTTGCCTCTCCCTCACGCGTTCCGCCTCCTTCTTCGCGAGCATTACTGCTTCGCAAAAGGAGGTGACGGCCTCCCATGCCTTCTCGCTCCGTACCATGGCCTGGAGCAGGGCCGAACGCGAGAGATCCCCGCCACCGATCGCCTCTACGAGGACACGGCGGTGCTCTGCCCAAGCTGGGCAGACCTCCACCGTACGCTCCACCGTGTCCTCCGGGCGATCCACGCAGTGATGACACCCGGGCATTTCCTCCTACCTGATACGAAACAGGAACCTCTAGAAACAACCGTGTCCGGTGAGGACCTGCGTCAGGCGGAAGGTGAGGACGCCGTGGCGCCACTCCAGCCACTCCTCAAAGAGGGGACTTATCGCCGCAATAGTGGAGTGCCCAGCACTAAGTTGCGACAATCGCACTCTCCATGACGCCATGAGATCACGCCGGAGCTCTGTCCGCTGTTCCGCGATTTCTCACGGTATCAGAGTCAAGCCCTGGCGTTTCGCCTTCTCGCACGACTCCCAAATATGCGCGAGGACTTTTGCCTCCAGATCCCATGGCGGCAATCCGGAAAGAAGGCTCGCCACCTTTCCGGAGACCGTGCGGTATCCCCGAACCAGCCCGGTGGCCATGCCACCCTCGTACAGCCTCCGGCAGGAGGCGTTTGGCCCTATATTAGGCAGGAGCCGCTTCAAGGCAGCCCCGGTACGCTCCAGTCTGGGAGCCAAACGTCGGAATAACAGCGTGCCTTGTGGTTCTCTCAGGGAACTGCGCCTATTTCAGCGATCAAGCATCATTTGTAGTTCTATTTTGATATGAGAGCCTTTACACTGTTGCTTATAAGTTTAGAAATCCTGCGGATAGTCATTGTGTTGTAAGCAAGGTACCTGCTTTCTATAAAATGGATCAACCATTTATCCAAAATTTCAAAACATTTGTTTCGAAAATGAAACAATACCCATAATAATCCTAACAACCTAAATATTATAATCGAAAGTGAGTTTGTTTATTTGTTACGCTTTTACGCTAAAACGGCTGCACAGATTTGGATGAAACTTGGCACATGGGTAGACCATGACCTGGGTGAAACCGTGGGGCGCAGCTAGTAGTTATATTATTATAAATGCGAAAGTGAGCCTGTTTGTTACGATTTCACGTATTAACTTCTCAATCGCTCATCATGAAATTTCGCATACACGTCCCTTGTGTACCTTTCATCCAGAAAAAAGTACTGTATCTGAGGGTTAGAAAACGCGAGCGATGCCGCGGGTAAAATCCAAAACCTCACCAACAGTATCGATCCATAATAAAGGCAATAATATGAATATATTCCGTTTCGGAATGCCATGGAATTAACTATCTCTCGGTATCCTGAACCCTCTTGGAATGCGACCCTTTTCCTCACTAAGGCGCACACCTCCCGCATTCTTCAATTTGCGACGTGACAACAAGTACTTCCGATCAAGTTGCAATGTTAACTATGAACTTTGAAAGGGGTGAATATAAAAAGGTAGGGCAGGAATTTTATGATTGATCTGAGAATAGATTAGTTACCATGAGTAGTTGGTAGGTAAGGGTTTGTTTTTAGTACCTACAATAGTTCCTTATTTAACGAAGGTGAGCACTAAGGAAGGATTTCTGAAAATTCGTGAGTACGGTGCTCAAATACACGAGTGACATGTTGAAGACGGCAGATGGCTCTGCTTCGTGCTGAAGTTCGTCATTTTTGTCGATGAGAAATCTCAACGGGAGCATGGCTTGTAATAATATAAATCATATTCACTAAGCTTCTCAAAACACTAATAAACATCTCAGTCAAACTGCTGGAATAGATAAAAATATAGCATAATAGTAGGAACGTCCTTTAACGACGATGAGATTAGGTGGCATTAGATACTACTCTAATCTGCTATGTATTGATCATCTGCCAAGCGTCCTACTCAAAAGTTACCAGATACATACTAATGAACTACATAGTTTGTGATTGATTGCGTCGTGCACTTATTGGTGATTTTTTCTATTCTCACTTGTACAATTTCAACATGAATGATGTAACCAATATTTTGTAACAATATTATGATTTAAAAGAGTGTCCGTGGAGTTTCTTGCCCGTTCTTCTCCATAGGAACCTACGCTTTGGAATGGGCAACTTCATATTTCTGACTGACTGACCCCTTGACAATTCAAAAATGCCTGTCTGTTGAAGTCTGCCTGATGGTTTAATTTAAATAAATGCTTTGAGTTTGAGTGTTTAGTTTTTAACCGGATAGTTTCGAGTAGCGTCGTGGTCAACGGACATAGGATACCGATTTTTTTTAACTGACTCGCTAGTCTCGTGGTCGCAAGTGCGACTGCTGAGCGGGGCCTGAGCTCGATTCCCGGGTCGGATAAAGTGTTTTTGGGGTTTTCCACTGGGAATTTCTTAGTAGAGTTTTGAGGTTGGCGGTGTAATACCCCCGTGCCTCGGCGAGCACGTTAAGCCGTTGGCCCTGCGCCTGATCTCTCTCCGGTCGTGTCGGATTGCCGGCCCATCGGACTATGAGAGTGAGGGAAGAGAGAGTGCATCTGTGTCTGCGCACACACTAGTGTACTATAATTTCCGCGCCAAAGGCTGGTCTCCGCTGAGATTTGTCGCTATGGCCGTAATTTGTTCTGGAGGACTATTATTGTACAGACATCAACCTACTACAATCCATCAAATTTCTTTAATAGATTTTCAATCATAAGGTTCAAACTTGATTGCGAAAAATTGTCAGTTTTGGGTAGGCTGACGTGCTGGAGTCTATACCTTTGCCCCAAATTTCGCATTATGATCAATAAGCCAAAAAGTTTACACAATCTACATAAAACAAACATATAACATAACTTAAATACTTCGTCACAATTTCATCCACATTCCCGCCACTCGCTCCCAACTCACACCAAGTAATAACCATATTTTGAACATGCCGCAGTGCATCTGCTTGAGCTCATCTAACTTATTATATCCCGCTGTTGGCTACTACTTGCATCGTAAATTATGTCAATAAAGAGCTTTCTACATATCGTTACGAGAAGACATCATTGTGTCTAATTAAATGTCTATGTTACACGACTTTTTACGAGCAAAGAGCCGTTTTGCTTAGATGAAAGTAGTCGTAGATTCATTAGACAGTGGTGCCGATTATGATGTGAAAGAAAGAAAGAAAGTAAAATAGGTTTACTTGTCACAGAAACCCGTGCATACAAAAAAAAACAACAATATAAACATAACAGAAATATTCGGCTGCTGCACGTTATGACTGTGACAAGAAGGCTTCCACTCAGCATAATGCTGTCCGCTAATGCTGATTTTCAGTGGTCACCCGAAAAATACGTACGGAAATCAAGCCATTTAATAAATATTAATAAATGTGCACAAACTAAGAGCCTATGCAAACGTGGCGGCGCCGCACCGCAAAGATTTCGCCGCATTGGCGTTTACACGGGCGCTGCGGCGCCATAACGTTGTTACGCCTTAGCGGCGCTGCAACGGCACGTGTTTACGTGCCGCAAAGCGTGTAAATGTTCATCTGTCAAACATATATGTTTTTGACAACGCAAAAACAACTGAGCGGTGCCAGACCTGTGTCAACTTCATATCTAAGCAGTTTGCAAACAAAATCCCGTGCACACGATGACCACATCTGTTACCACCCCGGTTCTATGGCGGCCGAGCACTGCAAGCAGAAATAGTCGTTATGTATAGATATGAACTTCTTCGATGGTACGTGCGGTGCGACGCCGGAACGGACCGTGTGGCATACCATGGATATTTGTATGTAGGACACCGCAGCGACACCGCTCCAGTGCCGCGCCGCCCGCCGCCGCAACGCATCATGTGCACAATTTCTATCTTTTTATTTCTATTAAATCAAGAAAAATACCAATGTGACTTTCTATGAATGAAAAATTAAAAGAATAGAATTTAAAATGAGCATCGAGCTTGGAAGAAAAGAGCATTTATTTTACGCATAAAATACAATTTAATTGCATCTCTCATTGTCTTGTTATACCTATTCAGTATTCAGGATGAAAAGACACGTAGAGTGCTAACAAGATAAGTCTGCGCGCGGCTGAAATCGGAACTTATAAGTATGCCACCGTCTTATTTAAGTAAGGTCAAATTAAGTATAGAATGAATTAACATAGGACAAATAATATTTATAAATATAGTTAATATGTATAGATTTAATATTTTAAATATTATAGTACAGAATTAAGCACGCCTGCATGACTTATATTGCACGCACACTTCTACGGATTTACGTCAATACGGACAAAATGATTTTATCAGTTTTTCTGCCAAAATTCCCTATACAACTTTTATGAAACCCTCTTGGAGACCTGGCTGGCAATTTTTTTTCTCTGAATAATATCGCCTCTTGAAAAAGAGAAAAAACAAACTCCAAATATTCTGCTACACATCATCAAAAAAAAAAAGAACAACATTTTTTTACTCAAAATCTAATAAACGTAGGAGGAAAATTCAACACATTGGAACGACCCAGGTGAGGAAATCAGTCATTAGTCCCCTTCACTTCAGGTCAAGGAAAAACAAGTAGCGATACCAATTTTAATATTTTACGTGCTTTGGTTCTTGGGAAAATCAAGCACGTAACAAACACACGAAATTGATTATATGGAATTAGTGTTCCGTAATAACAATCTTGGTATTCGTACAAGCTACAAAAAATTGCTTGAAATATTATTTGTCGAAAACTTAAGTTGTGTAGTAAAATGAAACTGCATTTTAGGTCTCCTGTGTGTGTGAGTGCATTGAGTACAAGTGATTAATATTATGGTAACAAAATATAGACATTATGAGGACGTTTCTACGAGCCGAGCCGTTTTAGAAACGGAAAACGGTAATAGACGGAAAAACGTTCAAAGTCTAGTGGCAATCTTCTATAAATTTATCTTTTATGATCTTTTATGAATTTCTTTTTGTCGGCACGGTTGGCGCAGTGGTTAAGCGATTGACTGCTGCACTACGTGTCGCGGGTTCGATTCCTGCACGGAACAAATATTTGTATGACCTACAAGTAGTTGTTCCGGGTGGCTGTTTGTGTATGTGAGTTTAAATGTTTTTAAATGTACCTACGATACAGGAGAAATTCCTAGCGTGGGGCAACGATTTTTTTTAAAAAGAAGAAGAAAAAAAGAATAATCTCGTCTCAGCGACGAACATTTTCAAAAATGTGTCCAAAGCTCGTCTGAAATGTAAGGAAAATTCTTTTGACACCGAACGTTCTTCAAAGTACCCCTCTGGTTCTGATACTCAGGATTCTTGCAACAACAGCCATGCGTCATCAACTCACGCTGAAATAGGCACACCTCTACCAATACTACAAACATTTGCGCCACTCAAACTTAGTTCGCCCAAACCAATCAAACTGCAAACTCATCTATATTCTGGCTATACAACAAACCAACCTATATTTTGAAGCATAGTGACGCTTAAACACTAAATCAGGACAAAAGACGTCCCCAGAACAATGTCCAGAAATTAAATTCCCTTGAAACATATTAATTTCTCAACTTGTGCAATATAGAGCAATTAAAACTTGAGACGGAGAACGTAGGAAGTTGAAATTCTTAATTATTTTCCATTTAATATCATCTTCGGCTGTATAAAGTGGGATATACGTAGGGTGCACTTGTAATTATTGGTATGAAGGAGAATAGAGAAATATATTTAAAGTTGCTGATGTGATTTATTTTTTATAATGATTTTATACTAGATATACTAGCCCATGACTTCATCCGCGTGTTTTGGCAAACGACCCACCGCGTCGCTGTGCATCGCCCACCCGCACTGTTACTTAATTTTTGTTTAGCTTACTTTCTGACTTATTTTGTTTTAGCGGTCGTGGCGTGATGTTAAATAGCTTTTACCTTCCTCAAGAATTGAGCTATCAAATGCAAAAAGATTTTTTCAAATCTGACAGGTAGTTCCGGAGATTAGCGTGTTCAGACAAACATACAGACGAGGCGAGCGGACTTTGTTTTAAAATATTTGGTGAAACCGGTTTATGAGTACGGGTTTATTTGATATGAAAATATGATTAGGTACTTTTCGAATGAGATAGCCCTTTTCCATTGGAAACAATAAGTAAAACGTTGTATCCCAAACAATTTAATTTAGGATCTAATCAATTTAGGATCTAAATCTAATTTGGGACATTTCGCCGTTCTCCCAAGACTCTGTAGGCAGTACAATGAATATTGTCAAAGCGTCAAACCTGGACATAACCCTCCCCATTTCAAAATACAAAAATATTTTAAATAACGTAAAGTAACTAAGTATGTAACTATGTTTCTCCCCTCCAATACCTAGTAAATGTGAAATAATAATTATTATAATAATCAATGTAATTTGAGTGCTAGGTTTTGATTTATGTTAATTTTTCTTTGTTTATTTTTTTAATTTTTATCATTTATTTTCTCTATTTATATTTTTCTCCTGTTTACACCTAGTTATGTGTGCATGCTGTGCTCTCCTGTAATTGAAGGAGCACACATAGAATAACCGTTTTTATAATTGTAATTTATATTGTGTATGAGTATCCTTTGTTGGAGAACCCAAATAAATAAATAAATTTTAGTACTTATAAACGCAATCTCAAAGCAGTTTTGTTCCTAGGTAAGATTTTTTTTATTGTTATTAATTAGATACAATATATATCTTCATTTTATTCAGAATACAATGTGCTCTACAGTGTAAGTAATCTGCGGGCCAGCATATTCGCCCTAACTTTATGTGTTAATAATTCATCGTAATCGCCAATAAAATTCACCTTGTTAACAAATAAAATGGCTTTTATTCATCTTTTGAATGTTATAAAATGTCAAAGATACATAACTCGATTTATATTGAAACATTTTAGCAGAAATACTTTGTGTTTGTACATAGATCTATAACTAACCTTCTTTTGATTTGTTATTTGATTAAAAAGAAAAAATATTTACAATGTTATTTATTAGCACTTTAAGAAAATGAGACAGAAACGTACTATTTTCAAATCAAATCTTTTTATTGTGTTCCATTATGTCCTGCCTAATAGGCATAAAATAATTATGTCAACATGCAGTAAAAACAAATTCTTATGTATTACTTATAAAGCAGATCTTACAAAATAACAATTAGGTGAATGGTGACAGATTGTAGTTCGAGTAGGTACTAATTATTAAGAAAATCTTGGATCGTGTAGTGTAATCTTGCTTTGTTAATTTAAAAAATACCCAATTTATATTTGAATAGTGGGAGTTCCTTGGTGGTTAAAATGTCCAGAGGTATCTTATTGTAAATTTTAGATGCCATTCCAAAAAAACTTTTGCCAAGAAGAGCAGTTCTATGTTGTATACTAGATATTTTCAGTATGATTATATCTTTTTGATTTTAGTTCACCAAATAGATTTTTATTTACTTTAACAAACACTGGAACTTCATATTTTTGTGTTGTGTTATTAACGATTACTGACATTTGCTTGCACTGACTGGACAGGTCTACTCAAATCTGTGTGGTTCTTACCTCAAAAGACCATTTCAGACACTAACCTACATTGTCCTCATATGTTCAAATTCAAAATATTTTATTTCACATAAACCTACATGGGCACTTATGAGACGTCAGAAGCTAGATGCACAGTTCCAATTGGTCGTTTCCTATGGAGAAGATCCGGCAAGAAAATCCACGGTTACTCTTTTAAAAATAATTGGCTTTTACAATATTTTCAAATAACAGTGTTATTAGGTATGGGAGGACAGTCTAGGTCTTTCAACAAGTACCACGTACACAGAATATAGTAGTCAAAAAAATTACAGAACACTAAGCCTACAGCGTTCTCACATTCACAAAATAGAAAAGAATTTATGTAAAGATAAATAAATTAACAAATATAAAATATTGCTATTACTATTGTAACAATTCTGAATAATTATCATGTCCACAAAAGCAACAAATAAAGAGTTGAAATTAAATTATATGTACGAGTACATAATATCAAATGGCCTGACTAAGATTCTGTCTGGACTTTAAAAGAGACTTTGACCTCTGAGTTTGTTTCGATCTATCTTCTCAGAGTAGTCAGATAGGAAACGCTGAACTCTGTTTTCGAGACAAAATCAATCATGCCTGTACCACCCTAACTAAAATAAGTACAATTACCTTTAATTTGTTCTATAATGGATTAAAACGGACACACACTTCCCTGTGTTTTTTATTCTAGCGTATGACACTCGTGGGTTGCAGCTGAAAATCAACGTCAGGTGGTACACTTTGTGTTGTCATCTGACATTATGCTGAGCTGAGGCCCTTTTGGCATAATAATCATTGTTTTCTGCTTTTATAGTTATAAGTTGTATTTTTCTGCTGTATTGCCAATAAACGCATTTTTTTAAATTTCTTTCTTTCTAAACTACCATTTTATTTCGGAGTTTTTATCATAATTATGTCTACTCTTGTCGTCTTCAAAATTGAGGACGACTAAATGACAGAAGAATCAGAGATTATCTCATTCTATTCTATTCTATTTTTTGTTATTGCAAACAAAGCCGATGTCGACTATTCTGCCAATGTCTAAGTGAATTGGAAAAGCAAGTGTGTATTGCTAAAAAAGAGATTATCTCATGTTGAATTGTCAAAATTCGAGGTAACTTCAAGTTCAACAGAAATCAAGTTTGACAGAACCAGTCGAGTATTTTGTATGGCAGCGCTGTCAGAAAACGAGACTAGTGATAGAAATAGACATATTTCTTCGATGGAAGAGTGAGTAATTGTCACGTGTGTCATGTTAGCCCTGGTCGAACAAGGTGATCCTGGGTTTTTCCATTAAGAATTTTTCAGTAACAGCCCGGAGTTTGAAAGTTGGCGGTTGGAGTTGCGAGGCACGGGGGTATCACCCCCATGCCTCGTAAAGCACGTTAGGCCGTTTGGTCCTGCACCTGATTTATTTCAGGTCGTATCGGATCGCTGATGATACTCGTAGTGAGGGAAGAGAGATTGCACCTGTGTCTGGGCACACACTTGTACACTAAAATATCCGAGCCATGGCCAAAATTTGGTCTGCTGAAATATTATTATACCTACATAGAGTTTTTATTGATCTGTTGAATTTTGGCAAATAGATCAACAATCCACCAAATTCCTTCTTTTTTTTTGTTATACTTGTATCCCCAATGTGACATCTGACACTATTACCCTTTAAAAGAAAAACTATGTAACGAAGAATCTATTCTAAAAATACTGAGACCTAAATATTCAAATTCACCAATCACAGCAAAGTACGAATACTGATCACGCTTGACAGATTGCTAAAGAAAATTCTCGTAATATTATCGATCAATAGCTATTTGCATTCAGAAAACTGCCTCGCACTGCCTACCTCTTATGTATTCATATAGCATATAACCTTTATGTCATCTGTCTGAAATCTCTTTGACCTAAGGTTCAATGTCGGTCATTTAGGTCTTGTAGAATGTCCTGGTCAGTAAAACGACTTCTGAATTTCAGTTTAGGGTTATTGAATATTGTTACTACATTTTTATGTTAAAACAACGGGTGTTTGGGCTGTAAAGTTTTGCAGACTCTTTATTTGAGAGTTACTCTACAAAATTACAAAATAAAAACATTTTAAGGTTTACTGCTGAACAAGGGACTTTTTTGTAATAAAACTTGGCTATTATCATCACGCTTGGTAAGCCGATTGGTGATAGCACTGAGCAAAATGGTGTTAAATGCTCGTAGGCTGCAACAGAAAATCAGTGTTGTCATCTGACGTTATGCTGAGCTGACGCCCTTTTGGCATTAAATCATTTGTTTTTCTGTTATTTGTATTTTTAAGGTGTATTTTTTTTTGCTTTAATGCCATTATTCGTTCTTTTTTGTAACCAATTCGTAAATGTTAATTATTTTAACTCTTCAGTGTATAGAGTGCCGTTAGCGGCACTTTAACCCTATCGGATAAATTGCCGTTAGCGGCATACTAGTGGCACTACCTCTGGCCCGGCTAAAGTGCCGTCAGATATCCATTGTCATTGTCACTGTCACTGAGTCACTGTCACTTGTTATTTTGTTTGATCGTTGAGGTTAGGTCGCTGTAAAACACCACATTTGCTCGTGTGCCTAAACTGACCCTGTGTGGTCACAGTTCTAACCCAACCTAACCTAATCTATCTTATCTTTCAGCCATTTTAATTTTCTACTTCATTTTTCGTAAATTCAGTCAATGTAGTGACTTCTGTGATATATACTACGTGGAGCAGGACGCTTGACATTTCTTAAAACCACGTAAAGAGTGTCATGTTCTTTACCCGTATACAAAAAAACAATCAAATCCAATGAATACTTTAGCCACAGGAAATTATTTTTCATTTTCTTATTTTTCAACATGATGTAGATCTGAGTCCGTAATAATAGGTAAACATTGTAAGGTCAAGAACCTGTGCAAAACGTACGATTCTATCCTCTACGTCTCAATATGCTTGAGAGACAGAGAAAGGTGTCATACGATTCCACTCTGACGCGCCCCGCCCAGTCCCACAAAATAATACTACAATTAGAAAGAAAAAGAAATATTACTTACGCAAATTATGCATTAGTGGTGCATAGACAATTGCGAGTGTGTGTGTGAGCGGAATTTTTTCGGCAAAAAGTCTCGGGACTCGGTCAGTGTCAGTGCGGCGGCTCCCTTTGAGGAGCGCACACCGCTACTTTGTTTATTACGAGACGAGCCGCGCACGCATTGTCGTGATTTTGTGAAAAAAAAATAGTTGTTATTTGTGATTAAAGACGATTTAGTGTGACTTATTGTTCAGTGTTAGTTAATTAGGTATCGATGTCGCTTGTGCATAATGAACAACGGTGGAAACCTTGAAAATTTAAAAATTTGACCATTGATGTAAATTCTGATTGTGATGTGATATTATGTGATTAATTATTCAATCAGTGATCTTTTAATTAACAACGCGCAACTTAGTGAGTTTATGCCGCTAATTTGTTGTTCTCCGACTAAACTACCTACCCACGTCCACCTACGCCCCGCACCGCAGCGCAGGCGCCGCCCCCCGCCGCGACCCGCATCGGGCCGCGCAACAGGTTAGTGACTTTTCGTAGATAAAGCGTGTTTACTTTTTATGCAGTTGATTCTGCTATTTATTTTGTTTGAAAATTGCAATTTTCCATTAACTACTAATCTTCGTCTTTTAAAATGTTTCTATGGACTAGTACTGTGCTTGTTTTAATTTAATGTCGTAAGTCCAGATCCACATTGTATATATATATATTATTTTTGACTATCAAAATTATAAATTATCTAAAACAAATACGATCAATCAATACATAGGGTGGCGAGCTAACCTCAACAATCAAACAAAATAACAAGTGACAGTGACAATTACAATGCAATTGCAAATGCTTACGGCACTTTAGCCGGGTCGAGGCAGTGCCACTAGTATGCCGCAAGTTACGGCACTTTATCCGTATCGGATAAAGTGCCTGCAGCGGCACTCTATACACTTCCTATTTTAAATGCTTTTAAAAAAACTCCACGTCGTAAAAATTATGTATAAGACCTAGTAGGTACCTTATAACTGATTAGTTTGGCTAACGAAATGGAGGCCTTATTTCTTTGCATAATTTCTTTTATGTTTTGACTAGGACTAGTTATAAAATGAAGTAGGTAAGTAAGTTAGTACTTTACTATAAATCAGGCGTCTACTTTCAGTTGTAATTCAATTAGACCATAATTTACAGATGCTTTTGAAGACTAGAGTTGCCAAGAACTGGTCAAAGCAAAAAGTTATGAGCAAAAATATTCATTATGACTGCTGTAATTGATATATTTATTCTATATCGGAAACATTGATATGTAGAAAACGTGATGTCACTTTGGAAATAATGACATCAGACCCGTCTTTTTTATCGACTTCAAAAAAGGGAATTTATGTATTCGGCGAGTACCAATCTTTTTTTCTCATGTACTTACACCGATTTATGATTTATGATTGCTGGGCCAATTTTCTGATTCTTACTTATTTCCGAAATTATAGTACCTAATTTTCACTTCGTAGAATTTTTTGTTTTTGCTCGTCAACCTTCATCATCATTATCTTACTCACGAATTACCCACTGCTGTGTTCATATAACCCTCATTTCATTTCTGCAAGTCTCCACAGTATCGTCACCCTTCGTCCAGGTCTCTCCATTGTAACGGCTAGGTCTGCACAGGTTAGGCTGCGCAGGCCGTTAAACTGATAGGTAGTAGGTAGAATTAAAACAGTTAAAAAGGTTAATACATATATTGATAGTTTAGGTAGCACGGCTAGGTCGCGGGTAAGGTCCTAACACTGGTTTTGAGCACTTGCACACTTTAAGAGAGGTAGGTAGGGTACCGTCCTTGGCTACACGTGGCAGACGTGGGGGGCCTATCACAGGCTCGCTGCAGAGGCACGTGGCAGAAGTGGCCGCGGAGGCATTTCAGCACAGGCTGCGGAGGTTGGACGGCCTTCGTAAGACCGCTGGTAGAGAGCGTCGGTAGCATGTGGCACGCGCCACCTGTCAGCACAGGTCACAGGCCTGTTAGCACAGACACATGGCGGCAGATCACAGGTTGTCAGCACAACCCGTCCGCAGGTGGCGTGCAGTAACGCAACGCTCAGCAGCAGCAATTGGTAAGGGCCTTCCCTCAGCCCGTACAAGGAGCCAATAGCACAGCAAGGCACTACACCACCTTGATGCAGCAGCATTACATCTAAATTACCATTACCAGTGCGCTGGATAACTAAGCCGCGTGTCCGACAATGACACGCGAAATCGAATATCACTTAGGTGGTAAAATCAATATAGGTTATCCAGCGCAGAGGGTCTGGTACTATTACCAAACTAATGAGGAACTCACCCTAGGTCGGGGCACACAGGATTTCGAGGAACAGGGAATGCTATTCACCAGTTCTGCAAGCGGAGACGAAATGACAGAGAGTCTCCGGAAGATTAGTGTTGTACCCCGATTCTAGTGATGTGATTAGGAGCTTACTAATTGTGATTTTTCAGCAACACTCGACTATTATTAGTTGTAAATCCTCACAACGCTACACCATTGCAACCCAATCCATGCAATTGTCGCTCCATTGTGTGTTTTTGACACATTCGTGATACAAAATCTGTCAAAAACTCACAATGGCGAGACCATTTCAACGTTTGTAAATTAGTAGACTTAACCCCCAGGGGGCTAATTCGACTTTATCAAGGTGTTAACTGTCACCTTGGCAATATCGTCGGACCAATGCACAAAGTCCACCACCAAATTTTGAAACATTATTCTAAGTAAGACTAACTTTAATTTATTAATTAGCTAACTATAGGTAGAACTCTTTATCACCTCACAAGATTATAACCACCAATTGATCGTTGTATCAGATTAAGGACAGATTAGTAAACGTCTCGTTCCTGATGAAGATGCATTGCGAGGGATCGACAGGTGGCTGCTACGCCATGATTGATGCAACTATTCGCCGTGTTTGCGACAATCGGATGTCATAGATCAAGTCGCCTGGAGATGTGTCAACAAATGTATTGACAAGATGTGGTTGTATTGTGTGTAAATGGTTGACTGTATGTTTTGTACGAGATTCCTGGAGACTGTCCTGTATGATATAATTAACAATATTTAAGGAATTGACAAGGTCTTGTATTGATGAGATTTTTCTGTCATCGTGAGGTTTTGCAAAGTTGGCTTTTATTGACTAACTTGACAACGTTTTACATTACACATATACAGCCTTGCTAATAATAACATGTTAAACGTCTGCTTAACTCTTGTATTGTTATACAATGTATAAGCTGTGAATAGGCGTTACACACAACCCTTACTAATAATCAGTGTTTAAACAATGCATAGTTAAGACAGTGCTTATGACAAAAACCACTGTCAACATTAGAAGGTGCGTTCTAAAACTGGTACTGTGTAATATCATTGTCATTTTTTCCATTTGGGAAAACGTTCATTACTTTATACTTATGAGTTTTAAAAATGTTTTAAATAATTACGTCTATTTTATTTCCAAAACTACTGATTCTACGTTTTTTTACGAATTAAAAAAAAAATTGTTAATTCACTAATGATGCATGCAGTAGGTTAAGAACGCAGCCGTAAAAGCTGTTATATTCAATGTTGAAAGTCAAAATATCTCAAAGCAAATTCAGTACGATTGAAATACAATAAGAATAATTTTTTTTACAATATTAAATGGCTGAAACTAATGAAATTTAACTAATTCGACTTTTTATTTAGCAGTTTGCTGAACCTTTCGTTCAATCGAAACTAATTTTCTTACAAACAGAAAAGATCAAACGATTTTAATAACATTTTCTTTTCGAATTGTCAATTTCATCTAAAATATTGAAATATTGTTAGTCATCCATGGTTTCCAAACTCAATACGACAAAAGCAACTAGTTATTACAGGTTATACGTTCGCTACACAAGGTCCGAGGGCTGAATAACTGTTGTACAAATTCTCTTTTCACCACTCCCGCACGAAAGAAGTGTCTTTCCTCTACGAAAACATTGAGGAAAGTTGGTTTTTCCTCACTGCTTGAACAGTGAGGAAAGTTGGTTTTTCCTTTTAGAGGTATGAGGAACAGGGTGTAAAGTTCACTCATCCACCATAGAAAAGGGAGGATCCTCCAACCAGACGGGTGTTGTGTCTGGCGGGCCGACTGCCCGACTGTTGATTTCGGATAGTCTTATCTATGTCGTTCGCGCGGTAAACTCTAATTGCGCGATGCAGGATTTGTGTGACGTCATGTCTTTTGATGCGTAGTTAGTATGTTGCGGTGTAACCGCTACATCCTCACTGTTTGAACAGTGAGGAAAGTAATGATCCCGTTCAGATACTAACCTTGCCTGATTTTTTTATGTTAAGTTTTAAAGATATTTTAAAAAATAAAGAATTATTTTGATTTGCTTTGTGTATTTAATTTATTTATCTATGATGACTGAATACTTTCTTGCTGGGAATGGTGAAAAGTTTTGTATGCAACATGTGAGCAAGTTCATTTGCTATTCGTTTTGTTGAGTCTTTCGCTTACTCAGGATTGAAATTTATAATCACTCGCTGCGCTCGTGATTCTATTTTTCAATCCTTCGTTCGCTCAAGACTCAAAATCAAAACTCATAGGAAAAACGAACTTTCCTCACATGTTGGATAAATAACTATTGTTTAAAGACTGTTACACCAGATTTAAACAACTGAAACGTCAATATCGTTTATTAGTAACGTTGGTGTTATAACCCTGTTGTACGTCGTGCGTAAAAGTTTATTAGTAAGGCTGATATAATGTTGCATCGTTCGTCGATTTTAAGTTAAGAGCGCTCATCCTAAAAGTTGGCAACGTCGCAAATAGTTGTCAAATATTTACCTAACTGTTTTGATTAATTTGGCAATATTACTGTATGGAAATATGAAATGTGGCTAACTAGCGAACTAGATTATTAATAATGAATTGCAATTATAACACAGAATTTTATGTTGTAACGGAAAGTTTTCAAATACTTTTTTTTACATCTAAAACGAAATATTCGGTTTTACTATATTAATTATTGCATTTCATAATCAATGTCTTATTTGCGTACTAATATTACAATGTTGCTTTATTTCTCTAGTAGTCGCAAGTGCTACTGCTAATCATGAGGTCATGGGTTCGATTCCCGGGTCGAGCAAAGTGTTATTGGGATTTATTATCAGGAATTTCTCAGTAGCAGCCCGGAGTCTAGATTTGTCCTCGGTTGATGGTAATAGGCTCGCCCCCTATTACATGGGACTTAAACCTAACTGGCGAAATGTGGGTGTACCTACTACAGGTACACCTCTGCACAACCCTCCGGGGAAACAAGGCGTGATGTTACGTTATGTTATGTAATATTGCCAAATTAATCACAAACGAAATATCTGACAGCAATTTGCGACGTTGCCCACTTTCAGTATAAACGTTCTTAACTTACATAAAATGTGTATTACCCGTACATATTTTATGTAAGTTAATAATATAAAGTCTGAAAACTGAAAACGCAATTCCTTTTTTCATGGTTACTTATTAGAATATATATTTTGCAATTCAAAAGAAGTAATTAATTACGACTATCTGCAAGTGCCTAAATTATGTATTTAAAGTTAAACTGACTAATGACTAAGTCTGGTTAAACGGGTTTTTAGCCTAAGTATTATTTCCTGTAGTTGCAACAAAAATACACATTTATAATACTACTAGCGGACCTGGCAGACGTTGTCCTGCCCTAACAGCGTTACGTACCGGGTCCAATTGTATTTTCAAACCATTCAGGGACCCACTCAAATATACACACAAAATTTCATCCAAATCGGTCCAGCCGTTTAGAAGGAGTTAGGTGAGAAACACACGTACAGAAGAATGATATACATATTAAGATTTTCCTTTATTTTATATTCATTTTTAATGTTCTGAGCCTTTGAACGTAGTTTTTTACAATGACATATCTATTTCATAAGAATAATGATTGATCTGTGCCCCACGGCATTGTAGACAGGCTATTGGTTTGTATCAATTACGGATTATTCGCTGCCTGCTGTGATACTAACTTTATAGATCTGATCTTAGTTTAGTTCGTGTATTCCAATTAGGGATTGATTTAGCGACTCAATTACTAAGATCGTGTGTGACATTTAGTTCAGAACACCAAAGTTTTAGTTAATATGTATGTGCTGATGTTCTGTTAAACTTGATTTCACATGGATTAATGTAAGGAATGTAAGTAAAAATAATGCTAGCGGTGCAAAATGCAATGTTCCCTGCACATAGAGTTTAACGGTCAGCCGTTTTCTCAGCGCCACGCCGTGGCATTAACTTGTGTTCTGTATAAAACTAATGTAAGAAGCGTCACTGAGTATATTATTCATGGTCATCCGAATATAATTTTATTTACGGAGAGTAATTCTCCAACCAAGATACTCACAAGGTCCCAACATAGGCGGCAATGTGGTTGTTCAACGATGAATAATATCTATACCTGCATTTTAGTTCGAAATGACATAAAAACTACATAAATCAAATTGCATTTACGAGTAGGTTCCCTTTAATATATATTTTTCATTGTTTCTTTGAGAGTGTGAGTTAGAGCTGAAATTCTGTGAAAATAAACTTATAAATAATAATATATACTATCATTACAAGAATCTACTGCAAAACATAGATTCGGTTTGTAATAATAACAAAGATACAATTAAAAAGGTATCTATACACTATCTTGATATTGACATAATCAAGATAGTGAAATATTGAATGGTGTTATAAGTGAATACTGTTACCTCCATCCTATTAAGATAAAGAGATTGCGAGCAGTGGTGGCCCAAAGATTGAGAGTAGGAGTCACGACTTACGAGTTGTAGGTCATAGGTTCGAACCCTGACAGGCGCATAACTTTGTGTAAATTATTTCATCACCACTACTGTCGAAACGATGAAGGAAAACATCGTATGAAAACCGACATGTCCTAGAACCAAAAATTTGAGTCCCAGTAGTGGACACATTATAGGCTGATTGATTATGTTATACTTATACATCTTATTAAACCAATCTCTTGGTTACTTTTTACAATAGAATACGAATGATTATTTACAGAGAATGATGGCATATTTCAACATACTGCCCTCGGATGGTTAAGAGTACAACTTGAATAACACATAGTCCTATTTAACCGAACCCAAAAAACAACTTCAGCTTTAGTGCTCCTTCAAGAGCTATCTTACCTACGTCACAGCCACTCAATACATTACATTCAGTAATTTGCCATTAGCTAGCCTGACTACGAGCGTTATATTGAAACCGCAATGCACAGGGAATATAAAGGAGCAATTTCTACGGTAATGTCCAATTGTGGAGGTGAGTCAGGTATCTTTCGATCCCAGTGGAATACTTACAACATCGTCTGTACTGTGTTATTTGTGTTTCAGTTTATTTTAATGCGTGGATCACTAGTAGTCGTGTGGGGGAAATATTTGAATTGTCGAGGTAGCATTATGTGATACGGGAATTTTAAAATATGGACAAGGGTTTTGTTGAAAGACTTTTGTGAATGTGTAACGTAACCATCGTATTTTTATTATTGTTCCCACTGCGTCTTCTTGCGTTCTAATAGTCGAAAGAGCTATTGCTTATAATACGTTCCCCTCTTTAAAGTTTATTCGTTTTTTTAGAAAAAAATCATTTACCTGAGATACAGGTTTATTCCTAGTTCAGGTAAAATCCATTAATTTTATACCTACCTCTAGTTGAAGGCCCAATTTTGTAAATATTTATGTAAATCAATTATTTCAATAAACTAATTATTATTAATTATTATTATTAGTTTTATATGAAGATTTTTACTGTGAAGTCGATTTTTTTTGTCGGTCTGGAATTATAATGGTATTCATTTTTAATAAATTTTCAAATTTTCTAAAAATAAAGGCTGCCTTGTTGCGCTACTACGCTCGCGACCACTAGACGACCGAGGCAGGGTGAAAGTCAAACCCAGGACCTCATTGGTTCGATTTCCACGTCGGGCAATTGTTATTGGGTTTTTCCATCAGGAATTTCTCAGTAGCA
The DNA here is from genome assembly GCA_963853775.1 of Xanthia togata. Lineage (NCBI taxonomy): Eukaryota > Metazoa > Arthropoda > Insecta > Lepidoptera > Noctuidae > Xanthia > Xanthia togata. Next base: position 7,017,178 of record OY970794.1, read on the forward strand.
TCCCGTAGTCTGGAGATATGCCTAGTTGATGAAAATATTCTCACCCCCTATTACTTGGAACTTAAACATAACTGGCGAAAGGTACGTGTCCTTTGTACACATCTCCCTATCCCTTCGGGGAAAACAGGCGTGATGTTTTATAAATAGCTTCTGACAATGTCAAGACTAAGTTCTTAATGAAGATTCCTTATGAATATTCACTATAATTTTCAGATGTATATAATAGGCATTAGAAACAGAGTGTAAAGTTCACTCATACTCTACAGAAAAGGGAGGATCCTCTGACCAGACGGATGTCGTGTGGTGGGCAACTGCCCGACGATTGATGTCGGGACGTCTTACTCACTCACTTAATGTCTCTCGATGGTGGCGAGTGTGTTGGATCATTCAGTTCCCTACAAAATGGTTGAGCTGGATGGTGCTGATCCACGCGTCATGTTCGTGAACGGGCGCCGTCAGTTGAGACTGGTCATCTCTTATCTGCCAGGGCTTATTTTTAATCGTTTTTGATTTTTATATATTTTTTTACATTGTTCTCACATATATAATCAACAAGAGTAATGTGCCCAGGATTTTGTAATTTCTATATTTAAAAGAGTGTCCTTGGAGTTTCTTGCCCGTTTTTCTCCATAGAGATCTACGTTTTGGAATGGGCAACTAGCTTCAACTTTCTGACTAACTGACTCTTTGACAATTCAAAAGTGCCTGTAAAGGGTTTAATTGAAATAAATGCTTTGAGTTTGAGTTTGACGTTGTTTAAATTCTCGTCGCGCGGTAAACTCTGCTTGCGCGATGCAGGATTTTGCCTGACGTCAGTGTGATGCATAGTTTGAATTCGTTGAAGATCCCGCCACATATTAACCTGTTTCAGGTATTTTCTGCCATTCATACAATTTTCTAGTTTTTTTCCATGCTTTACTGAAAACAGAAGGTAGTCAACCGCGCGGGCCCAGTGTGGGTTGGTGGACGCGCTCGGGTAGCCCACGACTTGCAAGTCGAAGCTAGCACTGTTGTATCATCCAATAGGTAAGCAATCCAGTTCTGGCCAGTAAAGGTTTTTTAAATAAAGATAATAAACGTTCGGACCCGCAACGTCATAAAACGTCAAATTTGAACAATTTATTATTAACACAACGTCTCAGCACGTCTAATAAAAATGTGGCATTATTTGCACTACGTCTCACAACGCCAGGAAGACATATTAAATTCCATTAGTTGAACTTTTTCGTCGCAACACTTGCAAGTGTCAAACACTTTGAGCCACAACAAACTGAATTTTGGCTTATTGTTGTATCATCTACTACACACTTGCAAGCGCGTACGCACACACGCAACGTCCGAACACGTTGCGCGGATCAGCAACGTTTAAAAACGTTGATGGGAACAGACATTGTTTCCAAATTGTATGCAGTTATATTGACCGTTTATGGAACAACATCATCTGACGTCGACGTCTTTTGACGTTGTGTTTTATCTTATAAAACTCTATGATACTTGAAGAGCAGAACGTTTGTGAACGTATGTCCGATTTGTATGAAAAAATATTGTGTCATAACGTGCGCACTTCACGAGAGTGGCACGGGCCCGAACGTGTTAACTTTGTTTTAGACATGCGTCAGATACATTAAAAAGAATCGACCAATCCGAATTAGAAAACCTATTTCACAAAACCACGGCAAGAGTAGACTTGCGTAAGAAAGTATTTGTTTATGATTGGATAGTTTTGATAAATGCACTTACAAACGAATAATAATAATTATTTGAGACGGTTAAAACTGCGAGCCGAAGCCTGTCCTGTAATGGATTTCTAAAAACGGATTTCAAAAGCTGAAATCGGATATTTAACCGTTTGCGTAAATATCCAAAAACGCCCACGTCTACTTTGTTTTCTAAACAAGCGCCGTACCCACTAAAGATTGTTATAAGGTTTCAAAACTTGAAATGCCAGTTATTTTTAAACGGGTAGTCGTAATTTGAAACCCAACCAGGGTTTCAGATAACTTTATGGTTCTATTTTTAGATTGCACTATATTATATTAATGTTTTGCTCCATCCATTTAATATTAATTAGAGCTCAAACAAACAAAGCTAGTTTTGTGTTTGTTTAACAGTTAATATGGTAAACAACTGTTTAATTTAGAAGATAATTGGTTTACTTATAAACCGTAACAAAGGCAAGAAACCGAATCAATTAGAAAATTAAACTAATTGGTGTACATTTGATACCACAAAATTGAGGTTTAGACATATCTAATAACAAACTTAAATAGTACACTTGTTTACAATAATGAAACATTATATTTACCTACGTATAATTGGCCAAATAATTGTTTTACCACTTTTGACAACAATTCACAGTTAATTGTGACTAAATTGTTGTATTGAGTTTTCCACCTGTAAAAACGAACAATAATAAGTTCTTTATTTCTCCTCACAATGACAAGCTTATTATAGGTTTCACTTATGATTTGTTTGTTTTTTAGCAATGTGAGGAGTTGGTGTCCGAGTTAGGCATAAAATAATAAAATAATAATGAAAAATAGTTTATTTTCTCCACAATATTACTCTTAATTATTATCTTATTTCTACGGTGACATATAGGAGGGGCATGAAATGGAATGTAAGTGGTTATAGTAAATAAATAACTTAAAATAGGAGGAGTACTGCAGTGGTAGCACAGTGGTAACGGCGGTGACTTACGAGGTAAGGTAGGTACGAATCCTGACTGGCGCCTTACTTTGTTAAACTAATTTCATCACCACTGCTCTAAAAGCGGTGAAGGAAAACATTGTGAGGAAACCGGCATGTCCTAGAACGAAAAATAAATTCGAAGACATTTTGTGACATCTCCCAACCCGCACTGTCCCTGCGTGGTAGATTACGGCCCACTCCCTCTCACAGAGATGAGGCCTGTGTCCTAGCAGTGCGAAGATTAAAGGCTGATTATGAAATACAAATACTTAAATAATACAAATACTTAAATACAAATACTTAAATACAAATACTTAAATACATAAGTTCAAACATGTCCGTGATTACCGCTGGACCACCAACGCCAATCGCTTCCATATTTGGTATATAATTAGTACCCAATGAGGTGGCGGTAGTCCCTCTCCGACCCAGACGACCCCACCACACTCCTCCAGGAGAGCAGTAGTGCCACCAGTACAGTGCACAAAAACACCCGACACCCATCGTACCGACCTCGCCGCCGAGGTCCTCCGCGATCGCGACCCTCCCGAGTAAATAATACTCCCCCCCACCCTTGTCCGATGAAGCGCCAGCCCGCGCCGCAGCTGAGAGCGTAGCTTTAAATTCCCCTGACAATAATAATGATCTATCCTTGATCCAGCTTGTCCCATCTTGCTGTCCTCCCCTCAGCGACGCCCTAAGCCGAGGTTCGTACCCCACAGGGGGTGCCCAGAGCGTTAGCCTAATTTTAATTTAGAATAGTTTTGCTCCTGGACGGAGGCTTTGAGTGTAGTAAGCTTAAGGCAGCCACAGGACAGTCCGGTTAAGCAGTAAATACCTTAGTGCTATACCTGCGAGAACCCATAGTTAAAAAAAAAGTAAAGATGGCGGTAGTCATTAGTAGTCAAATTTTTATTTCAAGATTCCCCTATTAAAAACTGTGATTTCTTCTTGAAAGTTGATTTTCTCGAAAACTACTTACTATAAAAATAAAAAAAGTTTATTTGGAACAACTTAAGTTTACAATTTACAAATGAAAACGAAGATAGCCACAAAAGTAAAATACTGTGGCGCAGCTATCGACGCCCCATTCAAAAATATTTATAAAGATATTGTTCCAGACTTCACAAAGAATTTACTCTATGTGGAGGTTACTATGTAGTATAAGTGTAGAGTGGAGGTGGGGTGATGGGTGTATGTGTGTGAGGGTGTGTGTTTACCGTGTTATGATACCATAAGTCACTCAGCTTCTTCATAAGACAAGGATTTAAGCCAGTCAGTCACCTTGCTCTTCAGTAGATTTTTAGTCATAGGGTAAATATTAAGTCTTATATTTATGTCATTATAAAGTTTAGAGCTGGTATGGTTGAAGTGTGGAGTGGCTAAGGAAGACTGGCTAAGGAAGTGGCTAACCAACGCTAACCTAGGTACCAATTTGGTTGTTCGAGTACTAATTAGCACCAATTGAGTACTAATTATTTACTAAATATGGAAGCGATTGCGTTGGTAGTTACGGACATACCTAGTTATAGTACATCCACATTTCACTATTTATGTTTAAGTCCCATGTAATAGGGGGACAGTCTATCTCCATCAACCGGGCAAAAATCAAGACTCCGAGCTGCAATTGAGAAATACCCAATAACAATTTGCTCGACCTGGGAATTGAACTCAGGACCTTATGCTCAGCAGTAGCACTTGAGACCACTAGTCCAACGAGGCAGACTGTATTTTTTTTTAAAAGTTTCAAGATATTGGTACACTATACATGGATAGTATAGTCGAAAATAAAATTTTCGACTGACTATTACAAAAATCGTCTTCATAATATAAAAGTAAATTAATTTTCTTTATGTATGTATTAAAAAGACGGTTGAACTTTAAAGAGAGGAACGTATTCGTGATGGCAGTCTCCAAGTGTAAAAATTTTAATTACACGGACCTAAATGAGGGTAGCGCATTCATTAAACGTGGAATCTCAGAAACATAATTTCGGGAATGTTTTTAATATAATAGTTGTAAATTTGCTATGTGAGGAGAGAGCTGTGTTGTCTGGAATGCTTAAGTTGCTTAAGTGAACAAATCGTTTGTTGTGTTACATGGTTCCCGAAGAAAATATGGATTATTTTTCATCAACAATAGTTATTTGTGCAACAAGAGAGCAAAGTCGTTTTTTGCTGCGAGTGTTGATTTTGAATCCCGAGTAAGCGAAGGATTCTATAATTGAATCACGAGCGTAGCGAGTGATTCTAGGTTAGAATCCTGAGCGCTGCGAGGGATTCAAAGACACGAGATGCAAATAACTTTGCTCTCGTGTAACACATACAACTTTTCACCTCAGCAGCGAGAACATACAACATGTAAAAAAAACCCTGTCCGATCCGTGAGGGTGTTGTTAGGTATCGTAATGTGAGCATATTTATGTGGAAATTTTCAGGAAAAAAGAAAAAATAATCCCTACATTTTTTTCAATGGTGAATTTGACCGAATTTTACATTTGGTGCGGGCGGCGGTCGTCGTTTAGCGGATGTCTAAAAGTCATAAGTTATGAGTTTTGTAATTTTTTTATGGATATGGGGTAATTTTGGAACTAAAAATGTGAATTTAAAATACCAATAACTTTTTTACTATCAATAATAATCAAAAAAATACTGTTTTGTAATGTTACTGCAGTACCTTATGCCCATTTTCCCGAGATTTTCGGATCGGACAAGGTTTTTTTTTACATAATCTTCATCACTTCGTATTTTGCAGCCACCATCTTGGATTTATGTTTTGACCTGACTATCGACTTTAGCACCCTCGAAAACTATGAAAACGACACCCATGACGAAAAATGTGAAAATTTTCGCAGCCGCCATCTTGGATTTTTATTTTGACTTCACTATCGGTTTAAGCAACTTTGAAAACCATAGAAACGATATCAATGAAGAAAAATTAGAAAATTTTCGCAGCGGCCATCTTGGATTTATATTTTGACTTCACTATCGGCTTTAGCAACCTTGAAAACCATAGAAACGATACCCACGAAGAAAAATTTGAAAATTTTCGCAGCCGCCATCTTGGATTTACATTTTGACCTCACGGTCGGCTTTGGCACCCTTCAAAACTATGAAAACGACACCCATTATGAAAAATGTGAAAATTTTCGCAACCGCCATCTTGGATTTTCATTTTGACCAAATTCACACTTACTATCTCTCTCTTTCTCTTTGAATTAGAAGAAGACAGTCGCAAGCGCCTTTTCGCGTGACGATATCTGCCACTGCACTCTTACCCCAAGCCGCATAAGAACTTCGTTCCAAAAATTTAATTAAACAGAATTTAAATAAAACCTTAACAGATGATTTGCAATTTTATCCGAACGTTTTATTGTTTGTTCCTTTTTTGGGCATAGTAGGTAGATATGGAATTTTGAAATCGAACTTCGAATCGATTTGTTTCTATCTCTCGCTTTTTTCGTATCGAAGAGATAGTGACAAAACTAATTGAAGTTTAAATCTTTAGAATTTTGTGAGTAGACCCAACACTGCTGTCGGCATTTAAAAAAAATAATTAAAAAGTTACTTTGTCTCACGCTCGCAGCAAAATCGAATTTTGCTCACTGTTTTTTGACAGCAAAACCTGCTTGTTTGAGGTGCTGAGGTGAAAATAAAATTTATCAATCTGCCTAGCCTTTTCCAAACTATGTTGGGGTCGGCTTCCAGTCTAACCAGATGCAGCTAAATACCAGATGTTGGGGCGCCTCAGCCAGTCCCGCGACTTCCTTGAAGCACGACCTAAGATGGCTGTTAGGCGTCCTTTTGGTTTTTATTGAACCTCGTATGTTTATGCGACGAGTGTGTGTGAGGTGGAGGAAAATGAATAAGGCTACAAAGTACTGCAATTATAAAATATTGTATTGAGACTTTCAATGACTTTACACAAGGTTTTACGAGACAATAAACTTCTATTTTAAACTAGTTCCACCGTTCCTTCCACCATGACGATCACTAAATTGTTCGCACGCACTTCACTTTACTGTGCACGTTGTCCGGTGGTACCGTCCGCCGAGGAGGGCACCACCATCAGCACCGCATTCAGGTCGGTTCAAACCTCACGCCGCCCTCGTTGGACGGCGTTGGCAGATTAATAAACATCAGTATTTTACATGGAGGAACTGCCTTTCTGACCTCCAAAAGTCAGTTATTGGGTGCGATATCCTGTATCGTAAGACATAAATAAAATAAAACATGAAGCGTAGAAAAAGATAAAGGTACAAAGGTTTAAAAGTAAATTACAGTATCGGCAGTGGCGTAGCGGCTTGAGAATAGAAAGAAAGAAAAAAATAAAATTTGGTTTATTTGTCACAGAAACACGTGCATACCTCTATGTTTATATTGGATTTAAAAGTTCTTGATAGCCTAAAAATGGGGCATGTTTGTGTCGAACCAACTTTTGTTCATAAGAGTTTGCCGGGACATTAAACCATAAAATAAATAATTTAAAAATCAAAAACTCGACTGCAAAATAACATAACTTAAAAGAGAAAACCAAGCATTCTAATCTATAGCATTTTATGGTTTCGCAGACGGGACAAACAAAAGGGGTATTTCAAACAATCGGGTTTTTGATTTTTAAATTATTTATTATATTGTACCAAACGTTATTAACATTTATTACACAATACTTTCGTTTGCCAAAATTTTCAGTTCTATAGCTCCAACTATAATAATATTATTGAATATTAACGCCCCATTTAAATAGCACTTAAATTTTATGACACAACTGTGTAAAATTAAAATGAGTGTGTTCGTCTATTGATTCCAATGTGTGGGTACTAATACAACCTTTTTAGAAAACCAAATAAATCCTTTTTGACAAGGTCAAGTGTCAAAAAAGCTTTAAATTTATCGTACAAGGGCTTAATGTAACATGTTTATCATGACTTGTCAATGGTACCTAAATGAAGGACTAAAATCTTTTTAGTATTTCATTTTTATATTGATTTGATATTGTAATATGTAAGCACAGAATTATTTTCAATATGTATTCAATTTGTAAAGAGTATTCGCTATAAAGTTGGCTGGAGATATTTTCTTCCAACGACGATTAAAAAAAAGAGTGACTCACATTCTTTCAGTCGGTATGCTCCATAATATACATTTATTTACTTACTAGCTTTCGCCCACGGCTTTGCTCGCGTGGAGATCGGAAATTATACCACGGGAACGTACTACCAAAGTATACTATAATGTTTATCCAGGTTTTAAACTATCTGTGTGCCAAACTTCATACAAAACCTTTCAACCGTTTTTGCCAACTTTCACACTTATAATATAATATATATATATATATATATATAGTAGGAAGTAGGATTAAAGTAGTTTTAATTTCTGACACTGAAAAGGGGAGAAAATATTTTTTTTTTACAGTTGTAACAGAAATTGTTATAACTTTGTTTTTTTTATTAATTAGGGAGGCATTGTGTGTGAGATGATTCTTAACGACTTTTCCTTCTTCCCAGATCGATTTGATTCGTCAGTTTCTCAAAACAAATAACGTAATGAAATACATAATTCCCTTGCTAAGCAAATAAAGGTTACAAAGGGTCGCTCTCAACGGCATCGCCAGTATTAGGAGGAAAATGTACCACAATGTTAGATTGATGGTCATGTTTGGTAGCCCAATGTTTTATACATTCAATGGAATTAAGGAAATATATGGCGGAAATTAGTACGTCGTTGTTTTTGTTGAATTAATTTATGGCTAAGGAAGGGTCTATGGAGGCATGAAGGGTGTAAAGTTCACTCATTCTGTATAGAAAAGGGAGGATCCTCCGACCAGACGGGTGTAGTGTCTGGTGGCCCAATGATTGATGTCGGGAAGTTATATACATATGCTGATCGCGCGGTAAACACTGCTTGCGCAATGCAGGATTTCGCGTGACATGTGGCAATGTATATGAGACCACAGGTCTCTATCTTGCAGGATAGGACAGAAGCCTGAGAATTTCGAAAACATATTGGTCACTGTATTTTCTGCTGCTTTGGTAGGTACAATTCCGAAGGTGACAGCAAACGCTTCCGTGGATAGCGACTTTCCCCCCCCCCCCACTACCACCGCAATGTCGTAACTACTGAAGCGTTTTCATAGGCATTATATTCATTTCATGAACCAGTAGTGTCGCAGCGGTCGTTGTTTTCAATCGCAGCAGTTAGCATTCTCCGGTCGCCTTCGAAATTGCAAGATGTTAAGTTGTGTTTGTTCATGACTCATGGCTCTTTGTGATCATCATCATTAGAATCAGATAAAGGATCTATTTTTTATTTTTAAACTGGGCTTCTTCTTCTTAGCGTGTCTATGGAATTTTTTTGAGACCAGAGTCAATGTCAAAGTCAAATCATTTATTTCAAATAGGCCCTTGGGACTTAAGAGGGAACAGGGACCGCGATTCTCTATACAAACGTATTCCCCGTTTTTCTTCATGAATAATGCCTCTAGAGCTGTCATTTTTTTTAATAAAATCAGGGTCTCTATAGGCATGTCCTTGTCATTTCCTTTTTTCAGCAATTAATAAGTAAGGAACTATGACCCTCCAAAAATAACAAAAATACCCCATTTTTACCGCCGTGATTAGAGGACTACGAGTACCAGACTAATTTGGAAAAGTTTTTAGCATAAAAGAAAATAATAGGAACCTAGACATACTCTTTCTTAAATTTATAATGTAAAAAATTATTAAATCGGCTTAGTTTTCGAGAAGAAAAAAGAAGAATGCCAAACGTCGTTTTCGTCAAAAATTTTGTGATATAATCGATCTGAGCTGCAGTTGTCCCTATCGCACTTTACGGGGTTAAACTCGGTTTTTCGGGCGCAGCGCGACGGCAATAGTTTCTTCAAATACCTATTTTTCAAATTCCTTGCAGCCCCTGTTCCCTCTTAAGAACGTCAAAATTAAAAAAAAAAAATGTTGTATTGTTTCTAGTTACGAGTTTTGGAGGAGGAGGAGTTGTACTAGAGTCACAGATTAGTATAGATGGGTCACTCCGCAAAATCATTTAAATGAAAAGCGACTCAGGTCGCGCAGTGATAATTACCGACAGTTATATTCACCTAGAAGTTGCCACTCTTTCTATCGCGTTACTCTTATATGTTCTGACTACTTTACGCCCACTGAATTCGACAAGTCGAGCCCACCGTAGCTTTGTACTTGTAGCTTCATAACTAAAATGCGGAGTGACCCATCTGTACCTATTCATCTGTGGCAGCGTGCAGGAATCAGGGCAAGCCGGTCCCGATAATAATATCATGTCTAAATTAATAAAAACGTTCTAATATTCATTTGAATTAAGTACCAACAACACTTAGCAAGAATTTAATGGAAAAGCCACATGATATACCTTCCATATTTTACCACACCAACAACGTTCATTACTTTCAATACCATCGCACACAAAGTCTACGCTGCCCTTGGAACGCCACCCAAATGAGTTGGTAAACAAATCTACGGAACAACACATGTTGAGGTTCTTCCGTGTCAGTGCTTCATTACCGTTCACCCGTCGCAAGGCATCAGTATTACGATCTGCTTGGTTTCTAGTACAATTTCTTGGAAGAGGAGATCGGTATATCTTCCGTAAAATAATATTTCAACAGGGACTCTATAGGCTGTTACGCTTATGAATTTCGTACTCCCAGTTATATTTAAGTCCTAAGTAAACATCGTAGCTTTTTTTCATTAGTCTTTGCGCTAAGTTTTTGCAAGACTTGCTTTGAATATTGTCTACCAATCAACGTAGAAGTTCCGACTGGCTGGCTCTCTGAAAATAAAATTATTGAAGATCTTTCACACTGGTTCTTGTACTATGTTGATATAGGTACCTAGCTATCTGTAAAAATAAATTAAAATTACTTAGGCATAGCTAAAGAAATCCAACAAAATAAATTAAAAATATTTCAGTGGAGAACCTATGGAGAACCACTTAAATATTTTAGATTTATCATTTAAATCCACTTAAATAATATTTAGAAAAATAAACTCTACACAAAAAAATAAGCAATTCATTAGTCTAACCTAAAATTTAAAAAAAACCCATATTGTATAATCACATAATATTTTTGAATAACCACTCAAAAGGATTTGCATAAAAGTAAACTAAGGCTCCTCATATCCCACTCTTAAATGAAAGAGAAAATTTATGTAAAGAGCATTCGTTCCCGTGTCTTTAATAGCTTTAAGTGCTGAAATAAAACACACTAGGTATTTGGAATTTAAATAAAAATACAATTTAGTTAAAAGCATTCTCTAAGCTCTTGTGAAGCAGTTTGTTTTATCTGCTTCAGGTACACATCAATGTCGCAACTTTTTTTAAGACACTGCAGTATAATGGACATTATACTTAAGCTTAAGAGTCCGGTGTTACTAATTAACTGTGTAGGTAGTTGATTATGTCCGGCCCTGGTTCAGGCCATGGTACGGAGCGAGAGGGCATGGGAGGCCGTCACCTTCTTCTGCGAAGCAGTAATGCTCGCGAAGGAGGAGGCGGAGCGCGTGAGGGAGAGGCAAATTTCGCGCCCTCACGCCCCTAGCCGCTGCAGAAGGAGACGCCCTGGGCGTCGGGAATCGATTGCCGATTCCCGGCCACCGTAGGCGCGGGCTTGCGGACGGTGAGCAATGGGTAGCTCGCCGTCCGGTAAGGACCAAGTCCGGGTCGACGGCGCGTTGTGTTCCACGCGCGCCTCAAAGAGATGTCAGCGAATGAAGGGGTCCGATGAGACCATTGCCTGCCGGGGTTGCGGGAAAGTCCGAAAGGGATACCGTGGCCCCCTGGCATTGCACAGGCAAGAGAAGGAACACGGGTGGGTTTTAGTCAGTAAGAGTCTGACACGCCCTCCCGCTCCACCCAGAGCGGGAGGAGTCATTTGATGATTTCCCACCCAAAAAAAAAAAGAAAAAAAAAGGTAGTTGATTATGTGATGTAATTATTGATGTTTTTCAACATCTTGAATTATATTTTGTGAGAAAGCATAAACAAACATTTTGTATTTACCGCGTTTCGAGCAATTAAAATACAACGATTGAACTTGCTACTATGTTGACTAATAATCATTATTCCAACACACGACCACACAATACATTTTCAAGTAACTAGCTGGAAATATTACACTAATAACTCTACAAACAAAATAACAGTCGGGTAATTATAATAATCTGCATAAAGCAACTCCGGGCAATACAGTACATATTTATCTTTCCTATTCATTGATTCCGCCATTAAAATGAACGCGACAATTATCGAAAACACAAAACGATTAACCTAGATAAAGGCCTGGCTATTGATTCCGTACTGGCCGCAAACCAGAAAACCAGAGAACCCACCACTATAATTCACCAACCGAAATTTTAACCCTCACTTCACTGTACACTGCTCTTTTTGTCAAACAAGATCTATTAAAAATGCACCAACGACTTTACATAAACAGCAATGGAATGCAAATAAAAAACGTAAACTTATCGTTTCGTCATCGCTTGATACCCCTCTGGGTATCGTTAATTCTTATTGAATACCTCGTATTGTTCGCTAATTGAATGGAATCAATCAATTTCAGCGTATATCAACTTTTACGATATAAACGACATTCGCAGAACTGAATAAAATATAGAGCATCCGTTTTAAGAGTTAAATCGGGATGTGGGTATGCAACAGTAAATCAAATATTTAGGTAACAAAATATAGCGGTACACATATGAATTTGAAGATGATAAAACTAGTAGTATAGTATGATCGAATTTGAAAAACAAACGCTAATAAAAGCTGTGTTGGGCGTCGATTTGAATCAGGTGTCAGGTCATTCTGTATGTCAGCACAACTGACGGGGTCCTCTAGGACCAATGCCTGCCGGGGTCGCGGGAAATTTCGAAAGGGATACTGTGGCCTCTGGCAACATACAGGCAACTGAAGGAACACGGGTTGGTTTTAGTCAGTAAGTGTAAGGGCATGAGCCTATACACTTAATGTTGAATGTTAATAAAATAAATGTTAATGTTCAAAAAAGAGAAGAAAACAAAGAAGAAAGGAAATTATACTAAAAATAATGTAAATGTAAAAATGTAAAATAATAGAAAATGCTATAAAAATGTTACAAAATGTTGGATGTTGCGCGAGCTCGATATTAAATCGAAGACTGACTTACTTGCGTACGTGCCGATACTACATTTTATAAATTAACAAAATTTGCAGTATTTTTACTAGGCCAAAGTACAATGTGCGGTTGCTGACCGTACATCTTGGCGGGGCAAAAGATAATAATTAAGATAACTTATTAAAGAATATTTTCCTAATGTAAATAAAAATCATCAAATGAAAATAATGTCAGTAAAAAATAATTATAAGTCAAATGTTAAAAGAAGGTGTTGCGTAGTTAGGTTCTAAGTTTTCAGTGGATGCTGCAGCTCTTGGTGGCTTCCGTGGCGGTAATCTGGTGGGCGCGCCGGCGGCACTGACGGCGAGCCTGCCGCAGCGTTTGCAGTACACGTAGGCTCCTCCCGCGACGACTATTGACAAGATCAGAAGTCCCATCGTGGAGTATGAAACGATGTATTGGTGTACATCGTGTTGCGTCATTTCAGCCTGTTTCGTTTGATCTTCCAATTCTTTCAACGAATTATGAAGTTTTTCATAATCGTTTCTTATAAATTGCGCGTTCTGTTGTCCAGTTGTTAAATCAAGTGGCTGGACAGATGTTAAATTGTTGATGTCTTCCAGGTCTATCAGTGGTATTTCCGGGTTGACATACATTTTGTTTGTGTAGTAAACTTGTGTGTAGTATGTTTCTTCGTTGTTTCTTATTATAAATCCTTCTTTGGCTTCTAGAATTCCCGTTAAATGTATTGTCTTAGTAGTCATACGACCTTCACAGATGATTTGCAGTTGGCAATCCGTGCAGCAGACATAGAGCCATGTGTTAGGTTTTTGTAATGGTGTCCACTTATTGTTGCAGGATTCGGATGTGTAGATACATTTTGATAATGTAATGTTGGTTATTGCGCCGATTTCGCATGGAATTTGATGATTTCTCATGTTACGTGTCGGTTTGTTCAGTGAACATACATATGTACTTGGTTCAATTTTAATACAAAATTCCAGATCACTGTCTGTGAGCTGCATGTATATCTCTTTTTTTATATTGACTGCAACATATTCCGAGTTTGTTTTCATTGTAAGTGAATGTTTGTTATCCTTTATCATCGGAATAGGTACTGTTTTATATATAGTGAATGGGGTGTCACCTGTTAATGGTAATGTAATTTCGATGATAAAGTATTGGTCATATAATCTGGATTTTACCTCTAGTAGTTTGTATATGTCAGCTAATTGGTTTTGCATATTATCTACTGGTATTGATAATTGTTGTGGCAACTGTCCGGAGATAATGTTGAGCTCCTGAAAGAGCTGGTTCTGCGGTAAAAGTCTGGTGTCTACATGACCATGGTGAATGTTGATAGCTGTGTCTAAAAGCATGTGTTGGATGTGTCGTAGTTTAGACAGAATTATTGAATTAGTTAGAGCCATGATGTTAAAGTAGTTCAATGCTTCCTCTTGCTCGACAGCATTACCCAATTTCTGTAAATAGTTCTCGGTAGCGTTAAGATGTAGGTTTAAGAGATTGAACTAAGTGTTCATCGCCTCTTCATTTCTCTTTAAAATGTTATTTTGTGCCTCAATTATTGATGTTTGACCCTTGATTAGGCTCAATAAATGTTCTCTGTTATTTTGCAATGTTTCTATGTCCTTTTTATATTGTATTGCAAACCTTTCATCTAGCACTCCGAATAAGCTGTTTGCAAGGTAGCCTATTCCATTGATAAGACCTCGGGTAACGCGCCCCTTTATCTGCCCATGATGTGTCTCCAACATGTAATTGTTATGGTCAAGTTCGTTAAGTTCTTGCTCGAATTCAGTCATAATGGTTTTGCACATCGTTTGGTATGCAAATTATTCACACCTTTCTTTCAAATGTTTTACTACTCTATGTATGTTTTCCATGCCTTGCCAGTAAGATGTCATATTATAGTAGGTAACAATCTTCCAGTCATCATGTACGGTTTGCAAACTGCCGATTTTGTCAAAGTACACTGCTCTATTTGGTTCAAACGGTGTGATATTTATGGCGTCGTTGCTTTGCTTTGCTTTTCAATAAGTCCAAAAGTGAAAACTTGAGAACTTGTATTACTTGCATCAACTCTGAAAATAAAAAAATTGCTCAAAGGAAGGATATAGCCGATGCATTCAATAATTATTTTATCGATAAAATCCAGCCAACAAGTAACGCAGGAACGAACTCAACGTCACTGATCGATAGCAGAGCACAGTCTATGTTTTTGGCTCCGTGTACACCACATGACATATTCTATATTATAATGAAACTTAGAAACACGAACAGCGTTGGCTATGATGGTATTGCCACAAAAATATTAAAAGCAGTTGCATTGATAATATCTACACACTTATGTTTCATTATCAATCTTTGTATAAGCGCAGGCACCTTTCCTGATTCTTTAAAAAAGTCTATAGTAAAACCGCTTTATAAGAAGGAAAATCACGAATTGATGTCAAACTACAGACCGATTGCGATTATACCAGTGTTATCCAAAGTCTTCGAAAAATATATATCGGGGGAAATCAACAATTATTTAGAAAAATATCACATTTTAGCTGACGAACAAAAGGGATTTCGCAAAAACAAAAGTATAAATCTGGCTATTTATGAATTTCTACATAATGTCATGTTAAACGTAGATAAGAGGACACCTGTGTGCGCCATTTTCTGCGACATGACACAGGCTTTTGATTGTGTGCATTACAATTCCCTAGCAGCGAAACTTGAAGCGTATGGTATTAGGGGTAACGTCTTAAAACTAATTGAATCTTATCTTCACAAACGTAAGCAGGTTACCGAAATAAGTCAAATTTGCAACAAACGTGAGATAACTGTAAGATCCGAGGAACGAGAAGTAATATACGGAGTACCGCAAGGCAGTGTGGTGGGCCCTCCGATGTTCACTTTATATATAAATGACTTGCCTAAAGCTGTTGACCACCCAATGACACTTTTTGCTGACGATTGCACTGTGACTATAGCTTGTAATGACAAAAGTACGTATGAACATGACATTAATAATTCGCTTATATCTATCATAAATTGGCTTAATAATAATAATTTAATCATTAATTTAAAAAAGACTAATGTAATTCATTTCGGACAACGTACACATACAGCTAACAATAATAATGTCCAGTATAATAATATTAATATAAATGCAACTGACACAACAAAATTTCTGGGACTTATAATTGATGATAAGTTGTGTTGGAAGCCCCAAATAGAAGCTCTGAGTAAGAAAATAAGTAGTGCAGCCTACGCTTTGAAACAACTAGCAGCGGTTCTCAATAAAGATGCATTAATTACTGCGTACTATGGATTGGCTGAATCCATTCTTAGATACGGAGTTATTTTCTGGGGAAATAGTACGGACAATGAAGTAGCGTTTCGGGCCCAGAAAAGATGCATCAGATCGATGTTTCGACTTCAAACAACAGACAGCTGCAAACCCTATTTTAAAGAGCATAGAATATTGACATTACCCTCATTATACATTTTGGAAACGGTAATGTTCACTGTAAGTCATCCTAACTTATTCCAACGTTTGTCTGATGCTGTGCCAAGGAATAGACGTGACAATACTCTACTCTGTGTTCGCGGCGGTAAAACTGCTCTTTTGCATAAGAGCATTTATTACATGGCTCCGACCATATTTAATAAATTGCCCAAGTCATGGAGATTATTGGATGTATCTGGCCTTAAATTGAAATTGAGAAAATTATTAATAGAGAGATCTTATTATAGTATTTCGGAATTTATGAAAGAGGATAATTTTTCTTGATGATTATGTATTTTAATTTGTTTTATTGTATAATGTATTGATAATTAAATTGAATTGACATTGAATTGAATTAATAATTAACTTGACATAATTGAATTAATAATTAACTTGACATTGAATTGAATTGATAATTGAACTGACATTGAATAGAATTGATAATTGAATTGTATTGATAATGTAGTACGATTGTTATAGTAATTTTATCATTTTGAATTTAATAAGTGTAGTCCCGGTTTAAAACCCAGCAACTGTACGCCACTCAACAATTTGTACGCCACGTCACGCGGCTGAACATGTTTGAACTTTCTTTTCTACTGTAATATCTTGCATGCAATGTATGTATACCATGTTTAAACAAATAAATATACTTACTTACTTACTTACTTACTTTGTGGGCTCAAATAATGTTAGTAATGTTATGAGTATACATAATAGGCTGGAACTAATATTCCTTGATTAAATCGTTGATTCCTGTTAGTGTTATTTGTTGGAGATTTTTGTTTTTCAGTGCAGATTTTGTCATTGGAGGTGGTGCTGTCAGGTATTCCTATATGAGATTCTGGAATTGGGAGTTTAACTAATTTTGTTATTGGTCTTGTTAGTGACCCTGTTTTTGTTTTCATCGTCACAACTCTGACTAGATTGTCCCTCCCCGGGTGAACTTTCTGTATTCTGCCAAGTGCCCAGTTTGCAGGACTAAGGTTGTCTTCTTTGATTAAGACAATATCCCCTATTGATAAATTGTTTGTTTTGTTCAGCCATTTACTACGAACTTGAAGTTGTTGCAGGTATTCTGACGACCATCTGGTCCAAAACCCTTGTTTCATTTTGTTTAATAACTGCCACCTATGTCGAATGTTGATGTTTTGATCTTTGATATTTTCCGTTGGTAAGAATGTTACGGGTCGCCCAATAAAAAAATGTGCAGGAGTAAGATAGTCAATATCGTCCACGTCCTCCGTTAAAGGGCAAAGGGGTCTAGAGTTCATACATGCTTCGATTTGAGTGAGCAGTGTTAAAAACTCTTCGTATGTCAACTTTTGCTCTCCTAGGACACGCTTAAGGTGATACTTCATTGACTTAACTGCAGCCTCCCAAAGTCCTCCCGCAGACGGCCAGCTTGGGGCGTTAAAATGCCACTCTATCCCCATTTCGGTGTTCCTTCTTGATAAACTGTCGTTGTTAAATGTTTGTGAAGTATGCAGTTGTTTGGCTAACTCCCTTTCGGCTCCGACAAAGTTTGTTCCGTTGTCGGAGTAAATATGTTTCGGACAGCCTCGTCGCCCAATCATGCGCTCGAGAGCTAGTATGAATGTTTGTGAGGATAAATCTGATGCCAGTTCTAAATGCACCACCTTTGTTGCCATGCATACGAATACAACGACATAACCTTTACTCGTCCTGATGCCTCGACCCTTGTTTAGTTTAACACTAACAAACCCTGTGAAGTCCACCCCTGTGTGATAGAATGGTGGTGATTGCGTTATTCTCTCACTGGGTAGATCAGCCATTAATTGGTATTGTTTCGAAGGTTTGAAGCGACAACATTTTACACAGTCTCGCAAGTATTTTTTAACAGTGCTATTTCCTCCTGTTATCCAATATTTTTGTCTCAACGTAGCCATAGTTAGTCTCGCTCCACCGTGTAGTGTTGTAACATGCGTACGGGCAATGAGAAGATATGCCAGCTTGCTGTTTGATGGTATGATAACAGGGTGTTTTGTGTCTTCGGGTAAGTTTGAATTCTGTAATCTCCCTCCGACGCGTAAAATGTTATGTTCATCTAGGTAAGGGTATAGTTTCTGAAGTCCTTTATTGTTGCTGACCCTTCCTTTTATTTTTAAATCTTGGATTTCTTGTCCGTAATGTTCGTTTTGTGTATGTTTTATAATTAAGTTAGTAGCGCATCGGATTTCAGCGAGTGTTAAATTGCATTGTTTTGACGCGGGCGGTTCATTCATGTTCGTATGATTCATAGTTGCGTCTTCCCTTTGACGAATGTTTTGTGACGTTTTTGTGATGAAACGCGACACCCAAGCTACGATGCGTATTATAGTCATAATACAGCTGTTCTTGATGAGGAGTTCTGTTATAATGTTTTTGTTTTCTGTAGTTCCTGACGTAATGGCATACACCTTTTTAACTTCTATTTCTGGTGTCTTGAACGTGTTATATGTTTCAGGGATGTCTCCACTTTTAAGCCATTTGGGTCCATTAAACCACAAAGGAAAATTGTGTAACTGAGAAGGTAGTAGTCCACGTGACGCGCAGTCGGCCGGGTTTTGCTCCGATCTTACGTGCTTCCAACTCTCGGCGGGCACTACTGATGTTATCTCCTGAACTCTGTGTCCGACATAGGCCTTCCATCGAGAGACATCGCCCTTTAGCCAGCCCAGTACGATCATTGAGTCCGTCCATGCTGTTACTTTAATGTTAGGTTTATCGAGGCAATGTTTTATTTTATTTACCAGTTGAGCTAACAGGTGAGCACCGCATAACTCAAGTCTGGGAAGTGTTTGTGGTTTTTGGATTGGAGCGACCTTTGTTTTTGCCGCAACCAATGCAATTTTTTGATGTTTTCCCTCTGTAACTTTACTGTACACTACGCACGAGAACGCTTTTTCCGATGCGTCTCAAAATGCGTGTAATTCCCAATCCTTGTTTGTTTCTAACCCAAGCCATCGGTTAATTTTGAAAGGTTGCATATTTGTTAACTCAGTTTTTAGTGTTCGCCATTCCTTTTCAATTCCATCTGGAACAGTATCATCCCATTCAATTTTATACTTCCAGATTTGTTGGAACAAAATTTTTGCCTTTATTGCTATTGGGGATAGCAATCCCAAAGGATCAAAAATTTTTGAAATGTCGCTTAAGATTTGCCGTTTTGATGAATTTTTGCTCATACTAATGTTGTTTTTATTTTTAAATGTGGGTGAAAATATGAATTCATCTTGTTTTGGATCCCAGGCCAAACCTAATGCCTTGGAAGCTGAAGCCTCTGTAAAGCTTAAACTGAATGGGCTGACCATGTGTTCTGGCAGATCTTCTAACAGTTGATGTTCGTTACTCGACCATTTTCTGAGGTTAAACCCTCCCTCTTTCAACAGCTGTATAAGTTGGTCTCTTGTATCTCGGGCTTCTTCTATGGTATCCTTTCCAAATAACGCATCATCTACAAAAAATTGGTTGAGTAAGATGTTTTTAGCTTCCGGGTACTGGTCTCCTACGTCCATCGCTAGCTGTTGAAGTGTTCGGAGTGCTAAGAATAGAGCGGCCTTAGTACCGTAGGTGACAGTACATAGTTGGTATTCTCTTAGCAGTTGCTGTGGACATTTCCTCCACACTATTTTTTGTAAATGTTGATGTTCTGGATGTACCATTATAAATCGGTACATTTTCTCAATGTCTGATGTTAAGACGTATTTGTACTGTCTCCATTTCAGCAAGATGCTAAGGATATCTTTTTGTAGATTTGGCCCGCCTCCATTAAGTCATTAAGACTGTGTTTTGAACTGGTTTTTGCCGACGCGTTGAATACAACTCTAAGTTTCGTTGTGATAGCACCTGGCCGCACTACTCCGTGGTGCGGGAGAAAATATTCAATGTCTTTGTTCCTAATGTTGCCTTTGACTTGCTCCATGTGACCCATTTCTTCGTATTCTTCCATAAAAGCTTTATAATCTTGAGCAAACGCGTGATTTTTGGCCATTTTTCGCTCTAGCTGTTGGAATTGAGCGATTGCCTGTGGTTTCGATGTTCCTAAGTGTTCATTAAAATTGTCCTTGAGGGGGAGTCGAACTTGATATCGCCCATCAGGAAGTCGTGTTGTTGTCTCTTTGTACAACTCTTCACACTTGTTGTCAGGGTCTAAATCTTCTTTGTTTTCTTGCAAAGACTCCTGTTCCCAGAATTGTGTAAGATCCTGAATATTGTTGACAATTACATGGCAATTAAATGTTTTGTAATTACCACATACTACCCAGCCTAAATGTGTTTGTTGCGCTATTATGGATGATGTATTTGTTTTTATTAACCCCTCTAACAGTATTTCGGAATATACATCGGCTCCCAGTAGTAAATCTATATCCTGAGATATGTGATTACTGTTTTACTTGGCAGTTTGTTTGTTATTGCGTTCATAATGAGTGCATTAATGTTAATGTTGAAGTCAGTGTATATCGCTTGACACTTAAGATGAAGCACTCCTTTACACTTGGTGGTGGCTGAAGCTCCAACACCTGACACCATCGCGGTCATCTTGGTTCGTTTTAACTGCAATCTTTTTGCAGCATTTTCTGTAATTAGGCTGACCTGAGAGCCCTGGTCTAATAAAGCGCGTAAAATGATCGTAGTTCCATCATGGGCTATTGTTTTGACCTGAGCCGTGGCCAGCAGTACCTCATTTGAGTTGTCATGCGCTAAGTGCGTGTTCAATTGTTGACCTACATTAGCCCTGTCGGTTCTTGATTTTGCAACTCCAATCGCTTCGTGCAAAATGCTGTTATGCGACTCATCGCAGTGCTTGCACTTTTTTTCCGACGAACAAATTCCTCCGTTATGACTAAATAGGCAATTTAGACATACATGTAGGTTGCTAGCGGTCTTTAACCTTTCTTCTGGTGGCATACTTAAAAATTCTCTGCAATTATAGAGTCCGTGATGCTTATTACATTTCGGACAAGTTACAATGAAATTATGAGATGTTTGCTTGTTATATGTTCTCGGCATGTTCTTATTTCCACCTTGAATGTTCTGTTGCTGCACTTTAGGCTTGCTGTATGTTGCATTATGAACTGTTTTCGGCTGAATGTTTTGCTGTTGACTATTAAAGTTTCGTGGGCGGTTCGGGTTTGTGCCCGACTCCATTGACATGAACTTGGTTTCGATAAATTTCAGAAACTCGTTTAAAGGTGGCATTTCCCTTGGATTTTCCATGGATTCTTTGAAGGACTGGCGTGTTTCTGCGTCCAGTTTTTGCATTAAAATGTGAATCATTAAGGGGTCCCAACTACAAGTATCGTATTGCAAATTCTTAATTGCCTGTAGACACTCAATGGTTGTATCATGCATTCTCTTCAGTAGAGATGTCGTTGGGGTCTGTATGTTGGGTAAACCCAGTAAAATGTTGGCTTGTTAGGTAAATAATAGTCTCTTATTATCGTACCTCTGTTGAAGGATCTGCCAACTGGCTTCGTAGTTATCAGCACTAATGTTCATGTGCTGTATTAATCGCTCGGGCTCTCCTTTCAATTTCGCTTTCAAATGTTGCATTTTTTGAGCATTTGAGATAAAAGTATTGCGATGCACAATTTCCACGAACAAGTCCTTGAACGTTGTCCACTGGGCATAGCTACCACTAAAAATCGGAAGTTCAATTTTGGGCGTCGATTTTTCCTGGTGTTTACTATCCCAAATCCTCTTATTAATTTGTTCCTTGCTGAATTCATACAGCCTTTCTAATCTGTTATAATCACTTTCAAATGTTTGCGTGTTGACCAACATGTTGTCTAGCTTCCAATAAGTGCTATCGAGTTTTTCCCAACGTTGCGTAATTGTCCTCAATTTATCTTCAAGTTGCCACTTTTCTTTTATTTGTTCCATATCAATGTTCCGTACTGCTCTCTCAAAAGCCTTGACATTTGACCGCTGCTCATTCATCATATCTTTAGTCCGTTGATCCACGACTAACTCTTTATTTGACGTGTTCTCCACAATCTCATCGCTCTCCTGTTGTTCTGAAACATTTTCTTGATCACACGACCAATCTTCTTGTTTTTGCAACTGACTAAACGAAGTAAATTGTTCGTCTTCGATTTTCGCCAATAACCTTTGTTTCGACTTATTTATCATACTCTTCGTTTCTTCATATTTTTGTTCCAAACGCTCATAAATGCGATTCTCGTAGTAAGGACCAGACTTCTCGCCTTCACACAAGGCTAATTGGATGTCGTTATTTTTAAACTCAGTCCAATACTCCTCCAGCTTTTTAAGCCTCTCATCATGATACTCAAGAGTGGTTTTACGTGTAGAACTATCTTTCTTAAAGTTTTCATTTACTCGGTTGATAGCCTCAAGATTGGTAGATTGAGAGTTAAGTAAAGCATTGTAAGAAGCCATTGTTGTTTGCCGGTGGTTTACACAATAAATCCAAAATGTTTAGAAAAGTAGGTAATATGGAACGTGCTCACCGGATTCGCTGCTTACGCCTGCTGCTTATACTTCTCAGCTCTGTGTGATTCTTACTCAATATCACTATTCACACTGGTTTTAATGTTTTGTTGAATGTTCTGTTTAATGTCCGAGTTTAATGTTCAAATGTTCCCGCGAGTGAAAACGTACCACGGCACTGATTTTACTCTTAACGGCTCGAAGGACCAAAATGTAAGGGCATGGTACACTTAATGTTGAATGTTAATAAAATAAATGTTAATGTTCAAAAGGTATTTAATAGGAAATTATACTAAAAATAATGTAAATGTAAAAATGTAAAATAATAGAAAATGCTATAAAAATGTTGCAAAATGTTGGATGTTGCGCGAGCTCGATATTAAATCGAAGACTGACTTACTTGCGTACGTGCCGATACTACATTTTATAAATTAACAAAATTTGCAGTATTTTTACTAGGCCAAAGTACAATGTGCGGTTGCTGACCGTACAGTAAGAGTATGAAACATTAGTATATTGAACAAGTATATTCAACACATCCCATTCCGCCCAGAGCGGGAGAAGTTATTTGATAATTTCCCACACAAAAAAGGACAACTTGTATTGAAGGCAGATGAAATGAAAATGGTGACTGACAGAACTGGATAGACACACAGTACGTAGAAACAATATTTGTGTAGAATTCGTAGAATAATACATTTTTTTGGGAAAGGATGGGCAAAAACAAGAAAATAGTATGAAAGGCAGAAAATACCTGAAATAGGTTATAATAGATATGTAAACACTGTGGAGGAGCTCGTGGCTAAGTGAGGAGCTCGTGGCTAAGTAATAACTGCCGCACGGGTCGATCCGTCAGGTTAAGCTACGCTTGCCGGGGTTGGTCTGTGGATGGGTGACCATCTTTACGTACCGAGACTCCTCCGTGCCTCGGAAAGCACGTTAAGCCGTTGGTCCTGGCTGTCATTCGTGGATCTTTGACAGTCGTTACGGGTCGTCAGAAGCCCGAAAGTCTGACAACCAGTCTTACCAAGGGGTATCGTATCACCCAATTACTGGGTTGTGGAGGTCAGATAGGCAGTCGCTCCATATAAAATACTGGTATTCAGCTGCATCTGGTTAGACTGGAAGCTGACCCCAACGTAGTTGGGAAAAGGCTAGGCAGATGATGAGATATGTAAACACTGTCTCATTGCGACAAGTAGTGAGGTGGCTGCTGTCACTAATGTCATCAGTCAGTCGCCAAGAATAGCGGGAAAAGGTTGAAAGTGAGGTGGTACTACACGAGAGCCTAAAGGTATCCGACCGCAGGCAGCAACTGCACGCGACGTGTCGCGGCGTCATGTCACTGCAGTCATGATTCCGAACCCGACCGCAGGCGGCAGCAGCCCGTATTCCAGTCGGTAGACAGAAGATAGAAAATCGCGTTATTGATCGAGCGTTTGCGGCACTAGTGGTCTGCGGTTGGGCTGCACGTGTCGCCTGTCGCCCGTAGCGTAGGAAGGTATTTCATAGAAATTCATAGATAACAGTCTTGTTGCGGCGACACGTCGCCTGCAGTTGCCCCCTGCAGGAGTACGGAATGGTACCTTTAGTGTGGTAGTGAATCAGTGATATATTCAACTTAAATACGGAATGCACAGGATTGCAAACAAATATGCTCAAGGAAGTTCATTGAACATATAATTATATACCCTTGACATTGGCAAATACAAAGTTCTATGCAATTTAACCAAGCAAATAATACCAACACCGAAGCGTACCCAAAAGTTTTATAATCAATGCGTAGTAATTATAAGTTTATAGGCCGGCCCATGATAAATAGATCGTTTCGATGATAAATAGCTCGGGCCGATAGCCGATTGATAGACGCGTGGTGTTTCCAAACGTCAAATGTGATGGAATCTGTTAAATGTTACGTACAATTTTCCATAAATCAATAGTAAAGTTGCGTTGTGAGATAGGGCGTTTACTTTATTGGTATACAGGGTTAAATTAAATTAGCTAGAAAAACTTTGTAGACGTGATAGGTAAATCATATATCTATACATGATCAAACAAAAGATGTAATCACTTGAAATATCAGTTTAAAAAAATAGTTTTGTTGTGTGTGTGTGTCTGTGGCACCGTTGCTCTTAAACGGGTGAACCGATTTGAATGCGATTTTTATTTGAAAGAAGCTTTTCTAGCAATAGTTCTTAGATATGTTTTATCAAAATCGGTTCAGCTGTTTGAAGATTACCAGATATTTTCTAGTTGATGGATGGATGTGAGCGTTTTCCACAGGTCTGATTGATTTGAAATTTGGTATTCTGTTACTCCAATGATATTAGAAGAACATAGTAACCTGTATCATCTGGAATTGGCAGGATACCCAACTCCCTTACCAACTTGCAGTACAGATATCGTGTTTGGGCTCATTTGAATGGTCTCAATGAATAGGTTAGAGATAGATGATGAACAAGGTCTGGTGATGGAGTAGGAAAAAGAAACGAGGAAATGTTTGTGTCGGGGGTTTTTCAAATTTAATATTTTTTCACTTGTCTTTGTGTTAACTTCAGAGACGTGATAGATATCAACATCTTGTTTCGCTAGATAATTCAATTTGATCTTGTATAGCTTCTGCCCATTACCACATTCGCGTAGTTTTTTTTTTTTTTTTTGACTAGGGCATCTCGTAGCTCACCTCTGACCGGACAATCCTGCGGCTGCCTTAAGCTACTAAACTCAAAGCCTCCAGCCAGGGGCACATTCGCGTAGAAGTCGGAAGATAGGATATAGGTATACTAAAAAAACAGCCACATTTTTATTAAAAAAAACCCTCAACCCTCAACCCAATCCGTCGCATCGCATCGCCCGCCCGAGCTATTATTTTGTATTCGCTTAGCGTTCTTTCTAACTTTTTTGAGTGTGAAATAACCTTACTCAAGAATTAGGCTATCCAGTGCAAGAAGATTTATTGATATGGCACTTCAAAGACTTATTCACTAAGACATACCTACTCAAGCAAAAATCAAATACAGCTTTAGAAATTTTGTATTCGTTAATTAGAGAACTGCAATTGCACATCACTAATAGAAAAAATAATAGTAAGTATATGGAAGATATATCGTTAGTTGAATTACAAATGAGTTATAAAACAAAGTGGAATCAAAGATGAGCTATGTTCACAAATACAATCGCAAATACAAAAAAAAAAAATACAAAAAAAAAAATGGCTGACAAAGAAGGGAATGGAAGTAAAAACAATAATTAATAGGCGGCTCGTGTTGCAGAGACGACTCAAGAGAAAGAGATAAGCGCGTACAAAAAAAAACTAATAAATTCTTCAGCTTTATTATATTAGTAGGTAAGTATAGATAGTGCAATCCACGACGACGCGCCCCACTCCGCTCCGCTCCGTACTAAAGTACAGCTTACAGTACAGTAATCGCGGAGTGGTGCGCGTCGTCGTGGATTGCACTATCTGTATAGTAAGTACAAATACTGTTCGTGTATAAAACACATGGTTAAAACCGAGACTCGTAACTTTTATTCATGTAAATAGTAAGACACAGAAGAAGAAGACAGACAGACAGAAGAATCTTCTTCTGTAATTTTTCATATACACAATAACAGTTTTTATATTTATGCCTCCCGTTAGAAATGGTTTAAATTATCCTAGTTACGGTACACATGGCAAATATGAAAACGATATTTAAACTTCTCTAAATATGTCGTTTTATTTTCTTCAAACCTATCAACATAATCAAATAGGAAAAGACTTAATATAACTCTCAATTTAATCAAATAGTCATGATTCGATTTGTGTCCAAAGCAAAATATGACGGCCTTTATTATCTACAAAAAGAAGCAGCATAATCTCGTATAGCTAACACGATTAGGGTCCACTTAACCGAAGCTGTAGATAGGTAGGTGGAATACTGACGCTCATGTTGACGTGCTTGGATCTCAGGTCTGTACAGCATCCCTCGGCTACTTATCGCAAGTGTAGGGGGAGTTAATTGCAAGTGGTTTCCTCCTGCAACGCTCTATTTTCAAGCACATAACGAATTCTCTTTAGCGTCCGACGTTCTGGCTACGAGTATTTAGCTGGTTTCGTGCAAAAGCAACTGAAAAGCTTACGTGCACTACTATCTAGCAGTGGACACATAAGGATTACGTCAGGCTATACCGCCCGGCTAGGTTATACCAACCTTATCACCACTAGATTAAATTGTTCATTTTTATATGAATCGCTATCAGCACAGTACTAATTTTGTGGATTTACGACAAAACAGGACTCGGTTGGTATTTATTTATTTAAACTTTTCACACTCAAAAAAAAGTACAAAGGCGGACTTAATGCCTTAGGCATTCTCTACCAGTCAACCAAGGGTGGTAAAGAGATTAGATGGCAGGTGCTCTGTTTGAGAGGAACAAAGAAAAAACATTTTACAGCATGTGGTATCATGCTGTTCTATAAATAATTGATAGAAAATAAATAAATAATCAAAAATTGTTAACATTATGCTTCAGTTTATTATGTTACATCAGTATAAATCATCATTCATCATCATCATTATTTTGTTATAAATATTCCCCTGAAGGCAAATGGAAACAGTATATCGTCCTTTCTAAGTCAACAAGACCACAACAATGTAAAATGGCCATCCTTAAATGAATAGAACTTTCCAGTACACAACTATGTAACTTTATATAGAGTGATTGCATAGAGCTGCAATATTGTTGGAACAGACATTTCCAATTCCCAATGTATCTGAGTGCCATCCGCGTAACGTTTCGTGCCGTGTCCCCTAAAGCATTAATTGGTGCATCCATTCACGTTTGTGGGTCACATTCGATGCATTAACATTGGCCTCAGTAGGTACTGAATGGACATTCGTAGGTTTCAGTCTTGGTTCTCTAATTACTCGGATGTTTGCGAATTTTCAGGCCAATGTGTGACTTTTGTAAGCTCAAACCGGCCTCTGGAATTCCAGTTGTATGTCGACCATGATCCATCATTGATGCATGGGACTTTAAGCTGTTGTTGAATTTGAATGTGTCACTGTAGTCACTTATCGACGACCTTAAGAGGAAACAGGGCTTGCGAGTAATTTGAAAAATAGGTATTTAAAGAAACTATTGCCGTCATCATTCCTCAAGTCTGCCTCAGTAGAGTGCGGTAGCGGATATCTGCAGATTATATCACAAAATATTACGAGGTTGACGTTTCGTATTTCCCTTTTTTCCCTCGAAAACGGAGTCGATTCAATGATTTTTTACACTTAAATTTTAAGAAAGAGTATGTCTAGGTTCCTACCACTTTCTTTTATGTTAAAAACTTTTCAAATTTGTCTGGTAGTCCTCTAATCACAGCGATAAAACAGCAAACCTTGTTTTTTTTTTTAAAATATCGTTGCTCTAGAGGCATTACTCATCAAGAAAAAAGGGGAATACATTTGTATTCCCCTTTTCGAGAATCGGAGGCCTTGTTCCCTCTTAAAAAGGTGGCTGAGACAGACTGGATGGGGAAGGTTGAGAACAGGGTGTTGTGGCGCAGCATGTGAGAGGCCTATGTCCAGCAGTGCACTGTTATTGCGGGACTTATTAGAGTTTTCTTGTTTAATCGTAGTGGGCATGATAGTTATATTTTTTTTAACTACATCTGCGAATTCTTTTTTATCGTCCGTTTCTAACTGTAGTGTAATATGTATGTCGGAAATACGTTTATGCGTTGACTAATCGGGACGAAAGCACCGCCTAGTGGCGCTCGACAGAGTCCACAACATAACGCTCGGACCGGCCGGAGCTAAACAGGGTTCGTCGGTGGCGGTCAAGCAGTGAAGACGTTTAGAAATTGTCGTGTGTTCTATACAGGATTACTGGTAATTCGACGTATATCCGTCAGGGGCTGATAAAGGGGGCCAAATGCAACAAATTGAACCCCCCATATGTATGGCCGAAATTCAATAGTATTCGAGATATTTGAATTTTAAGGGTTTTTCGATATTTACCCAAAATTTGACATTTAATTCCAAATAAAAAAAAAACTACACATTTGAATGGGTACCATTAAAAATCATGTTGTAGCTAGCACTTCAATTAAGCTATGGACATAGTTAAAACTACTTAATTTAACAAAATAATTAAAATAATGAACGATATAAGAATAACATCTTACCAATATTTTTATTTTACGCTTCAAAAATCTTGCCTCCTCACAAAAATTTCTATGACATTAATCGTAAAAATAACTAGAAAAACTTGCCTATTCTGTAAGCTTTCCAAAAAGGTATAAAAATCAACTTTAAAATACATAATTCGTGGCATGGCATGTGTTTGAACCGGCACGGAGAGAGAAATAATGTGTGTTTTAGTTTATGATCCTTGCTAAAACAACCGATTTTACTGGCGGAATTCTTCGTGATGGGGCGGAGTGTGAGGGTGGGGGAGCACACGGCGTCTGCTGTGCTCGCGTCGCCTTCCTTAGTAAGTTTCGACTCTACGCCGCGCAAGCACGTGTGTTGTTATCTTGCTATTAACCAATCTCTCATCGCGTTAATTTGTTATCGATCATTATTGTTAATTCTTGTTTCTCTTGTTATTATTTTTGTTATCATTGTTATTTCGGATACCATGGCTTCGTATGCTAATAACGAATACACAGACATTATGTTTTGTTATGGTTTTGCCGATGGAAACGCGGCTGCGGCTCGGCGAGAATACCAACGCCGCTTTCCCGATCGTCGACTTCCCCACGTTACTGTTTTCGGGAGCACCTATCGAAGAATGTCTGAAACTGGCAGTGTTCAGAGAGCACAATTCAACGCTGGCAGACCTCGACGGTATACGGCTGACGAAGAGGACACCATTCTTCAGTGTTTTATTGATGACCCAAACATCTCAACGAACATTGTTGCAAGACAGCTCGGTATGTCCCAGTGGAAAGTGTGGTCGGTAGTACATCTATCAGGTAGACACCCGTACCATTATCAACCTGTCCAAACATTGCACGAGGGAGATCCTGCCAGGCGACTCGAATTTTCTCGGTTTATGTTAAACGCTGACGCTGACCAGGAACATTTCCTAAGAAATATTTTGTGGACTGACGAGTCAAAGTTTGACCGGGATGGTATAACGAATTACCATAACTTACATTTTTGGGCACCTAAAGCAGGCAGGAATCCAAAAAAACTAAAAGAAACTGCGTCGCAAATGAGATTTTCCCTGAACGTATGGATGGGTGTCGTTGATAATTATTTGGTGGGCCCTCATTTCTTGCCCCAAAATTTGAACGGCGAAAATTACGAGGAGTTTTTGAGAAACAACCTAGACGATTTGTTGGCGGATGTTCCCGAAGAAATAAAAAACAACCTCATGTTTCAACATGATGGGTGCCCAGCACATTACCGGATTACTGTCCGACAGTGGCTAGATGAGAGATTTCCAAACCGATGGATTGGGAGGGGAGGGCCAATTCCGTGGCCAACACGAAGCCCTGATATTTACGTACACACCACTTGATTTTTACGTCTGGGGTCATATGAAGGAATTAGTTTATGTGACCCCAATAAATTCAGTCGAAGAACTTCGACAGCGAATAATAAACGCGGCGCAACAGATGAGAACAACGTTTTCATCAAGAGTGACGAAAACCGAAGTTAGGAAAAGAATTCGAACTTGCATTCGTAATAGAGGGGCTCATTTTGAACAAGATGTGTAAAATTTTTAATAAAATTTGACGTACATTTTTGAATGCATTTTATTTCATACAAATACAAATTCTCTCCCCGCGCCGTTTCAAACACATGCCATGCCACGAATTATGTATTTTAAAATTGACTTTTATACCTTTTTGGAAAGCTTACAGAATAGGCAAGTTTTTTTAGTTAGTTTTACGATTAATGTCATAGAAATTTTTGTGAGGAGGCAACATTTTTGAAGCGTAAAATAAAAATATTGGTAAGATATTATTCTTATATCGTTAATTATTTTGTTAAATTAAGTAGTTTTAACTATGTCCATAGCTTAATTGAAGTGCTAGCTACAACATGATTTTTAATGGTACCCATTCAAATGTGTAGTTTTTTTTTTATTTGGAATTAAATGTCAAATTTTGGGTAAATATCGAAAAACCCTTAAAATTCAAATATCTCGAATACTATTGAATTTCGGCCATACATATGGGGGGTTCAATTTGTTGCATTTGGCCCCCTTTATCAGCCCCTGACGGATATACGTCGAATTACCAGTAATCCTGTATAGTTGTGTTGTGTACCTACAGTGAGTATATTGCTAGTGTGAATAATTTGTTCTGAACTGCAAACGGTTTTTCTATTGCGCAATAAACAACACTATCCACAGTATGCCCACTGTAGTTAAAATATGGCTGATAACAAAGAAAGAAACACTTAACCTCCTCCGTTATGTATAATACGGGATTCCACGTACAATAGTGATCATGACAGTTCTACTCTGAACACCTGTCCTCTTGTAACAATGCCTAAATAATGGAGTACTTTTTATTCAAAGAAACGGTGACATAATTAATGAATACATAAAAGCGTATACGATACAACATATTAAATATACACAACCCCAAAACAAAATGATTTTAGTCGTATACTTTTATACTCTAAAAGATACAAGTTCAGTTTCCGCTAACCAAAATAATAAATAATAGATCAAAGAAAGAAGCCATGTACACAAGCCGATTATGTTGAATCCATTCAAACAAAAACATGGCAACCTGTCTTGAAATGTTTCATGAATATTTAACTACCAAATGTATTAGCAATCGTCACGGAAATAGAAGAATGGAAGAAAATGTTCCTTGACTTCGGCAATAGAGGTAATACAAAGCAATAGAGTAGAGTATTAGAGTACCATAGTTTTGGGGAAAGAAAGAGATAAAATTAACATTTGTATAACTTTGTCCTTGTCTTGCATTGGAATCGTGATGGTTATGACACTTACATAAGGTTCTCAGACACAATAATAGGAAAATTAATGGAATGAAATAAACAAATATGGGCACTGCAGTGCAGTACATTTTGCCCGGTTTTGTGGGGAATACGAAGTATTATGAATTTGTATTTCAGGATAATTAATGTTCCTGCAAGCCCTATTATTACTCTGATTCTTATCTTTTAAGATAGAGGAAAAACTTTTTCTATACGTCAGCAAATGCCAATTAATTTCAGGCTATTAAAAATGTTCTTAATCTCTCAGATACTAGAGATATATCCACAAACATTTTTTATCTATCCATACGAAAAGTGACAATAAAATTCGATAATTTGCACACAAAAAATTACTTTTATGAAAAAAAATCCACAAAGAAGGACTGCATGTCAAAATCAAAAAAATATCACTAAAATGACCTTCCAAAACAACATATCATACCCCAAATCGAATAGGTACCTTATCTACAGACGAGTCGCCGCCGTCAGCATGTTGGACGTCAAATCAAATTCTGCTTACAACCTAGGCCGCAAATCACATCGGTTCGGTCTTGCGCTGAGTCGGCCTAAATAAATTCAGCACTGGCGAAGGATTACTGCTGTTAGAAATCAAATGTTAGGGAATTAGTTTGGGTTCGTTAGAATTAGTTTGAAAGGCGTGGTTTTAAAAGGAATGGAAATAAAGACTAAATTATCGGAAGAATTATTGTCTTTGAGTCTTATGGACCTGGTGGTAATAAAAGGTGAGCCAACTATCATGCACC
Source organism: Xanthia togata (assembly GCA_963853775.1). Classification (NCBI taxonomy): domain Eukaryota; kingdom Metazoa; phylum Arthropoda; class Insecta; order Lepidoptera; family Noctuidae; genus Xanthia; species Xanthia togata. The sequence continues at coordinate 7,049,673 of OY970794.1, forward strand.
GGCCACAGATCCAGAACACGAATTTTAAAAAAACCTGCCAACTGCGAGTCGGACTCGCGCACGAAAAAAATGGCAAAAAAATCATGTCTGTTGTATGGGAGCCCCCCTTAAATATTTATTTTATTCTGTTTTTAGTACACAGTACAAATACATCATCTGTGAACGTTTCAACTGTCTAACTATCACGGTTCATGAGATACAGCCTGGTGACAGACGGACGAACGGACGGACAGCGAAGTCTTAGTAATAGGGTTCCGAAACCCTAAAAATACTAAGGCTATAAAATAGTTATTTGTTATACAAGAGTGCAAAGTTGCTTTTTAACCGCGTGTTCAATTTTGATGACCGAGCAAGCGAAGGATTCTAAAATTGAATCACGAGCGCAGCGAGTGATTCAAAATTAGAATCCTGAGCGTTAGCGAGGGAATCAAAAGAGCACGAGGTGAAAAATCTTTGCACTCGAGTGCAACACGTAACTTTTCATTCCACCTCAGCGAGGAAATGACTAAATGCAAAAAAAAAAACGTTTACAATCACAAGATAGGTACACTTTTATTTCAGTTTAGGTATTAATTACTACATTATGACAGGTAAGTATTACAGAATAATCTTTAAATTATAACAAAATAATACTAAGGTATAATTAAGAAAATTTTAAAGTAACGTTGCTACAGTTATTTAAATTGAGTGTAATATTTTTGTTTGGTACTGTAATATTGGTGTTAGTCACTTGTGTACTGTTTTCGGTAAACTATCTGTCATACTTAATAGTTGTACCGATTCATCGGATTCCCTTGGCGTGAATGTTGGAGAGAGAGGGAGATGGTTAGGTGTTTCATAACGGCTTATTTTTGATGTAGAAGGGCCAGTACAAGGATCCGATTGAGGCTCTTTCAGTGTAATGGCTCCTACGATGCCTTCACATATTTTAGACTTATTTTGGATGGAATCCTCTATGTATCCCTCTACAACTGCATTGGACTTCCAGCCTCCGTGGCGCTTAAGGGACAGCAGATCAGCTCCGGAATCAGCCAAAAGTGTGGCTGAAGTTCGTCGGAAACAATGACCCGTGTACAACAGGGGTTCTGGAAGTTCAAGAAATGTTGCTATTTCTCGTGGGATACTGCCAATTTTATTAGTACCCATAGGCTGTCTAACACACTTTCCATTGCGATACTGTAGAAAAAATCGATTGATTGGAGTGTTAGGCGGGCGTAAGGCTTGATATTTCTCAACAATCGTTACGTATTCCTTGCGAATGACGAAGTTGCGGTCTCTTTTTGTCTTTGTATTAGGTAAATTAATTAATAGTAAGTCATCTGAATGTTTCTCAATGTTTTTGACATTAAGTTGTGTTAGTTCATTAGTTCGACATGCTCCGTTTATTCCAATAATAAGAACAACCTGTAACGTAAAGAGTATTGTAGTAGATAAATGAATAAAATTGATATGAACGCATAATTATGCCTATCAACATCTACTAAGTATACTATTTAATTGAGATTAATATACTTAAGTAGATACTGAATGTGCAACTGACTTACTTTTGCCGCCAAATATACGGAATCGGGTGCTTCGTTAAGAAACTTTTCAATATCAGATACTGTGAAAACCTTCGATTTTTTTGGTTGATGACCAGATGAGGCTCTTTTTAAAAATGCCACTAATTTAGGATAGGTATCGATATGTTTGTCTTTTTTCATCTTTATTGTTGCTTTTAGCATCGAATACGTACTCCATAGAGTGCTTGCTTTCTTGTTCTCGGATAATTCTATAAAATATGCCAGCAAAACGTTTTCTGAGAAAGTTTTGGCTCCTTTTGCTAGTCGCCACGTGTTGAACATATCGTACTGTTTTAAATACTTCTCACGTGATTGTTGAGGGAGAAAGCTCATTTGCGCATTATTAACAGTTTCAGTCAATTCTGTTGGCGTCAAGCAAACTTCCTCGTCGCTAGAATCACTCATTTTAGTTTTTTCACTTGTTTTCAAGTTTCTTGTTTTTAATATACCTAAGGTTTAACAATGACGTGAAAAAATGCCGCGTAAAGAACCGCGTACAAAGCAAATTGAAAAAAGAACACCAAGAAGGTTCCGAGTCTGAGTTTTTAACAAATTAAAAAAAAGTTGTATGATATATTCGGCACCATAGAGGTAGCAGTAAATAGGTTTAATGTTTTTTTTAATTCACAAACTTAGTGCACACGATGTTCTAAATTCAATTTACTTTATCCTCTAGAGAATAAAAACGGCTTTTCCACTCAGATACTGAAGATTAAAAATACTCTTTCCGAGATGGTGGGATGAAAAACTACTTTAATCCTACTTCCTACTATATAAATATTATATTATAAGTGTGAAAATTGTCCTGCAGACCGAATTTCGGGCATGACGACCAATCTCAGCGGAGACCAGCTTTCGGCTTGGGAGATAATATTATAGTGCACAAGTGTATGTGCTCTCTCTCTTCACTCCTAAAGACGGCAATCCGACACGGCCGGAGAGAGATCAGGTGCAGGACTAACGACTTAACGTTTTTTCCGAGGCACGGGGGTATCACACCGCAAACTTGCAAACTTCGGGCTGTTACAAAGAGATTCCTAATGGAATAACTCAAAAATGTTGTTTGTTTTCAATCACACGTGAGAAGGAACTTCGTTCCTGGCGGGGGTCGACCACACATGTTTTTTTTTTCGAATTACTACAGCACACCGTTAGGAATTAAAACTAAAGCATATCAGTGAATCTGAATATCCGCTGACTTTAAATGAGATTTACGTGCAAGGGACGTGTGTAAAAAAAACGGTTTGCAGTCCAGGAGTGCCGGCAGAAGTGAACACTTGAATATTAACGCTGAGCATTTTTGATATTTTGGAATGGTTAGGGAATAATTTTGCACCGGTCTACTCTCCCTACGTCTTACAAATTTTTGATCAGGTCACCTGTCCTGACGCGAGTTTAACATTTCTTATCCATCACAAAAAAAGTGCACAACGCCGCTAAAGAGTTTTCACTTCAAAAACAAAAATGGATGGTATGGACTGCAAGTGTATAAAAATTGTGACATTTTCTAGCAGGTATTGCTAACAAGACTAGCCTTTTAGTGCATCTGATAACAGAAAAACTACCCATTCAATAGATATAAACATTAGCATAGCTAAGCACTTTATGTAAAAAATATGACCATACCACGCATTAAACGTCGAACAAAACGTATCCAGTCTTACAATCAAAACAGAGACATAAACATGCAAATACCATAGTAGCAATAACGAAACGAAACGCCAAATCGCACGGCATGTGTAATTGAATCTGAAGGGAAATTGCATTCCGCACGTGAAGTTCCGATCACACAGTCGTGTTTGCAAAGATAGGGACATTTTATACTAAAAACTGGACCTGAATTTATTGGCGAGATTGTGTCGAATATGTGAAGTTCTTGTATGTAAAGTTTTGTAATATCGTATATCATTCGTTGAACTTGAGTGCTGAATTGTTATTGTATTCTGGAGTGTTTTTGTGATTTAGGGTACTTTGTTTTGTCGCAATTTGTTTTTTGCCCACGCAGGATTTTTACTTATATTTTTTTTTATATCTTGTGCAAGAGACCACAATCTACTCTGTTTTTATTGTCTTCGAATATAGGTAGGTACGGTTATATCCATCAGAACCAGAAGTTACGTAACTTTAATTATTATCAAATTATTTTTTACAGTTAAAAATGTTCACTTGAGATTTATATCAATAGAAAATAAAGCAAAAAAACAAAATTCAAAAACCCAATACAACAGCTCACTAGAAAGAGAAAATTTGATCCCAAACAAGAGAATCATTAAAATTGCAAAAACTTAACGCAATTACGCAAGTTCTCATGAAACAACATTGTAACAAACTACTGAAAAAAAAAACAAAATGGCCGCACTACTCCCGAGAGGGATGTGAAAAGAAATTTACTTGTAATGTCAACAACTAGAGTGGGGAACATAAATTTTCCGTAAATTGTAGTGTAGCATATTCGTTTCCAAGTGGGTATTGTTGCTTACAATTTTATTTCCTCTTACATGTAAGGGAAATTATTCTGTTCCCCTCAGTTGATACAAATAAGGAAAATAGTTATTACAGGTATGCGTTATTGCTAACATTCATTTCTTACATGGAAAATTTATTTGTTTCTATTTCTACTGGAATGTTTTATGTATGAACTCATGTTTATGAAACTAAAATGAAATAAATAAATAACCATGATTTTATTTCTGAAATAGTATTTGACAGGTTTCCAGTATTTCTTTTTTTATCTGTTTATACATGTTTAAGCTCATTATTAATCTTGCCCCTTCAGTTTGGCAATAAAAATGCTATCATTGGTAAACAAAACGATTCGTTTTTCTTTATTGGAACCGGGCATTAGTGTGCTAACACACTAGAATACCATAGCGACGTCACAGGTTACGTAGCCATAGCTACCTCTGGCTACCTTTTTGTTTGTTTTCGGGGGAAAATCCTCATGGATGTCTTGTCAGGGTTCTGTCAGACTCTTACTGACTAAACCACCCCGGTGTTCCGTCTCACACTTGCACCGGGGATCACGGGATCTAATGCGACTTCCACGATCCCCGGCTAGTGCCGGTCCGCCTCTGCGGGCCACCTCGAGTTAAGGGGGAGTGAGGTATTAAACTCCCCCCTTACATCATAGAGAGGTGCGCGTGGAACACTACGCGCCACCATCTCGGGTCCTAAGGAGTAGGGGGCGACGGATTTACCTCTGGCTACCTACCGTAACCAAATGAGGTTGCCAAATAAGTAGCCAGTAACACGCGGGCGTTCGTCCTGACGATCAGTTGGCCGCTGAGTGAGGGAGGCGTAACTTACTTGTATACAAAATACTGGCGACTTGACTACGCGTCGCCAGGTCTCCAGATTATCCAGTCTCCACGTAGGGGCCGGTCTCGGTCGTGGCTATGCTTCCAAATTACCGACGTCGCCAGACCGTATCCAAGTGAGTTAACATACATTTAGTTATACTGTTCAATATGAATTGTTTGGATACGTAGCCGGCGACGTCGCCATGACGTCCCAGTGTGTTAGCGCTCTTAGCCTGCTGTTTAGTGGCATGTAGTCCGTGGAATCAGCACAGACTAATTATAAAATAATTCTGAATATTAACACAGAAAATAATAATCATTTGCAAGCTAACATTGACAAAATACTTACTTTCGCTGCTAACTATACATCATGTTCTCCAAACTCCACGTCAAACAACTCACATGAACGGAAGAGGTCGTTACGTCGCGAGTCGTGACGTCACGTATCCGCCCCGTTGATTCACTGCGGATTAGGTTCATACTCCTAGGCTATGGTTTACTGTGAACAGGGTTAAGTTTTGACATAGCCGTCTGAGAGTGAAGAGATGTGTGTTAAATTGGTAACTGATGGTAGTAATATTAATGCATTTTAGAATAGGATGATGTATTTTTTATTGTAGGAGTGGTTTTGTGTGATCCAACTCTGAAAGTCGGTAACGTCGCATATTAATGTAATTGGTAATGTAGTATTTAACCAGAATACTAAAGGGCTAGAACATTAAAGTACAAGTAGGAAGTAGGCAATAGAATTCAAAGCTCATTGTGAGGAAATTAATAAAGAAACAATAATACTCACATCTTAAATCACACTCTCGTTTATTTTTACAAATAATCACGCTTAGTTATTCCTTAGTAATTATCACTATAATCGCTGAACACAGATCAATAATTTTGTTCAGCACACGCAAGTTACACTCGAAACGCTTAGTACGACCGTACTCGACAAGTGCTCAAGTCAGAATCAAATATTTCGCTGTTTTGATTAATTTGTTAATATTACCAAATTTAAATAATGATATATCGCTCTTTAATGCACTAAAATATATGTATTGTGAATGCTAACAATAACACTGAAAGGTCAAATACAGTTAAATGCGTAGTGACGTGTCAAAGTTCAACGTCGATTGTTTTAATTTTTACCATTGTGTTTCTGTATAAAAATAAATATGTAAATTGAACAGTGAACAGGGGGGAATTGACATTCATTTTTAGTGCCTTTTCTTTTGGTCTATTCTCTATCACTAAATCCACCTGTGGACAGAAAGGTTCCTCTTTATTGCTACCTACTACAGACTGCAACTCAGAACCGATCAGGTGCACCTTAAAAAATCTTCCCGATCTACTTAATTAAAATCTTAAATACATTCCATTAAAACACTGACAGAAAATGCACAGCCAAAACTGCTGGGACTAGAAGCATGACATTTTGTACAAGAATTCCTTCTATAAAGAAGAAGAACACTAAGAAAGGATTTTTGAACATTGAATATGGGATGAATGTTTGCATGTATGGAAATTCATCATTTTTCCTGATCCGTTTTTAAATAAACTACTATATTTTCCAAAACCGCAAAACACAAAAACCAAACACTACCTCTCTGAATACATATGTCTTCTTCTACTTAACATCCAAATCGTTGTCCGCTCCATTCCGTACACATGCTAACCATCTTCGCGCACGTGCAAATAACGACAACAGTTCGGAGAGTCGGCCTTGTACATAATCATTAATTTAATGGACGGGCCCAAAGGCTGGCCAGTGGATAGTGGCGGTCACTACAGATCGTGACTGGCTTAACTTGCTGCGTGGGTTATTGAATAGCTTTGTGGGTATCGGGGAGTTGTATATACTGTGGTAGTGGTATTGAATACTTCACAAGCTTAGAACTTATTGGGAGAAATAATAAATGATGCTTTGTTTAAAGATCGAAACAAAATAGCTCGATAAAAATATAAAAAATCATAATTTCAGCAAAAAGACATTAACTGCTGGACTAGGCCTAACCCAGACAACGCCACTTCAAACGGTCCTGTGCTTCTACAAGGTGGACAAACCTTTGGTCAAACCTTGTGAAGACCGCAGACATTAAGTAATTTTTACAAACACTAAGACCAAAAACAACTACTTTTAGACCATTCAATTTCATTCTATATGCAGATCGAACCGCACGACACAGCGTAGAAGCTAACACGTCAGTAACAGCTGAGCCTAGAAATTGTTTTTGCAATGTCACAGCCTATTTATTATGTAGCAGTACAACAAGAACTGCCGATGTATTCTGTGAAAATCTCACCCTGAAAACTATCGTGAAGTGAGCTTTAAGTGAGCTATCAATATTCATATATCTCGTTTGGCTTACATTGCCTATCAAGGAGTCTCCATTTAGGCATAGAAAATGCCTGTAGCTGAAGGCTCCGCTCTGCCCTTACATTATTAACGTACGAGTACAAACAGGTATATATTGAGAAACAGAAAGGAAAAAATAAAAATAAAAAGGAAAAAATTAAAATTAAAATACAATCACTTTTTACGAGTGTGTTTTGGAGTGTGCGTGAGAGATAGAGATTTTGAGTATAAATTTGTGGTTAAATAAGCGAATAACATCTCCCTCCGACCCTTGTTCGCAGAAGCGCCGCCCGCGTTTTGCTGAGAAATGTAGATTTAAATTCCCCGATTAATAATTAAGAATTATCTTTGATCCAGCCTGTCCCAACTTGCTGTCCTCCCCCCAGCGACGCCCTAAGCCGAGGTCTGTACCCCACAGGGGGTGCCCTTAGCGAGCGCTCGCCTAGTTTTAATTTAGAATAGTTTTGCCCTTGGCTGGAGGCTTTGAGTTTAGTAGCTTAAGGCAGCCGCAGGATTGTCCGGTTGAGTAGTCATCACCTCAGAGGTGAGCTACGAGAAGCCCTAGTCAAAAAAAAAAAAAAGCGAATAACATCACTAATCATATTTATTATTAAGTCACACGCTGCAAATGTAACTCTGTGTCATTTAACTGTGGAGCCATATTTTTTATTTCTTTTTGCATTTTTTTTTTAATATCATAAATATATATTAGTTTATTTATTTTATTTTATAAAGAAGCTGAGCGTTTTTTTATATTGTCTACTAGCAAATTCAGTCCTAGTTGTGGGAACGTTTACTATGCAGTGATTTTTTCTTTTTTTTTGTATCAATAGTCGCAATCATATCATCAGGTGGAATAACTGCTCACTTCAAGCTCACTCCACCTACAGTTACCACAGGTGGCAGCAGCCCACATTCCAGTCGATAGATAGAAGATAGAAAAGCGTGTTATCGCATGACCATTGGCGGCACTACTGGTCTGCGGTCGGGCTGCACGTGTCGTCTGTCGCTCGCCCGTAGCTGCCAGCGACGTGTCGCTAGGTATTTCATAGAAATTAATAGAAACAAGTCGTGTCACGGCGACACATCATCTGCAGTTGCCTCCTGCGGTCGGGTACGGAATGGTACCTTTATGTAGCAGTACAACAAGAACTGCCGATGTATTTTATGAAAATCTCACCCCGAAAACTATCGTGAAGTGAACTTTAAGTGAGCTATCAATAGTTGCAATCAAATCATAGGGTGGAATGACAGATCACTTCAAGCTCACTTCAAGTTCTCTTCAAGGTCACTTCAAGCTCACTTCACCTAAGTTTTCGCGCTAAGATTTTTACAAAATAGACCGGCTGATGTAAACAAAGCATACGGCTCCACCTCGAACAGTGAACCTCTAACTAATGCATAGCTGACTAAAGTCTGAGAGTACCTACTTCAGAAACTTTTAGCCCTTATCTCGTCTTGTTCTAAGTAAAAACAAATTGTTATGGTTATTCGCACTTTGGACAAACTTTCAATATATTCTCATAGGCATGTCAAGGAGAGAAACTTTTTAGATAAATTGTAACTTTTGTGAAGCTCAAGTGGTGGAAAAAAGTAAATATGTAGCTACTGTTTTGTGCTCAAGTTCTAATATTTTTGCTCTTGAAAATAAAACTTTTGTGAAGTATTTTTGGTTTCGCAGATTATAACGACTTTCTGGAAGATTAAAGATACTAATTATAGCTATTTTGTCCCACGGTGATATTAATATAATGATTGAAAACTAGTTCTAATTTTTTTCTTATAACACTATAAATACGGACTAGGTAGTTATTTTTCTATGTGAAACCTGAAAATATTGAAGACGTTAAAAACTAAACCTTCGGATGATACAATATTTATGGTCCATTTCCCAGATCCGGAATAGAGGAAATTTGATATACAATATGTTACCCTATTTTTACGCCAATTTGCCCTGTATTCACCGATTCACAATTCAACGCATACGACAATAAATGTGTGAGCTGTCCGTGACTGTACTTTGTTACTTCCCGTTTTGTACTCAACATTTTTACGCCTTTTCCACGCATTATGAATTCTGTGTCCCTGTTAAAAAGGTTGAGATTCTATTGTGGGTTTCCGTTCTTGAATACACAGGAAAAAAGGAGGGTAAGTATCATAGAAAATAATATGTAAATTAGTTTTTATTGTTTTTTATAAATGACGTTTACCTGATATGAATTAATGAACAGCAGTGTTTTTTACTTTTACAGATCGAATGTACCAGCTTCGTCGGTTGAATGATTTTATTAGGTGAGTAGTACCTACTCACATATCTTCTAGTGAGTATCGTAACGCAATGGACTCCTTTTATATTATGAAAGCAATAATAGATAGTGCAATCCACGACGACGCACTCCACTCCGCTCCACTCCGTACTAAAGTACAGCTGGTCTATTCTGTAATAATCTCACGGTGAAAACTTAGGTGAAGTGAGCTGTCATTCCACCTGCTGCTAGGGACTGACAGCTCACTCCGAGCTCACTTCACCAAATTTTTCACGGGGAGATGGTTACAGAATAGCACTGCTGCTTAAAGTACAGTATTCGCGGAGTGGGGCGCGTCGTCGTGGATTGCACTATCTATACAAAGTAATTGCACTATCTGTACAAAGTAAGTAATTTATACAGCAGTAAGTTGTTACATTAAGTTTAGCGCTGTAAATGTACACCCACAGAATTTCCAATGCAATTATTTTAAATTGCTTAATGGATTTAATCTCCCAAACTATTTATTAATCGTTAGTTTGGCAACTAATGCAATGGACTATCTTGACAATTATTAATACTATCAAATCAATCTGCCTAGCCTTTACCCAACTATGTTGGGGTCGGCTTCCAGTCTAACCAGATGCAGCTGAATACCAGTATTTTACATGGAGCGACTGCCTATCTGACCTCCACAACCCAGTAACTGGGTAGCACGATACCCCTTGGTAAGACTGGTTGTCAGACTTACGGGCTTTTGACTACCCGTAACGACTGTCAAAGATCCACGAGTGACAGCGACAGGACCAACGGCTTAACGTGGCACGGAGGTGTCGATATGTAAAAATGGTCACCCATCCATGGACCAACCCCGGCAAGCGTAGCTTAACCTGATCGATTGACCCGTGCGGCTGTTATTACATAGCGACGAGCTCGTCCTTCTAATTATCAATACTATACTAAATTATAATATATTATAAAGCAGTATGTTTGTTTGTTTGTAAGTTTGCATGTAGGGTTAATCTCCAGAACTACCAATAGTAGGTATTTGAACAAATTTAATATTTTTGCATAATATAGCCCGATTCTTGAGAAAGACTATAGGCTATGTAACAGCACGCTACGACCCTTTAGGAGCTAATTAAGAAGAAAAAAAGTCAGAAAGAACGCTAAAAAAAAACTAAAAAAGTAATAGCGTGGGTGGGCCATTGGATACGACGCGCTGGGTCGGGAGAGCAAGTTATAAAACAAGGATATAGTCAAGCTTTTCAACCAAGTGACAGCCTCCGATTTAGAAGGGTTACATATCACTATAGCGTCAATTCAAAGTTTTATCAATTCCATCCAGAGGGTTATCCCTGGATATCTCATTCTAGAATTAAACGAATAATAACCCAAAATGGCTGTCAAATAAAAAATCACCGAAACGTTCCTAAGCCCTTGATCCCCATTATTTTCTTAGTCAGAAAGTATCATAGAACAAGAATGTATAGAATTGAAACTCCTTATCTGATTAAATACCTACATTTTCAGGCTACCCATGGAATTATCAATCAGAACAGATGAACGAGAACGAGGCGTCAGATCGGTCTGACCCCATGAGTGCACATACACGATCCAATCTCACTAGCTCAAACAATTTGGGGTTCATTTAAACGTCTTTTAATGGGCCGTGCATGAAATTGACAGATTTTGATCAATTTTGTTCATTGGTTGTGAGAAAGGGAAAAATAATTTCAACAAAACTATTTGTGATTTGAAAAGTCGAGTTCTTTGTTTTGCATCTGGCTTAAAGGGGTTTTTCAAAAAAATGAAGTATTTATGGAAAATCACTAATTTTCGCAACAAGTTTCCCGAAAAATGTCGCGAGAGTGACGTTTCATCATTTTGTTACATGAAAATACTTTTGATTGGGAGAAATAAAAAAATATCTTCAACATCACTATATTATGATCTGCTTACATGTGGCTGAACCACTTTTTTCAACTTCCATACAAAATATAGCAGAAACATAATGTTAAAAATCACTTATTTTTTTTTTAACCATGCATTAATGTATTTTTTCCTATTATTTAACAAACTATACCCAGAAAATTAAAAATTAGACATTAGTCTTCAGCTATCCTTGAGATAAAATCAAATTTATACTTTACGGTTATACAATATCTTCATTAAAGGCGAAATAGACCATATTTTCGAAAGCGCAAATGTGATGCAACTATTAACAGGTGCTGTGACTGACACAAATGGTTTAGCACCACGAAAACTGTACTTTTATAGTCAGACAGTTTTATAGTTAATCTTTCAATTATTTTAAGCTTTCTCACAATTAGATAAGTAATATAGTAAAAGAGTTTATTTCATAATCAACAGGTTTTAATAAATAAGTTGTAGATGCCTTCTTTTAAATATGGAGATACTTGTACTAGAAGACCTCCTTCTTCCATAACTATGTATACAACCTTTAAAACCAGTTAATAACAGAATTTTAACAAAGTAGGTACAATTAAAAAAACCAAACGAATAGTAACCAAAGAATTAAAAAATAATTAGATTATTAGTTATTTGAATTCGTAATCTCAGATAATTTATACATCATCACCACTTACTCAACTGTCTATTTCAGCATTATTCATTCTAAGTTGGTATTGACAAAAAGGTTCTAAAAAAAAAGAAAATATGCAATGAAATTTGAACCCTGTCGGGTATAACATTGAGCTTGTAATATTTTCGTTCACGGAGCCTTATCTTTAAGCAACGTTTCAAAATAAATCATTTATTTAATACTTTAAGGACACACATGTACAGAGGCGGATGTTGGGCGAATTTTACCAATAAAACTGAACGCGATGAGCACATAAACCACCTTTAAGAGTTGTCAATGTCATTCTTTTCTTTGGAATATTGACACTGACAGCTCTTGAACTCGGTTTAGATGTGCTGATCGCGTTCAGTTTCAGTTGTATTGCAATATGTGGTTAGCTAGCGACCTCGACAATTATTTATTTTACCTCAATGGTCCTAGTTTATCAATTATAACTTCTAGTTACAGCTCTATGTAAGCGGGCACGCCCTTTATGCCTGGAGGCTTTATTTTCTATTTTTAGATATTGTTTACGTTTAGTTATTTTAATTTCTGCTTGAGTATAGTTCTCGATGTTTTTGGTTGATATATTGGCGTGTGCGAGCTGTCATATGGCTATTAATTTATATTTAAATTGAGTTTTGCGTAATCTAAATTATATTGTATACTATTGTATAGAATCATTTTTTTTTTCTAACTGAACAGACAGCTGTGCTGCTGGGGAGTTTGTTGCGCCACTTCTTCTTCCCAGCAAAAGCACTAGGAAGTGGTGAAGGGAGGGCGTTTTGGGGGACTGTCTTATGTAATTTTGACGTTCGAAAAGTGCTGATTCTCAGCCTAGTTTGAATAAATGACTTTTGAATTTTGAATTTTTGAAATTTGAATTGGTGAAAATCGCACTTATTGAAATAAGCATTAAATTTTTTACTAGTCAACCTTTGGGTGATGCAAAGACAATAAAATTCAGGAAGTGAACGCTCTAGTCACAACAGATTGGTAAGATCAGAGGATCTGAAGTAGAACACCTAAGCATGTATCTTTAAAGCGTTTAAACTCGATCATTGGCAAAATTGAAAACTTACTAATCAAGCGCAGGGCGTATCATGCAAGGCTGGGTTGTGGAGACCGATTATCACAGTTGTAAGTGCAAAAGTTTCACATCCACACGAATATCTTAGTCTATGGCAGAGTTTTCACATCGACCTCCATCATTCGGGACAGGCGAGAACGTCTTCATTGTACTTCGGAGTATAATTGAAAACTCAACGAGTTTTTTTACATTGCACGTTGGTTGTTATTGAGCCTGGTTCTCAACGCAATATGGTTTTAATTAAATTTTTGTTTAATTTTTGAGACTTGATTAAGTTTTTTTTTATATAGGTAAGGTGCGTAGTGAATTGTTTTTTGACGTGTGCAGAACAAGTTTTCAAAAGTCAAATTAAATAATTAAAGAGTGTCAACGGGACCCTATTACTAAGGCTCTGCTGTCCGTCCGTACGTCTGTCATTCATAGGGATGTATCTTTTGAATTACTGTAATAGGTAGATACTTATTTTCAAAGTGTATATGTAGGGTCGCTATAGTAACAAATATCAAAAATAACTAACGAAAAAAATTCAAGAATTGAATTTTAAAACACATACATAATATAAATAATAAAACATATTTTTTTTTACTACATAGTTATCGAGAAAAAACGCCTTCTGTATCCCCATACAAGAAGCCGTTTTTTCTCGATATTTTTTTAGTGTTAGGTTACATAATGTAACTTAAGGCCTATTCAGACATAAGCGATACCGCTGTCGCGCTCAGTAGTTATACTGGTCCAAAGTGACTAACCAGAAGACGTACAGCGGTATCGCTTATGTCTGAATAGGCCTTAAGTATTGTACGTCAAAATTTACAAAAATAAAACAAAATAAAAATGATTCTAACCGCCCCTCCAAAGGGTAGTTTTCGTATGGAGAAGAATGGGCAAAAAACTTCACCGTTACGCTAAAATGTATTCACAATAATATCTTGTTTAAATTAACTGCCTTACTAATAAACGTATTATATCAGGTGAATAGTTACACACCGTTTTCTCTCTTTCAGTCGTCAGTAATTTAACTCGAAAGAAGAAGACAAATCGTTGTGTAACTACACAGACGCTATACAACGTTTATTAGTAAGGAGGTAATTATATAGTTATAGGAGTATGTGAAGAAGATGACGCACCTAGAATAAGATTACTATACCACGATAGGTAAAAAGAATGAAAATTGAAGGAATGACACACAAATTAATTATGTGATACACACATATTTACAAACATTGTAAAATTATACGATATTCCTAACATTTTAACAAGTAATACTAATAATAAGTCAGTGTGTGAGTTGAAGTAATCACAGAATATAAAATCAATGTTATAAACAATAATATTATACAATTTAAATAGCAACCAGTTAGATTTTGTCTAGATTCTAAATTATCTTATGGAGCTGGACCAGCATGTTTGCACTAAACGCATTGTGCCGTGATTACCTCACCGCGCGATCCTACCGTGTGAAGGTGGAGGACGCTCTTAGTGACAGAGTCGAGGTGCGGAGTGGGGTGGCGCAGGGCTCAGGATATGGACCAATTTGCTATCTTAGGCATGTTAACAGCTTGTGCCGAGTGGTACAGCATTGTTCAGCGTATATGTTTGCAGATGACTTGTGCATTCTTCGCTCCGGAACTAGCATAGACGATACCTATCAGCGAGTTTGGAAAGATATAAAAGCTGTTGTTAAATTGTCGCATGACAATGGAATTATATTAAACGCTGATAAAACTAAAACGCCTGAGCTTGAGCGGTCCGCTCAAGCTCAGGCGACCAACAATGAGTGACGTTGCCCTCATGTCGTCAAGCCCCGGTATCCAACAATGTTGGACAGCGCTTCCATCTTTATTTATACAAAAAATTAAAGTTTAACATCCTCTGTGGCATTGTTGTGTTTATTCATTTGCGACCTCATAGTGTGACTCCACCTTTATTTACTAATGATTATATAAGGAGTAATGTAAATAACGCAACACCTCTTAAAAAAACTGCTATTCAGTACTTTTTGACGAATTATACGAACACAAATGTACTGAACAGCTGATTTCTTTTTTCGCGATTTTAGGGTTGGTCCCGTAGGAAAAGTTGTTCATAATGATGAGTACAATGACCCCTTAAGAGGTCTTGAGTTATTTACGTTACACCCTGTATATGCCACCATAATAACTTACTGGACTGTAAATGTAGACCTATTGAAAGAGTTGACTATGTAACTTACCTTGGAATGGAAATAGTTGAGAACTTTTCTTGATCCCAATATATAGACTATATTTGTAGTAAATTAAGAATATTATTAGGTAAAATGTACCACCTAAGCTTTAAGGTTCTTAACACATTAAGATGTATATTCATGTCATTAGTGGATTCTATTATGAGTTTGCTCTTGACAGCTATACATTCAAAACTAACTTGGATAAATTAGAAGCTCTTCAAATTCGATTCTTGAAACAACTTGTTACTCAAAAAACTAAAAACAGTTGTAAAGGAGATTATAGGAGACTACTATTTCAAATATGTAAAATTATGCCGATTAGTTACAAACTTATGTATCTTTTAGCAGGTAACCACCATGGTACCCAAGAGCATAACCTAACTCATGTAATCAACAACCATAACACACGATCTATGGCTGCTAGCAAATTCAATGTACCCAGAATCACTAATTACTATGGTGACAGAACCCTAAAAAAAACGAATAATAATATCTATTGAAGGAGTGACATGAACAAAAAAAAGTTTTGGAAATAAATTAAAAACATATTATTTAGAAACATGTCAAAGTGCCTATAAATAATAATTAGTTTTAACTACGAAGTTTATTCAGTGTACAGATACTCACCGACCTCAAAGTCAAACCACTACTACGGTTTTGTGGGGCTTAGTTTATAAATTATACTTCTTACCATTATGTGAATATAGATAAATAAAAATAAAAAAAAGATTGTCACTTTTTGCTTGGAAAACTGAAAAGCGCCCTCTGTTGGCGCGACCACGCGTTCAGGTTGTTTATATGTATGTATAGTGTATTCCCGCGACGATCGCTTTTTTTCGAGACCAACGCTTAGCATCGTCATTGGTGCATGCTTTTGACCACAAATCCGGACTCCGAGGTGAATTTTTCAATGCAAAAACCTAGCATAGCAGCGCTCCAACAGGACTCCAAGTTTAGAAGTCAAGCAATCACCCACGAATCTACTTAATAAATAAAAAAACCACTGATAGACTAGGCCCACACTACTGCAACCACTGGGTCTAGAAGAAGCATGAAATTTAGCAAGAGTTCCTCTGAGCATGGTTGGGTAAAAATGTTAAATAAGGGATGAAAATTTGTTGGCAATTCGTAATTTTTGCCGTTGGGAAATCCCGTCGGGCACATGGCTTGACCCTTTATAAAAACCCTTGGTCAGAGACAAAGTGTTCAATTATTAGCAACCACACATGATAATTACGTGGCTAGAACAACCTCAAATATTCACAATGTGTGGGCCACCACAAGTAAAGTGACATACATAATTTAAGAACACCCTCACTTCCGTGAACCGAATGCCCTTCACCTGCTTTTGTGAAATGAATTGTTCACGAGAAAACGACCATTTTTATTTTATTTTGTTTCTGAGCTGTTTGGTGTGCATAAGTTCCTTTTATTGTTTTAATACTTTTATTTTATTATTTGCTAAGTTTGCCTACCGTTTTTAAAGCTTCATTACTAGTTAGTGCTTGAATGCACACTTTCTTACGCAGTCTCAACTGATGACTTATATAATTGAGTTCGTTTGAAGCACAACATTTTACTCAAATTTACATTCATTCATTTGGCCACGTTCGAATAGTGAAACAATTTGAAAATATCATGCGGTTAATAAAATAGTTTCCATCACCACTGCACAAAATATTGTGAGGACAAGTCCGTTTAGAACGTTAAAAAAAAAAACTCACTATTTTGGCATCCACCGCCAGAATTGCTTGGTGGTTACAGAGAGAAGGCCTATGTCCCAGCTGTGGGAATATTATAAGCTGATCATGCTATGTAAGTAATTAATCACCGTTTTGGTAAATAACATTTTCATCTCTTAAAAATAAATTTAAATGAACCAATAGAAAGCCCAAGGGAGTCTCTTTGGGATTTAATTAAAGACGTTTTTATTTGACGTTGACCGGAGCTCCTGAAGGTGACACGAGAATGTTCAGTGGCTATTTGCTTAGAAGCTCGCTCGTAGTGTATTTGATCGAAATCTTTGAGCATTTTAAAATACCTACTTCATGTCCGGTTTCTGTAGTTTAGTGAAAAGGAATTTTGGGGTTAGGGTTGAGGGATTTTTGTTTATTTTATTTTTACTCCTTTCGTTTGCTTTTCTTTGAAACGATAAATTAATCACAAAAAAATATAGGTCAATGACGGATGTCTACAACATTTATTGGAAGTCTTGAACCTTTATGGTGCAGCCGTGAGGCATACACTATTATTGCTTTATGATTATTTTCACTTTTTATTTTGTTATTATGTGTTTAACTAACTGTGTCCAAATAAATATTATTCTTTCTTTTCTTTCTTGATAAGAATCCCATTATCTATACACACTCCAATAAAAATAAAAATAGCACTAGGTTTTTCGTAACTTGCTATATATAGCTAGCTATAGTTTGTAGAGTAAGCAAACTGAAGTGGCAGAGGGCTGGCCATGTTTGTCGAAGGACCGATGGCCGGTGAAGCAGACGAATCCTGGAGTGGAGATCGCGTATCGGCAAGTGTAGTGTTGGACTCCCTCCAGCTAGATGGACGGACGACCTTAAGAAGGTGCCTGGGACAGATTGGATGTGGAAAGCGGAATACAGGGTGTTGTGGCGCAGCCTGGGAGAGGCCTATGTTCAGCAGTGGACTGCGATAGGCTGAGTTTATTGATCAAAGGTTTTTCGTAACATTACTTTACGAAATAAATTAAGAGTTTAACCGGGTCTAACTTAGCATACTTTTCATCGATTCAAAGACCAGCGTAGCAACGCAATTTCTTCAAAATTTATCCACATTGACTATTCATCGTGAAATTAATAATCTAATCTTAAAATTTAATAAAAACTTGGCGTATCCGGTCGGATGCCAGAGCCCGAAAAAACTTTGCTTGTTAAGGGCCTTCATTAGCAAGCCTTCGAGGGTTTTGGATAGGCCCTTCGGTTATCGACTTAATTACAAGTATCTTGTAGGTACTTAGGCTCAGACACATTTGCCTTTGAAACTTGAAACAGATAGAGGTACTAAAGTGATTGATTTTAGGCAAATTAGAAACTTGTAAGTAGTGATTCACAAGTTAATCTGTAGGGGTATGTAATTAGGTTTGTGGGCACTTCTGTGGCTTATTTGGGTAATGAATGGAAATGAGTACCCAAAACCTCGTGAAGATCGCGGGAATTAGCTGAATGTAGGCCACACGAGACTCGTCATTGTAGTGATACTTGGGAGAGGCCTATGTCCATAATCCAGCAGTGGAGGTCTTTTAATATTCTGTCTAATATCTACGTAGTTACCAGAGTATTTGTTTTTAGTTACAATGCCAGCAGATAAACAGGAGACGCTTGGCAAGGCCTTCATAAATGAAAGTTAATAATAATTATTACGAATTCTACGAATGTAACTGTTTACCTACTATTTAACCCTAATATTCACCTTACTGAAATATTACTCAAACATTAATAAATTATTTATATAAATTTACTTGTTCTAGGTTCTCAGTAATAAATTTAATACAACATCATTTTCAGAAACACAAACAAAATAATAAATCCAAAACGCCAAGCCAAACAAAATACATTTCTACGAACATAAAATAACTTCGTGAATATGCAAAATTATCTTAAAGTACACAAATAAAATGAAAGGCGATAATATGATATGCATAATAAAATAGTAAGTATATGCAATATATACAAGGTTTGTATATGCAAGATTTTACAGCGGATTGGAGGAACGGTAAATTTTACGGTTAAGACGGATTTTATTGTTAGTACTCACTCTTAGATGTTTTAAAACTGGATAGGTACTTATGGATACTGCAATTATTCGTCACTTTTAAATTCATCTCATCTCCGAAGAATGGTACTTAGACTTCTGTTTTAAATGCTGATCTTATGCATACCTACGTATTTCTTAAAATTGTTCCTCTTCAGATTCAACAAAAATTAAACTGACTATTATGTATCAAGAAGAAACCTTCCGAATATCTATAATATTATATTATTATAATATAATATTAAATGTGAAAGTTTGTATGTTTGGATGTTTGTTACTCAATCACGCAAAAACGGCTGAATGGATTTGTATTAAATTTGGCACACAGATAATTTATAACCTGAAGTACCATATAGAATACTTTTATCGCGGTAGTACGTTCTCATGGTATAATTTCCAACCTGCACGCAGGTGAAAACTCGATAATTTCCAGTAAATAAATTAAAAAGTTGTCTGCCAATACTCTCTTCTAAATTTTGTATAATTGTAATGGAATTCAAATTAAAGAACTTCTATGGAACTCTTCTTTAAGGTTTTCGTATCCAGTACTTTCCAAATTCAAAATAAGTAATACACGAAGATAAATCTCGGGAATTGGATTCGTCTATCTAGCATGGGTGTTTAGCTAGTTTGCAGTAGAACCCATCCGCGTTTATGTCTTAAAAATCCCTCCATTTGGAGATTTGGTTGGTTCTAATCTACTGTATATTGTGGGTATTTCGGTAAGTATGTAATATAGGGAAGGTTGAAATAAGAGGGGTTGGCAAAAAATACAGGACTATATCTTACATTAGTGTCTCTTCATAGTCAACACCCATGAAAGAGATCAGATCATGCGAGGACTATGCAGATATGCTTATCTAACCAAGGCAATATCTGGACTTTAAAAAAGACTGTGGCCCCTGTTTTTATTTCGGTATTTTTTCTCAGAGTAGTCAACTGATCTAGTATATAAAAAAAGTGTAATACAAACCTACTTACAGAAACAAATATAATTTATTATAATCGCAAGTTTTTTCCTCTATAAAATTCACAAAGAAAACGACGCAGCAACTTCCTTTATAGAAATAACACAAGCAACACTCTACGTAGAAAGTATATACGTAAGAACACCAAACAGCCAACTATATAAAATAATAAGTTCAAAGGTAAATAATGTTGAAAATCTCGCTCAGAATTAATTACCCGGGCTCAAAGATCGCGGGTGTGTACAAAAAACTGACAGGTTATTAACTCATCGCTAGCAAACCTTCCAGTAATTTACTTCCTCCTCATGAATCTACTCGTATACTCGTATTTACCTATAATAGAGAATTGCATCGATTTATCAGATATATTGACAAAAAGATTTTGTTTTTGTTCGCTGGGCGATGCGATGGTGGATTATAAGGTAAAGTAAGGTTTAAGATAGCATTAATAATATGTCACTGGAATTAAATAATGATAAAAAAACTACAATAGTTAGCAACCAACATGGTCTTGGATTGCTACCTGCCCAGACATAAATCAATAGACAATATAGTAAAACCTTTTGAATTTCTCATTTTGATTAATTTATTTTAATCTCAAATTCGAGGCTTTTGCATACTATGTATTATTTTATGTTGTTTTATAATGTGCGTCTTATTTGTTAAAAAAAACAATTATTATTTCTTTTATTTTCATGGTATAAAAAAAGAATACCAAAATAATATAATACACGTTCACTTCCAAATCCAGACAAAAACACATCTAGAAAAAAAAAAAAAAAAAAAATACCTACTTGGAAAAAATGTTCAACAAGTCGAATGAAAATCATAAGGAACGCAAAAACAACACCATAACACAACGGTTGTTGTACAAATAGATTGAACAACACGTTGGGTTGTAGATGATTTATTTTGGCAATAAGTGTCGTGTTAAGCTACGCCATTATCGGGGCCGCTCCACGGTGGACGGACCTTTGAACGGCGCACGTTGGGGGAAGTTAGCGGATTGGATTTATTTAGAACAAAATATTACCTACAAGTTTTTATGTCACACATTCATTCACTGACAGTAAAAGCACTGACTAAACTGCTGGGTCTACAAGCATGAAATTTTGCACCAGATTTTCTTTTTTATCGAAAGTGAGCACTAAGGAAGGATTTTAGGAAATTCTACCCCTAAAGGGGTGAAAAGGTGTAAAAGTATTTCGTTTGTAGGAAAAATCTTATTCCTAGGGTTTATAAGCTTGAAACTTGGTATGAGTATTTACCTAAATAAGTAATAAGGTTACAAGTATTAATTTTTAACCTAGTTTAGGGGGTTCTAAAGTTTGTATGAAAGAATTCTAACGTGCGATTAAATTTGAAACTTGGTATTGATGATCTTGACCAAAATATTATTTTTTTATGCATTTTTGGATTTTTCGGAAATCACCCCTACCTAGGTGAAAAGGGGTAATCAAGCTTTTATGGAAACATTTTACTGCTTGCTTCGATTCAAAATCAAACATAACTGATACTTAATTTGTCAGCGTTTCGGAACAGGCAGGTAAGTACAAAATATATGCTGATATTTGAAAGTAAACAATTCCCTTCTTATAACTTAATCCACACACCAAATGGAAGTCAAGAGAAACAATGTTTATAGTATTTATTAAACAAGCAGCCATGATTGACGTCTGTTTAATAAAAGCCAAAAAGATGTCGTGGTTTTCAAACTTGTTTTTGTTTACGCCAATCCCTTGGGGAGGAGTGGTTTTATGGTTATATTTATTTAATCCTAAAACAACTAGCAATACTTCTTTATTGGATATTGTAAGTAGTATTAAAAGTTTTTCGTATTGGAGGAGAATGGATTGGTATTATAAGAACTTTTATTTTGGAATCTTATTGGTACATTAAGAAAATAAAGATGTTTCATTTATGGAAATAGAAAAATTGGTTTTAGCAATGAAACTACGGTAGTGCGTAAAGCGAAAACCAATTAAAAATATAGGAATAATTATTGAACATTTTCTGACTATTTATTTTAGACTTAAATTAATGAATTGTTCTGAACTCCTCAGCGATAAGTGTTTACGGTAGCAACCAATGGATGTATAAACAACAGTTAATGAATATCCCTTCAAGACAACCACCGTGATAATTTAATCCGTCCTTGTGCTTATTGGACTAGTGAGTTTAACCTAATATTTAATCTTGCTTGTAGAGCTACATACATAAAGTAGGTGCCTAAGGTTTTTCTAGTATTGTTAATGGCATGTATTTAATCGAACCTCTAATAATTCCCCTTCTGGGCTCCTAAAAGTATTAATGAACACTTTAATAATATAATAGGTCTTTACCTATGTAATTGGAGATTCTATAACCAGCATTTTCATGAACGCGCATTCCTGGTCATCACCCTCAGCCTCATCAGCAACCTTGGCACAGCACCTGCACTTTCGGCCAGTCTCACAAGTAGAGCTCTTTATGTATCCTGGTTGACGCTAGCAGTTAGCCACAACACGGCGCTATACCACATCCGACTCACTGGATCGTGACGCAGCGCCACCCCGACTCACTGGGGAATCACCGCAGTCAGTTCCGACTCACCGCGAACTATGCGGCACCCGGTTCTGACTCACTGGAACCTCCACTGGCATTGCGAAGCATCGCAAGATACAAGACTCAGCCCACTATCGACCTCCGGTCTCCGGAGGGTAGCGGTTACCGCCACATATGAACTACGCATCAAAGACATGACGTCACACAAATCCTGCATCGCGCAATTAGAGTTTACCGCGCGAACGACATATATAAGACTATCCAACATCAAAAGTCGGGCAGTCGGCCCGCCAGACACAACACCCGTCTGGTTGGAGGATCCTCCCTTTTCTATGGTGGATGAGTGAACTTTACACCCTGTTCCTCATACCTCCAAAATATAATAAAGCTGAATAGTTTGTTTCTTTCAATGCGCTAATCTATGGAAGTACCAGCTGGAATTAAAAAATCTTACATTTAACAACCCAATTCTTTAGGAAGGTTTTATGCTATTTAAGATCACTCTATTAACCTTAGAAGCTGAGCAAAAAGAAAAAAAGTCTGAAAAAATCCTCAGTGAAAACGAAGTCATAGCATGGGTGGGCGATACGATGCGACGCGGTGGGTCGGCAGCTGACTGAGTTTTATAAGAATGTGGCTGTTATTTTACCTTATTATGTATCTTACGACTTCCACGCGAACGAAGTCACGGGCAGAAATACAGTTTTTTTGTTCTTTTCTGACTGCCTTGTTGGTAGTGGCCGCAAACGCTACTGTTAAGCATTAGCGACCCCGAGTTCTATTCCCTGGTCGGGCCAAGTGTTATTAGCTTTTTCATCTGGAATTTCTCAGTAGCAGCCCAAAATCTGGATTTGGACCCGGTTGATGGCAATAACACCCATAAGCTCACCCCCATTACATGGGACTTAAACATAACAGGTGAAATGTGGGTGTACTAATAGGTACTGTACCGTTGTGAGCGGTCTCAAAGTCGAGTGATGCTAAAATATCACAATTAGTAAGTTCTTAACCACATAACTAAAAAAGTGGTACAACACTGCTTTTCTATAGAAACTCTATCATTTCATCTGCGACCAGCTATTTTAGCAGACAACCCTATAATTTTTTAGGTTCTCCGTACGGGCTGAGGGCAGGACCCCTTGCCCTAATGCAACACGCTGCTTGCTAGTGCGTAGCTATCTGCACGCTACCTACACACGCTACCGAGGTCTCAACCTCAGCTACCTGCGGCCTACCACCGCGAGCCTATGCTGACAGGAGGCCTCCACGTGCTACCGATGCTCATTACCTGTCATCTTACGAGGTCCGTTCGGCCTACTGCTGAGCCTATGCTGAACAAGCGCCCACGTCTGCCACGTGCTGCCAAGGACGGTACCTTTTCTAACCTTTAGGCGCGAGTGCTCAGGACTCAAGTGTTCAGTGACCTTACCCACGACCTAGCCGTGTTACTACTACTGAACTACGTAATTTTATGTACTTATTTAGCGGTTTTAATTACTACCTAAAGTACCTACCTATCCGTTAACAGCCTGCGCAGCCTCCCTGCGCAGCCCTAGCCGTTACAGTATAACTCTGCCTAACCCTTCGTGGAATACAGGTGTGATATTTATGTTGTTCCTTCTTTGATATCGGCATTAAGGTAGCATCATGATAATGAGTAGGTACCTACTTATATTCAGGCAGGATCTATTGTTATATAATTAAAAATAGATAATAATTCAATGTAACGAAGCATTGTAATACAAGATGCTACAGTTACTCAGCTACTCTATAGATGGATCTTTTAAGTGTTCCGGAGGCCAAACAAGAGTTGTTTTGTGAAAATTAACTGGAAATCTATCGAATTTTGTGAGTACTAGCTGATGGCGCAACTTTGTTCTTATATAAACTTTAAAATTCCACTTTTAACCCTTTCATGTTTGGTTTCTGGGGTTGTCAGAGTAACTCGACACAACAGGCTCTTTGGCTAATGATCCAAAAAAATATGTGAAGCAAATACATTATGCAAAAACATCGTGAGGAAACCGGAATTTCTCAACAGATATTTCTCGACGGCATGTGAAGCCAAGTCAGAGGCCCATGGGCGGCTTTAAAACTCTGACACCAGGTTAATCACTAACCACACGAAAAGAAAAAAGAAGATCCAAAAATATATTGTGTGATGTGTGTGTAGTATGTGGGTGTTTGTGTGTGAGTGTGTGTGTGTATAAAAGCTGAGCTACATTTATCCAAGATTTGATCTACCATCAGCCGCAGCGGTTGCTATTGTATAAACTCAATTTCCTTTATATTATATAATTGCATAGCACAGGTGTAAGTACTATGTACTAAAGAGCTACCATTTACCGGGTAATATGTAGTATTTCATTGACTTGAATGTGCCCTGGCGGCTGTGAGTATGTCATGCTCACTCAAATGTCTCGCTGATGGTGGTGCGTGTGTTGGATAATTTAGCTCCCTTCAAAATGGTTGAGCTAAATGGTGCTGATGCATGCGTCATGATCGTGAACGGGCGCCGTCAGTTGGGACTGGTCATCTCTTAGCTGCCATGGCTTATTTTAATTTCTTTTAAGTTTTTTAATTATTCTTTATTTTTTTCTTTTTATTACGGACGCTTTTACGAACGTGCACGTCTTTCTAAATTGTTCTCACATGCATAATTTCAAAATGTAACCAGTATTTTGTATCAAATTTTTGATTTAAAAGAGTGTCCGTGGAGTTTCTTGCCCGTTCTTCTCCATAGGTACTCCATAGGTACTACGCTTTGGAATGGGCAACTAGCTTCATATTTTTGACTGACCAACCCCTTGACAATTCAAAAGTGCCTGTAAATGGTTTAATTGAAATAAATGCTTTGTTTTTTGAGTTTTATATTCAAATTCAACGCTGGATTTAAATATTCATCCAGTGTCACTGATTTCTAGCGCTGAATGAGATACGGGATCAATTCAAGACTGGAGATCTCAAAAACGCAATGTGTCAAAATATCCAACCAATAATAGCATTATAGATGCAAGTCCAGTTTAGGAGAATTGAGAAACTGGATATTAATCAATAGTGATGTCACACCCTCTAAAAATATCTCTTCCCAATACTACTCCACTAGCTTCTGCATACGACTTCATTCGCATATCCTCCTGTGGTACTAGGCAATAGAGTACCTTTCTATCATCAAAGATTTTTGTGTTTTTTTCATCAAAACTTCCAGAGAGAACAATTTCACCTCTTTAAAATAATAATATAAGTTTAGATAATATCTTCAGTGGTTTAGGCTGTACAGTGTGCGTTGTCTGTCCATCAGTCAGTCACCTTGTTGTTTATAATAGGGATGATGCCTAGGTCAAAAAAAAGAAATTCTATTTAGTCCGTCAGTCAGATAATAAAAAAATATTAGACACGTATTTTTTGCTTTATCATATTAATAAAAAATGACTTAGCTACAACGCATTAAAGTTGGGGAGTGGGGGTTGATACGTCACAAGTATGGATAAAATCTACATACAAGTGACGTCATGGCACATTATAACTCAATGTATCGCCGTAATCTTATGATACCGTAAAAAAAGAAAAAATACGTGTACGTTATTTTTTCATAATCTACATTACGGACAAAAAACATTTTTTTAGTCATCATCCCTATTGTGAAACAGATATAATTAAAATGGCAAAAGAAATACCCGGTCCCTACACTTGGTCAGACCGGCTTTGTTATAATCAACACAGAGCTCACGAAATAAAATAAAATTAGTCTGGGTCGCTGGTGCTTGTGTAGGTTGTAATGGTGGAGAGGATTATAAATAAACTATACCGGGTGGCGTGGGTGTATTTCCAAATGTATGAACGTAAACCAAGCAAAAGAAGTATAGCAGGCGTTCTGTAGTTTCTACCTACCCCCATGGGAAGAAGGCGTGAGTTTGTGTATGTATAGATATGTTTAAATAGCCATCTTGTATACCTATAATGTCGCGGCCAACTAGCTTAATTAGCCTTTCAGTTAACAGCCTAGCCTCTTTAGTATACGGTGCCAATCAACTAGCAGCCTGAATGATATTCATTATAGACAGAGCTGGGCAAAACATGCTGCTAAAACATACTGGTGAAAAACAAAACACGCTGGGGACATGCTTGGCTAAAATTAAAATTACAAAATACAGTCCGGTGTCAAGTTATGTAAATAGAATAGAACTAATCCAGCCCAGCCTATTAATGTAAAAGAAGAATTTCCTTTCATGAACACTGAAAATAACCGTCTATGGACGAAAATTACAATTGACAAGATACTTGACAATTTGACCGTTTGACGTACAGTACAGCAGCCTGCGAGTGCTACTTCCAAATGCCAGGCTGATTTTAGCTAAATAGGGAATTAATTAATTATGTTTTTAGCTAAGTTGACTGCGAAATATACATACACCAGAACATTGATCTCTCTTAAGGTCATTCGACCGCCCATTGCGTCACCCTATGTAAAATTTCTAAATTGATGTCTGTAATTTTTATGGTGTACAATAAAGAGTATTCTATCTATCTATCTATTCGAAATCATCAAATAAATAACCAATTACAATTTAAGCTAGTGGCTATATGCCAATTACAGACGATACACTGCCTTGGACAGGTATTTCGTAATTAAGCCAATTACATCACAGTAGAATGGTCATGAATCGAGTGACCTTTGTCCAGGTAGATTATTGTGAATTAATGTTTAAGTGCTTATTTAATGTAGTAACAGGATTTATGTTAATAGTTGTTTAAATTGTTTACAGATTCCTATAAGCATCGGTTGCCTTAAAAATAATAATAGGATTTATGGAAATATACGTGAAAGGCGAACCGCCTGGTGCAGTGGCACAGAAGTGAACACAACTTTAAAAATGGTCCTCTCATAAACATTACAGCAATGTAAAAAAAAAACTAAGAAAAATCGCCGCCTACCAAAATAAAATTACTCAGTTCTGGTTTCCGAATAACTCACACTAAAACCTCTTAGATCTAAAAGAATTTTACCTCAGCAGACAATAAAATCCGAATCGAAGAGCAATGAGAAATAGCGTCGTTTTATCAACAATGTGCTAATGTGCGTAAAGCACATAGCGTAGTTCCACTGATTACACTTCGCACTCCATTGACGCGTCAAGCTTCATTTGCCACCACCTACAATTTTAAGAAGACCCGTCATTGCCCTTCTGGGGCCACAGTCTGTTCCGTATTCCATGCCCCCGCGGGAACCGAGGGAGGTCAAGTTATACTAGCCCCTCATTCGAGCCTTTTCGAATTAATTCGATGTCCTACTTTTTTGATGCTGACTCATGAATCGAGTTTGGAACGAATTTGGGGTTTGTTTCTGAACATGTAATTAGAATTTCCGATGTTCGTGTCTTTTGCCGATCGATTCGGATACGGCGCAATCACAGGCCCAATGTGCGGCTCCGTTTTTTATGACATGTGTGTCAAAAACCTTCCATGTGAAGTAATTGGCTGAGAATGTTATGGTTACTCGTCGTAGGTCAAAAAAATGTGTCTTTTGAATGGTTTGTCTAAATAGACTCTTATTCTGTAACGATCGTCCTTCCAAGAATTGGTCATCCGAACTACCCAACTATTTGTTGGAATAATATGTTTTATTTTCTCCATAAAAATGAGAATAAGTATAGAATCTACCTATTTATATTTATTTATGATTTTGTTTATTTATTCGTCGAGGACGCCACTATTTGGCATTTCTTTAATTTAATTCCATAATTTATTTTGGATACCCATTGATTTCCAGTGAAGGACAACAATGTGAGAAAATCTGGAATTAATTGATTAGAAAAGGTTCAAGGTTGATACAGGTTACAGGTACATATTCAAGAAATTTAGGTATCTACCTAAATCTCATAACAAACATAGCTATCTAGCTAGCCTGATAATTCAAAACTAACTTCTGGCCTGCGACTTAGTTTGACATATTCCAGAAACCAACTATACTATAAAACATTATATTCTATGGCACTCGGCACAAAAGTTTTCTATCAGTGAAATCATTTTTCAAATCAGTTTGGTAGTTCCAGAGATTACCTTTTACAAACGAACTAACAATTTTACTTCTATAACAGCTTTTGGTCACTTTTGATCGTATATCCCAAGGAAACGTACTACCAGAATTAAAAGTTACTTATGTAGTAGTCCAGGTTACAAACTATGTGTGTACCAAATTTCATCCAAATCCGTTCAGTCGTTTTTGTGCGAATCCGGAACATACCTTCATCCAAAGAAACAGACAAAAAATCAAAAAACTATATTTTTCGCATCAGACTCGTTCCCACACCTCGTAGTAATCACATTTTCTCTAAAATATTCAATATAAAGTTTTGACTTCGTAACTACGTATTTCATCATTTTTATAGATTATGGAGAAGTTACACAATATTTTTAACGTAACAATTCATGATAATATATGGATGTTGGACATTATTATATTAGATACCCAAGGACTGCATCGTGGAAATTCACCACCATCACAGCAAATATTTACTTTTCTGATAAACCCTTAAAAATGCAGTTGGATTCAAACGAAAGAAAATAGGATAAATTTTGTACTTTCAGCACGCAGTTTATTTTGATATATTTTTCGATGTGATGCTGAAGTTGCATTATTTGAATGTTGAAAGTTGGCATTATTGTGTGTATTTTTATTTAAAACGTTTGTATCCTATCCGCCTGCTCTTTAATGTCGTAACGAAATGGCAACTAAATGGTAAGAATTGAAAGAGGATAAGCAGTAGCGTCCTCTTTACTAATAATACCATTATACCACCATATTATTTTCTAGTCAATCAAATAGACTTATCTTTATGTTTCTCTGTGGAAAAAAAATCTTCTTGCTAACATTTTTATAGAAAAAGCTAACTTTACATTAAATAAGAACATAAAAACTACCACATAAACGAAGGGCGGTAAGTGCTCCCCTTGTGATAAAAATAGTAAATTATATTCAAACAGCGTGGACGATGTAATAATGTAGTCAATGTCAGTGTGACCTTTAGACTTAGACTCTGTTCACAAGTTATGTTGTGGAGTATCGCAGCGCTATGTCATTCCTAGAGGTGACCCTGCAGTGGGAATGTTGTTGCTACGGGTGGCGCCGCAGTGGCAATTTCATTGCTATAGGGGGGCATTTTTTTTTGAGTGGGATATCATAAAATATCTTCTCCTGCTCTGGGCGGAGCGGGAGGGCGTGTCAGACTCTTACTGACTAAAACCCACCCGTGTTCCTTCAGTTGCCTGTACGTTGCCAGGGGCCACAGTATCCCTTTCGGACTTTCCCGCAATCCCGGCAAGCATCCGTCCTATCAGACCCCTTCAGTTTGGCTGACATCTCTTTGAGTCGCGCAAGGAACACATCGCACCGTTGACCCGGGCCTGGAGCTTATTGAACGGCGAGCTACCCATTGCTCACCGTCCGCAAGCCGCGGCCGGGAATCGGCCTGTGATTCCCGTCGCCCAGGGCGTCTCCTGCGGCGGCTAGGGGCGTGAGGGCGCGAATTTTGCCTCTCCCTCACGCGTTCCGCCTCCTCCTTCGCAAGCATTACTGTTTCACAGAAGGAGGTGACGGCCTCCGATGCCCTCTCGCTCCGTATCATGGCCTGGATCCCCATCACCGATCGCCTCCACGAAGACACGGCGATGCTCTGACCAAGCCGGCAGACCTCCACCGTATGCTCCACCGTGTTCTCCGGGTGTTCCACTATAGGCGGCCCTGCAGTGGCAAAGCCGTTGCTACGGGTGGCGCTGCAGTGGCAACGACAGGAGAGTGTCAGAAGTCTCAAAACCAATTTTTTTTTTTTTTTTTTAATAATCTGATTATCAGCTCTTTTTGAATATCACTTTATGGACAAACCCTTAGACATGCTGAATATTTAATAATAGACACTTATTTATCTGTTATCTATAATAAGTTTATTTAGCATAATAGCTATGAAAATTAACCGTCGAGGCCTGCCCCGAAAGAGGGACAAAGATGATATGAGGGCCTAAATAAAGTGACTTTTTAACAGCGATAACGATGGTGGCAAAGTCAAAAATGTATCAGATTCACTTAAGCTACCCAAGAGCTTCCGTCAATCCTGCAGAAGGTCGTTGAAGAAATACTAAACGCTTTGAACGCGATTGGGACTTGTCTAGGCCCTCTGGACGCGTACCACAAGGGCTGGGTAGAGGTAGCTCAAGAATCACTTGGAAGCTATTGCCCAGCCATAGCAAACTTTTAGTCAGTTATTTCTATAAAAATCTGCTTTTTCTTGCAAAAGTGCAAACGTTGTCAAAATGTGGAATGGCAACTTTTTTTTAAAACCTACGAAAAGTTTCAACGTAGGGTCCAGAATCATTTAATCCATGGTAACAAGTTACGCGTTGATATCCCTGCCACCATGTATAATAGTCCATAAGACCACTAGAAATCCCTTATAGTACCTACATAAAACATATTTAAGTACCTACCTATTTTTAACGAGAGCCAGTTGTACAAAGGTCTACAACCTGTAGAGATGCATTCAGAACATGTTTATTTATTTAAACTTTTCACACAAATAAAAAGTACAAAGGCGGACTTAATGCCTTAGGCATTCTCTACCAATCAACCAAGGGTGGTGAAGAGATTAGATGGCAGGTGCTCTGTTTGATAGGAACAAAGAAAAATCATTTTTTATTAAAATATATCATTATAAATAATTATATTACATACACATACATACATATTTAATAAAAATATATACCTATATTATATATATACATAATATATACAAATTCAAGGGAGAGGTGTTGAAATGACTCTACTCTATTTATTTTGATAAAAAACTCTGCAGTTTCCGCTTAAATGCATACCGACTGGTCGCCGTCCTGATATCAAGAGGAAGCGCATTCCATAGAAGAATGGACTGAATATGAAAGGAAGAATGAACAAAGTCAGAAGTACATGTTGTGCTGTAAATTAAACTGTCTTAACCTAAAACCGGCCAAGAGCGTCTCTAACTACGCACAATGAAGTTCCGTAGTTGGGATGAATTTATCCGAAGGACAAACTTAACATTGTAGTTGATAAAATGTTCTCTCATACATTCCAACTGCAAATGTAAGTTTGTATGCTCAATATTGGGAGATTTACCATTTTATTTTGAGACCATAGAATTTTTATAGGTTTTCCTGTAATCTATAATTATAGAACTATTTTCTGCCGTTTTTTTTTAAATTTTGGTCTCAGTAGTTTCTGAAATGGTAAATTTATCTATTTTTTGAATATCATTAAAATCTGAACTCTTCTCTCTTTTTTATAATTTTAAAATAAATACTATTTTAAAATATAAAAAAGAGTAGAAGAGTTCAGATCTTTGCAACAAGCCCTTTCATTTGATATATCTCACGGTGCTGTTTGCAAAACTTTTTTTTAAATCCTTATTTACCCTCCAAAAGTCACCCCCGTGTTCAAAATTTATTTTTTTATGTTACACATCCGTGTTTGGGTCACAGAAATACATATAATATGTACCAAATTTCAAGTTAATCCACTGTAGTGATCACGAGTGATCCTATAAGGGTTCCGTATTTTCATTTTGAGGTACGGAACCCTAGAAACAAAAGACAGCTTACTAAATCACCCAAAAAAACTAAAGCAGATATCAGACACTTCCCTTTTGTTCATTTTGGTCTTTCAATCGGCCGTCTTCCACTAGAAGAGAAATGTCTGAACACAAAATGAATCTAAAGTGAAAAATGGATTCATTAGTGAACCGATTCAACGATGTTGTATTTCGGCACTCGCTTATCGAATTATCGAAAACTGAAACGAACGATGAACGTTAATTTCTATGTAATTTCATCGTTGTAGTGTGAACGTGGAATGAAACAAAAATGAACATTTTAGTGAATCATTGAAGCATCTGATATCAGCTTAACTTGCATTTTCTCAGAATTTCTTTCCCACGAAAACCCGGTCCAAACGTCTCTAAAACAACTAACGAGCTCTTTATATTCCAAGTGTTTCGCTAAAAATTCTGCAGATAAACAGCGCATTCAAGTTTCAATTAGGTAAGCTATCAGACGATCGTATGTAGCGGGAGTGAACCGGAGATTGCTGTTCTAATTATACAAGATGTTCCAAAGCAGGAACAGTGTAATTTGTCTCCGCGATAACATTGGAGTGACGGGCTAATCGGGAAAGAACGTATTTACAAGTTAATTGCATGCTTGGCCGTTGATTTTTGGATTCGAAGATAAGAAATTGATTAGCGGCTGTCTGTCTTTAGTTCCTTGTTTAGCCACCTGTGAAATAAACTAGCTGGTGGTGAATGAAACTAAGGTGGAGGCACACTAGAAAGAACAAATTTGTCTAATAGGCAGAACTTTGTAGGTTTTGGTTTGTGTCAAATTAGGAATTTGCGTTTTGGAATGGGCTTCAACTTTCTGACTAACTGACCGACTCTTTGACAATTCAAAAGTGCCTGTAAATGGTTTAATTGAAATAAATGCCTTGAGTTTTCAGTTTTGAGGCTTTTCAGTACATTTTAACAACTTTGATTATTTACTGTTTTGTTGCGAGTGTGCATCTTCCATCATTGATTTCCTAACTACTTATTTGTTTTTTAGATCTTATGCTCGGTGGAACGTTTGAAGAACGAAGTTTGGTTCGGTTCGGTTCAGTTTTGTTTCGGGTGAAGGAGCTCATGGCTAAGTAATAACTGCCGCACGGGTCGATCCATCAGGTTAAGCTACGCTTGCCGGGGTTGGTCTGTGGATGGGTGACCATCTTTACATACCGAGACTCCTCCGTGCCTCGGAAAGCACGTTAAGCCGTTGGTCCCGGCTGTCATTCGTGGATCTTTGACAGTCGTTACAGGTCGTCAGAAGCCCGAAAGTCTGACAACCAGTCTTACCAAGGGGTATCGTATCACCCAGTTACTGGGTTGTGGAGGTCAGATAGGCAGTCACGTCATGTAAAATACTGGTATTCAGCTGCATCCGGTTAGACTGGAAGCCGACCCCAATATAGTTGGGAAAAGGCTAGGCAGATTGATTGATGCTCGGTGGAACGTTTCCATGAAAAAGTATAAAATTGTAAGTTGGTAAATAGCGAAATTACTGCTCGGAATTACGAACGTGGAATAATAAAAAAAAAACAGCAACAACTTTATTAGGTACTAATATGAAAATTGCAGCATGACAATAATTTATATCAAACACAAATTAGGGAAACCAAGTGAATTATTAATATTTATAGGAAACCTGTTCCACATCTTGTGTTATTTGTATGACATCGTAAATAGTTAACTGGAACTTCATATTTGGAACAGAAAATACTAATTAATTATTACGAGTAGGTATTATTCTTCTTCTTTTCATATCGACGGTACAACTGTATAACACTGTTCTGACCTACATAGCTTGCAGAATTAGCAAGCAGAAGTGGCAGTGGGCTGGTCACGTTTGTCGAAGGACCGATGGCTGGTGGAGCAGACGAGTCCTGGAGTGGAGACTGGGTATCGGCAAGCGTAGTCTGGGACGCCCCGTCGGCCAAACTCGCACGATCTAACCAAACATAATAATATTTATTATATAAAAGAAAATGACTGCACCTATTTATTCGACGATGTCGGTTGAAGTACTGTACGCACTCGTTTTCTTTTATATAATGTTTGGTTTGATCCTCCGAGTACGGCCGACGACTTACGTACGATAAAACTATTTTCATAACGTCCCTCAGGAATGATCTCATTTCCGAAAACAAACAGCTTTCCTCCCATTTTTTAAATAAATTACATTAAGTTAAAAGAGTATTAACAACTCTATATACTTCCAAGTCGATTGAGAGCGTCCGGTCTGCACCAAGTGCAAAAGGCAACTGATAACTGACGAAACACGAAGTTTACCGAGGGACATTAAGAAAATAGTTGTACTGTGCATAGTTTGGACGATGACATATTGGTGTACGCGAGCTGTAACAGCTACACGGTGAAGGGACAAGAGTTTTTTCTGTCGTAGCTATATCTTGCCAAAATGAAACAGTTTTGGTTACAGTATACCTATCATTGAAAATATTTATAAAAATATCATAAGCGACCATTTCAAATAATATCAAGACGATTCTCAAAAAAGCACTTGCGAAACCAAAGATCATCTGAAACTGAATGATAATTACGAAAACACAGGAAAACGAAATAACTCAATAAGTTAAGATTTTATGGTTTTCCTTTCTTTTAATTTATCATGTTTGTTAGAGAGAGTTGATCCTTATATATATAGTAACTTTATTTCAAAATATCTCATCCATATTTGTGTTAGTAAGTACTTAGAATCTATGTCAGTAAAAAAAAAAAAAAGCTTCCATAAACTGGAGTCTTCCTGTCCGTGTATGTTTATTTTCTTCCGTCCTTATGATTGACCCTATCGATTGATGCCATAAAAGTACACGGTGTTATTTTTTTGGATTTTAGCCGGCTAGATTTCCGAGTGTGGGAAGCGAATTTTCGAAAAATCTTTGAATGCAGTTTCATTAAAAAAATAAAAAAAGGTTTTTATAGAGTTTAATTTGCTATCTCCAGTATTTAGAGTACTTTCCCTCCGGATGAGATTCAAAAATTCCACCCTGTAGGTATATGTCGTTGTATGACTTGACAATCCGAATTTTCGCGAAAACCCTAGGGATACCCTAGGGATATTGGATACACGGCCGCTGCCGCGGCACCGCTCGCTTTGCTAGCTCGGCTCGCGCGCGGTTGGTCTAACCGAACCTATTTCACGCAGTTCAAAATGACGAATCATACAATCTGCCGGAGAAATGTTTTCACCATTGTCTAATTATCTAGTCGCAGGCAGATTCTATGATTCGTCATCAATATTGTGTCTTCCGGGTTTTCGCGAATTATCAAATCATCCTACGACATATGCGCTGATTCTTGTCTTATACAAATCGCGATTATAAAGTACGAAATGCAATGTTGCAATGATGCAATGTTTTTTGCTAAGACACAAATGGTATCTGAAAAACTTAGTTTAAAATAAAGCCCGAATGTGTGAGTCTTACAAACATCAAGTCGAAAAATTAATAGTCTGATATTGTTTGCTTTTTGGTCATGTTAGGCAATGGCATTTTATAATTTATGGTAACTGATAAACATGAAATCGGATAATGGAAATGTAAAACAGAATGAACGAATATTAAGTACTTCTAATAATCAAATAATTATGCTACCGCAGTAACATACACTGAAATACTTTAGTACCTACTACTATGAATATTATTGAAGAGCATTATTATGTTTCGATGAGTATCAATGCTTTTAATTGTAACTCAACGATTCGAACTGTGTTTAGAAATAATTAATGATAAAATATTGTAACGGGTATTCAACAAGTTTATGTTTAGTTTTTACCCGACTGCGGCGAAGCCCAAAGCTGTATGTATGTATTCATGTGTGTGTGTCTACTAAACTTCTGAATTGATTTTGATGATAGGTAGGTCCTTAGATTCGTTTTAATTACGCGAGTGTCATAAAATATTAAATTATACAAAAAAAACTTTTTGCCGAGTGGCGCCAATCAGAAAAATGTAAAAAAAAACCTTCAATACCTGTCGAGTGGGTTATTAAAATGAAGGGTTTAAAAGGTGATTACAAAAATATATACAAATTATGTTAAAAATAATGTAATTTGGAATGAGAAATGAATAAAAGCTGAAAAAAAAAAAAAAATGTTTGTTTTTCTCTTTTCAGATAGGTGTTTTTGCAGTCGGGTTTTTTAGTTCTTGTTAAATCATAACTTGTAAGCCAATTTTAGTAACTCCTGCGTCAAAATAAAAACAAAAGTTAAAAGCTATATTACAGTACATTGCTATTTTGTTTTATGTCTTGGTAACAACATGCAACATTCTGTAGATCCATTACCACAAACGAAGTCGAGGATAAACCAACTATAACTAATGCTATAATGTAAATTGAATACATTACATACAATGTAATAGTCACAAGGCTCGTATAGTGAAATATAAATTAATTATTCATTGCTGCAAATAAACTTGCGACCGTATCTCTGTTATTATACAAAGTAGCAATGGAAAACGTCTCACTCTTTGTGGTATCAAGCTCGCCTCTCCAATAGTCTTTCTTAATAGCTACCGTTTTTATTCCCTTTTGTATTGTAGTGCAGCTGAATGTTTGTAAGTAATATTATATTTTAATGAAACTGTTTCATTAAAGGTCTATCCTAGATTATTTATGTGTTTAATTATGTTCAGTTATTAAGTTTTATGTTCAAGATCTTGTTATGTAAAGAGGATTTAGGAGTCTACGTTACTGTAGAAATACAGGAGGAGGTCGTGGCTAAGTAATAACTGCCGCACGGGTCGATCCATCAGGTTAAGCTACGCTTGCCGGGGTTGGTCTGTGGATGGGTGACCATCTTTACATACTGAGACTGCTCCGTGCCTCGGAAAGCACGTTAAGCCTTGGTCCCGGCTGTCATTTGTGGATCTTTGATAGTCGTTACAGGTCGTCTGAAGCCCGAAAATCTGACAACCAGTCTATCGTATTACCCAGTTACTGGGTTGTGGAGGTCAGATAGGCAGTCGCTCCATGTAAAATACTGGTATTCAGCTGCATCCGGTTAGACTGGAAGCTGACCCCAATATAGTTGGGAAAAGGCTAGGCAGATTGATTGTTGCTGTAGAAATACCTCTTGATGCAAAAGACATTTATAGCGAATATTGTCACAACTTTTCATTATATTATAGAAATGGTAGTGGTACTATTTGATAATCCACCACATTACAGACTCTTTTCGACAGTTCCGTGCCTTAATCTCTGTTTTATTAGAAGAACGGTAGCAATTCACAGTAGGTATAGTGTAATTTATCTACCAATGGGCACCACACATTAATTTTTTTAATTAAAAAATCGTTCAAGTTTTTGCGTAACGTTTACTTCTCGCGTTCGTGCCAGGAGACAGGGCTAGGGCCCCTGGTTTTTATTGAGGAAAATTATTTAGTTTTGCTACTATACTTCTTACGTGAAGACAAGTCATATAAATGGTAATGCATGAATGTTTTTTTTCTCATTGCCTTTTGTAAACGTAGGAGTGCATTTTTCGTGCCAATTTGTTTTCTCCAAGAGGAAAAGCAACATCAAAGTAGGAACTTTCATTTTCTTTAGAAAAGGTTATCTTAGGTAAAGATACAGAGAAAATGTATTACACGAGTTGTTTTAAAAATAGTGTAATTGTTAGGTTCAATACTTAATACTCAATACTTTATTGCATGCCATAATGTGTACATAAAAACAGTTGGTATGTTAAACATAGAATCAATTATGGACCCTGTCGGGCACAGCAAAGTGGATTTTTACAACTATTATTTACAAACATTTCATTAGGAGAGAGGATGAAGGCGCTTCTTATTTAGAAAAAATAAATAAATGAAATAGTACCTACAATAGTTTTTTTGTGCTATTAATAAGGGTCGTTGGTTTTATGTTATTGCATTATTAAATTTAAGTATTAAATTAAAATTATAAATATAATTATATAGGTATAGGCTAAAATATAATACATACAATTAAATAGTGTACCTAATCATTTTAATGGTATTTTTGCGATTTAAAGATAAGTGATTGATTAAAAATTAAATAAAAAATTTAATGTCACCTAAATTTTTATGTCAAAATAGTTTTATTGCTATTGAAATTTATCGTTTAAGTACTCGTCAATAGTGTAATAGCTTTTAATTATTAGAAATTGTTTCAATTTATTAGTAAATATATTATTTTTGTCAATATTTTTTATGTTTTCCGGAAGCTGGGACTTATTTTAATGGACATAACATATGTACCAGAAGAGTGCATTTTTAATCGTGAAGTGGGTATGTTTAGTCTGTTTTCATGTCTGAGTGTAATTTTATTTTGAATATCTCCTCGTTTGGAATAGAATTGGGGATAATTTCGTACAAATTTACAAATTTCGAGTATGTAGAGGCAGGGCAGGGTTAATATTTTGAGGTCTTTAAAATGGGGTTTACATGAGTCTGTTTCCTTGATATTCATTAATATTCTGATCATTTTTTTCTGTAGAGTGAATATTGTAGGTGCGTCGGTACTATTTCCCCATAAAATGACTCCATATTTGAGCCACGCAAATGCGTATGCGTAATACGTTACTAGAGCTGTTTTTAAGTCTGTTGTTTTCTTGATTTCACGGAGGGCGTATGAAAACTTAGAGAATGTGCGATTTCCAATCTACGTGTGAATCTATGTCAAGGCCTAAAAGGGTGAATTTATTTACTGCTTCTAATTTTGATCCATTGTATTTGAAATTTATTGTTATAGGTATTTTTTGTCGGGGGTGGAAAGTGATTATTTTTGTCTTATTGAAGTTAATTTCAAGGTTGTGTTCGTTCATCCAGTGTGTTGTAGTGTCTAGTATAGAAGTAAGTTTTTGATTTAAATTTATATTGTTGTCACATGATGTTAAAATAGAGATATCATCGGCGAATAATACGCATGACTCATTGATATGGTTGGGGAGATCATTTATGTAAACAAGGAATAGCAGACACCCTATTACACTTCCTTGTGGTATAGATGCTTTTACGGGTATGCTTTGGGATCGTATTAATTCAATTTCTTTTGATTTATGATTGCAGTGTTCTATTTCTACAACTTGTTCTCTGTTTTTTAAATATGATGTAAACCATTCGTAACTTTTCCCGCGGGTGCCAATGTTGTACAGTTTATTTAATAGTGTATCGAACTGAACCTTGTCATAGGCTTTTATCATGTCTAATAACAATCCAACAGCATATTTTTTTTTCATTTATTAGGTTCATGTATCTGTATTTTTAAAATCGACTAAACTAACATAAATCGATTATTCACAACGATTATTTACGTGACCACACCAAGGGGTGACGGTTGACAAGTGAACTAGGAAAGCGCGATCCAGCAATTGATTCGTTCACGCCAGTACCACACCTCCGCCGCGAAACCGTAGCAGCGAAACCGCAGTAGTTCAATTCAACTGGGTCGCGTCATGTTCCGCTACTCGAATTTCGAATAGCGGAACATGACGCGAGTCGGACAAACTAAAGTAACTGTGTCTGGAATTAAAAATAATTCTTGTAGTTGGTTGATTGTACATAGTTGTAAAGATTGCTGGATTGGAATAATTAAATAAATTTATTATGTATCCGAGGAGTTTTCTTACATAATCTACGAGTAGAATATTTCAATAGATGAATCTCTCTTATCTTCAACCTGGTTTTTTTGTTTTACAGCATACTAATATTTACAGATTTTTTACCGTAAAAACCGCACCAAATACGTATGTTGCTTAATCAAGTACAACAAAAGGATATAAGTACAAACATGCAAATAAATAAACATTAAAGATGAAGAAATATTAAATAATTACTTCAAAGCAAGCTGCAATGTTACGAGAGAAAAACTTTTTATTAATGAGAATTTGTAATGCAGCATTAAACACTTGGATCTTATAATACAAAACATTCGTGAAAATAATTATGATCTTTTCCAAAAGTGAAAACAAACCCTGTCTAGGTTAAATTCTTACAATCAGGACACGAATCACTGAACAGGGTTTATCAATTATTTTGAAATAAAATGAAAATTTCGGATTTCAGATTTAAGTGTTCAGTTCACATAATCAAATCAAAGCACTCAATTTATAAGTAGCACTACAAATTCGCATCAACAGGTACGTTTTCTGATTCATTTGTTTACATTTTTATAAGATACTTTTGGAACAGACTATACAAACAATATCTTGACCGCAACAAGATCCTCACATTACGAAAATTAAGGAAGTATATAAAAAATCCACATCGGAGTGGTATCAAATAGAGCTGAAAGAATGCCAAGAAAGCGAACCAGTAAGTGGTCTCTGAGTAGCTTGCTCCCTTTGTGGCTTTGCGTTTCACTACTTGAATGGCCTTCTTAATAGCTGTAGGTTTATGCCCAGTATGGTGCCCTGTTTTAGTTTGACGTAAGCTTGAAAGTATGTAATTTTTTTTTCATGGGTCTTGTTCTCGAGGAGAACGGCTGTGTGACCTAATTTAAAGTGTAACTTAATTTAAAGTGTTTATACTCGTATAGTGCTAATTTGGTAAAATGCCGTCATAATGTAGACGTATGGCTATGACCAAGTTAAACCTACATTTTAAAACATTTCCTAAATTCAAACAGGTTTTCTTGGTACCTCCTTTCAAACAGGTTACTTTTTGGGAAACACACTTCAGTGTGTTTCCCAAAAAGTAACCTGTTTCCCAATAAATAACGGATTCCTCAAGTCCCGAAGTGACTTCTAGGGAAACTCAAACGCAAACTCAAAGCATTTATTTCAATTAAACAATTTACAGGCACTTTTTGATTTGTCAAGAAGTGGGTCAGTCAGTAATAGGAAGCCAGTTGCCCATTCCAAAGCGTAGTAGGTACCTATGGAGAAGAACTGGCAAGAAACTCACGGACATTCTTTTAAATAAATAAAAAAATACAAATATTGAAACGTGTGATAAATGATAAATGATTTATTAATGTGCTATTGTCAAACGCATTATCACCTATTACCAGATGAGATATAAGTGGTACATGACCTATGAAAAACAAAAATAAAAACTACTTCGTATTTTATATGGCAACATCCCAAAATTTTCTCGTATTGCTCATCTTACAAAACTCCACTCACACAGAACATACAACCCAACATTGGCAAATCAGCCTTAACATATGTAACATAGCCATCAGATACGAAAATCACCGAGCTATTCCGAAAAAAAAAACGAAACAGAATATTCGCTTTTATAGGAAAATTGTATTGCGTGTAGTTTCTGTGGCGAGGCAAGATAGCAGCACATGGTGGATGAATACAGAAGGGTGACTCACACATGCACACATAGACTTGTTTCATGTACAGCGAGTGCAAGCGCTCTCGCGACTCGCATTCGACCGAGATCACCGTACGCGTCTGTGTGTGCGTGCACCAGTTTTCGTTCGTTGTATGAAGCAGGCCTTCTGTACCTATATATTCTATGATATCAACTTATCTGATCTTGCTGGCCGGACCATATTGAATGGACGCCCGGCTGTCTCTCAAATGAACGTACGACTCTGTTGCTATAAAGTATTACGAAATAGGTTTCATGTAAACCGCGTGTGATAAAACAGTAATAGGAATTTCTGTTGCATTTACAAAATGTATTTTGCAGTTTTGTATTCAGTTCTAATTTGAGTTTGGATTTTTGGTAATAATTTTCGGTTTTGGAGACATTTTAAGCTTAGTTTCAGTTGAATATGTTTTTTTTTTTCAGATGTTTCGTCTATATCTTTTTTTCCGAGCTCCAAAGTCCAAGAGCATTGTCTACACTGACTGACGATTTTATAGTTATCTACTCATCCCTGCTCCCATCCCAGCGAACATTTAAATGCTTTCAAAAACAATATTATACTGCATCCACTTATTCATACGATTTTACGGGATTGTCACATTTGCTAAACAGGACTAGCCCAGAAAACAAGGAAAATGTTCCAAAAAAGACTCCCATAAATATAAGAAATATTGGTAACCATATCCGAATAACAACTGAACATCTTCCAAACTAACCCACTTTCGTACACAAAGGACTAAAAACGCGTGGTAATACCGGCCCCGATAAACTAAACCTTTACAATTGTGCCGATGCAATTTCTCTCATGTTTTACTTTTCTAGGATAAGACTGGATTCGACTCACTTATCTGTTTTCGTGGAGTGCATTACGGCCCGTTGCCTCCGTCTCGATTCTCACTCCACCCATTGGATTACCTTCAATTGCATTACTACAGGTTTACGTCGACAAATCTGTGAGTGGTAAATTGAAAATACTTTTTATTGGCACCCGTGTTTGGAATTTATTTTTGGTGTGTAACGTTTTTGGATTTGTTGGAAAAAAATTGATGATGTTCAAGATTAGTGCTCGTAGATGTGTCGACGAGTGTCGACGGCTGCAGCTGCCTCTGGCGTCAACGCGTCTACAACTGCCACCAACGAATGTCAACGGCTGCAGTCGCCTTTGCCATTATCAACGTGCCGCTTCATATGAACACTCTTAGTTTAAACTCAGATCTGAATGAGTTAGCGATATTGAATAAGAATTAGGAAGTGCTGTGCAGAAGAAAAATAAAAAGTTAAACAATGAATGAATCAAAAAGAAAGATGAAGAAAATAATAACAAACAATATTTCTTACCTTTGACAGAACAACACAAATCAATCTTCATAATAAACATTCACTCGTTGTTGACTCAAAATAAAAATCTACCATCATAACCATACCTTTTACTCAAGCTTCTAATACTTGAACCTTGGCCAGCCACCATTCCATCATCCATGGTAGGGGCATTCAGGCTAAGTTTAAACCACTTGTTTTATCGTCCAAGCCTTGGCGTCGCGAAGCTTTCAAAGAATTAGCTCAGTTTAATTGTGGAGGATTTGATGTCCACACCATATCGCCTCTCCATCCAACGTGCACTCAGTGGTTCGATTGTTTTCCTAATGGTTACGTCACTGTGTTCTTGTGCTGGCGAGTTTGTTGGTCTTTGGTATGTGGTACTTCGTTTGGTGGAATATTTTGGTGCTTTTCTAATACTCTTGTGGACTCGACTCATGATATTGAACCAAGTCGATGGTTATTTTCATCAATGAAAGTACTTATATAATTATTATTATTTCTTCTTTATTTCTTTCTTTCTTTTATGTTTAGTTATTAGAAGTCGTTAAGAGATTCATGATCTTATTACAAGCGTGGAATGTATTCTGCTTTATATATCCCAAGTTTACTGTTTATTATTCTAAATTGGTTGTGTTTTTTTATTGATCGAGCGAGCGAAGCTTCTCTGCTTCAAGTCTGGCAAAATTTGCTTTCCTCTGTCAGTTTCTTGGTACTCCTCTACAGCTACTCCAGACCAAAGCGTACGACATACTGCTTAATAAACTGTATGGAAAAGGAATCCTCGGGAAAGCCCATGAATGGTTTACGTCATATTTAAAAAATAGAGAACAAGTGGTTGACATCGAATACTTTAACTACAATAGTAAAGAAATTGAAAAATTCCAATCTAAAAGCAAAATAATTAACGCTTCAATCCCCCAAGTGTCATAGGTTGCCTATTATTCCTCATTTACATCAACGAGTCACAGTGTGTGAATGTGTTTTATTCGCGGATGACATATATTTATTAGTCACATGTCAAAACAACACAAAGATAGAAGAAAAACTCACAAAAACATGTAACTGACCTCACATAATTTAGAAATTAATTATACTAAAACTTAATTAATGACTTTCCACCCTTATCAAAAAGCTCATCTACACTTAAATTTATCCTTTAACGGCTCAAAATTGGAAACTGTAGATGAATTTATATTACTTGGACTAACAATAGATAAACATATTATCTGGAAAACACAAATAAAAAACCCATTCAAAATTTTCGAAATTCTCTTATACTCTCAGCGAAATAAAAAAGACAACCAATCTACAAACTGTCCTCACCACCTATAATTCGTATGTCAATGCATGGCTTAGCTACGGCGTAACTCTCTGGGGAAATAGTATTCACTGACACTCTTTACCCTACAAAAGAAAATATTTAGAATCTTGGTAAACATTGATCAAACTGACAGCTGCACAAAAAAAGGCGTAGACATCCAATCACAGTACACACTTAGGCGCCGATCTAGGCTAAACATAACAACATCCAAGCTAAAAATGCATTCTAAAAGTCCCTTCGTAATGTCTATAAAAATATATTACAAGCTACGTGAATTAATAAAAAAAGAAGAAAAGTTAAATATATTGAAATGTTCAACATAAATAATAAAAATAAATGATAATCACGCAATTTATAAGTATGTTTAAAATATAATAATGATACAGTAATTATTAATAAATAATATAACAAAAATTATAAGTATATAAAATAGCAATCATAGTAAATTAAATAATAATATATACAATTGCAATACTAATTATTCAAAGAAAAATAATTTACACAAATGAATAAACCGAATTATAATACACATCTACAGGTATATATTAATAAGATAATCTAAAACATTTAAGTACATTTTGCAGATAAAATAATACATAAATAATAGATAAGTGAAATATTTAGTATCTTATTCGCGCTATCCAGAC
Organism: Xanthia togata; assembly: GCA_963853775.1. Lineage (NCBI taxonomy): Eukaryota > Metazoa > Arthropoda > Insecta > Lepidoptera > Noctuidae > Xanthia > Xanthia togata. The sequence continues at coordinate 7,094,515 of OY970794.1, forward strand.
TTTGATTACGAGTATAATATGTAAGTTAAAACTTGTTCCCACAAAAACAACTTCATTATCTCTTAAAACAGATCTTCCTCTCTCCTACCCTTTTGCTGTGCCCTACAGGGTCCATAATGATCTATATAGTTACCACCTAAGTACACATTATGGTAAAGCAATAAAGATATTGAGTATTATGGTCATATTTTACAACCAGTCTGGACAAAACTTGGTATACAGATTTTACGAATTAATATGATTTTTTATCGTCGGGGATTTTTCATTGAATACTTCCCGTAAAAAGGGGGCTACTGGGTAACTCCGTTTTATGGGATCCGATTTTGATAGCTCTTTTTTTATTTGTAAGGTAGTGACTTTAAATTGGTCTCTTAAAAATTTGGTGAAGGTTTGAGATCTCAAACTCAAACTCCTCAAACTCAAAGCATTTATTTCAATTAAACCATTTACAGGCACTTTTGAACTGTCAAGGGGTTGGTCAGTCAAAAAATATGAAGCTAGTTGCCCATTCCAAAGCGTAGTAGGTACCTATGGAGAAGAACGAGCAAGAAACTCCACGGACACTCTTTTAAATAAAAAAATTAATACAAAAAATTGGTTACATCATTCATTTTGAAATTATGCATGTGAGAACAATGTAGAAAGACGTGCATGTTCGTAAAAGCGTCCGTAATAAAAAGAAAAAATAAAGAATCATTCAAAAACTTAAAATAAATTAAAATAAGCCATGGCAGCTAAGAGATGACCAGTCCCAACTGATGGCGCCCGTTCACGAACATGACGCATGGATCAGCACCATTCAGCTCAACCATTTTGAAGGGAGCTAAATGATCCAACACACGCGCCACCATCGACGAGACATTTGAGTGAGCATGAGATATAAATATACATATAAAAAGCTCCTCAAAATGCAGTAAATTGCTCACTTTTGGATTTCTACCAGTAGAATCAGCCTTTTACTACTAGGTTATTAATGGAGCACCTGGGACCACCTTCTCATCACAAAAAGTTTGTGCTCGCGAGGTCTACTGTTCGCAGAACTACTAGTTTATTATGATAATCTAAGTAGGTATGTGTGACATTAAATGATTTGATGAGCTCCAACGTTCATAGTGCTTCATTTTTATGTCTGTTAACAATGCAGCATTTTTATCTCCAAATAAACAAAATCAATTTAGTACTCTTAATCCCTTTGCCATCAATAAAATCATGAACCCCTCGTTTATTTCCGAAAATATGTATTATTTTCAAACTCGTGACCTCATTTATGCAAAAAATGTGGAACAAGGAGAAATGGTATTAAATATTATTTATTCAGATTCCTTTTCCTTTCTAGTATGAACTGAACTTCAAGCAGAGAGCACGTAGAGCAATAACGTGCCAGATTTAGGGATCACTGAGCACAAGTAATGATAGATTTTAAACTATTACATAAGCGCGTCGCGTCGCCTTGGAGTAGGAACTGTGTATCTTGTTTCAATCTCTAAAGTACCTTGGTATTACTTTAGATAATCACCTCAACTTTAAAGAACATGTCAAAATTCTTTGTAATAGAGTACGAAAATTAATGTATGTTTTTAAAAACCGACGTCATGTTGCGGACCCTGCACGGCTGAGGCGAATGTACCAGGCCCTGTGTCAGTCGCTTCTTACCTACTGCCTTGCATTCTGGGGAGGTACCTACAAAACCACGCGAAAGGCAGTTGTTTTTTATTTTTAGAAATACATTATCATATTCTGCCTAGCTTTTTTCCAACTATGTTAGGGTCAGCTTCCAGTCTAACCGGATGCAGCTGAATACCAATATTTTACATGGACTGACTGCCTATTCAGATAGGCAGTCACTCCTTGTAAATTACTGGGTTGTGTAGGTTAGCCTCCACAACCCAGTTACTGGGTAACACGATACCCCTTGGTAAGACTGGCTGTCAGACTTTCGGGCTTCTGACGACCCATAACAACTGACACAGATCTACAAATGAATGCCGGGACCAACGGCTTAACGTGCTTTCCGAGGCTCGGAGGGGTCTTGCATGCAAATATGGTCACCCATCCATGGACCAACCGCGGCAAGCGCAGATTAACCTGATCAGTCGACCCATGTGGCTGTTATTATTTAGCCACAAGCCCGTAACCTCAAAAATTCATGTGTGTGGCTTATTATGTTTAGCAATAATAACAATAGATAATAAAAACATCATATTAATTATAAGCAGTTGCCCGTGACTTCGTCTTCGATCCAGGATGAAGAGTTACGTTTGTCTTTATCATGGTCATAGTCTACTCATGTGCCAAATTTCACCCAAATCCGTTCAGCCGTTTTAGCATGAAAGCGTAACAAACAGACAAACTCAATTTCGCATTTATATTAGTTAGGATATTTTCTTATTCATTTACCTCCAGATATTTTATCCAAAAAACACCTAAGTTCTAATATTTACGAAAAATTGTGTTAAGTTTGGTGTCAACCAGTAATTAAATTCATTTCGTAATAAAAACACACAATTTCCTCCGCCACCACTTACAGTGTTATTACCGTTTAACGCTACGTTTATTAACAATTTCTAAATTACTGTAGTCTATTGTAACAAGTTTTCAGTCAGTAGTTAATTAACGCCAGCCACAAACCCTCTGTGTTGTCTAGTTTAGGGTTTTGGAGCGAAATTATAAGCGGTAGCGGTATTTGCGAGGTGACTGAATGAGCTCTCTTGGTTTCTGTGACCTTAGTACCAACTTAATCCATTGTTTATTTTTAGTTGGTACTTTGTTTATAGCTTTCATTTGTCTCGAATAAAAATCATTGGTCCTTATGATTATATCGCTACGCAATCCTTTTAAAATTAACTTGTGAACGGTGTACGTACAGACGCCAGCAAGTCAACCTACCCGAAACTATCAAGTTTTCTCAATAAAATTTGAACCTTATGCTTTAGAGGTAAAGTTGAAAATCTGTTAAAGAAATTTGACAGATTGTAGCAGGTTAATGTGCTGGCGTCTGTACATGGTTTTAAAATATGTATTTTTGATGTAATAAGTTAGTTTGTAGGCTCGCGTATTGCCACTTTGATCGCGACCTACATTTTGGAAGCGCATTGACATACGGCGGAACCTAGATGATGCATTTTTGTACATAACTTGTTGCCCGCCCCGGCTTCACACGACTAACACTAAGTACTTATATACAGCGCACCTACCTACCCTACCTACCATACCTACCCTATCCTACCTACCCTACCCACCCTACTCTACTTATCCTACCCTACCTACCCTACCTACCCTACCTACCCTACCTACCCTACCTACCCTACCTACCCTACCTACCCTACCTACCCTACCTACCCTACCTACCCTACCTACCCTACCTACCCTACCTACCCTACCTACCCTACCTACCCTACTTACCCTACCTACCCTACCTACCCTACCTACCCTACCTACCCTACCTACCCTACCTACCCTACCTACCCTACCTACCCTACCTACCCTACCTACCCTACCTACCCTACCTACCCTACCTACCCTACCTACCCTACCTACCCTACCTACCCTACCTACCCTACCTACCCTACCTACACTACCTACCCTACCTACCCTACCTACCCTACCTACCCTACCTACCCTACCTACCCTACCTACCCTACCTACCCTACCTACCCTACCTACCCTACCTACCCTACCTACCCTACCTACCCTACCTACCCTACCTACCCTACCTACCCTACCTACCCTACCTACCCTACCTACCCTACCTACCCTACCTACCCTACCTACCCTACCTACCCTACCTACCCTACCTACCCTACCTACCCTACCTACCCTACCTACCCTACCTACCCTACCTACCCTACCTACCCTACCCAACAAACAGAACAAAAAAGAATTAGCGAAATCGGTCCAGCCGTTCTTGACATAAATAGTGTAACTAACACGACTTTCTTTTATAGTATATATAGATTTAATTAGTGTTAAATTAGACGTGATTTGAGTCGGACAACTTGCATTATTATTTAGATTCATTCCCGTTGTGCATTCATTGACGTTCCTTGACATTTTCTGCATACTCGCATTTCGCATTTGCATCGACTTTATGATTAGAAAAAGTAAACAATCAATTTAATCATATCATTTTCACCACTCCCGCACGAAAGAAGTGTCTTTCCTCTACGAAAACAGTGAGGAAAGTTGGTTTTTCCTCACTGCTTGAACAGTGAAGAAAGTTGGTATTTCCTCACTGTTTGAACAGTGAGGAAAGTAATGATCCCGTTCAGAAACTAACCTTGCCTGATTTTTTATGTTAAGTTTTACAGATACACTCGAGAGCAATGAATCCGGGTCACTTAAAGAATGTTAAAAATCTCGGAAACTAAAAATGATAGGTTAATGCAATAAATTGTATTTAATAGACAATGTAATACTCCTTAAATGAAAGTAAAAAAAAATATGAGTCACCATACATTTTATTAACACAAAATTACATAAAGAAAAAAACTGCTGATCTCTCCTTAAAACAAAAATAGGAAACATCAAATTTTTGAACTTTATTACGATTTTCTTGAATTTTAATACTTCGTATTGCCTCCTCGTGCTTCCATTACTGCGTTTACGCGGTTTGGCATGCTGTACACCAAGTTCCTTATACGATTTTGGGGAATATTCTCCCATTCCTCTGTGAGAGCAATTTTGAGCTCACGAAGCGTGATTGGGGGAGGGTTTCGTTGTTTTACGCATCTGCCTAGCTCGTCCCAAGCATGCTCGATCGGGTTGATATCCGGGCTGCGCGCTGGCCACTCCATACGAGTAATGCTCATCTCTTGAAGGTAGTCATTCACAATCCTACCTGTATGAGGTCGGGCATTGTCATGAATAAATATAGCATCCTCACCTAAATTGACCATAAATGGACCAACGTGATCATTGAGGATTTCTTCCACATATCTTTCGCTAGTTAAAGAGCCGTTTTCTATGATCACCAGCTCTGTGCGACTTTCAGAAGAAATTCCGGCCCACACAAGTACAGACCCACCACCGTAGGCTACTTTTTCTTCGATGCATGCTTGCTTGAATCTTTCCCCTGGTCTTCGATACACTCTGTGTCTTCCATCGTGCTTGTAGAGCATAAATTTTGATTCGTCGGAGAACATAACTTTTGACCAATCTTCAATACTCCAATTTACGTGGCTCTGGGCATATCTTAGTCTTGAAATACGATGCCCACGCTCCAGTTTAGGGCCGTTTGCAGGTCTAAGGGGTTTTAAGTAAGATTCAGCAAGCCGACGTCTTACTGTCCATGCACTTGGGTTACTTCCTCCGAGGCGTTGAAACTGATTTGTGAGTTCAGTTCCTGTAAGAAAGCGATTTCGAAGCATGGTGTTCACCAAGTATCGGTCTTCTCGTGCTGTGGTACACCTGGTTCTGCCCGTTCCTGGTCTGCGTAGGTTAGAACCAGTTTCTTCGTAACGTCGGAGAACTCTTTGTACTGTTGACAGCGACACACCTACAGTCCTGGCTGTATCGCGCTGACTCCGGCCGGTTTCCAGCATTGTAAGTATTCTGGTGCATTCTTCAGGCGTAAGCGACATAATTTCAGCTTGAATAATGAATATAGAGCACTATCAACATGGTTTATGTACCCACATAAATGACAGATTACAAACAAAAGCAAAACCAAATGCTGTAATTTCGTAGTTCCATCTTCGAAAGTGGCCCTTTTTCAAATTTGATTTTTTTATGATATAACTTTACAATAACTAAGAAGTTTTAATACCTTCATTTAAGGAGTATTACACTGTCTATTAAATACAATTTATTGCATTAACCTAGCATTTTTAGTTTCCGAGATTTTTAGGATTCTTTAAGTGACCCAGATTCATTGCTCTCGAGTGTATTTTAAAAAATAAAGAATTATTTTGATTTGCTTTGTGTCTATTTAATTTATTTACCTATGATGACTGAATACTTTCTTGCTGGGAGTGGTGAAAAGTTTTGTATGCAACATGTGAGCAAGTTCATTTGCTATTCGTTTTGTTGAGTCTTTCGCTTACTCAGGATTGAAATTTATAATCACTCGCTGCGCTCGTGATTCTATTTTTCAATCCTTCGTTCGCTCAAGACTCAAAATCAAAACTCATAGGAAAAACGAACTTTCCTCACATGTTGGATAAATAACTATTTTCCCAGCAACTAAACGATTTTCACTTTACCTACATCATAATTAGTATGTATTAAATAGTTCTCAAGACTTTGCCACAAATAATATCATCAATATTTCCGAATATTACATCATATTTATTCCGCATATTACCTCCCTTGACACCGCTCCTTTCGTAAATTACGCCGAACAAAAGCAATGAGCATTCGCGTGGGAGAGCACTACGACTCACAAACAACTCGCCAAGCAAAGGGTACCTACATCTCATTGTCTGCATAAATTACCACCTCTATAACAATCAACATAAGAACTAAAATCCATTAACTTGAAAACTCCATAACATTGTGATAATAATGACTCGAATATGTCGAGATCGAGTGATAACCTCGTGGTGAACTTGAAAATTGTGTTTGTGTTCAACTAAGATTTATTATTTAGCTTTCCTCTGTTTGTTTAGTATACGGCATCCTAAATTATCAATTTGGCTGTTGTTCGATGTTATTTCCTGATTAATGTTGGCTAGGGTAAACAAGAATTTCCTTTTAGTGCGAGAATGTGTCTAGCAGGAAAGGAAATAGTTTGAGACACAGCTTTTCCGGTGTTACGCATGTATATTGCACACACTCATAATGCGAAGCATTAGAGAGTGCTTTGCGATCGACAAAAATATTTTGCGTCCTTTCTGCAACTGTTTTTATTGTTATACTCCTGATAATACACAGAACCTACTTTATTTATATACCATTGTATAGATAATTTAATGGAGATTATATTTGTACAAAAATTTATGTTTTAATTTTTCTTTTACGTACTTCTTTGAAATAATCTTTTCGTTATTTGACATTATATAACTTCAATATACTATTTTTTTTTATTAAATTAGATTTGTTACAGCTTTAGTGGCAGTCATGTCATTTGGTTTAAATAGGTTATTAATTTGTTTTTTTAAATATAGATTCTCTTCTTTTATATTTTGTGAATGTGAGAACGTTGTAGGCTTAACCGACTTGTAGATCTGTCGATCATTTTCTATCTTGCTAAGTACCTGGTACTTGTTGATAGGCCTACAGTGTCCTCTCATACCTATAAACACTGTAAACTATAAAGATTGTAAATACCATTTACTTTTAAAAGAGTAACCGTGGAGTTTCTTGCCGGCTCTTCTCCATAGGAAACGACCAATTGGAACCGTGCACCTAGCTTCTGACGTTTCATAAGTGCCCTTGTAGGTTTATGTGAAATAAAATATGTTGAATTTGGAATTTGAATTGAATTTGAATGCAGCAGAAACTAAAAAAACGTCAAAGTAATTTTAAACAAATCCTGGCAATCAAGTATGAAACCTGAAAACATTATAGCTTGCGAAAAAATCAATTAATTGAGTCAACTTTTTTTAATAGATTTCGTTTAGTCAAAGGAGGAAACCTGTTGAAAATGGCTCTTTTATTCAAAGAAGTTTAATTATAATTAATAAAAAACTAACTAATATAATATCGATATATATATAAATATTTCCAACTTCGACCCTCTTCCGTTGCCTAGCTAACAACAAAGCAAACCTAAATAGTCTTTTGTCAAAGATTATTTAAGTTAAATTTCTCGCAATCTGTACGTACTGTCGTAGGTGAGAAATTTTACCCATACTTAATTTTTTGAATGAGCGTTATTAGGCGCTAAAAAACTCTTCAATATCTTGCAGGTTTACTGAAAATGTTGACTTTAACAAAATGGCATGCAAATTGAACTCGCAAGTCTGTCCAAGTTGAGAAGATTTGAAGGAATTGGTTTGACAGTGGTCCGACCTCCTTTACGAAAAATAGGACAAGAAGTCAAGAAATATAACGATACCAATTAATTCTCCGTAATACAATTTCACGCCAACCTCATGCTTGCTAACACTAATTTCATTATTATTATTATCATACACCATATTAACCGCAGCAGTACGAAATTCAATGCTGCGGTTTTCATACGTGCTAAATACACAGCGTTTGACTAAAACCGCTAAAGCCTTGTTGACTAGCTACTCGTACGACTGTCAACCCGAAGCTGCCAAGCACTTGAACTGCCAAGCGTTTGAACCCCCATAGCGACCAAAGGGAACCCTTTGAAGGCCAACACTTTTCATAAAGAATTCGTACGAGTAGAATTCAGCTGATATATTTGATTCGAGTGATGAATTCAAGGGAAAGTTAAATGAAGCGTCGCCGATTCTAGTAATTGGGAGCGTTTATCCTGAAAGTGGGTAACGTCGCAAATAGATGTCAAATATTCGCTGTTTTGATTAATTTGGCAATATTACTACTAACTAACTAGAATATTAATAATGAATTGCAATTATAACACAGAATTTGATGTTCTAACCGTTTTAGGATTGAAAAAGGAATTTAGAAAGTTTCCAAATACTTTTTTTACTTTTTTATATATTTTTTATATAATATTTATTATTTCATTTCATAATCAATATTTTAGTTCACTAGTTAGCCACATTTCATTTATACAGTATTATTTTCAAATTAATCAAAACTGGTAATTATTTAACAGCTATTTGCGACGCGCGACGTTTACAACTTTTAAGGTAAGGCCCCTTAATTATTTTTTTTGTACCTTGAAATGAAATGAATTGAAATTGTTTATTCTGTAATAATATTGCAATCACTTTTACACGTCAAATTAATAAAAAAAATTGCTAGATGAGTTCGGCGTTTCCTATCTGACTACTCTGAGAAGAAAGGCTGAAAGGACCATATAGATTAGTGTCTGAAATGGTTTTTTGAGGAAAGAACCACACAGATATGAGTGGACCTGTCCAGTTAGTTTTCAGTAATCGTGGAGCCCAACTCAACGAACAATACCAAAGAAAGGACATTTGGGTAGGCCGCATAAACTACTCAAACTGCCACATCATTATTAAAACTAATTGAGAGAGAAAAAATAATGAAAGAGAAAAAAATAAAAACACAGTCCTTTTTAAATAAATAACTTCTCCCGCTCTGCGTGGCGCGGGAAGGCGTGTCAGACTCTTACTGACCAAAACCCACCCGTGTTCCTTCAGTTGCTAGAGGCCACGGTATCCCTTTCGGACTTTCCCGCAACCCCGGCTGGCATCGGTCCCATTGGACCCCTTCACTTGCTGACATGTCTTTGAGGCACGCGTGGAACACAACCACATAGTCCTCACATTCACTATAATTAAAATGATACAAAGTAATCATGTCATTTTGTATATTATGATTAATTATTTAAATAAAAAGTACACTTTGTAAACAAGAATATTACAAATTAGAGCATTATATCCAAGATAAGAATGCTTGGAAACATGCTGGTCCTGCTCCATAGGATAATCTAGAATCTAGACAAAATCAAACTGGTTTATAATTCAATTGTATTTTTTTTTTATATAGACATTCATTGATAAACTTCCTCACACACTGACTTATTAATTGTAAATTTTAGGAAAATCATCTACTTTTACAAAGTTTGTAAATATGTGAGCACCATGTATCTATCACATAATTAGTTTATCTTTTGTTGCTTCATTTTTATTTTTTACCTATGGGGTATAGTAATTTTATTCTAGGTGCATCGTCTTCACATATAATTATATAACTATTGTACCTATACAAAATATTGTAAAACATTTTAAAAGAGTTACGGTGGAGTTTCTTGCCCATTCTTCTCCATAAGAAAACTTCGAAAATTTGAAAGGGGCGACTAGAGTCAATTATTTTTTTTGTAAATTTTGACGTTTAAAGTGACTATATAATTTTCAACAATGTCAATGTGCATACATATAAAACTGGTATATTTGAATGATTTTACTTAATAATTAAAATGTCAAGTTTTATGGTTTTATCACAAGGCTTAGTTTCGTCAAGGGATGTTCGCGGAAGCGTGCGTCGACGGGTTCGTCGCGATCATGTGGAAGCGATGCGCTTTCATGATGGCGCGCTTGCGCTCTTCCTGCAATGGCATCCTGAATGTGTTTTCAAACCGTTGGGACTCTCCCCTCTCCCCTCTTACTAAGGTGGGTAAGAGTTCAGACTCACGTCTTATCTAAATACACTAGTACACCATTGAACAAACAGTTCAATGGTGCATCTATTGTTTATTTAATATTACTAATTTAATACTAACTTTATTTTAAGTTATACTACTACTAACAATAAATGGAATTTTGTATCCGAAAAAAACATTTGAATTGAATTGAATTAGCAGAGCGAGCAACTCAATCGCAAGCTTTTTTTATATTCTTAATAATCTGAAATTTTATAGTAGGTACCCTTTTTTACAAAGTTTGCACCACTTCACTTTGCACCACATTATTAGAAAGCATTTAATTATTTTACCCCGCTAAGTAATCAGCTGCTTGTATCTGACCTACATAAAATACGGGTACTTAATGAGGTACAAGGACGTATGAAGTGAACATTTTAAATATTTATAAGCAGACAAGTGCACCTCTGAATTCGGGTGATGGAGTTGATGGAAGTTCAAGGTTCTACCAACACTTTTTGGGACCTAAGTTTATTGTAGATGAGGTTTAAAAAAAATAGCACTGTAATTGTAATAAATCAGAAATGCTTTTAAAAGGCTATTTTATTGTATATTTACGGTTCCTTTACTGTTTGTAACGTTTCCTTTATTCAAGTGAAAACAAAGAATAGACGGATGATTTATTTATTTGAATCACAATTATACTCGTAACACCTTTACAGAATCATCCAAGTCGCAATGTCAAAACTTTACAACAAAAAAAAACCTGTAAGCAAAATAACAAAGAATGTTCAATTATTATTTGTGCCATTTCAATGAATTTCGACACGTTTTTCCCAAATATATCTTCCAATACCGCAATATATAAGGGTGAACTTGAGTACGTTAGTCCTATAGATTTCGTTATCATACCCCCAAATTATCTTGGACTAACTTGGCCTGGGTATACCAAACTGTATGTTATTAAGGGCTAAAACCAAAGGCGTATAATCAAATGAAAGCACTGGGTTACAAAAGGCTAACACGAACATAAACTCAGTACAACAACGTCGCTGTTTTTCAAATACAAACCCAATTACCTCAGGCTACAACAATTTTCGTACAAGGTAAACTGCGGCACTAAACCAAACTTTATTCACAGTTACTTTCTACACTACTTATACCATAAAACTATTACGTACCAAAGTTTATTACGAAGAAATCCAGCGGCACGACATTAGTTTATTCCCAGGCGAAGCAGCTGCGTATACCGCAGTTTGTAAGTAGGTCACGGCAGACAAATCGTTTGACAATTAGCTTACCGGCTAACTGAGGTGATAAAATCTCGTGTATGTAGGAAATTGAGGTATTATAAAGTTGTTTGGACCGGTTGCGCATGGTTTAGTAAAGAATTGAAATGTTCTGAATGATGTTTTCATGTGGTTTACAACGTCAAACATTATATTTTTTCATTGGAAGATTAAATTGGCATTGGTATTGCTGTTCCTTGATCATTTAGACTTTCACAGCAACAGGTATTGAGATGACCGCCAGGATGCCTCCAAGGTACGTAATGAATATTGTTTTCTGAGGCTGTGACGAGGAGAGCTTCGCCTTAGTGGCAATCCATTTCCTAAGACACATCAATCAATCAACACGTCGATCAATAATAGATTGAGGATCAACCATCCATGTTCCCAGCTTATTACAGGTTTAGATGTGGTTCAAACTATTGTTAATCTCAGACCAAATAAAAAATCAAGATATAGCGCTGGGAACAATACAGTGAAGCATGCCAAAACTACACCTCCGCGCTCAGACTCACACACACATTTATAACCATTTGCAATCAAACTCACCTCACTAAGTGCACACATGTTTACGAAACCGGCCTCACGTCACTGCTGACAGCGCTATGTTTTGGTTTTTTATTTGGTCTGAGCTGTGAACAATATCAAAACCGTTCCAAAATAATCTTTTTCAACATCAAAATATAATAAAGTATACATACCTACTGCTAAAATTTAGGGCAATAAAATGTAACCTAGACAAACGTAACGTAATCTATTGTTATATTTTGTACCAGAAGCATAATGCGTTAACCCTATTACAAGGTCCTTGTCAAGCAATCCTTGCTTCGGTGCTACCGAACTTCGCCTTACTAACGACTACAACATTTACTGAAGACATTTCTCTTACGTAAACCTTATTTTCTGTACTCAAATAGAAATGTGGCAATATATTTACGTAGGTATACTGTTAGGCCTCAGTAAATAGTTGCTGAAAGAGTATAAAAAGAGCTTATACAAAACGTCACGCGTTACAACACAAAGGAAAAGGTTCCAATAAGCATCTACATATATGTAAGGGACTCGATACGAAAAGGGTTTTTAAGGTACAATTCCAATAAAGTCGCGCGAATGTCGAGTGAATAAGCGGAATACGTTTTCGAGTGGCCCCACGGCTTTCTAGACGAATTTACGTAAATTTCTATTTTGTGACACGAACAAATTGGTATGGACCTTTTGATACATTGAGGGCTCCCGTCGTAATGGCACATCGTACGAGCGTCACGTGAAATTTTACGGTTTTAAGTTACGAATTTATTTTACTAAAATTATTGCCTAGAAATATTGGTGTTACGTGACACGGTATATTTCAGACGGGAAGGCTGTAAGCCGCTTTGCACGTAGATAATTGTGTAATTCTTTCTCGGGAAGCTTTCTGAACGCGAGAGCCTACTCAGAATATGTATTTTTATAAGAAAGCAGTTCAATTCACAATCTCAAAGGAATCATGTTATTTTTTTTTTAAACGCACCAATAATATCAATAAGTGGAATAATCACATTGCTTCAATTATATTGTGAATCGAAAATACCACTAGGTCTGTATCGAAATACACCTAGCTCTTGACATTTAAAGTCAAATCTGTTATTTCAATTAGACCTTTGAAATGTCATGAAGTTAGTCGGTCAGGAAGAAAGTTAGTTCCTACTCTCCTAGTTCCAAAGTTTGACTGTGGAACAGAAAAGGGCAAAACACTTAAATCTTGACATTCACCTTCTCCTTATCAATATATTAAAATATCTGGGAGTAATAATTCAGTTATTTCTGTTTTTCTGTTTGTAATATTGCATAATGTAGCTGTTTGTTGTTCCTATTTAATAAAATAAAATAAAATATATTATTCGAGACCTAAATTGTTCAGATGTAAAAAAGACGTGTAACGAAGCCGAAAGTCACTTATTCTGTGGTGGCATCTACAACGCCACATGCGGACTATGCATCAAAGACCTGACGTCACACAAATCCTACAGCAGCGTTTACCACGCGATCAGCATATACATAAAATGACTTTCAGACATCAATCGTTGGGCAGTTGCCCACCAGACACGACACCCGTCTGGTCGGAGGATCCTCCCTTTTCTATACAGGATGAGTGAACTTTACACCCGGTTCCTCATACCTCTAAAATTGTCCTCATACCTTTAGAATTGTTTTTTGTAGTAGTAATCATCTTCGCATACCTGATATTGAGGTCAAAGTTCAAACTTTTTTTAACTTTTTTTCACGCAAGTTTTAAATTTTATAGTTAAATTAATTTTAAATACTACATATGAATTTTCACGCCAAAATTAAAAGTCGTTCCCCAGTTTTTTTATTCTTACTCTGTTACTTAGTTTGATGTACATAAAATGCGTTGAAAACAGCTAATGATGGGTCTTTTACACCCTGTATACTGACGCGGTCGGGAATGATGTCCTATGATATTTTGTTATGTTATACTCAAACAACATTGCAAGCTGGGATTGTACCTGATCCATCCGGAATAACCGTGGATAATGGATAAAGGTCATGACCTTACTTACCTTTTCGGCCTCATTGGCTTTGGCTGTAATCTTGAGGCTCCGCAGTAGAGAAAAAAAACATTTTCAAAAAAAAAAAAAAAAACAGATTTATTGTTTTACATACCTAAATTAGCTTCGTTCTATTTTTCTCTATGGCAATTAGTGCCCATGTCGATAATCCCGCCAATGTGAGAGTGCCACCAAAATTTTTTGGCCCCTGAGTGAAATTGACAGGGGGGCGTTGTAAGTACAGATAGTTCAACTCATCTGTGTACGCGCACATATAATTATACAGCTTTAATTTGTGTTGCTCGGACGGCGACTGCCGCGTCACTGCCATTGCCATTCTAACTGAACAGACAGCTGTGCTGCTGGGGAGTTTGTTGCACCACTTCTTCCCAGCTAAAGCACTAGGAAGTGGAGAAGGCTGGTCGTTTTGGGGGACTGTCTTATGTAATTTTGACGTTTGAAAAGTGCTGATTCTCAGCCTAATTTGAATAAATGGCTTTTGAATTTTGTCACACAAATTAAAGCTGTATAATTACAAGCGCACGCACACATGGCACCGCGTGCACAAATGAGTTGAACTATCTATAGGTAAATATTTGTGAAATTGTCAAAGAAATTGTATTGACAAAACAAAATGGCGACGATAACTCCGATTTTGGCTCCGCGCCAAATAACGTTGTAGCGGTGTAGCTTCATATGACGACTTTTTAGTAATGAATCATAGAGTTTAAACCCTTTCTTGTTTTTCAGCTCCTCACTTGACGTCATCAGCCATCATTATAAAATTTAAATTATACTGAAATTGCTTTCCACTTATGCATCTACGTCATATGAGTTCAAATACTCCATATTAAATCTTCAACAACACGCAAAAGGTAAGTAACGAACTTAAAATTAAGTTTATTGACTGTTGATCTTTCGTCTTTTGATTTCAACTTTTATACGTACTTAGCTTACCCGGCAGACTTTGTCCTGTTCAGATTTTAATAATTCACACAAAAATCCCATAGATAAAAAAGACGTTCAGTTTTTTCCGATTTTGAAAATTTTCCGGGAGACTTTACCAATTTTAAAAAATAAGTCAACTGGCCCATACAAAATTTCAATACCTTCTCGACCCAAAAGTATGGAACGGCAGACGACATCTTACGAATACATATGCATACTAACTATAGGTGTGAAAAAAAAACATATATTTTACTTACCACAACTGCTCGACCAGCAAAAGCTTGTTTATGTTTTTAACAAACATTGCAAAACTAGACGTTCAGTTTGGTTTCGAGTTACTAATTACGGCAATTTTAGTTTCCATGATAATTCTCAACCTTTTCCAAAACTAGAATAATATTTTTAACAAATAGAAATAGCATTTTAACAGGATATGTACTCGTATTTTACGTCTAAATAAGGCAAATTTTCTTACGTTTTTTGCAATTTGCAGGTCAGTATCAAGTTGTATGTTTTATTTAAACAATGGACGTATTTACATGATTTAAAAACTAACAGACTTAAAATAATAATAATAATATACAATTATATATAAAAATAGGGGAGGGGGGCATTATTAAAGGGCATCAAAAAATTCATCCGCATCGCTTTCAACAGGAAAAAAGCCCAAAAGGCTGGCAGCATTGCCACGTTGAATGGCGATGCTGATTCTTTGGCCAAAGAATAGCCCAGCCCTCTGGTCACGTGAAGAGTCGACCAGCCGCTTGGCGATGTCTTGAAAAACTAAATGGGCACTCGGACCCCATGGCCCTAGTGTTTCAACCCCAAACTGCTCAAACATACATATAAGTCCCAATAAGATTGGAGTATTTGCGCCGTTTGAGGTTTTCCATAGCATAGTGCGTATGTTGGGTGACGGTAGCGCCTGAAGCCAGTGGCCCGACTCCCACTCACCCACAGCCAGCAGGCGGGCACGCTCTGCAGTATTGGTGGACGTATTAATAAGATTATTCCGTACCAACCTGCAGAGCTGCCTCTGGGAAGATGGGTTCACGGGCCGATCTGTATTCGGGCAAGCCGTTTTCCAGGCGTTCTCCGCGTCGATCAAGCAAGGCACTTTAGAGTAAACCAGGCAGGGGGCTAAAATTTTCCCGGTCAACTTTTCAGTGCTGCGGACCACCAAAGCGGATGGGTATTGTGGCTTTGCACCCACGCACGGTCGTCCAAGGCCACATTTAAAATCGATGTGCTCCGAATAATTTGGTCAATTTTGTCCAAGAGGTGTGACTGCTTCCATAAAGGGGAAGAGCGTAGAAAATATATAAAATTTGGACCAAAACAACAGTATCTAATCAAGGTGAATGCCGCATGTAAATTAATTTTGGAGATTCTGTCCAATATGTCGTTGAATTTTTTGATTTTTTCGTCAATGAAAGAAGGAAAACTGTCTTCTAAAATTGATGACCCTAGGAGCAGAAGTGATTTTTTTTCTAAAATGTCTGTCGGTAATGTCAGAAAGGAAAATTTCGCATTTTGATGGGTTAAGGTCCAAGCCAATGGATTTAAATTGTTGTTTGATGAGTTGTAAGGTCTTTCAAAATGGTGTCTACATCACCTCCTAGCGTTCCATCATCTAAATAACACACGTTAAATTTTGAATTCAGTTTCTGGATAATTGGATGGATAGCCAAGCTGAAAATGACTGGCCCGAGAGGGTCACCTTGTTGGCATCCTATACTGCAGATTCCAAAATATTGTCCGTGTATAGTAATTTAGAGGGGTACTTGTAACATTGCCACATAAAACCATAAATTTCGGGTAGTTCCTTTTTGACTTCAGCCAAAAAAGTCTCCCTGTTGACAGAGTCAAAGGCATTCTTAACGTCTACCTTGAGGATAGCCTCACATTTGTTGGAGTTTAAAAAGATGGAAAGGGCATGCACGGCAGCCTCACAGCCCCCTCTCAAGCTGAAACCAAGCTGCAGGGGCTGAAACTTAGCTGTAAGGGGTTCGCTGTATAGCTTACAGCATATTTTGGCTGCCGTACGCCTGTAGGTGCACCCAACGGCGATGGGACGAATTTAGCCGTCCTTCTTATGCAAGGCACATAGGTTGGCCCCGTATAAGACATCGACGACGTCCTCGTTCACACCGCCGGTGAGCATGAGTTTAATCAGAGCCGCAAGCTCCTTTAGAAGCGACTCACCAGCGTCCCCGGTGACTGAGCTCAATAGATCCTTTAGATGTTGTGGAGTCAGGCCGTCGAGGCCGCCGGCGGAACCGCTCCGGAAGGAGCTTACGGCTGCAATCAACTGGGGCGCCGAAACATTTAGGAAGGTTGAATTTAGGACGGGAGGGTCGGGGGGATCGGGAAAGGTGAGACTATCAGCAGGCGCTGGGTGTTTACTCTCTAGAGCTGTTAGCGTTTCTGGAGAGTAAAGCGCCACCATATCACTGCTGAACAGTATCCTGGCCGCTCCCCTGATATCACGTTCACCTAATTTGGATTCTACATGTGAACATAAGCCTTTTTGTGATTGGTTATTGAATGCAGGAAATTTTGGATCTAAAATTAGGGTCGAATTGTTACAATTTTCTTTAATTTGGTTCGTTAAGGTTTTTTTATTCGCCAATTTTTTTTGGACATGCAGAATCCTATATGGGAATGAAAGTAATTGCTCGCAGGTACTTTGTGAGTTCTCCTGGGTCACAAGTCCGATACATTGCGCCAAATCCAGTGCAACAGACCGTCTCGCGCCCCGGGGAACTCTCTTTATCACTGGGGTAGAATTTTTGAATTTCGCAAGCATTTTCCACAAGGTTTTCTCTAAAGGTGTTGATGTTAGGGATATGGCTGGGGGGCACAATGGTACACTATGAATGTTGTATGTTGATCTAAACATGATACGTGGCTCTACAAAATGTTTATTTATAGAATTATAATCATAAAAAAACTCTAAGTTCATGTAATCCTATTGAATGACTATTCCATGAAATTATGACACTTGAGGATTATGCTAACGTTGAATTGCTGATTGTAATGATTATAATTATATGCGAGCCATATTTGTTACGGTCGCACATCATATTTTAATCATCAAACAACCTAACACTGAACTGCTAATAGCAAAAAACTAAAGATAATTTGAAAATTTCGCGGGCTTTTTTGGCACTTCTACAATACGATTTTTAAGTAGAAAATATCACTTCACCACTCAGTGGATCTTTAAATAACAGGAACCGAATATGCGGCAGAAAGAGATGGCGGAATGAGCTGCGGTCCTTCTTAAAGGATTGGCCCACAATGTTAGACCAGGAAAAATGGAAAGAGGGAAGGGAGGCTTTTACGCTGTAGTGGGACAACACAGGCTTATTATAAATAAAAAATCTGACCACGCACAATGAATCCTTATTTAGAACATGTTGTTATAGAAATTAAACTGTATTAACCTAAAAACCGGCCAAGAGCGTGTCGCACAATGAAGGGTTCCGTAGTTGAGATGAATTTATCCCAAAACAAATTTAACATTGTAGTTGGAAAGCATGTTCTCCCATACATCGATGTACGTCACGGTCTATTCTCCAACTGCAAATGTAAGATTACAGGAAAAAAAAATGTGTGATAAAACTACAAGTTAATGATTTTCAGACTTTTTCCTTTACATGTGCTGTGAGACCTTGCTTCCTGCCAAATCAACCATGATTCTACGTCAGCGAGAAGTACTCTTTAGGTTTTGAAATTTTTATTTATTTGCGAGTATCAAAATATGTCGCTTATATGGCCGTAGAGCTCCTAGGGACTTCTGAATTACGTATTTGATATTAATTTCAACTTGATACCTCCAAGCGCTGATGAGAAAAAAGGTCTAGACAGACTTCCGTTTTTTCCTTTAATGATATTGACCCTAATAAACGAGCGAGCCTTACAGTAGTCGTATATGATGTGTAACAACTGACATCTCACCTTGGTAATAAGCAACATTAAGGTATTAAGCAGCATTAAAGGCGCGGGACCTCGTCAAGTGTCGTTTCTGACGGCCATCGATAGCACCGCGCGCGCTTATTGGTCAAATCAAATAGCGCGCGCTTCCCCGGCTTCCTGTGACAGACTTCCGTCCCTTTTCACGAAATCATTTATTTCACTATTTACAAATAAATTATATTTTTAAATGTTAGAATAAAAAAATAGCCCACGGGTATCGGGAACAAGGTTCAAGCTACCGGTGGTGGCGCCACGGCATCTTCACCTTCCGCTTGACGCAGGTCCTCACTGGACGCGGTTGTTTCGAGACGTTCCTTTTCAGGATAAGGCAGGAGGAAACGCCTGGGTGTCACCATTGTGTGGATCGCCCGGAGGACTCGGTGGAGCATACGGTGAAGGTCTGTTGGGCTTGGGCGGAGCACCACTGTGTCCTCGTGGAGGCGATCGGCCGCAGTGATCTTTCGCGTCCAGCCCTGGTCCAGGCCATGGGTATGGAGCGAGAGGGCTCTCGCCATCCATGGGAACCCATCACCACCTACTGCGAAGCATTAATGATCGCGAAGGAGGAGGCGGAAAGCGTGAGGGAGAGGCAAACTTTGCGCCCTCACGCCGCAGGAGACGCCCTGGGCATCGGTAATCCCAGGTCGATTCCCGGCCACCGTAGGCACGGGCTTGCGGACGGTGAGCAATGGGTAGTTTGCCGTCCGATAATGACTAGGCCCTGGTCAACGGCGCGTTGTATTCCACACGCGCTTCAAAGAGATGTCAGCACAACCGGTCCGCTAGGGCCGATACCAGCCAGGTCGCAGGTTCGGTTGCGGGAAACTCCGAAAGGGATACCATAGCCCCTTTTTTTTTTTTTTTTTGGTGTGAAATCATCAAATGACGTCTCCCGCTCTGGGTGGAGCGGGAAGGCGTGTCAGACTCTTACTGACTAAAACCCACCGAGTTCCTTCTGTTGCCTGTGCAATGTCAGGGGGCCACGGTATCCCTTTCGGACTTTCCCGCAACCCCGGCAGGCAATGGTCTCATCGGACCCCTTCACTTGCTGACATCTCTTTTAGGCGCGCGTGGAACACAACGCGCCGTCGACCCATACCGTGGCCCCTGGCAACACACAGGAACACTTACTGAAGGAACACAGGTGGGTATTAGTCAGTAAGAGTCTGACACGCCCTCCCGCTCCGAACAGAGCGGGAGAAATTATTTGATAATTTCCCACACAAAAAAAAGGCTACTGGTGGTCTGGGCTCCAGAGAGAGGAACCTCTTAACAATGCGAGCCGTGTCCAGGAGTAGCGATTTCTGAATCGAACCCTTAATCCAACGCTAGACGAAAACACCCGGAGCTAATGTGTCAGATTGATTCTCCCGAACGGTGGCATGCCCGACACATGTCGATCGTGCCATCTTTCACATTAATCTCCGGTAATTGTTCGTCATCATAACTTCGTCCATAATTTCACAGACAAATTTCGGCTCTTCCAAAGAGGTCACCAAAACGCGGCCAGGCTACGGATGCTAGTAAATCTACACCGGGTATATGTAGGGCCCGGAAGTAGCAAGCACTACAGGCTTGCGGCAGTTCTCTTTAGCCAAAGAGAGCAGGTTGTCCATGCCCTTGTCCACCGTGACCACATCTCGATGCATGCCACGTCGGCTTCTAGGAAATATTCCCGGAGACTGCATATCTCGCGATTATGGAGGGTTTTAGAGTTTAAAAAGCCTCGACTTCTACCACTTCACCTTCGCGGGACATACAGTCTCATTACCGATGACCATGGGTGAGGCATTCGACATGCAGTTAGAAGCGTACGGACACTCCTATCCAGTGCGTCGAGTTGGGTCTGAGTCCATTTGAGTATGTCGAAAGAGTATATCAAAACCGGCATGACCCAACCGTTGAAGGCGCCTTATTTCCGCCAGATAGAATACTATTAAATACTTTCTTCAGGCGGCCAAAGATGCGGCGCTCCTTCAACGATTGCTTCATGTCAGCACGATTATTATTATTTAGTTTTTTTTCTATATTTTGATTTTTATTGCAGGAAAGTGAGAGGATTGATGTGTAATCGATAAATAATTAACTGATCACTTGCAGAAGTTGTCAAACACAAAAAAAAGACTTCTTCTCTGATATAAAAGGCCAATTGAAGACATTACCTACAATTTAACTTCAGCTTGCTTACTTCAGTAATAACGTTTATTGTGTTTATTTTTGGTCAACTAAACATATTATCTGTGAGAACCAAGGTATAAAAATAATATTACAATTTATGAGATAAACAAAAATCGTAGACACTTGATAAAAGCAATATGTTTTGCCAATATCCTATTACGTACCAACGCTTGCTCATTCGGACGGAAACGGATGGGACATTATTCAAATATTTTATGTTATATTTACAGCAGCAATCACATGTGGCGGCTCCTATAAATTTGTAAGGCACTTAAGACGATATATTGACGCCTCGGATCCTAAGGTTTAAGGCGTAACGGCCTACAAATTGCTCGTAGTTCACTGTTACTTACGTGATCCGGTTTTTAAATGAATATCGAGAAGCAAATCGACGAAATCCGTTAGAAAGTGAGGTAGGGCATATAGATTTCTGGTCCTTTTCAGCTAAGTGAAATGATCCTTATCTTTCTGGGAAAATGCCTGAAAATACATTGAATGAAAATATATTGGTAAGTATTTTTCTGGTTTGAAAATGAATCAATGATGTCAGGTAGATGGATACAAACAGACCAGAAAACTGCCACTGAAACAAGGAATGTAGATTTTATTTTAGCAACTACATAGTTAGAAATGCTGATTTAATAAGTAATATGAATAAGTAACACTAGGGCCACTGGGTCCGATTACCCACTAAGTTTTTCAAAACATCGCCAAGCGACTGGTCGAGTTTTCACGTGACCAGAGGTCTGGCCTATTCTTTGGCCAAAGAATCAGCATTGCCACTAAATGTGGCAATGCTGCCAGCCTTTTGGGCACTTTTGCTGTTGACAGCGATGTCCCCCCCCATTTTTATATACGTGTACATATTATTATTTTAAGTCCGTTTTTTTTAAATCAAATAAATACGTTTCAGTAAATAAAATTCTATAAAA
Source organism: Xanthia togata (assembly GCA_963853775.1). Classification (NCBI taxonomy): domain Eukaryota; kingdom Metazoa; phylum Arthropoda; class Insecta; order Lepidoptera; family Noctuidae; genus Xanthia; species Xanthia togata. The sequence goes on from OY970794.1 coordinate 7,116,536, forward strand.
AAAATGTTTACTACATCCTGAAAATGCCCTATCCGTGAACTAGCCTATTCTACTTTGGACTCATTTGCAGAAATACTTATTCTTAAAAAGACCTATTCTCGTGTACAAGCTGGACATGACTTTTAACTTTATGCCTTGATAATAATAAAAATAGTTAAAATACCACTTTTAAGAAAAAAATTGTTCCGTCCCAAATAAATTGCAAGAGAATGCCGATCTACCCATACGAGTAACCAAAGAGTACTTTCATTAAACGCTTACTTTTCAATTACTCACTTACCAACTAATCAATTTCAATTCCATTGAAATATATTCATCGGGAGTTCGTGGTTAAGTAACAACAGCCGCACGGGTCGATCCATCAGGTTAAGCTACGTTTGCTGGGGTCATATCTTTACATACCAAGACTCCTCCGTGCCTCGGAAAGCACGTTAAGCCGTTGGTCCCGGCTGTAATTCGTGGATCTATGACAGTCGTTACGGATCGTCAGAAGCCCGAAAGTCTGACGACCAGTCTTACCAAGGGGTGTCGTGGTAGGGGTATCGTATGTGGAGGTCAGATGGGCAGTCCCTCCATGTAAAATACAGTATTCAGCTGCATCCAGTTAGACTGGAAGCCGACCCCAATATAGTTGGGAAAAGGCTAGGCAGATTGATATTGAAGTCTATTTCTCACTTCTATTCACCATTTTCCCAGATGTAACGTTTCGTGACTACTTTCTATATAGCAAACAATTTGAAACTTTATTTTAAGAAATATAAGAAAAACTGTTTGGCCGTATAAATGCTGTAGCAGACTATTTCAATAATGCGACTTCGACACGCACTTGGTCAATTTCTATTTCTTTATGTTTGGTACAATGGACTAAAATGAGAATGTTTGGTGCTATCAATATTTTTTCAAGTGCCTATTGAAGTGTTAAATTATTTTTTTATATCATCAGTTGTACCTATGCTATCTCTATAAAAAAAGTTTGGTTAAATGTTTACTTCACCTAAGGGAAGTATTTTAGGTGGATGATTTCAGCAATTCAGAGCTGTAATACTTTTCATTAAGTATGGTAAGGTAAGTTCTGAGGGCTACACTATCGAAGTGATTGTGATAAATAAAGCAATGACTTCTAAGATATCTTGATTCCGACAAAATGACGTGAAGTACATGTATCCATTTTTCAGATTGAGGTATTCAAAACTTTGGCGGGATCCGCTAGGACCGATGCCTGCCGGGGTCACGGGAAATTCCGAAATGGATAACGTGGCCCCTGGCAAGTACAGGCAACTGAAGGAACACGGGTGGGTTTTAGACAGTAAGAGTCTGACACCCTCCCGCTCCGCCCAGAGCGGGAGAAGATGTTTGATAACTACCCAGCCGAAAAAAAAAACAAAAGTTACTTAAAACTTTGTGTGCCGAGAGCCACTTTACAATATACATACGCCATCCTTATTTAATTAAGTATTATGTATTATTATTATTATTCCCGAATTCAGATCCACCTGACAACCCATTTTCCCAGAGACGGTGGGATGAGCCGCTCTGCAGAGTAGTACAGAACAATTTACTTGACACGTCTGCTACTGCTGCGGAGCGTGCGCGCCTTTTGGCTGTGGGTAAATGGGAGTCGGGCCTGTGGCTTCATGCACTACCGTCATCGAACTTAGGCACTTTGTTCGACGACACTACCTTCCGCATCGCTGCTTCCCTGCGACTAGGAGCCCCTTGTTGTTCTCCTCATCGCTGTCACTGTGGCGAAGTTGTCAACAGCCTCGGACACCACGGCTTATCTTGCAGCCGAAGTGCTGGTCGCTTAGCGCGGCACGCGAACATTAATGACATCATCCGACGAGCTCTTGTCACCGTCGGCGTTCCAGCTGTGCTAGAACCTAATGGTTTGGCACGCGATGATGGCAAGAGACCGGACGGCATGTCTTTATTTCCATGGAAGGTGGGTAGGCCTTTAGTGTGGGACGCAACGTGTGTTGATACTCTTGCGCCATCCCATCTTCCTGGGTCAGCGTGCTGTGCTGGCGCTGCCGCTGCGGCTGCAGAAAATCTCAAGCGGCGAAAGTATAATAACCTCATAGGCAACTATATTTTCGATCCGTTTGGGGTTGAAACCCTAGGGCCGTGGGGTCCGAGTGCTCATGGTCTATTCACTGAAATCTCTAAACGACTGGTTGACACTTCCCGTGACCCAAGGGCTGGTTTTTACCTTGGCCAGAGGCTAAGCATTGCCATACAACGTGGCAATGCGGCCAGTCTCTTGGGCACACTACCAGTCGATAGCGATGCGGATGAATTTTTCGACGCTATATTTTAGTTTGCATAATAATATATTAGTTTTAATTTTTTATATATATTAAACATTTGTAAAGTCTTAATCAATAAATAAAATTGTATCAGTATTATGTCCATTTTCAACATCCTAAAATTAAAGAACAAAGGCAGTTTTGGTGTCGCTTAATTTCAGAAGCGTTCATGAATGACATTATGTACATTATATGAAACAGTTACAGGGCTTTTCTTTTAATGCATCAGCTTTTTTTTTTTAAATCTGCACAAAGAAAAAAAGAATAAACAAATATCTTATTAAATCTGACTATCAAAACGCAATTATTTGCGTTATCTAAACGCAGAACCTGGGACGGTAGCTATGGAGTTACCATACTCACCAGAATATGGTATCTCTATAATTGCTAATTAGCAGGCTATGGTGGTAGTGGTTTCATCGTTTAAACTATTAAGAGACTTTTACCATCTCTTTTTTTAGAGGAGTATTAAAGGACAAGACGGTGATTCCATCCAATCTAAGACATTTTGGAGAAGCAGACTCCTGTCTCTTGCAACACAAGAGTATTATTCCAATCTTTGGAGCCACTGCCCATTTGTATTTTCAAAATGTTTTATATTAAAAATTATGTATTAGCTTATTGTGTATGACAGTTAAATAAATCAACTATGTATACGTTTTTGGAGAATTTAGCTTTCATGGCAACATTAAAATCTATTGATGTCAAATTCAAATCAGAAATGTCTTAATTGTCATATTTTAATGTCATTACTCTGTTTTGTCTTGATGACATGTGATGTTGTAAATATTTCTGGATTAGTTTGCTTACCTATTAGTTTTAAATGTGGAGAAGTACAGAATACGAGTATTGTACGTAATCCAGGTGTGTAGAGATGATCGAGTCTAATGCAATGCCATAGGTATAGTTGATGCTAGTACGTGTGATGAGCAACGTATGGTGATGCTGACGATAAGCATGACCACCACGCCAGCTACTCAGTTATTCGAAGAAGTTCTTCTAATATTAGAATTTAATAATGTAATAAATATTCTTTATTCAATTACCAATGTTTTATTTTTGCTTAATACATAATAAAAATAATAAGCTGACCAAGATAGTAAGACAAAATAATGTGATGCGTGGCCTCCCCAGCCTGAATATCTTCACAGGTCTTAAATTCTACATTCGCATTTGAACCTTTGCATAAATATAATAAGATATTAGGTATTAGCAAAGACATTTTTAAATACCTAGCCTAGTACATATTATTAAAAATATTTGTAAATAAATGACATCACGACTGACAGTCAGTTGACTGACAGTCACTGGCAAATATTGTCAGTGATAAAGCCACGCATTCACTGGACAAATGTCCCGCGGCACCACCAGTCGCTTGAAATGTCGGGCAATATTAACCAAGCAACCAACCAACCAACGTCTCTATCTTGCCTCACGACCTTTTTCATCGTTTTTGATATTTCCAGACATATCTAGGGACACGTGTCGTGGGAAGCTTTATGCTTCGGAGCCTGTCCGGCCGTGTACGGTGTATGATGCACGACGCAAAGCGATAGCGCGTTAGTTTGCAATTGCAGGACAACCATCATCCATATTATTTTTTGGACGTATCCCTAAGTTTGGTTTTCTTCATCCAAAAGCGTTGTTTTCGTTGATTTGTATTTATATTATACTATCAATGACCCGCAACTTCGTCTGCGATTCAGGATATATATTATAGCCTATGTCCTTACCCAGGACATGGTTTATATGTGTGCCATCCAAATCGGTTCAGCCGTTTTAGCGTGAAAGCGTAACAAACAAACTCACTTTCGCATTTATGAAAGACCTTTTTTCAATCATAACGTAATTATGTCTGTTTGCTTTGCATTGAAGTGTATAGAGTACAATAAGACGTGACGCTCTTCTAGAGGTCTAGTGTGTAGAGGGCTTAATATACAAAGTCAGCTACTAGTGACACTTTTCCCTTAGTAGTCATTACTGCAACTATTAATTTCCGCCATCTTTGAACGTCATATACTGTTTACTCGTTGGTTTGGTTACTGCATAATAACTCTTTGGTTTACCGTCATGGTGTCTGTTTATACGGGGCCACTTGCTTTTTAAACAAAGTGTTTCTGGCGAAACCCAATATTAAAAAAATATGCTGTGATTACCTTTTATCTTAATTTGACCGAGATCTATCTTTTGAGACTATTTTTACGAATGTACGCGAAGTCCAAGTGCGACACCCAAATTACATGGAGTGTTGCCTTTCTTCTTTAAGCTAACGCAAACATATCTCGGATTAAAATTTAAGAAAACGCAACTCAGGCCCCCAAGATTGGCGCTGCACGCTGCCTAGTTTGGGGACCACTGTTTTAATACTATGTTAAAAATTCTAGTTACAGTAAGCATACAATATTATTATTTTAAAATTTATTTTGTTTCAATGGACCAATAAGGAGGGAGTTGGCTGTAATCCACCACGCGGGCCCAGTGCGGGTTGGTAGATGTCACATGTCTTCGAATTTTTCCTTCTAGGATATGCCGGTTTCCCCACGATGTTTTCCTTCACCGTTTTGAGAGCAATTGTGATGAAATGATTTACACAAAGTAAAGCTTTGTCGCCTGCCTGGGTTCGAACCCACGACCTACAACTCGTAGGTCAGGGCCATTATCACTGGGCCACCATCCCTTTCCTTTCCTGCTCAATATACATAGCTAAGATGCTATATTATTGTTATGTATACTGCTTTAGCTATTATTGTTATGTCGTTTCAGAATACATGAAATTCAAAACTTTCCGACGGACTCTTAAAAGTCATATTGTAGACGTTGATAGTGCAAACATGTTACGACCAATACCTAAACACAAGGAAACGGTCTGCAATAAAAACTTCAGTTTATTCAAAAACTTTCACAGTTTCCGTATACGGAGGAGGACCCCAAAAAATCTCGGGTCAAACTCCAAGAAACAGCGGAATGATATTTTATAGGATTGTAGATTTTTTTCAGTTGAATTTTATGAGTCGTCAAAAGTAGGTAGGTACACGAGAAACGGAGTTTTGAGATATTTTTATTTAAGGTCGTCGTGGTTGTCTGTTGAAATATCAAAGCATTTAAAGGGTGAACGGTGCAGTTGTTGATTTGTTTTGATGGACAATTTTTTGTGTTTGTGTTAATTTTAGAAAGATTTGAGGGAGACCTTTGCCCAGCAGTGGGATTAAACAGGTTTAATAAAAAATGCTTTCTACTTACTACTTTGACATCGGGCTGGTAAACAATACTTTTGACCATCATCAAGTATATCATGGTTACTTTAAGAGATTCTTTAAAATTACAGACCCTAATGGTATTCAATTCTTGTTATATTCTCTGGTTATATTATTTTGTTCTGAAAAACTTCTTTAGGATTTCTTTTCCTACATTAATTTGGTCTATCAAACTGAAAATATGGTAAAAAGCCCCAACCATTTAAGGATAATTATCTGAATGTAACCACAACCAGTTTTGTCACCCTTGTTTAAAAGACTGTCTCAAAACAATGGTAGCCACTTACATTTTTTTACGATAACGTTATTATATCTTTACTATGGGTACTTTTGTAAAAAGTAATGGGAAAATATAAAAATGTTTTTGTATGACAGGGATATTATTTTAATATTAGTGTTTATAGCCAATTCAAGTAGAGAAGTCTGCCTCAGATTTATTGAGTTGTTTTATTTTAAAAAAATCGTAAGAGCAGTTTAATCTATAGTAAGCTCACATTCGCACGGACTTAAAATTTCGTGGCGGGATTATATCGCGCACTGGATTTTCAACACTCCGTGTTAAGGCGAGCGTTGAGAATCCAACGCGTTGGGACGTACTCTTATCCAGAGCGTTGAAAAAACACACTGTTCGATTTTCAACTCTCGCCACTAAGCAGAGCGTTGAAAATCCAGTGCAAGAAAAAAAATCACCGCGATTTTAATGTCCGTGCGAACGTGGGCTTGTTCGGTTCTCTTTTTTCTGTTTTTACATTTTGACAGCCGGTCTTTTACAAATTAAAAGTTGAATTAATTAACAGTAACAGTTCCCACCTGTTATATATGTGGCCTCTTCGATTTACATTTATTTATGTAAATCTATAAAATGCAATATGAATATAATTAATTACTTAGAAGATACATAATTAATACCACCAATTATTGAAATCGAAAATAAATAGGTACCTACACAAAGGTGACACGCTGTGTATATTAAGCAACGTTGCCAGCCCGCTGCCGCGCCGCCGCCGCGCCGCCGGGAATGGATGAACCCAAAACCTTCTATTTGACTTCTTACTTTGATTTGCCACTTTCTGTACATATATTATGCTAGCACAAACTTCTTTTTTTTAGGTAAACTCAACATGTTCGTCATGCTACACGTGTGATGTTTGTAGCTAGCAATGTATTATTATGTGGCTAAAAATGCAGAGTTATATGGAAAATCAAGCGGAGACGGCGGCGGGGTGACGTTGCGGCGACGGCACGGCGGCCGTGCGGCGACGGTGTGGCGGTGGCGCTGCAGCCTTCAGTCTACATGGTTACGCGAAGCGGTGTCGGCGCGGCTGTGGTGCCGTCTACACGAGCCCTTAATGAGAGTTTTATCAAAGAAAACTCTGAGATAGCCATTAAAACAAGTTTGACACCTATGTGTCTGTATATGAATTTTTGTTGCTTCTTCTATCTTATAGCTAACTGAACAATTTTACATTGGTATCGAAAGTTTCAGCTGCAAAACTTAGACTTTGTACGGTTCACGTACAATTTATTAAACTGCGTAAGATGCTGCGTATGCAGTTACGCTATTATAAGTGAATAAAGTAAGTAGGTTGCTACCTACTTACCTACTGTATTCACTTATAATAAATTAAATATAGCGTTACATATATTTTTGAGTTAGTTGACTAATTAATATTAACGCGAGCACTGCGAATTAGCATCCAATCTTTACTTGTAAATCGGGCTACTTAATAAACCTTTGAGTGCTGCTAGAATCCGTGGTTTCCGTCAACTCAGCTAAGCTAACTCTAACTACTTTAAGTGAGCGAACTTTATCTTAGGTGAATTAATCCAGGTGAATTAAGTAAGTAAACTACATCATAAATTCCCTATTATTTTGGGTTTGTTTCGATTTACTGTACCTATTCTGTTATTTAATGTGATTTTCTGTTTCATTGTACATTTGGTGAGTTGCGAATCCGGTGAGTTGCAAATCTAGTTAGTTGAGAATCAAGTGAGTTGAGAATCTGGTGATTTGCTAATAAGCCACTTATTGTACAAGTGTAAGGTGCCTGTTACTTCCAGACCTTACACACTTAAAATATAGAAAAAACATAAAAGGACTGAGTACACAAAAGTCGTAAATTAAATTATCTACGTTAAAGAATTTTATCCAAGCTCTGAGAAAATATTCGCTTATTACAAAGAAATTAGGGCTTCTATGCAGACTAGGGAGTGATTTAAAAATGTAATAACATTTTCCTCGAATAATGCAAGCTAAAAAATGCAATGTGCATCCTAAATACAGTTTTGCGTGACTCCAAATTGCTTGTACTTTTATTAGAGTTGCAATGGCATTTGCAGAATTATAAGGATACAAAATTATTATAAAATTTTATTTTGAACGATATGAAATGGGAAATTAGGTTACAGATATGAAATACTAACGTTTCTTAGAATAAATTTTATTTCTTGATTATTAATGAATTAATATAAGTTTAAAAACTATTAGGTTTAACTGCCTCTGTGGTCTCTGATCCTGAGGTCCCAAGTTCAATTCGCAGCGGGGGCAAAATTTCTGCTCGGTTCGGTTAGCTAGCCAAGTGGACTTGTTATAAGCCCGCCTTTCTAGCTACCACCATCTTATTTAAGTCTGTCGCCATAGCCACAATGTTAACAGCATTTTTGTGTGTCGGCAGTTGAGGTTAAATAGCCAGTTCCTCTGTGGTTGAGGATTCCGGGTGATGCTCGCTTCCACCTTCTCATGACTTGATCATGACTTACCATCAGGTGAGATGAAGTCCAACAGCATAGCATTTTTTTTTTTTGAACAGAAGGAAAAAAAATGTCTTGACGTTGTTTATTAAGAGAAGGCCTCGGAAAATAAAAACCCCTATGTAATGTAATAAGAATTGCATTTTTTTTTAAACAAAAGAAAAAAAAAAGTCTTGACGTTGTTTATTAAGAGAAGGCCTCGGAAAATAAAAACCCCTATGTAATGTAATAAGAATTAGATTTTTTTAATGCTCTCAAACACAGATCATTGTCCGATGCCAAGAGAAAAACTTTAAGGGATCTCGCGCACTAGACGGCCACGACTCCGGCCAGTCGTGGCCATCTAGTGGTATTGTATGGTGTGCGGCTTGGCCGTTGCGACCAAGTGCGCGATTCGTATCGTTTTCTATAGTGAATACATAAAAAAGAGAACAATAAAATTGCAGTAAAATATTGCTGAGCGTACCCATACCGAAAGGGTTACCATCTCAGTATTTCCTGGGCGTCAGACACCCAGCGCTGGTTTTCAGTTGACACCCCGCAGTGACACCCGCAGTTTACCTGGTCGCGATCGTGGTCGTGGCTGTCTAGTGCGCGAGATCCCTAAAAGCCAAAACAACACAAAATAGCCAATAAAAAAAAAAGTAACCGATCGCCTATATATTAATAAAAAATATTAACCCAAGCAAAAAAACTAGGAAGAAAACCGAAAAAAACCCACGAGATTTAATATTTACACAACGTAATTCGAAGTCAAAGTTTGCTGGCCGAATTCCCATTGACCACGCGTACGATCACGCAAAGCATCGCTTATGATTTCTTCACCATTCGTTTCGATCGGCAAAAGATGTGGCTTCAAAAACAGCCTTATCTATACGCGTTTTGGCCATAAAACTAAAAAAAAAGAACGACTTTAAGACTGCTATAAAGCAGACTCAACGAGTCCTTTTAAAAATTTTGAATAGGTAAAATCCAGAACATTTTTAATATCACGCAGTAGTGCTATTGCGGTCGCCCACTTTGTGGCCACCACCTAAAAAACTGTATTTTCACCGCACATTTTATGGAATTCCTTTGACATGGCATCCGACCATTACTTTGTAGCTGATTGCTACGAATTCGTAGAGGGGCTACGGCGTAGCGCTACGTGCGTAAACGTTGCCTTTTGTTTTTTATAGGTAATAGATTTAGTTTGGTTAGTCGAGAATATTGTTATGTGATTCTTTGATTATTTTTTATTTCTTAGAAGTTTTAAAGGTTAGTGTGAGATTTTAGCTCTGTCCACACTGCTGAGTTGAACCCTGTGGGTCGCAGGGCGAGACTGCGCAAGTCGATAGTTTGAATGATTAGGAAGTCACGTGATTATTCGTGGCAGTTTTAACACTTCCATACAAGTTAGTTGACATAAACAGTGCGAGGAAATTTCGTCCCGCATTCCGCGGGGAAATCGCTTCAGTTTTACCACCAGACCTTTAAAGTAACAATATAGCTATTTTAACTTTCTTTTATTTGCTTTGTTTATTTATCATAATTTTAATTTTTGCCAGGAAATCCTATCTCAAAATATATCTAAGTAGTACTGATTAATAAATATACTATTATTCTAACCCACTTCTTGCTATGTTCGTTATACATATTATTCTTGATTTTTATCTCTCATAACAACTTTCATAATATTCTGCCAAGGCTTTTTGGCATGCATTCAGGTTGTATATTTGAACCCAGGCATGGCTTAACTGGCTGATTTTATATGTAACTTTGAACTAAGAACAATGTTAAACTACAGCAGAGGTTCTCATATTGATTGATTTATTTATTATTATTTTATTTTCTTATATAATAACTGTGTTGCAACAAGTCAAGGAGTTAAATTACTTTGGTCTTCGATTACTGAATGTAACACACAAACATCTTTTATTTGAATACATAGTAAACTATCTATATTAAAAACACAGACAGTTAAAATTTGGGAGTTAGTATGTAGGGGGTAATCTGCGGAACAATTGATCTGATGCCGAAAATATTTATTTATTAATAGTTCAAGCACATAAATGTTCAGAGATGGACTTAATGCCACAGGCATTTTCTACCAGTCAACCTTTGGGTGATGCAGAGACAAACAGTGGTAGGTGCAATAGCGATAATTGAGGAAAAAAAATAACTATTCAAATATAATGATATACATATTATATATCTATTAAAACTATGTATATAGTAAATACACCTAATTAATATACGCACAAATAAGACAAACAATGGGAAAACATTACCGTTGTGATGACACTGCCAGCTTCTTGCGAATGTGCTCGCGAACTTTAAAATACACACATACATACATACATAAACCCACGCCTTCTTCCCATGGGGGCAGGCAGAAACTATAGAACGGCCTGCGATCCTTACATACTCTTTTTGCCTCGTTTACGTTCATACATCTGGTCATACCGCTGGTTGCGAGTACGACGCACCTGTCCTTTCTGAAGAACATCACCAATAAGGCCAGTATATGTCCTCCTAGAGCATCCCCTCCTGGCGTTTCTAGTCACATCTGCCTTGTAAATACATTTTGTTAGTCGCCTTTCATTCATCCTCTCAACATGACCAAACCATCTCAGCATACCCTTTTCAATTTTTGTCACTACATCTTCTTTTAACTCACATCGTTGTCTTATCACATCACGATTCCGAAAAAATTCTCAGTAATAGGAAGCAACAGAATTATAGAATATATTTTATGTTAAAACAAGAAATTTCACGCAAATGAATGCGCAGAAGCTACTTAAAAGATAATATTTGTATTTTTGTTTCTATTGAATAAACTCACAAACTACAGGACCGATTATAAAAATACTTTCACCAGTAAAATTCTATATTATCACTGAGTATCATAAGCTATAATTTATAATGATATCACGCTGGCAGAAGCTAGTGTGTTTTCGAACAGGAACATTTCCAAATGCTAAACTTTACTGTAGAATACAATATTTAAATTGCGGGTATTCTTACATTTCACCCCGCACTGTATTTCACTTTCCACAACACGTATAAACTACTTATACTCTAATAACAATACAAAACGCTTAGACTATAGACATAAAGATACGTTTAGTCTCTAAAATATAAAATCAAAATAAAACACAACAACAATATTTGTAGGTATTACCTATAAACCTAAATAAATCTAATATTAGGGGTTAAAGTATGAAATTACCGATTTGTACTGAAAAATTTAAATTGTTTTTTTTTTAATTTAACATATTGTTTTAATCAATATAATTACCATTATTATCTATACATTGCTGCCATCTAATAGGAAGGTCATTTATGCCTTTGCGATAGAACTCTCGTGATCTAGATTCGACAAACTGTGTGAAAGCATTTTGTACTGCCTCCTGAGAAGAAAACTTTTTATCATGTAGAAAATTGTCCAAATCACGAGAAAAATGGTAGTCCGTTGGAGCAAGGTCTGGCAAATACGGATGGTGACGAAAGGTTTCTAATTGCAGATCCTGTAGAGTTAAAATGGTTTCTCGTGCTGTATGAGGTCTCGCGTTATCATGGAGCTACAATGGTGAAGATCAATTCATGAGTCGGGGCTGTTTCACTGCTAGTTTTACTATCATTGTTCGGAGTTCGGCACAGTAGACATCTGCCGTTATTGTTTGACCAGATCGGCTTGCACCATCTCTTTCAATTCATTGTTATTCACCTGTTTATGCGGCCTTCCACGTGATTCATTCTTCAAATAAAAGTTTCTATCACGAAAGCGTTTAAACCAAAATCGCACGGTGCGTTCATTAGCAGTTCCCTCTCCAAACGCAACATTGATATTGCGAGCTGTTTCTGCCGCGTTAGTTCCGCGTCGGAACTCGTCGGAACTCGTATTCAAAAATAACTCGAATTTTCGAAGTATCCATCTTTCTTGTCTAAGCTGAATAAAAAAAGAAAGTCGATTTTAATCGAAGTTTGCATATTTTTTAAAAGAAGAACTTTATAGGTACCATGTGAAAAAAAATTCACTCAAAAATCTCAAACCATGAAGGTTCTATGTCAATTCGAAGTACCTATTACAATAAAACGGCAATTTCATACTTTAACCCCTATTATGTATTACTCTTATTATATCCTTTAGGTCGGTTTCTATCCACGGAAATTCTATTCCAGGAAAAGTTTTTAGTAGTTGGACAGTCTCTCACGTTTTCTTTTATAATGTTATTATATGCAGTTTCGTATAGTGATTTAAATATTTTATGAGCCAACTGAGGTTAGAGTACTAGAATAGCCACAAATCGCAAAAAAAAACTCTAATCTGTATCCAATCGTTCCAACGTTTGATCTTCAATTAGCTTTTGCCGAAAATATAATGTTGAAAACTGTGGCAGCATCTACAACTCCACATGTGAACTAAGTGTAACACTGACGTTACGCTAAATCCTGCATCGCGCAAGCAAAGCTTACCGGGCAACGTGCCGCGCTGGGCAGTAAGCCACCAGACACTACATCCGTCTGGTCGGAGAATCCTCCCTTTTCTATAGAGGATGAGCGTACTTTACATCCTGTTCCTCATACCTCTATAAAAATATTGATAGAAAGGGAGAAATAGTACCCAGATTGTTAATTCCCTAGGGAGCTAACCACTATTTTAAAGGTCAGAGTGTTTTTATGAATCCTGAGTGCAGCGAGGGATTCAAAGTGCGGCACTTGAGCTTACAATAGTGTTGCTCCCGAGGTGAATGTAACGTCAATGAAATACGTGGGTCAACGACAGACTGGTATATTTGCAAAAGTAAACTAACTACCCACCACCATACAATTATGAGTATCGACCGATGTTACATCTCTCCTCATCAAGATAGAGATACATCTTACAATTTTACATAACTACATAACTATTGTGACACACTATTGACAGCTTGTCTAGCTCGGTTGAAGCCGACGACGCGCCCAGCGGTGGTGGTGATACCGACGACGAAAACCGTTTGGGTCGAACCTGCGTCTACTTAGCTCGTCCAGCGGCATGTACCTAGTATCACTAACACCGCTGGAGGCGCCCTCAAACATCTCACCCTCGGGTCTGCTATCGACTCCTGGTTTGGCTGCCCCAGAGCCCGTAGCCTCGGCTACGGCCACGTCACTCACGCGTAATAATGAGTACCTATTTTTGCTACACGCTGAAATAATTTGATCTAGAATGAATGTCTACGCCACTCAACCCCGTTACCCAAACTAACTTTGTATGAAACTGGCCCTGTTGTTTTGATAGCTGTGGCTTCGGTCCACTTATCCCTCTCGCCATGTAATCGCGACCAATTACCACATCCCCAACACGGAATTCCCTATCAGCCCCCCAAGCGCTGGTGACCTGACGCTCTTGCTTCGCGCGTACCGCTGCGGCTACGTCCAGCCGTAGCGCGTCAAGTTGGCTGTGCAAGCACCGCCCCTGGAGCGCCACAGATGGTGAGACCCCTGTTGTTGCGTGTTCACAATTACGGTTCTGGAAAATAAATATGCTTAGATCGCTGTCTTCATGGCCTTTCCCCTGGGGCCTATAAGGTGCCGAAGTTGTATGTTTGATGCAATTCTTTTCACAATACACTACACTTAAACCATTTACAGCACTTTTGAACTGTCAAAGAGTCGGTCAGTTAGTCAGAAAGTTGAAGCTAGTTGCCCAATCCAAAACGTAGAGCTCTATGGAGAAGAACGGGCAAGAAACTCCAAGGACACTCTGGCTGCTTAAGGTATTCCGTAAGAGACTCGCCCGCACGTTGTCGGCGCAACCTGAACACATGGCGCTCGGCGATCTCCGATCGTTGCGGTTCCAGGTGTTCCGTCACCAATTTCACTAGTTCGTCATCTGTTTTATTTTCCGGAAAACTAGGTGAACACAGATCACACATAAGTGGATACGTTTCTTCCCCCACGACCGTTATTAACATAGGCACTTTCAATTCATCGTCGATTTCGTTAAGCTGTAGGTATTGATTTACTCGACGAATATACGCTGGCTTCTGTTTCGACGTTAAATTAAATGGTTAAATTTTACCAATTTTGACACACGCGAAACCCCGGAAATTAAAAAGAAATTACACAAATCCCGTCCACGTCGCCAATGTAAAGTCAATAAAATACGTGGGTCAACGACATACTGGTATATTAGCAAAAGTAAACTAACTACCCACCACCATACAATTACGAGTACCGACTAATGTTACAGTGGACACTACTTTTTATCACCCTCTATGAGAAAATAAGAAACGGAAACAAATAAGTCCAACTTATGAATAAGAATATTAATTATTATTTAATTCTCACATTTTGAGAAAGACATACTATTTTCGTATTGTCGAAATTTTAGTCAGTAATTACGAACGAAGGCGGAATTCATTTCACGCGTTTTTTATTATTTCACAAACTTTTTTTTTTTAATTTGGCTCGTGCCTGTTTTTTGTCATTTAGCTTGTTAGTTGTTCATACAATGTTTGTGATTACTCTCTTTCGTGAATTGAACAAAAAATAAATTTGTTAGTCTAAACTAACAATTTACAAATTGAAAATTCAAATCACTTTTGGTCCCTAGGGATTAAATAACTTTTTTGGTCCCTGTTTATAAAGAATAAACTAGCTCTTTTTGAATAAATGTGACAAAAATATTATTTATGAAATTGTTTACTACTATTTGAAAATTATAGCTATAATAATATCTAAAGTGGTTTGATGGGAATTTAAGTAAATAACTTAAGTATCAATGCATTATCACTATGTTATAGCTGTATTATTTTGTTCATGTGATCTTAATTGTGTATTTGTGAAAATATAGGTTGATGATATTGATATGAGGGCGCATCTAAATCTAATCCAAACTTACAGAGTTGATTTTAGAACTATTTTGACAGCTGTCAACATGTTAGACTTGTCAACCGTATCCAGGGTACAGCGGTGGTGGCCCGTCAACCTGGAAATAAAAGGAAGATCGCAAAGATCGATCGAAGTTGGCATTGATTTAAGGTGACTGTGATATTGGTGATCATTGTGACTACCCTTGCAGTGCTAGTGCAGCGAGTTGAATGATAAAGGCGCTCGTGCCTCTCGTATTCGGTGGAATGACGTTTTCATTATTGTTAATTTCGTATTGTGATCAGAGACTTGTGATTATTCTGAATATTATTTGCTTTCATTCACTTAAATCTCCTCACCTGAAAACGCATAAGAGACAATAAGACCTCTTCTGATAAAGACGACGTATCGCCATTAGTTTTTTTTTTTAAATACGCACTTTCATCAAGTCCGTTTTTAGGGTGGTTGAATGTGTTTGCATTCAATCGTTCAGTCGTTTGATCCCTTCAATTAGGTACTGAATGGAAGGAGATATGTAAGTAAAAAATAATACATTTGTATATTGTCATTATTAACATTAGTCTGGTTTTCACATCTATTGGCAATCCGAGCAATAATTATAAATATTTTCATATATGAATGAATGAATGAATGAAATGCACCGATCCCAGCGTGGTTAAACCAGACATAAATCGAATGAACCCCACCCAACCCAAGATTTGCACTAGCCCTTGGATTTTCATGTTCCATGGGGCTACAGAGGCCATTACATATCAGGGAGTAGACCGGGGGGCGCGATAATGGTTAGGAAGAACGTGCCCGTAGGATATGGAAGGATTCAAGCCATACTGGATATGCATCCTTGAGTAGGCAATGGACTAGTGGAGAGACGGGTGATAGTTATCTATGGATGGGCATCTTTTAACGACGGCGCCGCCAGATTGGTTTATGTCCAGCTTCACCGGTGCATCTTTTATACGGGGTTAACTGCTTTTTCGACTCCTTTCTATGTCGCGTTGTGCGTGTTACACGTTGCTGTTTCTATTGTCTTCGTCTGGCTACTATCTGTTTCAGGTTTTTTGTGAATCTCGCTAGCAGCCTCTTTAATCTTATCTCAGACTTCAGCCGTATTGAACCTCACAATTTTAACTTAAAACACTTCATCAACAAAATAAAAATTAACCACCCAACTAAAACACAAAACAACACTTTCCATCGAAGTTACAGGGTTCAAAATTCAATTTCAGAGTCAACGGCAATAAAAATTAAAAGAATTTCTTTATTTGTCAACAGCTACCTGCGACCCTCGACTCACACCAAATGTATGACAAAAAACAAACCATTTTGGAACACTACACTACACAAATATCACACACGTATTATAGTTTAAAGTTAGTCGTATCAATTGTAAATACAGCATAAAAGATCTATGGATTTATAATGAGACCCACTCTACACTTTAGGCGGACTTCTTTAACGGATTCCTAAAATATATGGAAAGATCTCACTAAGTAAGCTTGCAACTGGCACCTGTGGCAGTTATTCCCTCGTACTTAGGCACTAGACACATGAGATCATAAACGCTTATTCCACCCACTTCTGAACTGTTTTATGGTTTTTTGGCGATTTAAAGTTAAAACCGAAACACAAAAAAACACTTCGATTTCGATGCTCGGCTAGTAACGCAACATTTGTGATGTGCACATTTCACTAAACTTATAATAAAAACTTTAGCGGAGCACAATTGTGAGTGTCCGTGCTCTTCAACGACCGATGACTATATAGTTAGTAGCTTTGGAATGGGCAGTTGCCCATTCCAAAGCTTCATATTAGCTTCATATTTTTGACTGACCGACCCCTTGACAATTCAAAAGTGCCTGTAAATGGTTTAATTGAAATAAATGCTTTGAGTTTGATTAATCAAAACATGATGGGCTGTGTACATAAAAATTTAGATTTATCCACTTACTGTCGATTACATACCAAAAAAAAAAATTTTTTCAATGAAATTCTTAGGAGCAAGCGCACTCGCGTCTTCAAACTTGCTGTTATAGTTTGACCGAGAATCCGAAACCACGCCTTAGGTATGTGCTTGGCGAGACGGGGGGACAGTGCAGTCCACTGACTCGTCAACGCTCACGGTGTCCCAACGCTCATTCGTCATTGCTGCCTAGATGCGCTTCTATAAGTTATTCTGCATGACGGCGCGAGCATGTTGGTGACCCGAATCCTTAAGTTTATCCTCTACCAAAAATCGCTCAACGCGCCTGAAGAAGTTTTTAATTCAATAAATTTATAAATAGCTCATGTTTATCGATATTATTATTTCCTTTATTTTACATTATACTTTTAAATATTACCTATAGAATAAAAAATAAAAATAAACATTTTTAAATATAAAAAAAATAGTAGTCCTCCATTATTGGGAGCAAGCTACCGGCGGCGGTCAGGGCTCCAGAGAGAGGAGCAGCGTTGGCATGCCCAACAGATGTCAACCGTGCCGTCCTTCACAATGAATCTCCGGTACTTTTCATCATCATAACTTCGTCCATATTTGCACAGCCAAAACCTGTGGTTTCCCCAAAGAGGTCAACAAAACGCAGCCAGGCTACGGACGCTAATAAATCCACATCGGGTCCATGTAGGGCCCAGAAGTAGCGTCCTTACTCTGCCATACCTCCTTGCGATCTTTAGTGTCTAGCACTAGAGGCTTGCACCAGTTCTCTTTAGCCAATGAGAGTGGGGTAAGGCCCTTGTCCACCGCGACTACATCTCGATGCATCCCCACGTTGGTTTCTAGGAAATATTCCCTGAGGCTGAATATTTCGCGATTGTGGAGGGCCTTAGCGTTTAAAAAGCCTCGACCTCCACACTTTCGCGGGATATACAGTCTGATTACCGATGACCGAGGGTGATGCATTCGATATGCAGTTAGCAGCGTATGGACCCTCCTATCCAGGGCGTCGAGTTCGGTCTGAGTCCATTTGAGTACGCCGAAAGAGTACATCAAAACCGGCATGACCCAACCGTTGAAGGCGCGCACCTTGTTTTCGCCTGATACGAGTAAAAGACTATTAAATACTTTCTTCACCGGCCAAAGAATCGCTCCTTCTACGATTGCTTCATGTCAGTAACATTGATGCCCAACGCTTCCGACACACCCTAATAATTATAGGTTTCGGATGCGGAGAGGGCTCTAAGGTTTATGGAATCCGAGAGTTGGGTTCCCACGGATTCCACAATCTCCCCTCGCTTTACATGCATGACCGCACATTTGTCCACACCAAATTCCATCCTGATGGCTCTACTAAAAGTTTCAGTTACTTTCAGTAGCTCCATCAGTTGCAAATTGTTGGGGGCAAAGAGTTTAATAATAATCAATATTATTGTTTAGGATGCTGATTTATATTATTTCAGAATAGAATTTTACTGTACCGGACCGACTAGACAAAAAGAGGAGGTAATTTGCATTCGGAGCATTCATTTTTTTTTACTTTTTAAACTTTTTTTGCTAACGTAATATATAGGCGATTTCAAGGTTGTGTTTTTCGACTATACTCGACACAAATGCAAATCCGCCGCAAATACCCAGCCTATTACAATTTTTCAAGGTTTATAAAGAAACACTAGTTTTAATAATCAAAATCAGAGGATAACCGATACTATCTCCACGTAAACAAAAAAAACTGCCCTAAATTGTTATTTATTGCTATAATTAGCTACGTTAGAATATTATAAGTCAATGACCTGGTGAAATACGCACGCAATCACCCGCTGTAATGGCTTAAGGGAAAATATTTAGCTTCATTGTTTATTTGGTGCTCAGCGGTGTATTGTTCGTTAGCCATTGCATTTGTTTTTTTTTTTTATGCTTGTAACATTAGGTATTTTCGTTTGAATTGTTTTAGTCGCTACAGATAGTG
Source organism: Xanthia togata (assembly GCA_963853775.1). NCBI lineage: Eukaryota > Metazoa > Arthropoda > Insecta > Lepidoptera > Noctuidae > Xanthia > Xanthia togata. The sequence continues at coordinate 7,135,607 of OY970794.1, forward strand.
CAATCCACGACGACGCGCCCCACTCCGCGATTACTGTACTGTAAGCTGTACTTTAAGTACGGATCGGAGCGGAGTGGGGCGCGTCGTCATGGATTGTACTATCTATATCATCATCATTATTTAACTTTCTGGGTTTATCCTGGGAGTGTAAATAGGACTATTAAATACCACAAGATTGATTTCCACTTATGTTTAGGACATTTACGGCTTGACTTTTGCAAAGGTCATGTTTTAGTTAGGAATAGTTTTATTCTAAATTAAAATGATGATATTTTCATTAGCTTTACCCATAAAGGTTCTCAATAAAAGAACTTCCTCCTTCTCGGACGCTAAGGCTGCGGTCTGTCCGACCACAAGGCGACCGCGACCGACGACGTGTAGCCGTCCGCCGCCGACAGCGGCCGAATGCTATGTTCGTAAACACACAAGCGTGCTCTCGCTCGCACACCGCCCGCCGCTGGCACTTGCGACGGCAGCAACGAACGTTTTGACAACCGGTGGAGTGTCTACTATCCGTAGACAGAGAATGCTATAGACACCTACAAATCGTGTCGCAGAAAGAGACCAAAAAATATACGTCACTATATTTAGGGTTACCGTGTGCGGAAAAATTTACCCCATAATTTGTAATTCTAAATACAAAGATTTTCCGAGAATGGATGGAGAATTAGAAATTAGTGTGTAAGAGAATGCCTGAAAGTGACACTGATAAATTGATCATCATCGGAATAGGTATAAGCTTGTGATGCCAAGGAATAATAAAGGTGTATGGAAGAAAACATGCTGGCGAACTCAAATAAATTACAATGAGGGCAGGAGTGTGCCGATAAATGATGATGATGTGATTCTAAATACCTACCATTTCTTACGTGATAATAGGTTCTGGCTTTGTGAGTAAATAATACAAAATGTATATTTTTAATTAGCTTTTATTGGTTTTACACGAAACTCAAAAATTCAAAAGTCTTTTATTCAAACTAGGCTGAGAATCAGCACTTTTTAAAAGTCAACATTACATAAGATAGTTCCGCAAAACGCCCACCCCTCATCACTTCCTAGTGCTTTAGCTGGGAAAAAGAAGTGGCCCAACAAACTCCCCAGCAGCACAGCTGTCTGTTCTGGCTTTTGACCACTAGTCGACGGCAGTACGGCAACAGCAAGATCAATCTGGAATAATGCGATTTGTACGTTGTTAAAATCTGCCACACTTTTGGATCCATAACATCTCTCGATCAAACGCATAATTAATTAATATACCAAGATTATTACGCAGGTAATTTATCTCTAGAATAATATATACAAAACAAAATACTGTATTAATTCACAGGAAAATAGTATTATGTTCCCCCGAATCAGTGCAGCATTTCAATCTGTATATTATAGAAATTATGGCTCCACTGTACTTTATAACCCAATCGTGAGACTGAGAAGCTACATATTATTTTTCTGTTCAGATATCTTCATGTAAAACACTTTTATAGAATGATACTTAGCAAACACACAGTTTACGAGAAAAAAAAATCGTATCGAACCGAAAAAAGTTTTACCAAAAAATTCAACTTCTATTCTAATTTACGAAATATAATTGTCAGTTTACCATAGACAATTTACGTATTTGTAGACATAAGGCGTATTTACTAGAACAGGTACACGCATTATGTACGGCGCGTAAAATACTAAGTACATCGAATATTTTTTGGCAAAGCGAGAATCGCGTCCGAAAATTATTTTCAGGATCCATAATTAACTGGTTCTTCATGTAAACTAAAGAAGGAAGATGATGAAATACAGGCCTTTGCTTCCTAAAAGTTAATTATCTATAAGAAGACAATAATACAAAATAGGTGTAGGAAGATGTTGTTTACAGATAAAGGTCTTACAATACATTCTTGATCAATATTTAAAACTTGAATCGCGTTCAATCATTTATTAAATAAATAAATAAATAAATAATAAATTGTTTATTGGGTCTCAAACAGTTACATTTGCAGATGTGATTGAGACAGCCCCAGTAAGTAATTAATAATACTTGTGTTGGGGTTGTCTCGCTCTTTCCCTTAATTTATAGCTTATACACTATTGAGACTCTGTAACAATTAAAATTAAACTAATAAAACTAATTTAGAAACAAAAAGAAAACAATGACATAAAAAATAATTAGCAGCTCTGAGTATTGTGTAAATGTGAGTATGTGATTGTGTGACTGTAGTAGTGTGTGATCGTGGGTTTGTTTGTGTGTGTGTGTGTGTGTGTGTTTTATGTTTGTGTGTTTTAGTGTGTGTTTATAAATTACAATTTATATAGTGCCATTATAAATCGAAGATAAAAATACAATTAGGTGATCACAACATTATGATAAAGAAGAGAAGTGTTCATGTAAGTCTGACTAGAATATGCTCTGTTTCTTCATAATTCAGTTTTTAACCACTCTATTATAACTTTTTTGCATTGATGCGAGACCTCATGGTGGAACTTAAGTTTAGCGTTAATTTTGTTGTATATGTAGGCTGATTGGCATACATACTGACGTCTTGCAAAAACCGTACGTACCGGTGTAGAGGGAGCCACAATATCTTTTCTCCTCCTAGCCTGGCTTTCTGAGTTAACTGGAAGGTATTTATGTAAATATAGAATGATGTTTAAAAGGTATAGTTTCCTGACTGATAATAGATCACCAATTTTATAAAGATCGAGTGTGGGATATCTATATAGCTTAAAATAGATTACTTTTAAAAGTGACCTTTGGGCTCTTTCGAACTCTAGAAACTTAGTTTTGGCGGCCCCTCCCCAGACAGGTAAGCAGTATGTGATTACTGACTGCGCGAGTGCTATATAAATGTTGCTGAGTATCTTTTGAGGCATCAAATGACGTAAATTTTTAAAAATCCATATAAATTTTCGAACACGCGACATTTTTTGATTCATTTATTGATTAAATGTTCTAAATAATAGTTTGCAACAAGTAATACTTTTAAAAACACTAAAACTAAATATTTACCAGAATAGGTACAGCATTAGGTAATAGCAGTTTAAGACATTTTGAGAAAAAAATGTTAGTAAAAAAGAAGATATCTTTTTTACTAACATTTTTTTCTCAAAATGTCTGCTGCATATTTTTGATGACGGTTTTGGTGTCCAATCTGTTCGTCCTGTAGCTACAATCCAATGCCGACGTAAGTTATCGTTATATTCTTTTCTTTTATTCAAAACCCAAATAAATAAAACTGTCTCTTTTTGCATCGAGGGATACCAGTAACAACATCTTCTCGCAAAATGTAAACGAGTCCTTATATCTACTAAGCGTAAAAACGCAATCTAAGTTAGGTACTACATAGATTTCCCGATAGGGCATTCCAGTACAGAGACCAAGTTGGCTTTCACGTAATAAAAGATCAAATCGAACACACTTCAAAGTACTGATAAATAGAATCGAAAACATCTTGAACTGTCAATCGATAAAGATTTATAAAGGATGTGAGTTTACGGTGTTTTGAGCTATATTGCTTTCGTAATAAGGTTGAAAGCGCTCGGAGGTTTGCGGTAGGTTTTGTTAGGCTAGCGATACGCGACTGGCGAGCTGTTATTTTTTTTTTTGTTGTTGTTAAGATGGTGATTGGTAATGTTTTGGTGGTAAACGTAAACCTAGGCACTATGAAAAGTCGTTTTAAGCTTCGAAATATTCTTAATTTTCATAATTCGTAGCAAATATTAAATAAACTGATGACTGAGGGAAACTTACCAGTGATACGCGGACTCCGTAACATGGATAGATACCGAATTTATACGGTATCTATCCATGTTATGGAGTGTTATGGGTATTTTTAACATGTTTCCAGGTTTTTTTTGTTCATATATCCTTTTAACCTTTTCTTTGCGACGTCGAAGTAACCAATTTTCTAACTTCCCATATGACTGATTAGTTACAAACATGCTCTATCAATGTCACCACAACAAAATTGGAAAAAAAAGCATTTCCCGTTACTAACAAAACTTTTTCAAGGTTTTCATAATAATATTTTCTGTCCATAAAGCCTTTAGTAGCCTTAATAACTAAGTAAACATAACGATTTCTATAATTACCCATACGATATTATAGATAGTAATAAAATCGCAATCGGTATCTATTAACATGCAATGAAAAAAAAGAAGAAAATTAATAGCAATAATACCTACGTAGATATGTAAACTCACGCATTTTTCTTGGGGGGTAGACAGAAACTACAGAACGCCACCTGCTATGATGTAAATTTTTTTATTAACGTGAGAAATTACCAAATAATTTTTCCCGCTCTCTGCGGAGCGGGAGGGCGTTTCAGACTCTTACAGACTAACACCCACCCGTGTTCCTTCAGTTTCCTGTACGCTGCCAGGGGCCACGGTATCCCTTTCGGACCGCGACCCCTGCAGGCATCGGTCCTAGCGGACCCTACCAGTTCTGCTGAGACCTCTTTGAGGCACGAGTGGAACACAACGCGCCGTCGACCCAGGCCTGGCCCTTATCGGATGGCGAGCTACTCATTGCTCACCGTCCGCAAGCCACGCCTACGGTGGCCGACGCCCAGGGCGTCTCCTGCAGCAGCTAACAGCGTGAGGGCGCGAAATTTTTCTCTCCGTTACTTGTTCGGCCTCCTCCTTTGCTAGCATTACTGCTTCGCAGAAGGAGGTGACGTCCTCACGACAGAAGTAGGTCGGCATCCAGTGATACCGGAGTGCCCCTCCCTGATGCAACTCCAGGACAGGTATTGAAGGCATTGGCGATGTCTAGAGACACCGCCAAGACGACTCCACCCCGGGCCACAGTGTCCCCCGTCGTGAGGGCACATGCATAATGGCGTCCACCGTAGAGCGCCCCCTGCGGAAACCAAACTAGCTCTCCGCCAAATCAGGCCCCAGCCGCACCAGCCGCCCGACGAGGCGGTCTGCAATGACTCTTTCAAAGAGCTTGCCCACCTCGTCGAGCAGCACGATGTGCCGATAAGCGGACGGATAGTCCCCAGGGCGCCCCGGCTTCTTAATGAGGACCAGTTTCCCCGTCTTCCAACGAAAGGGGAACCGGCCCCTCTCCAAGCTAGCGCTTAGGAGCCCCCTTTGTCGAAGCCCAAGAGCCCCAAGGCTTTCCCAGGTAAGCCGTCGGGTCTTGGGGCGGAATTTTTGGCATTCAGCCTATTCATCTCTACCTCGGTCACCTCCAGAACATCGTCGTCGTCGTCGGCGGTGTGGTCCGCATCAGGCATTGCAGTAGGCGAAGCCATGGGCGAGAAGGTATGTTCTGCTCTCGAAGGGAACAGAGTGCTCACCACGTCCCCCACAAGCTGGCACCGGAGACTCTGCGCCAGCGGGGGAGCCCATGGGCGGAGTTTCTCTCGCACCATTTAGTATGGGCGTCCCCACGGGTCCCTGTTCAGAGTCTCCAGTGACTTCTTGCGGGCCAGTACCCTGGCCCGCAGGATCTCCGCTTGGAGGGCGGTCTTCACCAATCTGTACCCCTTGTACAGCTCCGCCTGAATGGCTTCCGTATCTGGAGGGCTAATACGGAGCCTGCAGTGCCTGGTGTACCGGCGTCGCACAGCAACGCACGCATTGCGCAGTTTCGTCAGCTCCTGCGACCACCAGTACACCTGGCGCGACCTGCTACGATCCTTACATAAGTACTCCTTTTGCTTCGTCGACTTAAAATTTCCTGAATTATTATTATAAACCAAAATAATAAATGCGTTATTAACGGGCCGGTGGAGCATGCGTAGTACTGATTTAAATTCGAGATAAGAGGAAAATAAGTTTTCTATAGAAATTTTAAATTCCTCATATCTCGTCTTTATAACAGTGTTCATTCAAAATATATATTTGGAAGCTTAGATATTCTGTAATCCAATCGGAATAAGTACACACTACCTTAAGAATATGTTTGATTTACAAATTATTTTGGTATTACGTTTGTATGAAAAACGCATGCTTCGCAGGCCCCTTAACTAAAAATGGTTTATGTTTTCAAATTCACATAATAATTATCCAAAAGGAAACACAATTAAAGAAACTACATCAACTGTTAAATAAATATATAAAATCACTAATAAAGAAATACTAATTAAACACTGTACCAACAAAATACTACCAACTAAAAAATATCGTGCGTCTGCAGTGTTCCTTAATCAAATTATTCAAATAGAAGATTCCGCTCGCCTCCGAGGCGCCCGCGGAGCATTCAACAAATAAGAACATTTACCCGATGAGGACTCTGTTAAGCACTGCAATCTTTTGTTTATGTTTACCACCGCTTCTTTTGATTTCGTATACAGGCTGAGTTATAGTCACCGTCCAATTTTTTTCTAGGCATTAGGTATGATTCACTAACTCCATTTTTGAAAAAAAAAATCGATACGTAAAATTTACATGTTAAATGATTTTCTCGAAAGAATTATCCGCTCTGCGTGGTATATAATAACTTTGTGATGTGATATCTCAATATTTTTGTATTGAGTGATACTAAAAGAATAAACATTTATACAATTATTTTCGCCGAAGATTAATATATCAAAATTTGGACGGTGACTAAAAATTCAGGCCGTATATCGAAGTCAGGAGGGAATTCAATATAAACACGAAGATAAATATTTTTATGTAAGTGCTCTTATGATTAGCGGTCGGTTTTGGAGTCAATTTAAAGCATTTATTTCAATTAAAATATTAACAGGTACTTTTGAGTTAGTCAGAAAGTTGTAGCTAGTTAGCATACAGTGCAATCTATGATGTTACCAACATTATAATTATTAATATTCCGGAGTAAACCAAAAATATAGGTTCCTTATTTACCTTTTTTGATCTCAGTTTCTCATAATGTTTTAAAGCAATACCATCACCAGTTAAATTAATCTGCGATTGTTGATTCGTTTTTAGATTGATGAAAACATTATAATTCTATTTACTAAGAATTCCATGTTCGACAAGAAACAGCCACCACTGCTTCAACGAAATCCGTCTGACCTTTAGTGAAATCAAATTTTCGTAGAATTATACTAGTTTGCTTTGGAAATAAATGCATGATTTCTACGTATTATACTTTAATGTTGCATCCTCGAGATTTAACATACATTGAAGTCCGTTTTACTATGTACTGCATTGCCACACTGTTCAAATCTTAAAAAAAAAAGTTTATTCTGACGTCTAGTCTTATACTATCTGCCAGCTGTCAGTTCATTCGTGCTTTGTGTGCGGCATTGCTACCACGTTACTTCGAACTTGTGTCCGTAAATATCAGTTTAATCTCGTGTTTCTTTCAGAAAGTGTTCAGAAAGTGTTATAGAAATATGGGAAAACGAAAACGTGAGAACAAGGAAAAATATCAAATGCGGAAATTAAAACGATATGAAGATAAATTAAGATATGAACGCGTACAACGTAAGTAGTTTACATACCTACCTTCGCTGTGTTTTTATTAATACATACTTAAATGCTATCTTAATGAGATAACAACAGATGTTATCCTGATAGTAAAAAAACTGTATTTCTTAAAGAGTTAACACGTGATGTTATTCAAAAATACTATGTTAACTTTCTTAGCGAGACAGTACGCGATACTGTCCTGAAAGAAATGACAAACTTACACCACCCAAACTTACACCTTACAACCTTACGGCACCTAAGAATCCACCTTCTCCACATAAAGAGATGATGACGGCCATTTCGAAACTTATTCACTTAGGAGCGATATCTGAACGCGATGATGTAACGCTGTATTGTAAACCTTTAATACTGCTTCTTTTACCTGAATAACTACAATCACTTTTTGAACTGCCCCCTAAATCTTTTTCAATATACCTAAACATTCGATCACATAAACTTCTTAAGTGACAACCTTGATGAATCCTCTGTATCTAAAGTTTATCAGTGCATACCAGAAGACTGTTTATCTACCATTAAATCCCTAAATAGTTACCTGAAAGTTCTTTTTCAAAATATCAGATCAGTTAATCGTAACTTTCATGACTTTGAAATATTTCTTTTTTGAGTGTGACGTAGCTGTTCTAACAGAATGTTGACTTCCTTGTTGTACCACTCTACCACAGCTTCAATGTTACTCTCCGATCCACACTACTAAACACCGTAATCAGAGTGACGGAATAGTTTTATACATCAATTCAAATCTTGCATTCAAAGTACACGAACCTGATTTTCATAACTGCTTCTGGTTTAATCATTGAACTTGCGTCTAATGTTGCTATCCTCTGCGTTTACAAACGAGAGTATTGAAGTCTTTCTAAAATCGTTAAACGAAATATTATCTTCCCTGACTACCTTTCAGACTGTAGTGATAACAGGTGACATAAATATAAACATAAACATAGATAGCACAACGTCAACTATGAACCACTGGACGCACGACTACTTTATCTGCCTCTCTTATCACGGGTTTTTACCATCCCACCGCCTACCCACAAGAGGTAACAATTGCCTTGACCACACAATTCTTAAAACCAAATCAAACTCAAACTCAAAGCATTTATTTCAATTAAACCATTTACAGGCAATTCTGAATTGTCAAAGAGTCAGTCAGTTAGTCAGGAAGTTGAAGCTAGTTGCCCATTCCAAAACTTAGATCTCTATGGAGAAGAACGGAGAGGAAACTCCAAGGACACTCTTTTAAATATAGAAATTACAAAATCCTGGGTACATTACTCTTGTTGATTCTATATGTGAGAACAATTTAAAAAAATATATAAAAATCAAAAACGATTAAAAATAAGCCCTGGCAGATAAGAGATGACCAGTCTCAACTGACAGCGCCCGTTCACGAACATGACGCGTGGATCAGCACCATCCAGTTCAACCATTTTGTAGGTAACCGAATGATCCAACACACTCACCACCATCAGCGAGACATTAAGTGAGCATGACATACTCTCAACTACCCTGCTCTTTCAAGTCAAAATCAACATAATAACATAGTAAACGACTCCATGATACTCACAATTACAAAAATTGAAAATATAAAGTTATACAAAACTATAGTTTGCAATGTATTTAAAGAATATTACCACCAAAAGAAAGAAAATCAATATTATCTATTAGAGTATTCAATAATTAAAACTTGGTTTAGTAAAAAAACAAAATAAACATTATGTTCGTAGTCAGAAAACATTAAAAAGGTAAAAAATTATCCTCCAGTACATTCATTTTTGATTCTACTATAGCTGATCACTTCTCAACCCTCTTTTGTTTAAACTTGAAGCCAACCCGTAATTTTTCCAATACCTCAATCCTAAAGACCGACTTCGTCTCTCTCGACAAGTCAATGCAAAATCTGGAATTCACGCATATTTTTTCCTTGAATGATCCAAACGTTGCTACAGACTGTCTGATCCAAACTCTATCGCAGGAGATTACAGAATCACTCAATTGTAAAGTGTACAGGAAAGCGCAAAAGAATCCTAAAACCATGGATTACTCCAGGACTACTGCGATGCATGAGGAACAGAGACATATTGCACAAAAAACAGTCTCCTGATAATCAAGTTCTTAAAGCTACCTACACAAGATACAGGAATTTCTGTACTAAGATTCTTAGAAAGGTAAAAAATCAGTTTGATTCAAATGAAATTGTCAAAGCTGGTCGTAACACGAAGACGATGTGTGGGATACAGTCAAGAGTGTCACAAACACAATTAAAATTACTCACCTTTTCTCTCAATTTCTTAACGATGTTAATTCATTTTTTGTAAATATAGGCAAAGATCTTGCAGATCGTTCGTTGAGTTCCTTCGTACTCTTGGAAACAAATCCAGATGAGAAAGCTTCTATTATTGGATCTCTAAAGGCCAATGCTGCAGTGGGCTTTGACGGCATTTCTACAACTATGATAAAAAGGTAGTCTGCAATTCTTACACCCGTACTTTGCCATATATTCAACCTATGCCTCGTCTCTGGTACCTTTCCATGCTCTTTTAAAAAGGTCACTTCCTCCCATTTTTAAAGGTGGGGACCGCGCCTCTGTTACTAGTTATCGCCCTATTGCGGTCCTGCCTGCTAAGGCGAGCTCAATCCTTGTCCACTTTTAAAACTCTGGTAAAAACACACTTCCTCTCTCCTTAAACATCATCATTACATTTAGTTCCTTGCTCTTGTTTCATGTTTATAGATTTATATATTTATATGAATAAGTTTATGCTTTATGTATGTATGTACATATTTATTGTATATGTAGATGGTACACCGCTGACTACCTGCAGTATTGTCTCTCCTATTACCTTTAATCCATCCAAAGGTTGTCTGTAAAAGATCGCTTTAAGCGATAAGACCGCCCATTGTGTCACCCTATGTAAAATTTCTAAATTATGTCTGTGATTTTTATGGTGTACAATAAAGAGTATTCTATCTATTCTATCTATCTGCCTGCCCCTATCCAAGATCTTAGGAAGACTCATCCAACTTGAAACTAATAGATGGAATCTTTGATATACTAAATCAACGCAAAAAATGTCTTACTGTGTTCATTGATCTTGCAAAGGCATTTGATACTGTTCCCCTCCTCTGTCTTATACCTAAACTAGAATCTCTAGGCGTACGTGGTATGCAACTCCAGCTTTTTATTTCATATCTCTCAGACCATACGCAGATAGTCAATATCGACGGTTGCTATAGCGACGAGTTGCCTATTTCTTATGGAGTGCCTCAGGGCAGTGTTTTGGGCCCGACATTGTTCCTGGTGTTCATAAACGACCTGTGCAACATGCACCTGACCTCTGGTAACATTGTCTGTTTTCCTGACGATACTGCAATTACCTTTTATGATGAATCCTGGGTTAAACTAAAGGCAACTGCTCAAACTGGGTTTGATTTGATTTATAGATGGCTTATCTCTGATTCACTCACGCTAAACACTAATAAAACTAAACTCATATTCGCAACCCTTGACACCCATTAATCTAAAAGCTCACACCTGCCAAGCCAACTCGCCCTCTTGCAACTGTCCTAAAATTTCTTCTGCTGACTCAATTAAATACCTCAGCATCATTCTAGATAAACACCTTATGAACTTCAAAGCACATATCAATCACCTTACTGCTTGAGTCCGTAAATTTTTACACAGGGTGTTAAAGTAATTGCGTGCCATAGCTTAGGGGTAGGTTCAGTATCGATAAACGAAGCGAGAAAATAAAAATAAAAAAAATATTATTACCGCATCGCAGTACGAAGGGAAAATTCGAATTGTAACTTACATACCGTCGCCGCGTCGTCGTAGCGTTAGTTCGATTCACGTTCGATAGTAGGTAAGTAATTAAAGCATTTAAACAAATAAAATAATTTTATTCTAAACGATTTCTATTTTAAGTAAGCAATTTTTTTACTTTTCTTTTAATGGCTTCCTTTAACGATACTGAACCTAACCCTAAGCTATGACACGCAATTACTTTAACACCTTGTATATATTTTAAAACACTTAGACACAAACACTCACGTGATAAGCACCATGTATCTCGCCATGTGTCAACAAAAAACATTTGGTTGTTATAAATAAGTAAATTTTACGGTTAAAAATAAGTCAATAGTCCAAATCCGGACCACGGTCCACCTTTTGGTGCCTCCTGACCTAGACTTTCATAGAACTCATCAACATTTACCTTCCTGCCACTATCCCAATAAAGGTACTTACCTATTTGGCATGTATTTTTAATGATATTTATCAGTGTAGTTCCTGGGCTCAACAACTCTCTCTTCCTCGATTCAATATAATATCTTCTTGTCCATATTACTATTTATTTCGGCTACTTGCAGCATAAAACTGTCTTGTTCATCCACTTTTTGGATTGACCTATATCGAAATATAAGTTCACGAACATTATTTTGAACCAATCTCGCCAATCACCTCCTACAAACCAAGGATTGATCAAAGAAACCGCTATTAAGCTATCAATTTGATGCCAAAAACTTCTTCGATGTGGAAATGAAATCCTGTCCGATAATAAGGCTTCAAGCCTTCAAACTGACAGGCTTACTTAATTAAAAATTAAATTGAGGAGCTCATCGCGTTGATAAAGATCTCATAACGATTCGACGCAGAATCGAACGTAATAATATATTTTCTACACGCGAGGTAAAGGTACCTATTGAATAAGGGACGGACGTCGGTAGAATATTCATTTATGATAATATTATGTATGTAAGAAAGAATCTACATCTGTTTAATAAAATAAGTGTTTTATAGTCATACTTTTAATACTAGAAATAAAGATAAAATAGATCAAAATGGTTGATCTATTTGAGATTATCTAAAGTACATACATCTTGGGGTACTGTGTTAAATGTTACAACAAAATACCTTGTGATATATATGTATATATATATATATATATATATATATATATATATTTATATATAATAAGCAAATAAATGAAAGATTTAAAACTCATATTAAAAGTATACTTTGTAAACAAGTTTAATACAAATTATAGGATTAAATCCAAAATAAGAATGTTTGGAAACATGCCGGTCATGCTCCATAGGATAATATTATACTTATTAACGCCTCGTCTGAGATGATTATGTAGTCTACGTACTATTCGTATCAACAAACACGCGTTTAAAGAATTTGGTAAAAAATACCAAATTTTAAAATATGTAGTTGCCACCCTGCCCGCTATGGTAACACTGACAGGTAAACGTCTCTTCATTATGTCTTTCGTGTTTAAACGAACAGCGTTTTTCTCTCCGTTTCAAAACAGTTTATTTTGCATAAATAGTATATTACTTCGATTTACCAACATATTTCTTGTGAATTAGTAATAATGGGAAAAGATAAAGAGAAATTAAGAAGAAAACTGATGGAATTGCTTGATTCTTCGTCAGAAGGTATGTACGAAAAATCCGCCATTTTGAACCAACATTTTTTCTGTGTAAAAGTGAATAAAATTTACATCAAAATTATCACTTGGGATATTACGAACGAATATACGAGTGAATAAAAGACCTAAGCGATAGGACGAGCGCCTATACTTGGTCCAAAAATCTACCTGTCATTGCCTAATAAATACGAACAAAATAAAGAATGTTACTACTACTCAACAAGTGAGTGCACAGACCTAAGCGATAGGACGAGCGCCTATGCTTGGTCCAAAAATCTTTCTGATGTTGCATAGCAAACATTAACAAAATAAATACTGTCACACGGTACTACGAGCGAGTGCATGTGATTATTATCAGTGAACTAACACCGCCTATCCTCCACAACCTAATAGGCAGGTATCATACGGTACTACGAGCGAGTACATGTGATACATTAACCTGATAATCTTCTTCTCAGACCAACCAGAACCAGTTAAAAAGAGAAGCCGAATAATTATTGAATCTGACTCTGAGGATGAAGTGGAAAATACTCCACCTATTGATCACATACCCAACCTTTTGGAAAAAATGGGCCATGTTAAAGCGCCTGAAAATACCTTGCAAATAAATGACCAAATGAAAGACTTGTGGAACAATATTATAAAAAATGGCTTGGAAGAGAACACCAAAAATGACATTTTGAAGAAGATCCCCAAAATAATTGACTGCCTTACACCTGCTCCGCAACTAAATCCTGAAATTCAGGCTGCGATGACAGCTCAAGCTGTAACAAGAGATAATCACTTATGTGAAAAACAAAACCTAATTGGCTCAGTTATCTGTGGTTTAACAGATATATTATACAAAAACTTACACACAAACCCTGACCAGGACTGTGAATACCTAGGAAACTGCATCAGGCTTTTATGCCATATTCAGTACAAAGAATCCCAAACAAGACGCGCTGTCATCTTACCTGGTCTAAACAAAAAAGTGAAAGACACTTTAGAAAAAACACAAATTAATAGCTTTCTCTTTGGAAAAGATATCAATACAATACTAAAGGAAAATAAAAATATTGAAAATTCAGTCAAGGACTTGAAGAGTTCTTTAAACAATTGGAGCCCGTCCTCATACAGAAAACAAGGGGGCGGGCGAGACTACAACCGGCAACCTCAACCACGACAACAGCCACAACCACAGAAGACGGCTGGGAAGCCACGCAAGTCCTACCAACATCATCTTCAACGACAGAATTTACGATCAATGACGAAACTACCCAGGACATCGCAAAACAATCGCGGTCGTCGACGTTACTAGAGGCAAGTTATGCAGGTAGATTACAAAATTATTACAAAAATTGGCACTTTACAAAAAATAAGTCTGTTTTAAATTGGATAAAAGATGGATACTCAATTCCCTTAACACATACAGTGCACCAAGGCAAGATCCCAGAAAATAACTCCTTTACTAAAACAGATAAGCTCAAAATATCACAATGCATACAAAATTTAATTAAAATTGGTGCGGTAACACTTGAGACAAAACAGGTACCGAATCAGTATGTCTCAAAAATTTTCATTGTACCAAAACCAAATGGAACATCTAGATTCATATTAAATCTAAAACATTTTAATAAGTTTGTTCCAACAACACATTTCAAACTAGAAGATATAAGAACAGCGCTGCATCTAGTTGACAAACATTGTTATATGGGATCTCTTGACCTGAAAGATGCTTATTTTTTATTAAAAGTAAATCATGATTCCAGGAAATACCTAAGATTCCTTTTTAATAAAAAATTGTACCAGTTCAATGTCCTACCATTTGGTTTATCAACGGCACCTTATGTGTTCAACAAGATCATGAGACAAGTAGTTACTCACCTCAGAGCAAATGGAGTCACCTTAGTGAATTATTTAGATGATTTTCTATTTATTGCACCCAGTGAAAGCGAATGCAGCAAAAATTTGAACACAGCCTGCAAATTTTTACAATCTTTAGGGTTCATAATAAATGATGATAAAAGCCAGATACAACCCAGCAAACAATGTAAATTTTTAGGTTTCATTTTAAATAGTGAAAAATTTACATTAAGTATCCCTAGTGATAAAAGACAAAAAATTCATGAAAAGTTAAATTCTTTAACACACAAGACTTATTGCAACATCAGAGATTTTGCTTCTCTTTTAGGTTCTTTAACTTCAATTTGTCCTTCTGTCCCCTATGGGTGGATGTATACTAAAATACTGGAAAGATATAAATACCTAGCTTTAAAACAATCTAAAGAAAATTATGAATCTAAAATGGAAGTAAATCAGGAAATTATAAAGGAGTTGTCTTGGTGGGAAGAAATAATTTTTACTTGCTCAGCACCAATTAAGCGCGATAAATATAAATTAGAATTTTATACAGATGCCTCTACCACAGGTTGGGGAATTGTATGTGACCAAGAAAAGTTACATGGATATTGGTCAACAGAGGAAAGCAAATATCATATAAATTACTTAGAACTTTTAGCAATTTATTTTGCATTAAAGTG
Organism: Xanthia togata; assembly: GCA_963853775.1. Classification (NCBI taxonomy): domain Eukaryota; kingdom Metazoa; phylum Arthropoda; class Insecta; order Lepidoptera; family Noctuidae; genus Xanthia; species Xanthia togata. The sequence goes on from OY970794.1 coordinate 7,150,965, forward strand.
TTTTGCAAAAAATGAAAGCAACTGTAACATATTAATTCGATCTGACAACATCACAGCAATCTCATATGTGAACAGAATGGGTGGCATACAATTTCCTCATCTAAATTTACTATCAAGGAAAATATGGCAGTTTTGTGAAAAAAGAAAAATCTATATTTTTGCTTCATATATACCATCTAAAGAAAACATAGAAGCAGATGCACAATCTAGGATATGTAATATTGAAACAGAATGGGAACTGGCACCTTATGCTTTTGAAAAAATAGTAAATAAACTAGGTTTACCCGAAATAGATCTTTTTGCCTCTCATGCAAATAAAAAATGTGAAACATTTGTTTCATGGAAAAATGAACCAGATTGTTTTTCAGTAGATGCCTTTACCATAACATGGACAGGTCTAAAATTCTATGCATTTCCACCCTTCTCTATGATTTTGCGTTGTTTAAAAAAGATTCAAGCTGATAATGCTGGGGGTATAATGGTTGTACCTAACTGGCCTGGACAGGCATGGTATCCCCTCTTCATATCCTTACTACATTCAAATCTTGTTTATTTAAAACCCAGTCCAAATTTACTTTCATCCTCTTTCAGGACTTGTCACCCTCTTCACAAGAACCTTACACTGATTGCAGGGATGTTGTCAGCAAAACCTACTTAAGAAAAGGATACTCTTTAGAATGTGTTAATGTTATTTTAAGTTCATTAACTAAAAATACTTTACAACAATATAGTTCATGTTACAAACAGTGGTGGAAATTTTGTAAAACTAATAAAACTGATCCTACAACTGAATCAGTTCACGCCATCTTACAATTTCTCACTGAGAAATTCCACAGTGGTGCCACTTATGGCACATTAAATAGTATAAGATCAGCTTTATCTCTACTTTTAGACTGTGAATTAAGTACAAACCGAGATATAAACAGGTTTTTTAAAGGTGTATTTAAGCTGAGACCAAATAAACCTAAATATAGTGAAACTTGGGACCCAAGCATTATACTAGATTATGTAAGCAATTTCTACCCAAATACAACATTAGATTTAAAAACCTTATCTAAAAAAATATTAATAATATTGCCACAACCAATGATTATGTAAAAATAAAAGTTCCTCAATTAATTAAAACTTCTAGGATTAATGGTATTCAACCACTGTTAACTTTAAAAAATTTTACCGAAAATCCTAGTATTTGCCCTGCAAAAACACTTTTTGATTATCTAGAAGCTACGAAATTACTACGTAAGAACCATAATAATCTTTTTATTACAATTAAAAAACCTCATTCCCCTGCTTCAACCCATACTCTTAGCAGGTGGACAAAAGATGTTCTGTTGGAGGCTGGAATAGATACCTCAGTGTTCTCTGCATATAGCACAAGACATGCTGCTACATCCGCTGCTCACAGAAAAGGTCTGAATATAGATTTAATTAAATCAACAGCGGGATGGTCTCAGAGGTCTAAAAATTTTGCCATATTTTATAATCTACCTCTTGAAACTAGTGATAATTTTGGGGAATATATTCTTAGCAGTAATAATAATAATTAATGTTTATGATAAAAATTCTGTACTTGTTTTTGACTTATAATAATATACATATTATTAAATTATATGGTTAACTATTTCATTATTTCGCCAAATCTTTCAACATCTACATAATCATCTCAGACGAGGCGTTAATAAGTATAATAGAATGATCAAAGTACTTACCTGTAAGTGAACTTCGATCACTATTATACGCAGTTAACGCCTCGTCTGAGGCTCCCTCCCGTTCAAGAATTTCCCACCCTGCTCAATAATGAAAACAAAAACCCACAACCCTCCTTTTTTGCGTAGTCGGGTAATGTGAATACTTTAAACTTAATGAAGAGACGTTTACCTGTCAGTGTTACCATAGCGGGCAGGGTGGCAACTACATATTTTAAAATTTGGTATTTTTTACCAAATTCTTTAAACGCGTGTTTGTTGATACGAATAGTACGTAGACTACATAATCATCTCAGACGAGGCGTTAACTGCGTATAATAGTGATCGAAGTTCACTTACAGGTAAGTTACTTTGATCATTCTATTATAGAGTCTTACATGAAGTTAATGTTAGTATGTAAAATTGTGTTTTTTTAGTCTCAAAAACAAATAAAGTTTTAAAGAGTTTTGTTTCTGAAAGAAAAACAAAACACTCATCCCGCCCATATTCCCCGAGGGGTTAGGCAGAGCCGGAAAGTACCTATAATCACATTAGATCAGTTATGTTTATGTGTTTATTTGAATTTTTGTGGGGCGAGCCAATTGTCATTATCACATTTTATTTTTAAATTTTAGATTGAATTACCCCATAGAATACAATAGATACACTTAAAATAAAATAATGACCAGATTTTGTTTGTTTTTTTTTAGGCAACAGGGAGATGCAATTGCCCTTTTTATCTTGCGGTTGTCTTTAATGTCACCCATGGGCTTAGCAAGCGAAGGGAGAATATATTTACCATAAATCATAATAATAATAAACCTCACCGCCGTATCTCAACGTTGACGTCGTGGCGGGGCTTGCGCGCCGTAAACTCTAGGTCTGTGCCTGTAGAGTTTACTTTGCCAGAACAGGTCTAGGATGAAGAATCAGACCAAGAGCGATACAGAAATCAGCAAGGCAGCATGTGGCGAGCTGTTGGGCAGTAGTGACCCCACGGACCCTATCTCCCGGGAGAAATCTTGTTCCTCATTCAAGTCTTAATACGTAATTTCTTATTTAGTTTGCATAAAATAGTTTCTTGCACTTTAGAACCCGAGGATTTGAAGGCAAGTGCAGTGTTTTGTTGAGTCAGCAGCGGGCATTAAACACGGAAGTCTAGCCTTGAGTGTGACGCTCTAGGCGCCCTCGTAGTCGATAGAATTGATGTACTCCACTATTTTCCTAGCAGGGCAATCTTCGCCTCCCATTTTGTGGTTATTGGGCTTTTTAAAGCATGAGCAAGATGCACATTTCGGTGTGTCAGCTTTCTTCGCGCACTCTGAGATCGAGTATCCTTCTTCATCGCAGTGACCACACATAGATTTCAGCTCTCTGCATGTTTTTTCTGCATGACCATATTGTTGGCATTTGTAGCATCTGGTAACCAGGGTGAAGTTCTTGATAGGGCAGGACGTCCAATTTATGAAAAGCCTTGTTTGGGATAATAGGGCTTTACGTATATTTGCTGTAACTTCAATGACGTAGTTACCTACAGGTCAACGCATCTTTCTTCCCAAAGTGGCTTTATTTAACCATGCTCAAAAAGGACTTCATAGGCATTGCTGGAAACTGTTCGGATACATTCTGTTCGTAAATGCACCTGAAGTCTGCAGTTTCAGCCAAAGTAGTCGTCGCCCATTGCAAGCAATAAGCACGTAATAAGCCATATTATAATTAGCAACAAAACTTGCAGAATTTGCAAACTCACTTCTGCAAGTTTTCTGAACTAAAACTCAAAGCATTAATTGCAATTAAACGAATGAATAGGGATGATGCCTGGGTCAAAAAAAAGATATTATATTTAGTCCGTCAGTCAGATAATAATAAAATAGTACGTGTATTTTTTGCTTTATCATATTAATGAAAAATTACTTAGATACAACGCATTAAAGTTGGGGAGTGGGGGTTGATACGTCACAAGTATGGATAAAATCTACATACAAGTGACGTCATGGCACATTATAACTCAATGTATCGCCGTAATCTTTTGATAAAGTAAAAAAAGAAAAAATACGTGTACGTTATTTTTTCATAATCTACATTACGGACAAAAATCCTTTTATTAGTCATCATCCCTATTGTCAAGTCAGTCGGTCAGTAAGAAAGGTGAAGCTACATAGTTGCCCATGCCAAAGCGTAGTAGGTCCCTATAGAGAAGAACTGGGCAAGAAACTCCTGAACACTCTTTGCCCTCTCTCTTTTCTAAATAATAAATGCTTGCGGAAGTGGACTACTGAAAGTTTGGTGCTAATCCAAACTTCGATATACAAATAAGTTAAATGTCATCTAATCTTACGTTACATATACTCATTTCTTTAACTTGCACAAAAGTATGTAGGTATGCAAGTAGTTTCCATGTCAATGTCACATTTTTACAATGTTTTAGCACAATTCCATGTAATCCACTTGTACACTTTTGTGTTACAAGCATGTTCTAATTTGTTTTTGTGAAATGGCATCTCGCAGGTCAACCTATAAGGTTTTCGGCTGCTTAAGCTTGACTTCCCGTCAGTGCCTAAATAAATGGCCTGCTACCAGAGCAAAAACTTATAAACTAGAAGACTACATGCTAAGGGCACCCTCTGTGGGGTACGGACCTCGGGTTAGGGCGTCGCGTCGCTGGGAGAGGACAGCAAGGGACTGGCTGGATCGGATTGATTACGAGCGTTTGCAATTGTATATATTCGCGGCTTTAAATACTCAGGTAAAATTGCGGTTATACAGCATGTATCAGAAAGTTGTACTACAGATCATCAAACTGAACAAAGGAAATACCTACTGTACCCAATGTATGGGGCCGCTGATTATTTTTTCGCGATTACGTTGAAAGTTGTTCAGTTTAATGGTCTGTGCCACACTCTTATAATTATATGACCACACATTTCTGATAAAAAAAGCCAAAAAAAAAGCTTTCTAAATCACGAAAACGCAAAACAAAACGCTTCAAAACGCTTTTCTAAATCAGCGTCAGGTGATAACACTTTGTGTTGTCATCTGACATTATGCTGAGCTGAGGCCCTTTTGGCATTATAATAATTTATTTTCTGTTTTTATAGTATGGTGTATTGTTTGTAATGCCATTAAACGCATTTTTCTTTCTTTCTTTCTTTCTATACACGTACACACTTCCAAGATAGACCAACCAAGAAAAGAGTAGGCAACAAAGTCCCAATACTTTTAATAACCATACATTTTAATGGTTATATACAACAAAGAGCTCATGAAACATTTTTATTAGATGGTATAAAACATACTCAAGTTAATGGAACGTCGGTGCTTCAAATGGATTTGTTCAATTCGTGTCAAAGCCGCCATTTGTTATTTCTAGAGTTATGATGTTGTGTACAAGTGTTGTAAAATGCTTTAGATTTGTTTTGTCATTAGCGTTTTCTTTTTTACTGTGATGTAATTTTTTTCGCTTTTGATTAATGTTGTTAGAGGGTAGTCTTTTTTCTTGATTATGTTTGTTTTTCTTTTGTAAGTTGGTAAGTAGTTATAGCTAGCTGTAAATACATTATCCCGTCATAAACTTAAAGGTGAAATACGGAGCCAAGTTCAATATTAAGAATATGCGTGGTTGTCGACTTCGCCGACAAAAAAATTGAGATCTAAATTGGTGCAAAGTTCTGTAGATAGTCCTGAAATGTATTTATAAGAACATACAACATTCTTAAATAATTTTAATACACAATTCATTATTTTTAGAACGAAATTCTTTAACGTGGTTTGTAAACTGGCAGAAATTGTCACAGAGAGAGAGAATGAGATCGCCGGCAGAAAAAAAACAAAAGAAAATAGTAAAGTGATTACAGTGTCATTGGATAAAATTGTGCACATCGGCCCGAGTACACTGCCTGAGAGAGAGAGAGAAAGTGTGAAATTGGTCAAAATAAAAATTCAAGATGACGAAATTTTTCGTCATTGGTGTCATTCTCATAAGTTTCGAGGGTGCTAAAGCCGATGGTGACCCAAAAAGTAAATCCAAGATGGCGGCTGCAAAAAAAATGATTTTGTTTTAAATCATACGTGAAAAGGAACTTCGTTCCTGACGGGGGCCCCCGACCGCAAACGTTTTTTTTTCGACTACAACAATGTTTGCTATTTAAAATAATGTCGACTTATTTACACAAAGCAGATAGCTTAGGATAAATTGAAGCTCAAGAGATTTGACTTGGCTAGTTTTTACCAGCAAACCAAATTTTTCTTTTTTTGTCTAGTAAGTCGGTAAGTAGTTCTAGGTAGCTGTAAATACATTATTGGTAATCTTATTGCTTTATATATTTTTTGCATCACTTTAATATAAAATCATTGAACATCCTCCATAATAATGTTCCGTTTGCTTTTGGTGACGACTAAGTACGATATCAAAATTCAGGTATCTCGGGAATTTAAGTTACTTATTGTGAGTACCTACTGTATATTATCATTATTTCCCAATCTAAAAGATTATAATATCGATAGTGGTCACCCACACTCTGACGTCACAATACTGAGTTAACTAACTTAGATCCTACGCATCGAACTTCAATGCTTCTAATGACTCGATACCATTATCAGAGGGGCTCATTACATTTTACGTGGCTTAATCCAGCTCAGTCGTTCCGACAGCCTCAGCAAGCGATTCTAGTCTTTATGCAAATGTAATTATGAGTGTTGGGTGACTATTGTCAGGGAGCGAGCAGAGGTAATCAGGTTACCCTTTACGAGTGAAAAAATTCTGAGAGAACAGTTTCGTGCCTCGGTTTTGGACGGAGAAATGAGTCTGCTGGACGTATGGGGATAATTATGTAATTAGGAGAGATCAAAAAAATCCAGTCATTTGTTTCGTTTGTTACAACTTACTAATTAATTCCGACAGTAAATATGTTATGCATGTTATAAATTAAAGTCGCTTTTCAACCGACTTCAAAAAGGAGGAGGTTCTCAATTCAGTTGTATGTTTTTTTTTTTTTTTTTTTTGTATGTTTGTTACGCGATTACTCCGCCAATTATGAATTGATTTTGATGATTATTTTTTCGTTTGGTATTATATTCTTTATACTTCAGAAGTGGTCCCATATAAAGGAGACTGAAACGATTACATACAATCTTGGGCCTGGTTGTAAAAAGATGACAGTGGTGTCAATTAATAGCTTATATATTATCAGCCTTTCACTGAAAATTCTGCGGATTTTGTCAATCTGAGAACAGAGATAAAAGAGATTATGTAAAAGTGAGGTTATGTTACAATCTTAACTAACAGCTGATTCCTGAAGTGCAAAATATGTGCTTTTGCACTAATAGTTATTATATTTAGTAGGACATATTTGATAAATCAAATGAATGAACGTCAATGACTTCAGTCCTACCTACCTATGTAGGTAACAGGTATGGAGTTACGGAAAGGATGTCTAAAATAACATAAAAAATCATTTAAGTATTATAGTGTTTTATTCGTCTTCAATTATAATTAAAATGTCGTCTAGGAATTGTGCAGGTGGTGCTATATGATATTGGTACCTAGCCCAGCTATGGTACCATATACCTAAGCGCAGTAGCCTACAGTTCGTCTCCCTACAATACAATTTACAGTAATGCATTACTATAGCCTCCCTTCCTGTACGAGAGCCATTGCCGAATCACTGACAGAATTGTTTCATCGGGTAAGGGTCGTCGACCCAGTGTATTGCAGTGATCAGTTGTTGTCCCACAATTCACACAGCGATCCATAGTTTCACTGTTTTTTCTATTCCGTGGTTTCAACAATATCCAATACACAATCCGGCGGTAAAATCCAAAATAACAATTCCAAGTCAAACGTGTGACCGATCTTCGGTGTCCAGTGTGAAAGCGATGGTCGTACGAGGTAGACAGGGTCGGAATCCGTAAAATACAAAGCAAAGGTCGTGAAAAATGAAGAACAATCGGGAAAGCACTTAAAACGCATCGGAAAACACGAAACGAGTAAGCAAACGAGATCATTAGAGCAGTTGGCAACCACAGACTACATATGGATACTACGTTGGCAACTGTCTAGTGTCCGTGTCAGTTAGCTGTCATGCCAGTGACATAGACTAAAAATAGAAAACTAATTTTAATCGATATGAAATCGATAATAGATCGATAAAATAATAGTTTTTTCAGTAATTATTTGATATTTTATTTATTAATATGACTGTAATTCTAAGCACTATATTGCACATAAGTGTATAAAATGCATTTAATTACTTTGAGTTAATTATTTAGTGCAAAGGTTTTATTTTCGTAACTGTGTAATCGATTACTCAACCGGTAATCTCACGAAAACTATCTTTTCCATATTTCTCCGCTTCCAGATTGCGAATTGAGGTGATTTTTCGTATTCTAAGATAGAAAAATATGACTAATTTTTTAGATCATATCTTAACTTATTACATTTAGGCCCACCGTTTCCCATCTCCTTTGGTCAAGATCTGATTAGGGGTTTTTGAGTTAGCTTCAATAATACGTATTTTTCCCACCTAGTATATATGTGGACGATATTCTAATAGTTCCTGTCACTGTAATTTATATAGCAGGTAGTGGTATTCAAATTTTTGTGGGAGGTTTGTGTACCACAACTAAAAAGTGAAAATAAAAAAACGTTTTCACAAAAAATAAAACCGACTTCCAAAAAAAACTACTAAGTGAAAAGTAACTAATTTCGGAAGTCGGTGTCTTTGGTTTTTTATTTTCGTTTTCGTTTTCTTGCCACCGACTTCCAAAATCAAGTTATTTTTCAATTTGTATTTTTTTTTTTGGAAGTCAGTTTTATTTTTTATGAAAAAGATTTTTTGTATAATTATTATGTCTATGTGACCGCGTTGATCTTCTAAACTACACAACGGGTTATGACGTGGTTTTCACCATCATTTTGATAATTTATTCCGGAAAATATATGTGTATACATAAAGTCACGCCTTCTTCCCCTAATTCATTCATAATCTGCCTATAATGTTCCCACTGCTGGGACAGGCCTCCTCTCTTCGAGAGGGAGTGGGCCGTAACCACAACTGCTATAGAGCAGTGGTGGTTGCGGCCCACTCCCTTTGTGTCGGAAGTTATACACATAGGTGTATAACTTTAATATTACATTTACTGTTTATTACATATTTTAATATTAAACTTACATTAGATTATGAAGTGTCGATGTTTTATCATGACGTCGTAAAGCCATGGAAAACAGGGGCGGATCACTTTTTAAAAATAAATGTGGAGTGGCATAAATCGGACATATTCTATCATTCATTTTAAATAAAATACTGTGAATTGCTTATCTAATCCGCGGCTGCAATCATTTTAGATTTTTTGATACAAAATATCCTTTGGAATGCTTTGTAGGCCTTTGTAACAATTTGAAAGCTCAACTTTTCACAAAAAAACAACCAAAACACTAACCACAACGTATACAAAAATACTCTCATTCTATTTTTAAAACTCAATAGATTCACAATCTAACAAGAACTAACCAATCAAGTGGTTTTAGAATCTAGTACCAATTATTTGAAACCATACAAATTGTTATTGAAATACTTTCTGAACTACGAAGCTGAGCTATTTCTGTGAATAAATAATAATCGATCGATTGGCCGAATAAAATGCCTAGTGGTCAATTGATTATCGAAAAAAATACAATTTGAATTGGGAACATTCATAGCCCAAAAACAATTGACGATCAGGTAAACAATTGACGATTGCGCCAATAGAATCAATTGGAATAGATATTTAATTATTTAGAGGTGTTATATTAGAATTTTACTGTAAGTCGTGCGCCCAATGACATTTCCTATCGGCAATTTTTACAAAATAAAAACTTACACGCAGAGAAAATAAAACGTAAATTCGATACTCAATCCTCAACTCTTTATTGCATTCCATATGTATTACATAATATGGTATAAAAAAGTAGACCCTGTCGGGCACAGCAAAATTAGGAGAGAGCAAGAGGGCTAAGTAACAATTTAAGCAATTAATATTACTATAAATTAATTGTTAGATGTGTTTAATTTGGTTTATATAAACTTATCTTTGTTTATTTATATAAAATTAAAGTCACGACCTGCTTAAATGAGATCCACTATCGACCCCCATTTACATCTCATGGAGCCCCATTTTTTTCCCTCTCCCATGGACCCCTTGCAGGTCGTCGCCGACCCCGATATAGACCACTTTTGGGTATCACTGCTCTAGATCTACACCCAGCGGTTTAGGTTGTGTTTTGTCTGTCACTGAATAAATGAATTTAAGAGTTTTGTTAAAAAGATCATCTTTCTCAATTCCTGTAATGCTTTTGATTAAAAGAAAACTATTCAGTAACCTATTTACGATAATAGTTGCCAATGCCTACTTCCCTCCGGAAATTATTCTGAAATTGGGGCCTGGAGAGTTCTTTAGAAAAGAAACCTAGTTTTTGTGATGCTATCCTGATTGCCAAATCTCAAGTGTGTAGTCTAAGGATTTTCCAATATACTTTTTGAAAGGTAATACAATTTTTTATTAGGGGCAAGTTCCCGTTTCGTTGCTAAGCAAAAATTACGCTTCATTTTGTTTTCAGAATACCTTTATTGCAAGCATTTTGATTGAAAAAGAACTTACTATTGATTTCAATTGGTATTTATTTTATTTATATGAACAAGTAACTCAATATGTTAGTAAAAATATTTCTAAACAACTATGATATTAAACTTAACCTAACACTGCCCTATACTTATGAGAATCCCTGCTGTAAGCTCAACACCGATGTGGAAAGCTTGCAGCAGCGATTCACAAGCTAGTGTTGTAATCATTATGTAATATTTATGCACATTATGTTATGTGCAGAAAGTAAAGGCAATGTGAACCGCATTTGATACTTTTTTTTTTTTTGTTAAGTTATCAAATAACTTCTTCCGCTCTGTGTGGAGCTGGAGGGCGTGTCAGACTCTTACTGACTAAAATCCACGCGTGTTCCTTCAGTTGCCTGAACGCTGCCAGGGGCCACCATATATATGTGAAACCATGGCCCCTGGCATCGTTCAGGCGACTAAAGGAACACCCCTTTCGGACTTTCCCGCAACCCCGGTAGGCATCGGTCCTAGCGGACCCCTTCAGTTGTGCTGACATCTCTTTGAGGCGCACGTGGAACACAACGTGCCGTTGACCCGGGCCTGGTTCTTATCGCACGGTGAGGTACCCATTGCTCACTGTCCGCAAGCCTGCGCCTACGGTGTCCGGGAATCGTCTTGTGATTCCCGGCGCCCAAGGCGTCTCCTGCGGCGGCTAGGGGCATGAGGGCGCGAAATATGCCTCTCCTCGCGCATTCCGCCTCCTCCTTCATGAGCATTACTGCTTCGCAGAAGGCGGTGATTTGTTAACTTCAAACGTTAATGATACCAAAGGAACTGGTTCTTGATTTATAGTGAATTACTTGTCTAAAACAATGGTATCTTAGGCTACCAATTAGCTGAAGTTAAGAACAACCTATTAAACGGTTTCCGAAGAAAGAACAAAAGAAATCGTCAATAATTAACTTCCCAATCCCATTAGAAACAACATCAATTCCTTCGAAAGAGTGCAATAAATATTTAATAGCTACTCTTGAAAAATCACAAACCAGCTGAATCACCAGCGAATTTTTCCATTCGCTACTTTGTGAGAGAATTCAAATTATATGTAAATACGGTAGGTACTCCCTAAGTAGAGACATCAGCTGGTATTATGCTAATGTCATAACGAGTCAACTCCGAGCGGTTAATCAAGCCATATTCGTATTGAGACGGTACAAAGTTCCCCTTTGGATTCTGATACTAATATGTGTCGATGGGTTTATTTGGCGAGCGAAAAACGCGCCGTGTTTGGTTATCGAAACGTCGAAGGGAATTATTGTTGCGTTCCGCTCGCGGTGGAGGGTTAAATTCGGCGTAGTTTTAGATAAACCAGGACACACTCTTTATGTGACAATGTTTTGGTAAGGTTATGTGGTGCAAAATTGTGTAGGTAATATCAGAGCGTTTGTAGTCCGCAGTTTTAGAATGAGATGCTGTAAAGAAATGTTAGTAGAAATACTTATTAAGTAAGATTTTTTATAGCAGATTGGAAAATATATTGCTCTAGGAAAGTGTTTACAGATGTCTCTTACCTACAACACCAAGATGATTGATTGAAGAGCTTATTTTGATCAGCACCTACATATAAGTATTACCTTTTTCCTCTTCTAACTACAGGCAAAACTCGTGCGAGCGAGTAAGGACTTTAATATTATTTGTGAAGAGTTCTCATTTGACCCATTTACCACCAAAACCTATTCTGCACGCGCTTGGCTAAACGCTGACTTTTTTTTAAAGTGCATAGTGCATAATACTTATTGTACCTTATTTAAATATATTCTTAATCTTTTTTTATCGTGTTTGTTAGTGATCCTAAGATTTCTACAATTTTTTCTGTTTTTACCCGTGAGAACCTGTAATTTTCTTTGGCTTTATGTTAATCAACTGTGTTATCCATTTGTTATTGCTGTTGGTTCTCCTATAAATAAATAAAAAAACAGTATGTAACACGAATATTATCACTATATTTATAAGAAAGACCTATTTGCAGGAAATCATAAATAATAATAAGAATGTTCCATTAAACCATCACAATACACATAGGACTTGACCCAAAAAACAACAACATTAAAACCACAGGAGACAATTCTAAGAAATCACTTAAATATTTCATTACTCCACGACTTAAGCCTAATTAAAGAAGAAAAAACAATATAAAGGCCTTGTTCCCTAGGTGCGGCCTGTTCGTGACCGGAATAAAGATAAAAATAAAGTAAATAATACAAAAACCCTTGTACATTTGTCCGTTATGGGTTTTAGTGTCATGGGGTAATTTATTAAAGACCCCTATTGCCAATATTTGCATTATCTGGTATTATGAGGGGATATATTATGATGCAAGATAGTCTTTGATATGGGGAATTAGGAGTACACCTAGGTATAATTTTGTGAGTGGTAAAGTTCTATTAGTACATAGATGTTATAGAAAGCAAATTCGTGCATTCTTGTATGAGAGAATGGAGACTAAATTATTAGGATTTATAATGTATGTGACGTACATAAAAAAATAATTTCATTACAAAACTACCACCACAAAACTCTAGTTTCAGTTTATGTTTAAATGACTTTGAATCCTTCGTTTGATCAGTAGATCAAACGAAGAAAAATAGCACGAAGATAAATAAGTTATAGCTTCATCGTATCTTATGAGAACACTAACCTTCTTTCGAAATTAAACTGTCGATTTATTTGCTCTGGCAGATGGATTGCTTGTCGGTAAAGCAATTGTCTGGCTTAACTTGACCCTCTCCTTGGCTGAACGCCCCCCTTCTTATTACGGGTTCTTAGAGGGTGAGAGGTACAGGGGGGTTCAAGTTAGACTGGTGAAGATACAGCACGTCAGTTTTGGCGAATCGTAGTCGGAAGTCCGAGGTCACGTGCCGCTCGCGGCGTATATCCGGTTACAAGTAGGGAACGATTCCGTAAAGGGTGGGAATCATTTGAAATTGCTTGAAATTTCGATATTTTGGGTAATGTTATGGCGTATTTTGTTTGTTGTGGTTTCTTATGGTATAATGTAATACGGTTGGAGAGAAAATAATTATTCACTTATACCGTCTCGTCTACCCATGCGCCAAATTTTATTCAAATCCGTTCAGCTATTTAAGAGTGAACGTAACAAACAACCAAACATTAAAAAATCTAATATTTTCTCTTTATAATATTAGGGGTTAAAGTATGAAATTGCCGATTTGTACAGAAAAATTGAGATTAGTTTTTTTTTAATTTAACATATTTATTTAATCAAAATAAATACCATTATTATCTATCTATACATTGCTGCCATCTAATAGGAAGGTCATTTATCCCTTTGCGATAGAACTCTCGTGATCTAGATTCGACAAACTGTGTGAAAGCATTTTGTTGCCTCCTGAAAAGAAAACTTTTTATCACGTAGAAAATTGTCCAAATCACGAAAAAAATGGTAGTCCGTTGGAGCAAGGTCTGGCGAATACGGAGGGTGACGAATGGTTTCTAATTGCAGTTCCTGCAGAGTTAAAATGGTTTCTCGTGCTGTATGAGGTCACGCGTTATCATGGAGCAACAATGGTGAAGATCGATTCATGAGTCGGGGCTATTTCACTGCTAGTTTTGCTATCATTGTTCGGAGTTCGGCACAGTAGACATCTGCCGTTATTGCTTGACCAGATCGGCTTCCACCATTTCTTTCAATTCATTGTTATTCACCTGTGTGGTCTTCCACGTGGTTCGTCCTTCAAATCAAAGTTTCCATCACGAAAGCGTTTAAACCAAAATCGCACGGTGCGTTCATTAGCAGTCTCCTCTCCAAAAGCAACATTGATATTGCAAGCTGTTTCTGCCGCGTTAGTTCCGCGTCGCAACCCGTATTTAAAAATAACTCGAATTTTCGAAGTATCCATCTTTCTGGTCTAAGCTGAATAAAAAAACAACTGAAAGTCTATAATCGACTGTTGCACATTTTTTAAAAGAAGAACTTCATAGGTACCATGTGAAAAAAGTTTCACTCAAAAATCTCAAACCATGAAGGTTCTATGTCAATTCGAAGTACCTATTTCAATAAAACGGCAATTTCATACTTTAAGCCCTATTATTAGTTTAGAACATATCCCATGACACTTGGAAATACTGTATCTTCAGAACTTTCAAAACACACAAACTTTGTAAAATTATTAAAATAATTATTTACCTGCGAGTTAAACGGTATTGTTATTCTCGGTGTATATATCTTAAAAGTATATATTATAATATTTATTAACAAAAAAATAATCTGTGCCAAAGTCGCTTGTAAGCTCAAAGTCGCAAAAAATTTGAACTTAGTATTGGGAAATCATCCAAGTAAGCTTGAAAATCTGGTAATGCTGTTAATGGTCCTGAATAAAAAACTGTAATAGAAGAAAAAAACAAATAAAGAACATACGTTTTAAAACAGTTTTTCTTCGTGATTTCTTTCTTTATTATTGTAAAAGCGTTATGCCATATTTATACGATGCAAGTTTCTTGCCTGTGGGATACAATAAAATAGTAGCAACAAAATTACTAGCATCATCTAAACAGTGTTTAGATGATGCTAGTAATTTGATGCGACTTTTATCGTTGCTTTAATATGCCACAGGCAATTAAATCACACCATAATACATAAGGCATTACTCAACAAATGAAAAAATAGTCAGCCTGTATAAGTCTATTTGCGCCCTAACCCCAAACTGAAACGTATTCGGTTCTACCAACGCTGACGTAAGTACAGTTTACTTTCCCCTAAACGCATAGACACTATCGTTTCATATAAGATAGGAAATATGATAAGGTTTTATAGCCTGGTTCTACCAAACAACTTAGAATACTTACAGGCACGGACATCGACGTGAAAACTGTAACCATGGATTCAGTATTTGATTCTGATGCCGATGCCATGAAATACTTCGTCGGTTATTTAAAAAAAATCTGCTGTTTCATAGAAAAGTGCAATACCTACGCGGTCAAAATGTATGGAACAGCACTTTTTTTTCATAACCTACAAATTTTTTCAACGTCAGATTCATGTACTGAATCCATAATAATAGTTTTCGCGTCATGTCCCTGTCACCTTGTATACAGGCTTTTTTTCTTCTAGATCTCTGGTATTGAAATTAAGTGAAACGAAGAGAAATTGTTTATTCTGTAGAATATCAGAACCATCTTATTTTATAAATAACGTGTTCATTTATTAATAAAAAGAATAACCTAGATGGAGTCGATATTTCCTATCTGACTAGCCCTAAGAAGAAATAGCGAAAGAAACTCAGTGGCCAAAGTCTCTTTTAAAGTCCAGACATAATCTTGGTCAGATTAAGTGAGGACCGAGTATATTAGTGTCTGGAATGGTCATTAATGAAGTTGCTGTTTTTGTTATGTCTAGATAAGACTAGATCACCTGTGTCTAGTTGTTGTGACGTTTGAAGCTATTTTGTACCTATTTAACCAACTTTTTCCGGATTTAACCGAGTGCTTAGTAGTTAGATTGCTGTGGAAATGACTTTGTAACCTATTACCTACGTTTTTTTGACAAAACGTGGAAACAAATGTATAAAATACTTGCTTACAGGAGCTTACACTTTATTTTGTATCGCGGTCAATATTGATGCTCTGTTTCAGTCTTACAGCTCTATTTAAAAACAACCAATTAGAACCATGCACCTAGCTTCTGATATTTCATAAGTGCCCATGTAAGTTTATGTGAAATCAAATATTATGAATTTTAATTTATTCCCAGAAATTTTCCGTATAATATTAAATATAAAAGTCAAGAAAACCCCTATAAAACTATAAGCATTTCTACCATTAGCTTTAACCCATGATCTTATCAAAAATCAAAGAGAATCTAACCCTCAATTTACATCCTAAAAACAATAAAACCTGTACGTGAGACAAAAAGTCACCTTAAATGTTAGTGCTAATAAAATGGACGACTCTCTATCGCCTGTAACTATAAACTTTTGGCCCAAAATCAAATCTGAGATTATGTCCTGATGTCGCCTCGTAAAATAACGAAGGGTCGACGAATCAGAAGAATTGTTATTGTTGAAGATATGCAATATCGCTAGTGACGATCCTCGTTCACAAAAATAGGGTGTTTGTGAAACGACTATGAATACGTTTGCTATTTTGTAGTAAGTAAATACGTATTTCTGCAGTACGCTTCAGTCAAAGTCAAAGTCAAATCATTTATTTCAAATAGGCCCTTATAAGGCACTTCTGAACGTCAAGATGTACAAAAAATTGTATTGATTCTAGTCGCCCCTCCCAAAAGGTTGTTTTCGCATGGAGAAGAATGGGCAAGAAACTCCACCGTTACTCTTTCAAAATGTTTTACAATATTTTGTATAGGTACATTAGTTATATAATTATATGTGAAGACGATGCACCTAGAATAAAATTACTATACCACAATAGGTAAAAATAATAAAAAACCGGCCAAGTGCGAGTCGGACTCGCGCACGTAGGGTTCCGTACCATTATCCATAAAAACGGCAAAAAAATCATGTCTGTTGTATGAGATATATTTTATACTGTTTTTAGTATTTGTTGTTATAGCGGCAACAGAAATACATAATCTGTAAAATTTCAACTGTCTAACTATCACGGTTCATGAGATACAGTTAGTAATAGGGTTCCGTTTTACCCTTTGGGTATGGAACCCTAAAAATGAAGCAATAGCAGATAAATTAATTATGTGATAGATACATGATATATTTAGGATAACGTCTCTTTTTTGCCTTCTTTGGACACACACCACGACGAATGGGTAGTCAATGCGGCTTTTATTATATTGTGTAGTCAGCTGGCCGTGCGCAAAACATGGCCGACCTCATGGCCTATGTCCAGCAGTGGGATGCGATAAGCTGAGTCGATTAATTTTTTGTCTAATAAGTATTATTTCGTCTTTCTCGCATCAGCCTGCTTAACAAATAGGCTAACGTGACGCTTAATGAGTATTGTCCACTTTAGCTTAACATTTAAATAGAGTTATATTTTATTTTTTGTGAATGTGAGGACTTTGTGAGGTTTTTTTTTTCTCTCAGTTAGTTTTAATGATGGTCTGGCAGTTTGAGTAGTGTAAGCGGCCTACCCAAATGTCCTTTCTTTTGTATTCTTCGTCGAGTTGAGCTCCTTAAGTTCTGAGTTGAGCTCCACGATTACTTGAAAATGCTTGCACTGACAGGACAGGTCCACTCAAATCTTTGTGGTTCTTTTCTCAAAAGACCATTTCAGACTAATCTACATGGTCCTCATATGGCCTGACTAAGATTATGTCTGGAATTTAAAAGAGACGGTGACCTCTGAGTTTGTTTCGGCCTTTCTTCTCAAAGTGGTAAGATAGGAAACACCGAACTCATCTAGCAAATTTTAAATATTTTTTTTAAGATGACGTGTAAATGTGATTCCAATATCCTATTTACAGAAAAAAAACAATTTCATTTCATTTCATTTCAGTTGAAAGATTTTTGAGAAATCAACTAGTAACGTTCTAACTGAACAGAATTAATTTTGATTTCATTTAATTTTATAAATGCAATTTTCTTTTTGATGCGGGTCATTCTGTCATGGCGACCTGAATGTTGTCATACTTCTTTCTCGTCAAATCTGCTTTTGACATTTCTACTTCTGTTGGAATAATACCTATATTCAGTAGTCCTAATTAACAAGTTTTTTTTTAAATATTTAAAATTATTTTGTTTGTTTATTTTTTAACTTTCGCATTATATAATTAGAATAGTTTGGATTAGGATGAAAAATAAGTTTGTTTGTTTGTTACGATTTCACGCTAAAACGGCTGTACGTATTTGGATAAAATTTTGCACATAGATATACCATGATCTACGTTAGGACATAAGATACTTTTATCCCGGTAGTACGTTTCCGTGAAATAATTTTAGAGCTCCACGCGGGTGAAGTTGCGCCGATGGAGTTAAAGGAATTTATGAGCGACTTCACCCGGTGATCTGTTTCTGAGCCAGGCAGTATTGCTGCGTTTCGGAAATACAGATACACTCGCCGATGGAGTTAAAGGTATTAAAAAGAGTGTATCAGTATTTTCGAAACGCAGAAATACTGCCTGGCTCAGAAACAGAGACATTGTAGTGCCGCAAAGGAGATCTCTGCATCTTTTTTTACTGGAATTATTATACTAGAAAAAAAAGATAGAAAAGAATAGGTTCATTTGTCACAGAAACACGTGCAACAAGATACATTCGAGGATATACTCGTTGGTGTTGTGATCGCAACTGGGTTGGATTCCCAGGGGTTTTTCCATCAGGAATTTCTCAGTAGCAACCTGGAGTCTGAATTTGTGCCACGTTGATGGCAACAGGCTCACTCCCTATTTGCCTACATGGGACTTAAACAAAACTGGCATACTATTAGGTACACCTCTACCTAACCTTTCGGGGATTAAAGGCATGATGTTATATTATAAGTTTAATCATTTAAGGGGGCGCGAAACGCTACCTATTTAAATAATGTTTAACATCCGTACGAGCACATTCGGTCCCCGATTTAATTCACGAATGTTTGAAACAAAATGTATTGTCTTTATGTTAATTGGATTAGGAATTAGTGGGGCGTGTAATAGGGTGGCTACAGTACCGAATGGTACGGCATCGGCACGGTGTTACACCTGTCCCTTTTTTGTAGGAAGAATAAAAATATATACGGTACCATTTTGTTTTGTTACTGAACGGTTAGAAATAGTGTTGGAATAATGGTGATATTGTGTTGTAAAGGGGTCAAAGGTGGTAAATAAAAAATGTAATACGTACTCACAGACAATTTTTTTGTTGAAAAAAAAAACTGTTCGGCATAAACGTTTTTTGGTAGCGAGAATTGGTTAACTTTTCTTCTCTTCTTAGTTCTGGATAACCTATGGATATGTACCCTACCAATTTTATTTTAGGGATGTTGGGCTTTAACTCATTGGAGGTGAGAAAAGGCCTTGATCAACTCACTGTAGCCTGTAAGACCTTACGGGGACGTATCGACAGCCCAGAGCTCCATGGTCTTTCTCTGCCGACTATTTGTGCCCGATAAATATATCGGACACTGTCAGAGCCGCCGGCACAATCTGTTTGCGCAACTGCCAGCCAAAACTGTTGCCAGAGCTGAATCCCTAGTCTGTCGTACTCTGAAGGTGCTGAATGCCCTTCTGGCTGCCAACCCTGAATGTGATGTGTTTGCAGATGAATGGATTAAAATTATGCGTATATGTCTGGGGTTCTGTGAGAGAAAGTATGCAAAGGAGTTCACAGTTCCATGTTAGTTTTAAATTGTATTATTGTCAACGTAATTTTTGTCTCTATGTTAATTGGTGTTGTACCGTTTTAATCAACTATAAATAAATAAATGGACAAGTTTAATCGTATTTACAAAAATTAAAACATTTTTGTATACCCAATCTCCAACAGGAAATCTTAACAAAAAACATATCATTGTAAAGGTAATATATAGGCAACAAAACGCTATTTTCTTCCTTCTACAATTTTTGTACATCCTGTGACAGTAGGTTTGGATAAATAAACCATTTATATTTATTATGCTGCTGATCCGCGGGAGAAAAATTGCATTACATTTTGTTACATTCAATGGGGGAAAATGGTTTACCATAGTGTTTGCAGATGATTATAACCCGTAGCTATAGGGTTGGGTTGTGTTAGGATATAGGGTCTACTAATTATATAGTACATATTACGGATATGTGATATGTGATGATGCCACATGTTTTATTTTATTTATTAACACTTGAAGGGGCGACGGTAGGACAGGTCGGTTGACAGTATGGCATCGAATCTTACCAAGGGGTATCGTACACAATTACTGGGTTGTGGAGGTACGAAAGCAGTCGCTCTATATAAAATACTGGCATTCAGCTACATCCGGTAAGACTGGAAGCTGACCCCAACATAGTTGGGCTAGGTAGATGATGATGATGAGGGGAGATGGTAGACCGCACGCCAGTGGTAACTAAATCAGTATCTCTGATTCTATTGAAACTCTGTACTACGCTAGTCCAGCTCAAGGTCAAGGTCTCTCGGCCAACTCACCCCACACCCATTCACCCTACACTCACCACATTAATTCAATGTCTAAAATACATCACATTTTTTTTTTTTTTTTTTTATGTTCACGAATATACATATTACCTATATCATTATGTCCTGTTCTGTACTGTTTATCCTTGTCTTATTTTCTGTTTTAATTATTAATTAACTAAATCTAAAGTAACTAAATTAATTGAAT
This sequence comes from Xanthia togata, assembly GCA_963853775.1. Taxonomy (NCBI): domain Eukaryota; kingdom Metazoa; phylum Arthropoda; class Insecta; order Lepidoptera; family Noctuidae; genus Xanthia; species Xanthia togata. The sequence goes on from OY970794.1 coordinate 7,171,525, forward strand.
TACCAAGCACTTTTGCAAGGAACATCATTCTACTCTGTATCTGGAGGAGGAAAAAAAAAAAAAAAAAAACAATATTCAAAATATTTTACTTCACTTAAAGCTACAAGGGCACTTATAAAACGTCAGAAGCTAGGTGCATGGTTCCAATTGCTCATTTCCTATGGAGAAGAGCCGGCAAGAAACTCCACCGGTGACTCTTTTAAAAGTAAATGGTTTTTACAATGTTTTTAAATTACAGTGTTAATAGGTATTAGAGGACAGTGTAGGCCTAACAAGTACCAGGTACTTAGCAAAATAGAAAATGGTCGACAGATCTACAGTCTGCTAAGCACGTTCTCACATTCACAAAATCTAAAAGAAAAGGTGTACACCAGTGGACTGCGATAGGCCGAGTTGATTGATTAATACAAAGTGAGACAACCGAGGCATTTACCCATACTTAAACACTCCCGTATTGTCCAAACAAAGATCATTGTTGCTGTTGTTTGTTGTTTCGTCATTGTATGTTGTGTTGTTGTTGTTTTGCTATTATTTGAACTGTCAGAGGTTACGTTAATCCAATGCGGAATGCGGGAAGCCCCGCATGATTTTAATATTCCGATTTTTATTTTCACCTTCACTCATAATATCGCGTCGCTCGGGTACAAAAAATGTTCATACCTACACGTATTTTATTACGCAATACTTTTATGTAGGGGTGGAAATGAAATTTATATCAGCGTAGGGAATCTCAAATATATTGTAACGCTGTCATAAAACAATAAATGCGACTTCAATTATGTAAATCGGTTGTACGATCAAAGTTCAACAAATAAAAATAAACTTTCTCCCCTAAATATGAAATTGCAATATAAGAGTATAAGGGGATACTTCCTTATTATGAACTTATTCCCTCCATGGTGTTTTTCATAACATAATCTCCCTCTCCCCTAGTTTTTCCCTTTGTGTTAAAGATTGCAACGATTTGATGGTGTTTTCTGACGGCCGCCGAAGTGCAAAGAAAGGGGAACTAGATAGGAAATTGATCATTACTGTCTGGGGATATTTTAACAGTAATACACTAGTGTACAATGGTTTTGAAGGAAGGTTCAACGCCCTTTAGGGAATATTCGCAGCTGTGTTGCTGTCTGTAATTTGAGTAGACAGTATTTTTATGAATAAAACATTAAAGTATTTTTTTTTATAGATAGCCTTTTTAGATAAATCATATTGTTTTAATTAATTGCGTAGGTATGACTAGCGTATAACAACATGTGATTAAAATTGACGCCAATTTATTTTAGCACTGAGTGAACAATAGTTTTTTTTATAAAACATGAGTGTTTTTTTTTAAATTGTGACCATTTTCATTAGCTTTGTAATAATTATGTTGAGATCTAATTAGTTTTTTTTTTAACTCCATGCCTTCATAACGGTACACTGATAATATCTTATTTAATTTTCAAGTGAAATGGTGATATTTGAAGTCAGATGCCATTCTTGATTGGTACCACTTTCCAATCAGAGGCCACCTCATATTTCTGGCCGTGTACGAACTAATGAACACATGACTTTTCTTAGTGAAAGGCATACTCTGTCAATACACTGTTAAGGTAAGACAATATCGTTGTAATTTCAGTCTCAAACGATTCTAAATATGATTGACGTTAACATCTCCCATCTGATTGTAATATTTAGTGCTTACATACATGCACAATCAGTCTATAATATCCCCACTGCTGGGACACAGGCTTTCTCTTTCTGTGAGAAGGAGTGGGACATAATCCACCACGCGGGCCCAATGCGATTGGTGAATTTCACAAGTCTTCAAATTTTTGGTTCTAGGACATACCGGTTGCCTCACAATGTTTTCCTTCACGGTTTTGAGAACGGTGATGAAATTATTTACACAAAGTAAAGTGCCTGCTTGGGTTTGAACCCGCACTCGTAAGTTGCAGCCATTACCACTGAGCCACGACTGCTCAATATTTAGTAATTGTAAAGTAATATCGCCAAATTCACCAAGAGAGTTCCATTGTGTTTTTTCTGGTAGATGATCCATCTACCGTATATCGGTACGAACTACGTAGATGAAAATACTTACCTCATGTTAAATGTATTGATCACGCCAAAAAATAACTTCGAACTACAACAAACGATTCCAGTGAAATCACCAGAAAAACGCGAAAACCATTTTACCTTAAATAATTATAAACAATGCTACCATAAATTCAGATCTTTAAGCAAAAAAAACTAACCTTAATACAACGAAAAAAGTAAGAATTTGTACAAAAAGATTCGGTAGAAAATGGAATGTTATAAAAATCATGAAAAATCGTAGCTGTGCCTATAATCGGGCTGATCAGAGGCAGTGGTTTCGCATGAACGCGAAAATTGTAGTGTAATATCACCAAGTTCCCCAAGAGGATTATTTTTCTTAACTGAGAGCTGATCCATCTTATTTCATTTTCTTCCGGTAATTTCTCTTACATCATTATGCAAACTTGACTGGTCATTATGCAATGTTTTGGAACCGGAACGCCAAAAGCGGCTGGAACTGATATTGTTGTTACTGTAATACTTCCCCGAACCGGTAATTTTGCTCAAAGGCTGATAGCGGCACATGGCTTACCTTTTAGTCAAGCTATAGATACAGCACACGGACATGGTTCCATTTTACTTCCCAGTACCCAACAATGAACTTAAACTCAAAGCATTTATTTCAATTAAACCATTTACAGGCACTTTTGAATTGTCAAGGGGTCGGTCAGTCAAAAATATGTAGCTAGTTGCCCATTCCAAAGCGTAGTAGGTACCTATGGAGAAGAACGGGCAAGAAACTCCACGGACATTCTTTTAAATAAAAAAATTGATACAAAATATTGGTTACATCATTCATTTTGAAATTATGCATGTGAGAACAATGTAGAAAGACGTGCACGTTCGTAAAACCGTCCGTAATATAAAAGAAAAAATAAAGATTCATTCAAAAACTTAAAATAAATTAAAATAAGCCATGGCAGCTAAGAGATGACTAGTCCTAACTGACGGCGCCCGTTCACGGACATGACGCATGGATCAGCACTATTCAGCTCAACCATTTTGAAGGGAACTAAATGATCTAACACACGCGCCACCATCAGCGAGACATTTGAGTGAGCATGACATACTCACAGCCGCCAGGGCACATTCAAATCAATGAAATACTACATATTACCCGGTAAATGGTAGCTCTTTAGTACATAGTACTCACACCTGTGCTATCCAATTATATAATACTAAGGAAATTGAGTTTATACAATACAAAGATGGTCTTACAATCTTCAGCAGCTCCAACAGTATTTTCAAAATGTTAATCAATTAGTTGTGGTTGTGGAGCAGGACCAGCAATGAGCCAAGCATTTTTATCAGTGATGTAATCCCCCAACTTATAATATGCCTGCCTACATAGTGTGCGTTTTATACAAGATTTGAATTTCGCCTCATTCAGTTGACCAAACCCAATCCCACGTCAATAAAACACTCAAGATAAAACCCTAACAATGACACCTCAACTTAAAAGGGCTCAAAACTTGAGGCAATCATTGTGAGCTTGATACCCAGTTGTTAGAAATTGCTCGATAGAAAGTTGGTGTAATCTCTTGTGGATCAACCGGCAGTACGTGAGGGTTAGATTGAGCTAAGGGATGGTGTTCTGCGCGGATTTAGTTAATCACTGTGCGGTAGTCAAACGTGGAGTAATGTAGATGTTTTGACAGTAAGAATAATTGTGTTTGTATTGGTGATCAATAAAATTAATGACTTACAACTTATTTTGATTGTACATACAAACACCTTCAAATCAATCTACGTCGCTTTTTCCCAAATACGTTGGGGTCAGCTTCCAATCTAACCGGATGCATCTGAATACCAGTATTTTAGATGGAGTGACTGCCTATTTGACCTCCACAACCCAGAGGTAACAATATACCCCTTGGTAAGACTGGTAGATTTTTGGATTTCTTACTACCCGTAACGACTTTCAAAGATCAACAAGCGGCAATATGATGCTCAAATACATGAGCGGCACCAACGCGTTGATGGCGGTCGTCAACGAATGTCGTGGCGGTCGTGTGTATGAGCACTTAAGGCGACTATAACCAACTTTTAATGATTTTATGCTGAAGATCACGTCTAAACGATGAGTGTTAATGATTAGGAAAACATTATACGTTAAATTAAAGCTTTTTCTTAATAATTCAATCGTTGAATATTTTAGATTATGTTTTTTAGAGCAATTAATTTGTATAGTTATGTCTAACGCGGATAAAATACTGAGAATCACGCAAAAACTATCAAGCGTATTTTTCGAAACCTTCACTATTTTAAAGATAATTTTATTTAACTATTTATCTTTTAGTATACGTAAAATATCTTTTTCATCCCACCATCTCGGAAAGAGTATTTTTAATCTTCAGTATCTGAGTGGAAAAGCCGTTTTTATTCTCTAGAGGATAAAGTAAATTGAATTTAGAACATCGTGTGCACTAAGTTTGTGAATTAAAAAAAACATTAAACCTATTTACTGCTACCTCTATGGTGCCGAATATATCATACAACTTTTTTTTAATTTGTTAAAAACTCAGACTCGGAACCTTCTTGGTGTTCTTTTTTCAATTTGCTTTGTACGCGGTTCTTTACGCGGCATTTTTTCACGTCATTGTTAAACCTTAGGTATATTAAAAACAAGAAACTTGAAAACAAGTGAAAAAACTAAAATGAGTGATTCTAGCGACGAGGAAGTTTGCTTGACGCCAACAGAATTGACTGAAACTGTTAATAATGCGCAAACGTTTTTTTTTTTGCATTTAGTCATTTCCTCGCTGAGGTGGAATGAAAAGTTACGTGTTGCACTCAAGTGCAAAGATTTTTCACCTCGTGCTCTTTTGATTCCCTCGCTAACGCTCAGGATTCTAATTTTGAATCACTCGCTGCGCTCGTGATTCAATTTTAGAATCCTTCGCTTGCTCGGTCATCAAAATTGAACACGCGGTTAAAAAGCAACTTTGCACTCTTGTATAACAAATAACTATTGTTTTATCTATAATAAATTTATAATGCGTTTAATTTGGGATAGCGCTACTTGATGATCGAGTCCTATTACTCGCTGGATGTACGACGCGTTGCATGAGCTTAGCACAGAACACGTAAGCTAACGACCCAAGGCCACTGCCGTATATCTGCGTCTTAACGTGGTTTTCAAGGCACGGTGGGATCTTATAAAGACACGGAAGTCTTACATAAACCTTTCACCATAAAAATAAGGGCTTTTCCAAACAAAATCAAGGAAGAGAGACGGTGACACGCATAATTGTTCTAAGTTGCCGTTACCCTCAGTGGATTAATTTGGCACAAAACGTGAGGGGTGATTGGCCCAAGGGTTGTGTCTATGGGATTCAGTTAATCGTCATGGTTATCAAAGGTAGAATCGATTACTATCGCAACCATCGAATTGTTTTCCGGGATGTCATTGAGGAGAAGATTTGTTTGGGTGAGATTAGATTAGTGTTTAGCCGTAATTGTTATGTATAATGGGCTAGTTGAAGGCAAAATATGAACAACATAACTTCACGCCCGTTTTCCACGAAGGGGCTACGGCAGAAGTTAGTGTACCTTTAGTACACCCACATTTCGCTAGTTATGTTAAAGTCCCATGTAATACGGAGGGCCGAGCCTATTGCGATCAACCAGGGCATAATATGTAGGTACCTACCTACCTACCTACCTCATGTAGGTAGACTTATACCTGAGTTACGGCTGCGAGTGATAAAAATTTTAGACAATCATAATTAAAAAAAATATGTGTACGTAAAAAGATTGTAATCATCGATTATGATCTCCAAAGCAATCATAGGGTAGGTAGCCCCGCTGCTTACCATGCTGAGTGGCTTACCTCTGTACTAGCAAATAACTCGGCTTAAATCAGTCCATTGATGGTCATAATCCTCTCCCAAGCCACCCACAAAACTATATCCTCCGCCTTCCACATCCAGTCTGCCTAGACACTTTTTTAGAGTCGTCTTTTTAGCTGGAGGGCGTCTCACGCGGTCTACTCCAGGACCCGTCTCTCTGAGCTATGACATAAGTTATATACCTATAAAGTCTACATAAGTATGAGGTACACAAAATTATCCAACAATATCGTTTGCCAATGAATCCATATTTTTTAGCTGTAGTCAAAACCATCGAAGATAATAAAATATCAAAATTAAAACACAGGTCCGACTACAGTACAGGGAATAAATAAGAAATTTATATTTCGATAACCAATTGAAAATGAGGTTATAAAGTTACGAAAACACGAAAAATAAATGAATATTATACCATCGAGTTACTACTACTTAATAATTAAAAAAAAAAATTAACTCCCTTTTGTTATAACATATTAATTTTCATGTAAATCTGTGAAACTTTGTAAAGTAAGTATCCTATTCTGTTATACTGTCGGGTAATAATCGCATAGTTAGCATTTATACAATAAACGCAATGGGAATTTGGTTTCAAACTAATTGTTGTTCACCCGCGCCTGTGCCGGTTACAATTTCATGCTCTTTTAATTATGGAAGCCTATTTTTGTTGTACACTGTTACAGATTGGGGTCAAATCACGGTATCCATTTTGTAATTATGTTTTGTTAGGTTGGTATTATGATCGTTCAGTTGATCTATTTTGAAAAATGGAATGCTCTTTAAAATAGCTATGGGAAATTAAAATCCGGCTTAAATAGGGTTGTATTATTAAATAATGTATTTATCTCAGTCGTTTATTTTTCGAATAAGTGCGATTTTAAAGTAACTAATTTACCTAATAGCATTTGACTTCTGCTTAAAGAGAAAAACACGATTATCCAAAGACATAATAATATAAAACCCTCAGTGCCGAATTAACCCCATATTATAGGTAGCCTCCACTTTTATCAAAACGAATAGTAATATTTCCCATATGTTTACATCCACTCACAAATATTTGCATGATTTATACGAAGCCACTCCACCTAATTTATCAGCGCATGACGTCACAGAACACAAAAAGATACCGCCGTCCTACGTAAAGGAAAAAGTTTTGCTCACCTACTCTTCGGCTAGATAATTAAATTCTTCGAACATTAATCTTAGTTAGGCCTTTTTACACGTAAAACTTTTGCGATGATGTATTTTTGTTGGCCTTAAGTACTTAGTGTTGGATAGGATCCGAAACGTGTTTAGATTTCGCTTAGGGAAAGTTAGAATTATATGTCTAATGAAATTTAGATTTAGAGAATGTACGGTCTACTGAAATGCTTTATTTGTGGGTCGAACGTGGCACCTATGTCATATAATTTTCAGTTTACTGGGTAAAAAATTGCAAACCAGCTATTTAGTTGGGAACGCAGGATTTTCTTCTGCAGGTGCTTTAACTACTTTGACTGGTGTAAAGAAACAAATTAATAGGCGACAGCAGAACGTCAAATGGGACTGAAACAAATGCCAGCGGGACTCGAGTGGCCCCGAGTGGCTCCGAATGACACGTTCACCGCTGGGCGATGCGGCGCCGCCGAAACGTTCAAGGTCGCGTTCGCAGCCGGGTCGAACATATTTTATTTCAGTCGCACCGCCCCGCTTGTCTGGCCATTGCCTGCATCTCCCCTCCTGCAGTCCTGCTATGACAAAGGAGGGAATCAAAGTTTCTATAGATAGTTCCAGACGGGAAAGAAAATCTAAGCCAGTATCACTGCTTATCTTCTATTTGAAAAAAATCTTAAATCCACTGATATACAATTCACCACCTGAACCGCTGTTACTCGAAGCATGATTTGAACAATGGCAGTTTTGATGTCGCTTAATTTCAGAAGCGTTCATGAATGAAAGTATGTACATTATATGAAACAGTTACGGCTTTTCTCTTTAAACATCAGCTTTTTAATTAAGCTGCACAAAGAAAAAAAAGAATAAACAAACATTTTATTAAATATGACTATTAAAATGCAATTATTTGCATTTTTAAAATTCGCCTTTGAACCTTGCATAAAATATAATAAGATATTTGGTATTGGCAAATATATTTTAAAATACCTAGCCTTCCGTACCTAATATTGAAAATATTTGTAAATGATATCACGACTGACAGTACAGACGTACCGACCATTTGCTTTTGTCTCTGTATTTTTCTTTACGTGTAAAGAGTAAAGAAAATAACCACACTTTTGTACCTTTTCAATGCTTTTCGTTGTTTTTTTCATCATATTGCTCTTAAATAAAAAACTATCGCGCATAAAAGCTCCAGTCATCTATGAACTTTATTGGAGTAATTTATTCATAATATAAAATTAACTTATTTATATAAAAAAAAAAGTAAAATAGAAGAAAAAAATTACTCAATAAGAGGTAACTTTGCCTATTTATTCTATCGAGGCAACTTTATCAAATCGTGTTTCCATCACGCATAATGTCTAGTATATATCCCCAATAATACCGATATATTTCCCTACGTTTTAATTTGATTGTTTACTACTTCAAACAAGCTTAATAAAAACATGTTTGTTTGTAAAAAAAACTCGGTGCCCTCTTAAGCCCACTGACAAGTATTGTCAGTGGGTCAAAAATGTACCGCGGCACCAGTCGCTAGAAACTTCAGGCGATGTTAACAAAGGTCTCTAGATATCTTGCCTCCAAAGGCGTTGTTTTCATCATTGATTTGCCTTTATCTGCCATGTTTATTGATACTTTTCACACTCATCAAAAGTACAAAGGCGGACTTAATGCCTTAGGCATTCTCTACCAGTCAACCAAGAGTGGTAAAGAGATTAGATGGCAGGTGCTCTGTTTGAGAGCAACAAAGAAAAAACATTTTTTATTAAAATATATTATTAGAAATAATTATAATACACATACATACATATTTAATAAAATATATACCTATATTATATATATATATACATATATGCAAATTCAAGGGAGAGAGGTGTTGAGATGAGTCTACTCTATTTATTTTGAAGAAAACAAAAGCTGCAATGCCTTTATATTATACTATCAATGAATCGCAACTTAGTCTACGATCCAGGATGTAAAGTATACCCTATGTCCTCACTCAGAGCATGGTTTATCTGTGTGCCATCCATTCAGTCATTTTAGCATGAAAGCGTATCAAACAAACGAACGCATTTATTTATTTAACCCTTTATGTACACACTTAATAAACAAAAAAGAAGAAAAGAACAGAAAAATACGTACTATAGACGTACGTATAATATTAGTATGGAGGACGTTCACATTAGTAGTAATAACAAAAGAACATTTTGTTAATCCTCACGTAATTATGACTGGTTGCTTTGCATAGAAGTGTATAGAGTACAATAGGACATGACACTCATCTAGAGATCCAATGTTTAGAGGGCTTATTATACAAAGTCAGCTACTAGTGCCATTTTTCCCTTCAGTAACCATTATTGGTACTATTCATTTCCGCCCTCTTTGAATGTCATATACTGTTTACTCGTTAACTCGTTAAAAAAGGTACGCAAAAAGGTACGTTTTGCGAAAGGTGCATTATGAGAAAGGTGCATTATGAGAAAGGTGCATTTTGAGAAAGGTACGTTTTGAGAAGGGTGCATTTTGAGAAAGGTACGTTTTGAGAAAGGTGCATTTTGAGAATGATACGTTTATGCGCATGGGGTGCATTTCGCGAAAGGTACATTCTGCGACTGAAACTTTGGTTAACTGTCATGGGGTCTGTTTATACGGAGCCACTTGCTTTTTAAACAACGTGTTTCTGGCAAAACCCGATATTTAAAATATATGCTGTGATTACCTTTTATCTTAATTTGACCGAGATCTATATTTTGACACAATTTTTAGAAACGTACGCGAAGTCTAAGTTCGGCACCCAGATTATATGGACTGCTTGCTGCCTTTCTTGAAATAGTACAAGAGTTCGTTGTATAAGTGAACACAAAGGAAGGATACTTTTTAAAATTCATTCTCTAAAGGGGTATAACAGGGGATGAAATTTTGTATGGAAATTCGTATTTTTTAGGGTTACGTACCTCAAAAGAACAAAACCGGAAACCTTAGGTAATAGGTAATACGGGCTGGTTTCCGCAACTCCACGTCAAAGCGCGTATTTTGCGTACGGGTGGGAAAAATCAGTCATTCGATCCTGCCCCAAACGGAAACCTTATAGGATCACTTCGTTCTCCGTCTGACAATCTGTCAAGACCCTTTTTTCAAGAACGCGTGGAAATATTAATTTAAAGCTCTAAAAAAATGAAGTTTCAAAATCAACATAAAACTAAGACCTACTTTAGAAATATCTCATTCCTGTAGCTGTTAGACCAAGAATTTTAAAATGAACATTCTTTCGGCTATCTCTTTATTGCGTCTCTTTTTTGGAATCGCTTCTAAAATTCCTTACAATTGAGTCTTTGCTTTTGTTGACTCAAACATTACTAATGTTGAAATCGTCTTTCGTAATGTTTCTATTGTATAACTGTTATCTTACTCGCAAATTTAGTTTGAGAACAGTTTTAGATCTCAGTGCTTAATAAGTGGTACAATTAAGTTTCACAGATAAGTAAGCGAGTTTATTTTATCTTTTGCAATTAAATATTAAGAAACCTCCATGTTATGTAATAATGTCTATTTTATGACTATTTCTACTTTAAATAATATAACAACATTTTATAGGGATTTAAAATGTTGTTATATTATTTGATTTCAAATTTTGATATTACCTGATTTAAAATTGCAGTTACAATTTTTTTTTTTGGCAGTATGAGTGCTGCTAGCGGCAGTGACAGTGACAATGACAATGTAATGCTTACCGCACTTTAGCCGGGCCGAGGCATCGCCGCACAAACAGCGGCACTTTATCCGATAGGGATACGGTGCCGCTAGCGGCACTCTATACACTTCCTATTTTTTTTACCACAAGCGGGAAGCTCTTGGCCTTCATCCTAACTGATAGTGAGTGATGATCAGGCCGAAGGAACTCCACCCGGAATCCTCAACCACAGAGGAAGTGGCTATCTTACATCTGACTGCCGTAACACAACAAATAAACGCACGTTAACATTGTTGTTATGACAATAGACTTAGATAAGACTGCGAAGCAAGTTATTTAATTTCCATTTCCATGTCTAATATTCTGTACAATTATTCAATAAAGTTAAAACCCTAAAGACTAAAAAAACTAAGGACTAATGTTTATTTAATCTCCCTAAAAAATAGCATTCACCTTTAAGTTGGTTTTCCTCTCACGCTGACCGTCGGCGCTCATAGGTCAATATTAGTATGTACCACCGTAGGCGCGGGCCTGCAGACGGTGAGCAATGGGTAGCTCGCCGTCTGATAAGGACCAGGCCCGGGTTGACGGCGCGTGGTGCTCCACGCGCGCCTCAAAGAGATGTCAGCAGAACTGACGGGGTCCGCAAGTGCCAATGCCTGCTGGGGTCGCAGGAAAGTCTGAAAGGGATACCGTGGCCCCTGGCAACATACAGGCAACTGAAAGACTAAAACTGGGTGGGTTTTAGTCGCTAAGAGTCTGACACGCCCTCCCTCCGCCCAGTGCGGGAGAAGTTATTTGATAATTACCCACCCAAAAAATAAAAATAAAAAACCGTGCCTATGACCATGTGACCGTGCGACCGTGTAACGAGTGCTGTAGTGACGAGCTACGCACCGACCGACAGCGCAGAGACGGTCAGCATAAGAGGAAAGCCAGCCTTAAACTCTAACCATTCTAGTGAAATCATTCATGAAAAAAGCTAAGCAATTTTACCCGAACAATTGCTTTTCACTATTGCGAAAAAAAAATGCTACCATTTCAGATCTTTATGCAAAAACAAACTAACCTTAATTCAACGAAACAAGTAAAAACTTGTACAAAAAAGATTGCTAGAAAATGGAATGTTATAAAAAGCATGAAAAATCATCCCTGTACATATAAACGGGCCGATCAGAGGCCATACCCCGAACGCGCGAAGTAAACGTAACGTTAATACGAAAATAAATTGAATAAAAATATAACTATCAATAGCATATTGGTTTAATGCAGCAGGCACAATTAGTATCATCCAGCATCATCTGCCTAGTGTAGTTTTATGTGGTTTTTCCACATGTTGGGGTTGGCTTCCAGTCTAACCGTATCCAGCTAAATACTAGTATTTTATATAGAGCGATTGCCTATCTGACCTCCATAACCCAGGCACTGGGTAACACGATACCCCTTGGTACTCGTAAGACTGGTTGTCAGACTTTCGGACTTCTGACGACCCGTAACAATTGTCCAAGATCTAGAAATGACAGCCGGAACGAACTGCTTATCGTACTTTTCGAGGCACGGAGGGGTCTTGGTATGTAAATATGGTCACCAATCCACCAACCAACCGCGGTACACGTAACTTAACTGGATGGATAGACTCGTGTGGCTGTTATTACTTAGACACAACCCCTTCAACAATTAGTAGGTATCACCCATAGATATGAATGAAGTCTTAAAACTAAATAATCATATCTTAATAAAATAATATCATGTGCAAAATAAGTATTTTATATTTATGATAATCTTTCGATTTTACGTTAAGAGCGCTTATCCTTAAAGTTGGCATCGTCGCAAATAGCTGTCAAATATTTACCTGTATTAATTAATTTTTCAATATTACTAGTATGGAAATTTGAAATTTGGCTAACTAATGAATTAAAATATTGATTACGAAATGCAATAATGTATATGGTAACACCGAATGTTTAGTTTTAGGTGTAAAAAAAGTATTTGGAAACTTTCCAAATGCCTTTTTTACCCCTAAAACGGTTACAACATCAAATTCAGTGTTATAATTGCAATTCATTATTAATATTCTAGTTCGTTAATTAGCCACATTTCATATTTCGATACAGTAGTATTGCCAAATTAATCAAAACAGCGAAATATTTGACAACTTTTAGAATAAACGCTCTGACGTTTAATCCGCACGTATGTGATAGGCCCACAGTTTTTTTTTTTAAACTAACAACTTACCGACATCGGATGCTATCGGTTCACATTATTACTTTGACCCCGAATCGTTTGCTTACTGTGTAGGCACAACGGGAGGGTATTTTTGCGGAAACAATATTAAATGAGCAAGGAAGTTGTCCCTTTGGGTAAACGCAATGAAACTTTTTATAAATCAATTAGAGGCTCAAAAATAGTTGAATTCAAGTTGTGGAAACTTGAAATAGGTAAAGAACGGTCAAAGAGCGGTAATGTTAAACAAATTCCTTTCCTAGATAGTTAGAAGGTAGGTGCATGTTACCTTTTCTAACTGTTATTTTCATTCAAAATATTGAAAATTACGTTGTCGGTCCTTTACTGGACATGTAGAATTTCAACAAGTTATTCATGATTTTCAGGTCGCTAATACATACATACCAACGAATGCGCAGACTTGCCCGATAGCGTCACCCTTGAGTCTACACTTTGCGACCAAATCTTTCAATCAATACAATAACGTATCCCCTAGATATAGCCGTCAGGCTTCAAATTACACTCGACCTCGATACATGCCTTGTAGGTATGTATAGACTCAAGCCAAATTTATAGGCTATCCACTGTTTTAATAAACAGTTTCACTTCCTAAAAATAATAACAATACCTTATTACCCAGTGTGCCCCAACGCGAAACGCCTACTTAGCAAGTCACGCGGTCCAATTTTGTGAAACGCCGATACCCGGTCTTAAAGAACCAGGGCGAAAGAACCAGTAGGCGGCCATTATATCAGCTGTACTCAACATTTTGCACTCATAATAAAATTGTATGAGCTTTTATGATGAAAGCATAAACGGTTTAAGAAAGGTCGTGGGAAACTGTTTATTAAAATTATGTCTTAATGTTTTTGAATACGGTTTTATTAGCTTTGCACGGTATTTGCTTACTGATTTCGGTGGAACGATAAAGTATACTGTAATTTCATAAGTCTTTGAGTTCAGAGTAAAAGGTTAGTGAGGAATTAGATTCTTACTGTCATATAATTTATTACTGGTTCATTTACATAAACAATTAGGGACTACCTAAACTATGTGTATGTCGTGGCCAGATCTTAGAATTGATAATTTCATGAAATGGCCAGCTAACATTGGCGATATCGTTTAAACGTCAACTTTTAATGATATGTCAGTCGACGTTTGGCCATATCATTAATGCAGGGTATCCATGGTGTAAGGTTTATTAAAAATAGCCAAGTAACTGCGACCAACTTGGAAGTAGCGCTCGCCGGCCGCTGCCGCGGCACTGCTCACTTCGTTCGCTCAGCTCGCGCATGGTTGGTCACAGTTCTAACCTAACCTAACCCATTTGGTCAGGGTACAACTTATGCAGAGTAATTTTTTAATTAAAAAAAACGTATTTTAAGTACTCTGTTGTATTTCACGCCGCGGTAGTGGCCAGTGAGCGCTACTTCCAAGTTGATCGCTTTCCATCGTTTCATATTTGGAAACCCAATAAAAGTCCATCGACTTTTTTTGCGTGGTCATCCTACTTTGTTAGATTTGTTGTATGCCGCTGCCATGATGCACAACAAAAACAAAGTGACATCGTCGCCTCTACCGGTGGATAATCTAACTATTTTAAGATATGATCACTAATGTTTGGCCACATCATGAAGTAGTCGTTCGTTTAACTGTTCATATCGTTAAACGTTGAGTATTCAATGATCTGGCCAGGCCACATCATGATGTGACCAGTGGTCGATGTTCACTTCATGAAATGATCAATTTTAAGATATGACCACGACATTGTGTATACAACTAACTAACTATTATACAAACCAAAATATAGCGTCGAAAAATTCATCCGCATCGCTGTCGACTGGTAGTGTACCCAAGAGACTGGCCGCATTGCCACGTTGTATGGCAATGCTTAGCCTCTGGCCAAGGTAAAAGCCAGCCCTTGGGTCACGGGAAGTGTCAACCAGTCGTTTAGAGATTTCATTGAACAGACCATGAGTACTCGGACCCTACGGCCTCAAACCGCTCGAAAATATAGTTACCTATAAGGTTATTATACTCGGGAGCTACCATACGGATAGGAAAGTAGCTTGTGCCCAAGCTCGGTCGTCCATGGCCACATTTAAGATCGAAGTTAATGTATTATATAGTCCATTTTGTCTAAAAGATGAGTGTCTTTCCATAAATGAGAAACGCGAAGGAAATATGTTAATTTAGGACCGAAACAGCAGTAACGAATAAGGTTATAGCCGAATGCATGTAAATTTGGAGCTCTTCTCTCTTTCCGAAACGTCATTTTAATTTTTAATTTTTTCCTCAATCAAAACGGGAAAGGAATCCTCGAAGATAGGTGACCCAAGCAGACGGTTAGACCTTTTTTCAATGATTTTGATTTCAGGGGCAACTGCGTTAAAAATCACTGGTTAATTTTGCAGATGCAGCCCAGTTCATCAGCAGGAAATGCTGGGATTATTATCAACTTTTCGTTGTTGAAAATTTGCTTGCTTGTAGCTACTTAAAATTTCATAGTCCTGGCATATTCCTTCAGATGTCAAATTTTACTTATGTCTGTCTAATGGACATCATATTTCCCCTGTCTTTACTTCATATAGCACAGTTTCGCAACCGTTTCTAAATCAGACCAATTCAAGCTTAATTATCCAAATTACAGTGTATCAAGTCGAAAGCGAGTTTAGGTAATATCTTTCTGAGAAAATAGTAATATCTATTATCGATGATCAAAGGAAATTAATGGTGCTAACTCAAAGGTGGGAGCGTCGCCAAATAGAGACTAAATGTTGTACGAGCTCCGTTCGAGTTTCAAGCGTTGTCACAGGCTACCAATTATGTACTACGGCAATTGGACTCGATTATCGCCAGTTTTCATCGATAAATGGTATGAATTTAGTTGCCATTCTATCATGTTACTTTTCAATTGATTAGACATTAGACAAACACTCCACGTTTGTCTAATTGAACTTTTAGTGCGATGCTTACGAACTTTCTTTCATATTTTATTTTACATTCTTATTTCTTTTGTGAAGTTCATCCTAACGAATATTATACTCGTAAATGCGAGAGTGAGTTTTTGTGTTTGTTTGTTACGCTTTCACACTAAAATGGCTAAACACATTTTGATAAAATTTTGCATATAGATAGACCATGACTTGGATTAGGACATAGGATACTTTTTATCCCGATAGTCTCACGGGATCGAGACGTATACAATTGAAACCGCTCGGCGCAGCCAGTTATGAATATACGAGTTATATAGAGTTCTTGCAATTTCACTACAATTACCTTAAAGCCTCGTTCAGACCAGTGCGACCCGACGGCGCGCCGCGACTCGAACAATACAAATTCCAAGAAAACTTCACGGTATAACAATAGCCGGTGTCGCGTCGCGCTAGTCTGCACGAAGCTTAATGCGTTGACCTACATTGTTAAGCCAAATTAATTTTGATAGAAGTAGCAGAGGAAACAAATCTTGGAACCGAGGCAGAAGTCAAAGTCAAATAATTTATTTCAATTAGGCACAAAAAAGGCACTTTTGAACGTCAAACTTTACAAAAAATAGCACTTAACAGAGTAAGTCAAAGTCCTATTTACAGAGGGCTCTCAGTTCTTCTTCGTAGTGAACTAGGGCGCCTGTTTCTCCTGATTCACCTTGGATTAACCCAACATCCTCAAAAAACAGGGCATCGCGTGATCTACTGAGGACTGCCGTCTTCAACAAACCCTTGAAGAAAGTTGCACATAAGAAAAAACAACATCCCAAGATGAAACCACAGCAATAAATCAGATGATAAACTTCTACACACAAGGGGCTTTTATTTTTTATTTCAGTGTTATAGAAATGAACGGGGAACAGTTATTAAGTTGTTGTACAACGAACAGACATGTCACTACCCATGGGTATCGTTACACTGTAGTTTACAAACTAGGGGAGCAGGGAGTGATAACTCATGGCGGATCGGAACAGCTTTCAACGTGTTTTTGATCATGCAAGTATGTTTACTTACTGCAAATTTTATCCAATTTTTTTTAACCAAATTTTTTTGTTGGGAAAACCAATCTCAATAATTTATTGTATTTAATTTACAAAGAAAGTCAAACGGACGTTTTTTTTTAAAGATTGATATTATGTCTACTTGATTATTTTCTAAACACAACTTATTTTTAAAAACGCTTTCAGAATAAAATTTATAAATTATATTCTAATCTATTTGACTGGTGGACCGATGATTTTGTGAAGGCCGCAGGAATCCGCTGGATGCGGGAAGCACAGAGCCGGTCGAAGTAACGGTGCTTGAGCAGCAGTGGTCATCTTTCGGCTGAAATGATGATGATGATGAACATATTCGATGTAGTCCTACAGTTTACTAATAAAAATTATCATTCTGTAGTCCTTACTTAGTTGATACGAGATACGAACAAAAATATTATCAAAATTCGTGTATTTTACAAACAACCAAAGTATGCCAGGAAACTAAAACATGTCTAAAGCCTCAACTTTAAACAGATTAGTTCGTGAAACTAAAAGTAGTTATTTACACAGTTAGTATGTCTAAATGTCTATTTAATAGTGTCTACACTATTTATTACGGGATCCAAGTTTAATGGCGAATTCATGAGGGTAGCAAATCACCTGCCTGTTCGAAGGATAATAATTTTGTGTTGTGTTTCAACTAAGTTCTCTATTTTGCGTGTATACCTGGTAAAGGTTGGGGTTGTTTTATATGGCGATCGTTAACGTGAACATTGATACTATCATCACTGATAGTGACACTACGTATCGTAAAACGGCAAGGTTGGTGCAGTGGTTAAGCAAATGACTGCTGCGCTGCGTGTCGCGGGTTCGATTACCGCACGGAACAAAATATTTGTATGACCTACAAAGTAGTTGTACCGGGTCTGGCTGTTTGTGTGTGTATGTGAGTTTAAATGTTTGTAAACGCACCCACAATACAGGAGAAATTCCTTGTGTGGGGCAACTTTTAAAAAATAAAGTCCCCCGCCGCTTATGTCTGAACGTAATAAACTCAAAAAATACCGAACGGATATTCATACAGTATTCACTAATTCATAAAGAAGGTTTAGGTGCATAATTAATTAAGGTTTTGCGTAAATTGGCTGAAATATGACGATGATTGTTGAAGATTTCGGAAAAAATCATGCCGACTGGGACTTTACTGACGTGCGCCGCTTATACCAATAGAATTATATGAAAACAATGTATTACAGAATTAATACATTGTTTACCTGAATTAACACATACTTTTCATCCTGATGATACGTTCCCGTGGGATATTTTTCGACATACAGACGGGTGAAGCCGCGGGAAAAAGCACTCTATATGACCTATATGACTAGATCTATATGTTTCGGTTGTAAGATTTTTAATATGTCAAGCATTACTAGTGTAGAGTAGCATCCAACAAATTAAACTCAAACTCAAAGCATTTATTTCAATTACAGACACTTTTGAATTTTCAATGAGTCGGTCAGTCAGAAATATGAAGCTAGTTGCATTCCAAAGCGTATTAGGTACCTATGGAAAAGAACGGGCAATAAACTCCACGGACACTCTTTTAAATAACAAAAATTGTTACAAAATATTTGTTAAATCCCTCATGTTGAAATTATACAAGTGAGAACAATGTAGAAAGACATACACGTTAAAAGCAACCGTAATAAAAAGATAAAAACAAAGAACAATTCAAAAATTAAAATAAGACATGGCAGCTAAGAGATGACTAGACCCAACTGACATGACCATGACGCATGGATCAGCTCAACCATTTTGATAGGAGCTAAATGATCCAACAAACGTGCCACTATCAGCGAGGCATCTGAGGGCACATTCAAGTCAATAAAAGGCATATTGCCCGGTAAATGGTAGCTGTTTAGTACTGTACTCACACCTGTGCTATGCAATTATATAATACAAAGGAGATTGAGTTTATACAATGCCAAGATGGTCTTACAATCTTCAGTAGATCCAACAGTTTTAATGTTAATCAAGTAGTTGTGGTTGTGGAGCAGGATCAGCAATGAGCCAAGCATTTTCCATAATGTAGATATAAAGGTATTACTCGTACAATGGTTTAAAGCTAAGGTACAATTACGGACCCTTTAAGGCACAGCAAAAAGTATAAAATATTCAGTTGAAGTATGTGGGGAGGAATTTTATTGTAACATTTCAACCAACCCAAACCAAAGACGGCTCATATATCATGGGGTACCCCATGAAATTCGAGTCGACTTTAGCCAGTCTGAAACCTGGTTGAACTAATAGGTCCCTATTCCTTGTACTATAATTACGTCTATCACCTCTTTTACTAAAAATATGTCGATATTTCCTTACGTACCCTTAGAGAGTCACGCCTGCGGAAATAAAACATGGCTCTGATCGCACTTTTCTGCAAAATAAAAATAGACATGTCTGCAGCCCGTCCCCACAGTAAAACATGATACTCGTACTATAAAAGTAACTAAAATCCCACGCTAGATGAGATTATACTGCCATTGCATCTGGCATTGGTTGCGTCGCGTTGACGTCACGTAGACGCTGCATTGGCACCACTTAAGATATTGTTTCCTAGAAGAGCGGTGACCGCCACAGACCGGCCGCAGAGACGGCTGTCATGAAAATGATGGCACCGGGTTTTGACTTTACGGCCTTTCAAAAACGCTCTTTAGAGTATTTTTTGGCACCAAAACACACCAACTTACTTTCATACAATCATAACGTTTCAGTTACGTTATTCCGAAAGCTAACTCCTAACGCTACGTCTTACTCTCTTGCTCCTTACGCTAAGTCCGAAGCCAATTACAATTTCTAAGAATGTTCTATGAATTATACGATTCATTAAAGATTCAATGCAATTCTAATTACGAAAGCAACCTCAAGGCAGGCTGCAATTATCCAATCACAAAGCTTGATTTTCTAAGCCGCCATCGATATTAACGAACCTCTCTTGAGAGTACGTTAAGAGGTATTGAGTTTCGAGGACCTATTGTTGCAAATAAAAGAAGAATAGCAATGAGGGTTTTCATGAAAATTCACGCTACCACTTTGACAAGGGGTCTTCCATTTCGACAATTAATATAAAATATATGATGACGTTCATCATTCTTTTCATTCATTCGTTCATCATTCAATCACGACTAAAGAAAATGTAGGCACTTTGACACTTTTGACAGGTGCGTGACGTCTCAGTGCTACGTCATTTCAGAAAACCCTTATTGTGATGAATTAACCAAAAGTTAGCCTGTATACAATTTGCCTAGTCTTTTCCCAACTATGTTGGGGTCGGTTTCCAGTGTAACCGGACGCAACTGAATACCAGTATTTTAAATGGTACGATTGCCTATCTGAGCTCTACAAACCAGTTACTGGTTTTACGACACCCCTTGGTAAGACTGGTTCTCAGTCTTTTTGCTTTCCGACTACCCGTAATGACTGTAAAAGACGTCCTATGAATGACAGCTGGGACCAGCGGCTTAACATGCTTTCCGAGGCCTCGTTATTTAATGGATGGTCACCCCCATCCACGAACCAACCGCTGCAAGCGGAGCTTAACCTTAGATCGACCCGTGTGGCTGTTATCATTTAGCAGTAAGGCTGTAAACCATTGAGATTTGTTTTCGTGCAGCATGTTTTAATGATAAGCTTAATAACTTTATTAAAATTATTGAAATGTTCACTGGCCTTGTTGTTTGTTTGTCCTTTCTTGTCTTCGAGGTCTTGACCTGTATTGACCCAACACAAAACTATTCATCTATTTAAACTACTAAACTATTATACTCGTATATACTATAAAACTATCTTCTAACATATATAAATCAATGGTTGTTTGTTCGTATTTTATGTGCTACCATAACGATAATCCGATTGCGATAAAACTTTGTCAACTTATTGCTAGCACTTGTGCAAAGGTAATAGGAATATAGAATAAAAAATAAAAAAACTCGCGAATAAACTGGCGGGCAGAACCTAGTAATATTTAAAGCGAGAGAGCGATTTTTGTGAGTCTGTGTATATGTGGAGTTTGATCTCCGGAACCACAGCTCCTATTTGAAAAATGATTTCACCATGGGAAAGGTAGGACTATACATTATTTATATATACTAGTATACCCGTAAAAGGCGAAATTGACTGACTGACTAACATATCAACGCCCAGCTGAAACTACTGGGACTAGCAACGTGAAATTTTGCACACGGCTTTCGAGTTTTAAGGGGGTGAAAAGGGGGGATTTTTTTGTATGAAAAATCTTATTCCTTGAGTAACAGTTCTATTATGTAAACAATATTAAATAAATAAATAATCATTTATTCGCAGACGTTAAAGTCCATAGAATTAGTGAAATATTAACATCAAAACATAAGCATTCATTAGTTACAAAGGCATCATAACAAAAATAACATAATCGGAAGCATCACAACATAATAATGTCATAATAAAAATAACACAATACACACACATAAGAATCACAAATAGGCATAATAATAATAATAACATAATAGAAAATATAATAAAATGCACGTACAGCTATCTAGTCGAGCCGAACTGTGTGTGCAGTCTCACCCATCGACCAAGCATCGGGCAGTCCCACCGGTCACTCAATGCTCTCAACATGCCATGGGAGCTGATATCTGTTCTGTGTGTTCTGTGTTATTAAAACTAAGTAATATATTATTATATAAACTATAATATAACGTCGAAAAATTAAACCTCATCGCTGTCGACTGGTAGTGTGCCCAAGAGACTGGCCGCATTGCCACGTTGTATGGCAATGTATAGCCTCTGGCCAAGGTTTTACCAGCCCTTGGGTCTCGAGAAGTGTCAACCAGAAGTTTAGAGATTTCAGTGAACAGACCATGAGCACTCAGACCCCACGGCCCTACCCTGTTTGGGTTTCAACCCCAAACGGTTCGGCAGCCAGGATGCTTTTCAGTAGTGATGTGGTGGCAACACGTTCTCCAGACACACTCGCAGCTCTGGAGAGCAAACACCCTGCCCCAGAGGAGGATCTTTCTTTTCCCGACCCCCCTGATCTAGATAATCACTCCCTCACCATCACAGGTCGAGAGTAGGTCACAGCCATCTCCTCCTTCCGGAGCGGTTCCGCAGGCGGCCTCGACGGCCTGAGCCCTCAGCACCTTAAGGACCTTATTTGTTCAGGTGCCGGGACATCTAGTGAGTTGCTCTTGAGGGAGCTTACGGCTTTGATTTACCTCACGCTCTCTGGTAAGGTGACCGAGTCCGTCATAGCCATTCTATACGGGGTCAATCTATGCGCCCTGCGTAAGAGGGATGGCGGCATTCGTCCCATTGCCGTGGGCACTACTTACCGTCGTATGGCAGCCAAAATTTGTTGTAAATTTTATATAGTGAGGCTGTTTCGCAAAAATTTCAGCCCCTGCAGCTAGGTTACGGCTCTACGCTGTGAGGCTTCCGTACACGCCTTGTCGACCTACCTAAATTCTGACAAAGGAGAGGTAATCCTGAAGGTTGACACAAAGAATTTTGTTAATAGGGACACCTTGCTGGCAGAAACTAAAAAAGAAATACCCCAAATTTATAGTTACCTTTGCCAATGTTATTACTGTTTCGAGACAATCTTCTGGAATCTGCTGTTGGTTGTCAACAAGGTAACCCCCTCGGGCCAGTGATTTTCAATTTAGCCATTCACCCAATTATTCGTTAGCTAAATTCCAAAAACGTTTGGTACCTCGATGATGGAACCTTGGGAGGCGATGTAGATACTGTTTTAAATGACCTTAAATTCCTAAAAAAATAACTACATTCCATTGGCCTTGAACTCAACCTTTCGAAATGTGAACTATATTTAGCGGACAGTACTGACAGACATCACACAATTTTCAAATTTAACGCAGTAGCCCCAGAAATTAAAATCATTGAAAAAAGCTCTCTCCGTCTGCTTGGCTTCGAGGATTCCTTTCACGTTTTTATTGAAGAAAAAATTATAAATTTCAATGACGTTTCGGAAAGATTGCTCCAAATTAACATGCATTCGGCCATAACCTTAATTCGTTACTGCTGTTTCGGCCCTAAATTAACATATTTCCTTCGCGCTTCTCATTTATGGAAACACACTCATCTTTTAGACAAAATGGACCAAATTATCCGGCATACATTAACTTCGATCTTAAATGTGGCCATGGACGACCGAACTTGGGCACAAGCTACTCTTCCTATCCGTATGGGAGGCCTCGGCGTCCGCAAAATTTCCAGTATTAGTTTACCGGCTTTCATATCCTCGGTCCACGGTACTGAAAAATTAATAAGAAAAATCCTAGCCACCACACTGATTAATTTTGATGTGCAGTGCCTCACCGAGGCTATGGATACCTGGAGACTCGCTTGCCCGAATTCAAATCCACCTGATAACCCATTTTCCCAGAGACGGTGGGATGAGCCGCTCTGCAGAGTAGTACAGAACAATTTACTTGACACGTCTGCTACTGCTGCGGAGCGTACGCGCCTGTTGGCTGTGGGTGATTGGGAGTCGGGCCTGTGGTTTCATGCACTACCGTCATCGAACTTAGGCACTTTGTTCGATGACGGTAGTGCATGACACTACTTTTCGCATCGCTGTCACTGTGGCGAAGTTGTCAACAGCCTCGGACACCACAGCTTGTCTTGCAGCCAAAGTGCGGGTCGCTTAGCGCGGCACGCGACCATTAATGACATCATCCGACGAGCTCTTGTCACCATCGGCGTTCCAGCTGTATTAGAACCTAATGGCTTGGCACGCGATAATGGCAAGAGACCGGACGGCATGTCTTAATTTCCATGGAAGGTGGGTAGGCCTTTAGTATGGGACGCAACGTGTGTCGATACTCTTCGCGCCATCACATCTTCCTGGCTCAGCGTGCTGTGCTGGCGCTGCCGCTGCGGCTGCAGATAACCTTAAGCGGCGAAAGTATAATAACCTTATAGGTAACTATATTTTCGAGCCGTATGGTGTTGAAACCCTAGAACCGTGGGGTCCAAGTGTTCATAGTCATTGCTAAATCGCTAAACGGCTGGTTGACACTTCCCGTGACCCAAGGGCTGGTTTTTTCCTTGAGTTGATAAACTTGAATTGCACAACCTAACAAAAAGTACTAGACTTGCATGAATTCAAGATATAGTATTAATCATTAGAACTGATGTTGTGAACAATTTCAGAAATTGTGCACAACGTGTCGTGAAAAGAATACGAGTACCGTCTTCACACGTAAATTGCAACCCACAAAGCCGGAGCGGGTCACTTAGTCTCTTATAAAACAAAACTACTTGGTTTCTATAAACGTCTTACGCAGCAAACAAACCCAGCCCTTATTTTTGATACGACGTTTCTCTCAACCTACGTCGTGCCTCTCAGAATTATCTATACGAGTATTCGTATATTTCGTGCGTGCCGATGTTACCAATCGATAAACGTTACACTAGTTTATAACGCTACTTCAGCACAGCAATATTTTAGAAGTAAAAACTTTTTTAGGCACAATGCGCTGTTTCTAAACAGTGTAGGTACGAAACTGAACCGTCACGCTCAGGTCGGTGACGCTGAATCGGGTAGACTCGGCTCCAGTCGTAAGTTTCCACTTTTATCACACACCCTCTTTTTTTCTATTGGCATAATATCTCAATTTGTTACTACAGCGTACAAAAATAATGTGTATTCTCTTAAATTTTTAGATCTAAGGCTTTAAAATGAAAATAAAACTTTAAAAATATACCCGTTATTGAAATTTGAATGAGTCCTGAATGTTAAACAGCACAATATTTTTTTGATTACAATATTTTGTGTTTCGGCGTTCAGTCACGTTTTATGAAAACTCCCAGGACACATCCTAAGTGAAATGACTACTTACCTAATCTATATTGAAATTTCAAATTGGATGGTCACACACACATACACACATACACATGATCATCTAATTAGAAATATATTTTTCTTCTTAAATGATGGAATTATTTAAAAAGAATATAATCTATATCATTTAATACATTAAACTCCGATAAATTCTATGTTCTATGTTATGGGGTATGGTTTCCGCACTTAGTCCGTCAGGTGGACCATTGTGCGTGGGCCATGGCGGCCGTTTGGTGGTTATTTCAACCAGCCCATCTCCCTCCAGAAGATAATTAAATCTCCAGGTCTGTTCAGAACATAATATTATGTAGGACCTGGGTGACCCAAGGGTTTCTGTTCTAATCTGGGTGACGCCCGTGCATTCAAAGAGTACGTGCGCGACGGTATTCTCAGCCTCCATGCACGCCCTGCACAGAGGACTGTCCGTTATGCCTATTGTGTGGAAGTGTTTGTCTAGCGAGCAGTGTCCCGTGATTGTCCCCGTTTACCCCAGGCCGTTCCTGTCCAGGAGTAATAAATGCCTGGTTAGCCTACTATCTTCCTTGGACTGCCTGCAGCCCGGTGTCGAGATTCACCAGTTTACCGCTTATGTGTGGGTAAACTCCACCACCACCACCACCAGCCACCAGCCACCTACGTATTTGGTTGAAGGGGATGGGTACGATAGGCTTGGGTCCACAGACTGCCATGCTGGATCCTCGTCTAGTAAGTTTGCCACCTGTGTCGTTAACTAGCGATCCACTGTGTCCTTTTATCCATTGAAGTGTCACCGTGTTGTGTGCTAGATGCCATTATTACTACTACTCGTACCATTATTTGTTCTAATGCATGGTGACATTCTAGTGTTAGCTTTGAGGTAATATATTTTATTTCCATAAGGATTAGAGAAATGAGGCGCTTTCGGAGAGTATACATATGTGGGTGTCCGTAAACTTCCTGGCTTCTAAGGCGTGGTTACGTCATAATTATCATAATATTATCGTAATAATTATAACATGGCGCATTAAGTAATGAATGTTATATTATCTTATGGTGCAATGCATAATAACACAGGATGTATTAGGTGCATTGGGAGATTGTGTAGCTATAGTTTTGGTAAATAGTGTTTGTGAAAGTGTTAGATGTAGATGACAAACTCAGTGACATAAAGGAAATCAATGGTATCATCGATGGATCTTTTCCAACAAAATAATTAGCCAACCACCTGCTTCGCACGGGTGCAATTATGCCTTGTCAAGACATCGAGGTTTCAGTGCTAAATCTAAGGTATTTTCTTTCTTTTTTCGTGTAGTTAGTGACTAACTTGGTGTCAGGGTTTTAAAACCGCCCATGGGCCTCTAACTTGACTTCACATGCCGTCGACAAATATCACTCCGGCTTTGCGGCCGGTTTCCTCACGATGTTTTCCGTCAACATTTTTGAAGCAAGTGATAATTAATTATACAATACGTAAATCCGAAAAGTCAGAGGTGCATGCCTTGGGTTTGAACTCGAGACCTGCTAAATCTAACGTAAATATTAATGAATAAATAATTACTGGTGGGAGGACCAGACTGAATTTCGGCCATGGCAGCCAATCTCAGCGGAGACTAGCCATCGACGCGGGAGATAATATAGTGAACAAGTGTGTGTGCAGGCACAGGTGCATGTTCATGCTTCCCTCGCTCTCATAGTCAAATGGGATGGCAATCCAACACGACCAGAGATAGATCAAACGCAGGATCAACGGCTTAACGTGCTTTCCGAGGCACGAGGGTATCACACCGCCAATTTCCTAACTCCGGGCTGTTACTGAGAAATTCCTAATGGAAAAACATAATAACACTTTACCCGACCTGTGAATCGTACCCAGGACTCTAAGCTCAGATGAAAGATGCAATGATGGTGAAAACTGCATCAAAATCATGTATGTATTTTGGAAGCGGTCACAGAGACAACCACGAAAACGACTTTGGTTAATACTCGTATACCGTATAAATAAAGGAATACCAGAAAAAAAAGTTCGTTTCCTCTGCTACTTCTATCACAATTAATTTGGCTTAACAATGTAGGGCAACGCATTTAGGTAATTGCAATGCAATTGCAAGAACGCTTTATGCATAACTAGCTGCTCCTCGTGGTTTCACCCACATAAGTCGCCATCCCGTAGGAATATCGGGATAAAAAGTATTCTATGTCCTAACTCAGTTAATAGTCTAGCCATGTGCCAAATTTCTCCCAAATCCCTTTAGCCGTTTTAGCGTGAAAGCGTAACAGACAAACAAACTCATTTTCGCATTTATAATATTACTAGCTGTTGCCCGTGACTTGGTCTGTGATCTAGGATGAAAAGTAGCCTTTGTTCTTCTCCAGGTCATAGTATATCCTTGTGTCAAATTTCATCCTAATCCGTTTAGCCGTATAAGCATAAAAGCGAAACAAACAAATCAACAAACAAACTCACTTTCGCATTTTTATTATTAGTAAAGATTAGGATGTAAAAGATGAGCTCGTGGCTCGTGGTTCGGTCGGGTCGATCCATTATGTTCAGCTACGCTTGCCGGGGTTGGTCTGTGGATAGGTGACCATCTTTACATACCGCGACTCCTCCGTGCCTCGGAAAACACGATAAGCCGTTGCTCCCGGCTGTCATTCTTGGATCTTTGACAGTCGTTACGGTTCGTCAGAAGCCCGAAAGTCTGACAACCAGTCTTACCAAGGGGTATCGTACTACCCAGTTACTGGGTTGTGGAGGTCAGATAAGCAGTCGCTCTGGAAGCTGGCCTCAATATAATTGGGAGAAGGCTAGGCAGTTTGGTTAGGTTGTAAAAAATAAAGATTAGGTCTTTACACACCATCGTTCTTACAACCGTTACACGACAAAACAAATGTCCAAACTTTATTCTGTGTGTCCCGACCCTTATCATTGACTGTCAAATTACAGGGGTGTACTGACAAATCGATCATACAACACAGATTTATTCTATAACGTTTCTTTCTTGTCGTTATCGTAATAGAAGGTATTTTGAAAAATGAAGGCTAGAGTTATATGGATAGTATATGTATATAATTATATTCTTTAGTGTAGTGTGTATAATTATGTAGGTTTGTTTCTGAACGTTGCTTAAAATTAAGTAATGATATGATAAAGATGCAATGATGGTGAAAACTGCATCAAAATCATGTATGTATTTTGGAAGCGGTTACAGAGACAACCACGAATACGACTTTGGTTAATACTCGTATACCGTATAAATAAAGGAATACCAGAAAAAATAATGTTCGTTTCCTCTGCTACTTCTATCACAATTAATTTGGCTTAACAATGTAGGGCAACGCATTTAGGTAATTGCAATGCAATTGCAAGAACGCTTTATGCATAACTAGCTGCTCCTCGTGGTTTCACCCACATAAGTCTCCATCCCGTAGGATTATCGGGATAAAAAGGATTCTATGTCCTAACTCAGTTCATGGTCTAGCCATGTGCCAAATTTCTCCAAAATCCGTTTAGCCGTTTTAGCGTGAAAGTGTAACAGACAAACAAACTCATTTTCGCATTTATAATATTACTAGCTGTTGCCCGTGACTTGGTCTGCGATCCAGGATGTAGCCTATGTCCTTCTCC